>JAPDVU010000015.1:16031446-17320393 GCA_026230045.1 Corynorhinus townsendii
CATGTAATTTCATATCTGTTTTTCTCACTTTTTGGTACATTATTTTATAATATCCATGTTATTAAAAAAAAGGCAAACAAAAACTAAAATTTGGCAACATTTCTGTAATGAGGCAGATTGTAAATACTTTCAGCTTTATGGGCCATATGGTCTCTGTTGCCAGTACTTAACTCTGTCATTTTTGTGCACATGCAGCCATAGACAATATATAAACAAATTAGTGCAACATTTTTCAATAAAACTTTATTTGCAAAAACAGACATCACACTTAATTTGTCCTGCAGGCTGTAGTTTCCTAATCATTGTCCTGGATCATTTAAGAGTGTCTATGAGCGTCAAATCAGGAACTTCAATAATTCTTTCCAGAACGCAGAACCCAATACAACAAATGCACATCAGATATTCTGCATCAGAGATATCTGTTCACACCTCATGCTATGCAATTCCCATATTAGAAATCATGCCTTTCATATGTGTTGTTGTCTATAGTACTAGTACATGCCTTGTTTTGGAGTTAACCATGTTAACAGCACAGCAAAATTCTGGAGCAGGTGGACCTGGGGGAATATATCACAGTAGTAATTTTTCACATAATGCCCTAGGGTTATCCATGGGAAGGTGGTAATGACTGAACTTCCAAACATCGGTGGGAGACAGCTCATCACAGGACAAGTAAATTGTTCTTGGCACCTGGACTGTTTACCTCCCTTACTGGGAGAATCATTTCGCCATAATGCTTTTCCAGCAGGCAGGTTGAAGCTTCATGGAGGGCTGCTGCCTTGGTGATTGCATTCAGCTGTGAGAAACAGCAAACGTGTTTATCACTGCCTTGAACAATTATGGGTTTATTTTTCTTCAAACAATTAGCAGACTAAAATCATTTCCATAGCTCATGAGAGTCAGAGTTGAGATTTCAGTGATTTTCTTGGCCTTATTCTCAGCATCCTACTGCTCAGGTTGCTTGAGCTCTAGCCACCAGGTTTACATTCTAAGCAGGAAGAAAATGCAAGCAAAAGAGATACTTACATTAAGAAAACAACTTTTCCCCTCTTTATACATTGTCAAATTTGCATCATATGTCCTTGCAGAGGATATTGGAAAATGTGTCTGTAAGCCTGGGGCATGGGAACTATTATTGTAAAGGCTATTGATCCAGTTGATCGTTGAGTGGGTGTAACAGAGTCTGCTAAAAGTACAGCACATAAGTACTGCCTCTCTAAATGTAATAGAGACTTAGCCACTGAGGTCAAGTTTCCTCTTCCTCCTCTTCCTCCTGTTCTTCTTCCTCTTCCTTTTCTTCCTCCTCTCCTTTTTCCTCTTCCTCTTCCTACTCCTCCTCCACTTCCTTCTTTTTCTCTTCCTCCTCTTTTCCTTCCTCCTCTCCTCCCTTCAAATCTCTGATTGGGAAAATATTTCCAAGCTTAAAAAGAAGACAACTTAAAACAAAAATTTGTGGAAATTTGTTTTATTACATAATAGTATATATGTGTTATATATTTTTTAAATTTAAACAAAAATTAAAAGTAAAATACCAGTAATATTCAAAATTTAGCAGAAAGAAAGACAAATTTCCTTTTATTGTAGCAATACCTGTTATAATGTTCCTAAACAAATAAATAAACAACAAAGGAAGTGCAAGTTATATAGGAGAAATGTATAATTTTCCTTAGAAAAAATAAAACAAATTTGGTTTCTCATAAAACCTGATGTAATTCCTATGAATGGTTAAATACCAAATATTGACCAATATATGTATGTGTTAGTTATCATAACAGCTATCAAGAAGAGCAATACTATTAAACTAGAATAAATAGCTATATTGCTCATTAGCCAAGCATTGAACAGAAGTTGTGTTCTACTAAGTAGCCATGAAAAGCAAATAAAAGAATGGAAAATGACAATGATACTTATGTGCAAGTGTTTTGCTAGCTAAGATAAAATATATAAAAGAATAAGAATGAATACCAGAAAGTTTACCAAATAACTAAATAAACTGAGAAAAATAGTTTTTGATGCAATACTGTAGCTGTTGTGTCCTGTTGAGAGTCATAAATTTAAAAATTTAAAATTATAATGATCTTTATTCTAATTTTGATTGGCTAAAATTTCCAGAATAAGCCAATCTTCCAAACACCAGACACTTCAATATATTCTCTGACTTTTCTCAATTCCAGTTTATCATTCAATAAATCATATTTATATTTGACATTTGCTTTTGATTTATTCTGGGGTCCCTCTCATCTGAGGTCAATTCTAAGTAATGGAAATTTGTGAGAAAAACTGGTCTATTTGATGAAACCATGTGTTATACTGTGTAATAAAACACAAATGTCTACTTGGTTGATCATAAATATTTTTTTCTGTTTAAAACTCACCTAGCAAGCTATTTTAAATTACCAACTGCAAATAGCTCACCATATTTAAAATGTACAGTTACTAAATCCTCCTAAAACTACAGTTCATTTTCATTCTCCTATCGACACATAGTCTAAGCCATTCCCAGTGCTCCTGGCTTGGTCTTCTGTTTTAATTTACCTCCAATTGCTTATTACTGTAATCATTTCCCACACCCAGTGTACATATTTTTATCCTGAGTATACCTGTCTAGTCCTCAAATTTTCATAGACTCTTCAAACCAAGATATCTCTGCAGCTGTCAGTGTCTAAGGCTTTTGGTCTTATCTTTCCTGCCCTCTTCTCTCAAGTTGGATGACATTGCTGTTTAAGGAGAGACAGGTGCTTGGAGTATGCCTGCCCAAGGCTGCTGTCATTTCCTTCACTTGGAAAATTATACCGTCCAAACTTGTAAGGAGTTGAAGACTTTATTCCTTCTTTCCGCACATTTTAAATAAAATGAAAATATTTAGAAGCTTAAGAATAGTTCTCTGTCAAGCAATTAACAGTGGAAGCAAGGACTGACCCTGGACTCAGAACCCTGGTTCTCATTCTAGGTTGGACAATGACTGGCTATGCTGCCTTGGGAAAGTCCATAAACATTTCTGAGACTCTGCCTCTCCATATGCAGAACGGAATGATCATTTCTGACTTTCAAGTTTGCAGTGAGTTTTAAGGCAAATGTAGATGAACATGCTCCTGCAGACACCAGACATCGCTCCTGAGAGGAATCAAGAAATGGCCACTGTGGGTATATATAACTTTGTGAGAAAAGCCACAGAATTAACGGTAGAGTCCCTTAGGCTATATTTTGTCATGGATCACTTTTTTTTTTTCCCAAACTGGTCATCAAATAATACTCTTATGCTAGAAACTCTTTTAGTTAATATAATATTCTAAAGGATGTCTGGGTACACATGAGTGAGAAAAAAATAAAAGTTCTTTTTATGATATAAATGATTGCCACATTTGTCTGCATATCTACATACAATTGTCAAATATGAAGTTGAGACCTGGGTTTATAATAATAGTAAAGACACACTGGCATCTCCATAGAGGATTTGTGCTATTTTAACTTATTTTCAAACAGACCTATGGATAGATAATATTGCACTAGTTTTACAGAAAAGAAAATTGAATCCCAGAGACTGGAAGTAATTTGTCTAAGGACACAGAGCTAGTAATTATCACCAGAATTTAAAAGCCAGCAGGGGCTCCCTGGGTCCAATGCTGTAAACCAAAGTGCTCTGCTGTATTTCCAAATGAAACGCACCAAAATAACCAGTTCAGTCATAAAAGCTGTCTTTGTTGTGATGTATAAATATATGAACTTAAGGACCTTTGTTATAGTACCTTAACATAACCTCCTAAAGAGAGGCCATGCAAAGTATTAAACACACACACACACACACACACACACACACATGAAAATAAAGAGGCTGGGGAAATAGCAGTGACAGGGTAGAATCCACCAGAAGCAGGCCAAGATTGGGGTGTGAGAAATGATAAGCAACTTGAGGTGAGAGTAGAAATCTCTTCTTTCCTTTGGTGCTTCAAGACCCTATTGTGAGCACAAGTTACAGGATCTGAGTCCTCAGGTTTTGTAGGAAAACTCAGTGGCTTATAAAACTAGCGGTGATGAGGCCATTCCAGAACCCGGTGTGTTCTTGTTTCTTTTGGGAATGGATGCTCAAGGTTACAACTGATCCCGATACCCAGACCTTTTTAGAAATAGCTTTATTGAGATGTAATTTAAGTTCTTTGGCTTAAAGCTAGAAACAACAGCAACAAAAAGACCCTGGATTTCTTTAGACTTTTGATTCAAGGGAAGGAAGAAAAGAAGACATGCTTAGTTTCTTCCAAACTATCTAACCTATTTTCTCAAGAAAGAAAAATAAACAAAGAACTGGCATGACTGCCTTGTCAGGAGATATAAATGGACCATTGGCTGCAGTATCTTTCTTTAAAATCTCTTAGGATTCTGCTAGCAGAGAGCAGGGCATTGATAAACCAAATAAAAAGTAACCTAAGAATTGACGGTTTTTTCAAATTTACTTCTGCCTTAAGTTTTGCTTCCCTTATGCTATATCAAGTCTGACATCAATGTCTTTTCTTATGAACTTATCTCTGCATTAGCACTTCAAGGTCTGGGACAGAAGAGAGCTCCACGCTAATTTATGGGTCTGAGCACTCTTCAGAAATTGCTATCATTTTCAGGCCTGCTTAAAATGCCTGTGTGACATTTTCCATGAGAAGACTGACACTGGGTTCAGCCTGATTGATTGAGGGAAGGGATAGATGTGGTATCACACCCTAAGCTGGTTTAGAAAATGGAACAGATAATTTAAAATAGTGTAATGGAAAGAGGATTGAACTGAAGTTCAAGAGCTGAGTCCCACTTTTATATCTGCTGTTTAACCTGGATGGCTACAGCCAGTTCAGTATCTTTGCATGTATAGCATGAGAAATACAAAACAAATGATATCTCTAGATATACCACAAGTAGAGAGCCAGTCTCCCTGCAAAGTATCATATTACATCTTAAATTCAGGGTCAGTTAAATACGGATAATTACCCACCCTTGACATTCATTTTTGTTTCCCACGAAATCTTCCTTATTTACTGGCTTTTCCAGAGTACTCACCCCCCACAGTCATATAGATAATGTTGACACATTCTAAATAGAGGTTTGCCATTTTGCAGTTGTTGGGTTTGTTTTTGATTTTTTTTTTTTTTCAGTTTCTCAACATTAACATTTGCCTCCTGGATCATCTAGTAAAATGATATACTCACATTTTGCAATAACTATGTCCTCTGGGTCCTTGTATTTGAGCAGCTTTATAAGATTTACAACAAGGTCTTTTGGCTTAACAGGGCTGGGCTGTGATTCAACAGGGATTTGCCTTATAACAATATAGCTTCTGGAGTGTCATAAGAGGATTTCAAAGCATTTTTGGACATATATTTACTTTTTCTTGATCACAGCTTCAGTGTTAGAGTCTTAGAGATGATAGTAATGTTTTCTGGGGGTTAAATATGCTTCATTTATGGCTATTCATGAGACAAGACAAATGTCCTCTTTCACATTTTTAATATTCATGATAATTAGTGCTACAATACCAGTTATTATTTCTCCATCTTTGAGTTAGTCTGTATTGTTGTACTTCAATTTATATATGACCTGTGACATTCTAATACCCTCCAGCACCAACTGGGCATCCTACAATTCAATTCTATTCTTTCAAGAACTGCCCTGAGTTAGTGTCAGACTACACAGGCTTAGGGGCTTGATTTTACAAGACTGCCCCACACCTCATATATCAGCTGCACACACTTCTGCTCGGCTGACTACAAATTTAGGAATTTTGACAACTCCTCCCTTCAAGTTTGATATTTCACTGAAAGGATTCACAGAACCCAGTAAAGGCACTTGACTTACCTTTACTGATTTATTATGAAAGATACAACTAGAGAACAGCCAAATGGAGGAGATGTATAGGGCAAGAGATGGAGGTGGGCCCCCAGTGAACCAGCACAAAAATGTGTTCCATACATTCTCCAAATCTTATTGTCCAAGTTTTTATAGTGCTCATTTTCAGCTCCCCTTTCTTCCTTGGAGGTCACTGGTGAGGCTGAAGTTTCCCACCTCTAACCTTTTGGTCTTTCTGGAGACCAGCCCCATCCTGATGCTATCAAGAAATGCTGTCAGGTGGCTCTGTCAACTTATTAGCGAAAACTTCCATAAATTCCAGTTTGCTGGAAAGCAGTTTGTTATGAATTAACAACAGACTCTCCAAGATTTTTAGGAGTTTTGTGGCAGAAACCAGGAACACTTAACAAATATACTTCTCAAATTCTCACAGAAGAAATAAGACATTTAACAGGATCATAGATGTGCAATAAAATAAAAATGAGAAAAGTATCAAAACATTTCAGAGGTTTATGGAACTGCCTCTGAATTGTCACTGTATCTGGACTTCTGTATTTTACCAAGGTCTGCACAGAATGGAGGTTTTTGATGATTGATGGAGTCTTGGTTTGATTTGTTCTTGCCATGGGTCAGTCCAAAGGGACCACAGGTTCATTCCATGTTTTATTTTTTTTTTTTCAAGAATAGACATCCTTAATAACTGGCAAAAATTCTACAGGTGTTTCCATAGGTACCAAATGGGAATCCCTATAACTGTTTCCATTCAATAAAATAAAATAAAATACTGTAGTTTTGTCTTACGTCTACCATCACTGATTTGCCTGTGAGCTATTGAAACTCTTGTTCCCTGTCATAATTAGTTTAGGATATGTTTATAATGTCCTGGTGTCTCTACAAAATCTTTCTGATTCTTTATACTCTAGACATTATTCTATCTGGACTTGGTGAGAAAGAAGCAATATGTTACCAGTGTTGAGGATGTAAGTTTTTATACTTGGATAAAAGACAGGAGCAGATGCCTGTGGGAGATGGGGAGGTGGTCTTCTCACCTGGATATATTGATTTGCCTATCTAAAGACATTCTCTAACCTCTGTATACTGCCATGTGCTCTAGTAAGCTGAATTACAGAGACAGCCTCAATGACTTCTCTAGACATCAGCATCTGGTTGTGCGCAGCCAGGAGGAAGTCATCAGCGGAGTTAGTAAAGGGTTTCTTTTTGTTACCAGGCACAGAGTGTTGTGTTATTCCTTCGGCATCCCTAAATACTGCCTAAACCTCTGTAAAAGGAACTGTATAATCTTCTCTAATTACCCCATTGAAATGTCCAGTGTCTTGATCAGTAGGTAATGTCCCAGTTAGCTCTAGATTTCACAACTTGCTCAATATGCCACAATTACTTAGTTTCTTTTTTATTAATGAATTATGCTTTATTTTTTTATTCATTTCTTTATTGATTAAGGTATCACATATTTGTCCTCATTCCCCCATTCCCATCCCAAACGAACTAAGCCTAAGGCTTACTTCTTTATTTACACTTCCACTGTAAGTGGGGTAAATAAAGGGGTGTATTATGAAGGGGCGACATTTATACTATGTCGCCCCTTCATAATACAGCCTCAAAGTGTGGATTTTCAAATCTAGAAACACTACTTCTATAGAAATTAAATGTTTCCCATGTTTAGAGAGCTGTTTTATTATTCAACTGTAATTATAAAAATCTTAATTTCAGCCGGGTCAGGTGCGGCTCAGCAGTTGAGCATAGACCCAGAAAGCTAGAGTTCTTTGGTTTGATTCTCAGAGTATATGCCTAGGTTGCAGGCTCTATCCCTAGTGTGGACCCTGCAGGAGGCAAACAATCTATGATTCTCTCTCATCTTTGATGTTTCCATCTCTCTCTCCCTCTCCCTTCCTCTCTGAAATCAATTAAAAAATATATTTTAAAAATCTCAATTTTATTAACTACATTTAGAAAAAAGTGACTAGCAACAAAAATAAAGCATTATATTCCATCAATAAAGTGTTGCACTGACACCAGTCTTCAAATTTTATAACTTCTATATAGATACTGGCATTTTCCCATGCAAATTATTCATTTACTAGAGGCCCAATGCATGAAATCTGTGCACTTGCAGTGGGGGTGGGGTGGGAGTGCATCTCTCAGCCTGGCCTGCACCCTCTCACAGTCTTAGAGCTTTCAGGAGATGTCCAACTGCCAGCTTAGGCTAAGGGTAGTGGGCCTAACCTGTCAGTCAGACATTCTTAGCACTGCTAAGGAGGCGGGAGAGGCTTCCGCCATCACCACTGTGCTTGCCAGAAGTGAACCTGGCTTCTGGCTGAGCAGCACTTCCCCTATGGGAGCACACTGACCCACCAGGGGGCAGCTCTTACATTGAGCATCTTCCCACTGGTGGTCAGTGCCATCATAGGGACCAATTGGTCCACTGTTTAGTCGATTTGCATATTAGCCTTTTATTATATAGGATTATAAATGTTCACAATGAGGACATTTATATGAATTAGACTTCCTACCAAACCAAAGAGCAGAAAGCTATTTCAACTGCAACTGTGAGATTATATTAATTTAAGAGGTTAGCTGTTAGTGTTTGCAATAATAGTTAATCCAAAAAAGAAATTTATTCTAGCTACTTACCAGGAAAACAATTTCTATAATATTACTGTATACATGTTTGAAGAATTATACAGATAGAAATGGCATTAATTAGATACATGCTTTCTTTTTCACTGTTAGCCTTTTTTGAGATAAATACTTAAGACTTCTGTACCCTTAAATTTTGTCTTTTTAATTAATCTGTTGGGGAATTCGCCATTCAATCTATTGTTAGATGATCTCCTTCTCTCACTATTCTACTTGAGTTTATGTTGCAGGAATACTAAATAACCTGTGTTCTTCTGAGTGCATCAATCTGTTCCTATCTCCCTGACTTTGCTCAAATTCATTCAGCCTCTGAAAAACATTCTATGACAATCTCACAAATTAAATATTATCTATTTTTAAGACCTTTTCTGACTTACCTACCCACCTTAGTCAGAATTAATCATTTCCTCTCTTTGAAAGTGCGTACTCAAGGAACACTCCTTATATTTCATTGACAGTATGAAATTATTCAGAAAATAGATTCAACACCTGTTTAGTACAACAGTTAAGCAAGCACATGGCAGGAAAAAATGAAAATGCTGATGTTTATTACATTTTAAATATGTGAGGTACCACATTTTATCAATTCTTATTTGCACATCTTATAACAGTTTAACATATTTAACATTAGAATATATGTTATAATTTCACTGGTATAAAATTGCCTTTGTTGTATATGAGATAATGTTCTCTATTATATTTGATGGAAGAGTCACCATGAAAAATTTTAGAACTTGATTTTGATTTCCTAACATTTATTTCACAGCTTGATATCTCTTTTTCTTTCCCTGAAATAATAATACTTTTTTCTTTAATTTTGTGATAATGTATACCAAGAGATTTATTTATTTCTATATTTCTGCCAAATAGTGCGATGTAGTGTGATTAATTGTCTTTACTGTATTTCAAAGTGCTGTACTGTATTTCAGAGCAAAGCTAATCCATATTGATGAAAGAAGAATTTGGAATTTTTAAACATAACTTACATGATCATGGCAAGTAAACTTAAAATGTCTTCAGATTTTATTTTCTTTTTGTATGGTGGGAATTAACATATATTTTCACAGAGAGATATGAGGCCTATAGGTTGGAGAGGAAAGCTAATGTTAATTCAGTATACAAAAATGATTCTTAGTAGAGCTTCTAAAAGTATTAACCCATCACAACATAAAACAGTGTAATATGGCCAGAAGTCTTCAAATAAAGTTTGTAAAGCTTTTTGACTACTTGTGAAGCTGTTTAAGATGTTGTAGGAATCAGTTGAAGGACAAAGATGTTGAGCAGGTGACTTTTCTTGTATAATCCAATTTTGATGTTCTGTCCTTTTAAATCCTGTCAAAACAATCTCATTTTATTAAAATATGTTTTACTTTGGGTCAATTTCAAATTCTGATGCTCCTTGACTAGCAATGGGTCATGTCCCGATACAACCATCATAAATTGAAAATATTGTTGTCTTAATGCATTTGTTATACCTAACCTACCAAAATCATAGTTTGTCCTAGCCCATATTAATTGTACTCAAAACACTTATATTAGCCTACAGTTGGGAAAAATCATTTCTCTGTGGCTGCCCAGCATCCAGAGAATATCATATTGCATATTGTTAGTTCAGGAAAAGATCAAACTTCAAAATTTGAGGTACTGTTTCCACTGAATGCTTATTACTTTTGCACCATTGTAAAGTTAAAAAGTCATCACTCAAGCAATTGCTAAGCCAGGCATCTTCTGTATAATGAAACAAGTGTAATTAAAATATAGTAAATAATGAGAAAAATATGGTATTAGGAAAACTATGAGTGAAGACAGGCCACAAATTCTCTTCTTAAATTTGTAATAAATAAATATAACATATTAAAATAGTATTAGTATAACGTCAACTCTTAATGAAAAGAACACAGACTAGTGCTACAATCTCTGAGAAAAGACAAGTGGGAAAAAAAGAGAATTCTAGGAATCTCCACTTACACTTCCTTTGGGAAAATACAAGTAAATACAAATAAAACGCAAGTGCATTCAATAAATTAAGTTCTCTCTTTGTCTACGAAATGCTACTGTGGTAGCTTTAGCTTAACATTGTCCTTCAATATATGTATTATTATGGCAAAATTTTAGGAAAGAAAGGACAAGATGTAGAAATGTATTTGAATTTCCAACATATTTCATCTATGCATGCAGTGGCCAATGAATGACTGAAGATACTGGATTAGCCATGTATGCTTTAAGAGCTAAATGAGGCGACTCTATCTTCCATCTCTTGGTAGCTGAAAAGTCTGTGATGCTACTTAATTTTAAGACTGATACAATTTATTGTGGGTTATTAATTTTTTCAATGTTCCAAATCAATACATCATAATCCCAGTATATTTTGTAAAATAATGCTTACCTCATGAATGAAAAGAAAAAATTGTGAGAAAGCCAGTATGGTTTAATCAAATTAACACACTATAAAAAAAAAAAAAAAAGAAGGTATGAAAGCCCAGTCCCATATCCAAAGATACTTAACTTTTAAAATAGAAAGGAGGCATAGATGGCCTGGCTGGTGTGGCTCAGAGAATTGAGCATTGTTCCATGGACCAAGAGGTCCTGGGTTCAATTCCCAGTCAGGGCACATTCCCAGGTTGCAGGCTCGGTCCCCAGTAGGGGGCATGCAGGAGGCAGCTGATCAATGATTCTCTCTCATCATTGATGTTTCTCTCTCTCTCCCTTCCTCTCTATCTAAAAATCAATAAAAACATATAAAAAAAGAATAAGGCATAGATGAAGGATCGCTGGCTTGGATTTGGATTTCTCTGGACTAGACAACTAAGCTTTATGTTCAGTCAAGAATCACTATCATCCACACAGCTCTTGCACACTTCGCCAGTCTGAGATGGATTTTACCCCCTTTGCACTAGATAACTTATTCTAAATAAAGAAAACTTCTGAAAAAGTATCAGAATAAATTACAAAATTTCTTTGGTGTTTGTCTAGGACAAGTAAAGCAAGAGGAATACAGTAAATAAAAATACAAATTTAAATTTTGGGCAACACAATTTTGAAATCCAGTTTTCATGAAAATTTGATAATTGGCTTTGTAATCATCATAGTAAGTTGATGATTTCTTTGTTGGATTTTATATCTTAATCATTCAATGTATTTTGACTTAGATTTGTGATTTTATTTTTATGTTAGAAAAACAATTTGACTATATTTTTTAAATAGTTTTTTGATTTTTAGAGAGAGAGAAAGGGAGAAAACCATCAACATGAGAACATAATATCCATCAGCTGCCCTTTGCATGCCCCCGACCAGGAATCCAGTCCATAACCCAGGCATCAAGCCCATAAGCCTGGTAAGTGCCCTGAGTGGGTATCTAAACAGCAACCTTTTGGTGCACGGGATGATGCTCAACCAACTAAGCCACACTGGCCAGGATAATTTGACTATATTTTTAATCAATCCTATAAAATAAAGAGGTCATATGCAAATTAACCCTCACACCCTCACACAAGATGGCTGCCCCCATGTGGTCAAAGATGGTCACCACAAGATGGCCTGCAGGGGAGGGTAGTTGGAGGTGAGCAGGCCGGCAGGGGAGGGCAGTTGGGGGCAATCAGGCTGGCAGGGGAGCAGTTAGGCATTGATCAGGCTGGTAGGGGAGTGGTTAGGGGTGATCAGGCTGGCAGGCAGAAGCGGTTAGGGACAATCAGGCAGGCAGGCAGGCAAGCAGTTAGGAGCCAGCAGTTCCAGATTATGAGAGGGATGTCCAACTGCCGGTTTAGGCTCAATCCCACAGGGCCTAAACCAGCAGTCGGACATCCCTGGAGGTGTTCCCAATTGGAGAGGGTGCAGCCTGGGCTGAGGGACACCCCCCCTCGCCACTGCACGAATTTCGTGCACCAGGCCTCTAGTATTTAAATATTTACTAAAAACTCATTTTATATTCTTAAGGTTTACTTTATTATTAGGTTACATCCTCTATTAATAATTAGAAGCCTGGAATATTGTTTAAACAATTTAATAATTTTATCAAGAATAATTGTGTGTTTTTTAAATGAAAGTTTTGTGAACTCCTCTTTGGGCAAAACATTATTCTTAAAGAATGTATAAATGCAATAAATAAATCTAATATTTTTTACACATGATGCATTATTTAGGAATCATTGGAAAAGGAAATGTTTTATGATAATCCCTAGTTATAAATTTACTTATAAGAATTCAAAGAATATGCTCATTTGGTCTTTCAACACAATTTAGCAAATTATGCACACACACAAAAAAGGAATATCAATTTGATTGTGGGAAAAAGATATATTTTTAAAATTTATTTATAGTCCAGAAAATTTTTACTTATCACCACTCTCACAGAGCTTAAAATCCAATAGAAGAGATAAGCAAGCAAAAAGAAAAATATTCAGCTGAAGTAATTTCAATTGTTTTAAAAGCCAAAAAGGATTAAGAAGTACACATTGGTAGATACAAAACAGACACAGGATATAAAGTACAAAATAGGGAATATAGTCAATAAAACTGTAATAACTATGCATGATACCAGGTGTATACTAGACTTATGGAGGGATCACTTTGTAAATTATATGAATGTTTAACAACTGTGCTGTACACCTGGAACTAGTATAAAATAATATTGAATGTCAATTGTAATTAAAAAACAAAAATAAAAACTAAGAAGGAAACAAGGTGCTAAGAGAAATAATAACAGCTGGGACCTATTTTTGATAAGGAAAGGTAGAAGATTTCACTGATGAGTTGACATTTACATTGGGTGATGAAAATTAATGTTTACCCATGTGTAGAAAGGAGGAAAGGCAGACATAGAAATGGGACTGGTTGTAATATTATATCACATGTCAGGGACAAGGAAGAGTAGCAGAATATGTAGTTAGGTGGTAAACATAAACCAAAGCACCAATATCTGTGCAGGTGAGGTTAGCCACGTAACTATTATTACATGTGCAATGGTCAAGTCATGACAGGTTTTAAGGTATTGCTATTATCATTAACCAGGGGCCCAGTGCATGAATTTGTGCACCTTGAGAGGAACTGTGGGCTGTGAGGCTGCAGTGGGCACAGGGGTGGGTGTTGGCCCATCCTCTGCACCCCCACCTGGCCCCTCCTGCCATGGCCCCTGGTCTCCTGTCTGCCAGCAGCCCCGCTCCCACCACCACCGCTCCCACATGCTGATGGTGCCGGCCCCGCTCATACCCGCTGATGGTGCGGAGCCATTGGGGCCCATGCCAGTAGCAGATGTGAGTGGGGCCGGCACCAGCAGTGGGTATGAGTGGAGCCATTGCCAGCAGTGGGTGCGAGAGGTGGCTGCTGGCCCCGATTGCTCCCCAGGAGCAGGGGGAGCAGCAGCTCTGGTACCAACAGCTGGTGCAAGTGCCAGGCAGGACCACAGCGCATGGGAGCAAAGAATTTTCAGTAACCACCAGAAGCTTGCCCCGATGACAGCGACCAGCGCCCCTCCTTGGTCTGGCACCCCCGCTCACCTGCTCCACCATCCTGCCGTGGCCAATGCCTGCCATGGCCAATGCCTGCCATGTTCTGTGCTCTGCTGCCTGCTGCCGACACCTGCCATGTTGTGTGTGCGCCCCCTGGTGGTCAGCACACTTCATAGTGACCAGTTGTTCAGTTGTTCTGCCATTCTGTCTATTTATTAGCCTTTTATTGTATCGGATAACAGTACTAATTAATGCTTACTGAGAGCTGTGTGCTAGATACTATCCCAAATGTGTTACATGTGCTATCTCAGGAGTCTGCACATAGTTCAGTGATCCAATCCTGCCCGGCCATCAGTGATTATACAACCAACCTGGGTACAGCTTCCAGAGATGGCATTGGAAGCTGTGGCCACCCATGCAGGATGCCCCCCTCTGCCCTTGTTCCCTCTTACCCAGCTCTCTACCTTCCTGTTGGGGACTCTGGTGTTGGCAACTAGTGAGTTACAAAGTTCAAAGAAAAGAATATGGGCCAAAAGATGCAGTTATTCTCAAATAAGAATCAACTGTGGATGACAAAACTGCCATTTCTTGAACAAATATCATTGATGATTAATTATATTCAATTAAGAAATTAATCAGTATAAATATTCTCCAAAATAAGGAAATCATGATTACAAAAACAGGTTCATACAAATATAGAACAATTATCTTATAATTAAGGGTATAACAGAGAATAAAGTGTAAAGTAATAAACTTTAGCAGGTTAAATAATAGTCTATATATCAAATATTAGACTGGAGGAGAAAGAGAGAGTGCTAATGATGTCATCCTTTATGACAAATATTAAATAAAACTGCTTAAGAATACATGCAGTTAAAAATTAATAATATGTTCTGCCTGTTAATGTCTTTCACAATTCCTTGTTTAATCTTAAATATTTAAGGAAATAATTTATTTGGAGTATATTAATATAGTTCTTTAGATTTAGTTCTTTTCGGATTCTCCTAAATTTCATTTTTTCTAGTAATTCAAGTAAAACTTCATTTTATTGTGTATTTCTATTGAGTTAATAAGAAGAATCCATTCAATTCTTACAGAAGAATATATATTTATTTGGTCATCATTTTTGGAAAACAATGTGTAATGGTTTTCATCTAAACGTAATTATGTATGTAATTAAAAATAAAATGTGTGATCTTTTACAGTAAAAGACCTTTATGCACTGTTTTGATTTATGCTGTTTCACTTTCCATGGTTTCAGTTAATGTTGGTGCAAAAGTATTAAATGGAAAATTCTAGAAATAAACAATAAGTTTTAAAATTGTGCAACATTCTAAAGGGCATGATGAAATCTCATGGTGACCCTCTTTGTCCTGCTGGGACGTTAACCATTCTCTTGTTTAGTGTCTCCACCAGTCATATGCTTCTCACCAATTAGTCATTTAGAAGCCACCTGGGTTATCAGATCTACCTTTGCAGTATTGTCATAGTACTTTTGCTTAAGTAACCCTTATTTTAATAAATAATGGCCCAAAAATGCAACAATAGTTTATACCAGCAATTCAGATATGCCCAAGAAAAAAGTGATTTAGTGCTTAGCAAAAATATATGTACTCAAAAAATATACTATACTTAGGGTTCTGTACTATCCTTGGTATCAGGAATCCACTGGGGGTCTTAGAACATATCCTTAGAAGATAAGAGAGGACTATTGTATAACCTTTTTTCCATACGTACTAATATTACAGAATATTCAATAATGGTTTTGACATTAAACAAAAATTATAAGTAAAATTATGATTTATATAATATTAATTATGTGGCAGTGATATTATGATTTTAAAAATTAGTAACTTAAAGAGTGAATAAAAATTAGATTCCACCCTGGTGAATAACATATGTCCAAATTTAGAGAACGTAAGTCACAGATTTATATGTGAATGAGACAGTTTATAATATCAGTTTAAATTTAATAAAATTCATGAACATATGGCAAACTGAACATTGTGTTCCCAGATATAAACATGTAGTTAAAAATAGGATAATTTAAACTTAAGTGTTGAATGTCAACAATGCTGAAAAGAGCTAATGATTGTGTGAGCAAATGAGCCTGCATACATATATATAGAAACTATATACATAAACATCTTGAAAAATTTAACATTCTCTACTAAATATGTCTGAGACATAACTTCAATTTTAGATTATTATGTGAAATTTGATAAGCTCTTCCTCATATTTCCATTGATCAATCCCTGAAATTATTTAACAATTAACTTTTTATAGCTCTAGATGTTTAGAATAGTGACCAATTAACCAGTAAGTCCCAGAAGTACTTTATACTAAACTAGAGGCCTAGTGCACAAAATTTGTGCACTTGGGGGGGGGGGTCTCTCAGCCCAGCCTGCACCCTGTCACAGTCTGAGAGCCCTTGGGGGATATCCAACTGCAGGCTTAGGCCTGTTCCCTGTGAGGAGCAGGCCTAAGTCTGCAATTGGACATCCTTAGCACTGCTGTGGAGGCAGGAGAGGCTCCCACCACCACTACCGTGCTCGCCAGCCGTGAGCCCGTCTCAGGGCTTCTGGCTGAGCAGAGCTCCTCCTGTGGGAGTGCACTGGCCACCAGTGGGCAGCTCCTGCATTGAGTGTCTTCCCTCCCTGGTGGTCAGTGCACATCATAGCGACCGGTCGTTCCACCATTTGGTAAATTTGCATATTAGCCTTTTATTATATAGGATAGGCTCAGGGAAAAGCTAAGAGATAGAAAGAATGGTGAAGACAAAGGTCACTGGAAGATTTCACCTACAAGCACAACTAAAGCATTTTGTGGGTATGCACATATTTTGTAACTACATTCTCTAGCAAAACCACAGAGAACAGGTCCTATGGAAGAGGAGTAATGAGAAGAGGCTTAAGCTGGAAGAGCTGCATGACAGCTATAGATTTAGACTGTCAACGACCACAGTCCACTTTTCATAATAATATGAATGATAATGAAACTGTGGAACTTCTTCATTAGGCTATCAACACACTCAATGATAGAATCCATATCCCTGCAAAGGTGGCTTGTCTCTATGAAAACAACTAATCCTCCAAGATAAGATCCAAAAATTTTCTCTTAACATGTGAGTACAGATAGAACCAAAAATAATTCTCCCACATATTTTTGCACAAATATAGATTCAGATCGATAAAGTTATTCAATAAAATGTAAAGAAGAAAAGAATGGGACTAAAATAATATGAAACTTAAAAAAGAAAAAAATTACAAATAAGGGCAAGTGAAAAATGGGTTCACATTAAAAATTTGAGCAATAAAATCATCTTCCCCTCATCCTGTCCTTCTTAGACAAAGTGGACCCTGTCAAGACACTCTGACCACAGTCAACTGTAGTGACAGGCTCCACAAGGTGCCACTCTTCCTTACGAAGCTTAACAAGATTGTATTCTTCATTGTGGAGGTAGGTTAGCCAAGTGTCTCAGGTCTTTTCAGCTCATGGGCAAAGTGATCCTGAAGGGCTCTACATTTTTTTCATTAAAAGCTTAAATTTTAGTAGCTCACTGCAGGCTGTCCATCACACCAGTGACCTGCTTAGAGATAATAATAGTCATTGGGTACAAGTCTGTGCTTGGGGTCTCTGATGATTTTTGGTCTCATCACTGCAGAACAGTAGGTAATAGCCAAGAAATTGCTGTCCTGGCTTGTTAGAGCCCACCTGTTGGATCTCTAATTTGACATCTCCCTCATGCAAGCTCCTTGACTTGACTGCATCTCCCTTCAGAGACTGCAGTGCATTGGCTGTGCATGAAGCCTTGGGTAGCAGGGGACACTATCCCATGTGAGACCCTCCAGGTAAAGCCTTTGTAATATCCTATAATTGGTCCTGAAAGGTCACAAATAGGTCTTGACCAGGATCAATACTCCTTAACAATTATTTGTATTGTACACAGCACACACATTTACATTTTTTTAAATTGAGATATTCAAGTGGAGTACATGAAGTGTGCTGCTTTTGCTGCACTGATTCAACTAATTATTGCCTATAAATAACAAGTAATCACGGTCTACATCAAGATTTAGAATATTTATAATACCCCAGACAGCTTTTTATGATCCTCTCAGACAATACTCCCCAAAAGTATCCAGTATTCTCACTTTAGGGTAGTTTGCAAATATACATTTTTGTTATCTATAAGGTATCATCTGGGTCCCCACCAGGGGTCAGTGGAAGTGGGCTTCTAGGGGTACCACTGGAATAAGAATTTACAGAGGCCCCACAAGATGATGAGGTATCATGGAAAGTTTTATTTCTGTGGAATTAAACCCCTGAGTTTCCAAGGTCCCATCTTCTTCCATCCCACCAAGAAAAAAGTTCTATTTTTTTCTTGAGCACAGCTAGGATTAAAGCCATTGCCCAGAGTTTCCACTCCATATTTGCACAGTCCAGTCCAGGATCAGGATAGTCTAGCTTCTGTTTCCAGTTGCAGTCCATTGTGTGTGGGGACCTCATGGTCACAGACCATGTGGCTTCTAGGGCTACATGGTGGGCTAGTGCAGGTCACCAAACAAGCAAATATAAGGAAGCAAGAGTGAAGCAAGAGGAACAAGAGAGAGAGAATTCCTTTGTCTGCCAACTTTTTATGGACTTGCAGGTGGCCCCACCCCCTAACCAATTATCTTTGTTCCCAGGTGAGACTGACAGAAAAGCACCTTCCTTCCCTGTGTCACCAGGACTTCCTGCACATGTGCCCATTTCCTCGTTGTTGGCTACATACACATATTTTGGAAGGTTCTTTATCTGCCTTTTTCTTTCTATTTCTTTTATCTTCAACTCTTACAGAGATTCTTTCTTATGTCTTGTGCAAGGAACATTTTAACTATCAAGCATTGTTTAATGATATGCATACTTTTCTGACCAACTATTTGCAGGAATATGGAGCAGAAGGTATTCAAGGCAGAAAAGTTTGTGTGCTTGAATGATTTATTTTAGCTCTGATTTTTCTAAGCCAACTGAGTTTGCCAACTTCAGAGATGTTCCCAATTTAGATATGCCCTAAATAATAGACTTCCAAGGATTTTTGTATTTTCTCATTCACCTAAACTATCATTGATTCTTGCCTGTTCTATTAAGAGAGCTCATAGAAGCTGTCACAACCAGTCCTTGCAAGTCTTTGCTTTTGCCTTAAAGGTTTTGTGTATATTTGTTTGTTTGCGTGTACTCTGTGCTTTGGAAAAGTGTTCTCTTTGGCTTAGTCTGGGATTGCTCTTGAAATCATCCTCTTTAGATATCTTTCTAAGACCTTATTGGGTCTCACCTGCATTCAGTAGCCCTTTTCCAGACACATTGGTGTGGAATCTCCAATTCTGCTTACATTGATGCTCAAGGTCTCTTTTCTTTTTCAGGTTACCATTGAATTATTGTTTGCATTTATAAGATACAGGTAACTTTTTGTCCCATTCCTAGTAATAACATAAAATCAATTTATATATTTTTCAGTGTTTAAGCCACTGCATTGAGTTGCCTAACACTATGTTACCAGAGATAGTATATGTTTCAGGGCAATTTTATGTGGCATTCAAGTAATTTTCTATGTGCTATCTGCATATTTTCTACTATCCTCTGATCCTGGAGTAGTTAAAAAGAAGGTCATATTTATTTCAATTTTATTGACTTTAAGGCATAATGTTTCAGTTATAAAATTTAGTGGCTTTTATATTTGGTTCACCTTAAATTCTATGCTATTTTATAGTTGTATACAAGCTTTGCTGATTATTAAATCTTTGATAAAGAAAGAAATCTCAATTAGTTTATTCTTATGAGACTAAGTAATCTGCTTTAAAATTGATACACTTCAGAGAGCACTCTGAGGAATTCATCGTGATAAAAATATGAATGAATTTTTAATATGTGTCTTCACCATAGCCCTATTTGAGAATCTAATAAAAGTTATAGATATTCTACCCAAGGGAGAAATTAAATGTATAAATCATATATACACAATAATATTTTAAATCTGAATTCACAGGATTTGCAAACTTATTGAATACTAACCATGAACAAGAAATTCTTTTATCTCAGATTATGATGTCTTTAAATTAAAATGCAAATTGTATAAACAAGTTCAAAATTAAACATCTTTCTTAATGACCTAACAATTGACAATTTAACTGGTTCTTTGACAGAGATTAAGTAGGATCCATGCTACATATATACTTACATGTTCAACAAAACTTACATGCCTCTCCTTTTTTTGTATTTCATGATGTTTGCATTTTCTAAGAGTCTAGGCCAATAAGAAAGTGATCAAAGAATGGTAAGCACGTTACATAAAAGCTAGAGTCAGCCTGAAATATTCTCATTGACCAAAGTGGGGACCATTTGAGCATAATGCAAATAATGACAGTAGACTATAACCCAGAGATAAAATACAAATCCATCAGTCCGTGTTAATATGGAGTAATTAACAAATATGTGTCACATAAAGAAAGCGTTTCTTTATAGTATAACTAGAGGCCTGGTGTGTGGGGTCCCTCAGCCTGGCCTGCAGGGATTGGGCGGAAACCGGCTCTCTTACATCCCCCGAGGGGTCCCGGATTGTGAGAGGGCAGTTCTCAGGTGAGGCACCCATAATCGGCTCCCTCCTCTCTGGTTCCAGATATGTCACCCGAGAACCACAGCTGCCAAGTCACCACAGCTCAGCAGCTCCTATGTTGAGTGTCTGCCCCCTGGTGGTCATTGTGCATTGTAGCTATTGGTCGAACAGTCAAATGGTCAGATGGTTGCTTAGGCTTTTAAATATATAGATTCTAACCTGAATACCTAGAACCATTCTGGAAATAGAACATCACAATTAAGTAGATAGAGTAGTTATTAGACAATTTGGACAAAAATTACCAATGGATGCAAAAATTGGAAGTCAAAAATATGATGAAAAATAAGATATTTACAACACTCCAAATTATTTCCTGCAGATATTTATTGGTGAAAACAGCAAAGACAGACACTTGATCATGTAAAACCTTGAGAGACACTACCTTAACCAATCAATAAAAGTTAACATTGCCAATAATGAGGTGTCACATGTCTCTGAAGGAAATGCACTGTGAAGAACACAGCAGCACTTCTGTGATATTATGGCCAAAATGGGTTACCAGAATCTAACAATATGGAAACATGAGATAAAGCCAAATTAAGGTAGTCAGCCTTTATTCTTCAAAAGCAGTATTTTCAAAATGTGTTTGTTTGATGGGGAACACTTCTTTGTCCCAGGTTTACAGTCTCGTCTCTCTCCTCTCCCCCCATTATATAAAACTGCTGCACATACACAACAATGTACTCTAGATGTCACAATGTCAAAATACATAATGGAGCCCCCTATCAGCTGATTTCAAAAAGTATTTATTGTGTGAGTACCCAGATTATAGCTACAATTCATCTTTTCCCTATCTGTACAACAAAATCTTTCTTTCTGCTCCATCACCCTGCTCTGCTTTATAAGATTATGACAGTGATGGTCAATTGACCTTTCTGAGTTCTTTAAGGGGACAGTCCATGGCTTATTCACCTGTATAACCCTAGCAGTGTACATTGTACATAATAGGTAAATACATTGAATTGGAAATCTGTGTCACATTTTCAGGTCTGGACATTCTCTCTTTTTGTGTGCACCAAGACAGAACATAGGTCCTCTCATTCTCTCTTAACTCAGATCACATGTCCATAGTCTCCTAATTTCACTGAAATAGACTTGACTGCAGTTCCTAACACTTCTTCCTAGCAGTTACAAACTCAGTTTTCTAAGGAATATCTATTTGCATTTGTCTTTCTTTAGGCCACGGAGGCGTGCATGTAAATATAGGTCAAAAAAGAATCACCGTCACTCTTACAATTCTGTTACATACAATATTTTGAAGTTGTATTAGC
Source organism: Corynorhinus townsendii (assembly GCA_026230045.1). Taxonomy (NCBI): domain Eukaryota; kingdom Metazoa; phylum Chordata; class Mammalia; order Chiroptera; family Vespertilionidae; genus Corynorhinus; species Corynorhinus townsendii. The sequence goes on from JAPDVU010000015.1 coordinate 16,053,295, forward strand.
AGGAAGACTGTTTTTAAAAATATCGAGAGCCTTACCTGTCACAAAATTCTTCCAGAACATGCCCTCTTTTCTGAGGCACATTTCTGGCAACAATACCTTGCATTCTCTTTAGCTTTTATTCTCCTAAAGCTGTGGTGGGCCAACTGTGGCTTGCGAGCCACATGCGGCTCTTTGGTCTCTTGAGTGTGGCTTTTCCACAAAATACCATGGCCTGGGTGAGTCTATTTTGAAGAAGTGGCATTAGAAGAAGTTTAAGTTTAAAAAATTTGGCTCTCAAAAGAAATTTCAATCATTGTACTGTTGATATTCGGCTCTGTTGACTAATGAGTTTGCCGCCCACGGGACTAGAGTGTTTAAGTGAAACATCTTTTACCGCAGTATGATTTTTCACTCTCTTAACCAGTGGAGCACATCAATTATGCAGCTAATTTTTCTTTAACCACCATGAACACTGAAGCTAGAGGATATGACTTGCTCCGTGTCATCTAACTTCTCATTGTGAGGCTCCTTCCTGTATTTTAACCTGCTTCTATTAGTTATGCACTATATGTAAAAATAGTTCCTGAGTAGGAATTCCATTTTACCGTAAATTTGATGGGAGCTTCTAAAACAAGATTGTGTGCATTAAGTGGTGGGAAGGTAATTAAGAAGGGAAATTTAAGATTACTTTTTTTTTTTTTAATCAACCTGGCATGTCAGGATTACACATGAAATATCACGGACATCTTTGTTTCCAGATCAGCTCACTACGTTCAGTCATATTTGAAGTAGGTTCACAATGTCTGCTTGAGTATTTGAACAGCAAAAGTAGGTTCAGTGTCGGTTACCACAAACTTAATAAACAAATCCAGTTAAAGGAGCAACAATTAATAACGAATTGACTTTCATTAGGCATTGAGTACATATTAGCCTGCTTTTAAAAAATCAGACAGTTTCATGTTTTTATTCAATGTAAGTTATAGAATGTGGACTATTTTTTGTATTATTGACCTCAACTGTGAGAATAGCCACATGTTTTAAGAAAAATTTGACTTATAATTAAATTACATGGGATTTTTTTTTTTGCCTTGCTTAGGTATTAATAAAAGGCCTTGTAGGTGAAAACATTAATCTAACTTTTAAATAATGCTTTTTGGGAATTAAAATTTTATTTTAGCTTTAAATTATTGTTCTATTTCAGCTCTGAGATTTTTCTTCCTTAGAGGCATAATTAACCAAAGACAAATTATTATTTTCAGAAAGTAAAAAGTAAATATAGTATTTGCATACAAATGAGAAAATATGTAGTAAATATATTTAATAAAAACAATGATTTTAGATTACTTATATGCAGTGCAGCTTTATATATAAAACTTCAGAGAGAAAAAAAGCAATAGTTAATCATTGTTTAAAGGTTTATAAAAATATCCAAATAATTTTAACAGTAGAAAGTAGTTTTTATTCTAATGTGGTATAATTATTTTTGTTATGATTCCAAAACATTCCTTTCAATTATTTCTTAGGACTAATGTAAGTATATTTTTATCATATTGTTTTCCTTATTTCAGCAACATGCTCTTTTCTAATCCCATATTCTGCTCATCTCTATTTCTTGTTACCATGAACACTTTTTTTTTACAAACTGCTTTAAAATAGAGGTGATCATACTTGATAAAATATTAATACCTCTCTTAGTATTTTCTTCTTCCTGAATTGTGTCTTCTATTTATCTTGTAAACCCTGGAACAAGGCTATCACATTCAGACATTGTAAAGTAGTGAAGGGTGAAGAGGGGAAAAAAGATAATTCAGTTTGTGTTACTGAAAAAAACTCAGCAATCTAAACTCAGCAATTTTTTTTTTCCCACGGAGGTATCAATTTGGTAAAGACATTTTAAGATGATGTGATAGTTGATTTTTGTGTAACCTTGGTTAAGCTTTGGAGGTCAGTTTAGTCTATTTTAGAAATCATCCCTCATCTTTTTAAAAAAATAATTTGATAAAAAATGGTGTTGAGTTTTCAAATATTTGGTAGAACTTACCAGTGTAGCCATCTTGTCCTTGGTTTTTCTGGGAGGTGTTTAATTATTGGTTCAATCTCTTCACTTGTTGTGTGTTACCCTTTACATTTTTTAGTCAGTTTTATGTTCTTAGGAAATTGACCATTTCATCTAACTTAGCTAATTTGATGTGAAATTGTTCATAGTATTTTCTTTTAATTATTTTTTGTTTCTTTAAGGTTTGTAGTGTAGTCCCCACTTCCATTTCCTACTTTAATCATTTGAATTTTCCCTTTTTTTTATAGTTAATTTGGCTGAAGTTTTCCAACTTTATCAATCCTTTAAAAAAGACACAAACAACTTTTTATTTGATTGTTTCTCTCTAGTCAATTAGGTTTTTCTCCCACCTAATATTGAATATTTCCCTTCTCCTCCTTCTCCTTCTCCTTTTAGCTTTTGTTAGGTTTACCCTTCTTTTCCTTTCTCTGTATCCTCAGCAGCACTTGGTATTTTCGCTAATTTTTATTTTAGTCATTCTAGTCACTTTTTAGTAATATCTCATTGTGGTTGGTTATAATTAGTACTTTCTTTGTGGCAAATGATATGGAATGTCTTTTTATATGTTTATTTTCCACCCATATATCCTTCTCATTGAAATACTTGTACATAAATTTTGCACATCTGTTTCATTGTGCTATTTCTTTTTATTATTGAGTTTTGAGAGTTCTTTACATAGCCTAGATACAAGTCCTTAATGAGATATGCTGTTTACAAATATTTTCTCCTTGATGTGTAACTCTCCTCCTCAAATGAATTGCTTTTGTACTTTTGTCCAAACACAGTTGGACATATTTATTGTATGGATGTATTTTTTGGTTCTCTATTTTGTTATTTTGAATTGTGACTATATTCCTTTGTCAATACCACAATCTCTTAATTATGATAGCTATGTAGTTGATTTACTATCAAGTGGAATGATTCCTCCTTTCCACTTCAAGTTTGTTGAGAGTATTTATCATGAATAGTTATAGGTGTTGATTTTGTAAATGTTTCTCTGCATCTATTGACATGATTATATGATTTTCTTCCTTAGCCTATTAATGTGGTGTATTATATTGACTGATTTTCAAATGAGGAACCAGCCTTGAATATCTGGAATAAATCTTAGTTCCCCATTCTATAAAATAAAAGCCCAGTGACCAAAATGGCAGAATGGCCAGAACGTCCAAAGACCAGAATGATCTTGGCCCCTCGCCCAGGCTGGTCCCACCCCAGGGACACCCACCCTGATTCGGGGCCCCCTTCAGGGCAGGCCAGCTGGCCCCCAACCATGTACCAGGCCTCTATCCTATATAATAAAAGGGTAATATGCAAATTGACCCTAATGGCAGAACGACCAGAACGACCTCTGGACCAGTCACTATGAGGTGCACTGACCACTTCGTTGTCCCTTTCTAGAGCCAGCAGGCTCTGATTGCCTGATGGCAAATGGGGAATTGGATGTGGGTGGCTCCAGGCCAAGGCCCCACACCGCCAGTCACCCCACACACAGAGGGCAACCCATGGTGGGGGACGGGGCCAGCGAGTGGGCAGAACAACCGACCTCTCAGTCCCTCACCCCAGCCAACAGGTTCTGATTTCCCAATGGTGAGCGGGGGACCAGGGATGGGTGGTGGCTGGGGTTGGGACCAGCTGTGGGCAGCCAGGGAAGATGGCCCTGACCAGAGGCCAGGCCTAGAGACTGTACTCATGCAAGAATTATATATATATATATATATATATGAGCCTAAGCGACCAGCTGCTATGATGCACAATGGCCACCAGGGTGCTGACACTAAATGCAGGAGCTGCCCCCTGGTGGTCAGTGAGTTCCCACAGCAGGAGCACGGCTCAGCAAGCTTACTGAGCAGCAGCAGCAGCAGGTGCAGTGGGCTGGGATGAGCGGGAGTGGCAGGGCGCTCAGCCCAGGCTCAGGCTCCTCTCTGGCCACCTGTCGCTTTGTGCACTACTATATTCCTCAGGGGATGTCAGGCTACCGGTTTTGGCCTGATCTCCACAGGCCTGGTGTGTACCCTTGGCCTGGCCTGTGGGGATCAGGCCAAAACCGGCAGTCCAACCTCCCCTGAGGGGCCCAGACTGCAAGAGGGCACAGGTCAGGCCGAGGGACCCCACCGGTGCATGAATCCATGCACTGGGCCTCTAGTCTATATATATAAAAGCCTAATATGCAAATTGCCCCTCAGGAGTTTGACCGGGAGACCAGAATTCAATTGCTCACTATGACATGCACTGACCACCAGGGGTGGCACGAAATGAAGAAAGGCCCTGGCCGGCAGCTGGGGAAGGGAAGCCCTGGCCGGCAGCCAGAAGGAAGGCCCCAGCTGGCAGCTGAAAGGCCCTGATTGGCCCTGATCACTGGCCAGGCCTAGGGACCCTACCTGTGCTAGAATTTCATTCACCAGGCATCTAGTATAATTATTTTTAAAGATTGCTGTATGTAATTTGCTAATCTATATATATGAAATATAAAATCCATGTGCAAAAATTAATCTCCAAATGCATCATATATATTGTGTTCGTTTTTAATATAGTAAATAATATAGTTATTTATAATCTAACCTATAAAATCAATTAATTGCTCTTGACTTAGATTTCTTAAAGTTCTAAAAGCCTGAAACAGCTGGGTTCCTAATCCATAATTTCTTACATGCTGGGCCCTGACAGGCTATTCTCTAAGGCAACTTGACCAATATATTTAAGAGCCCTCAGGACTCAGGATTTGTTATATTTTTATAATGTTTTTATTTTTTACTTCTATGTTGTTAATTTTTAATCATGATTTATAAATGTGATGCATGCATTTACATAATTATTTACTATATTTTTAAAAGTAGTGGGGACTTCATAGAATAGAGACTGCTGTCAAAGGGGAGGGAGGTTGGGGGAACTGGGTGAAAGAAGGTGAAGGAATTAGCCAAAGAGCATATATTCATAACCCATAGACAAAGACAACAGTGTGGTGATGTCTATAGGAAGGGGACCTGGGGCCTGGGTGGTGGTGGACAAAGGTGGAAAAAATGGGGACCACTGTAATAGTGTCAACAATAAAAATAAAGCTTAAAGTAGTTGGAACTTAAGATAGCTTCTATTTTCACAGACTTTATATTTGAAATTTTAAATAATTAGTATGTTGAAGATGTCTGTTAATCACTTTCTCTCTACCCTAGGTGATTGCTTGTGTTTTTAACAATTTAAAAAGAAACCTTTCTACTACTCTTTAGTATATCAAAAGGAATAAAGCCAAGAATGTTAAAAATACTCTATATGGTATTAAGACGTACAGATATATAATATAGCTACTTAACATAGTCTCCTGCATAAATGTAAAATTAAAAGTAAAGAAAATAAGCCTAATATGAAATATATTTAAAGAGACAATAGAGGCTGTTGATATTCAAAGTATCTATATTACAACATTCAAATTGGGCAAAAGACTCAGAATGATCAAAAGAAATACACTATAATTAAACTGTATTCCCATCATTACTTGACTAGAAAGATTTTGAAACAAGAGATTCCCAAAATAACAAAAAAGATTCTAGGCATTAAGAATAGGGGCATATCACTATTTCAAAGGAGAGCTGGCAGATGAGAAATAGGAATTGTATTATTAGCAATTGTAAATCATGCCATTCACTGAATAATCCACACTTTTTTTTCTAATTTGAAGTGCCAGTTTTATCTGATAATTTTTTCTTCAATTAATAACTTGTCTTCTGTTCATTGATCTGCATATCTGGCAAGCCTCACAATTATTTAATCAAATAAGTTGTACAATGTTTTTTATATCCTTTATTGAAACTGTACACATATTATTCTATTTTTTATGTGTTTTATTTTCCATGTGAATTTTAGAGTGTTTTAAAGTATTGTTGACATATAATATTATATTAGTTTCAGGTGTTCAACATAGTGATTTGACATTTATATACATTACAATGTGGTCACTACACAAAGTCTAGTAACCATCTGTCATTGTGCAAAGTCATTATAATATAATTGATTCTATTTCCTGAGTTGCACACTACACCTCTATAGCTAACCTTTTTAAAACTTTATTGGGAAGCCTGGTATTTCATATAAAACTATAGTATATGACTGCATAGATTCAGAAAATCTGGTCTTTCTACCACTTATTTTACCATTTAAAAAGTATTAATTAATCTCCATTTATTGAAAAGTGATTTTGGTGTAAATTTTAGATATTTTTTAACCCATGAGCTTTGTTTATTTGTTATTAATTTAGTATTAGATTATGATAATGTTTTGAGTGCTATTTTTTAAATTATCTTTTTCTCCTTGTGGGTAGTTATTGTTAATATTGATTAAAGCTTTTAATTCTGGGTAGTAAATCATAAATGACTAAATAACCATATTCTGTCCAATTATTTTCAATTATTCTTAATTAATAAAATGACATAAAATTACGGTATATTTATGTGAGAAATTATAATCACAACCTATATAGGTATTTTGAGGTTGGCCTAATTTTCAAGTGGTTATGTAGTTTTAAATATCTTATTAGTACCTTATCATTTAATTCTATTTTGGTAATGCTACTTTTATTAACAATTCAAAAGGAATTATTTTTAATATGATTTATAAAATACTTTGACCTGTTCATTTCACTTGATAACTCATGACACCTGTTTATTTACCTTTCTGTAATTTTTATGCTCTCTTTATTTTTTTTTAAATCCCATGCTGATATATAACTAGAATATAAGCATAATGGAAGAAACATTCATATCTCTCCACTGAAAAATAAAATAATAGGGTTCTTTGGTCTCTTTTGTACCCTGTAAATATAAGCATTTTCTCTCCTTGTTTTGCTCTGTTACATCTCAAGTTAAACTCTTCATTATGCCAAGAGCAGAATCACTGTGTTTGTTAAACTTGACATATACATCTTCCTTTTATAGGCTTTCTTTTAAGAAGCCAATGAACTGATAAAGTGACCTTCCTCAAACTTACTTTAAGTATCACAATTTGTGTCTGATTCTTTGCCCATTCCAAAAAAGAACATTTGTTCTATATAATGTCCTAAATTTAAATGAAAATATGAGTGAATTTCCCACCAAATCATTATTTTATTTCTAGTATTATTATTCTAAAAGCCATTTTATAAAAGTTCAGTGTAGTTATAAAATGCAATGTTCAGATTGTCTGTATAAATAAATTTGCAAAATCATAGAATTGAAGAAAATGTATGTTGAATTCAAATTTATTGCCTACATATATTGTTCTTGAGGCAATGATCTCCATATTGTATTTTTGAATATAGAGAGATAACATAATTGAAAATATGTGGGTTATAATCATATGTATATATATATTTGCATGTGCTTATCAGCCTATTTTATATATTAATAAATCTAAATGTAACACTAGTAAGTTAACATTTTCATACTGTTTGAACTTTAATTGTTGAGCTATATCAAGGTGAATTTTGTCCTGTATATATTTGGAGACTATTTTACAATGAAAATTTTGCTATGTATACATTGTTTCATAGATCTTAGTAACAAGTCAAAAATAGTAACTTACTTAATATTAAAAGAATGTTAAAACAAGTTTTATCCTAACATGGTGCAAAGGACTAGGAAAATGGCTTTAAATGGTTAGAGGAAATAAATTAAAATAAGTTGACTTCACTAGTTTGGTTCAGTGGATAGAGCATCGGCCTGTGGACTGAAGGGTCCCAGATTGAATTCCAGTCAAGGGCATGCACCCTGGTTGCAGGCTTGGTCCCTGGCGCTGCTCAGGGCATGTATGGGAAGCAACCAATTGATGTGTCTTTCTCACATCGATGTTTCTCCCTCTCTGTCTCTCTCTTCTCTGTCTCTAAATATCAATGGAGGAATATCCTCAGGTGAGGATTCACCAAAGGAAAAAAAATAATAAAATAAAATAAGTTACCTTTATGTTTTGTTTAATGTTAACAGAAATACGAAACAGAGAAATATTCTGATATGATGAGTACCATCTGCTCTTGTTTGTTATATAACAATTTGCATAAAATCTATTAAATTTGTTGTATTGTATGCTTCAGAAATTTAATAACCCAGAATTATAGATGATCTACAGTACTTGGCAACAAATGTTAATAAACAGATATTGTACTTCAAGCTAGAAATGCATATAGAAACTAATATGTAATTTTAGAGAAAAGAAACTATTGCAAATAGTTTTCATCATTTTTAGTAATTAATTTGTTCTAATTAAGAAGGTGTGATTTATATTTTTATGTTTCTAATTCTTTTAGAGTATTAAAGAAAATGAAGTTTCATCATTAACTTGGTTGCATATAATGGGTATCATAAAATTGCTCTTCTTAATCTCTCTAATCTCGCTCACTTTCTCTTCTTTATAAAGTAATGAATCCACATGACATTCTCTATTAGCTGTAAAAATGAAGCAGTTTGCTCAAAAACAATTGTTTGCTATCTATGCAAACATGATATCTACAAAATCTTTGCATAAAAAATCTCAATTCTTTTTTATTTTCTTAAAAAGTTATTATTCTCTCTTGTCCAATCTAAATTATTCATAGGTTTAGCTTCCCCTGGGACATAGAATACTGGAGACATATTTTTACATCAGAATAATTGTTTAGTATAACATTTTTATTTCAGGTGCAAGCATTTCTTTCCTCCACTCTGCTAATGCCAAGGTTACTACACAATGCAAATGTATTCAGGCTTTCAATGAGGTCCTTTATTATAAATTACAAAGGTTTGAAGAGTCTATACAGGTTTCTTTCCATGTAGGATATTTCATTGTATTCATAGATCCTTAAGCCCAAATTTGGAGTTCACCTCATATTAGGTGAGGGACTTTAGGCAAAGTTATTATCTAATCATGTTTCTTTTCAAGAAAAATGGAAACTCAATTGGAATTACTACTGGATTAAATGTGTAGATTAAATGAAATGAAAAATATGGTTAGTGCCTAGCACAGAGAAATAACACATTAAATGCTAGCATTTTTAAAGCTATTCATTTTGGTTGTCTGTTCAAAACCATGAAGCATTCTATCTTTGTAAACTATAATTTGTGGAAGAAAACAAATAGAAATCTTTATAATATTATTGATACATTTTACAATTGAAGAATTTATTTTGTCAAACAATGGCACAAGTGAGAGTATGTGTCTGTGTGTATGTATGTGTGTGTATTATTTCTTTTGCATCTGTTAGCCCCGTTAGTAATAAATAAAAATAAGTTTGAGTGATAGCAATAAAGTGTTTTTGATATATTCTTGTGATTTCCAATAAAACAAACTATTAATCTTTGTCAATACTGTTATTTTTGGAGAGAGCTAAAATAATTTTGCTTTCAATTTTGAGATTTTTTTCTTGAGTCCGTGTGGCTTTACTCACCTTGCAACAAAAACTGGAAATAATGGCCCCCGCCTCAGTCACCCAATCAACAACTGAATAGTGAGTACGTATTACGTGCAGGCCATACATGATAGACCTTCCAGAAACAACAATGAAAATGAGTCATGTTTCCTCTATCAAGAAGGTCTCAGTTTAATCAAATATCAAGTGCAGTGCAATGAAATGTGTTTTATTTAAAAAGTATGTAAAATATATGAAAAGAACTGAGAAAGTGATTGACCTTATTTATTGGCTTAGGAGAGATCTGATAGTCAATATCATCCTTGAAATAAATTTTCAAGTATGAATAAGAATCCAAACAGTAGGGGAAAAAATATGTCACTTCTTCAAACAACAAAACAAAAGGCCTGACAAGATTAGAAGCAGGTGATTCTCAAATGATTACAGCTCTTAAAATATCTATTCAATATTTTTAAAAAATAATTATATATTACTCTAATATAAGTCAGTATAATATTATTTAGATATTTTATAGTACTAAATTGAGAATAATAAACCATAGATAATAAATATTATTTTAACATAAAAAACTACTAAATATTTAGAGCCTTCCATAGAGTATTTGGTAGCAATATTGGTATGGTTTTCCTATTTTCCACATCAACATACTGTAGTGGAAAAGGACAAATATTTTGCCCATGATCATGTAACTGATAACAATTGTATTCAAGATAAAATGCAGCTAACTAAAATGGGTGCATTTTCCTCAAGAATATACTACTTCTGACTCCTCTCATTTTTAAGTTATTTTATGCCATTTTATTTTTATAGACTAATTAGTTTGGGGGCTTGCAGAGGGCTATTTATTTTTATCACACTCATTTCACTCAAAACACATGTGGGGAGTACCGATTATCAGTGTAATGTCCTTGCAGTAATGAGAGATTTGGCAGAATGCTAGACCATTCCTGCCTGGAAACTAGTCCAATGAATAAGACCTGTTAGTACACAAGTAATTGCAATGTATAACCTCAACAAATGAGTCTGCTATGCCTGGAGTATAATTAATCACATTCCTCCATTTCTCTAAATTAAATTTGAAATGTTGAAACCTACTGTCTGAGAAAAAACTGAACCCAGAGTAATAAAGGAAGACTTTATTCAAGACTATCACAACTGGGGAGAGGGGGCAGGACTCACTCTGAGCTCTGCTTGGACAGAAGAGTTCTTAAGGAGCTAGTTGTAAGCTAGTAGAAAAGTAATAGAGGACTTTAGAGGGAAGATTGATCTATGAGATAGCTCAATCATATTTAGTTACTCCTGAGTTTGCAAGTTTTTTTTCTCTTTGATTAGGCCTTCGTTTTTGCTAAATGGGTGCCCATCACAGTTATTCTCCTACCTTCTTACAGAAACAGGCAGGGAGGGGCACTATTTTCCTATAATTACATTTTAGAGGGGTAGTTCCCAGGTCCTTGAGCAAAACATTTCTGGTTGTAAAACTGGCAAGAGGCGTTCCTGAAGATTTGCAACTAAAGGCACAGAGAAAGAGTTCACAAGTTTTCTAGAGTAGACGCTCTAAGAAAAGAGGTTACAGCCTGGGGTCAGGAGGAAGCCTGTCTAAAGTTTATCAGACGGAGGAAAACAGTATGTCTCCTTCGTCACAAAACATGTTGATTGTCAGGAGTGCCTTTTCACCCTGCTGTTTACTCCTTCTCACCTCCGCTCCATTATTCCAGAACCTTGGGCACTTAAATCACACTCTGGCCTCTCATGTGCTAGAGAAGTCTTGCTTAATGTATTTTGTTTAGATTGCAAATTGTTTTAAAACGGATATAGGAGCATTTTCAGTTTAGGGAATCACATATATTTTAATACCCAGATTTTTGCTGCCCTTAAAAAAAATTGGAAAGTATAGTTCCTTGAGCATTTGTATTTGTAACCCTATTTTACATAAACTAAAGAAAAGTCACACATCCCATATGAAAATTGTGGAAAGCTCTGGAGTCTAACACGCCACTGATGCCTTTTGTGTCACTGATCTTCTCCACCATGTGGTGTAGCTGTTGGATATTAATTAGCTCTTAAGTGGTTTTTGGCTTTCTCTAAGCCCCACACAGTGTGATATTCCAATGAAGACATCTAGGATAAAACCTCGTACTTGCATTAGTCACAGTGCATTCATCTTGTTCAAGTAGATTTACTTACAATCAAGGCATAGTGTGTATTTACTCTGAATAACTAGATTGCACATTGCATTTTTTAAATTTAAATTGATTTGCAAAAGAGATAGAGAAAGACACAGAAACAGAAACATTGATTTGTTGTTCCACTTAGGTATGCATTCATTGGTGGATACTTGTATGTGCCCTGATCAGGGATCTAACCCACAACCTTGGTGTATCAGGATGATGCTCTAACCAACTGAGTTCCCAGGCAGGGTCTGCACAGTGTTTATAAGAACCTTGCATATCAGAGGTGGTGATGTACAGCAGATGATGCTTATTTGGAAGATGTTCTAGTTGAAAAGCTGTTGAATAATGGACCAGTTTTAAATGTCATCATTATATATAAGAGATCCCCACTTATTTCTCTGTGTACACTATTTTATTCAATGATTTTCATGCAGACAGGAAATTATGACTTTATAACATTGGTAGATATCTCCAAGTTGTTTAAGATAACTAATGTTGACTCATTTATATGATGGTATTGGGCTACCTCTTTGCCAGCATCTACAGGACAACATTTGACAGAAAAAATTGTTAACAATTTTTGGAAAGTAAGAAGTCTAGGTTAAAAAAAAAAAAGGCTTAGCATTTTAGTTTGTTTGCATTATGACTCCGTTGCCTAAAATAGTTAATTGAGCTTATTTACATTATTTAATTGCTAGTATTCAGGCATGAGGATAAGAAATAGTGGACCTTCTCTTAACTTACATTAGTGAAATATTTCAGTTTTGTTGAGTTCAGACTGCGGGTAACATTTCATGAGTGAGATAGACAGGTTATAGTAAATCCAGTAGCTATATATAATTATTAAATTAACCAATAACCTAATTAATACAGGTGTATTATTATGAAAGGTCTGGAAAATGTATGATTCAAGTAAAAAAAAAACTGAAACTGTTATTGGTAATAAAGTTATAGCTGCAGAAGATCAGTCTATATTTTTGATGTTTTCTTTAAAATAAATTATGTTTTATTCTAGAGAACATTACTTTTATTTTACATTTTATGTTACATTTTATGTTACATCTCTGTATATAAAGTAATGTTGGGAACCCTGAGTAAGAAGAGTAGAACAAACATGCCATAATATTGGAACCAACTGCTTTATGACAAAACACACGGAATAATTGTCTTAAATATAGCCTAATAAATTAAACTGAGATAAAGGTGATTCAAATTCACATAAATAATCCTAAATATAAGTAATCTTTCAAGTCTTAATATATAGGACAAAATTTTTCCTGATGTCTATATAACAGCCATTTTTACAACAGTGTCTGGAAAAAATCAATAAAAATAAGATTCAGGAAGTTTTTGTAGTTTAATTTCAACCCAGAGTTTATAAGATTTAGTCTAATAAAATTGGGAAAACAAGAAAAATTAAGTTTGTAAAATTGATTTTTAAGAAGCAGATATTTTCTAGAGCTCAGCAAGTGTGTGATGGGATTAAGGTATTTTCCTAGCTAAAAATATGATTCAAAAAAAAAAGATTGGCTCAACATGAACATGAACATTATGATTATCTAGGAAAACAGGATTTAACTTTCATTTTAAATTACACATTGTAAAATGGTAATATAAGTGTGTGTGTGTGTGTGTGTGTGTGTGTGTGTGTGTGTATTTTATCACAAATGTGATGAGAAAAAGAAAAACGATCCAGAGGTTAATTTCAATTGAATTGTTCTGAGAAGCAACATACAGGATCATTTCAGGATCAGAGTCATGCTGACTCTGGTAGAGCATTAAATAGGGAAGATTTAAGAGATGCTTTCTAGTCCCTGGTTCCTCTGCATTCATAGAGTAAATAAATCAAATGGGAGTCCTCATGTTCAAAGGCTAAAATATAGGTATAGCAAGTTTGTAGAAAATCTACTGGAAATTCTATGGCCATTATCAATCTCAGCTCTTCAAAATTCAAATGAAAGAAAATGCATATTGACTTAAAGAGTAGAATTTATTGGCTTAACTCATTGAAATGTTCCAGGATGGCTATAGATGAATATTCAAAAGGTCTTAAAAAAAAATCATGCCCTTGTCTCTATATCTCAGCTCTAAATTCAGCTGTGTTTCCCCACCATGTAAGGTGACTTCCAGCAGCACTAAGTTTACATTCTATTATTTTGGCAACATCAATAGAAACAGATTGATTATAGCAGCTTCAGCAACAAATTTAGACTAGGCTAGAGTTCTCATTGACCTAGGGTTGCACACCCATCTTTGTTATTAGAGTACTTAAGGCTTGCCAGTTACACATGCACAGCCAGCTGACAGTAGGGTAACGCTAGAATGTCTTATTTGGTGCTCAAGCCTGGACTGCTGCAGTTCAAGGAGTTCTCTTCCATGCTGCAGTCATGCATTAACACAATCTCTTACATGCCTTCATAGCAGAGAGAGACAGGAAACACAGGGAAAGTTCTATGAAGTGCCCTGCCAAGGTTTCAATCACCCGGATGGACCTCTATAAAGGGAAGGCTGAAAAATATATTTCCCTGTATGTCAGAAGGAAGGGAATGAAACAGAATTTGTTCTGCCACATCTTTCTTTTCTCAATCATTTTTCACGGAGGTTTGACATTCTACTGGACGAGGCTAGTGTAACATCCACTCTTGAATTTGGGGATAATTAGGGAGGTCAACCTTACCCAATTACAAACAGTGAGAATGGGGCTGAGATGATTTCTCAAAATAATTTAGAGTTGCTTTTATAACCACATGAGAAAATGCAGGAAAAATACTAGATGGGCTCAAAAAAACAAACTGTCCAGGAAAATGAACAATTGTGCTTTACCAGGTAAAAATAGAGAAATATATCTTTTTTATCTTATTTTACCAAATAGCAATACTGTTGTTCACATGTGAGTTATTGGTTTCCTTTTCATCTTTTCCTCCCCCAACCAAATACCTGTAATTAGGTTGATAGGCTATATTAATGATAAAGATATATAATTATGGAAAAAGTTATGCTTAATGATTCTATATTTTATTAGGTATGCTAAAAGTAGAATTTTCACCAATTGATTTTCATCAATATATTTATTTTCAGAAAATATTCATTAGACAATATAGTTTATAGATGACCATGTGCTACAAGTAATCTGTAGCATTAAGTAGGACATTGTCTGTGTAAATGTGTTGTTTATGACTCCATGCAGTGTGTATTTAAAATATTTGGTAACTTCAGTCTTTTTTATATTTAGATATAAGCCATATACTAAAATATTAATACCTACCAGATTTTATTCATAGACCTATTATCAGAGTTTAATGAAAATCAAGTTTCACCCAAAAGTTTTAGTAAGATTAATAGAATATTCTATTCTCACCTAATAACTGTGTTGTACATACAAGAATCAGCGGTTCTGAAAAGTGTTGTAAGCACAACTAACATCACTGTTTTATTTTTGTCAGTTTTTTTTATCTTGGGATTTTTATTCTTCAAGTGTTGAATTGATCTTCTGTCTCTAAGAGAAACATTTTCATCTGAATGTATTATGTAAATGATTACTAATCCATCATAGACTCATTTAGTTTTTATAAAAATACTATACATGGGCATAAATTAAAAACATGTGCAACTACATTCATCCTGGATGTGCCTAATGTTAGCACATTTCCCATGTCTTTGAAGACATTCCATGTAGTGATGAGCTGTCTGGGATTCTGGAAAGGTGGAAATTGTTCAGGGCCACCTGAGAAGGGATCCTGAGAACATAGCTGAGGCTGTGTTGCTTTATTTAGCAGGGGATGACAATATTCATAAGCATTTGTTTTAAGAGAACTGCAGAGATTAATAACGAAAATGTTTTAGGAAGATGCTGCAACCTGGAAAATAAAAAGATTGTTGAAATACAATAATGTGGTGGTGTCTTCAACACTAAGGAGACATAATCTGCATGTTGATGTCCCGTGAGAGAAAGAAAACAGAGAAAGCCACACTAATTTATATTCATTTACTTGGGTTCTGTGCAGTCAATTACTGTATCCTTGGTTAAGTAAATCAGAAATAAATACGTTTTTAGTGTCTCTTACCACCAACCCATATTCCATTTGATAATTTTCAAGGACTATTGATTGAGTTTTCATTTCTGTTACAGCTTACTCTTGATAGTTTACTCAATACCCCTTTCTTGCCCTTTCTGAGTAACTCAAAATGACCTCACAGGAATTTATCATGTCTTGAAATTTAAATTGCCATTCACAGAAAACTCACACAATAGAGAAATATGTTTTAATGACACCATGGAGATGAAATAATCTAAATCTAGAAAGTGGGAAATTCTATAGTACAAGTGAGCATATTTAATGAATCTACACTAATAAAACAGAAAAGATGCAAATTGACTGTACCTTTGTGATACCCACCAGCCAATCAGGTGTGAGTATGCAAATTAACCAAACAAAGATGGAAGGTTAATTTGCATGCACAGGTGCCAAGTGACGGGGGCAGGGCAGGGGCAGGACGCTGGCATTTTGCACTGCCCCGGCTGCTCAGGGCCTCTGAGCAGAATGGGAAGGCAGGGCCGGAGCAGAAAGAGGCAGCTCTGAGGCCAGAGTGGAAAGACAGTGCCGGCAACCAGGGAAAGGAAGGCCCATTCTTGCACGAATCTTCATACATCAGGCTTCTAGTAAGTAAATAATAGTCATGAAAATAAAAAATTGAGGAAGATGTTTAATATATTTAAAAATGGACCATATTTGGGCTTTGATTCAAATAACAACTATAAAACTGCAAAAATATATATATTTATTATATTATGGGAAAAATAAACATGGATTGTTTTTATATAATATGAATGGATTATTTTAAAACTTTTAGGTGTGGTAATGGTACTACATTTGTAAAATCCTTATCAATGTATTCTATATAGTAACGCATTTTGTCAGAGTTGAAAATGAAGTTGGAAGAGACTGCTATTTAAATGAGTTTTCTAATTTCATTTCTGATAATGGCATTCAGGAGTGACAGAGCCATGTGGCAGCAGTTAACTGAGAAGGAAATAAGGCTATGCTCACTGTGACAATCAGAAGGATTTGGCAGGTTCAGTTATACCAACAGTTGTCACTAATTTCCATGCATATGTATACAACTAGAAGCCCAGTGCACAAAATTTGTGCACAGGAGGAGGGTTCTTCAGCCCAGCCCGCATCCTCTCCAATCTGTGGGATGGAGCCTAAACCGTCAGTTAGACATCACTCTTGCTCACCTGCCTGCCTGCCTGATTGTCCCCAACCACTCTGCCTGCCTGCCTGATCACCCCTAACCCCTCTGCCTGTCTGCCTGATCACCCCTAATGGTCTCTGCCTGCCTGCTTGATCTCCTCTAACCCCTCTGCCTGCCCGTCTGCATGATCGCTCCTAACCCCTCTGCCTGCTGACCTGATCACCCCTAACCACCCTCCTCTGCTGGCCTGATTATCTCTAACTGCCCTCCCCTGCCAGCCTGGTTGCCCCTAACCACCTTTGCCTCAGCCCCCACCACTGTTGCTTTGTCTGGAAGAAGGACCAGATGACCAAAAATATATGCACTCAGCCTGGCCTGCCCCCTCTCACAATCTGGGAGCCTTCAGGGGATGTCCTACTGATGGTTTAGGCCCGCTCCCCATGGAAAGCAGGCCTAAGCTGCAGTCTGGCCTCCCTCTGGGGGAGGCAACCAGATGGATCAGGGGAAGGTGCTGAATCCTATCACCCCGCTGCTGCTGCCACTGCTGGCCACCACGGCTGCTTGCCCTCGGCCCGCACAGATGCTGCGGTGTTTTCATCAACAGGGACCCCAGTCCCTTCACCGCAAAAAAAAAAAAAAATGACAACTTTCTTTAGGCATTTTCAAGATGTCTCTTTCATAGGTTACGACCTTCCTTCCTTCCTTCCTTCCTTCCTTCCTTCCTTCCTTCCTTCCTTCCTTCCTTCCTTCCTTCCTTCCTTCTTTCCTTCTTTCCTTCCTTCTTTCCTTCCTTCCTTCCCCCTTCCTTCCTTCCTTCCTTCCTTCCTTCCTTCCTTCCTTCCTTCCTTCCTTCCTTCCTTCCTTCCTTCCTTCCTTCCTCCTTTCCTTCTCCTCACCTGAGGATATTTTTCCATTGATTTTTAGAGAGCGTGGAAGAGAGAGGGAAAGACAGAGAGACACATCAATGTGAGAGGGACACTTCGATTGGTTGCCTCCTGCATGAGCCCTGACCTGGGCCCAGGCCAGGGAGGAGCCTGCAACCTAGGTACATGCCCTTGACCAGAATTGAACTGGGAACCTGCAGTCTGCAGGCTGAGGCTCTATCCATTGAGCCAAACCGGCTAAGGCAGGATATGACATTTCTTAGCCCCTCCAGCAGCAGACCTCCGTTTTTTCCTCTAGGAGTGAGGTGGAAAAACAGATCACCTTCTTACCACTGTGAGTGGTGTGCTGGGAGCTTAGCCAATGAGTGGTCAGAAAAGGTGTTTCCTCTGCAGCTCATGCACAGAGGGAGGACTTCGGACACACCACGGATGCCAGGCCCTTTCTGGCCCTTGCAGCTGCTGCGACTTTGTCCAGAAGGACGTCTGTATGTAAATATGTAAATATGTAAATAATGTATATATATATTTACAGACACATTTAATTATTTTTTCTTTTCACTTTTAATATTTCTCAAGTTTGCAGAAGAAAAAAAATAATTTAAATCAGCTATTTAAGAAGTTCTGATACAGCCTGACCAGTGAGTGTCAAACTATGAAGCAGAAGGTCAACTTTTGATTCTTGGTTGCAGGCTGGATCCCCAGTGGGGGGCATACAGGAGGCAGCCAATCCACGATTCTCTCTCATCATTGATGTTTTTATCTCTCTCTCTCCCTTGCTCTCTGAAATCAATAAAGAAATATTTTAAAAAAGGAAATTCTGATATAAAGTCTAAAGGGAAAAATACAACTTTGGAGTTTTGTCTTAGCTTAGAACATCTTAATTCTATAGAGTTTGAGAGGGATGTAGGCTCCACAAGAAGAAGAAAAAGAAAAGAATGAAATTTAAATTTCACATCTTTTAAGATTCCTCCATATATTTATCAAGATAGATATATTTTACTTGATGTTTAGCTTTAATATAACTATTGACATATAAACATCATTGAAATTTCAATAATTTGACTTTTAAAAACCTAAAATGTTTTGGTATTTTAATATAAATTTCAATAAACATTCTGTATGTAGGTACTTTTATAACCCTGCCATAGTTTTAAATAAATGTTTAGACATTATGAGCAAGACTGCACCAAATGCTATAATTAATGTTACTAAACAGTTTCTATTATAAACTGTTTCCAGAACCTGACATGATTCTGAAAAAGTCTCGGTTTGCACTAAAGTGTCGCATGTTTTGCCTCTTTCCCAAGGTTATTTTTTTCACACATGTGGGAGGAAAATATGTTCCCTTTTTCCAACAAATGAGAATGTGGAAAATATATTTTTATTGTAAGAATAATTTGCTACCTCTTTGCATTTAATGTAGTTCAAATGAAATACTTATATAATATTTAAATAACTTTGCCCCTTTATTTTGATTATAAAAATTATACATAATTTTTGTAGAACTTTTTAGAAACATAGAAGTATTGAAAGAAATAAAAAACCCCACACACAGAGATCACTAAGAGTTCATATAGTTTGTTTCTTTTCCACCTTTATAAAAACTAAACCCTGATTATTTTTAAAAATAAGAATCTATAAATACATGGCAGCAAGCCATGTTTTCAAAAATTCTTAATTGTAATTATAAATGACTTTATAATAATTAATTAACATAAGAGCTATATTCAATTAACCAATCATTATTATGAGCCAAATCAATAAGTATTTGGCTCCAATTTCTTCTTATAAAAATTATAATATAAGATAGTATAGCATCACACACATATACTTGTGTGGCTGAATATTTTTTCAGAAAATAATCTTTCATATATTTTTTTCCATCTTAAGTGAATAGCAAGGTAACACAAAAGTGACTCTGGAAACATTTGCTAAATTTAATATCTACTTTGGCCATAGCTTCTTCATGACTACTGAGCAGAAAAGTGTTCTACGGACAGTACACCTGCCTGGGACTGCTGTTTCAGAAACAAACTTCTTGTTCTTTAAGAGACCAAATTTTGGAGTATGTTTTATATGATGGTTTGTCCTACCCTACAACTAATAGTGTTTTACATATTTTAATACATATGATCAAACTGCCTTCTTAACATTTTGTATTCATTTATTGCTAAAACAATACTTTAAAGTATTACTAAGTCAGCACTCTAGCAAATATTGGGTAGTTTATCAAACAGGCCCCAAGTAGGAAAGAAATGAAAAGTTTATGTTCACTGAGAGTATTTGCTGAGAGTTTATGTACAAAAAGATAAGGACCACTTGTAAATTCAGAGCGTGTATCTAAAGAGAAACCCAACAGAGGAGGCACAATGCAATCCATTTTTTCCCTCAGTATATGTATGTTCTTTCTGTGACAAAAAGGCAATCTGGGCATGTGTCCTAACCAGGAATTGAAGTGTGACCTCCTGGTTCAAAGGTTGATGCTCAACCACTGAGCGACACCAGCCTGGCTCCATTATGTTATTTTACATGACAATAATTTATATAACAAGTACAACATAATTTACACACTCATATACATGATATATATGAAAGTATTACAAGACTAGATGCTGGAGGCTAATTCCAGCATGTCATAATAAATGCTAGAAGTTCATCAAAAGGTTAATGGGCTTCTATATTCAGCAGGGCTGAATACATGTTATTGCCTGCTGGAATGGCTGAATGCATTTCCCCAAACCTGAAGATCTGCATATATTACTGCCTGTTACCAGACAGCTGAGGGCATTTCAATTTACACCTTATTGCCTCCTGCTGGCCAAGCAGCTGAATGGCTGAGGGCATTTCCCCCAACCTGACAATGCCTACTGTATACTAAACCTTGCCTTTAATACGTATACCTACTTTGCTACAGGGCAAAATGTGGGAATAAAAAGAGCCCTGGGTCCAGAGATAGAGAGAACTCAGCTGCTAAGCTTCCTCTGGCTCCCCCATGGATTACAATTTTATATTATACTAGAGGCCCAGCACGTGATTGTAATAGCTCAAGGAGGCACCCTGCCTCATGTCATCGGAGGAGGTACCCCATGGGGAGCCGGGACCCTCGCCTGACCCGCATAGCACTGGCTGCCACGTTGTGTCTGCTGGGGTGGGGGCAGGAGCTCCTGCGTGTGGTATCTCCACTCCAGCCCACCACCAGCCCCAGCCTCTCTGTTGTGTCTCCACTCAGGCCCGCCCCCAGCCCCAGCCTCCCCGGGGCCACTGGGGTTGGGGGCAGCACGCAGTCCCCTCCCGCCCATCTATGCACGCAGCTCCTTCTGAGCGAATGTGATGCAGCCTCCTCCTGAGCAGTTGTGATGCCTGGCTAATTAGCATATTCCCTGTTTATATATATAGATTTCTAGTCTCTTTATTAATTTACATACAGTGCCTTCTCCAGATTCCTGAACCCTTCTAGATGCTGGATAACACCCAGGCAACTAGACTCAAAAACTTACAAATGTAATAAGAGAAAATATTTGATAAAATGATGAAAAATTAATGTTATTTTCTTTGGAATTTTTTAAAAGTTCCTTATTTTTGCTAAGGAGATAGTAAAAGTTTCTAATAATCATTGGTGTTCATTTCTGAGTTTAAAATATTGTCTGCAATTATTTCTTACATATAAATATGTATTATTTATATGCAGGCATTATCACATAGGATGATTAAACAACATACCGTGTAGTCAAAAAGATATGACATATTTATTCTAGTACAACTTCTCATCAACAGAATTCTGAAAGTGTATTGAGTTAGGCCCTAGTGACCATGAGTTGACTTAACCCTGGCAGTGAGCAGCTAGGTCATTACAAACAATACTCACAGAGTATACAGAAACCTTTCTGTGACCACTTTGTGATAATTTTTGAAATATGATTAATGCAAAGACTACAAATTCAAAACAATAACTAACCAGTTTTCATTTTCTGATTATATCTTTTACACTAACAATACTAGCCAGACTTCTTTTGTCTTTTAGATCAAAAGTAACAAGATACCCCAAAATATAATTGCCCTTGCTCCCTGCTGGCACTCAATCCAGAAGTATCCCTGTTTTCCCAAACCCCTTAAAATCACCCAGACCAATCCAAATTCCTATTTAAAAACAAACAAACAAAAAACAAACAAAAACCTTACAACTCCCTCTTACCAAGATAGCCCTGGTTCTTATACTTTCTTACTGCTGAAATCTAGAGGCCTAACAATGAATCTGAGAATGCCCTTGGTGGTCTTGGACTGGAGAACTTCTATATTTCTTGGGGCCTTTGTATGAATTTTTTTATTTAAATTGTTCTTTCATTTGCCATTGAAGAAAAATTAGAAAACAAATAATATATCACTTAAAAGACAAAACTATATGCTCCATTGGGATAAATATGCACCTCAGGAAAGAGTGTGGGCTTCCAATTGTGAAATATCTCAAATCTAATAACTTCAGGTAATTTTCTCATGCCTGTTCAGATCTGTAATGCCTGCAAACCTCCACGTTTATTTTCCTGTTTTCTAAGATCACTATCTGCAGAATCAGTGTGGTCCTTCACTGTTTACTTGCTTTTGACAACGTCCTCTGAGTCCATAGGCATGCAAGTCATGTCAAGTAAATTGGGCAGTGTATGCCATTTGAACTTCAGGGAGCACAGAAACTTATCTAAACAGAATGAAGTCCATGTATGCTATTTGTTAAAAGGCAAACTGGCTGGGGAGGGTTGCGGGGGAGATAAGAGATCAACCAGAGTACTTGTATGCATGCATATAAGCATAACCAATGGACACAAGATACTGGGGGGTAGGAGAGAAGGTCAATGGGGAAGGTCAATGGGGAAAAAGGAGACATATGTACTACTCTTTGTAATACTTTAAGCAATAAAATAAAATTTTAAAAAAAGGCAAACTATTTTTCTTTAATTTTACATAAATGTCTTTTATATGACGTTTGGGGCAATGTTTACATTTCCTGTGCTAAAGGTAGTTTGAAAAATTACTATGGGACTTGAATGCATACCATGAATATAAAACACACTCAGCAACAAAACTTTGAATATGTTTTCACATTGCCACCTTTGCCTGTGATTTCTTCTCTGTTGGGATATTTTCTGCCCCATCATCTCTTCAACTGATAGCCAATTTGCTGAACCCTCTTCGGCTCTTGTGCCATGTCCTCTAGAAATCTATCCCTGAGTAGTTTAGACTGAATTAGTCTGCCTTTTCAATTAGTCTGCTGTACAAATCTATCATTACAAATACTTAAATTATTTTTTCTGAGTTTGTTTTTCCAATAGACTATGGATTTCTTACAGAAATCTTGTCTTATTCATGTTGTATCTGCAATATCTGGCTCAGTGATTACACAATAATCTTCCAGTAAATGTGTAACAAAAAATAGTGGTTATAATCACTTCTTATTTAAGAACTAAAATCTAGTACAGACAACCAGGTGCTTCTTACTTAAAATATATAATTTTGAAAACCTAGCAAATACTTCCATATTTGCTATTATAGCTAAGTGCTCTCTGTAGTGTATAATGAAATTAATTTCTTTGTATTGAGAGAGATTCTTTTGCAGTGTTGAAAAAAATATCAATTAGATACTAATTAGTCTTGCTTTCTGCTTGCAGAGGCCTTGAGGTAAACCGGCCTGGAAGAGAATGGGCACAATAATTAAGTAAACATTTAGGCAATTCAAACCTTGTGCTCCTTGCAGATAAAAATGCAAATCAGGTTTGCAATATTACCTCTATACAGAAAACCAGGGCAAATGCTAATGAATCTAACACATTTGTTTGTGATGAGCAGTTTGGTTTAAAAACCATTTATTTCTTTACAAATAGAAGCTGTGAAACATAAACTAAAGTTGTTATGCTGCACCAAACCTGAAAAATTAGAGGTTTCTAATGGTCTTCTGTAATACATTGTGAGGATGATGATTATGAAAAAACTCAACAGTTTTGATGAATCACTCTCTTTTGGCAAGAGGCCCTGACTTATGTGACAGAAGGTAGCTTGCATAGATCAGCATAGAGAAGTGAGAGATAACAGCTATTGTGTTATATAATAGTGTAATAATATAACATTTACAGAGCTTAAGTGCAAGTGAGAAATAACATAAGTGAAGAATTTCACAGTTAAAGGAGGAAACATACCAGTTTGCTCTGTGGCATCAAGTTACAACCTAGAATTGAGGGACTCATGATTCAGGGTGCATGGTGCAGGTGATTGCTTAAAGAAACAGTCTGTCCCAGTGATTCAAGTCTTATATTATTTCACATTTTATTACTGGGGAATACATAAACTTTCTTTATAATGCCAGGATAACCCTCCTTAAAACTTATGATTTTACTTCCCTACTCAGAAAAGTACCTTGGCAACTAATTGGCCATGTTATGAAATCTAAGCATTCTGCTTCAGCTCTCCTGTATATCAGGGTGTGAGCTGACTCATTTCTCCAAGTGTATTTTCCTTTCCTATCTAGTTATAACTTTTACTGGAATTACTGTCTCCTTGTTAGTACTAGACCTGGAGAGTTTTTATTTGCACAAGTCAGTCACCTTCCTTGAGTTCCTCCTCGCTTTCCTATGTCTAACCCACAAGAATTAATACCTATATTTTTAAGTCTATCTGAAGTCCCCAATTTTTATCAGAATAACAAAACTTTTACTGGATTCTTATTATATGTCAAAACTGGCTGAGCATTTGACATACAGTATCTTGTTTATTCTCCATAAAATCTTTGAGGAGGTTGTAATATTGCACCAATTTCAAAAATAATAAGACTCATATTGAAAGAGGTTATATAATGTCTCCTAGGTCTAGTATCTAGCAAACAGCAGGATTTGAACTTGGTTCTGATGGACTGACTACAAAGATTCCTGTCTGTTCCTTATGAACTTACCATTTATTCAGAAATTGGCTATCAATTCTCATTATTATTTTCACATAAGAGTTATTTACCCAAGGATAGACCATGAGTATGAGATGGAAGACATCATTAATTGTTTCCTTCTGAATTCTCAGATAACTTTACATGTTTAATAAGTAACTTATTATTCAACACACAGTAATAAATAGACATAAATACTTACCAACACTGGTTTAAATCACTTTAAAACTAAAAAAGTAACATTTATGAAAATATATATTTAAATAATAACCTGGATAAGGCAAGATGTAGATATTTGATGGAACTATAGAAAATTACAGTAGGAAAGATAGTTTTATTGAGTGTCTATAATAAAATTCCACATGAGCTATGGACTGTGCAATCCCCTGTGGACTTACAATTTATAAGAATAGGCCTATCAGTAAGCCAATAAAGAAAAGGTGGAAAAACAAGGACTATAAGAAACACATGCTTCAATAGTTATTGTACACAGAGAAGCAATAGGAATGTCTTACTACATACTTGGATGCCTGAGATGATCTGGGGCGATGAGAGTTAGCCAGGGAAATGAAGTGAAGAAAGACATTCCAGGCAGAAGATAAAAAGAGATAGAATGGTCACTGAGGAAGAGAGATAATAGCACATTAACGGAAATGCAAATGATTCAATGAAACTGGACTCAAAAGTGAAAAAGGGCATTGGCTAGCGATGAAGCCAAAGGAGGTAAATACATGCTGTGACCCTGATTGTCTTTCGTGCCCCACTAAAGAGCTTTGAGCTTTTCCCGAGGACTTTGGCAATTCAATAGAACTTTTTTATGAAGAGAGGTATGCAATTAAATTCCTTATAAAATCACTGTGGTAGAAATGCTAAAGGTGACTAGAGGGGTTAAACAGTGACTTCTGTGATAAGTTGATACAAATCAAGAATGGAATAACAAAGCAGCAGGAATGTTCAAAAGACACCCGGAAACCAGAAGCAATGAAATTAGGTGAAAGATTGATCTGAAAGAGTAAAAAAGAGAAAAATCACAAAGAAAGAATTCCAGTATATGACTTAAAAAAAACTGGATGGATGTGCAACTGGCTGTCATGATAGAGCAAGCATACTGATAACGCAAGGGGATGATGCTAAGATCAATTTGAATATTTATATTTGAAATGCCAAGAGTCTTGACCTCATACCTAGTTAGATTTTACATGAGAAAAAGATATGGGGGAGCATTCATTATTCAGGCAATGGAGTGAATTCCATCACCTGGGGAGTAAGTATATAGCACAAAGAAAAGTAAGCCTGTAATTGATCCCCAAGGAAAGATAAGGATAAGGAATAGAAGTGAAAGCAGAATTTTAAAAATGGGCCAACACATGGAAAAAGAATGGAGCAGAAAAGGTGGGGGTAGGGGGGGTGTCTGGCATTCAAAGCTTGTTATGGAAAACAAACCACTGTCAGATAATTCAAACCCATACCCAGAATACATCTCAATTATAGTAAGAACAAATAAACCTTCTTCCACTCATCTGAATTGAGAGGTCTGGTGAACTAGAATTTCATCAGAAGTCGGTGGCTAATGTCCTCAAATAGGATCGATCTGATGTTGCTAAGTTACACATTTAGCAGCAATAGTAGCTATATCACATTGCTGCCAGTAAGGACATTGTGTGGACCCATGAATGGCTTCTCTCTGTTCTACCATGATCGCTACATTCGTGTACCAACCATACAGTGTTTAGGTGGCGAAATACAAATTTAGCTTGGCTGGCATGCAGTGAACATGTAGTTTGCCAGCTTCTGTGACAGATACTTTCTAATGCACTTTTCTATGAGACTCAATGGCCTGCACCTTTTATGTCTTACTATTAGAGACCTGGTGCACGAATTTGTGCAGGGTGGGGTCCCTCGGGGTGGCCCTGCGGGGATCTGGCCGAAACTGGCAGTCCAAAGCCGCCTGCCACTCCCGCTCATCCTGGTCCTGCTGCACCTGGCACCCATCCCGAAGGGGGTGGGGGTTGGGCAGAATGCAATAGGCCCTCTGGGCGGATGGTGGGATGCCCTTGCCGTCCCTGCTGACATTCCTGCTGGTTGTTGGGAGCCACCTGGTGGCAGCTTTTATATAGTTTCTTCCTTGTGGAGCATCTACAGAGGGAAAGTGGCCACAATGCCCTACGTCAAGTTCCAGGAGGCCTGCAGTGCTGTTGGGATCGTGCCAGTAGTGCTGGTCCATCAGTGCCTGGCGCGTTCTCTGGAGATTGGACCTGCAGGACTACTGAGGGAGTGAGTAGCTGCCACCTGGCTGGTGGGCTTCTGGGATGGGTCAGTCAGCTGAGCGGTGCTCCCACAGTGGGAGTGCACTGATCACCAGGGGGTAGCTCCTGTGTTGAGCATCTGCCCCTGGTGGTCAGTGTGCATGACAGCAACCGGATGTTTGGTCGTTCAGTCGTTTAGGCTTTTACCACTATATATATATTAGGGCCACCTACTTACATGTCTCCAGGCCACATCTATAATCTTCCAATCTTGCTCATTCCAGGCACCTGAACTTCCTGCCAGGCCATTCAACACTACCTGAAATTTCAGGTATTCTTACCTAAGTCTAATTTTCTCTCTAGTTCAAGAGTAATGCCCGAGGGTAGGCTATCTCATCAGCATTCACAGGTTATAATAATTTAAACTACAGTATAGATCCAGTCAATATAACAAGGTAACATATCTAGATTTTTCTCTCTCCATGAGCTGGTCTTGGTGACCTTCCACACACACTCATACACAAGACATGGGTTGAGGTAGAACGTTTAATAAAACCATCTTTATTTGCTTACTAGGGCTGTCATAACAAAGTACCATAATCTGGGTGTCTGAAACAAAATATACATATTGTCCCACAGTTATGAAAGCTAGAAATCCCAGATTAAGGTGTTGGCCGACTTGGTTCTTCTGTTCTATGCTTTTCCCCTAGCTCTTGGTGAATCCAGAAATCTATGGTAAACCTATTTATTTATTTACTAGAGGCCCAGTGCATGAATTCATGCACACTGAAAGGAAATCAATTAGAAGAAATCTATAATAATAAAAGTGTAATATGCTAATTAGACCAGACGTCCTTCCAGATGTCCTTCCTTCCAAACAAAGCCTCAGCAGGCAGGGGCCATGGCAGAGGTGGCAGAGGCCCCCAGCCACAGTGGTGACAGTTGGAGGCTGGGGCCAAGGCCCTTGCACAAATTTTGTGCATCGGGGCTCTAGTATTTTAATATCACTATTTGCCCTTTCTCTATAATAGAAGTGTCAACCAAATTCATGATCGACAATGACAGATTGAAACACATGAGTGTGATTGGTGCCAGCGAGAGCTTTATATGTATAGCCCATGCACGAGTCAACTTAGCCTTTTATAGATATAGAATAAACTTGCTTAATTAGACCTGCTTTCTGATTTAGGTAAATTTTTTCCAGCCCAGTGAAACACCCCAAGTTCTCTTTCAGGTAATTGTTAGCAACACAGCAGTAAATATCAACACAATTATTGTAGATCAGGCAGGGAGAACAAAGGGTTAAATATTTAATTGCAGCAGTATTTGACTATATTTTGTGCAGTGAGAAAACCTGAAGTCATTTTCAAGGTCCACCATTTCTTACTTCTTTTCAGTTGGGTCAAGTTTCTAAGCTTTCTAAATCTCCATTTCCAGCTAATGAAAAGAAATTAGGATTCTACCAAGTCTTCTATCTACCTACTCCAGGACTTTTGTGAGGATCAAATGAGATAAAGCATGGGAAAATGTTTCACAGACATTTGATTAAGTGTGAAATGTTTCCACCTGGCTACTAGTATAAAGCAAGTCATGTTCCTGGGCTGAAGAAACTCCAAGGAGGCTAGTTGCTGGGGAGAAGAAGCCAAGCATTGCTATGTGACATCATTACCCAGATGGACACTTAGCAAATTAGCCTTTTACATATTAGTATATAGATTTATTTATTTTTAATCCTCACCTGAGGATATTTTTTTCCATTAATTTTTTAGAAAGACTGGGAGAGAGAAGGAAAAACAGAGAGAAACATCAGTGTGAGAGAAACACATCTATTAGTTGCCTCCTGCATGCACCCTGACTAGGGCCTGGGCCGGGGGGAGCCTGCAACTGAGGTATGTGCCCTTCACCAGAATCAAACTCAGAATCCTTGAGTCCATAGGCCGACACTCTACTCTATCCACTGAGGCAAACCGGCTAGGGCCATGGCATACCTTTGTTTGCATATCTCTGATTTCATTTTCACAAGGCTTTTACATAGGTGTCCACATTCCCCCCTTTTTTTATAAGGACACTTCTCATATCATATTAGAGACCCACTCCACTTCAATATGATTTCATTTTAACTAAATACATATAAAACAACTCTATTTCAAAAAAAAGGGTCACATTATGAGATACTGAGGGTCAGTCCATTCATTATGCTGACAGTATTCATCTTTTCCTTGGACTCTAGCAGTTCTCATTTCCAAAGATGAGAATTTAGTACAAGTGAAAAAGAAAACATGGTAAATTAATTTTTAAAATTCATTTTTTTTCTACCACCTGTTATTTGGAATGAAAACTGACCCCTTTGGATTGAGTAAACTCCCACAGTTCTTAAAAATATCTGGAATGATTAGAACCTCAATCAATCTATTGCAAAGAAAGCATGAGAATAAATTCTATTAGTTCCATAAACTGGGGAGGCAGATCTTATTAGTATTACCTATAATGCTCTTTTTATCTATATATTACTTATAATGTGGATAGAAATCCCTGAATTAAATCTCTCTTGCTTATTCCCTTATAATTTACTCCCTTCACAGACTTTAATTGCTAATGTATCTTGGATTAGCACCCTGTGCAATATTGTGTTAAGCATTAACTTATGCACGAGGAATATGTGTTGTCAGCCAGCCAGTCTGGATCCACAGTCTGCAATGATAACCATGGCTCTCTGATTACCTTGCTGTGCCTGCTGGTACTCCAGTCCATGATCAAAAACCTCCCCACCTTACTTAACTCATGTTTAAGATGTTAAATCTCTTTTTCTGATATTCAATGACACATTCAGACGTTGACTATTTCACTCTCTTGAGAAATTCTTCACTCACTGTGTCTTACACCTCTTCTGGTAGCTTCTATGATTCCAATAATTCCAATGCTCATGAGGTTCCCACAATCTCGCTTTATTCTTTCTTCCTCAAACACTTCACCACCACTTCAGCCACTCACTCCTTTGATTCTGTGCCACATCTTACCTTCACATTAAAGTGCTCCGCTAACATACTCAGTGAGCACAAATGTTTTCCTCCCTCAACTTAACTCACTTTGTGTGCTTCTCTCCCCACCAGCGATTTGAGTTCAGTTTCTTTCACTTACCTCTACCACCCACAACTGTCTGTCTCTATTCCCCTTCAAAATCAACTTACATTCTAAGGCCTGTCATTTAAATTGCTTCCCAGTATTAATGCTCTGCTTTTTGGTTGGCAAAAACCTAAATCTAGATTAGATTTACTGTCTGTGTTCTCTGAGAACTGTTCAGGCTACTGAGGACCACTCAAGGAAATCTCAAAGTCAAATGTTATTATTACGTACTAGAGGCCCTGTGCATGAAATTCGTGCACGGGGGTGTGTGTCCCTCAGCCCATCCTGTACCCTCTCCAATCTGGAACCCCTGGAGGGATTGGGCCTAAATGGGCAGTCGGACATCCCTCTCACAATCCAGGACCGCTGGTTCCCAACTGCTTGCCTTCCTGATTGCCCCTAACTGCTTCTGCCTGCCAGCCTGATCACCCCCTAACCATTCACCTGCCAGCCTGATTGATGTCTAACTGCTCCCCTGCCAGCCTGATTGCCCCTACCTGTCCTCCCCTGCAGGCTTGGTCACCCCTAACTGCCCTCCCTTGCAGGCCTGGTCCCCCCCAACTACCCTCCCCTGCAGGCCTGGTTCCCCCAAATGGCTCTCCCCTGCAGGCCTGAGTCCCCCCGCCCCCCAAATGCCCTTCCCTGCAGGCCCAGTCACCCCCAACTTCCCTCTTCTGCCAGCCTGGTCACCCCTAACTGCCCTCCCCTGCAGGCCTGGTCCTTCCCAACTGCCCCCCACTGCTGGCCATCTTGTGGTGGCCATCTTGTGTCCACATGGGGGCAGCCATCTTGTGTGTTGAAGTGACAGTCAATTTGCATATCACTCTTTTATTAGATAGGATAAATTCATGACTATAAACTACATCTTGTCCTCAACACTGTATGGGGAAAAAAATGCTTTTCTATTGAGAATCTCTCTAATTCTCCATTCCTCCTTAGACATCAGAATATCAACATTCCTGCCAGTCTCAGTTTGTGACCTTGCTTCCAAATTTAATGAGATATCAGAAGCCATAAGATAGAAAAATCTAGAAGAATCTCGATTTGCCCACTAGGTTTTTTTTTTCCCTTCTTTCATGTCACTGGAGGTTTTCACTTCTCACATACTATTTTATTCAAAATATAAGGAATTATACTCTGAATGTGATTTTGTGGGAGACAATATAAAGTAGATAAATATATAAATATTTACTTTTAAAATAATTGTTGTATAGTAGCCAGAATCTACAAAGATTGTTATTTAGGCATAGTGAAGGTCCATTTGGTGGAGCTACACAATTTTGTGTTTATTAATTACCTAATGAAGATATTTTTATCTAATATGCTCTTTTGAAAGAGACACACTATTAATCTTTTCCAAAGAACCTCTGTAAATCTTCTGAAGGATTATGTTTGACAATAATTAAGTTGTGTCTTATTACTAGCAATTTCTTGGTCATGTACTATTTCTTGGAGATTTTTCCCCCAAGTGTAGTATATGATAATTATGTTTTATACTGTATATGAATCCAAGTTTTGTCTTGTTTTAAAGCAAATCAAGATTTCAATCATTTGGAAGGGCTAGAAAATATCAGGAATATATATTTTTAAAAAGCTATAACTTTGATTTGTAAATACTTATGTCATGTATTAAATATTTGCTTTATGTTTTGTTTTTTATTTAAGTTAGTATTTCCTTGTGATTTTCATATCTTTAGTTTGCCTCTTCCAAAATTGAGATGAAGATGAATAATTATCTTACTACCACTTTAATGAATTATATTGTTGAGATATGAATAATTCTAAAATATATTAAAGTTTTAGATATTATAAAATATGTTTTTTCAATTAAATTTTAAATGCCAGGAATGTTCCTATAATTTCACTTTTTGTTGAGAATTTTAGAAATGCCATTATTTTTCATTTAGCTCAAAATTTATAAGTACACTATAGTCATCTACTAAATTGTGGGATTGTCGTTTGTTTGTTTCGGGTAATAGTTGGTTAATTTCTATACTTGTTAAAGACACTGCAGATTTACAATTAAAAATACAACAAAAAATAAAATATTTAGTAAGAATAGTTATTTAAAACAGAAATTACATGTTTAGTGAATATCTTCTATATTTGCTTACTTGACCTCATTATCAATTTTTGTTATTATTTGGAATACTGAACATTATATAGATTCTTATGATACTCTAATACCCATAATAGTCTTTACTTTATAAATACAAAACAAATTTTAATATAAATATACATATATAGATAGATTGATAATGATAGATATAGATATATATAGATAGATATAGATATAGATATAAATTTTATTTCAGAGAGGAAGGGAAAGGGAGAGAGAGATAGAAACATCAATGACTGAGCCTGTAAACCAGGCATGTGCCCAAACCTTGAATTGAACAGTGATCTCTTGGTTCATAGATTGATGCTCAACCACTTGGCCACACTGGCCAAAACAAATTTTTAAAAAATATACTGTCTCGTGGGGGCTGGTACCATGGATCTGTCTCACATCCAATTGTGTGAGCTGGGCCCTCACTGGAGAAGAAACCCGAGTTCCCTGAGATATGTGATCAGCACCAGGACCCTGCCAGCAGGCCAGGGGTTCCCAAGGCAGGTGCTGGGTGTGGAGGCCACGGGGTCATAGGCTACCAAGGAGACAGAACTGAACCTCACAGCAGCCTGCTTGGCCCCGGAGGATGGCTGGTTAGCCAGAGACGGGTAAGATTCCTCAAGGAAGGAACAACCTAAGACAGGCACAGTCGCAGAGGGGCCATCAGGAGAGAACTTGGGGGGGCAACAGAAGTGGGGCACATACCCTCACCCCCCCAACATTGCAGGGGCTTGAACCCTCACCCCCTTCTAAAGGAGGTCTCCTGCCCCCATGGCTGCTTCGCGCTTCCCACACCCAGCTCAGATCGGGACCCCGGCAACAGAAAGAGACCTGGCCCAGCTCACATCGAGATACAGGGGACAGACAGAGACTTGGCCCAGCTCAGATCGGGACCCAGGTAACAGACAAGAGACTTGGCCGACAGCAGTTGTCCTATATCTAAATTCAGCGAGCATTTGGAATGCTCAGGGCCCACTCAAGAATGCAAATAATCCTTCCCACTAATATTTACAGGGTAAACTAAGATTGTTGGTAGAGTATTAAATTTGACAGTAAAATAGTAATTGAGTTTTCAGGTTAATTTAAATAGCCTAATTGAAATAAGTGAATATTCAAGTATTGGACAAAAAGCTGTTTTTAAAGTAATAACTAAAATTTCTATTGGTAGTTCATCTCATGGTAAAATTCCTGAATATGCAATGAACCTAAAGCAGTCATATGTGTGGGGGGAAAAATTTTTTTAATTTAAAGTTATCAAGACTGCATTATATAATTTACAAAAACCTCCATTAATAAAAAAAAAAGGGGGGGGATAGTAGGGCAATATCATGTAAGGAAAAATATCCTATAAGTAAATTACATCTAGAAAATTTTTACTTTACCAAATTAAGTTTCATTTGCAATGCTAACAGCAAGACGGCCATTAAAAACACACATGGTGTCTAAATAAGACAAAGGAAAATCGTTTGAACAAAAATAAAAAGGATCCCAAATCAATTATATAGAAAAGATTCCTTTATTAACTTGTGGTCGAGAATATATTTGTATATTTTCAGAAAACAACCCCAAGACCAGATGGATTCCTGCAACAGAGAGGAATTGACAGGAGTGCTCCAACCACGAAGATAAGAGGAAAAAACAGTCCAGAGATGGAAGACGCTGACAACGCCTTGCCATGGGAGCAGTCAGCAGCTGTGCACTGCTGCAGGTTGCCTAGGACCAAACCAGAGAGGGTCGGACCTGCATTGCCACCATGTGCTCACCATCCAGATATCAATGCTGACATGTACACATAAGGAACTGTTGGACATTGAAATTGGGACTCAAACATTTTTTTGTTTTGTCTTGTTTTGTTATTATATGTTTATTTCCAGTCTGCAAAGGCAAAACTTTTTAAAGGAAAGAAATGGTGGGAAAAAGATACAGAGGCAAAGAAGCATTGAACAGACTGTCAAACTACATTGGGAAGACAGGGGAGGTTGGGCGAGGAGGGCTGTAAGAGACCAACCAAAGGACTTGTACGCATGCATATAAGCACAACCAATGGATATAAGACACTGGGGCGGGGGGGGGGGGGAGGGTGGGCAGGTGAAGGCATGTCCTGGGGGTTAGGGGAGGTCGAGGGGAGATCAAGGGGGGAAAAAAAGGAGACATATGTACTACTATTTGTAATACTTAAAGCAATAAAAATAAAATAAAATTAAAACAAAACAAAACAAAAAAATATATACTGTCTCATTGGTTTTGCTTAAGCATGCTCTATATCATAGCATTTTCTCTGAAAAGTCTTAACACATATATTACAATATATTATCTATAAAACCTTACCTAACTAAAAATATGAAAGGCTTACTTCCAATTGATATTCACTATTTTCCTAGTTTTCATTAAAGTAGTTTACATTTATTGGTCAGAGCTGGAATTTTTATGCAATTGTGCTACATAAGATGACAACATTTATTATGTTGAAGAATAACTTTTAAATAGCTGACACAATTTTTAGTGATAAATCACCAAAAGAAAAATAGGTCTTCCATTTATAAACTTTAGAGAAGACATTTACAAAGCCCTAAAACTATTTTCACCATATATATGCATTATGCCTGGCAATACTAAAATATTATTCGACTTAGACAAATATATAATAATAAAAGCGTAATATGCTAATTAGACCAGACAGCCAAACAACCCTGCCAGACATCCTTCCAGATGACCTTCCGGATGAAGCTGGGGCTGCAAGGGCCGAGGCAAACCGCCACGGCTGCAGGAATTTCGTGCATCTGGCATCTTGTATGGTATAAAATTTTATTGCAATTAAAAATAAAAACATACAATAGAATGTTGATATATTTTTCAAACTCATATTCTTCATCTCTAATATTTTTAGTTCTTGTATAATAAACTGAAAATAATTATTTTAAATAGTATATTGGGATTTCTTCATATAAAAACATGAATGTTTTTCTATGTATCAAATAATTACTTATTTTCTCTATTTAAAAAGTCACTGTGTTAAGTAATAATTTAAAAACCCATAGTAATGGTGACAAGTACTTTATAAGGTAAACCAATATTAAAGTGGAAACTTTAAAGAATTGAAGATAACTCTGGTAATAGGAGCACCCTGCATCAGCTCAACCTGATAGAAGCCGTACCCTAGCTAGCTGCATTCAAGAATATAAGGCTACCTCTGTCTCCAGCTCCTAGTATAATGCTTTTGGTTCTCATCAGGCAAAGCAAGGTGCCATTAATTCTAAGTCCCTAGCTTCCTGTTGCAAAGGTGCTATTCAGGAAACAGCAAAGAGGTCTGGACTTTGTGCCTCCACCAAAGGCATAAACTGTATCCAAGATAGGGCAGGCTGGGAATAATCAGACTCCAATCCCTAGTGCCCGACTCTCCGCTAAGGCAGAATTTCTATATGGAAGAGGCAAACTGAGAAGACCAGAGGCTACAGCTCACACCAATCACACTTTTCATAAGTGGGTTGTTGTCTCCATTTCCAACTCTTGACTAATGCTCAAAAAGGTGTAAGTGAAACTAAATGTGGCGTCTCTGAGTCCGAGTTCATTGTCTTGCCAAATCGAAGAATGAAGTCTCAGACAAAAACGGTTAGCAGAACCAACATTTCCTGATAGAAACCAGTCCTAGGAAAGGTGCAGCTGGAGTTCCCGATGGAAGCCAGTGTTCAAAGCTTTCTTTTCCTGTTACAGTCAGCTGTTAAAGTCTATTAGTCCATAAGCCACGTGGGCACAGATGTCTCCCGCCATCAACCCGAGAATCTAGCTCACAGGGAAGATAGAGTAGGAGGGAAACATGCTTTTTCATCTAGGGGGTGGATACAGCCTTTACTAGCTCCTGATTGGTCTTTTCAAAGAATTCTGCTTTAGCAATATCCTTGAAATTGGATTATATGCCTTACTGCCTTGTGATCGGTTATCTGCACACTGCCTGTCTTAGCAACATCCATACATTTTAAAGTTTGTTTCCTGGAAGCACCCTTTCTTCCCTGCTCAGCTGGGTTGTCCTAGTAACTCCCCCCAGCTGGAATTCTGGGTTCTATTTACGCCCCCATCCCAGGGTCCCTTGCCCTGTTTATCTAGTTTCCCTCTAACTCCTCAGTTTTTTGCTGGAAATTGTTTTGTGCTTTTATAATATCAAAATGAGAGGTCACTATACTTTAACTGAAAATTACTTTGGAACTTTGATGGATACTGATGATTTTGATAATTTTTGACAATATTTTATAAAATACTAGAAGCCCAGTGCACAAAATTCGTGCATGGTGGGGGGGGGGGTATCTCTCAGCCCAGCCTGCACCCTCCAATCTGGAACCCCTCAGGGAATGTCTGACTGCTGGTCAGACAGTAGTCAGACATCCCTTCACAATCCGGGACTGCTGGTTCCTAACCACTCACCTGCCTGCCTGATTGCCCCTAAGCACTTCTGCTGGCCAGCCAGATCACCCCCTAACCACACCCTTGTTGGACTGATTGATGCCTAACTGCTCCCCTGTCAGGTGATCACCCCCAACTGC
Source organism: Corynorhinus townsendii (assembly GCA_026230045.1). NCBI lineage: Eukaryota > Metazoa > Chordata > Mammalia > Chiroptera > Vespertilionidae > Corynorhinus > Corynorhinus townsendii. The sequence goes on from JAPDVU010000015.1 coordinate 16,089,880, forward strand.
CCTTGCCTGCCAGCCCGATCGCCCCCAACTGCCCTCCCCTGCCGGCCTGATGGCCAACAACTGCCCTCTCCTGCTGGTGTGGTGGCCATCTTGTAATGAGATGGAGCCGGCCATCTTGTGATGATTCAAGGGTGAGATGCCACCTAAGTTTTTATTAGTAGAGATAGTCCTGTCATGACTGGAGTGAATGTATCAGAGGACCAAGAAAATGTAATTTTGACATGTTCCTCTTTTATTTTTAATATTCAAAGTCCTGTTTTTGCTTGTTTTACAAAGTTACACTACAAAATTATTTGCAAATATTCACATTATCTTGTCAACTTAGGAAATATTCAAACCTGTGAAGATTTTTGTGAGTTTGTAAGGACAGGAAGAAAAGGCCTTTTTTTTTTCTTTGCTGTGGCCTTCCACAATTTATGGGAAGCATCTGGTAATTATACCCCAAGATTATTGGTTCCTTTGATTCAAATAGCTCCTGTTAAAATGTGGAACAAGATAAGCTACTCTCAAGGCTACATTCTTGTACCCCCCCTCCCTGCTGTTTTCACAACTCATGGATAATTTGCACCAAGGAGTCTCCAGTTAGTAGAAAGTTCACCACCCTCCCCCACCTTAAACAAACCTCTTTTGAACTCTTCAACACTTTTTCTCTAAGCTTGTTTTACAAGCTTGGGAAAAAATACTGGTAAGACACCTCCTTAGGACATCTGCTGGACTGTCTCCTGGAAAGCAAACAAACTGTAACTTTTCAAGATAGCCCCTGATATCTGCACACCTTCAACATAATCCACATCCCCTCCTTTCCTTGTTACTTAGCAATAGCCACTGCATAAAAGAGAAGGCCACTCATTATTCCCTGTGCTGTACTGACTAGCAATACTTGGCTCTTTCCTCCCTTGGAGAGTAAAATACATTTCCTATCTGCCTCTCTTCTTTTAGTTGTGAATTATTTCACAGCCTGCATCACAAGCCAAACCCTAACAGTGTGAGCCAAAGCAGTTGACAATTGCCAGGAAGCAAAATCTCAACAGATTGAGATAATGCTCTGGAGAATGGCAGTTTTGTACTGTATTTTATACATTACAATCAAAAGAGGAGACATAGTGGGTTACATGAAATCCATTCATGATAGATTAGGGGGGTGAGAGAAAGCAAAGGGGGGGAAACCTCTTGGATTGGATAAAAAGTTAAATAATAGAAACGTATTTCTTTTTCTTAGGTGGGTGTAGGATATTTTACAGTCAACAATTAATCACAATGAGGGGATTTGTGATCTCCGCAGAGTGCTTTGAGCAGTCCGGAAAAAAAAATTACTTTGACATTCCAAAGATATGTTATCATAGATACAAAAAGACAATAGCCAGACTCCGTTAAGGTACTTCCCTTTGTCAGGCAAGATACTGACTTAGGACATGACTATCCACCATAAATAGCATTTAATTAAAAATGTTTTAATTTCAGACCATCCTTTGTGGTTACTTTAGGTCTCAAGTTTGCAAGGCTACCATGCAGGCCTTTCCTGAGCTAGTCAGGTTAGCATGTGGCCCCTTTTCACCCACAATCTGTTCATAATTCAAGACCTATTGATTATTTATTTTTATGGCATTCTGAGGGCAATATTTATGTTAAAATTATTAAAACATTAAATTTAAATGAACTGTTTATAACTTACCTAGTTTCTTCTATTTTTCTTTTAATCCTCATCTGAGTATATGTTCACTGATTTCTAGAGAGAGGGGAAGGGAGACAAAGAGAGAGAGAGATTGTTGTGAAAAACATCCATCAGCTCCTCCTGCATGTGCCCTGACTGGGACCAGATATTGAACCTGGAACCTTTGGTGTAAAGGACAATGCTCCAACCAACTGAGCCACATGGGCCAGGGCAATAACTTGTCTAGTTTCTATGAATTGAGATACTGCATGCTGTGGTAGCAGTGAAAAAACAACAACAGAAAAAGAACATTTAATACATGTAAACTACACACCATAATGAAGCTCATTGTAATACAAAATTATAAATTAACAATAATGAAGAAATGGCATGACAATTTACACTCTTTATTCAATGTTGATTAAAATCAAGTGACCAATGTTGTCCTTTTAGAAAATACACTTTCAAAGTGTATTTTGAAGAACATAATGAAATGTCCAAGAGAATTAATAAAATTTGATTCAAAATATGTAAGATATATATGTGCAAAATTAAATCACCAACTTGTCTTCTGACTTTACCAAGCAGCCACTTGATATTTCATTGTTCTGTGACCTGAGTACCACAAAAAGATAAGATCTAATAAAGATAAGCAGAAAAAAAAATAGCGTAAGAACATACTGCTCCATAAATATTATGTATCAGTCTGTAATCCTTTTTCTATGACTTAGAGCTGCTAGAATTGGCTAATGAAATACAAGTGTAGCTTGATGTTTGAGTAATAACATTTCTTGATGTATTTTTATTAAAAAACTAGAGGCCTGATGCATGAAATTCATGCAAGGGGTGGAGGGGTGTCCCTCAGCCTCGCCTGCACCCTCTTGCAATGTGAAACCTCTCAGGGGATGTCTGACTGCCGGTTTAGGCCTAAATTGGCAGTCAGACATCCCTCTCACAATCCAGGACCCCTTGCTTCTAACCACTCACCTGCTCACTCCTTACTGCCCACCTTACCTCTCTAGGGGGTGGGGCCAGCGGCCAACCTCCTGCAGCCCCTCCCCCTGGCTGGCCCCACCCCTGATGGGCCCCCAACATCCCAATTGGCCCACAGACCCTCCCTCTGGCCAGCCCCAATCCTGATCCCCCCCATCCCAATAGGACTGAGGTCAGCTGGCCAAAATCCTGTGGCTCCTCCCCTTGGCCAGCCCCGCCCCCAATGGCCCCCCACCCTGATGGGCCTACGGCCCCTCCCCCCAGCTGGCCCAGCCCTGATCAGGCCCCAATTGGGGCAGGGGCCAGCTGGCCAACCTCAAGGCATCTCCTCCTCCCAATAGGCCTGGCCCCAATCAGGGCTGATTGGGGCCAGGCTAACCAGACCCTACCCATGCATGAATTCAGGCATTGGGCCTCTACTATACTAATAATATGGAAAAAATAGGACAAGAAAAAAATTAGAGTATCAGAATTTTAGTGATTTTCATAGGCATACTAAATATTTTTGCTGTTATATTTCCTAAAAGTTGGGATAAATCCGGATCATTTAGGAAATTAAAAAGGAGTAATTAACAGGATTAAATGATTAAGGTGTAAAAAAATGTGTATTAAGATGAAGGGATTTCAGATTATTCAACCAGAAGATGAATAGTCTCTTGATAATTATGGAACAGCTTAGATCCTTTACAGAGAAGCTGAACCTCCATGCAAGTGTGAGCTTGTGTAACTGTTTATAATTAGTATTGATTTCATGACAGACTTTGCTCTAACTGAAGAGATTGGCAGCAGCAGCCACAAGGATAACAACTAGAAAAAAAACACACAGAACAAAACAATAGTGAAAATTTGTTACTCAAAACCCACACTGTCTACTGGTTATGGTGTCCATACGACCTAAGTTTTTACACTGCCCTCTGTCGTCACTGAATTTGCTGTTGTGCTAGTTTGCCTATAAAGTCACTGGGAAAACATTGTCAAATTATGTCATTGATCAACTCTCCCTCTGTCACCCTTTAAGGGCGAATCTCTCAGACCTTAGGCATACACATGTCCAGTGTTTGTCATCATCACCCTATGCCTCTTTATCAGAGCCTTGCAATTCTGATCATTCAGAACAAACTCTGAGAAAGAAAAATAGCATTTTATCCTCCTCATAAGCATCGTCTGTCTCCACTGCAAGTCTCTGTGTCAGAGCAACCTTTTAAAGCAGGCTTTCCCATCTGAACCACAGAAGAGAAAAAAATTGCTCCAGTGGCTATTTTCTTAATTGTCCCATGGATGGTAGTAGTACCATATTAGATGCATCAGAAGTTTTCATTTATACATAACAGAAACTTTAAGACATTAAGGCTTAATTCTCTGTGGATTCCTGGAGGAAAAATTCTAGGTTTCTAGGTTATGCTTGCAACTTCACTCTCAGGTAATCCATAATCACCAGGTTATTGACCCTGAGAGATTGGGGTAGGGGCGGTTGAGATGACTCTGAAATTAAGTCTGTCCCCTCCTTATTCTTTACTTTACACTTTAAATAAGTGTGAAAAGAGAAACATGTTTATCTTCCCCCCCAGCCCCCAGCAGCTTTTCGAAGTTATATTATCTTTTTCTGATAATATTTGAAACAGTTTTCAGATCCAAGTAGACTACATATGCCTTTTGCTGCAGAAGTTTTAGGGTGATTAGGAATTACTGAACATAAGAATTATTGGTTTAATATTGACTAGGTATTTTGAAACCATTAACCGTGTAAAGCAACACTCTGAATATAATTCTGAAACAATTTCTAGCATATCTAAACTTGTGAAACTCTAAGCATTTACATGATTGTGTAACTGGGCTCCCAATAAAATGTTATGTGGGTTTCAAAATAGATTGTATTTTGAAAATTTAAAACAAAGGGCAAGTTTTTATGCACTCTGTCACTTACAACTTGTGAGACCTTGACAAGTTGCCAATTCTCTCTGCGTTTTGTTTTTCTCTTCAGTAAAATATAAATAATGGCCTACTTGTCTCACAGTATGTTATTAGAATCATAAGGCATAATTTTTGCAAAAGGGACATTGTAAGCTATAAATTACTTAAAAAAAATCACATCATTTTCTTTAAACTTCTAAGCAAGGAAGAAAGTCCCCTCTTAAGCATGCTCGAACATTCAGTATCATTTTATGTGGAGAAACCACCAGTAATTAGTTAAGATTTGGAATGCATTGTCACAGCTTGTACTTTCTGAGCCCTCAGCCGTACGCACTGCACTCATTTCCTTTGCACAGCTTGACCTTTTCTAATTAATGCACAGGGCTGCCTCACTGCAACTTGCTTTGACGTGCTGTGCCTATCAGGACTTGAAACAGTTCCAGCTCTGTGAATTTCCAAACACTTGCACTGAAAAAGTACATCTTCAAAATAGATTAGTTTGTTGGATAGCACCCAGACTATTCTTTATTTCCTAATGTTCGGAAGTGAATATTACCTTGTCTATTTCTTAATATTCTTAAATTCACCTTAAATCATTTATTTTATTTTTTAAAACTAGTGTCTTAAAATTATGGATGAATGCATTGTTTGCTAACAAGTGAGAGTCATACATTTAAAGTAACAAGTTGGCATTAATAAAAATTGTTGGGATGATTACTATAAAGGATAATTTAAAATAATTTTAAGTAATATTCCTAATACATTTTCTTTTTTAAAATTTTTATTAATACATCTTAAGTGTAAAATTCATCTTTTCTCTTGGTATTCTGTAGTCCATTAAAAGGTAAGAATTAATTTTTACAGAAACTTTATTGGAAGTTCAAAAGAAAACAAAACAGAGCATAAACCACAACTACTACACAAGTTCAGAGATATTTAGGGTCACTTTCTGAGCTACTCTTCTGGCTAGCTCCTAACCCTTTCCCCACTCCAATAATGGCAAAACAGCCTATGTGTTTCCACCAAGGCCTTTTTGACATCCCTGGTAGAATTCAAATCAAACATATTCAAGAACATCAAGTGAGCAAACAACACAAACACAACTCAGAAAATTTATAAGTACCTGTTTTTTTCCCCTCTACCTTCTTATTACTGACCAACATTATAATGGATGACTCCCCAAAATGCAGCAACTTTAACCTATGACTTCTATTATTTCCTGGAACATACATGTATTCCCATACTGGTTAAGAAACAATTCAATAAATGAATCTTTCTTCAGAGGAAAAGAATACCAGGTTATAATAATAAGTTGCTGAGGGCTGACCCTTATCTTGCCCTTTCCTTAGAAAAATACCCACAGCTAGGTGAAAGATGCTCTGAGTCAGGAAGGTAATTGCCTGTTATTTTAGATGACATCAGCAAATTTCTTAATAGAAATATTTGTACAATATTTCTTATAAGAAGGGGAAACTGAAATTTCCATCCAACAGCTGGTCCTCTTTTGAAATGGAAAAAATGGAAACATTTTTAGATGGAGGGTGAAGGAAAAAACTAACTTACTTTTTGCATTCACATTTTATAAATGTTAATGTTTTGGGAAAATGTCTGTATTACACTTCTAAGGAAAATAATCAGGTAATAAAACAGCACACAGCAAAATGTGATGTTTAAAGGTATTACACAGTCACACACACACATATATACAATTCAAATGCCCTCATGTCACAATTCAATCCTCTATAATAAAATCTTAGGTGTCATCGTGCAACGTGGTCATAAGATGGCTGCCACAAAATTGCCACCCTCATGTTGTCACAAGATGGCCGCTACAAGATGGCCACCAAACAATGGCCACCACAAGATGATCACCACAAGATGCAGGGAAGGGCAGTAGTGGGCAATCAAGCTGGCAGGGGAGGGCAGTTGGGGGTGATCAGGCCAGCAGGGGAGAACAGATGGAGGCAACCAGGCTTGCAGGGGAGGGCAGTCAGGTGCGACCAGGATGGCAGGGGAGGGCAGTTGGGGGTTACCAGGCTTGCAGGGGAGGACAGTTGGGTAGGGCCAGGCCTGCAGGGGAGCAGTTAGAGGGCGATCAGGCTGGCAGGCAGAAGTGGTTAGGGGTAATCAGGCAAGCAGTTAGGCGAGCAGTTAGGAGCCAGCAGTCCGGGATTGTGAGAGGGATGTCTGACTGCAGGTTTAGGCCTGATTAACACAGGTCACAGGGATTAGGCCTAAACTTGCAGTCGGACTTCCCCCAAGGGGTCCCTGATTGGAAAGGGTGCAGGCCAGGCTGAGGAAACCCCCCCCACCCATGCACAAATTTCATGCACTGAGCCACTAGAGGGGTTCCCAATCTGGGACCACTGGCTCCTAACTGCTCACCTGCCTGCCTGACTGAACACCTCTAACTGCCTCTGCCTGCCTGCCTGATCACCCCTAACCTCTCTATCTGCCTGCCTGATCACCCCCAACTGCCCTTCCCTGCTGGCCTGATCTCGCCCCCAAATGCCCGCCCCTGCTGACCAATTTGGTTCTGATTGGTCAGTTTCTATGTCAGTCAGCGTCAAAAGCTCCGCCTCCTAGGCAGCAATTGGCTCCTCACACTTCACCCAGATTTGTTTCTGATTGGTCGGTTTTTATGCCAGTCAGCATCTCCAAGCCTATCTCTGGCCCTGATCAGAGAGGCGGGGCTGATCAGCAGCCCTCCTGGAGGCTCAGAGAGAAACAGAAGTGTTGCGGCAAGTGCTGATCAACAGCTGCCACAGAGGCTACAGATCAGACCCTGCTTCTCTCCTTAGGCCTCTCTCTGGGCCTGATCCGCAGCCCCCTCAGCAGTCAGTGCTGGGTCGCTGCACCCGCACCGCCAGCCACAACAACCCAGCACTGACTACAGGACTGACTTCCAGTATTCAGTGGAGCCTTCAGTCAGTTGTTCCAGACCCTGGGTTTTTATATATTAGGATATATAATTAGTGACATTTCTTATTTAGTTTAGAGGACTTTTATCCCTGCCAGCATGCATTTTGTTTCTTGGAACTACCACCCCCGAAAACTCTTCCTTAGTCTTGGCTATCTGCTTGAGGAGGCCTATGTGAGCTGCCATAAGCTTGTCCACTACTCTAACTCCGTGGTGTCTGCCATAAGACATTTCTCCAGCTCAGACCCTCTGTAGCTGGTGGCTACCCCTCAGAGATTCCAGAAGGACCCTCTGAGAAGTCACTGCTGATTGTGTCCCTTGTGAAATCCCAGTTCTATGACAACAGTGTTGCATCAGAAGTCTCTCAAAGTTGCCACTCCCATGTGAGAGAGTGGTGCTGGATTGCAGGTAGAGTTAGGAAATGGGCTGATTGAGTTCAACAAATTATCACTTGGGTGTCTAAGCAACATCACTCATTTCCACTGCTTACCAAATTCAAGAAAGCAAATGTTCAGTGTCTCCTTTTCAATTTTTTCCTGTATTAGCAAACCAATAAATATACTAAAATAATAATAACACCCCCACAAGGGAAAAAACAGTTTATTTTCTAGCTAAACAAGAAAAACTATTAGGCAAAAAGACATTTCTCTCTCTCTCTCTCCTTTCTCTCTCTCTCTCTCTCTCTCTCTCTCTCTCTCTCTCTCTCTCTCCCCCCCCTACCCAATACAAGAGAATTTTTGAAATAAAAATGAAATGTCATTTTTCAGTCTTCGAACATAACCTGACAAATATTAATATTACTAAACCATAATACAAATATCTATGTTCAGATTAAACATGACCCTTATTTCTATTCTGAAACAATGAAATGTTTTTGCTTTGTATTTATACAACAAAAGTGCCATTTCTGTTCATTTTTTTCTAAAGTAGTAAAAGCATTTTACCAAATCATAGAGAAGAAGTAATAGTGAAAGGAAAGTTTGGGGAAAAAAAATAATAACAGCAGATACTAAATTAAACCAGTTACCCCTGAATTAAGAAAATATGTATAATTTATGTTTATTTTTAATGTTTACATAGATATACATTGAAATGATTTAAAAATGCTATTAACATATGAATGTATATTTATATTCTAAAGGATTGTAAAAATATCTGTGGGAGAGGGGTGTTTCCAAGTGTTTTATACATATCCTGTCTTATATTGCCAATTAGCATTCAAAGCAGAGGTAGAGTACCATGGTGAAGGGTGAATACTCTGAAACTTGAGTTTAAGTTTCAGCTCCAATTTTTATGTTGCAACCAATGTCTTGCTTCTTTGGGCTGATATTATACCTGAAAACAGTTACAGTAAAATAATTTCAAAGTTTTTTTCCCCCACACAGTTAGCTGATTTAATATATGTAAAATTTTAATTAGTTAATGTTAGTGATTACAAAAATGATGGCGTTTATTGGCTGTGTGCTTAGGCCAGTGTATGAACTCATGATGAATTTGGTCCTCTATTGACTGCCTTTTGAAGATCTTTGTGCACTTAATTCTCTTCCATAATTCTGAACAAACCCTTGGATATCTCTGGATTGAGATGTAGTATTTTTGTTCTAACTTTAAAAAAGTGAAGTTAAATATATAATGTGTTCAGACAATTTTTGAAGTTCCTAAGGAATTCTGGTTTCTTATCTATGCATTCCCTTTCAATGAGGTTGTCCCCAGGGGTGCCATGTTTGATACCTTCAAGTCACAACCCAGCACTTTCTCGGCCTTGTTTCACGGGGACAAATGTTTATCTGATTACCCAAACAGACCATTGCAGTCTTGTCACTAAACCTTCTGGAGACACATGCTTCCTTCTTTGTTAGCAATTAGTACAGGATTCTCTGTATTGGCTTGTAATATAATTATTTTTTAATCTTTGGTTTTTTCTTTGAATTTTTTTCTTCTTTTCATTTGGCTGCATGACCTAATCACTGGTCTTCGAATCTTTAACCTGATTAGGCAGTGGCCATGACTCCTCTTGGTCATCTGCAGTCAGCTGAGCTCTGGTTGGGAAACTGGAAACATCAAGGAGCCTCTGCTTGTCCAGCAGAGTAACTAGAGCTGTTCCTGATATTTCTCCCATTGAGTTCCTCTCTCTTTAAATTAATTAAATGACGTTAGTGATACACACATAGGGCCCTCACTGCCCGGCCATTCAATTGGGAAACTGCTTTGCAATCAAGAATCAGACAGATAAAATCACAGTGACCTTTTGCGATTATTTAATAGTTTCTCAGGAGCAATGATTAAGAAAAGCTGTCATGATGCTTAGTAGGGAAATAATTGGTAAAAAAAATAGGCAGAAAAAAAATAAGCTACATTTTTTCTAGACATCTTGAACTGCATCTGTGGCAGTCAAATATATTATGTAGCCTCTGGTTTAGGATGGATTTACTGTAGCATATATGTATCTAAGAAAAAAGTAGAAATTTCTTAAAGAGAACTACATTCACAAGTATATTGTTAGGAATTGAGAAGTATATGACTTTTCTGTACTACACACCATCTTTACTCATCTTCGTTGCTTCTCATTTATGTAAATGATATTTGAGGAGCAGTAGCAGTGAGCACCAAACAAGTGATGCAGCTCTAACAGCTATAAATGGTAAAGGAATTAACATTTTCATTGATACTTTTGTTTCTAACTATATAGAAATCATTTCCTTTAAACTTACGTTAAACTTAGCCTTTCATTTGAGAGTAAATATAATATGATTTCTATTTTACAACTTTACACCAATCAAGCCATGGTGAACTTCATTCCTCTGATGACTTGCATATTTATATAATTTCTTATAATTACTTCTCACATAGATTATTTATTTGTTTATTTATTAAATACTAGAGGCCTGGTACATGAGTTTGTACATGGGAGGGGAAGGGGAGGGAGTGGAGGCAGTGGAGGGAGGGACCACAGGAAGTTGGCCTGTGGAAGAGGGACAGCAGGAGGTTGGCCGCTGGCCCCAAGGAGGAAGTCGGCCCTTCCCCCTGGGAAAGGCGCCGTGTCCACCACCATCCACCCCCAGTTCCCCAACCCAGCTCAGGCACGAAGGCCCTGGCTAGGTGGGGAGAGGAGGCTACAGTGGCTGGGCTGGGCACGGAAGGAATGGACACCAGATGCTGGTGCTGCCATCAGCGCGCCACCACCACGCAGTTCCCCCCTCCCCCCTCCTCCTTCCCTTGCTGCCTCACCACCACTGCGGGGCGGGGGGTGGGGGGGTAGGGGGGTGGGGGGGTGGGCGCCCTTGGGGAAGGCAGTGAGACAAACCCTTCTGTTGTGGTCTGACTTTCAACAGATTGCAGCAAGGGAGCTGCTCTGCTACATACAAAACCCCTACCCAGAAGCAGGTCTCTACGAATGGTTTAGCACCAGGGGCCAGCCAGTGGCAGGGGACCTGGGGAGGTCGGCTGTGGGAGTGCACTGACCACCAGGGGGCAGCTCCTACATTGAGCATCTACCCCCTGGTGGTCAGTACTAGTCATAGTGACTGTTTGTTCGACAGGTCATTCAGGTCTTTTGGTCGTTTGACTGTAAGGGTCACTTAGGCTTTTATAGATATGGTGTTTTTATTGATTTCAGAGAGAGGAGGGGAGTGGAAGAGAGAGATGAAAATATCAATGATGAAAGAGAATCATTGATTGGCTGGCTGCCTCTTGCATGCCTTCTACTGGGAATTGAGCCCACAACCTGGGCATGTGGGCTGACTGGGAATTGAACCAGTGACCTCTTGGTTCATAGGTCGACTTTCAATCACTGAGCCATGCAGGTGGGACAATTTATTATTTTTTTCAGTCTTTCAAATCAATGAATAAAAGTATAATTGGAAATATTGCTGCTTTTTAATTACTTTGTACTATATATTCCAAGTTACTATAGTGTACTTTATCTGCATATATAGTTTTATTATAAGTTTCCTATCCTACCTTTGCCCCCATTCTACTTAATTATTTATTTTTAGCTTTTTGTAGACATTCTGTGCATGTAGGTCTTGGTGTGTAGATTGGGTCATTATGAATTCTTGTGTATACAGAAGAAAAAGGAGATGACAGTAGCAGGTAGTTTCATGATGGAAAAATAATCCTGCAGCATTTGAGTTTAGTTGTTATTATAGTTTATTTTGCTGATAATCAAGATCAGAATTTTGGAGCCAGGGAGAATAGAGCATGTGAATAGCTAGCATAGTACAGGGATTCTATAATACAAAGAAACAAGCAAAGATCCCAGAAGTTTGTGGAACAAAAATAAGAAATTAATTGGGAAAATGAGGGGATGTTGAGGAAGATAAATATACCTCTAGGAGGCAGAAACCGTTTGTAGGTTGGGTTTCTGAGGGAGATACAATCCAGAAGCAGGACAAAACCAGCAGGGTCACAGAATTCTGGGCCATAGCTTTCACATGCAAATAAACCTCCGATGCGTACAAAAGCTAGCTCTCTTTCAGAAACCAGACAATGATCAGGATGGGCCTCATGGGTCTGAGAAGTCATCCAGTTATATTTAACCTGGAAAAATGTGGATATTCATTAACAGGGCAATATTTGAATAAATTATAGTGAAACGGTAGATAATAGCTTGCTCAACATATATTAGAATATATGGAGAATTATTCAGCATAGACAAACAGTTTTCAACGTATTTCTGTTGAGACAAGTAAATGTCTATTATGTGATTTTTCCAGTGACAAAAAGAAACAAGTTGGAAGGGTAATACTTTGAACATATTATTATATTTTTGCGAAACAATTAAAAAGTGTTTGTGAAAGAGAATGAAAAAGAGAATTAGAGTAAAAAAGATGCAGGACAATAAACTCAGGCACTAAAAATTGATTTTCTTAGTAGGAAAGCAAGGGATGGTTGGAAAGTTATCATATTTAAAGTGCATGTAGACAGCTCAATTCCAAATTAGTAATGTTTATTTTTTTAATTTATTAAAGGGTATGTGAAAATAGAAAAAATCAAGTAGTTCCCCAATTTTATTATTTTCTTTTAACTTTCTCCATAGCCTTGAGTCTTTTAATTTTTCTGTAGTAAATCTGTCAAGCTTCACACCTTTTTTGAATTTTATATTTTAATATATCTTCAAATTATTTCAATGCTAGTGTTCTATAAGTGAATAGGTTTTGGGATAAATTGAGGGGCATATTTACTATTTAACTTTAACAAAATGTATCAAATTTGTGTACTCTCTGAATTAAAGTGACATTATAATAAAACATATTTTCATAATAATCAAACTCACTCTCAAACTTCAACCATACATCTCTTACTTATTATATTTTTTTCAAATATATGTTCTCTTAGTCTGTTCAGGTTTCTATAATAAACTACCATATATTGAATGTCTTAAGAAACAAAAAATTGTTTCTACATTTCTGGAGACTGAGAAGTACAAGATCAAGGGTCCTGCCAATCTGATATCTAGGTAGGGCCCACTCTGATTCATAGCCAACTGTTTCTTGCTGTGACCTTATGTGGCAAAAGGGGCGAGAGGGCTCTTCTGGGATCTTTCTCTCTCTTTTCTTTTTTCTGGGCTATCCCATCTAATAAAGAGGGAATATGCTAATTGACTGTCATGCCCTCATAAGATGGTGGTGCCCACAGCCAATAAAGAGGGAATATGCTAACTCACTGCCTTGCCGTCACAAGATGGAAGTGCCCACAGCTACAAGATGGCGGTGTCCAGTCCCCTCAGCACCACCTCATCTAGCCAGAGTCCCCCAGTTACCTCAGCCCTGCCTCTCCCAGTCCCTGGAGCATCCAGCCTCATCCAGCTGGAGTCCCCCAGTCCCCACAGCCCTGACTCATCCAGACAGAGTCCCCCAGTCCCCTCAGCCCTCCAGGGAAGGCAGTTGGGGGCAATCGGGTCAGCAGGGGAGGGCAGTTGGGGATGATCATGCTGGCAGGGGAGCAGTTAAAGGTCTATCAGGTTGGAAGGAAGGCGAGTGGTTAGGAGCCAGCAGTCCCGGATTGTGAAAGGGATGTCTGACTGCCTGTTTAGGCCAAATCCCATAGTGATCAGGCCTAAACCAGCAGTCAGACATCCCCCAAGGGGTCCCAGATTGGAGAGGGTGCAGGATGGGCTGAGGGATAACCACCCCCCATGCACATATTCCGTTCACCAGGCCTCTAGTCTATCTACACTAATAAAAGAGAAGCATGCAAATTGACCATACCACCACTACAGCCACAAGCCATGCCCACAAGCCAATCAGGAGTGAGAATGCAAATTAACCCAACCAAGATGGCTGCGGCCACGGAGAGAGCAAGAGGCTTGAGTTGCCCCCAGCGATGGAGGAAGCCAAGCTTCCTGGCTGGCCCTGGGCTCTGCTCAAAGCTACAAAATTTCAATTATAGAAGACAAATAAATCCCAACAAAAATAGTGGTGGCCACAGAGCTGAAGCAAGCTTGGGTTACCCCTGGTGAGGGAGTATGCCAAGATTCCTGCTCACCCTGGCTGGCCCTGGCCTCCGCTCAAGGCTACAAAGTTTCAATTATAGAAGATAAATTCCAGATACCAGGGCCTCCGCTTGGGTCTCCAGGGGTATGGCAGGCCTGCACACCACCACGGGCCCCTCAGCCAGGCCACCCCAAACCCCAAGGGAACCCCCACCTTGATCTGGGACACCCTTTCAGGCAAATCAGCTGGCCCCCACCCGTGCACCAGGCCTCTATTCTATCTAATAAAAGAGTAATATGCAAATTGACCATCACTCCAACACACAAGATGGCTGTCACAAGATGGCCAGCAGGGGAGGGCAGTTGGGAGGGACAAGGCCTGCAAGGGAGGGCAGTTGGGGGCAATCACGCCTGTAGAAGAGGGCAGTTAGGGGTGACCAGGCTGGCAGAGGAGGGAAGTTGGGGGCGACTGGGCCTTCAGGGAAGGGCAGTTGCGGGGAACCCAGGCCTGCAGGGGAGAGCAGTTGGGAGGACCAGGCCTGCAGTGGAGGGCAGTTGGGGGTGACCAGGCCTACAGGGGAGGGCAGTTAGGGGCAATCAGGCTGGCAGGAGAGCAGTTAGGCATCAATCAAGCTGTCAGGGGAGTGGTTAGGGGGTGATCAGGCTGGCAGGCAGAAGCAGTTATGGGCAATCAGGAAGGCAGGCAGGCAAGCAGTTCGGAGCCAACACTCCTGAAAGGTGAGATGGATGTCTGACTACCAGGATCAGGCCAAAAAGGGCAGTCGGACATCCCTTGAGGGGTCCCATATTGAAGAGGTTGCAGGCTGGGCTGAGGGACACACCCCTGTGCACGAATTTTGTGCACTGGGCCTCTAGTATATATATAAAAGTCTAATATGCTCAGTGTCAAACCATCTGACTGGTTGCTATGATGTGCACTGACCACTAGGGGGCAGACACGCAATGCAGGAGCTGCCAAGTTGCAGTGACATGGCAGCAATTCTTGGATGACGCACCACGAAACCAGAGAGGAGGGAGTCCGATTCCTTGCAGGGCTGCATAATTCCACCTTTGGCCATGGGTTATCTTGCTGGGGTAGTTTTGGCCCCAAATCTGGCTTGCTGCGCACTTATGTTTGCATTCCATACCCTGTATGACAGCAACTTTGCAGCGTGCCCTTTCACACTCTGGGACTCCTCAGGGGATGCCAGAGAGCCGGTTTTGGCCCAATCCCCACAGGTCAGGCCAGGGAACCCCACCTGCAAAAGGGAACCCACTCACTCCACAGACACCTTCAGGGTGTGTCCGGCCCATCTAGCCCAGTTCCATCCTGCCAGTCACCTTCTAATTAATTTCCTTTCAATGTGCACAAATCTGTGCACCAGGCCACTAATCTTTTATAAGAACATTTATTCCATTCATGAAGGCTCAACCCTAAACACCTCCCAAAGGTTCTATCTCCTAACTTCATCACATTGGGAATTAGAATATAAGTTTGGAGGGATACACTATTCAGTCTATAACATATGCCAAAAATTTTAAAGTTCTGAAAATTATTTAAATAAGTAATGAAATAAAAAATGCATGATTTTACGAGAGGCAATTATTTTAAGAATACAGAAATAATTTTATATGTAATTTAAACATTTTAAAAACAGTTGTTAATATTAAGGAAATTGTGTGCACTTATTTAAAAAAGGTTAAGAACTAAGGTAGAAAATATAAATGATTTTTCAGCCTAAGGGTACACTCCAGTGGTTATAATTTTTCACTAGGAAGATTATTAATGATTATGAAAGGGATACCAAATTGAATCTATAATGATCTTTTATAATCTTCAGTTTTAATTCTCTACATGGGATTGTAATTTATATTTTATTATGCATTAAAATTAATAATAGTACATTTTAGATATTTGTTACACTTGGGTTAATATAATTTGTATTCTCTATAAAACATGCTACCTACCACATTCCTTCAATTCCCATCACCCTATAAAATATTAACTGGTGTTTTGAAAAATGTATATATATCTTTTTATACAAGCTAAAGTTTAATTTTAAGTTATAAAACCATGCATAATGTTATTTCCTTGTGTTGAAAATATAATCAATTCTGCTAGTTTCCATTCAGCTGAATTAGTTCTTCATAAGATTTGATGGGGATATCACTTTGTAGATTAATGTAACTTCAGCCCATTAGACATAATGGCAGTCAAATTAATTCAGTAAAACTTTGACCAAATTCTGGATAGTAAACTAAGTAAAATTAATCAGTTTGGTGCTGTACATCATGTTACACTTAGAAGTGAATCATATGAGTATAAATTATGCAAATTACTTCTGTCTTTTCAAAATAGTAGCAAATATACGGTGTTGTTTAACCATTATAAATTATATAACCATCAAAATGTTGCATTATTCAAAAATTCTGTTATAAAAATATCAAATGGGCCCAGCCAGTGTGGCTCAGTGGTTGAGCATCACCTATGAACCAGGAGGTAATGGTTCAATACCCAGTCAGTGCACTTGCCTTGGTTGTGAGCTTGATCCCCAGTGTGGGGCCTGCAGGAGGCAGCCAATCAATGAGTCTCTCTCATCATTGATGTTTTTCTCTCTCTCTCTCTCTGAAATTAATAAAAAATAAGTTTTAAAAAATAAAATAAAAATATCAAATGATTTAAATCAATTGTGTAATCATGTACTTTACATTCATTAATAAGAGCAGTTTAGGCCCGGTGCATGAATTTGTGCATGGGTGGGGTCCAGCCAGCCTGGCCAAGGGGAGGGGAAATGGGCAGTTGGCTGGCCTGCCTGCTGGTTGAACTCCTGGTTGAGGGGACAATTTGCATATTAGCCTTTTATTATATAGGATATACACTGAGTGGCCAGATTATTATGTATTCAGAGCTCATAATAATCTGGCCACTCAGTGTATGTGCTATTCTACCCACATTGTCATTGGCTGTATTACAGCTAACTTACTAAGAATGCTGAGATAAAATACTTAAATATTAATAATCTGACTTCCTAAATAGACTCCTGAAATAAAAAATAAAACTCCACTTGAATAAAAAGAAACAACAATAAAAACACTCTTTTTAAAAGAAAATATAGGCTATGGACCAAGATCTAATTAGACTCAGAGAGCTCAATGGAGCTGAAGCCACAGCTGCCTACCTCTCGCAGAGTCAACACCTCCTGTCCCCTTGGTGGTACACTTGAGGTAATCTCTTGGTGTAAGAAAGACTTTCTCCAAGAGCTGGCGCCATGTCAATTAAGGATCATGCAACAAAACTACACCTATATCCTGCAACTTGGCTAAGGCAATCAAAACCACCTTGTTTGTGTACTACCCTTCCCCCTTACCTCTTTTGAATCACTCTACCCAGAAAATGTAACATTTCAGTACAGAAATGTATTTTTCACCGAGGAAGACTCTGACAAAGAGGAAAATAAATATCACAAGTTTCTTTATCAATGAAGTGCATTCTTGTTGCTATTTCAATAAATATATTTTGATCAACTTTATGTTTAAGCCTAGCAAGAACAAGGAAACAGTGATAAACAAGGCAGACAGGAGTCTTGAGCTCATGGATACTACTGCTTGGTTGAATGAGTCAAATATTAAACTTTAAAAATACGTAATTTCTCTCAATTGCAGGTTGTGAGAAACATTATGAAGAATGCATAGAGGGTGAAATGAAATATATAGGGAGTAGATCACAAGAAACTGACTTGGAAGCAGTATCAGAATATTTTCCTGATTTGGAGAACAATTAAAGAGTTGGGTAGTTTTGACATTAGTATTCTCCATGATACCTAGCTCAGGGATGGGCTAGATTTCCCCCCAAAGCACCAAATTGCAGTGGAGTGGAAATCCACCATCATGGCAAAGTGAAAATGAATAATTATAAAGATGGAGAATGTGTAACATTAATAAAACTTGGTAGATAAGAAAAGTTTTTAGAGTTTGAATAGGTCAGGACTTTAGAAAAAATGAGTAGTTGGTCTATGATTAATGCCTTTCTCCAGAGAACAAATATACTATATCTATAACAGTATCCCCATACATATCAATCAGTAGGTCTATACACATATATTCAAATACATAAACACATAGACAAGTATGTGTATTAAGAGATTTATTTTAAGAAATTGATTCATGGCCTGCTGGTGTGGCTTAATGGTTGAATGTCCACCTATGAGCCAGGAGGTCACAGTTCCATTCCCTGTCAGGGCACATCACATGCCTGGGTTGCAGGCTTTATCTGCAGTGGGGGGCAGCCAAGCAATGATTCTCTCTCATCATTGATGTTTCTATCCTTTTTCCCCTTTTCCTTCCTCTCTGAAATCAATAAAAAAGGAAAAAGAAAAGACAAAAGAATTAGTGCTTTGACATATGAATTTATATAAGATGGGCATTATTTTTACTAAAGAATTCAATAAATCTGTGAATATATTCATCTGGTTATTTTTTTTCTTTATGGGAATTTTCTTCAATCCCTTTATATTTGTTCTTAGCACTAGTTATTTCTAATTTAGTTGTATTAAGTTCTCCGGGGACTGTTAATCTCTCTACTATGCAAAAGATAGAATCAGGGCTTATGAGTAATGAGTAGAATTAAAACAAAAAAATTAACCACTTATATTGATAAATAATTATTTACAAAAAGCTGTACATATTTAATATATACAACTTGATGGGTTTGAAAATAAACATACATCTGTGAAACGCTCACCATGATCTATACTAGAAACATATTTATCACCTCCAAAAGGTTCCTCTTGACTTCTTTATTATTATTATCATTATTGCATTTTTGTTTTTATCCAAAGTCCACCAGAGTCTTTGAAATAATAGTTTTCAATTCTAACTTTATATTAACATATTTAACCAGTAATATGACCTGTAGTTATGATATAATAAAACATGAATTTATGAGATAATAGTCACAGTGAATGGTAACATATAATTAGGGTTTTGTACAGTGTATTACAAAGATTGACATTTGAAAGAGTCACAGACAATAAAATACTTCCCGATTTAAGTTGTGGGTATTTAGAAAAGTGTTGATATGATAATAATGTTTGCTCTTTCTCCAAAAAATTTATAGTGTTCCTGAAATGGGCCACAAGTATGCTATTGACATTGATTTGAAAAATGTGTGCTCTTCTTTTATGTACACATTAATATAGTGAACTTGGTTGAGGTTTTATCTCATTCTGTAAAATCGGAAAATAAATATTGTAATAGTTACTATGTATCTCCGTATTGCATCATAGAATAGAATATCTGACACATGTGGCATTATCTACACTAATTAAAGAGAAATATGCAAATTGGCTGTACCTCTGCTACACCCACAAGCCATGCCCACCAGCCATTCAGGAGCAAGTATGCAAATTAACCCAACCAAGATGGCTGTGACCACGGAGTGAGCAGGAGGCTTGGGTTTCCCTGGCAATGGAGGAAGCCAAGCTTCCTGCCCTAGCTGGCCCTGGCCTCTGCTCAAGGCTACAAAGTTTCAATTATAGAAGATAAATAAATCCCAACAAAAATGGTGGCAGCCACAGAGCTGGAGAGAGCAGGAGGCTTGGGTTGCCCCCAGCAATGGAAGAAGCTAAGCTTCCTGCCCAGCCTGACCTGCCCTGGCCTCTGCTCAAGGCTAAAAATTTTCAATTATAGAAGATAAATAAATCCCAACAAAAATGGCAGCAGCCACGGAGCTGGAGAGAGCAGGAGAAAGAGCTGGTGATGGAGGAAGCCAAGCTTCCCACCCGACTAGCCTGCCCTGGCCTCCGCTCAAGGCTACAAAGTTTCATTTATAGAAGATAAATAAATCCCAGATACCAGGACTTCCACTTGGTTCGCCAGGGGACGTGGCTAGTCTGCAAACCAACACTGGCCCCTTTCCCAGGCCACCCCACGACCCAAAGGAACCCCCACACTGATCTGGGACACCCTTCAAGGCAAACCAGCCGGACCCCACCCATGCACCACACCTCTATCCTATCTAACAAAAGAGTAATATGCAAATTAACCATCACTCCAACACACAAGATGGCTGTCCCCATTGGTCAAAGATGGCTGCCCCGATGTGGACACAAGATGGTCACCACAAGATGGGAGAGCAGTAGGGAGGGACCAGGCCTGCAAAGGAGGGCAGTTGGGGGCAATAAAGCCTGAAGGGGAGGGCAGTTAGGGGTGAACAGGCTGGCAGAGGAGGGAAGTTGTGGGGGACCAGGTCTGCAGGGGAGGGCAGTTAGGGGTGACCAGGCCTTCAGGGGAAGGCAGTTAGGGGCAATCGGGCTGGCAGGGGGCAGTCAGGCATTGATCAGGCTGGCAGGGGAATGGTTAGAGGGTAATCAGGCTGGCAGGCAGAAGCGGTTAGGGGCCATCAGGAAGGCAGGCAGGCGAGCAGTTGGGAGCCAGCAGTCCTGGATTGTGAGAGGGATCTGACTGCCCATTAGGCCCAATCCCGGTAGGGCAGTCGGAAATGAGAGGGTGCAGGCTGGGCTGAGGGACACACACACCCATGCACAAATTTGTGCACCGGGCCTCTTAGTCTCTATCTATCTATATATATATACATATAATGATTAATATAAATCACACCAAATTGCATTTAAAATAACATTTTGAATTACATGTTTATGTTTATTTGTATGTATATAAAATGTGTCTACACAAGAAATACACACAAATTCAGTCTCATAAACACAAATACATGTATTTTACACAAATATGTATACATTAATTTATTTATAGATGTCTTATTTTGATGTCTTATTAAGATACATTAATAAAATTTACATTTGTTGAACAGAAAAGGTTAATATTTTTAACGTAGATTCAAAACAAGTTATGCTACTGAGAATGACAGAGTCTTTTCACTAAATCACCCTGCCTTTCCTTAAAATCATATCTGTTTGGTTAAATGTAAGAGGTGATATTTAGCTTGTTTCTATTTCAAACACTATTGGGTTTAATTTGAACTTGTAGACTGCAGTGCATCCTAATTTATTGTTCACGTAAAATGTACAAAACATTACTTGAACAAAGATAAGGATCGTGGTATTATGTTAATGGCCAATATATTTTTCTAATCCAAATATTGACAATTCTTTTTAAATATACATTCTGGGACTTTATAATTAATTTCATTTTCACACACACAATATGGCATGCTTAATTTTTTTCTAAAGCAGTTAATTTAATGTCACTGTTTTTTAAAGATTAAAATATTTCTTATCTACTATTCTTATAAACACTTCTTGATTTTTTCTATTCTCCTGTTCTCTTTTCCCTTCTCCCCAGTCTCTTATCTTTCCCTCCCTTCTCTTTTGCTCGCCTCTCTACTTTCTCCCCAGTTAGATATCAGCAAGAGACTTTTGCTGTGTTTCTATAGTTAAAATGTTTGGGAGCGATTCTAAGCTGTAACTGAGTGTTAATTTATATGATTGAGTAGCTTTCAAATAGCCCAGCAGACATGACTGAGTTTATTTCAGTATTGGGAGAAATTACATTTTTGTCCTAAGACTCTAAAGAGGAATATAATGGTGAATAATTAAGTACAGAATATGGTCTATAGTTAGTAAATCAATTTATGGACTGCTTCTTATTCCCTAAATTGAATATGCTATGTAAATATAAACTGTTTATCTTAAAGCCTTAAAATCAAAGGTTAAAAAAATACTAAACTTGATTTGAAGAATAAGTAGGAGGTATGTCAGCTCAGCTCAAATCACTCAAATATATTTTAGTTCTGTTTATTTCAAATTCATGACAGACAGAATATTATTAAAAATATCTTCAAATCCTGCCCTAGTTTCCGGGACTAACTAGGTTTTAAAAATCAATGCGAGGCTATTTCTTCAGGGGGAAATATATATAATTCCTCATTTTGAATAATCCTTTCTCTTTTTCTTCCCTTAGTTTTATAGGATGAGTCAAATCAGTTTATTGATTCACAAAGTTTCTCCTAATAAGTCAACTGGTGCCAACACTATTGGTGTGAAAAAATACACTGGATTATCTGCTTAATATTTGTTTACTTTCTTCTATAGAGAGCCCCTGATTTGTTCATACTTTTCTCCCCATCCTCCCCAGGGGGGAGTTAATTTCCATTAAATTACAATAAATTTGGTCATTCTTTTCCCTGTGCTAGTAGTGATTCATTTAGGAATGAGCATATAACACATTCTGACCAACAGACACTCTGTAGATTCTGCAGAGTTCTCTGGGGAAATTTCTCATCCTTAGCACAAAAGCCAAACTGCTGAAGAGGGCAGAGTAGATGAAAAAATCCTGTGTAGTATATGGAATTTTTATGGCTCTGAATTAACCTACCTTCAAATAGTATACCTTCAGATTTTGAAATGAGCTAATAAGTGTCTTACTGTTCAAACCATTTGGAGTGGGGATATTAATAACATTCATCAACATCCCAGTAGACAGTACTATGGTTAGGAACTACTGTGTACCATTTGGGTCCATCTTTATCTGTAGCACATATAAATCTTCCCATCCTCTTTTTAAATTAAATTAAATTTTATATTAAACTAGGGGCCCAGTGCACAAAATTCATGCAAAGGTAGGGTCCTGCTGCAGGGAGGGGCCACAAGCAGTTGGCCAGCCAGCTCCCTGGTCAAACTCCCAGTCAAACTCCTGGTCAAGGGAACAATTTGCATATTAGCCTTTTATTATATAGGATTAAGTTCAAACATAAAACAACGGTATTTTGATATTTTAGAAACTGTAATACTCCAGAGACATAATATTTTTCTAACGGAAATAATTACTCTGGTAATTATTTTACTTATAAAGTTCATATATTTCTATAATAATCCTTTACTATAAAGTTCATTGCAGTCTTCCAGTTTGCTCTTTTGTGACATTATTTTCTTAAAGTAATAATATATTACATTGCCTAACAGTGAATTTATGAGGATTGTAAATGATGTAACAGGTTATTTCCAGAAGCATCAGGAATTAAACCCAAACATGCCAGGGTCGTTTTCTATATACCTGGTGCCTGCACAACTTATTGGCTAGTTTATACTACAGATGCCTCCAAGATTCTTATGCGGATTGGCAGTAAAGTGGAGCTGAGTGACCTTTTTTATTGCTCCATTCTTTCAGTTGTATTTCTCCAATTAGGGACCATCAAATTGCTCCTGGGATTTACATCAATAAAACTTTTTGGGTGGCTGTCATAAAAGTTAATAGGCAAGAATATTTCTTTCTTGAAATTTTTGTAGAATGATTTCTATATTCCACTTGACTTCAGCTAAAGAAAACTGGCCTATAAAATTGCTTTTTAATATTCCAGAGTGAAATGCCACTTAAAGGGCTACATTTCCAATGAAAGCCTCTGCAAATGACCCCTATGTCCTGTGTGCAAAAGTAATTGCCCTCTTTTCTGCAGTGAAAAAAATTTATTAATTCTCAAAGTTCTATAATCTTTATATTCATCATTTTACCCACTGTACCCAGGGCTCTACTCTTAAAAATCAGGACAGTGTTCTGAAATTGATAGCTGACATTTACTTGAATGAAAAGAGGCATCATTTAGTGTGAACTTTCATTTTGATCTTTCCATACTCCGATTCCATTCCACACATTTTTTTCATTTTTCATAGACTCGAAAACCAGTATTCCCTGAACAAGCTCATTTTTTAAGTGACTCATCTAAGAAATAAAATTTATTTATGCCCTAGGTGTCCAGAGTATAAACACTCTAATATTAACTTTTTATCTAACAGTGGGGTGATTATAGCTAAAGATCTAGAGCATGCATTTGGACCCCATGACATTCTGTACTTATGAGATGTGGTTTAATGTGAATGAAATTTGTGAAGCCTGAAGGTTAAAATGACATTTCAGTGCCAGATAGTCTATGGTTGCCAAATCCACAGGATAAAGAGATAAAATAGATACCAAAGGACTTGTATGCATGCATATCAGCCTAACCAATGGACACAGACACCAGGGGGGTGAGGGCATGAGTGGGGGTAGGGGTGGGGGAGCAATGAGGAGATAAGGACAAATATGTAATACCTTAATCAATAAAGAAAAAAATAGATAATGATTCTAAAACAGAATGGTTAAACTTTATAGTTTCTCCCATAACACTTTAATATGTATTACACCTTCAGGTTTTTTATTTAGAAATGAAGTCAATAAACATGACTGCTACTATTATAAAAATTTTCCATAGCCCAAATTTACAATACAACAACTGACTCATCTATTTGGAGGGATAACCGACATTCTCTGAAGCCCCAGACAGAATGTCGGTGACTTTAATTAGCAAATGAGTTAAGGGATTTAATGGGGTTGGCAAAGTATTTGGACCTAATAAGTTTGAAATATACATACCTACCATTTCTGAAGTTTATTCTTTTGTAAGTAAAATTAAAAATCATGATAGGTAAGAGTATTTCTTTCTTGAAAGTTTTGTAGAATATATTTCTTATTTTGTGGCAAAATATATGAAAATCAAAAATAATTTAATTAAGGGAGGCTGAGGGATAATTTTAGATTAAATCTGACATTGTTACTGAATATCTGCTTGTTTTGCTGTGATGTCTACTTTCAACTTATTTATTTTTATACATATGATTTTATATATACTACTCATTGAATGAAAACATTTAATATAGTTATTTTTTATAGTTATAACAGTTAAACATAGAGAAAGAAATAACTATAAATATATACAATATTACTTTGCATATAATGATAGACTTAAGGGAAATATTCTAATCTACACTTTAATACCACCTAATTATCATTATTAATTACTATTATAATATTTACTTTCCATTATGTAAAATAACATTTCACAACTTATATTTGCTCTCCATCAATGTTGAATTATTTTTGGCATGAAATCACAGTAAAGTTCTGGAGGCTCCTCCTCTGTTCTTGATGCCCAATTTGAATTTCCTCATAAAGTAGTAAGTAAACTCATTCAATTTAACATGGAACTCATTAAATTGCAAAAGTTGGGTGGGAGCAGGGCCAGCTCTTCTCTCGATCCTGACCTTCCTACCAGTCTTGAGATGGTTTCTGCCTTTCCTTGTTTAAAAGATTCCTCTTTAGCATGTCTTCAGTTGGTAATTCTGGGTGAATATTTCCCAATTTAATTTACTTTCCAGTTTGGTTCTAGGAGGAGATGTGAGAAAGATCTACCTACTCTGCTGCCATCTTGAAGCCAGCTATCTATGTTAGGCCTCTTAACTGGTACATTTTATTAATAGTAGAATGGCAGTATATACTAGAATGGGTAAAAATGGTAAATAGGTGCCTCAAATTATACTTAAAGAAAACTGTAACAACTAACTACTCCTCTCATGATTTTAGAAGAAAAACACAATACGTAATTGAACTCTCTTTAAACAAGGAGGATGATATGTCTTCAAAATATGTTCATTCAGTGGAATAAGTGGTTCAATTTATATCTTATATGAATATATAAAACTGTTCTTAGTTTTTTCACTGTTTTGGAATGAAGACTTCCACACTATTTTAAAAGATTGTCAGAATCTTCCAAAATCTTCTCAGTTAGTTAATGAGTTTAATTCAGTCATTTTAAAACATGTTAAGTTTCTGGTTGTCAAGCAGAAACCTCGGTGCTCTGATAAAATGACCTTAGAAGAAAGAGTAAATATTATAGACATGTGTTGAGTCAAGTCCTAGGCATTCATCTTTTCCTACAACAATCCCACTTTTACAATATGCTAAAACAAAGTCCATCTTTTCTATTTAACTATGTTTCATGATAACGTTCTGGATAAAAAAAAATTCTTTAAATCCTAATTAAGACAAATATTTATATATAATACTTTAACTGGCGATTTTTTTTTATAAAATAGAATTATTTTCCTTATAGTTTTTTAAACAATGACCTTGAGAGTTATAAGTTTTCAACCAAAACTTGTATTAACAATATTAAAATGATTTTACAGTTATAAACACTATCTGAAGTAATATATCAAAAAACATGATAAATAGCAACACATTATTATTGAGGACGTTGTCTTACGGTCTGTCATAGAGGTCACTCTTCTCCTCCATCTGATTTAATATCCTGTTTAGCATTTCAATTAAGAATTTTATAAGAGCAAGTAAATGGAATATTAATAAGGTTCTCATATGAAACAAAAATAGAGAGGTGTTACAAACTATATCAAAACCAGAAATAATACAAATAGACATAATGAGGTTAGTATCAGAGACAGTATAGAACAAAATGAAATAAGCTTGTAGGAAAGATGAGTTAATGTGCATTTCCCAACTCAGGCATGTAAGATTTTCCAAAAACAAATGTTTAGATGAAATGAACAAAAGGAAAAAAAATACTGTGCATGGAGTATAATATGTGCTTGGACATATTATAATATTCTACCTTATACAAAGATACAAAGTTACCTGGATGCAACTATGGAAATTAAGATCTAAACTAGTAAATATAATGCTTTTCCAACCTACCATTTTCAAGAATAAATATTAAGGTACACATATATTTGATTAAAGAGTTAAAATATATACATAAGCTAAAAGTCATTAAATAAATAATGTTCAATTCTTTTACCTTGAAAACAAATCTTTATAGTCACTTGAAGTTCAGGTATGAGTTCCCTATCCTCAGTTTAAGAATTCTGTCCTGGTAAATGATGGTATAAGGAGAGCTAGAGACTGGGTTCCAGATCCCCCTAGCTCAGTATCCCCCTATACAACAAGGGTCCTTGCCCTCTGCTCCATGGTCATCCCCATCCACACATTCCAGCACTGTCCAAAACTCGGTAAACAGCAGCTGCATGACTTTCTCTCAGACTTAGAGATAAACATATCAGCAGCATGTCCCTCCCTCAGGACAAAGCCAACACCAGACTTAGACAGAAGCTCAGTGTTATGAAAAGAAGTCTAATGTCCTGGGAACCTGGGCCATAGTATACAGAGATGACATAAAATCAAGTATACATAAACACTTGGCCCTATTAATGCTTTAACCCAGTGGTTGGCAAACTCATTAGTCAACAGAGCCAAATATCAAGAGTACAACGATTGAAATTTCTTTTGAGAGCCAAATTTTTTAAACTTAAACTTCTTCTAATGCCACTTCTTCAAAATAGACTCACCCAGGCCGTGGTATTTTGTGGAAGAGCCACACTCAAGGGGCCAAAGAGCTGCATGTGGCTCGCTAGCCACAGTTTGCTGTCCACAGCCATAACCGATGGTAAGAGATCAACTAGAAAATGCCCAGAATATATCTTATCTAATTAAAGAGTAATATGCAAATTAACCATCACTCCAACACACAAGATGGCTGCCCCCATGTGGTCAAAGATGGCTGCTCCCATGGGGACACAAGATGGTCACCACAAGATGGCCAGCAGGAAGGACAGTTGGGAGGGACCAGGCCTGCAAGGGAGGTCAGTTGTGGGTGATCAGGCCAGCAGGGAAGGGCAATTGGGAGGGACCAGGCCTGCAAAGGAGGGCAGTTGGGGGCAATCAAGCCTTCAGGGAAGGGCAGTTAGGGGTGACCAGGCCAGCAGAGGAGGGAAGTTGGGGCGACCAGGCCTGCAGGGGAGGGCAGTTGGGGGGTATCAGGCCCTGCAAGGGAGGGCAGTTAGGGGTGACCAGGCCTGCAGGGGAGGGCAGTTATGGGTAATTGGGCTGGCAGGGGAGCAGTTAGGGGCAATCAGGAAGGCAGGCAGGTGAGCAGTTGGGAGCCAGCAGTCCTGGATTGTGAGAGCAATGTCTGACTGCCCATTTAGGCCTGATTCTACCTAATTAGGGGATAGAGCTAATTGGGGATGAGATCACAGCTGGGGGTTAGATTCAGTCTGATTCCATAAGTTCTGTAACAAAATGAACACCACAAATTGGTCTTAGTTAGAGGCAAGAGTATTTTAAGTACTGTTGCCAGCTAATCATTGACTATAGGTTGCTCCCTGTGATTGAGCATAACCTATCCCAAACTCATTAGTCAACAGAGCCAAATATCAACAGGACAATGATTGACATTTCTTTTGAGAGCCAAATTTTTCAAACTTAAACTTCTTCTAACGCCACTTCTTCAAAATAGACTCGCCCAGGCCGTGGTATTTTGTGGAAGAGCCACACTCAAGGGGCCAAAGAGCCGCATGTGGCTTGCGACCCGCGGTTTGCCAACTACTGACCTATCCTATTGGACAGCAGTAATTCTTTGAAAGAGGGTGAAGCTATAAATTATCAAAAATTATCTCTCAAGGCAGCTGGAATATACTGTCTTAGTAAAGATAATCTAAATGGGGTACCATCTTTAGTCTTCACAATGGTCCACTCATTGTACAGATCAGATCTACTACTTTTTACATTTTGTTTATTATCTCTAGGATAATGATTGGCCACACAATTTCTGAGAAAATTTACAATAAAAAGGTCAGTGCAATGAACAGCAGCACACAGTGCTGTATTTGGCTTAAGGCTACAATTGATATCCATCATCTACCTCTTCTACTACTCAATCAAGACTGTCCCTTACTCTTAACTTGTGCTTTTATTAGTCTATGTGGTTTCATGGTGGAGACTTTGATCAATGATGATTTTGAGCTGTAGTTATCCTGCTTTTTTCAAGATGAGTCTCTTTACTAGACAATTTTCAATTAATGCTAGGCAGAGGAGCACCAAGAAATACTCAGAGGACCTCCTGGTTGCCAAATAGAATCTGTCCTGCCTTCAATATGGAACAGAAGCCATCATGATCATCACAATTAATTACCTTTGCCAGGATGGTAACTTACTCTGCGCCTGCTGATCAAGTGACACAAAGAGCCCAAAGTCATTAAACAACAGTTATAACTTTAAGTCTAGTAATGCTTTCAGTGCATCTCCTTGTGAAAGTGACTCAATCTAGTCTTCAAGAGCCAAGGGACAGGAAGAACAGGTTTTTCAAATGGGCTTTGGGAGTGATAGTGAAGGGACCACTGCTCCTTCCATCCCTTCATTCTCAGGCCCACTTATTCTATCTATTGGAAACAAACACTGTACCATAGCCATTGGTTTAAGAATTATATCCCATTCTGAATGAAAATATCTCATCCTCTCAATTGTATTTGCAAGATGGCACTTCAGCTGCTTTATTAGATGAGCAGTTCAAGGGCAGTGAATTTTGCAGCTGACTATGGTCATGTGCACTCTGTTGCAGCACTTTTGCTGTAAAGGGTCCTTGTTAAGAATACTACAGGAGATCTGAAGTTGGTAGATAAGACACATTATAAGTATTTAAACAGTGGAGCTGGCTGAACAAAAGCACAAAAGGAAAGCAAAGCCATTTCTAGAATATGTGCCTCTCCCATTTACAATGAATCGTTGCCCTTTCCAACTTCTAGAAGCTCATTGTAAGCAAATTCACTGATTCTTCTTCTTGGTGGAGTGTGCTATGTTGTGGAATTGACATCATTCTCAGTTACTGTCACATCTGATACAAAGCAGCATCAAGAGCTACATCAACTGGTGTGAGACAGACCATGCCAGTGGACCTTTGCATAAACTTCAAATACATTGCCATGGCTATTCCTTTAAAGATCTATGTCATGAGTACAGGAATTCCCAGTGACAAAACGTGGCTGAAATTTAATTTAATAAATCATCTTCTGTATTTGGTTGTTTAGTGCCTCTTCTGCAGTAGATGCTCAATGATGAGAATTGACCTGTTATACAAGGTCCACATGACTCTTGTATATCCTTAATCCAGGTCAATTCTCTTTCTTTCTTTTGTTTTTGTTTGTTAATCTTCACTTGATATATTTTTTTTCCATTGATTTTTAGAGAGAGTAGAAAGTGAGGGTGGGGAGGGGAGGAGAGAGAGAGGATTTTTAGAGACAGTGGAAGGGAGGGAGGGAGAAAGAGAGAGAGACATTGACTGGTTGCCTCTCTTATGTGTCCAAACTGGGGACAGGTAATTGAATCTGCAACCCAGATAATCCAATTCACAACCCTCAGTGTGATGACCAGTGCTCCAACCACTGAACAACACTTGCCAGGGCCAGGTCAAGTCTCTTTCTACACAAAGTAGATGATCAGGTGCACTACCCACACTCTGCCTACAGGGAGTGTGTACCTCACCACTGTCTTTCAGGGACAATCTTGCATGGGACTATGCAGCATAATTGGTTCATAACATATACATATATACCAAGCTATTTTATCTTTGTACTGACTTTGTGCTTTTCCATTCTCCATCAGCTAGGTATAAGAAATCCCAATGAGGTTGTAGATGATTTGAGGGTTTGATCATGTGTTTGTGCAGCTTAAATATAGTCTCTGGACCCTTTTGAGCACAGTTCCAGATTCACCACTTCTAATCTATAATAGATATCTGCTGAATTCACTTGAATTTTGGACATAGTTGTCAATCCTGGCTGAAAAGTAAGTTGATGTAAAGTTTCTAGGAGGATCCAGTAGTATGCAAGGAAGTTAATTTTTTTAAAATTTTATTTTAAATTGAGGTATAATTGACATATAAATTTATATTAGTTTCATATTTACAACATAAATGCTTCAATATATGTATACACTGAAATGATCAACCCTATAAATCTAGTTACCATTTGTCACCATACATGTTGCAATTTTTCTCTTGTGATGAGAACTTCAAAAATTTACTGTCTTAGCAACTTTGGTTCTGCAATGCAGTATTATTAACTACTAGAGGCCTGGTGCATGAAATTCGTGCACGGGGCTGTGTGTCCCTCAGCCCAGCCTGCACCCTCTCCAATATGGGACCCCTCGAGGGATGTCCCATTGCCCATTTAGGCCCAATCCTGGTATGATCGGGCCTAAACGGGCAATCAGACATCCCTCTCACAATCCAGGACTGCTGGCTCCCAAATGCTCACCTGACTGCCTTCCTGATTGCCCCTAACGTCTTCTGCCTGCCAGCAAGATCACCCCCTAACCACTTCCCTGCCAGCCTGATTGCCCCTAACTACCCGCCCCTACAGGCCTGGTCACCCCTAACTGCCCTCCCCTGCAGGCCTGGGTCCCCCCCAACTGCCCTTTCCTGAGGGCCCGGTCACCCACAGCTTCCCTCCTCTGCTGGCCTGGTCACCCCTAACTGTCCTTCCCTGCAGGCTTGATGGCCCCCAACTGCCCTCCCTTGTAGACATGGTCCCTCCCAACTGCCCTCCCCTGCTGCCCATCTTGTAGTGGCCATCTTGTGTCCACATGGGGGCAGTCATCTTTGACCACATGGGGGTAGCCAACTTGTGTGTTTAAGTGATGGTCAATTTGCATATTATTCTTTTATTAGATAGGATTAGATAGGATAGAGGCCTGGTGCATGGGTGGGTGCTGGCTGGTTTGCCCTGAAGGGTGTCTCAGATCAGGGTGGGGGTTCCCTTGGGGTGTGTGGCCTGGGCAAGGGGCCTGTGGTGGTTTACAGGCTGGCCACGCCCCCCAGTGACCCAAGCAGTGGCCCTGGTTTCTGGGATTTATTTATCTTCTATAATTGAACATTTGTAGCCTGAAGCGGAGGCCAAGGCAGGCCAGGGCTGCGGAAACTTGGCTTCCTACATTGCTGGGGGCAACTCAAGCCTCCTGCTCTCTCCAGCTC
Source organism: Corynorhinus townsendii (assembly GCA_026230045.1). NCBI lineage: Eukaryota > Metazoa > Chordata > Mammalia > Chiroptera > Vespertilionidae > Corynorhinus > Corynorhinus townsendii. The sequence continues at coordinate 16,121,396 of JAPDVU010000015.1, forward strand.
TGTGGTTGCAGCCATTTTAGTTGCGATCTATTTATCTTCTATAATTGAAACTTTGTAGCCTTGAGTGTAGGCCTGGGCCAGCCATGGTGGCAGGGAATCTTGGCTTCCTCCAATGCCGGGAAAACCCAAGCCTCCTGCTTGCTGCAGCTCCATGGCTGCAGCCATCTTGGTTGGGTTAATTTGCATACTCATTCCTGATTGGCTGGTGGGCGTGGCTTATGGGTGTAGTGGAGGTATGGTCAATTTGCATATTACTCTTTTATTAGATAGGATTGTCACCATGGTGTACATTACATCCTTATGACATTTATTTTATAAATAAAAGTTTGGAACTTTGGGTGCTTTTCATCCATTTCTCCCACCCTTGACCCCCCCATCTTCTCTGATAACCACCAATATGTTCTCTGTATCTATGAGCTGCTTTATTGTTTGTTTGTTTAAATGTAAATTTTTGTTTTAATTTTTTTTTCTTTTTCTTTAGATTCAACATATAAGAAAAACTTACAGTGTTTGTCTTTCTCTGTCTGATGTATTTCACTTAGCATTATGCCACAAGTTTCATTCATGTTGTCACAAGTAGCAATATTTAGTTTTTCTTTATGGCTAATATTTCATTCTTTATCCATTTATACATTGATGGATACTGAGGTTGTTTCCATATTTTGGCTATTGTAAATAATGCTGCAAAGAACAGGGGAGTGGGTCATATATCTTTTCAAGTTAGTGTTTTTGTTTTCTTTAGATAAATACCCGAAAGTGGAATAGTTGGATCCTATGATTGTTCCATTATTTTACTTTTTGAAGAAATCTCTATACTGTTTTCCATAGGGGCTGCACCAATTTACATTCCCACCAATAGTGCATGAAGGTTCCTTTCTCTCTACATTCCACCAACACTTATCTTTATCTTTTGATGACAGCCATTATAACAGGTATAAAGTAACATGTTATTATGGTTTTGATTTACATTTTCCTAATGATTACTGATTTTGAGTATCTTTCCATGTACCTGTTTGCCATCCATATGTCTTCTTTGAAACATGTCTATTCAGTCTGTCCATTTTCAGAGTTGAGTTAGTGGACTTGTCTGCCAAGCAAGCATTTCTTCCTGTCTCAGGTATCCAAGCAACAAACCAAACCAGTCTTGCAGTCTATTATTTCACCCCATCAGAGCAGGGAAGCAAACTCAAAGTCCTGTCAATTTCAGAAACTAGCCTTCAGTTTCGCCTAAACAGGAAGCCTGACCAGGAGCTAGTGAAGTTGTATAGCCCATCTTACAGGACCACTTACTGCAGCATCCAAGAAAAAAGCCTAGCCAACTCATTTACAGAAGCAAACTTGTGGTCCTGTCTGTACAGGAAGCTAGGAAGGTAGTTCTGCCTGATTTAGTTCTTGAGCCAATAAATTATACCAGCCATTGAGACCATTCCATGGTCCTATCTGGGCTTTGAAGCAAATTCTAAGCCCCCTCTTTGGCTAAATATAGCCTCCAGCCATACTTGAGCAAGAAGCCTAAATAGAGTAGCAAGGAAGTAACTTAGCCCATCCTAGAGCCCCACTTACAGTGGCACTTGAGCAGAAAGCCAAGCCAGAGACTGCCCATCCACAGAGGGGAGCCAGTAGTCTTTCCTAGCCAGAGAGTTCATTGGTAGTTCAGCTGGATTCTCCTAGCCATTGTGACAAATAAAACGTGAGGGTATTTGTTGCCAGTAGACGTGTCTTATAAGTCATATTAAGTTCTGTCCTGGCCTGTGTGGCTCAGTTGGCTGGACATTGCCCCATGCACCAAAAGGTTGCCTGTTGATTCCCAGTCAGAGCACATGCTTGGATTGTGGGATCGATCCCAAGTAGGGGGTATGCAGGGGGCAGTTGATCTATGTTTGTCTCTCACATCAACATTTCTCTTCCTAATTGTTGTTTCTCTACCTCTCTTCCTCTCTCTCTAAAAATCAATTTTAAAAAATCATTTATTTAGAAAGAAGGAAACCAATATAGGTAAAAAACTAAGACCTACCCAAAAAAGAAAGGACATCAAAGAAGGAATAATTGAAGATAACATAAAAATGTATTTTCTTATTCTTCATTTACCTAACAGTTTATTTAAAAATGTAGTATCAACAATGTATGTAATTATCTGTGCTTAAATTTCTATCTTATCTATATACATAAGATATACATATGTTAATATATACATTTATACATATACTAGAGGCCTAGTGCATGACATTCATGCACGGGGGTGGGGGGGTGTCTCTCAGCCCAGCCTGCACCCTCTCCAATATGGGACCCCTCGAGGGATGTCCGACTACAGGCAGTCGGACATCCCTCTCACAAACCAGGACTGCTGGCTCCCAACTGCTCCCCTGCCTGCCTTCCTGATTGCCCCTAACTGCTTCTGCCTGCCAGCCTGATCAACCCCTAAAGACTCCCCTGCCAGCTTGATTGATGCCTAACTGCTGCTCCCCTGCCAACCTGGTCACCCCTAACTGCCCTCTCCTGCCAGCCTCATTGCCCCTAACTGCTCTCCTCTGTTGGTCTGGTCCCCCACAACTGCCCTCCCCTGTAGGCCTGATCCCCCCCAAGTGCTCTCCCCTGCAAGCATGGGTCCCCTCCAACTGCCCTTCCCTGCAGGCCCGGTTGCCCCCAACTTCCCTCCTCTGCCTGCCTGGTCCCTCCCTACTGCCCTCCCCTGCTGGCCATCTTGTGGTGGCCATCTTGTATCCACATGAGGGCAGCCATATTTGACCACATGGGGGCAGCCATCTTGTGTGTTGGAGTGATAGTCAATTTGCATATTACTCTTTTATTAGATAGGATAGAGGTCTGGTGCACGGGTGGGGGCCGGCTGGTTTGCCCTGAAATGTGTCCTGGATCAGGTTGGGGATTCCCTTGGAGCATGGGGCAGCCTGGGCAAGGGGCCTGTGGTGGTTTGCAGGCTAGCCACTCCCTCCTGGTGACCCAAGCATAGGCCAGGGCCGGCTGGAACCAGTTATCTGGGATTTATTTATCTTCTATAATTGAAACTTTGTAGCCTTGAGCAGAGGCCAGGGAAGGCCAGGGCCTACCAGGAAGCTTGGCTTCCTCCATTGCTGGGGCAACCCAAGCCTCCTGCTGGCTCCAGCTCTGTGGTGGCTGCCATCTTTGTTGGGATTTATTTATCTTCTGTAATTGAAACTTTGTAGCCTTGAGTGAAAGCCAGGGCTGGCCAGGGCGGGTGGCAAGCTTGGCTTCTTCCATCGCTAGGGGCAATTCAAGCATCCTCCTCACTCCAGCTCCATGGTGGCTGCCATCTTAGTTTGGTTAATTTGCATACTCGCTCTGATTGGCTGGTGAGTGTATGGGTTGATAGTCAATTTGCATGTTTCTCTTTTATTAGTATAGATATGCCTATGTAAAAACAAGAATGCCAAAAACTTTGGAGAAATTAATAAATGTCAAAAACTGCATTTAGGAGTCATAATTTACATCTAAATCTTATTCAAGCTTCTTTACCTATATAAGTTACTTAGTTCTCAATGTTTGTCTTTTCTTATTTATAAAGTAGTGCTAATAATACATTTTTAACAACAACAATACTACCTTCAAAATAATCAAGAATTTTGTAAAAATTGCATGAAACTATGTGTATATTTGGAACCCTCATGTAAATGCATTTATATCAACAACTTTTTATTTAATGGAATTCCTGGATTCTGTTAATTTTTAAGAATTTACTTGGAAAGGGAAGAGGAACTAAGACAGACAGGAGAATTAGGGTCAATGGTCTTGTCAATAAAACAGTAAAATAAACTAGAACAAATAGGTGGGAAAGATCTGGGCATAGATGCAAGAGACCTAAAGAAGGATACACAGAGTAAGAAAGAAAAGTACTGTAAGATGTTTTTGTTGGTGCAATGATTCTCATACTATAAATCTTTATTTCTCTATATTACTTTAAAAACAATTCTCCAATATATCCTTGTGCCCCCATTTCTGTTCAAACTCATTTTCCCTTACAGCTGCTGCTTTCCCTGAAATTCCTCTTGCCACTGCTCAGTGAAAGAAGTATTGATTGAGTGATAAAGCAAATCCAGTTACATGGCTGTAGTGATCTCATTTCACAAAAGAGTCTGGAGAAATAAATATATCCTTAGAGTAAACTTTAGATCACTTAACAGTTTTGAAATCCTGAAATGCCAACCAAAAAAATATTTCCAGGGGAAAGGAATAGCTAAAAAGAGTATGAGTGAGAATAAAGTCAGAAGCCAGAAAAAATACTCAGCCCAGTAAAAGAGACTGAGATGAAGAAAAAGAGTGACGGATTTTGTTTAAAATTCCTCTGGATTTTTCCAGTGTTTAGAACTAGGCATGCAATAGAATTCAGGATATTTATATATTTTTTTTCTCCCCCCCATCCTTTCATCTTCTTCCTCTCTGTACAAGTCTTTCGGATAATTTACTTCTAATATATTATCAGCATTATTTGTAATGCCTTAAGTGAGTGGATTTAATTTTTTAAAAATGATTGTAGCATGTAGACTGCCTTGGATAGAAGGTGGTAGAATTATGTGAAACATGATTTGAAAGGAGGCTAAAATCTATTCTTGGGGAACTAGAAACAGGAAAAGGGACATTGGCAACAATCAAATAATACAGCAATTTTCAACATTTTTCATCTTATGGCAAGTAAACTAGTTACTGAATTTCTGAGGTCCACCAAAAATATGTTATTATTTTGCTGATCTGACAAAAAATTAGTTTTAATTTTTTCACACTGGATGGCTATTGTTGTGTTGACTCTTGTCATATTTTTATTTGAAAATCTAAGGGAAAAGAGGTTAGTGTCCCTAAATTGTCAGGCATTGCATGTTTTAAAAAATCTAAGGGAAAAGAGGTTAGTGTCCCTAAATTGTCAGGCATTGCATGTTTTAAAAATTCTTGCTGCACACCAGTTGAAAAATCACTAAAATAATCCAATTTGAAGATTTAGGAGAAAGTATATGTCAAATGTTTTAAAAAGTCTTAATGTTGATAGAAAAAAAAAATAGTCCAAATTAGCTTAAAATCACATAGGGCAAATTAGATTATGGGATCAATGGCAGAATTGTATCTATTGCCTTAGTGGTAGAAATAAGAAGACAATGATCAACTGTTGATTAGGCTAAAAGAGCAAACAATCACAATGAAAATAAAGCACAAGGACAACAATCCAATATGCTTAAACTTGAGCCTATGTTTATAAACTCAGATGACATCTAGTTCCTATGTAAGTGGTAAATTCAGAGCTTAAGAAATAATGGCATTTACCTTGTCTTTGTCCTAAACACTTGAAAACCAAAACCATCCCCATCATAACGACATTCATTTTATTTTTTCAATTCCCTTCCTTACCTTCCTATCTTTTTGCCAACCAGAGAGATCTTATTTCTATGTCTTTGTCCCATGTCTATGTGCCTAAAAAATGGTTACATTCAAGATATATTTCTTTCGTGAGAATATCACAGAGTGATAATGTGTCCTCATTGCATGCGCTCAGGTGATGCATGCTTTTAATTTATCTTGATGATATTCACATTGCTCGCTTTATCATATTGATCACATTGTGCCAGCTAAGCTTCTCTATTAGAAAGATACTCTACCAATTTATGTGTCTTAAGTATTTTGTAGAAAGACAATTTGAAATTGTGCCCATATATCATACTTAATTAATCTTTCAATGTATGTATTTATTCATTTATATCAATACTAGTGGCCCAGCGCATAAAATTTGTGCACATTAAAAGTGGATTAATTAGAGGAAATATTTTAATATTGCTATTTGCTCTTTCTCTATAATAGAAGTGTCAGAGATAAAAGAAAATTAGTAAAATGTATATGAAAATCTTCCTCCTGTCAGAGCCTGGGACGCACTGCGAGACCCAGAATCAAGTCCCCACCCACCCATGGTGCCTCAAAATCAGGCGAGACCCAGACCCAGCAGCCCCCACCCCCACTGGGCTAGATCCAGACACAGCTAGTTCCACCCTTGCCAAGCCCTGCTGGGTGGGGGCAGGAGCCTCAGGTCCCCTGGCCCAGTGCCGGGAGGGGGGCACAGCCTCAGGTACCCCGCACATGCTGGATGGGGGGCATAGCTTCAGGTTTCCCAGCACACCCTCAGGTCCTCTGCCCTGGTGCCAGGTGGGGGAACTCAACCTCAGGACCCCTGTGAAGCCCCGCTGGGTGGGGGGGCTCGGCCTCAGGTTCCCCAGCCCAGGGCAGGGAGAGCAGCCTGAAGTCCCCCAGCCTAGCACCAGGGCAGGTGGCACACCTTGAGGAACCACATCAAGCCCCGCCAGGCAGGGCATGTGGCCTCAGTTCCCCTGGCCCAGTGCCTGGGCAAGGGGTGTGTTCTTGAGGTCCCCTGTCAAGCCCTGCCTGGGTGGGGGGGGGGGCACAGCCTCAGGTCCCCTAGCCTGGCACCAGATAGGGGGTTCAGCCTGAGGTCCCCCAGACTAGGATGGGTAGCAGCCTAAGGTCCCCGGGCCCAGCACCGGGGGGCAGACCTTGAGGTCTCCCATCAAGCCCTGCCAGGTGGGGGGCGCAGCCTCAGGTTCCCTGGCCTGGCACCGGGGTGGGGAGTGTGGCCTGAGGTCCCCTGGCCTGGCGCTGGGGCTGGGGGGGGCACAATCTGAGGTCCCCCCTCAGGCTTTGCCAGGTGGGGGACACAGCCTGAGGTCCCCCAGCTTAGTGCTGGGGCATGGGGCACAGCCTGAGGTCCCCTGTGAAGCTCCACCATGTGGGGGCACAGCCTCAAATCCCTTGACCCCGTCCAGCACCACAAAACCTCAGGTCCCTGCTGATTGCTCCTTAAGGCTTATTATGGGAACTCGGCCTCTGCTATGGATGCAGCCATCTTGTGTTACAAAAACCCCTGCCTCCACAGTGGGTGCTTCCATCTTTGTGACAGTGTGACTGTCAATTTGCATATTCCCTTTTTATTAGATAGGATGGTTGTTTTTTTCTTCTTCTAAGGATTATAATCTATTGAAACCATTATTTTAATGCTCACTCAAATTGTCAACAATTTGGTTTTTCAAGAAGCCTCCAGTATTCTTTCAGCATTTTCCTGCTTTTTATAACAATACTAGAGGCCCAGTGCACAAAATTTGTGCATGGGTGGGGGGTTCCCTCAGCTCAGCCTGCACCCTCTCCAATCTGGGACCCCTCGGGGGATGTCTGGGATCAGGCCTAAACCAGAAGTCACACTCTCACAATCTGGGACCACTGGCTCCTAACTGCCTCCTGCTGGCCTGCTTGCCCCTTACTGCCCCCCCTGCTGGCCTGGTCATTACAACTGCCCTCCTGCCGGCTTGGTTGCCCCATGCAGCCTGCTATTCAGTCATTTGGTCATCCCTCACTAACCCCCCTGCTGGCATGGTTGTCCCATGCAGCCTGCTGTTCAGTCTTCCTTCTGGTCATTTAGGTTGTGACGGCCCCTGGCTTTTTATATATTAGGATGTTCCAGGCTCATCTTATAATTTTACTGTTCTAGTCTTGGTATCAATGATATCGCCAAGGCACCCTGTTTCTCTTCAATGGAGAATGGAATGAGAGCCTAGATCTGGGCATTAAGGTACTCATTATTATTATAGTGTCACTTCTTTCAAGTGCTCATTGCAATTCAATCTAACATCAGTATTCACTCTTATTTATTCCCATTCCATATTATCACCCATTCTCTGGTACGGTATTGGGGATACTGGCTCCTGATTTTTTTCTTTTTTTTTCCCCTCTGAGTTTGCTTATTTGATCAATTCTCTTTGTGTAACCAACCTCTTTCTCCTCCACATTCTTCCTACCACAGAGTCCTCCATGGTAGGCTTCTGCTCTGACATACAGTGCCCAAAATGATGTTTTTTTCCTAATTCTTAATTACATAAGACATAGGAAAACAACAACAAAAACAACTAATCAAAGACAAGGAAGTGTTCAAAATCTTGTACCATTACAAGGCTTCAAAGTTTATTTCAATATTATTTTTCTCAGAAAACTGAAACAATTCATATTATAGGACATAGGTAAAGAGAATGTTTTCTGGACTGACAAGAGATCTGAGAGTTTTACCTTAACTTAGAAATGTTTGTCTGGGAGCTTGGAAATATCCTATCATCTAGCTGTCAGTCCTTGGCATATTATGACACTCAGCTTGTCATCTTTTAACTGTGCAGCTTATTCATTCACTCATGCATTCAACAAATGTTTAGCGAGCATGTATTCGACGCTGGAGATGCTGAGGAGAGTAAAGTCAGTCATCATCACTTCTCTCTTGGACCTTATCTTGTAGTGGTGAAAAAGTGTGCAGGCAGAAACAAACAAACAAATGGTATTATTTCATACTGTGCATTATGTAGGAAGCAGTCTTTAGAAAAAAAGATTAGGAAGACCACTTTCATATTCAATCACATAGAAACAACAAATGTCCTTTATATATTTCAGGATAGACTGTAATAATATAGTTCCAGAAAAGATATTGAGCCCTAAACCTGGATATTAGAACAGAATGCATGATATCTATCTATTTTCTATCTATCTATCCATCTATCATCTATCTATCATCTACCTATCTACCTACCTACCTACCTACCTACCTACCTATCTATCAATAGATATGTTTGCAATTATTTAAAGTAGTTTGATGTTTTTTAGGGTGCTAATTTAGAAATAAGACGTTTTTAAAGTTTTTAATTGCTTTGCGAGAGAGAGAGAGACATCAACTCATTGTTCCACTTATTGATTCATTCATTGGTTTCTTCTTGTATATGCACTGACCTGGGATTGAACCCACAACACTGGTGTATAAGGCAATACTCTAACCAACTGAGCTACCTGGCCAGGGCAGGAAATAACACTGTTTTTGATGATCCCTAATACAAGGCTTCCCTCAATCTGGAAGCACTGCAACCCCTAGTTTCCTTTAAAAATCTGGATGGAATCAAGAAACTATTCTTATTGAGTATCTGCTAGCTCACTGGCTCCTAGCATGGTTTGCTGAAAATGTATTCTTTGCACTTTTTTAAGCAAGCTTTAATGATATAAAATTTGTGTGTCATGAGTTATCTATTTCTCCAAGCCTCTAACTCAGCCCACAGAATAAAGGACTTCAGTCATCAACTGCACTATTAGCAGGGTGAGCTTATTCCAATCCTCTTTAACCTCTCTGAGGCATAGCCAATTCAAATTAAGTACTCTTAACACCCAAACTCTTAAAGCAGGTAATTATACAATTGTGGAGCAGAATGCTACGTTTCCTTTGCCTCACAGATTTGTGATGGAAAGAATAGAACTTCCAACTGAGCTTTCTCTGTTCAGCCTAGAGATTATTACAGGAAAATTTTCAGCCCGTTTAATCATCCTCTGCATGGAAGAAACATTTTCTATTCTTATTGGGAAAAAATAACATTAATTCTGTCAAATTTTACTATGACATGGACAGAGGCAGAGCAGAAGTAGGAGAACAAGCATGCCTTGTTTCTTATTTCATTTAACATGCCCATTTTTAAGTGCCTTCTTTTCCCACTACCTGCTGTGCTTGGGGGATCAAGGAGAAATCTGAGTAGGCAGTACACGTCTCACAAAGTCTGACTCTAGTCTAGTTCTTCCTGTTACAGCTCATCGTTAGTGTATTTTGTAGGTAGACTAATTTCAAAATGTGCTGCATAGTCCCAAGCTTTCTGTTCAAAGGGTATGTGGCGTTTTCATGTAGAGGTTAGCAGTATTTAGGCAAACTTCTAGCATCATTTACCAAACTACTTTTTAAGAATTGTACTATGATAGCATGACACTAATATGTTATATGTTATATATATTTTGTCTTGTAATATGCTTAAAAGGAAGTATGAATATAACATTCAGTTGATAAAGTCACACCAGTGCAGCAAGGGGTAATTTTGCCTTTGCTTGCTGATTCTAATAATAAGACAGTTCTCTGTAAATTTTTGCCCTGAGAGGCAAAATCAGAATAGGCTAGTGAGATAGACAATTGTCAAAGCAATCCCACATGCCAAGCCATTGGGAATAACCAAATCAAGAAGACAACAAGAACCGATTCAGAGCTGATCTGGTTTCTGAATGTGCCATGTGATTTACCTAATAGCTATACCTGATCATATGGACATAGACAATCCACACTGTGAGACTTCTGATTATTTCAGTGACAGAAAAAAAAAGTAAAACCTCTATTCTGTGGGTTTAAGAAACAATAATTATTGGTAAATTGATGTTATTCTTTAGCCACAAATTTTTTGAAAAATTTTTGTCCATTTCTTTTATATAAGAAGGAAAAAACAAAATAATAGGACATAAATTGTTAATTAATATTTCACTAACTTGGCAAATGTTTATATCAAAGTAAATATAATCCTATGTAATAAAGAAGGAATATGCAAATTGACCATCACACCATGACAAAGGTGGCGGCACCCACAGCCACAAGATGGCCGCACCCAGTCCCCTCAGCCCCACTGGGGTGGCAGACACACAGCAAGGCCAGGCTTGCCACCAGGTGGGTCCGGCCACTCTGCAGGCCTGCCTCTGGAGTTCCCTAGTCCTCTAAGCCCCCCAGCCACCCAGGGCCAGCCTGAGGTGCAGGCAAACCTCGAATGTTGGCTGCCCAGCCACCCAGGGTCTGCCTGAGGCATAGGAAAGCCTCAGATGTCAGCTGCCCAGCCGACGCCCGAGGCACAGGCAAACATCTGATGGCAACTGTGCAGCTGATGCCCAAGGCGCAGGCAAGCCTTGGATGGTGGCTGTCCAGCCGCCCAGAGCTACCTGAGGCTCAGGTAACCAGGGCCAGCCAGGGCTTGTACTGCTGGCAGTGGCAGCAGCAGAGGTGTGATGGGGGTGGCGTCTTCCCCTGATCACCAGGTCTCCTTCTGCCCCTGAGGGCTCCTGGACTGTGAGATGGGACAGGCCAGGCTGAGGGACACCCCTCTCCAGTGCATGAATTTTAATGCACCAGGCCTCTAGTACATTTAATAATAGTAAACCATCATTCTGAAAACTTTGTCAATCTATAGGTCTTCTACTTTACAGTTCCATTTAAATATAAAAAATAAGTATATACAAAGTATTTATATGTGTGTGTGTGTGTATATATATATATGTGGATATATATTAGGAATATATATATTTTTCATGGTAAATACTTTTAATTTTATATAAAATGTTTTTAATTATTTCATTTTGAGATATTATCAAATTATCCTATCTAATAAAAGAGTAATATGCAAATTGACCATCACTCCAAGACACATGGGCTGCCCCCATGTGGTCAAAGATCTTCCCCCCATGTGGACACAAGATGGCTGCCACAAGATGGCCAGCAGGGGAGGGCAGTTGGAAGGGACCAGGCCTGCAAGGGAGGGCAGTTGTGGGCGATCAGGCCAGCAGGGGAGGGAAGTTAGGGGTGACCAGGCCAGCAGAGGAGGGAAATGGGGGGAGACCAGGCCTGCAGGGAAGGGCAGTTGGGGGGGACCCAGACCTGCAGGGGAGAGCAGTTGGGGGGACCAGGCCTGCAGGGGAGGGCAGTTAGGGGTGACCATACTGGCAGGGGAGTAGTTAGGCATCAATCAGGCTGTCAGGGGAGTGGTTAGGGGGTGATCAGGCTAGCAGGCAGAAGTGGTTAGGGGCAATCAGGAAGACAGGCAGGCAAGCAGTTGGGAGCCATCAGTCCTGGATTGTGAGAGGAATGTCTGACTGGCCATTTAGGCCCCATCCCAGTAGGGCCTAAACGGGCAGTCAGACATCCCTCAAGAGGTCCCAGATTAGAGTGGGTGTAGGATGGGCTGAGGGACACAGCCCCTCATGCTCGAATTTCATGCACCGGGCCTCTAGCAATTAATATATTGCTCTATTGATGTCTGTCTCTGAAATTTATTTAACTGTTTTTAATATCCCTTTGTGTGAATATAATACCATTCATTTTTCATTTTCCCATAGGTAAACTTTCTATTTAAAGTATCTGCCATTGAGAACAATGCAACTATCAATATCAATATTTTAAGCCAAAATGCACGTGTCTCCTTACTGTTCAAACTGAATATTTGTTCAAATGCTTACTGACCATATGTTTTTCCTGTTTAAATCTTTTAATCATTTTTGTTGGAATTCGTGTTTTTCAAAAAAATTTTGGTATATTTTCATAATAGTTGATGTCTACTGTATACACTCATGATTTTTTGGACTTGCAGCTAAATGTAATGAGCATACATAAATGTATGTATTTAGAGAACAGACTTTTTAATTGCCTAAAAATAAGAAAGGTAATGGCCCACATTACTTTCCTAACTCAATGGTCCCAATTAAGTGTCAGTTTTGTCAGAAATTATAACTCTCTTGACCCTCTATATCACCAGCAAAAAATAAAAAAAGTTTTTTCTTAATAGAAAATAAACAGTTTCCATATATCAAGTGGATATTTGCACCTTCTATGGATTTTGTCTCTATAATTTTGAGCCATTTTTAATTAGATTGTTTGCTTTTTCTGTCATATACTTGAAGCATATTTTTATAATATCAGTATTTATAATATTCTCTATTAGGTGTTTTCTATATTTATTTTTTACCCCTAATTTTTGTATAATTCTAAAACTACTGTGATGTTAATGTATAATGAGAGAGGAAAGATGGCTTTATAAGTAGACCCATTATCAATATTTGGACAATCAGATATTTAAAAAGTAGATTAATTGAATATAACATAGTTGTATTATACCTGGACTATCTTTATTTCACTTATTTTTAAACTTTTGTCTTGTATATGTCTGTTTAGTTCTCTTCATACCAAAGTTTAGATATGCTGTTAGTGGCCTTTTCAGGCAGAGATCAAAGGAAGAATATGCAATATAGATCTCAAACACAGAGAAAAGATCTGAGGCAGGGAATCAAAGAGGAGGTTCCCTTGAGCTTTGGGTTTCTCATTTCTTTATCTGGTGGTGAAGAATCAAAATGTTTAATTCTAAGAAAAAGTGAACTTAAAATCACTCTGGAATAAATTCAGTGCTCAGATTTTAATCTACTCTTAAATTTAACATTTAGTACTTTCGTGATTTTTCTCTCATTTAGATGTCAATGTCATTTTATATATATATATATATATATATATATATATATATATATATACACACACACACACACACACACACACACACACACACACACACATATATATTTACTTCTATGTTTATGACCGTATGCTTAATGAGTTATTTTAAATGTTATATTACAGTTCAATGTTTAATACAAATTATTTTATTTAATCCTCATAATTCTCAGGTGTGAGTAATATTTTTCCACATTTTACAACTGAGAGAAACACATCACAATAAGCTAATTGGCCCTTGAATGATTAAACAGAAGTAAAATAAAAATTTTGGACTGGAAGTTCATTCATGTATTTTTAAGTAAAGTTATTAATAAATCTTAATTTTTTCATCTTCTCATATTGATGTAGTTATTGTCTCTACATCAATAACACAGATTGTGTTGTTTTCTTATTTGCTATCTGTGCTTCTACACAGTTATTCTGGTATAAACATGGCCAGGGTTAAGAAACAAGGCAATGTTAAAGTTTAGAATAAAAAGATCTTAATCTTTTTATCATTTTTGCAATGTACAATAAAGTAAAAATGTTATATTTAGATGATGTTTTAAATGGCCAATTTTCAATTACATATTTAACAGTTATCACTTATATTTCATAATATATCAAAATATTTAATTTATTAACTGTGTTTTGGCAATGGTAAATGTATAGATGATTATGCAATTGCATGTTTAACTGCCTTTGTACTCAGTTATTATCATGTTCATATTTGTACCCCTACAACTGCGATAGAGGGAGCCTGGGTCCAAACTGAGGAGCTTGGTAATAAATATTTTTAAAGAAATTTTAATAATGAATGTTGAGTAGTGCAGGCCAATATATACTGAGGTGATATTGCTATGTGATTTGAATATAAATCTATAGGTAACATGACAAAAGAAGCACATATTTAAACATCATTATAGGCTTGAAATTCAACATGAAGAAATATAATATTGTATTTTTAGTTTTAATTTGATGGAGACAAAATCAAGGGCTGGAATCAACAGAGAAGACTTCTTTTAATAATTTTTAAAAAGATATTTACCTTTAGTGGTTAGAAATTATTGCATTATTTTAAAAAATGTTCCATATGAATAATTGTATTTTAATAGTAATATAAAAAAGTTATCTGAAATTTTATCTTGATGTCCTTAATGGGTTAAATAATCAATATGCCTGTGAGATAATCATCATTATGTTATTTTCATATAATATGCCATCCTTTTTAATGTTATTAAAAATGCATCATATATGATAAATTTCATGCAGCCCAGTCTATAATGAATAAAGTATAATAGCCTATCTAATAAAAGAGTAATATGTAAATTGACTGTACCACCTCTACACCCACAAGCCATGCAAAACAGCCAATCAGGAGCGAGTATGAAAATTAACCCAACCAAGATGGCTGTGGCCATGGAGTGAGCAGGAGGCTTGGGTTTCTCCAGTAATGGAGGAAGCCAAGCTTTCTGCACACCCTGGCTGGCCTAGGCCTCCATTCAAGGCTACAAAGTTTCAATTTTAGAAGATAAATAAATCCCAGATACCAGGGCCTCCTCTTGGGTCGCTGGGGGGCATGGCCGGCCTGCAAACCACTACAGGCCCTTTGCCCAGGCCGCCCCACGTTCTGGATCAGGGAACCCCCCACCCTGATCCAGAACAGCCTTCAGGGCAAACTAGCTGGCTCCCACCTGTGCTCCAGGCCTCTATCCTATCTAATAAAAGAGTAATATGCAAATTGACCATCACTCAAACACATAAGATTGCTGCCCTCATGTGGTCAAAGATGGCTGCCCCCACGTGGACACAAGATGGCCACCACAAGATGGCCAGCAGGGGAGGGCAGTTGGGAGGGACCAGGCCTGCAAGAGAGGGCAGCTGTGGGCGATCAAGCCTGCAGGGGAGAGCAGTTAGGGGTGACCCAGGCCTATAGGGGAGAGAAGTTGGGGGTGACTGGGCCTGCAGGGAAGGGCAGTTGGGGGTGACCCAGGCCTACAGTGGAGAGAAGTTGGGGGTGACTGGGCCTGCAAGGAAGGGCAGTTGGACGGGACCCAGGCCTGCAGGGGAGGGCAGTTAGGTGCAAAAAAGCTGGCAGGGGAGCATTTAGGCATCAATCAGGCTGTCAAGGGAGTGGTTAGGGGGTGATCAGACTGGCAGGCAGAAGTGGTTAGGGGAAATCAGGAAGGCAAGCAGGGAAGCAGTTGGGAGCCAGCAGTCCTGGATTGTGAGAGGGATGTCCGACTGCCTGTTTAGGCCTGATCCTACCGGGATTGGTCCTAAATGCGCAGTCGGGCATCCCTTGTGGGGTTCCATAATGGAGAGGGTGCAGGCTGAGCTGAGGGACACACATCCCCATGGATGAATTTCATGCACCGGGCCTCTAGTATTAAATAAACCTTATATACTATATAACTCATATGACATAAATGACATTAAAATTGTAAATCTATACTAATAAAAGGGTACTATGCTAATTATACCAGATAGACTGGACATCTTCTGGACATCCTTCTGGACAAAGCCACGGTGGCAGGGGCTGAGGCAAAGGTGGTTAGGGGCAATCAGGCTAGCAGGGGAGAGCAGTTAGGGTCGATCAGGCTGGCAGGCAAGTGAGCGGTTAGGAGGCAGCGGTCCCAGATTGCGAGAGATATCCCTGTGGAATCAGGCCTAAACTGGCAGTCAGACATCTTCCCCCATGCATGAATTTTGTGCACCGGGCCTCTAGTATTTACATAAATATATGAGTAATTTATTTTCTTTTTTTTTTAGTAGTATAACCTATTAATTAGCATGAATATTTAGTATGCTAAGGATAAAATGTCACTAAATATTAATTCACTTACAATTCCTTTTTAATTAAAAATGTAATGTTAATTTTATAATACTTAAACTGTCAGGTCTATGAAATATTTCCTCAGTCATTAAAAGTAATTTGATATTTTATGTTGTGTACATACAAACATGATATATATTTTAATGGAATCACTGGAATATAGAAATAAATCTGGTCATACAATATAGTTTTCTATACTTCTGAGACTACTATGAGACTACTTCTGAGACTACTATGCAAATAATTAGATTGTTGCAAACTCATACATGTTAATCACTTCCACATTTGTCAGTTTAAACCTAATTTTTTAAAAAAATATTTCTTAAAAATAAATAAAATAAAATGTGTCTTTTTTTCTTGGATAGAATATATATCTTCTGTTTGAACTGAAATAGTTATCTAAACGTTATTTTATTTTATTTTTTATACTTCTTGTTATCCTTGTTTTTCATTTATTTAATTGTTTAAAATATTACATATAGTAGTAAATATATCTCAATTTTTTCCCCATTGACCTTCCCCTAGTCTCCCCAAGCCCTAACGCATGCCCTCATCCAACCCCACCCCCCTCCCCAGTGTCTTGTGTCCATTTGTTGTGTTTATATGCATGCATACAAGTCCTTTGGTCAATTTCTTTCCTCCCTCTCCCAGCACTCCCCAGCCTTCCCACTGTAATTTGACAGTCTGTTTGGTGTTATACTGCCTCTGTATCTATATTTTTGTTCATCAGGCTATAATGTTCTTTATTTTCCATAAATGAATGAGATCATGTGGTATTTTTCTTTCATTGCCTGGCTTATTTCACTTAACATAATGCTCTCCAGGTCCATCCATGCTGCTGCAAATGGTAAGAATTCCTTCTTTTTTATAGCAGCATAGTATTCCATTGTGTAGATGTACCATAGTTCTCTAATCCACTCATCTGCTGATGGGTATTTAGGCTGTTTCCAAATCTTGGCTACGGTGAATTGTGCTGCTATGAACATAGGGGTACATATATCCTTTCTGATTGGTGTTTCTAGTTTCTTGGGGTATATTCCTAGAAGTGGGATTACTGGATCAAATGGGAATTCCATTTTTAGTTTTATAAGGAAACTCCATACTATTCTCCACAGTGGTTGCACCAGTCTGCATTCCCACCAGCAGTGCACAAGGGTTCCTTTTTCTCCGCATCCTCGCTAGCACTTGTCATTTGTTGATTTGTTGATGATTGCCATTTTGACAGGTGTGAGATGGTACAGCATTGTCGTTTTGATTTGCATGTCTTGGATAATTAGTGACTTTGAGCATGTTTTCATATGTCTCTTGGCCTTCCTTCTGTCTTCTTTCAAAAAGATTCTATTTAGGTCCGTAGCCCATTTTTTTATTGAATCATTTATCTTCCTTTTATTAAGTTGTATAAGTTCCCTGTAGATGTTGGAGATTAAACCTCTATCAGTGATATAATTTGAAAATATGTTCTCCCATACAGTGGGCTTTCTTGTTGTTTTGTTGATGGTTTCTTTTGCTGTGCAAAATCTTTTTATTTTTATGTAGTCCCATGTGTTTATTTTCTCTTTAGCTTCCATTGCCCTAGGAGTGGTATCAGTGAAGAAAAGCATCACCCTAATACCTAAACCAAATAAAGACAACACAATGAAAGAGAATTACAGACCAATATCCCTCATGAATATAGATGCCAAAATCCTCAACAAAATTCTAGCAAATCGGATCCAGCAGTACTTCAGAAAGGTCATACACCATGACCAAGTAGGATTTATCCCAGGGATGCAAGGATGGTACAATATCCGCAAATCAATAAACGTGATACATCACATAAACAAATTGAGAGATAAAAATCACATAGTCATATCAATTGATGCAGAAAAAGCATTTGACATAATCCAACACCCTTTCTTGATAAAAACTCTCAGCAAGGTGGGAATAGAAGGATCGTACCTCAACATAATAAAAGCCATATATGACAAACCCACAGCCAACATCATACTCAATGGGCAAAAACTAAAACCATTTCCTGTAAGAACAGGAACAAAACAGGGATGCCCACTCTCACCACTCCTGTTCGACATAGTACTGGAAGTATTAGCCATTGCAATTAGACAAGAAGAAGAAATAAAAGGCATCCAAATTGGAAAAGAAGAAGTAAAGTTGTCCTTATTTGCAGATGGCATGATATTGTACATAAAAACCCCGAAAGACTCCATCAAAAAACTATTCAACTTAATAAATGAATTCGGCAATGTAGCAGGATACAAAATTAACGCCAAGAAATCTATGGCATTTCTATACACCAATAATGAACTTAAAGAGAGACTTAAAAAGCAATCACATTTACCATTGCACAAAAAAAATTAAGATACCTAGGAATAAACTTAACTAAGGAGGTAAAAGATCTATACGCAGAAAACTACAGGACACTGAAAAAAGAGATAGAGGAAGACGTAAACGGAAGAACTACCATGTTCATCGATTGGTAGAATCAACATTATTAAAATGTCCATACTACCCAAATCAATCCATAGATTCAATGCACTTCCCATTAAAATACCAATGGCATATTTCACAGACCTAGAAAGAACTCTCCAAAAATTCATCTGGAATAAAAAAAGACCCCAAATAGCCACAGCAATCCTGAGAAAGAACAAAATAGGTGGGATTTCAATAACAGGTTTCAAGCTGTATTACAAGGCCACTGTTCTCAAAACAGCCTGGTACTGGCACAAGAACAGGCATATAGAACAATGGAATAGAATAGAGAATCCAGATATCGACCCAAACCACTATGCTCAATTAATATTTGACAAAGGAAGCATGAACATACAATGGAGTCAAGACAGTCTCTTCAATAAATGGTGTTAGGAAAATTGGACAGATACATGCAAAAAAGTGAAACTAGATCACCAACTTACACCATACACAAAAATAAACTCAAAATGGATAAAGGACTTAAACATAAGATGGGAAACCATAAAAATACTAGAGGAATCCACAGGCAGAGAAATATCAGACATATGCCGAAGCAATTTCTTAATCTAAACATTATTTTATATAAATACAAAAAATAAAAAGTCATACTTTAAAAAACATTTGTGGTCTCTGAAACCCAGAAAGCCATATTTGTGGGAAAATAAATATAAAAATATGAAGAAAACAAATATTAAGGTGTTTAACTAATAGTTATGAAAATTTAAAGAGTAGACATGGATTATTTTGAACAGGTGATCTATTTTTGTAAACAATGACATATCAATATGCAATCAACATGGCAATGTTTATTTGGGAGAAAAACATATTTTATAATAAAGCATAAAATTATTGATACATTTAACATGGAGGCAACACTAGACTGCACTCTATAAATTTAATGAATATGATAACAGACCTTGCATCAAACTGCATTTAATCTCTTTAAAGTACTACAACTGGGGACAAATAAGTTCACCGGAAAAATCTCCTAAAAGAAGTGAGTACATACTCTAATCAGTCTCTTGCTCCTAATTGCTGCTAATGGCAAATGCTTGGAGTGGTAGGCAATTAAATTTCATAATTTCAATTTCCATTCAATAAGAGGAAAATAATAGGAGGGATAAATGAAAGGTTCATAACTTGGGTTATTATTATTGTGTATATTCATAATTTAGTTAAGTAATTTTGAACTATCTAGGGCTGACCTTAGGTTTTGCTTTATAGATGAGTCCCTCTAACCTATATAGAGAAATGGGGGAAAAATTTCGAGTTAAAAAAAAAATTCTCTAGATGGATGAATACAGACCCTTCAAAGAATTGTCCTGAAGTTCACCTTTTTGTTTTTAAAATCATTATATCACCCACTCTACAAATACTTACTCAAAACTGTCAATATATGTGATGTAATTTAGGTACTAATACAATGTTGAAGAAGATGAAGTTCTGCTTTCAACTAGATAGTGTTCTCATGGGAGGGCAAATAATTCACCAGTAAAACATGCATTAATTGCATACTTTCTGATAGTGACCAAAACTAGAAAAAATAAAGCTGGGTAACTATAACTTGGAGCCAGGAATTCAAATCAGATTGAGGCCTAGGGAAAGATTCAAAGTTGTTAGTGATGTTTGAGTTAAATCTCAGTAACAGGAAGGGCTAATTAGTGGGTATCACTGGATGCTTGGACAGAGGGCATTCCAGACAGAGTACAAGGTCCTCAGCCAGGAATCACTTTGGAGTATCACTCAGAATTCTAGCATGGTTTAAAAATATCGAGAATGCCTGTCAATTGACATACACAGAAGTATAAAATATACTCTGTCCCGAACTAAATATTTAAGGACTAGAAGGACAAATCTGCCTGCTAACTGTCATGAACCAGCACTACACAGTAAGTCATGTTATCCTGTAACCATGGCAAACCAGAGCAACTCCTCTTCATACCATGTCAGCAATTTATTTCAATGCAGTGTTCATATTTTATATCACGATGAGAAATTTAGATTTTATAATTTTAATAAAAAATAGAAACAGCATATGTTTCACAATTTACATAGTTTATAATTTGTAATTTTGACACTTCTGTAATATTTCAGAGAGACAGAAACCCCATATTCACATAGAAGTCATGTGAGGTTGGAGAAGGCACACAAACATTATATGTGTCTGCACTCTGATAATATGGATGGTTTGGGGCCTGTTTTTTGGTACGCCAGCAGAAAGGAACGGGAGGAATAGTAGAACAGCTTTCCCAGAGTTCTTTTAAAGAATCTGAAGCCACCAATATTTTATGTTGTAATGTAGGCAATGGATTGTATTTTATCTAATTTCCTCTTGTATGAATTAAGTAGCAGATGAGTTATTAAAATGTTTTCTGATCTCTATTAGATCATAAGTTAAGAAAATTGGGTAACACTGTTATCATAAATACTAATATTCTCAGCACTAACCTGGAGTTGAAATATAGCCATTCTCAGAGGGTAATATTGAGCTGAGAAGATAAGCTGGAGAGGTGATGCTCACACTGAGAGATGAGTGATTCAAAACCCCACTTCTAATTTGGGATTTTTCACTCTTTTTTTAACAGTACTGCATTGTTTCACTCATGACCCACTCTAGTATTTTCTATAGTGTTTTTCCTGTCATAGGGGAGTATGACATGACAAAATATCTCCTATATTTTCTCAAAGCTAGAATACACACAAGATATATTCCTCCAAGTAGACACGTGAGATGTGAAGGCGGAATTGAGCAATGTGAAATAGTATTTCCCTGGGAAGAGGCCATCTCGTTACAAGTAGAATAACAGAAGCATAGGGTTCTCCTGGGATGCTGCAGTGGAGTTTCTAATGCACAGTGCCCACCATCATGGAGGTTGCAGGATGGACAGTAATATAGTAAAATCCCTTTCCCTGGCTAGCATACTCAAAGATTTTTTTCTTCTCTCTTCTGTAAAGTCTAAAACCTAATAACTTTGTGATTAAACCAGCTAGAGTAGATTAAATGTCAGCAGTAGAATAAAACAGCACCTGGAAAACCAGATTATATAGCTTAAGCAAATAAAGAAAATTACTGACACACCAAAAGCTCAAGACAAGGTTAAGCTATTTTAAGAAGTGTCTGGAGCCAGACCTCAGAGTTCAATGTTCTCATCTACTTCCCTCTTAGGTCTTATCCACGTGGTGTTGAAAATCAAGTTTAAAATATCCACCCACCTTGTAATTGCAATAAAAAGAAGAAAAGATTACTTTCATTCAAATCCTATCAAAGACCTGGGAATGTGTCTCACTGGCTTTACTCAGTCCCAGACCCATCATTCCCAAACAAGGCTGTGGAACAAAGTGATGGACTAAATACAGGGCCAGGAAGCCCTGCCAACTGCAACAAGCCTGCACGAGGCTTTACTCCCACTTGGACCACATACATGAGAGTGGAGAGTGGTGATATTTCAAAACAGTAGTTTTACCAAAAGAGGAAAAGAGATGACAGGTGCAAGAAAACACTAACACACACATGCATACAAGCACACAAGCACACACACATGCACTCATTCTTTTACACATATGCACTTGCACAAATAGTCCTTTAATAATTTTAATTTCAGAACTGAGGAAATTAAAATATTATTGATGGAAGCTAGCAAATTTAAATGACAGTTTTTACAAAATTTAAAAGGTCAAGAGCCAAAGGTTTCCAACTTCCACTTATAAAATGAATAGGTTCTGGAGATCTAACCATGGTGGCTATAGATATTGTATACTTGAAAGTTGCTAAGAAAATAAAGCTTTAATGTTCTTACCATAACAATAACAACACCAAAGGTAATTTGTGAGACAAAGAATATATTAACTAACTTTACTGTGGTGGTAAACATTTTACAATACATATGAATATCAATTAATCACATTGTACATCTTAAACTTATATTAAACTTCACTTATATATCAATAGAGCAGAAAATAACATAAAGCAATAATTTTTTTAAACTGGAATAGTAGATCTCAGATTCATAGTCTCATCGTGAATAATTTCAAAAGCTACAATTCTAAGAAATCTTAATACCTGGAAATTCTCTTATGTTGTGTTGATTGTAATTATGGTTTATGAAATAAAATATCTCTAGGTTTAAATCCTAAATCAATCACTTATTAACATATATCCTTTGAAAGCATAATGGCAATAATCTTTTGATTGTTTAGTTTCAAAATAATAATAATAGCACTGCTAACTTTGAATTATTTTAAGAAATAAGGTAAAATGCTTAGGATAATTAATTGCCTAATACATATTATCATTTGTCAATTTATTAATTATATATAATTGGTATAAGAAAATAAATATGTTAATTATGGAAACAAAATTAAAATTTCAGCAAATCAGAACTTCACGAAGTTTAGTATTATAAAATGCTATTTTCTTCTGTTTCATACGTGTGCCTTGAATATTGGTAAATTTTTAGAAAATATTAATTAAAGCTATATGATTGATTTATTGAATATATTTTGCAATATCACTTAGTTATTCTCAGTAAGTGCACATGATGGATACAAAAGCATCTATATTTCTTTTCATCATTTCTGTGGCCACAAATAAAATAAAATTAAATTAAATTAAAATTATTAATATGTTAGTATAAGGAAGACAATCCCTATGGCATGAGGATCTTATAAGACATTTTACTATGTGTGTCCCACCAATATTATCTGCAGGCAAATTAAACCTAAATTAACTATGTGTGACAAATTTGATGGCAGAAAGAAGTAAGACAATGGTCAGCTTAGAAGAACTGCCTAAAATAAAAAGTTACTACAATTACTATTGCCTTGGTAAATTAGTTGACACACATCTGTTCAGACTGTGTGGTGAACTGTATGAATCTAAATGCTTCATAGTCATCTTTTGGGAAATTAGTTCCTTTGGCAATGGATATGATAATTATAGGTGTGACATTAAACAAAGGAAACCACAAAAATTCACTAGGGGCAGTATGATAATCTAATGAAAGAAAATATCAATCCACACATGCTTATAATATAATTCTATCATTAAATGAGATAACTTACCAATTTGAGAGAAATTAAAAGTAGTCTATAGTTGAATACAAAACAATAACCTAAAGAGGGCCCAAAAGTGTCTTTCACTTTCATTGTCTTACACTTCACCTGCTCTTAGTACTTTGTGTAATTATGCCCCACTCTGAGCTCCTACTCTACTTAAACTTAGTAAAGTAACAACAACAACAAAAATAAATAGCAAAGGAAATCAATAATTTAGGGAAGTTAGGGATGCAGGCACAAATGAAAGGAGAAAGTATTTCAGAGATGTGTTTTTGATAAAACATTTTGATAAAAAGCAAAAGAGCAAAATAACAATTACAAAGAAGTAATCTTGATACAGACTAAAGAAGCCAGGAATGCAGTTGAGCAGAATCTTTTATCTGGATGCTAAACATTTCTAGGAAATAACTTGGTATGTCTCTCAGTCACATTCTGAAGATGTTAACATTTTTCTGAAATATTCCTATTATGCTTCATCTTTTAACTTATGACTATATTTGATACTATTTTGTACAAGACATTATATGCTAAGAACAAAGACTCAATGATGAATAAGCAATTTGTGTTAAACTGCCTTATAGAAGTGGGAGAGGGTCTGACACCACTGGTTTAAGCAGTGCCACAAGAATGCAGTATTGTTAGCAGCCTATGTTGGGCAGAATAATTTCCACCAAATATTCCTGGAAGGTGTGAATATGTAACCATACATGGTAAAGAAGAAATGACACTGCAGGTAGAATTAATTTTCCTGACCAGCTGACCTATAAATAGAAATTGTATCCTTAATTATTCTTGTGATCCTGAGACAATGAAAGAGGTAATCTATATATATAAAAAGCCAGGGTGGTAACACCCAAAATGACCAAAGACTCGACTGAACGCCAGGCGGGGCACAACAGGTGAGCAGGCTGAATTGCTGACCTCTCGGAGAGAGAGAGAGACAGGGCTGATCAGCAGTGGCAGCAGCTACTGGCGAGGCCCAGAGAGAAGCAGGGTGATCAGACGCTGCTTCTCCCTCTGGGCCTCGCCAGCAGCCAAGCCTATTTCTCTCTCTCCCAGAGGTCAGCAGTTCAGCCCACTTGCCAGCAGCCTAGGAAGGCTGCTGATCAGCCCTGCCTCTATGATCAGGCCTGGAGATAGGCCCAGAGATGCTGACTGGCATAGAAACTGACCAATCAGAACCTACTCTGGGTGAACTGCAAAGGCAGAACCTAAGATGGGGGCTGAGGAGGGGTCTTAAGGGCAACAGATGTTTGGTGTAAGGTGTAAGAAAGTGATTTAATTTTTTAATGACCAGCTTGGCAGTATAGTGCAAATGGCTGGCTATCAGTCCAGATATAGGGATTATGTTTTTTTGTCTGCCAAGAGCATTACCTCCTGCTGAAAAAGGCTTTCTCCCCACACTCATTTCAGCAATCCTATCCTATATAATCTATTTGTACTAAAAAAAGGGTAATATGCTAATTAGACTGTGTCGACTGGCCATCTTTCAGAGGTCCAACTTCCTTCCAGACAAAGCATGGTGAAGGGGCCGAGGCAAAGGCAGTTAGGAGTTATCAGGCCAGCAGGGGAGGGCAGTTGGGGGCTAGATCAGGCCAGCAGGGGAGGGCAGTCAGGGGTGATCAGGCAGGCAGATGGGTAAGGTAGGGGCAATCAAGCCTGCAGGGCGGCAAGTTAGGAGTGATCAGGCTGGCAGGCAGAGGGGTTAGGGGCGTCCAGGCAGGCAGGCAGAGGGGTTAGGGGTGACCAGGCAGGCAGGCAGGCAGGCAGGCAAGTGGTTAGAAGCCAGTCATCCCAGATTGCGAGAGGGATTTCTGACAGCAGTCGGAAATCCCCCAAGGGGTCCCAGATTGGAGAGGGTGCAGGACAGGCTGAGAAATGCCCCCTCTGTGTATGAATTTTGTGCACCAGGCCTCTAGTCTCTGTCTATATATATAAAAGCCTAAGCAACTGTTATGACCTGAACGACTGGAACAAACAGTTGACCAGTCACTATGACACGCACTGACCACCAGGGAGCAGAATCTCAATACAGGAGCTCCCCCCTGGTGGTCAGTGCACTCCCACAGCCAACCTCCCACGGCCCCTCACCTCCAGCAGCTGGCCAACCTCCCATGGTGCCTCCAACCTGCTGGGTACCCAATAGGCCTCAATTGCCAGCCAGGCTGAGGGACCCCACCCATGCACAAATTCGTGCACCGAGCCTCTAGCTATAAAAGAGATACAGGATAGGAGTCAGTGTTAGAGTGGCATAATGTGAGAAAAAAAATCCACTGTCTACTTTTGGTTGTAAAATTGGAATGGGACCATGAGCCAAGGAGTGAGGCCAACCTCTAGAAGGTGAACAAAACAAACAAACAAGAAAATGAATTCTCTCTATAGCCTCCAGGAAGAACATTGAAAGGAGTTTTTTGAGTAAAATAGGAATTTTGGGCGATGAAATAGGCAGGTTTAGGAAATTTTGAAAATTAAGGGGTCCATGGAAAACACACAGGGCTACAGAGTTGTAAAACGGTACATTTCGATAAGACAGGGGAGCAGGGAGCAGCAGAAGTTACATTCCCATAAGACAAGGAAGCTGGGAGTAGCAAAAGGTACACATTTACAGAATAAAGGGAAGGAGGAAGAAAGCCCAGAGGGAATAGGGGAACAATAAGGAAGGAGGGGAGGAGAGCCTCATGTGTCCCGTGAGCTATAGTGACCAAATCAGAAGGGGATGGTGACCAATCAGAGAGGATATCAAGGCACAAAGATCTGCAGCCTTTGTAAACCATAGGGAAAAGGGACTCACTGGGACTCTTCCCCCCTCCCCACGTGGGAGTCTGTGCTGGTTTCTCAATAAATTTCCACCTTTGCTATACCACCTTTCGTCCATGGTTTCATTCTTCGACTCTGATGGACAGAGAGCCCAGGAAAAGCCATCCTGCCCAGGGGAACACCATGAGTTCCAGTCCAAAATTCCGCTATCAACACTTTGATTACAGCCCAGTTAGATTTGAGTTAGACTTCTGACCTGCCAAACTATAAGATGATATACTGGTGTTGTTTTAATACTGTCAATTTGTGGTAATTTGTTGTAGTAGCAATAGAAAACTAATACACAGTCCATGGGATAAACTGGGGAGTCACAGAGTTATGTAGGAAAAAAAAGTGCATTTTAGTAGACTACTGAAGACTGGATAGAAATAAGTAACTCTAAAGGTCTGAAGGAAGTATAAGGAAGCGTTTTATAGGGAAAAGGTATGAATTGTGCAGAGAGTTGGTAGGAGACAGCACTACAAATTTTGAAACTGAAAAGAAGTTCAGTATGGCTATATCCAGTGCACCCTCTATGGTATATTCGGGGAGGGCGATTGGATGAGGGCAGGAAGCACTTGAGAATGAACAATCATGATTCTAGGTGTTAATTTATTCAGATCATATTGGGAATTTGAAAGCCATGATTTGAAGTTATTGTTAAAGACAAGAAGTTACTAAAGGGGTGTGTGTGTGTGTGTGTGTGTGTGTGTGTGCGCGCGCGCGTGCGTGTGCGCGTGAGTGTGTGTGTTGGCTGGGGAGGTGATTCAATTTGCATTTTAGAAATACTTCTGGGGCAGTCTGAAGGAGGATAGACTGAAGCAGGCCAGACTAAAGCTAGGAGGCTTTGCGTTAATCCAAGGGGAAAATGTGTTGGAGCCTTGATTAGGACTGTGATAAGTAGGATAAAAAGGGGACTTGAAATTATAAGTAGCTCTCTTTTCTTTAAAATATATTTTTATTGATTTCACAGAAGAAGGGAGAGGGAGAGAAAAATAGAAACATCAACGATGAGAGAGATTCATTGATTGGCTGCTTCCTGTATGCCCCTACTGGGGTTCAAGCCAGCAATCTGGGTCTGTACCCTGACTAGGAATCAAACCATGACCTCCTGGCTCACAGGTTGACAACATTCAACCACTGAGCCACACCGGCCTAGCGAGTTGCCTTTTCCTTAATTATCTGCACTAGCATTAGGTTGGTGGTCCTACCTGAATTTGTATCCTTAACCTCAATAGTGATTCATTTTGGTATAGAAGTAGAATAGGTCTCCAGAAAGTATCAAAATATTTTTTAGGTATTTTCTCCAGTATATGATTTTATAAGGATTTACTTCATATGTTGTGGAATAAGCAAAATGATGTTGTAATGGAAGTTAAAAAGGCTTTGCTTCTGCTTCCATTTCTGTTGTTAAATAACTGTCGATGCCTGAAAACATTCAAATTCTCTCTGGACCTTATTATCCTTAAGGATAAATTAGGCAAATTAAATTTCATAGTATCAATTAAATTACATAAAATTGCCAACATTTGACCAATTTTAACTTAGAAAATTTGCTTGGTTGCACCTAATATTTTTTTCAGTTACAAAATTGTGTATGCTATTTTTCAACATGTTAGAGAACCAAAATTCAGGATCTTACATATTTACTTTTGAAAATGGTAACCACAAAGCCAATATGTTTTCATATTTACTTAAAATAACTCATTTAGACATAAAAATCTAAAACCTAAAATGACTTTTTTACAATTGTAAAGAACTCATAACACCACCTTTTTATTTCTGTGCATTTTCTGATGCCTTAGGCACATCTCTGAAGATAAATTATTGTTTAATAAATACATATGATACTTATAGGAACAAAAATTCATTTGGCCAACTATTTTCTTTTATAATCTTAACAATATGGAGCTTCATGTTCATTATTTCGTACAATAAAACTACTCCAGAATGCCTTAGGTAATTGACCTATAATAATGATAATTTTCTCTGCCTGAGAAAATTACTTTTAAATTTAAATTTCTTCTTAGTCTTAAGGGAATGATTCACCTTGTCAATTCATTTGTTTTTGATTTCCCATTTTAATTAGTCTCAATTTAATTACAATTGATTGAGTTAAAATATCAAACAAGAAACTACCTATATGAATAGGAAAAAATCTCATTTTCCCAATAAGGGTCAACTTATATTTTAGAGAAAAATATCTAAACTTCTTAGTGTGCACTTGTGAACATGAGTTTCTGAGTTTATTTTCTGGAGATAATAATAAAAAAATTACTTGTTTGTAAAAAGCAGTGAAATCTTTCCAGAGGCCTAAGTCATTTTATTCTTCTTTTGTAAAAACACAGAAACATAGAGGAGGGAAAAGCCCACCAGTGATTCTGAACATGAAGGTTGAGACACACTAAAGACTATATCCTGATTGTCTATAATGTATGCTCTGCTCCCATTGTTTAATCTAATCAAGTACATTGATATAGTTAACCAGCTTTTAAGGGAAATATCATTGCAATTATAAATTGTTAGAAAATTAGGTTTAAGCTGTTTTTCTTTCCCCAACTGATTATAAGAAGAGCTATCATTTCTCCTCATTCTATGTTCATCCATTTCCCCCCCCTTGTATAAATGAGATTTAAGGAATTAAAGCCAAAAGGATATTTTTAGTAGGAAGTCTTATTAAAGACTACCATGTGGGAGACATTAATCCAGGACAATTCTTCTAGGACAGAAACTTCTCTTTGTTCCCTTTCCTGCCTCAATACCAATTTATTCATCTAATATTCATTCCCAATTCTGAACATAATATTTCCAATTTTGCTATTATAGGTTTTACAATATTTCTAAATCATGAGCATAAAATTTTGCAGGATACAATATATATGATTAGCATTTAATCAAACAAAACTAGAACTACGAAATTTAAATTAAAATTACAGTTTATTTTAAACTACTGGGAAATTTTAATACTACTGTCTATTCTTAATGTTCTCTCTCTCTTTTTACTTTTAATAAAACATTATTAGTTTCAATTGACAAAATTTTAAGAAAACCCTCCCAAAAATATATAAATGAATTCTAAAAGTGGTCATTTGTAAATCAGACAATGTAATAAAATAGGATTTGGTTAAACATATGTTATATATAAGATGCATTTTGTATTATATAAGTATAAAATATAATAGTTCATTATTAAATAAGCTTTTTTATCTTCATGTAGCTAAATAAATATCAAACATTTCATAAAGTTTTGTTTGGAAATATATGTACTTAAAAGAACTATATAGCCCGAGATCCTTTGAGAACACTTCAACTAAATGGTTTTCAAAGGTTTATTTATTTTTTATCATCAAACATACAAATTGGAAAGAGTTTTATTTTTAGAAGGAGCCATTTATTCCAAAGTTTTATATTGAGACATATGTTTCTATTATAAAGAATATACGACTTTGGAAAACACTTAAGATATTCTTTAGCTAAAGAAAAATTGTCATGGAAAGTTCTGTTTTCACAGCAAGGAAAATGTAGCCACTGTTATAAAACTTTTACAAGTATTGTACAGCATTTTAATGGCATTTTACAGATAAAATAAAAATCTGAAATGTTACCGATCTTTCTCTCTTTTTGTTCTCCCTCCTCTGTCCATGGAGACTTTTTTCTGATCATGGTGTATCATTAACTTCCATTATTCTTAAATAATCAATGCCTAATTCCTTCCTCTATTAAAAACTTGACCTTAAACAGCTTGCTCAGTGAAAAAGAGCTTACATACAAATGCACACAATTTCTCAAAGGCAGCAAATTTCTGCTAAGAGAAACAGATAATAGATGATAACTTTGATTTTCTTAATAATTTACTCATCTGGTATTACTTTACTCATACAGGCTCCAGTTAATGAGACTGGAAGTTTGAATATGTTAAGGAAAAAATGAATTGAAAATAAATAATTTCTATGAGGGGTCCTTCTCACAATAGGCATACATGATACTAAGAGTGTTTTAGCCCCTGAAATTCCCTAGCAACATACACAGAAGCATGTTCCACAAAGGAAGCTCTTAATGAAATAAAAGGATAATAATATAGATATCCCCAGTTTAAATATTTCAAATGTAAATAAGGAAAGAATTATTCATAAATAGGGAGAGAAAGATGGAATAAGAAAGTTTGGCTTGATTTTTCAAAATTTTCTGGATCCTAAATTCTTCCAGTCTACACATGTAAAAATAATAGAGGATTCCTATGAAAGGAGGGAGTTTATGAGAAGAACTGTAGGAATAAGAACAGTGAAAATGATAAATATTTATATTTAATAAATATCAAATAAACAAGCTTTATATTTTATGGATGATTATTTATAATCATAAAATGTGGCTACTAAGATTAAATACCATTTTAAATATTGAATAAATGTATTTTCAAAGGGCTAACAGATATAGATATATAATATATTATTAAGTATATTTCATGCTGAGTTATAATTATTTTTAGCTATTTTCCCTAAATTTGAAGTGCCACAAATTTGAACTTTTATTTGAATTGTAAGTAAAACCAGAGGCCTGGTGCTTGCATTCATTCATGGGTGGGGTCTGGCCTGGGGGAGGGAATGCAAGAGGTTGGCTGGCCAGCCCTGCCCCTGATTGGGGTGTGGGGGTGCCTATCGGGGTAGGGCCAGCCTGGGTGAGGGGCCCTGGGTGGTTGGTGGGTTGGTGGGCCAGCCCTGCCCCCTGGTCGATCTCCAGTAGAACTCCTGGTTGAGGGTATAATTTGCATATTACCCTTTTCTTATATAGGATAGCTCATAGCAATCAAACTTTTAAGAGGATGTTTTGCTTTACTACGCTAACCATAGTTTAAACATTGCATGACAACTCTTCATTTTTAATAATGAGTTGAATCAATTGAGTTGAACTGAACTTTCTTAAGAATAGTTTTTTTAATTTATCTTGAGGCTATTTCTTGAAATTAATGGAAGGAAAACCTAAAAGTGCTGTCTAGGGACACAATTTTCTTAGCACATGTACACTAAATGCATTTATATGTGATAATTCATTATTAGCAATATAAATATGAGTAATCCTATATAATAAAAAGGCTAATATGCAAATCAACCAAACAGCGGAATGACCAATCACTATGACACGCACTGACCACCAGTGTGCAGATGCTCAACTGCAGGACCTGCTCCCAGTCTGCAGGCTCCAATCGCCCAAAGGAAAACAGGGAACTAGGGGTGGGTGGTGGCAGACACTGGCTGTGCCAGACCAAGGTGGGTGCCAGAGAGCGGGGCCCGATCGCCCCACACACAGAGGGCTACTGGAGTCGGCAGTGGGCAGGGGGGGGTGCGGGGGGGGGGGCAGGGCCCGCTGCCAGCAGCTGGGGAAGATCAGCATTGATCACAGGCCAGGCCTAGGAACCCTACCCGTGCATGAATTTTGTGCATTGGGCCTCTAGTATTAATATAAATAATACTATAATTAACTTCAGTTAATGTTTAAGCATTTTCTATTTCTAATTCTACCTCAGAATTTACTACTTGATGTTTTTCTTGGTTTAACTGAGTTTTAAATAACTATTATCCTGTATAATAAAAGCCTAATATGCAAAATTGTCCCCTGGACCAGGAGTTTGACTGGGATTTCAATCACTCACTATGATGTGCACTGACCACCAGGGTGCGGCATGGAACATGGCGGGTGTTGGAGATGCTACACTGGCAGCGGGCAGCAGTGGAGGCGCTGCCAGCCCTGATGGGCCCTGACAAGAGTAGGACCACTGCGGGATGGTGGAGCAGGTGAGTGGTGAGTGGGCGGCGTCAGGCCAAGGCCGGTGCGAGCAGGGCCCAATCACCCTGCTGATTGTCTCACAGCTGGAGACCATATGCGACAGTGTGGGGGGTGGAGCTGCAGCCTGGCTCCTAGGCACTGATGGAGCCGGGAAGAGGCCTAATGACTCAGGTGGAGGTGGGGCGTGAGGGGGCCGAGGGACCCAGGTGCTCCCCAGGGCCCAGAGGCCAGCTGGGACCTGCCCTTCCACGCCCGACGGTCATGCTTCGATCGCTCACCAGGCCTAGGGTCCGCATGCATGCACTGGGCCTCTAGTGTAATTATAAACCAGCTACTACTTTAAAATAATTAGAAAAATGGGAAGTTTTTACTGTCTAATTCTTTACTGTGGGTCACTGAGGCACTTAGGCAGGCAGACAAATACATATAGTCTTCCTGGGAAGCAGTTTATTTTTATCACCTGTTGACTCAGAAGTGTGCCAAATGGTATTCTGTTGGCTTGAAAGAGTTAACGTGTCTTCCTAAATTATCTTCTTCGCAGGAAGTTGGGAAGGCAGGATACCAAAACTCCCATCTGTTGTTGGGAGTTCAATATAGTTATTTAGGATGTTGGGAAAGAAATATTGACACATTCCTGACAAATCTATCTATAAAATATTTTCATATTTATCTCTTAAAACATTAAGACAATTATACAAAGGACTGCAATGCTTTACAAAAACTGATAAATGACATTTCTTCCTTAAAGATTTAAAAATATGACTTTCTGTGATATTTAAGTAGTTAATCCTAATGGAAAAAGAAGGGAAGTAGATGACTTCTCAAGTTAATTTCAGAAAAATAATTTCCTGTTACATGAGAGTGCTACATTTTTTGCTTATCTACCTTGTAAGCACATTTTCAAAAATATATTTGCCGATGAAAATAAAGCACAATAAGCCTCTACTTTGTGTTCTAATTTTAAATTAAAATTCAGTCAAAATAGTTTGATTATACTTTTTAAAAGTGTACTAAGTAATAGTTTCTTGAGAATGGCACAAAGGGGGAAAAAAACACACTATGTGAGCATACTGGGCAGTTTTAGACACGTGGAGAGCAGGGAAACAACCCATGCATTTAAAATATTCAGAGTTCTTCGCAGTGCTCATTTATCTGAGCAGCCACAGCCCTTGAACTCTAATGATGAAGCAGGTGACCAACTACCAGGAATACTAATCTTTAATCAACCATATTTGAAGCATGAAATTCTCACCCCAGGAAGGTGATTAGTTAATTTAATGGAAATAGAATGGTCAGATGGGAAATAAGTAGGAAGAATAACTTAGACTATTGCTATCTGTTATTGCTCTGGCAATTTATAGAGTAAAATGATCCTTTATCTGGAACTTACATAGTTATTTTTTTTCAATTAAATAAATCCTAACAGATAAAATAGGAAATGTTTCTTTTGGTACTCTTTATAGAAACAAAACAAGTGTGACTCAATTGCTTTCATGCTTTTTTTACATTTAAACTATGATTTCAGAATTTGATAAATATTCCACTATTATTCATAAAATGAAAACAACGCTAGAGTCTCATTAAGTATAAGATCTAATTATGAATATATGGTGACTAACAGAATAATCCAACCACAAATAAAAGACTAATACTGCTATTTTACTGGAGGTGTACGATTGTCCCTAGAAAAGTGACTCACAGTGTTTATTCAAAGTTTTGAAAATGTCAAACATAAATGAATAATTAGATCTGTAAACTGACATTTAGAAGTTCAATCAGTTTCTTTCTGACGTCATAGATTTTATGGTCTGGGAAATCTAGACTGTCTGATTTGCTCCCATTTAACTATGACATTTCTACACATTTTATACCTGAGCATATTCTAGGAAAATTATTTTAATTGCCTGAATAAAATAAATAGTACTAGTGCTTCATATAAAAGTCTACTGTAAAATATCCAAGCTGTAACAACTATCCTTAAGACCAGGCCATTTTCTCTTTAGAATGAAATGTAGTACATAGCTAATATTGCACATTTTGGGACTTAATATTGTGTCATTAAAATTTATAAAAATTTTAAACTGTTATAAAAGCTATGTTATGTTATCTGTTTAAACAAATAACACTATCAATATCTTTACAGATCTTCTGTCTTATAACTTTTATTTTCTTTGTTTTAGAAAGTGGTATACATGCCCAGCTGGTGGTGTTCAGTGGCTGAGCATCAACCTATGAACTAGGCCACCTTTCTTTCGATTCCTGATCAGGGCACATGCCAGGAGTTGAGGGCTGGATCCCCAGTAGGGAGCATGCAGGAGGCAGCCAATCAATGATTCTCTCTCACCACTGAAGTATCTCTCTCTCTCTCCCTCTTCCTTCCTCTCTGAAATCAATAAAAATATATTGAAAAAATAAAATGGTACACGTACAGGAGTTTATTGCTCTTGTTTTTCATTGGATTTTTTCTTAATAATGTAAAGCTAAAGTGTTATTTCTTTTTAAGTTGGGGTTTTGAGTAAATATTTCTTGCATATTTATTCTGTCTTTCTGTTTTATTTTTTATATACAGATTTGGAAAATCACAGAAACTTCAAGAAGAGTAGTATTAATTGATCCCCAATGCTTTAAAAGTTTACTACATAATGCCTTATTTCTCTTTTCTCATAATGTTGAGAGCAGATATATAGATATCTTTAGCTCCTGTTTGGAAGAGAAATGAGTATATCTGGACATTTCATAGCAGGTTCTCCCCAATTATTTATAGAACCTTTAGGCAAAAATATAAAACCACCATGTAATTACTTTAGTCACATTTTACATATTATCACAGTCTAGTAAAATAAGTTAGTTTTGCTTTTTAAGCAAATACACAGTCTGAGCAACTCAAATGTTCTAATATTGACATACTAGATGTCAATAACATAATTTGTTTTGCACAGCACAAGGCTATGTACTTTGATTAGTTGAAGTTGATTTGTAAAGCAAATACGTTATTTACCTCTTGAACAAATAGTTCCTGGAATATGACTCATTTCTAATTTCAAATTCACTATTATAATTCTTCCTCTGCCAATGTCTTCCTATTTGTTTCTCAGCAGTGTAAGGTATTAACTTTAATTTCAAATTGGTATTGGGTCCTGCTTGTTTTTTTCTTCTTGTAGCATTAAAATCTCTGAAGATTTCCGTAATCAATTGTCTTTAAAATGTGATTTGAAAAATGTCAGTATTTGGACATTCATGAAGTATCTGTAATTAATGATAATAGGTGGTGAAGATTCACTGAAACACTTGGTCCTTGAAAACTCACTAAATCAAGGTAAGAAAGAAGCCAAGAGAAAACATCAATCAAGGCACTACTTGATAACAGCTAGGGTGAGACACCCATAGCAACAAGTATAAGGGGCTGTGCAGCCCTGACAATGACCCACCATGGAACAGCCCAAAGGACTAAAACTTTCCGCTGTGGCTCCTGCAAGACTTAGCCCCCTGATGATATTTCCGCCCCCTTACTAAATTCCGATTGGCTCCAGCAAACCCAGGCTTGCTGCCCCTACCTCCTTTTCCATTACTATAACAGCCTAACATTATTCATAGCTGCCAAGAAATTGAATAATAAACAATTATTGGAATAAACAACAGTAGACTTATTTTTCCCAATCTGTCATATGAAATCTGGAGGCTTATTTTAATTCTGTCACACTAACCACTCATTTATTCTTATCATTGCTTGACTAATCAACATTCTTTCTTACGTGTAATCTTTATGGTTGTGGTATTTAGAGTTCATTAAGAATGTGAGGACATATAAAACTGGGGGAAAAGTGGTTGAGGCCTCGTATATGTTTTTATTAATTTCTACTATGATTCTTCCATTTTTATGTCTTTTACCCTTGTTAAAACATATAATTATACATTATTTAACCTAACTCTTTACTCAGTCTATAGATTATACTTCTTGTCTAAGAAATTTTATATCTGACCACATTACATAATAATACAACAGAGAGAAACCCTCTCACAAAACAACACTAACACATGCACTATTACTGTTTTATCTAAAAATGACAAAACTTTGTCACCTACTCCATAGGCTAATGCAGGAAAAATCCATGCAATTTAATACATTAAGAAATATATTATCTCAAGATTATTTTGTGAGCTCCACTACACAGAATTTTGTGTAAGAGCTCAATTGCCAAATTATTAGCTCATTTTTATCTCTTTATCTGCTTACTCCTTTAGATCACTATGGGCCTGCAGGCTGCCTAGGTTGCTGAGGTCAACTCAAGGATAGTTCTGTTTTGCCTTTGCTGGCATTTCAGTCCCAACTGAAATTATTCAATTCAATCTCATATTTAACCTTCAACTTCAAGCTTATCTTTGTATGAAATGTATTACAGACACTTTGAAACAACATATCATTTGCATATCACCCTAGTATAATCCAAAACTACTAGTATAGCTTCCAGTATGAGCAGCAGCATGATTACTCCTTCAAAAACTTGAGATGGTGTTTCTTCTGATGATGTTTCCTAATTAACCTCAATGTGGTTTTAATATAATCGAGAATAAACATAATCAAGTCATAAAAAGTTGCAATTAAAATAAGTGAAGGAGAAGCAATAAGAAAATTGAATTGTAATTTCTTGATATTCATTATTGCTACATTGTATGAGATAACACAGTAATAATTTCATTTTTATAAAACCAATAGTTATCTCCTCTCTCTATAAACATTAATATTCTATGCATGGTTCAATGTTTGGATGGCCACCACAAAAGACATTGTTACTTGATGATGGATAGTGAAGAAGCACTTTAGCACATTAAATGGGTTACTAATTGTTCTGAAGATAATGTCTTCTTAAGCTGAAAATATCTCTTTATACTGTTAATGATGGGCTCATTTGAAAAATAGAGATAATTTCACTATAAACAGTATAGTATGTATGATAGGTGGCTGATTAGAAGAATAGTCTTAATTAATTTTATCCTGTGTATGTTGAATCACTGAATTAAAAATAATAATAAATTTATGTTGTCTTCCATAGACATATATCAGTCATTTCCTCTTCCATATCCCCCAACTTTAAATGATTTTTAAATCCTCACCCCAAAATATGTTTTTTATTGATTTTTAGAGAGAGAGGAAGGGAGAGAAACATCTACTAGTATGTGAGAGAGAAACATTGATGGGTTGCCTCCCTTACATGCTCTAAACTGGGATCCAACCTGCGACCTAGGTATGTGCCCTGACTGGAAATCAAACCTGGCTTCAGTACCAGGAAATTCAGAACCTTACATGTTACTAGCAAAGATAATAGAATCGATCAGGCCCATTACCTGAGCTCTGTGATTACTTAGACTGCTTACCCCCTTATCTAAAAGTAGAGTCTTCCTATGAACCCTTTCATAAGTTGAAGTGGAGGAAAGTGAAGAAGCAATTATGTGAGGACAGGTCTTGCTAATGATGCACGAAATAAACCAAGATAAGTCTCTGATGCTCACAGACATGATGCAAAGCTGTGGCGGCCTGATGCTGAGATACTGAGTGTGGTTCCTTAGGAAAGAGCTTGACATGCTATGCTCCCTGCTGGGTACTCAACTGCCTCTGTCATGTCTAACTGCAAAACAAAGGCTGAGCACTATTTTTGCTTTACACCTTCTATCTTTTTATAAAAGCGAAATCCTCTTTAGATTTCTTTTGATTAGAAAAAAACAGGTACTAATGTATGAAATTTGTGGATACCTATAACTTTATTTTCTAATTCATACTAATTATAATCATACCTTAATACAAATGAATATTTTAATTACATCAATATTTAAAAATAACAATCAATACTTCCATGATGTCTCCTTTGTGTGTGGATTTTTTAAATGTTATTTGATGAACTTTAATGATTTTTAAAAATAATTATATTCCCATATGAAATAAAATTTTAATTTTTATGTAATACTATATCCTGTTTCTGAAAAAATACAGTAACTTTTATTGAATATTTATGATATTTTTACTGAATAAAGATGTAAATTCTTATCTAATTTCTTAATCATTACCTTGGGAGTAATTCCTAGGTTCTGATTCGACACTGACTTTTGAGACTGCTAATATGCATTGTTAAATTTCTTCTAAAAATAATTGTGCTATAGTGGCAACCCAAGGTGAAAATAATTACATGTTGTTGTCTACTCTATTTGGAATACCAAATTGGACACGTTAATAATAGTTCTTAAAAAATACACATGCTATTGAAAGATTGTGAAAAGTAAATTAACATAAACTCATAGTTACTCCTAATCCTTTACATTTCATTCTCTCTACAAATAGGACATTTGTTGATATTTCTGCATCTAAGTCTATTGCCTGACATAGACTGTGTGCTGAATATGATTTAAATGAATCAATGATAAAATTCTATGATTTAGGTTCTCACAAATTTGAACAAAATAGTAGTTTCTGTATGCTACTGTATGCTTAGTTGGAAATCTAATCTTTACCTGAATTTCTCTTTAAAAATTATTCCCATGGACCCTTAAATGTTCTTACACAGGTTCACAATTGCATGTGGGAAATAGAAAATTCGAAAGACTTCTTGCCTCACATAGAAAGAGCTTTTGCTAATCTTTTTGACTAGCCTGATGATTACTGCTGTCTTCAAGATGAGTTCAAAGCAGCAGCATGGTGGATGCTTCTGGTATGAGACATTATGAGCAAATGTGTCTGGCAGCCACTGCTGTTGAAGCCTGCTCTCATTCATTTCTGGCTTGTGAGTCTGAATATATAGTGCAATCATCTTGTCATTTAGTCAAGACATTGTGGCCCTCAAACAAAAGGAGGTCACTGTTTCCAAGTCACACATGGTGAAGATTGTTTCATATTAAAAGCTATTAAGTCCCCAACGTTACTTATTGGTACTACCCGTTCACAGATGAGCCCACATACCACAGAGACACATTGTCTTTCCCAATATGTGGTGAACAGCTCTGTGCATTACACTAATCCGTTCTGTGACCAAATAATCACTCTTCAGCATCCAACTATCCACAATGAGTGGCAGATGCCCAAATTCACTCCTGCTTTTATGATGAATTATTTTGTTAGGTACTATGTTGGCCCCTTCCTTTTAATCACCTTGGTCAGGATGACCTAATTCAGACAAACAATTTATTTTTCAATGAATTTTTATCACCAAGCGATGCAATTGTCAAACCCTTGTCCCTTCTAGGCAAATTTGCACTAGAGTCTAAAACAGCCAAGTTATTTACTGAGGAACACTATGGTGACATACACCTACAGAGTTTACCCTGTGTCATAAAAATGTACTGATATATGGTCCTTTGTAAAAATGGAAAAACATTCTTGCCATGCAACAGGGTGTGTTCACATAGTTACTCTCAGGGCAAAGTTATACTTCTCCAAGATGAACTGACATTTCCATTTATACAGAAAATAACATGTTTTTTAAAAAATATTTTTATTGAGTTTAGAGAGGAAAGGAGAAAGAGAGAGAAAGAGACATCAATGATGATGGAAAGTCATTGATCAGCTGCCTCCTGCAAGTCCCCTAATGGGGATTGAGCCCACAACCTGGTCATGTGCCTTGACCAGAATCGAATCCGGGACCCTTCAGTCTGTAGGCTGACGCTCTATCTACTGAGCCAAACCAGGTAGGGCAAAAAATAACTTAATTTTTAAGTGATAAAATGTAGTGTCAAGAAAATAATTTTTTCCACAAGGTACTTTTTCCTCTTAATCAATCAATAAATAAAATCAATTTTTAAAATAAAAGCAAAAAAATTATACATGTTTTTATAAGTAACAAAATTTTTATTGTATATTTGACAAGGGTGTTTATTTATTTGGTTGGAAAACTAAAAGTAAGGATCAGAATGACAGAGTTGCTCAGATAATTATGACTGGCTTGTAGATACTTTTAGCTGTAGGTGATCAAACCTACATGGGACATTTTGTGGGTTTGTGCCTACATTTTCTTTTTGCCCTTCACAGGAGATGGAAATGTTTCATAATCACTCTATACACAAGAAGCTCATCTGTTAATGTCAATGGGAAGTTTATTAATGTATAAGTTATATACCCTACATCCACCCATACATCATATAATGTGACAAGGCACCTTGTTACATAATCTTCAATGCACAGACATATGTCAATTTATATAGTACTAATATATCAAAAATACATTTTGCCAAAGCATATTTTCTTAGACAAGTAAGTTAGTAAATTACTTAAATATGTAAGGTAGTTATGCTTACATATCTATTTGCATCTCGGTGAAATATTGGGACTAGTAACTTAGTTGCCATATGTAATGGTTTTACATAATGCTAACTTGAAAATTTTCCATGATTATATTCAACATAAAAAAGTAGACTGATAAGCTAGATTTATTTCTTTTGAAGCTGAGTGACATGGTAAGCAAGGTCAGAAAAATAATACATTTTTTTTTACTTCTGAAAGAAAACCTTTGTTCTTTAGGTACCATATTAGGATGATTAATTGGAACTAGAACATTGCTGCATAAAAGTTTAAGGACACACTTCTGATATATTAACCTTTATTCAAGTGCATATAAAATGTAATAAAATTATATGTATTTGGAACTTAAGAAGCATTACTTCCCCCCCCCTTAGAAAATAATATATGCACTTGTTTTGTAATTGAAAAATAAATAAGTAAAAGTAGAAGTAAAATTACATGTTGATTTTGGTAAAACTGAGGATATTCTTAAATATTTAATTTTAAAAGTTTTATGAAAAATTATATTTAATAATTCTAAGTTAGCATATACACATATATTATGTAATATATATACATATATATCATATATATATACACAGACACACAAATGCTTCTTAAGGCTTTATTAATTGGTTTTCTTTTTTTTTTGTCTAATTCTTTCAACTTCCATAAAAAAACTGTTTACCATTTTAAAGTAAATTGCTCAAATGTAATTAAATAAGTGCCATGAGAAAACAAGGAAAGTAAAATTAAGTAACTGAAGAAAACATAACAATATCCCATTTCTGAGGAAATGCTTATAGTGTAATGAATTAATTTTTCATTTTGAGTAATTGGCTATAACACCAGCCATAATGAGATTTACATTTAAAGTTATTAGATTTAATGTATCTTCTAAATGTGTGTAACAATCTCTCATTTCATTTTTATAAAGATTTAAAACAGGAAATATTATTAAATATATAAATTTGCCTTTTAATTTTCCTTTGGCAGATACTATCTTGATGATAAGTATCGCTTTCTTATAGGCAAACATATACAATTCATTAGAGACTCCTAACAAGAAACAAATACATCCGACAGAATAACAGGAATTGCTTGAGTTTGATTTAACTATATATGGTAATACAGAAAGATGGGACTAATCTATAATTTAATAGTAGGTCACAACAATATATGAATGGGGATTTTTATTTATTTATTTTATTTTTAAAAATATTTTATCAATATTTTACAGAGAGGAAGAGAGAGGGATAGAGAGTTAGAAACATCGATGAGAGAGCAACATCGATCAGCTGCCTCCTGCACATTCCCTACTGGGTATGTGCCCGCAACCAAGGTACATGCCCTTGACCGGAATAGAACCTGAGATCCTTGAGTCCGCAGGCCGACGCTCTAGCCTCTGATCCAAACCAGTTAGAGCATGAATGGGGATTTTTAAATAATTTAATGGGTCAAGTAACTTATTTTCCATATGGGCTGTGTTTTTATTGTTGGTTTTAATTTTATAAATAACAAATTGCTAAAAAAAAAAAAATGCCAAAGGT
This sequence comes from Corynorhinus townsendii, assembly GCA_026230045.1. Taxonomy (NCBI): domain Eukaryota; kingdom Metazoa; phylum Chordata; class Mammalia; order Chiroptera; family Vespertilionidae; genus Corynorhinus; species Corynorhinus townsendii. The sequence goes on from JAPDVU010000015.1 coordinate 16,163,239, forward strand.
GTTAACAGTATTTTAGATGTTCTTTACATAGTATATATTTAAATTACTCACACAAGCTATTCTACACCTTATTATTATATTATTATTCCCATGTCATCTAAGTTCTTATATGTAAATGTCATCACTTTCTCACCTCCTTATCACTCTTAACAGTGATGTAAGCTCACTCTTCTCACTTTACTTATGTCAAGAGGGCAAGACCTGTTGCTAAATTTCTGGCATCAAATCTTATAATGGGTCTATACATTTCTATCTCCTTTTAGACCCAAGTTTTTAATTAATTTATAAATTTATTAATTACTGAAAGATCAATCTAGACATATTTATTGAGTTTTACACTTGTCAATTTTTCTATATGTTGCCAAATCTATCTCTCACAGCCAGATATCCCCAATATTTTGAAGTAGTAAAGTATACAGCATCTATTTCTCAGTATGTATTTTTATTGAATTTATTCTTTTTCTTTCAGCACATTATTTAATAGTCACTATTTTTACTACAATTATGTGATTTCATTACTTCCCATTCCCACACTTAATCCATTAATTATCTTATTAGTAAATTAATGCAGTTCTTTTTAGATAAGAGTGGGTGATTGGTTTCAATATAGAGAAAATCAAGAAGATGATAATATTTAAATGATTTCTGGAAAACAGTAATTATTTTTAAAATGCTTGGATTGATATAAAACTGTACCAAAAGACCAATCTAAGAGGACTCTATATATAATATCTGTAAATTTGTGATGCTATAAAATTATATACATAAACACACAGAGATAACTATAATGAGTTGAGGAATGTGGAGTTCATGCAGATAAGGGAAAGAAATAGTGAACATAAAGCAAACCCCAAATATTTGTGATACATACTAACATATTATCTAATTTATTTGTCATAAATATTCAGTATTAACCCACATAAATTATGTATATCCTATACTCAGGAGCTGATTTACTTCTAGTTTACTAGTTCTTTGTTGTAAATTTTAAATGGTAAAGAACAATATTTAAATAAATACAGTAATTATACTTGGAAATATTGCTTTACACAAGAGAATGTAAACATAAATAAAACATTTTATTAAGAAAGTTTTATAAAACTTTTTTAAAACAAAAATATAATATGAATGTTAATTTTTGAAATAATTTGGGTATCATGAATCTATATACATACTAGTAGCTCTCTATATAGTATAAAAATAGATACCTTTCTATTTGTGTAAGTAGGATAAAATAAATACCGTAAGCTGTATATAGTGCATATAGTTCAAGAAACAGTGAGGTCTGTACTGAAATGGGAATTATACCAGTAGTCATACATCAAACACAGAATAAAAGGAAGGTTCGAGTCTCTTGCAAGGTGAACACCCTCAGTCGAGTTTTGTTTATATTTCATCCTCATTTTCTGGGTGATGAATCTTCTGGATACCCATAATAATTACAATGTAGTAATGAGTTAGTTTTCAACTGAGATTTTTATACCCTGAGACAGAGGTTTCATTGACATGGAGAATGAGGAGAGATTCATGTGAAGAACAGGCAAATAAAAAGAGTGCGAGAAAGAAGATACCTGATCCTATACCTCTTTGTCACATCTAAGGGTGAATTGTGAATTTTCTCTATGCCTTTGACAAACACAGGCTCTCAGATCACAATAAAGTGGATGTAGTTGCCATCGGGCTTATTCAAATGAAGATTGAATACAATTGGGATAACTTGGAAACAATACAGCTGATAGAATTGTTTCTTTTAAAATATACATATATTATTATTATTTATTTCAGAGAGGAAGAGATAGGGAGAGAGAAAAAAAACAACCATCAATGACAGAGAATCACTGAATGGCTGCCTCCTGGGGATTGAGCCCACAACCAGGGCATGTGCCCTGACCGGAAATCAAACTGTGACCTCCTGGTTCATAGGCTGATGCTCAACCACTGAGCAACACTGGCCAGACTAGAATTGGTTTCTATGCTAGATATTTGGAGCTTTCTACAGCCATGGAGTTAAGCATCCAACTAACAACCATGAAAAATTTGGAGGGGAATTATATTTTCTTTACTCTCATTTCCTCTATAGTATACTTTGGTCAAGATTTTGTCTTCAACACTCCACTGACTCTGTTCTGGAAGAATTTCTTCATGAGTTCCTAATTATTGCTATATTTAACTCATTAGATTCCTGGACTTTATCCATATTTCACTAATATTTCTAATGTTAACTTTCTTTTTCTTATTATTGCTTCTGCCTTGGCTTTAAAAAGCCGTTCTCATTAGGTCTCTACCCTTTAAACACTGATGTTTTGCTCCACTCACTTCCTATGAGAGCTTCATCAAAAAATCTGTCTCCTTAGCCCAGAGTAGTTTTTTCTGAACTCCAGTAAAATGAATCCAACATGAATAGATATCAGCAAGTCATTATATCACCCACTGCACTCATTAGCTGTAACAACAGAGCTCCTTTTGCACTATGTTCTCCATTAGAAGGAATTTCACCTTCGTTATCATCAAAGAATCCACAAAGTAGGAGTCATCCTCGACACTTCTCATTCTTATTCCTCCTACATCAACTCAGTCACTTACTTCTACACATGTATTTTTGTAACATTTTCAACACTCTGACTTCTATTTCTGTACTCTTGCTTGGAATATTGTTGTAAACTCCTACTGGTTCTCTTGTCTAAAATTCCGTTTCCAAACAAATTCATGTTTAGCACTGGTAAAACACTATTTCCAAATCATCTACCACTTAGCAGCACCTGCACCCATAACTCTGTCTTTCTCCTATTATTGATAAGGACAACTCTTTCAATTCGGTGCTAGATAGTCCCTCTTGACAACTCCAGAGCACCATTCCAGTAATTCCCACTACACTCTTCTAAATCAAAACCTCTTTCCTTTCTTTTGCATACTTTTCATCTATGTGCCCGCATGCTATTACTTTTATCTGAAATAAGACATGTTTCCTTGACTATGTTTTTGACTGGAACTTCCTTCTCTGCTCTCTCTCTCCAATGCCCTTTACAGAAAAACTTGAAATCACTTGTACTCTACCTTCAATTCCTCTTTTCCTCAGTCCCTCTGAAACCTTCCATCATTCTTATTCTGCCATGCTCCAGACAAAACCACTTTCGCCTCACTCCAAATCCTCGTTTGCAACATTACTTTTTCCTCATATCACTTAACACTTAATAGCATACCATAGACATTTCTTATTTATATTTTTGTATTGGTTTCCTCAGCCTCTAGGATGGAAGCTCCATGTGGCCAGATTTAGTCTGTTTTATTTTCTGATATTTCTAGCCACCTGTAATAAAGCCTGAAACATACAAAAGCTCAAGAAATGCTTAATGCCATGCTTGAAATCTACTTGTAGGTCCCCATTACTTATGCAATACAGTACTCACTCTTTTCTTTGGCTATAGGTTTCTTCATATAAGATCTTAGCAATATTTCCTAACTCTATCTCCCCCCAGCTCCAATTCCTTTGGTTCATTCTTTACACTGCTGCCTTGCCAAAACACTAATAATTCCTGGGTAATTTTTTAAATTCACTTGAGACTTTAGATAGGCAAATGTTTATAACTTAACTTTTGCACAGTTAACCCTTATCATTATTAATGTAGAAACACATATGTACCTTAATTGCCTTCATTCTATGAGTATTTTTATGAGCTATCAAATATACATGATTATGTCCTCTATTAGGTACCCATTATACCCCAAACATATCTGTAATACATCATTACATACCCTTAAATAAACTTACTGGTAATCACAAATGAACGTTTTATTTATCTTTGTGTCCAATGAACTGCATAAAATACTAAAACTACTCAATGTCTAAATATCAAATTCAAATATACTTAAGTACTTAAATGTTCCATGTAGATGTCTAGACCTAGATATAATTATTTATACATGAGGCAGCCATAAAAATGCACCTCTCAAACTCTGTCTGCAGACAGTATAGTTGGCTGATGTCTCCAACCACTGTACTCTGTAATTCCATACTGTGGTCACACTGAGGACACACTTCCCAGAAAATTCAGCCAAAGACAGATCATGGACGGGATACGACTCAACTTAGAGATGACTTTGGATCGGGAATGGACTTTCTGAGCTAATTTAGACTTGCTTTGTCTTCTAAAATGCATTCACTCAATCTTCCTTCATTCCCTCTCTCCTTCATCTGGAGTCAGATCTGCATCTTATCTAGGCATTGGTCTTATTAAATCACATGCATGGATAATTCCATCTGTGTATCTGCTTCTTAGAGGAAAAGGCTCACACAAGTGGTAACAGAAATGTTCCAAGAACACAGGTGTTAAGATGATGAATCTGGGATGGCTCACATATGATGCATCAAAGGTGAGGTACAGGTAGTAGGTGGGGTGCAGATTATCCTGGCATTAGGATAGCCACTAAGTTGCTAAATATTTCACTAGCAGTTACCTTGGAAATGTTCCAGTGGTGGGGAGGGTATGGCAGATATAACGGCTAAATCATTCTATAAAGACAAGAGAACTGGCTGGTTACTATTAAGTTGTATTGATGCCTTCAGAGTGATATTTAGAAACTGCGGACCATTAAGCAGTTAATAGCTAAGTACGCAGGGCAGGAGTTAAAGGAGGCCCTTATCTCTTGAAGTGAAAAGGCAGATAGGCAGACTGGAGGTGAGCAGCAGGCTACCAGCCTATTTATTACAGTTGGAGACTTGCAGAGATGTTTGGGAGCACATGAGACTTGGTTGGAAAGTTTGTAAGGAGGACATTCTGAGAAAAGGGAAGTGTGCATGGAATGCCACCTGCCCTGTTTATCGGAATTCCAACTTAGGGGAGTGCTGAAAGTGGTGCCCCTAATTATTCCTTGACCTTTCCAAACAAGTCTGTGCACGTGCAGACCCTGCGTGTTTACTGGAATCCTTATGCTGAATCTTTTGGGTGCCCTGGCTTAAAAAACACTACAAACACACGTGTCCTCCCAATATTACTTACTCTACTGATTGTATCTAAAATATAAACTTTTTCTCAAACTGCTGTTACAATAAAAGCCTAACGAGGCTGGCGATTGAGGCTGTCTAGTTCCTTTATCCAGGCAGTCCCTCAGCCTCTCTTTCATAGCAAACGTTGTGTTGGAATAATCCATTCATCCGTCACTCGGGGGATGCCATTTAGATCCTCAGCCATGGCGGGTGTGTTATGTAAAAATGTGGGCTCTTATGGACAAAATTTGGGCTCCTGAAATATGGGGCAGGCACGTGTGCTTGAAAATACCCAAGTATATTAACTCCACAGCCCCTACTGTACTCTCTGGGCAATTGCCTACTCCTTCCTAGTAAGGGCTACCTTCTGTGATGCTGAAAGATGCTGCAGAAAAAGAGAATGTGCTTCCTCACAAGACGAGGGTTTTTCCTCCGGATATACCTCTATACTTTTTACTGACTGGGGTGATGTTGGCAGTAAATCCCAGAAAAACCTGCCTGGGGAACACACTGGCCTAACATGGGAAAGAGACTATAACCCCCCCCCCCCCACCCCAAGAAAAAAAGTCAAAAATAGCCAGTGTGCAGAGACTGGGAATATTCCTAAGATTGAATCTTGAGGGTACTTGATTAAGAGGACCAAAATGTAAAAGTAGGAAACTACTGATTGAATTGGGGACTCTTTCCCAGGACATAGGACTTACCCTAGCAGAGCCTTTAATGGGTTAGAGAAAAGTTGTTCCTGCCATGGCCCTTTAGAACTGGATAAAAGCAATCATGATCACTAAGTGGGAGGAAATGCTTGAGCTGCTCTAGTAGACGTTATGAAAGAAGGAAGAAGGAGGTTAAGAGAAGTGGGCATGCTGACATGGATATATTATGTAAGGTCAGAAGACCCATCACAGATGTTCTATGGGGGAGTGAGGACTCACCATTCACCAAGACCACAAGGTGACAGGGGCACCAGTCCTCCTCTGTGAAACAAGGCTGACACAGAAGAGATGGCTGAAGAGCTGGGTGATTGGGGCTCCAAAGTAATAGAGGTCAGAAGTTTGCACTTAACTGCCAGGGGGCTGCAATTACTGTTATGACTGGCAAGGCCAAAGGAGAAGATAAGGGGCTTACCCGACAAAGATTTGTGAAGATGGCTAAAAGTGTACAGACTGCCTAGGAGCAAAACAGAGAAGCAGCCCACAAGGATGCTTCTCAATTTGTCAAGTAACCTGTTGGTCTCCTTGAGCAACAGTGCATGCAATAGCCACAGCTCAGCATTGATCTCTGTTCTGACAGGTTGAATATTCACAGGCACAGTAGCTAGACCTGCCTTGGTTCATAGAATTTCTTACTGATGGCTCCCTATGTAGTTTAAGTCCTGGCCATAATAGCTGCTTAGCTTGTGTGTCAATAGTGTCCTTTTAGTATACAGAGATAACAAATATGTATTTTTAAAAAATTCATGCATTTTCATAGCTGTCTCAAATTATATTTTGTCGCATGTTTACAAAATTTTCTTGATTTTAAACTGTTTCTTGTTCTCCTACACTGAAAATCTATTCTTAGCTTATTACTTAATTGTTACATTTACCTACTAGTATATATACACAAATATGCATATATATTTTAAAATAATAATAAGTGTTACTTTGAACAAACAATAACCTACATTTGACCCACCCTGTATATGAAGGGCTATTCCTAAATTAAAGGGATGTCACATTAATGAAACATCCCCTTCATCTGGGTCTCAGTTGTATCCCTGAAAAATGCATATGTCGAAGTTGTAACCTTTAGTACCTCATGTCCATGTTGGAGATAAGTTCTTTACAGTGGTAATTAAGTTAAAATGAGGTCATTACGGTGTGCCCAGATCCTGATGAAAAGAGAAAAGTTGGACACAAACATACACAGAGGGCGAATATCATGTGAACATGAAAGTGCTCATCTATCAGTCAAGGAGAGTGGCCCCAAAATGAGCAAACCTTGTAAACCTTGTTCTCAGCCTTCAGACCTGTGAGGAAATGAATTTCTGTTTAGACCAGTCTGGATGGCAGCCCTAGCAACTGCTATATGTACCATCTACAGTGCAGCTTTGCTTTGGTGAGGGTACTCTGCCATGAATGTACCTCTTCCAAAGTAGAGAATGACATTCCAGGTTAATATAGAATACATTTCTTTCATGGACTCGATAATATCCACATATTTTTCATACTCACTCTCAGTAGAAGAGCAGATATGCCTCAATTTGATGTGACTATTTATTCATTTAAAATAAAATAGACTATACATGTATGTTACAAGTGAACACCAAGTTTCTATCCATTCAAGAATTACATTACAAATGAATGCATAGTTTTGGCAGCATGTCATAAATATCTTTTGACTTCTGTTTTAAACAAAGTTTAGCACTATTTACTTCAACAGGTCCAACTAAGCTATAGAAACAACCAGGAAAGGCGTAGATGTATAAAATATATGACCTCTCTAGACTAAAGAGTTACCAATGCTAGTGGTAAAATGATTACTTTTACTCTTGCTTTTAAATAGTATCTGTTAAAACAGTGATTAGGGCATTCAAATAACCACAGAGAGAACTTATGTTTTATGCATTAAAACCATTGGAATAATAAATCTGAGCTGAATGTGCAGTGAAAGAAAAAAGGGTCATAGAACAAAGGAAAAATGTGATAACTTGCTCCTGGGGCTATGTCTCCTTCTTGAAGTGCAGCCTTTACTCCTGCTGCACCAGTCAGCTGAGAAGCCATTTCCTGAATCTATTTAATGAGATTCTAAAATAACTTGTTTCTGAGAGTCCAAAATGCCCCTGACAGCAAGACGTAACCAAATACATTCAGTCAGCTAAGATTCAATTTCAGATCTTCATAGAATACCATGACATATTATTTTCTTTAAAATTCCTTTATGCAATGAACATATTTGGCTTGCGAGCAAAACTATATTCATATTAGCTTTAAAACTATTGAAATTCTTTCTTCCTTTTGGTAAACAGTTACTGTGTCCAGTCCCAAATCCGCACATCCTGCCTCTGTCATCATTTTATTAAGAGTTTTGTCCCCTCCCCCGCAGTGGCTTCAGTACCAGCCCACAGATCAAGCAAATGGTGTATGCTAGACACAGACATGTCTTCCTGGCCTATATTCCAGCACCATGATGAATGTCTACCTTCATGTATTAGTGTCTGTATGGTGCTGGTTGTTGAATGAATTTAATTCCATCCCTTCTTATATGTAGTTACATATCATTTTGAAAATGTTATGCATACTTCAGGGTTCTTTAATACTGCTTTTTTCAGTTTTTGAAAAGTTTCTTGGTGACTCTGTGTACCTCCAAGATCTGCCACAAGAGGTTTCCACTGTTGATGCCTCCTTCTCTGTGAGTTCCCCCTTTGTAGTGAGTCCACGAACACCCATAGTCCCACTTAAATGCCTCCGAAGAATTCATAGCTATCTCTACTGGTAAGCTGCCATAACTTACATGGGGCAAAATGATTCATCCTGGAAGGGTGATAATTGACCATTGGAGTTGAGAAGTATGTTCTGCTAGTAACGGTCTAAAAGCCGGGGTAGCTGGAGTGTAAGCACAGCCTCACAGCATTTCATGTGGGAGCGCTCGGGCTTTCCTTCCTGGGTTATGCTGCGTTGGCAGCCCATGTGTCTGCCTGGACCTCCCTCGGCTGTGTCCGGGTCAATAAGGAATCTGATTATGCCTGAGGAGTCTCTGCCTGATCTTTACTCACCAATCTGAAGGCTATTTCTTATCTCATACATGTAGCAGCACTGCTTCCCATGTTCCTTGGCAATTGTTTGTACTCAATAATGACCTCCTTAAACATTTTCAAGATAGAAAAATATCATGATTTTGAGATTAATAAATATTGATGATATTTATGAACTGTGATTTAGCTGCCAGGTTAGATAAGATAGTAAAAAAAATACCCAAATAATGGAGAAAGAACAGAAATAATTTTGATACTGTGAATTAAAGTCCTTTACATAGCTTAGAAAGCTAATTATTAGGGGAGAGATTAAAGCATATATAAGTTTGCAAGCTTTGTGTATATTTTGATTGAATGAATTGTAAAATAATGGCTATCTATACATGTGTTAAAATGCTATAGTGCATAACTGCATAATATGTAATTGAAAACTGTATTTAATATGACCTCATTGTATATTTCAGGGTTCTCTTTTCTTTAAAAATGCATTTCCATTTTTTAAATACATGGTGATAGGAATATTGATGTAGTTATACATACATATGCCAGAACATATATTTTTCTAATGCCAAAACATCAACCATAGTGAGAAAAATATCGCAGCTTCATGATTCGTGGGGAACATCCTATTGCTTTGTTTTTAGCCCAGCTATTGAGATAGAAATCTAACTTGGAAATGTTCTTGCATGAATTATTTATTGGTTACATACACTTGCAACTTCTGATGAAAGAAAACATTGAAAGCATAATTATCAATCAGTAAAAGAGAAATGTGTGGAGAATGCGGAAATCCAAGGAAACTATATTGAAAATATCTCATTAAAATCAAATGTATTCCCATCACTAGTCTTTTGTTTTTGTATTAAGACTAGGGGCCCAGCGTGTGAAATTACGCAGCCCCGCCCACCCACCTGCAGCCCTGCCTTGACACCTCAACCTCTCCATGCAAAGCTCCAGCACGCCTGGCCCAGCCCCTGAACCCTCTGACCTTCTCTGGCAGCTTCAAGCCCTGCCCTCAGTCCCTCGAGTTGCCTCGGGCTGGTCCCACCTTCTCCGGGCACCTCCCTGCTTCTGCCCCATCTCCAGAGCAATGTGGTGGCTCTGCCCCATCATGGCGCTGGAGGAGAGTGTGGAAGCCTCCCGCCTTCTGCACTGTACTTCTTCCCCTGGCAGGTGGCTGGCGGGGCGCTGTGTGAGCTGTGGGTGGTGAAGGACTGGTGAGGGGGGGCACTACAGGTTCTCACCCCTGTCCTCCTCGGCACGGGATGGTCCCACCTCCTCTGGGTGGCCCCCCCGCCCCGCCCCACTTCCGCCCCACCTCTGGAGTAACACCCTGCCATCCATGCACAGGCAGCCTCCTGTGATCGGTTGTTATGTGTTACAGTGTCCTGACCATTAGCATACTAGCTCTTTATTATTATGATTCTCTTGATGACTCTGTTTCTCTGGAGCTACAGAGAAATATACAAGTACTCTGCATATTGGAAGATAAATAGGTAGAGAGAAGATTAGATTCTTTTAATAAAGTGACTTGATGTGGTGTGATTAAAACACAGTATCAACATGGAATAACTATTGACCTGCTATCATTCTATATAAAGTTTCTTAGGTACTTAAACAGAGAGGAAACAAAATAAGAAAGCTCTACGTCCCTCTGAATATTTATTACTATCTAAGAATTCATTTTAAAATGTGAGCATAGAAGTTTGATCCAATTAGGAGGGGACATTTTAGGTCAAGTAACAAAGAAAAACAAAATAGTCACTTTCTCTCCATTTTGCCCACCTGACTCTCTATGTCACCTTCGACAATCTGAGCAAAGCATGCACTTGAAATACAAAGGAGTGCATGAATATTTATTTCCACATTTCAGGTATAATTGTTGTAGACACAAGGCCTGTCCTGAGTATAGATATTTGGAGAACAAACTCCTGTTTATCTTTAAGCAAGTCTTACTAGAACCTTGAGAGAAGAGAAAAGGGAAATGAAGCACATATAAATGCTTTTAAATAATTACTTTAAAAACTATTTCTACCAAAACTATAGTCAAGTTGATGGTTCTGGAATCTGACAATCCAGATTAGCCTTCTTGAGCTGTGCGATTTCGAGATTTAGCAGTAGGAGTAGGAATGATGCTTTTGTGTTACATGCTGTAATAGTTTCTTACTGATTGGTATTGTTGATTAGAATTAGAAACATAGGTTGCAGCCAAAGGACTAAGCATCATAAATTCTATAATAGGTAGTCATATTTCAGCCTATTGGTAATAGAAAGTGACTAAATGACTTTGAGCAAGGGAGTTAAATAATGTGCAGGTTAATTTGAAACTATTCTAAAGGAAATGTGCTATCATAGATTGAGGTAGGAAGACAGAGAGAATAGGATGTTCATCTTGAATTTCTAGGATCTTTAGCCTTTTCTTTTTTTTGAGCTTTATTTTTTTTACATTTTTTTGTACATTTGTTTGTGCCTTTGTTTCTTTTTCCAGAAATAAGTTTTTCTTATTAATCTATTATGTTACCTCACATTTCAATATAATTAAATAACTAAACCTGTTTTAATATTTCCTTATTATCTTTGATTTTAACTACTGCCTGGCCTATTTAAAAGTCACAGTGTTTGACTAAACAGCACAGAAAACACCCCCTAACCTTTTTTACTTATACCCCTAATGTCTTTATTGAGCAAGCTATCTATACTGTAGAAAGTCACTAAAAAAGTTAGAAAAAAATAACAAATTGTCGGGGAAATAACTTCTATAAATTACTCTAAGATAAAACTAGGCCAGATGTACTCTTAAGAGTTCTTTACAGAGAAAAGTAAGGAAAAAATATTATACATATTTAAATTGGTCATTCAGTAATATTCCACAAATAGGGAAGGTACTTGCCTTTCAGTCACACTAGTGAACAGATATCTTTGGCCAGAATGGGTGTGACTATTACAAGCATAGGGACATTTGGGAATACATAATCCCCAACACGAAGCAGTTTGTGTTTCTGGTTGCTTGTGTGGCTCTTAGCTCTCCTGGGTTTGCCCATGTGGCCCATGGCCATGAAGACCCCATCTGCAATAGACTAATGGACTGCAGCAGGAAACACAAGCTAACCAACCTGATGCTGGACTGGACTCACCTCCAACATGGACAAGAAACTCTGGACACTGGGTCTGATTTTTAGCTCTACTGAAGCCCCAGGTACACTTCTTTTATGGTGGGACAAAGGGAAATGACACTTTGGAAACTTAGGGATGTAATTCCACAGAAATAGAAAACATTAATTCTCCCCTGCAAGTCTCAGAAATTATTTTTTCTTGGTACTGCAAGAAATCCACTCCCACTAGCAACCAGGGGAGATGGAGACCTCTCCCTTTTGTTAACACAGGCACCTGCCTGAAGCCCTCTTGTTCCCATACTAAATTCACGTTAGGCTAAAGCAGTACCCTACAATCTCCTTCCTGGAGCAGGTTTCTGCGTCTGAATCTCTTGGGCAGGAAAGGGGAGGTAAAAGGTTATTTCTGAGTCTTTTGTTTCCTAATAGCAAGGAGCTCAAAGTCAATATCCCAAAAAGCAGCTTCAGGTTGGTGGAATTTTGGCCCCTTCAAGAATTTAAAAATACTTCCAAATTCAATAGAATTCCTAAGACTTATGACATATATGATTCATATACAGGAAGTTAGTACTGTTTATAATTTAAAATATTGTAAGCAATATAAGAATATTTCTTCAGATAACTATGTAATCTTTTCTAGAGTATTTCAGTGAAAATTCTTTGGAATCTAGAAAGTTGAATCAGTTCCCTTTCAGTTAATAACTTAAAATCTGATTCACTGACAATGGCTACAGAAATGTCAGGATTGAAAAAAAGTTGTAGGCCATATTTTGGCTTGGGTAGGAAAGGTTGGTCATAATCAACCCAACTTCCACTCTTTGCCTAAGGATTTTTATTGCTATTCACCTGGAAGCTAATTTACAACATCTTTTATCCAGCAGGAGTCAATCAATTATAGGTGGGGGTTGGCTTGTAAATACCCCAGCTCCCTCACTCCCCAGGGAGTCACTGATTTGTGTATCTTAGTATGTTTCTTAGATTTTTCCATAGCAGGATTAACTACAATCATACAAAAATGTATGTGTGATAAAAAATATAACCTAATTTCCAGTGGCAATATACAGATTTATTTAACTCATGATTTTTGTCATGCAACCTTATTGAATTTTAAACTCACACAATCAGGTAGATGAGATCAATCAAAGGACTTGTATGCATGCATATAGGTCTAACCAATGGACACAGACAACTGGGGGGTGAGGGCATGAGTGGGGGGAATAGGGGGTTAATGGGGGAATAAGGACATATATATATAACAACTCAATCAATAAAGAAATTTAAAAAATAATAATTAAAAAAATAAAGAAAAAATATTTTCTTCTCAAAAAATGTGTGTGCTCTGTTTTGTGTTTTTTTTTTTTTTTTTCAGAATTCTTGGAATAATATCTGAGAGACATAAAGATAATACAGAATCTATTATTTCTGGTAACTTTCATTTTGAGTAATTATGTGAAGACTTAAATATACTTATTTTAAATAAATGTGAATTTTTAAATTAAAGATCAATTAATTGAACATGTTGAATAATATATATTTTTGAACTCTCAAAAATGCTTATACTGTATGTATTTTCAACTGTATTGGGCTTATAGAACAGTAACTAAATAATAATAAAACTCTGGATTCAAATTTTATCCCTACCCTTGAAACCCTATGTGGGGTTTTTGAGTCCCAATTTCATTGTCTCCTGAAATCAAAGACTGAAGTCATGGATAAAAATGGTTAGTGGAACCAAATTTATTGAGAGAAGCCAGTCCTGAGAAAGGTGCATCTGGGATTCCAGGATCAGGCCAGTGTCCAGAGCTTCCTTTCTATGTTACAGTCAGAAGTAGTTCAGCATCCAAATTAATTACCATTTATTAGTCCATGTGTGGAGATACATGGCCATTGGCCACATGGGCAATGAGGAGTGCATCTCCTGCCATCAACCCAAGCATCTAGAGCGCCAGGGAGAGACAGAAGAGGAAGTGCGTGCACTGTTTTGTATATATGCTTGTTAGTTCCTGACTGGTCCTTTCAAAGAATTTTTCCTTAGCAACATTCATTAATTTTCTTTTATTTTTTATACATTTACTAGAGGCCCGGTGCACAAAATTTGAGCATGGGGGGGAGGGCCCTCAGCCCGGCCTGCACCCTCTCGCAATTTGGGCCTAAAGCATTAGTAGGACATTCCTCTCACAGTCTGGGACCCCTGGCTCCTAACTGATCACCTGCCTGCCTGATTGCCCCTAACCACTGGCCTGCCTGCCTGATTGCTCCTAACCACTGGCATGCCTGACTGATCACCCCTAACCACTTGTCTGCTTGCCTGATCACCCCTAACCACCTTTGCCTGTCTGCCTGATAACCCCTAACTGCTCGCCTGCCTGCCTGATTGCCCCTAACTGCTCTCTGGGGGGTAGGGCCAGCCAGGGGGAGGGGCCGTCGTCTCTCTAGTCTCTGGTCATTCTGGTTGTTCTGCCATTTTGGTCGCTGAGCTTTTATTATATAGGATTCTTTATTTTCAGCGAGGAAGGGAGAGGGGAGAAAAAGATAGAAACATCAATGATGAGAATTATTGATTGGCTGCCTTCTTCACGCCCCCTACTAGGGATAGAGCCCACAACCTGGGCATGTGCCCTTGACAGGAATGGAACCTGGGACCCTTCAGTCCTCAGGCCAATGCTCTATACACTGAGCCAAACAAACATTCATACATTTTAAAGCTGGCTTCTCAGTTGCCCCCCCCCCCCCCTTTTTCCCCACCCAATTGGGTTGTCTTTGTAACTCCACCGAGTTGGGTACCCCCGTTTTATTTCCTCACCCTCATGGTCCCAATTCCTGACTACCTAGTTTCCCTCTGTCTTCTCAGCACCCTTTATAGTTTATAATTTCAATATCTTAAAATTATGGAGATATACCTAATCTACAATATGCTTATTTTAATTTACAAAAAAGAATGAGCTGATTATAATCAATTTTCTCATGACTGAATGACAGCCAAGAACTAGAAGAAAAAGGTTGCATTTTACATACCAGAAGTATTACTCTTGCTAAACAGGTCTATGGATAGTCTCTTTCAGGTCCTGCCAAGTAGACAATCTTATTTGTTTTTAAATAAATTGTCAGATATGAGTCACCCTTTGTTAAAAGCTAAGAATAAGGTCCTTGGTTATGATATGGGGTTCCACAAAACCAAGGCAAGATCTGTTACTTAGTGTAAAATAATAAAAAAAAATTGCACAAGGAACTTGTTAAGAATGACAAAGAAAACTTTATTCAACACTGCAATAGGATTCAACACTATTTTTAAACACTTGTGAGATAATGAAAAAGTATTGAAGAACTGGTTTGGGGGAATGATTAGACCATCATTGTTTACCAATTGTCCTTTATTTCAGTTAGTTTTTACCCTTCCACAGAGACTGGGAGAAATGGGCATTATCTTTCTTGATGATTGCATTTCAGAGGGATTGCTCCCAAGTTTAAGAGAAGACATTCCTGGGTTGTAGAAGATTTACATCTAAAAGTAACAGAGAAGAAATTTAAAATTGCAAGTTTTCTAGAGTGAATGCTGTAAGAAAAGGAAAGTATGGAACCTAAGGAATATTCAGGAAGAAGCCTGTCTAAAGCTTAGTGAAGTTTAATAAAACTGTGAGGCCATTTTAGTAATCATCTAAGAGAATGAGACATGCTATTATGTTTTCAGTTTTTAAATATTCTCTCTCTCTCTCTCTCTCTCTCTCTCTCTCTCTCTCTCTCTCTCTCTCTCTCACACACACACACACACACACACACACACACACACCATCTGTTTTATTGTAGAGGTGACCTATTAAGTGAAGAACTCGTAAAAAATTATAGTATCTATGTTTGTGTTCCAGGCACCAATTAATCACCAAAAATAACCACACTGGATTTGGGTTGCAATGTTTCACAAAGTTGGGTAAACAGATATATTATTGGTAACAAGTGTTCTCAAATTTGCAAATTACTGGGCTAGGACATCAGTTTAAAAATAGGACATGACTAATACATTTCTTTAGAATGTCTCCACCACCCCTAAGTCTTGAGACACTATTACTTGTTCTTTTAGTAGCTGGCTAGGGCCTGGGGGTTCTCCATTGACTTATTTTTGCACTGAATTGTCTGACTACTTAATCCAGTCACCAAGGGTGTGCCCTTTCTAGGGTCACCATGAAAAAGAAAAACTTGAACAGAGGACATTTACACATTACAATATAGATTACCGCTGCAGCCAATTATATACTTAGACAAAAACCTGACAACAACATTAGCATGAAGTTAAAACATTGCATTATTGTGTACGTCCATTTTACCTAGTGTTACTTAATGGTCCTATTAAAAGAAAAGAAAGGTCACATTATTTGTTCTCATGGTAACTCTCTCTAAACATACAAAGAAAGGCAATGATTAGTCATTTTCATTCATTTAATATTCAGTGTGTTCACTTGCCAAAGCACAAAGGCCAGAAAAGGAATTAACCTTTGCTCTGGGTTTGAGACGAATGAAACCAAAATAAGAACCACCTAGCATTAATATTGTTCAATTGAAGCTGCTGAGAAGACAGATGAAGGCTTTAAAATAACCCCAGATGGTTACTGGTATATCCCTCTCAAAACAAAAATGCCAGCCTGTTCAGTTCAAAGATCATTAGTTCCCTTACTTGACAATTTGGGATTTTACATCTCATAATGTGAGAAATGCACTGTGTTATCTAACAGAGTGTGTGACCCTGGGCTAATTAAAAGGCACACATGAGCAGGGCAGGGTGAAGCCAGGCTACTTCATTACAAGTGGTGGTTGTTCCCTGGAGGCAGAAACATCAAAGGATTCCTGGAAGTGGTCCAAGGCATCCTTCAAAGGCAATGTGCTTCCCAGATAGCAAGGCTGCTGAGTGGGATTGCAGCTCTGGGAACTGTTTAATCTGAGTGTGGCTTTTTATTTGTTTGTCAGATTGGTGAAATACGAGACCTCGGAGGGAATTGATCATGCAGACTGAAACTGAATGTGACCTTTGTAGCTGACAGGCCAGACTGGCTTATGGGGAGAGGAGGCTGTGGTTAGTGTCTGTATGTTCTGTCACCTTTTTAAATGGAGAGTGACAGATTAATGGAAAAGAGGAACAGGGGAGTATGGAGACTTCGCTAATGCTATGATTCAATTCCATGGCTCCCTTCCCTTCCAGGATAGGAATGCACTGCTGCCCCTGTGTTAAATCCTAACTGAAAGCCAAGCATTCAAGAAGCAAGAACATCTATTTGACAATAGGACTATACAAAGTTAGGCAGGAAGCCTGAAAACTACTGCTAATTCCAATTCTAGGAATCTCTCCAACAGAAATAATCTATCCATGGGCAGGGATAAATGTGGCAGAATTGTTTGCAAAGTGAGCAATGTAATTTAAGAACTTCTTAAGAGGTTAAATATGTAGCACCATATAATACAGATAATAATTAATTATTTATATGTCATATATAATTAATGTATTGACATATTTATGTATTTATAATTATATGCAATATTATAATTGTTAACATACAGTAGTAGGGCAATTTATAAATTCGGTTTATTTTAATAATATGTTATGTGTATATATAAGGTATTTTATAATATATATTTGTGTATTTTAAATATAAATTCATACATACACATACATTCACACAAGTAAATATACTACAATGTATACTGATCCATATACACATAGTACTGAAAAAAAGAGAGAAAATGTGAGATGGAGGAAGTTTGTGTATTTCTGCATGTAGCTATGCTATAATGTTCATTGGGATTCACATGCATGGGAATAAATAATGAAGTAGATGATTTCACTTTAGAGAGGTAGATGATTTCTATACATTCCAATTTAGATTTTTAAGATATACATTTGTAAATGAAGGTACAAAATAAAAAAAAAATGGGGTTCTCTCTCCTCTGGAGAACAAATATTTATAGGCCCTGATTATTTTTCCTAAGTTTTTATAGTCATATCTAATTTTCCTCTCTTGTTCACCCATGTCATTTTAATTTTTTTTAATTGAGCAATATCCAGTGTTTCTTTTGACCTATAGTTTTTATCAAGAAGTATTTTAGATGGTTAAAATGGTTTAAAGGCCCAGCTCACATCGAGATACAGGTGACAGACAGAGACTTGGCCCAGCTCAGATCGGGACCCAGGTAACAGACAAGAGACTTGGCCGACAGCAGTTGCCCTATATCTAAATTCAGCTGAGCATTTGGAATGCTCAGGGCCCACTCAAGAATGCAAATAATCCTTCTCACTAATATTTACAGGGTAAACTAAGATTGTTGGTAGAGTATTAAATTTGACAGTAAAATAGTAATCGAGTTTTCAGATTAATTTAAATAGGCTAATTGAAATAAGTGGATATTCAAGTACTGGACAAAAAGCTATTCTTAAAGTAATAACTAAAATTTCTATTGGTAGTTCATCTCATGGTAAAATTCCTGAATATGCAATGAACCTAAAGCAGTCATATGTGTGGGGGGAAAAAAAAAAATTTTTTTTTAATTTAAAGTTATCAAGACTGCATTATAAAATTTACAAAAACCTCCATTAAAAAAAAAAAAGGGGGGGGGATAGTAGGGCAATATCATGTAAGGAAAAATATCCTATAAGTAAATTACATCTAGAAAATTTTTACTTTACCAAATTAAGTTTCATTTGCAATGCTAACAGCAAGACGGCCATTAAAAACACACATGGTGTCTAAATAAGACAAAGGAAAATCGTTTGAACAAAAATAAAAAGGATCCCAAATCAATTATATAGAAAAGATTCCTTTATTAACTTGTGGTCGAGAATATATTTGTATATTTTCAGAAAACAACCCCAAGACCAGATGGATTCCTGCAACAGAGAGGAATTGACAGGAGTGCTCCAACCACGAAGACAAGAGGCAAAAACAGTCCAGAGATGGAAGACGCTGACAACGCCTTGCCATGGGAGCAGTCAGCAGCTGTGCACCGCTGCAGGTTGCCTAGGACCAAACCAGAGAGGGTCGGACCTGCATTGCCACCATGTGCCCACCATCCAGATATCACTGCTGACATGTACACATAAGGAACTGTTGGACATTGAAATTGGGACTCAAACATTTTTTTGTTTTGTCTTGTTTTGTTATTATATGTTTATTTCCAGTCTGCAAAGGCAAAACTTTTTAAAGGAAAGAAATGGTGGGAAAAAGATACATAGGCAAAGAAGCATTGAACAGACTGTCAAACTACATTGGGAAGACAGGGGTGGTTGGGCGAGGAGGGCTGTAAGAGACCAACCGAAGGACTTGTACGCATGCATATAAGCACAACCAATGGATATAAGACACTGGGGTGGGGGGGGAGGGTGGGCAGGTGAAGGCATGTCCTGGGGGGTAGGGGAGGTCAGGGGGAGATCAAAGGGGGAAAAAAAAGGAGACATATGTACTACTATTTGTAATACTTAAAACAATAAAAATAAAATAAAATTAAAAAAAAAATAAAATAAAAATCAAGTAAATAAAAAAAAAATAAAATGGTTTAAAGATACAGTTCCTAATAAAAAGATGCAGATTTAATAACTCTTATAAATGCACACAAATGTTCCATTCTTTCAATGTTCACCAAAGACTTTGCTTTGAGTATTGGGCTTCACTCTCCGTGGAGGTCCAAGTTGCCTTTATTGTACACTAAGAAGACTTTTTAGTAACCAGTTTTATTTTCCCAAGGTGGTGAGAGAATTTGGATTTGGTTTTGAAATACTTTGGTCTCATAATCTCTTAAATGTTTTATGTCCTTTTTCTTTAATTGTATCTTATATTTTTCTCACACTATCTTGACATTATTTGCGCTGGTTCACCATTATGACTTCCTAAATACTCTGTTTTTTAAAGTAGAAACTATTTTTCTTAATACTTATCTGTTAATTTAATATTTAATTCATATAGTTGGAAACAGCAGTAAAGTGGCTTACATGGATGTGAGAAAGAAACTAGTTCACTCTCGATAAGCAATGCAACTTAACATGGTAGAACGTGTGTGGCTCACTAGAGAACAGCTACAAGCTTAGTGGGTTAAGAGGGCTTTGGACATTGAACAAGAAATGTTACAGGGCTATGATTCCCAAATGGGTTTCATTTTTCTTCTCAGAAGACATTTAGCAATAATGAAAGACATTTCTCAATGTCACCTATGCAGGGGGAAGGGTGCTATTGGCATCTGTTGGGTAGAAGCCAAAGATGCTGCTGAACATCCTATGTGCACAGGGCACACCCTCAATAAAGATGATCTGCCACTAGTGTTACCATTGAGATATCCTGTTACACTAGCAGGAATAGAGAGCTGTTAAGCCTGTATATCATTTAATAGGAAAAGATGTAGAAAAATATTATGGTTTCACATGCTAGGATTTGTTTGTTTGCTTCCAGAGAGAAGTATGAAAGTTGTGTTTTCTTCAACCTTTCATACTCCACAGAAAAGTAAATATTAGGTTGTACATAAAAAGTTCGCATTAAATTATTGTTCAAAGATACAAATTGCAATAATAACTTGTAGCCAGACAAAGATATATAATATACAATAAAGATAACATATGTATATAATATATAGTAAAGATAAAAATGGGGCACATTAAATACTTAATAAGAAAAAAGTACCATTAGTTTAAAATATGATTCACAAAGTGTCTTGCAATCATTTATAAACAAAAAATTTTCTCTTAAATCAACCTCAAAATATAATTTCAAATGTAGGTTTTTCAAAATAAGAAAGCAGATTTTTGAATACATGATTTTAGAAGTTTACAACTATGGGAGCAGATGCTCAATGTAATTACCTTGTGATTCATCTAAATTGCTGCTAAATTTAAAAGCAAGCTATGTAAGCACATTAGATTTTTTAAATAGACAATAAATTGAAAATAACTGTATAGCTAATGAAATGAATAAAAATATGACATTTCTTGAAAAAATATTTCATGTAATGTTACATCTCTACTTGGTAGACTTTTTTTCTACTGAGTTTAGAAATTACTATATAAATTATAATCATTTATGTTTCAAAGTCATATTTTATGTCTATAATATTTATATAAAGTGAGGAAAATGTTATCCCTTCACTATCTACTCGACGTGTTAAAATTTGTACCTAATTTGGAAAATTGACATACCAGGAAAATTTATACCAGTAATCCACTCACTGTTTGCAAATAAATTGATCCAGCAACTAAGAGACTCACATATTGGTAGAAGGGTTAAACAGTCATAGCAGAAGTGCAGTTCACATTTGCTTTAGTTATACTGGTAGAGAGATATTGTCTATGTGATACTGAAGAAGCTTCCATGTCCTTCAGCTGAAATATACTGTGTTTTGAAGGAGAATTATTTGAGTAAGTTTTTGTCTAATACAAAAATGTTAGTTAAGCCACAGGATGAAAAGTGCTACATAATGGCAAAAATTAATATTAGAAAATATTTGAGTAATTAGATGTTGACCCCTTATACTGGCTTTGAATCTGGCCCCTTGCATGTAAATAACATTTATTATGCACTAGCAAAGGTGTGCATTCATGTTAGAAAGGTTCAAAACCCAGCAAAATTTAGGAGGTCTTTGATCACCTCCATGTTTAATGTCAACATGCGTTTTCTGTTGTTGATCATTATAAATGACTTTTCAGAATGTCATGTTGTCCTGTTTCTTTAAAAACCTTATTTTTATCTATCTGCTGGTTTTGACATTACCCATCTCTGGTCCTATCTTCAACCTGGCTTCCAATTCCTTCCCTAAGAACCAAATACTAAGTCACAGGGAGTTGGTCATTTGCACATTTCTTATCATATTTTTAGAGGCAGTATTGGTCTAGTAAAGCAACAGTCTAATGTCAGTGGGCCTGAAATACATATTCTTTGAGAGAATAACCAAGTACTGAGAAGTATTCAAAGGCTTCAGTGTCATTTTAGCTGTAGCATTTATATAGCTACAAATTATTACCTTTACTTTTACATTTCCATTAGCTAAAATCTACTGGGACAGAATAATATTTCTCATTATTTTTCTTTTCAAAGGATGGGATTGATATTTTTAAGCTTAAAGAGGCAAGCCATGTGCTGAAATAGAAACTAAAGGTTTGAGAACACAAGAGAAATAAAGCTCAGCATAGGTAACAATGATTTTAAAAAGGTACAAAAAGAAAAGGAAAACTATTGTTCAGAGGCAATTGAAATGAAAGTGACTGCTAGAATCACAAATATCAAAGGGATCTTAAATCATAATTACCAAACCTACTAACAAGTAAATCTTGCAAAAGTGACATTGCACAATGGATGCTATGAATTGAGAACATACAGGAAGAGAAACAGTGAGAATACAGGATGACCTGACCTCAACAAGCTATTGCTTTTTCTGGAGGTTCCTAGTTGGTAAATGCTAAAAGTATGCACTGTATTAAAATTTCTCTGAGTTGTTTTGAATCACTGGTCTAAAAAATAATGAGTCCACTGGTAAAATATGGTAGGCTATAGAACACTTTCATTCCTAGGAAAGGCCTAAGGTGAGCTCCAAGGCAGGCTGAAAGACCTTTTACTTCTTTTCTCTTTAAGTTCAAACCATATTCTTATAACTTATCACTCTAAATATGAGGAAAAGCCAATAAGACAATCCATATATTGTAGTAGAAAAGACCAAAAAGATAAAAGTCTAAAGAATGTTGGAACTCACAAGAGAAAAGTCTCATGCATATAAATGAGGAATTAGAAGCCATTAGGCAGTTAGGGACAGGACTGGACATGGGGGAGGGAGGGAAGGGAAGAATGTAAAGGGGAGGAGCAACTGAACCTTCCTGGGAGGAGCAGAAACCAGTTGGTGTCAGTCACACCCTGCCCCATGTAAAATGGCAAGAATAAAAGGCCCTGATCATGGGCTGGACATACAGGGTGGGAAAAGAGTGGGAACTCTGAAGTTTAAAATGTATGGATGCTGCTAGGGCCAAATTTTTTGGACCTGCCAATGGGAAGTTAGCAGGGCACATATTAACCTCTAGGCAAAGACACTTCGCTGGTAATCCCCCTGGGTCTCCTCACTGCTGCAGGGAGCTTTTCTGTAATAAAACCTTGCTTTCACTCATCTCTTTGTCTGTGAACTCATTCTTGGACCCCAACAGAAAACTGGTATAATTAAGGGACAACTTTCACCATGTATTATCTTTTCTATTCAGGGTAATGAAGAGAACAAAAAATAGCTATAAGGAGGAATAAATCATTCCATATCTGAATAACTAAATAACATATAATATAGCGAAAACATAAAGTATGAAGAAATGAGGCATCTATATATATATATATAAAAGGTTAATATATTAAGTGTCCCTCCCTCTGTCTGACAGTCACTAAATGTGCACTGACCATCAGGGGGCAGATGCTCAATGCACGAGCTGCTGTGATGCACACTGGCCAGCACCAAGGACCTGGCATGGACAAATCAATGCTCTGCTTCCCCCAAGTGGGACACAGGTCCAACCACCACCCCACCAAATCACAGCCAACACTACCAAGACCCCAATGCAGCCCACAACCCAGCCCAGCCTAGAAACGGTTGCTGTGGGCTCTGGGTAATTATGTCATATAGCAACACCCAGCTTCCTCTCTCTAGCAACTAGCCTCCTTGCAGTTTAGTCAGCCGAGGAACACAGGTGGGAAACATTTTACACTTTAACCAAATGTCTGTGAAGTGTTTTCATGTGCCTCATCTCATTTGATCCTCACAGAAGTCCTGGAGTAGATATATAGGAGACTTGGTAGAATCCTATTTTCTGCTCATTAGCCAGAAAACGAAGATTCAGAAAGTTTAGAAACTTGACCTGACTGAAAAGAAGTAAGAAATGGTGGACCTTGAAAATGACTTCAAGTTTTCTCACTGCACAGAATATAGTCAAACACTGCTGCAGTTGGATATTTTACCCTTTGTTCTCCCTGGGTGATCTATAATAATAATCTGCTTTGTGTTGATATTTACTGCTGTGTTGCTGACAATTACCTGAAAGAGAAGTTGGGGTGATTCACTGGGCTGGAAAAAGTTTAGCTACATCAGAAAGCAGGTCTAATTAAGCAAGTTTATTTTGTCTATAAAAGGCTAAGTTGACTTGTGTGTGGAAGATACATATAAAGCTCACACTAGAGCCAATCACATGCATGTGTTTCCATCTGTCATTGTCGATTGTGAATTTGGTTGACACTTCTATTATAGAGAAAGGGAAAATAGCAATATTAAAGTATTTCTTCTAATTAATTTTCTTTCAATGTGCATGAATTCATGCACTGGGCCACTAGCCTATATATATATATATAAAACCCTAATATGCAAATTGACTGAATAGCTGAACAACTGAACAAGTGAAGAACAGGTCGCTATATGTGCGCTGACCATCAGGGGGAATGTGTGGAACATGGTAGGCGTTGGCCATGGCTTGATGGTGGAGGTGAGGGGGGTGCGCCAGATCAAGGCGAGGCACTGGTTGCTGTCATTGGGGCAAGCCTATGGTGGTTACTGAAAATCATTTGCTCCCAAGCACCAAGGTCCCTCCTGGCGCTCGCACCTGCTTCTGGCACTGGCCCCAATTGCTCTGCACTGTCAATGAGTGGTAGCAGTGGTCGCTGCAGTGGGCTGCTCGCAGAGAGGGGACCAGGGGCCAGGCAGGGGTGCAGAGGATGGGTAGAGACCCGCCCCTGTGCCCATTGTAGCCTCACAGCCCACAGTTCCTTTCAAAGTGCACAAATTCGTGCACTGGACCCCTAGTAGTATAAAAAAGATGAGAAAAAAAAAAAGGGCTTACTTATCTCACAGGTTCTTATAAGCTACTAGAGGCCCGGTGCATGAAACTGGTTCACGGGGGTGTGTGTGTCCCTCAGCCCAGTCTGCACCCTCTCCAAATTGTGACCCTTCAAGGGATGTCCAACTGCCCCTTTAGGCCTGATCCAGGCAGGATGGGGCCTAAACGGGCAGTTGGACATCCCTCTCACAATCCAGGACTGTTGGCTCCCAACTGTTTGCATGCCTGCCTTTCTGATTGCCCCTAACCACTTCTGCCTGCCAGCATGATCACCCCCTAACCACTCCCCTGACAGCTTAATTGATGCCTAACTGCTCCCCTGCTAGCCTGATTGCCCCTAACTGCCCTCGCCTGCAGGTCTGGTCACCCCCAACCACTCTCCCCTGCAGGCCTGGTCCCCCCGCAACTGCTCTCCCTTGCAGGCCTGGGTCCCCCCCAACTGCCCTACCCTGCAGGCCCAGTTGCAGTTGCCCCCAACTTCCCTCCTCTGCTGGCCTGGTCAGCCCTAACAGCCCTCCCCTGCAGTCTTGAATGCCCCCAACTGCCCTGCCTTGTAGGCCTGGTCCCTCCCAACTGCCCTCCCCTGCTGGCCATCTTGTGGTGGCCATCTTGTGTCCACATGGGGGCAGGATCTTTGACCACATGGGGGCAGCCATCTTGTGTGTTGGAGTGACAGTCAATTTGCACATTACTCTTTTATTAGATAGGATAGAGGCCTGGTGCATGAGTGGAGGCAAGCTGGTTTTCCTTGAAGGGTGTCCCAGATCAGGGTGAGGGTTCCCTTGGGGCGTGGGGTGGCCTGGGTGAGGGGCCTGTGGTGGTTTGCAGGTGGCCATGCCCCCTGGTGAGCCAAGTGAGGCCCTGGTATCTGGGATTTATTTATCTTTATAATTGAAATTTTGTAGCCTTGAGCGGAACCAAGCCTTCTGCTCGCTCTGTGGCTGCAGCCATTTTTGTTGGGATTTATTTATCATCTATAATTGAAATTTGTAGCCTTAAGCAGAGGCCAAGGCAGGCCAGGGCTGCAGAAGCTTGGCTTCCTCCATCACCAGGGGCAACTCAAGCTTCCTGCTCTCGCCAGCTCTGTGGCTGCCACCATTTTTGTTGGGTTTTATTTATCTTCTATAATTGAAACTTTGTAGTCTGGAGTGGATGCCTGGGCCTGCCAGGGTGTGCAGAAAGCTTGGCTTCCTCCACTGCTGGAGAAACCCAAGCCTCCTGCTCACTCCATGGCCACAGCCATCTTGGTTGGGTTAATTTGCATACTTGCTCCTGATTGGCTGGTGGGCATGGCTTGTGGGTGTAGTAGAGTTGTGGTTAATTTGCATATTACTCTTTTATTAGATAGGATGGTAAAGATTCCAAAGTTGAAATTTCTAAGAGTAATGGGAAATAATTAAATAACTATGCAGGATAAGTTACATAACTGTAATATAATTTTAAAATATCTTTCTACCCAAAAGTTCATGATTGCTTAGAGTAAGTTAATGGTGGTTCAAGTAGGGAAGGGTAAAGACATTTAAGTGATATTTATGTCATAATCAGATATCATGAATGACTTGATACCAGTGAAATGAGAGGAGAGGTAGGCTGCTGTTGTGACTTGGACAACTGGATGAGCAGTGATGCAGACATTGGGATTGAAAAACATAAATTTTATGTTTGGATTGGTGATATAATGAATGAATTCTTATGCAATCAGAAGTTTTGAGTGTCTCTAAAACAGGAATGTGAATAAATTACTTGGGCCTTATATTCAAAAAGGCATATTGAGTGAAATGTAAATTTGAGTGTTCTCATAAAGTAGATAATAATTATTCATAGTAATCAGTTAACTTGTTTTTTTATATTGTGCTAAAGAGCCAATTCAAAAATACAAACACCTGAAAGAAGAATGAATTTGGAGTTAAATATACTAAAGATTAAAGAAGCTTAACTCTAATAGGAAAAAAATACACACAAAATAGATTGCTTGTATGAATTCTCTAGACTTACTTTGTCTTTCTTATATATATTTATTTGTTTATGGTTGTAATAATAGTACTTAATAAATCTGGAGTTTGCCGTTTTTACCAAAAATGAGCATTCCCTTCATTACCACTGAGTCTTTCCTTCATTGTTCATTTAAAATATCCTATTATTTATATATTGTTATTCATATACGTTATGCTTTATGTTATTCATGAAACATGATAGTACTCTCAAAATTGTCCTAGCTATTCTTCCTCTTATCCCAATAAACACAGTATCTTTCCTTTCTCACTTTTGCTTAGTTCTATAAAAGTTGAGCAGTTAACACAGCAGCTCCTACAATGGCACATCAAAGAACAGATAGATCCCCAAATGGGGGGATTGCTTAGGGAGAGAAACTTATGGGGAATGAGAAAAGGCAGTTTTGTGTGCTTTTGGTCAACAGTTTGTTGTATAGAAATGGGAGGTATGTAAATACAGAAAAAAGATATTGTGGAAAGTTATAAAACTAGACTATTTTAAATTATTCATTATTTAAAATTAAATTTATTAGGGTAACATTGGTGAGATAACATTGGTTAATGAAATTATGTTTCAAGTGTACAGTTTTATGATGCATCATCTGTATATTGCATTGTGTGCCCACTACCCAAAGTCAAGTCTCCTTCCATCACATATATTCAAACCACTTTATCCTTTATTACCTCTAGTCCCCTTTCCTCTGGTAACTACCATACTGTGGTCTGTGTCTATGAGATTTTGTTTGTTTAATTTCCTTG
This sequence comes from Corynorhinus townsendii, assembly GCA_026230045.1. Lineage (NCBI taxonomy): Eukaryota > Metazoa > Chordata > Mammalia > Chiroptera > Vespertilionidae > Corynorhinus > Corynorhinus townsendii. The sequence continues at coordinate 16,190,630 of JAPDVU010000015.1, forward strand.
TTTGTCTAATTTATTGCTTTCAGTTATATATCCCATATATGAGTGAAATCATATATTTCTTGACTTTTTCTGTCTGACTTATTTCACTTTGTATGATATGTTCATTGTGCATTATTCATGGTGGCCAAGACATGGAAACAACCAAAGTATACTTTGATAGAGGACTGAATAAAAAAGATGTGGTAGATAAATGCAATGGAATATTTTTCAGCCTTTAGAATAGATGAATTACTGCTCTTTGTGACAACATGAATGGACCTTGAGACTATCATTAGTTCACGTTTATTAATTCATTAACTCCATTATTATTAAATCTTTAGCACTTGATTTAGATATAATTCAGTGAAGAGAGTGATCATGTTTGCTGAATCTTCATAAGTGGTACATTTAAAAAGCAGATCTCTAGTCTTGGTGAAAGGAGATCCTACCCCTCAGTCTACTGTCATTATATGACTGTGGTTAAGGACCTGACCAACAAATATTGTATCAATTGTTGGATAAGGTTATCAGGAAAAAGGAATATATTTTACTTACAATTGTAAACTATACCAACATCAACTATTTACTGCTGATGCAGGCCACTTTTTAAACTATTAAAAATATAACAGTGAGTACTTTGAAATAAAATATGTGTCAAATACCCAAATTATAATTGAAGACATGTTGAGTTCTTTGGTTTCTTTCATTATATTATGAGAGAGACATCTGATACTTGGTTTTATTTGAAAAGCTATAGGTGAGTTGTATTGATACTTGTGGGCTCCAGGAAATTATGTTAATTTCATAAGATTATGCAATGTTACATTATCATAACAAATTATTTGTGTGAGGTTCCATTATGTGTGCATCATGTTGATGCACAGATTAATATTCTGTTTATGCTTATTCATCCATATCTGACACTACTATCATAATAATTTAAAAAATACTTCAAATATCAGCCATCTTTTGATATTATTAAAAATATCAAACACTAATAATATTTTATAAATACATGAGACCTCAGTAACCTTCTGATTTAGTATATTTGAATTTATTATTGTATAAATCCTATATAATAAAGAGGTAATATGCAAATTGGCCATCAATCCAACACACAGGATGGCTGTGCCCACATGATCTAAGATGGCCACCCCCATGTGGACACAGGATGGCTGCTACAAGATGGCCAGCATGGTAGGGCAGTTGTGGGCTATTAGGCCAGCAGGAGAGGGCAGTTGGGAAGACCCAGCCTGCAGGGGAAGGCAGTTGGGGGCAACCAGGTCAGCAGGGGAGGGCAGTTGGGGGTGACCAGGCCTGCAGGAGAGGGCAGTTAGAGGCAACCAGGCTGGCAAGGGAAGGCAGTTAGGGGTGACTGGGCCAGCTGGGGAGAGCAGTTGGGGGTGACCAGGCCTGCAGGGGAGGACAGTTAGGGGTGACCAGGCTGGCAAGGGAGGAAAGTTAGGGGTGACCAGGTCAGCAGGGTAGGGCAGCTGGGGGCACCAAGCCTGCAGGGGAGGACAGTTAGGTGTGACTGGGCCAGCAGGGGAGGGCAGTTGGGGGTGACCAGGCCTTCAAGGGAGGACAGTTAGAGGTAACTATGCCAGCAGGGGAGGGCAGTTAGGGGCAATTGGGCTGGGAGGGGGGCAGTTAGGCATTGATCAGGCTGGTAGGGGAATGGTTAGGGGATGATCAGGTTGGCAGGCAGAAGCAGTTAGGGGCAATAAGGCAGGCAGGCAGGTGAGCGGTTGGGAGCCAGCAGTCCTGGATTGTGAGAGGGATGTCTGACTGCCCATTATAGGGCCTAAACGGGCAGTCAGACATCCCTCAAGGGGTCTTAGATTAGAGAGGGTGCAGGCTAGGCAGAGGGACACCCCTCCCATGCACGAATTTCATGCACTGGGCCTCTAGTTAATATATATGAACATAAGCATCTGTAAACATGCATGCTATGCCTTTGAAAGCATAAATACAATGCTACAGATATGTATACAAAAACATGCGTGTGTATGCATATATCTAGATAGATAGCAATGTTTGTGTTTAAATCCACTAAATCATCTCAGTGTTTTTTAAAGAGTGAAAATTTTGCATTATAACTAATCTACTCTATACTACTAACTGTTAAAATCTTGCTATATAAAATATTTTATTTCAGTAAGAGCTATTAGACACGTTATTGATGGCCCATTTGAAGCTATTACTCAACACTTTAGCAATTATATATATATTCTTTGTTTTTAAAAAATAAGCCACACTTGATTTTTGTGTCTTTCTATGGTATAATTATAATAAAATTAACATTTTAAAAGACACATGTTTAAAATAGATATGTTATATATCAGAGTTTCCTGAGCTACATTTCTGTGACAAAAATGTCATCTTCTGATTGACTGGTAAGCTGTTTAATACAGGGATGGCTGAAAATATTTTTATCAAGCCACATCCTTCACTTTGCTGAAACGCAGAAAAGGTATTTTCAGCAATGTCATAGGTGTCTTTTAACTCTTATTCCCACTGTTATATTTGCTAGCTACAACTAATTATGCTGGATCATGAATGTGGGTAAAATATAGAAGAAAATTTTAGATTTACCTAAAGTATGCTTAAAAAACATAGAATGTGTAGTTTTAAATTACCTACTTTACCAATAAATCATCAATATTAATAATAATATAAGATTTGTAATAGTTCTAATAATTGGAGTACATATCAAAGCTCAAAAGTGTTAAATGAACTTGACAAGAGTAACAGGGACTTTCTTATGCCATACAGACACACACACACATAATAATATATAATAAATAAGTGGCTTGGGAGAGTTTATGATCAATACATAGTAGATGATTGTTTTATAGATAGATAGATAGATACATAGATACATAGATACATAGATACATAGATACATAGATAGATAGGTTATAGAGATAGATAGATAGATAGATAGATAGATAGATAGATAGATAGATAGATAGTCATTCAGTTTGTATACACACTAAGTCTTTCTGTAAGGAAAGAAACAAAAGGAAGTGCAAGCAACACTAGTTCCATATTACAGAAGATTTATTCAGGATAAAATTTCCCATTAATGAGAAAAAGTAAAAGATAATTATTTAGGAAACTCTCATTTAGGGGTAGTGAAAATAAACTTACTTGATTATAATGAACAGAGGATATAAAATAATCTCTTCCAGTATGAGACAGAGACAATTTATCTGTTTTTAAGAAAAATAAAATGTGAGGCTATTCTATAGATAAAAAGGAATGTTTTAGTGCTGAAATAGCTAAAAATATCATCCTTCACTCTTAAAATGTTTCTTAATAGTTATTCCAAATAACTTGTATTGTTACTTACTTCTACAATTGTTAAAATCATTAAATAAAATTATTGTCCACATTGCTTTACAAACTGGTAATATCTTTTGATCACTAGGGCTTTATGGTATTAGGTAGCATGATTCCTCTAACTTTATTATTCTTTTGCTACCTTTTTTGTGTGTGGTTCTTTATACATTTTGGAATATTTGTTCTAATTCTGTGTAATACATCATAGGTATCTTGATAGGGATTGCGTTGAATCTAGTCTTTGGGTAGCATGGACATTTTAATGATGTTAATTTTTCCTATCTATGAAGATTATATCAAAAGTAACATAATCTTCTTTCATAATCTTTGGTGCACTGGTTACAGAAGTATTTTGTTTCAAATGTAATTAAAAGGATTTTCTGCAAAGAATGAATACAAATAAATAAAAAAACACCTCGTGGAATAAATGTTAATTACCTCAGCATAGCTTCTGCATTACTATATCAGATGTATGGTTCTGTTTTGGAGCTCAGAGATGTAGCAATTTTCTGAATAGATGTGCTCAAAATGAATTATTATTTGTTTCTCTTTGTGTTGCATTATTATTATTATGTAGAGACATAAAACAAAGTCAATACTGAAGCAAGGAGACAAGAAGTAGAACAATATTAATGAATCATGTTATAGAGTGCAATTCAAATATAGATAATTTAAAAGGTTGGAATATTTTAATAACTATAGAAAATTCATTTAGATAAATTTTAATAACAAATGGCACAACACATAAATTGAATGCAGCGCAAACAAAGGAACAAGAAAACAGGTATATTTTTAAGTTAATAAAGAAAGATTGTGTGTGTGTATGCGCGTGTGAGTGTGTATGCACTTTTTGTGTCATTATTGAAGATTAGGAGCTATTGAAAGTAACCAAATAGGAATCATAAACTATTTATAATAGTTTAAGCTGAGAACTGTAGGAAGATTTACTCTTTAAAAACATAAAGTTTAAATAATTAAAGTTATTTTATTCACTATCTTATTATATTCAAGTATATTCTGAATAATATAAAATGTAATGTTTATGCTTGAGATAGATGAATAAAAGTAAACTATGTGATTTATTTTTTTATTTGTCAATTGAAAGCAAAACAACCATGCAAAATAATCAGCCCCTTACTGACTACTAGAACACTATAAAGCTAACATGACAGGAGTTCATGCATTCATTGATAGATCATACAATTATTTTTTACTATACCTGAGCCAGAGTTAAGCTTAAAACTTGAACTCAGTTAACTCAATTTATGTGTGACTGGGACATTGTGTAATCATTCAACATTTCTTATAAAAATATGGATTGGATAAGCATTTGTATTACATAATTAACATATATTTAATATATTTATATTTTAAAGGTAATTTCACTACTGAGACTTCATTAACAATGCACTGGTGTATTATTTTCTATTTTTAATAAATGTAATCTTCCCCTTTATTTTCATTTTATTTTTAAAAATGTATTTTTATTGATTTAGAGTGGAAGGGAGAAACATCAATGATAAGAGAGAATCATTGATCAGCTGCCTCCTGCCCCATATTGGGGATGGAACTCACAACCCTAGCATATGCCTGGACAGGGAATCGAACTAGGACCTCTTGATTCATAGGTTGACACAATTCCAGGCTAATCTGCCCTTTTAAAAAATTAAGATAAATTGTATTTGAGATGAATCCACATTGATGCTTGCAGCTCTGTTTCTTTCATTTATTCTTTTTCTCAATTCTATAATTTTTTTTATTGTATGGATAGTCCTCAGCATATTTATCTATTAAATTATTGTATGTATTTTGAATATTTCCTTCCAACTCAACCTTTTTAAGAATTAACAATAGGCCTTCATTGGAATATTGAGAATCTGTACAGTAAAAAATTAAAACCTTTAAAAATAATCCTATCTAATAAAAGAGTAATATGCAAATTAACTGCCACTCTGCAACAAAAATGGTGGTGCCCATAGCCACAAGATGGCGGCACCTAGTCCTCTCAGCCCTGTGGGAGTCCCCCAGTCTCAGGGAGGTCTACTGCTGAGAGCTGGCAGAGTAAGCAGCCTGGCAGAATGCTGCCCAGAGGCCCTCCTGACCCTTTATAAAAAAAAACAAAAACAAATTAATTCCCCACGTCGTGATTCCCCTCCCAGCAGCAGCAGCCTGGGCTGGGGTCTCAGCCTGGGAGGGGTGTGCACCCCCATGGCGTGATCTCCCTCCCAGCGGTGGCAGCCTGGGGTCTCAACCACTGAGTCACACCAGCCAGACAGATATGGAGGAATCTTAAATGTTTCTTTTAAAAAATATATATTTTATTGATTTTTTACAGAGAGGAAGGAAAAGGAATAAAGAGCTAGAAACATCTATGAGAGATAAACATTGATCAGCTGCCTCCTGCACACTCCCCACTGGGTATGTGTCACCAACCAAGGTACATGCCCTTGACCGGAATCAAACCTGAGACCCTTGAGTCTGCAGGCTAACGCTCCATCCACTGAGCCAAACCAGTTAGGGCTGTCCAATATGCTAAAAAAAAATACTCTATCTAATAAAGAGGGAATATACAGGGGAGGGCATTTGGGGGTGACCAGGTTGTCAGGGGAGGGCAGTTGGGGTTGATGGGGCTGGCAGGGGAGCAGTTAGGCATTGATCAGGCTGGCAGGGGAGTGGTTAGGGGGTGATCAGGTTGGCAGGCAGAACCAGTTAGGGGCAATCAAGCAGGCAGGTGAGCAGTTGGGTACCAGCAGTCCCGGATTGTGAAAGGGATGTCCGAGGGATCCCAGATTGTAGAGGGAGCAGGTTGGGCTGAGGGACATGCCCCCCCAACCCCATGCACAAATTTTGTGCACCAGGCCTCTAGTCCTAACTAATAAAAGAGTAACGTGCAAATAAACTGTCACTTCACAATAAAATGGCCACACCCACAGCCAATAAGGAGGAAATATGCAAATTGATGGGCCAAAATGGTGGCGCCTGCCTGAGCCACAGAGCCTGTGGAGACCAGGGGTAAGGCTTGGCGTCCTGGGTCACCCCAGTGACCCAGGATGCCAAGCCTGAGGGGAAAGCAGAGTGGGAGATGGGATGGAAGGCTTGGTGTCCTGGATCGGCCCCAGAGCAGAGCAGGAGATGGGCAGGAAGGCAAAGCTTGATGGGAGAGCAGAGTGGGAGATGGGTGGGAAGGCCAAGCCTGATGGGAAAGCAGAGTGGGAGATGGGCTGGACGTCCAAGCTTGATGGGAGAGCAGAGTGGGAGATGGGCTGGAAGGCTTCGTGTCCTGGGTTGCCCCAGAGCAGAGCGGGAGATGGGCGGGAAGGCCAAGCCTGATGGGAGAGCAGAGTGGGAGATGTGCGGGAAGGCATGATGTCCTGGATAGCCCCAGAGCAGAGCAGGAGATAGGCAGGAAGGTTGGCATCCTGGATTGCCCCAGTGATCCAGGTTGCCAAGCCTGATGGGAGAGCTGAGCAGGAGAGTTGGGGGAAGGCTTGGAGTCCTGGGTCACCCCAGTGCAGAGCAGGAGATGGGCTGGAAGGCTTGGCATCCTGGGTCACCCCAGCCACCTGGAGAGTGGGGGGTGGGGGGGGGGGGAAAGCTGAGCGGAAGAGTGGGGGAAAGGCTTGGTATCCTAGATTGCCCCAGAGCAGAGTGGCAGATGGGCAGGAAGGCTTGGCATCCTGGGTCGCTGGGGAGGGCAGTTAGGAAGACCAGGCATGCAGGGGAGGGTAGTTGGGAGGAACCAGGCCTGCAGGGGAGGGCAGTTGCCGGGGGGCAGACCTCCAGGGAAGGGCAGTTAGAAAAGACCAGGCCTTCAGGGGAGGCAGTTGGGGGTCCAGGCCTGCAGGGGAGGACAGTTGGGAGAGAACAGGCCTGCAGGGGAGGACAGTTGGGGGTAACCAGGCCTGTAGGGGAGGGCAGTTGGGGGTGACCAGGCCTGTAGGGGAGGGCAGTTAGGGGCAATTGGGCCAGCAGGGGAGCAGTTAGGTGTCAATCAGGCTGGCAGGGGAGTGGTTAGGGGATGATCAGGCTGGCAGGAAGAAGCGGTAAGGGGCAACCAGGCAGGCAGGCAGGCGAGCTGGTGGGAGCCAGCAGTCCTGAATTGTGAGAGGGATGTCTGACTGCCCGTTTAGGCCTGATCCTACTGGGGTCCCAGATTGGAGAGGGTGCAGGCTGGGCTGAGGGACACACCCCTACTCCCCATGCACGAATTTTGTGCACTGGGCCTCTAGTCCTTCATAATGTCACAATGCAAGGAAGAACCACTGCTAATATTTTAGCTTGTTATTTCAGTATCAGTTTTTTTCTCTTATAAAACTGTATTTTAAAAATGCCATTTGTTTCATTTGAATGGGAATAAAAATTGCATAAATTAAGTATCCACACTGACCCTGAACAGGATGCAATGGAATTTTTGTCTAACATATTTTACACTGTTGATTGTCACAGATAATAGATAATAAATTTATTTATGTGCTTGACAGTTTTTAAATCAATTATTTGACCCTATAACACCAACCAGATTGACAAAGGGGCCAAGAAGAAGATAAAAGTTCTGGGTCCTTAGATGGCGGATAGTTGACTCAGCAAGAAAGACATAGCAAAATGTAATCACGCAAATCATCCCCATTATAATACGTGTGCTAAAAAGATATCATGGTTGCTATGTATGTGTTACTGGAGGATTGCATGGGGCAAACCCAGTACTTGAAAGTGACATTTAATGTGGGACATGTAGCCAGTTGAGGTATTAAATATTAATATATGCTTAGAATAATTGCCACTTCAAAAGCAGATAAATAAATACATAGACAGACAGGTAGATGAAATAGAGGGAGCAATCATAAATTCAGTTATACTGAAAATTTGCCAACATGTCTTCTTAGTTTAGGTGAAATAGAAAAATGTGTCCTCCGTCTTCTTGTCTTAAGTGATATGCAACAAATGTAAATAGAAAAGTAGAATAAGTTACATACTTTTGTCTGTGCTTTGGCCTCATAATTATCAAATGTATTTTATCATGTGTATGCATTAAACTTCTAAAAAGTTACTTAAAAAAAGATATGCCATCAAATACATTTTGTGATAGAAATGTAAACTTGGACTCACATATGACTGGAAATTAAAAGTCAAAGACAACAGCATATCTAGATAATTTTACAATTATCTACGTACAAATGAGAAACAAGCTAAACTATGCAAAATATAGTCAATATTATAAGCTCTTACTGAAAATAATAATTTAAAAGAATCCTTTATAGTGTTACTTTAAAAAGTTATTAATCATAAATTGAATGAATATCAAATAATGAATAAAATATACTAGGTTAGAAAATACATCAAAGCACTTATGAAAACATTGGAAAGTCACTAACTTAGATTTATCTTTGACTATTTTCTAAATAAATTAGTATTTGTAGATCATCGCTAATGAATAAAACTGTGGGTGTTTTTTAAACATCAAAGCTTATCTTGAATGGCAAATGGTCAAAATAATTGTAACAGTGTAATGGGCTTGTCTTTACTGCACAAAGCATGTTCCTTGCCGCCTTGAAAACACTGCATGAAACATGTTACAGGAGAAAAGGCAAAGGCCACACTTCAGGCATTTACAGTCACAAAGACATGCACAGAGCACCTCGGGGTTCAGCGTCTTTCTTCAGTTGGCATCACTTTAGGGTCCGAGTGCCTTGCAAAACATACCCAACCTAAAAATTACTGTGCATTTATAATGTCCACACATTTATTATCCTAAAGCCACAATGTTCTCCAGATGATGGTAATTTTCAGAATACTTTGTGTTGTCTCTCCCAACTTGTTTCAAATAAATAAAATCATCATAATGCTAAGCATTTCCTCTCCTAAGTTAAAATATGCAGTCAAAAACCTTTAAAAAACAACAAAATACAGCTGAACAAATTGAGAAACTAACAACATTTCTTGGATCCCTGAGGCTGAGCAGGATGTGAGACAACAGCAGCCTCCAAGATTACAGAGACAGGCAGGTAGACACAGGGAGTTATGACTTACCGAGTACAGACTCACAGGCAGAAGCCGCCTCAGGAACAAGCACCTGGAGAGGAAAACCAGCACTGTAATTGACAAATTTCTTGACTTTAAATAAATCTGGCACAGTATAATATTAACAATGACTACTAATAAAATAGAGCAATACACTGTAATAAAAATTGAATATGATCACTCTCAAAATCTTATTGTACTGTACCCACCCTTCTTGTGATGATGTGAGATGATGAAATAAATGCTCTATTAAGTAAAAATGTTTCACCTTTTCACTTAATGGGAGCACTTTACAACTTCTCCTTGACATATCTGAGTTGCAAGCATCACTACTCTAAATAAGGGTTACTTGAGCACCACAATTGCCATCCCACGACAGTCAGTCTGATACTGGGATGGCTCCTAGGTCACTAGAGCGTAGGGAGTACCAACAGAGTGGATATGCTGGGCAAAGGGATGATTCACACCCCAGGCAGAGCAGAGTGTGACTGTGAAAGATTTCACCACACTACTCAGAACAGCACACAATTTAAACTTCATGAATTGTTTATTTCTGGATTTTCCATTTAACCTTGTCAGATCAAAGTTGACCTTGGGTAAGTGAAACTACTGAACACAAAACTGCAGGTAAATGTGGGGGTTGGACGGGGGGCAGGCTTTGGAATTATCAGACAGAGCCTAACTGATGATACAATAGTGGGAAAGGGAAATACCCAATCCAGCCAACTGTAGCCATTCTGTCCCACCTAAGGAGGGAGAAAACAACATTAAGCCATTCTTGTGAAGAGGGTCTCCCCCACCCTTTTCTATGACTCCAATTACATATATATTAAATCCATTACTCTGTCGCATATATCCTTTATACTATTTTTCTTCTGTATTTTCCATCCTTTTTTATCTTTTTGCCCCAGTCTGCACATTACTGCTTATCTGGTATTTGGTTGGTTTACAAGTCCTCTTTAATGCTATGACAAATCTTATGCCAAAACAATCTACTGTGCTCTTAGTAGCCAGTACTGATTTAGTTCTAGTTACTTTATTCAGTACTTTATTATTATTATTCTAGAGTAAAATTCAACATTCATCATATATATTTAGCAATATAAATATTCCCATTTATTTTCAAATCCATCTACACTAATAAAAGAGAAACATGCAAATTGATCATCACGCTGCTACACCCACCAGCCAATCAGAACAAGTATGCAAATTAACCCAACCAAGATGGTGGCAGCCACAGAGCTAAAGCAGGGAGGAGGCTTGGGTTGCCCCGGCGATGGAGGAAGCCAAGCTTCCCACCCACCCTGGCTGGCCCTGGCCTCCACTCCAAGCTACAAAGTTTCAATTGTAGAAGATAAATAAATCCCAGATACCAGGGCCTCTGCTTGGGTCACCGGGGGGTGTGGCAGGCCTGCAAAGCACCACAGGCCCCTCGCCCAGGTTGCCCCACGGGAACCCCCACCCTGATCTGGGACACCCTTCAGGGCAAACCAGCTGGCCCCCACCTGTAAACCAGGCCTCTATCCTATCTAACAAAAGAATAATACGCAAATTGACCATCACTCCAACATACAAATTGCCCCCCTCCAATATGGTCAAAGATGGCTGCCCCCATGTGGACACAAGATGGCCGCCACAAGATGGCCATCAGGGTAGGGCAGTTGGGAGGGACCAGGCCTGCAGGGGAGAGCATTTAGGGGCAATCAGGCTGGCAGGGGAGTGGTTAGGGAATGATCAGGCTGGCAGGCAGAAGCAGTTAGGGGCAATCAGGAAGGCAGGTAGGCGAGCAGTTGGAAGTCAGCAGTCCTACCAGGATTGGGCCTAAACAGGCAGTCAGACATCCCTTGAGAGGGTCCCAGATAGGAGAGGGTGCAGGCTGGGCTGAGGGACACACTCCTACTCCCCGTGCATGAATTTCGTGCACCGGGCCTCTTGTGTGTAATAAATCTAGTGTAACTGATCTTGGATTTTGTCTCCAGTGTATGTTTTTGTTTTGTTATTGTTTTTCTCTTGGTTATTGCATGCCTGGACATTTATGTTTTAAAGCTGGGCACTACTGTGTTAGTCAGGGTTCTCCAGAGAAACAGACTAATAGGATCCATTTATCTATCTATCTATCTATCTATCTATCTATCTATCTATCTATCTATCTATCTATCATCTATCTATCTATCATGTATGTATCATCTACCTATCTAGATTTATTTGAAGGAATTGGCTTATGTGATTCTGGGTTGTGGGGACTGACAAGTCCAATTCTGCAGAGTAGTCCTGGAGGCTATAAATTCAGGTAATAGCTGATGATTCAGTCTTGAGGTAGAGTTCCTTCTTCTTCAGAAAACCTCAGTGTTTGCTCTTAAAGCCTTCAACTAATTTTATGAAGTCCATCAACATTATTGAGGGGAATCTCATTTTTTTAAAATCAACTCATTATAAGTGTTAATTAAATCTAGACAACATCTACCTTCACAGCAACATGTACACTACCTTGTTTATCAAATAAGACACAAAAGCATAGCCAAGTTGTCACATAAAATTAACCATCAGAATTATGTGTAGAAAACAAAAAAGGCTTCTGATGATGCTTTTACCCTATTCTTATAGGCAGCAAGACAGAGAGAAGATGAGATTATGCTGACTTGAGGCAGGGTAATAATCACTGAGTGATTCACTTTAACAGATATTAATATGGCTTTCTATTCTTTAGCACTGTGAAAATGTCAGACACCAGTCTGACAAAGTGTTCCTTTAAGATCCTTTCATCTTCATCTTGACTTTGAACATCTTGTGCTGCAGAAAATAATAATTCGGCAAATGGCTCAAGGGAAACCTGACTATCCTGCTCACACCTTTGTACTTCACTCTGGAATGTTGGCCCCATCAAATTTTGGTTACAAATTCTGGTGCCAAATACTAAAATTGTGTCCTCCTATGCAGAGAAAATTGATGAAATTGTATCCAACTTTTCTGCCTTGAGGCTTTACTGCCCAGATTTTCAACATCTCAATCCATATGAAGAATAGTAATAAACCCTAAGTAAAAAATAAAACTGATGCAAAAACATTTTGCCTCATTCTTCTTTCATTTCTTTCTATCTGGGATCTTGTATCATGAAGTCTTGATTGCCTGAGAAGCTTTCCAGTGGACCTTTTATTCCACAAATTTCTCCTCCTCCTCCTCTTCCTCTTCCTCCTCCTCTTCCTCCTCCTGCTTCTCCTCCTGCTTCTCCTCCTCCTCCTCCTCCTTCTCCTCCTCCTCCTCCTGTTTCTCCTTCTCCTTCTTCTTCTTCCTATTTATTTGGCCTTTTAAATATGTTCTGAGTAGGATTTTTTGTTTATCAAGGTTACTCCATTATAGTTGGGATTGGGAATCTCTATTATAATTTTTTTTTACTACCCAAATTAAGATCAGATATTTCAAGAAGAAGCAAATGGTCAATATTTCCAAGCTAAAATATTAACAAGTTGACTGTAGTGTCAATTAAATATTGTGTGATGGAGATCACTGTCTTGAGTAATCTCTATTATGTCAATTGTGAAGTGTTTGGGGACAAAAAAATGGCAGATTATGTTACTGAATATTCAAAGTGACTCTAAAACTCATGGAATGCACCATGCATTCTAGTAACTAAATGAAAGGAAGCACATACAGAGACTGATGATGAGTGTTGTGGGATAAGGAGCTTCTTTCTCTATTCTTCACTTCCTTCTAAGGCTTCATGAGTGACTAAATAAAATAAATGAATTTGGAAGGAAAAATAAGCATAAGCTAACAAATATACAATGCTTTTAGGTGACTATAGTATTTGTAAGACAATGAATATGGATGTACTTGATTTTAGATAAGTTAAAATGTGAAATAATATAGGCCTTAGAAACAAAATGAGTTATATATGCCACTTTCTTCAGTGTAACCTTTATCAATATTCAAGGACTTAATTTTCCATCCCACTTGTTTTTTTTTCTCATTTCTCAATTGTTTCAAAACCTGAATAAAGACAAGTGGTGCTATTTATTTTTCTTTATTCACATCCCAATAACTATGTTAAGAATTATATCCTTTTCAACTAAATATAGACAAAAAGCCATAGCATCTTGTTATGTTCTTAGCAAGTAAGATCAGATCAGATTTGTTTCCGAATGTTCCTTCTGTACTGGAACAAAAGAGGAAATTAAAAAAAATAATAATATTGCTCACATTTCCATTAAGGTAATTGTTTTTTTAATCTAAAAGTGCTATACTCATTTTGAAGATGATTAATTTGGTCTATGTGAAATGAATTTGGTTAGTAGTTACCAAAGTGATGCAATAGGCAGTATAAGATTTTATAAAGTGTGAGAACTATCTGAAATGATAAAACATGACACTCGATAGCATGTAAATGAAAAACCATTCCCTTTTTGACACAGATTTTTAAAATTTAGTGAATGTAATAGTTTATAAATCCCAGAATACTTTAAGCAAACTAACTTGTTTTGGACATAAAACATATTTTTTACCGACGCTATTTTACCCTGTTACCTAAGAAACTACTTGCATATATCACATTACTCCAGGATATATTTTTCTCTTTAAAGAATTCACATTTAGTCTTCTGTACCTTGAAACCATGTTATTCCTACCCCGGGGACAGGTTGCTTAGATTCTATGAACGCTTCCTATAAATTTCACCTATAATGACAATATTACAACACATGCCAAAAGCACTTTGTAGCTCATGTTCAGTGTTGTTTGGCCAGATTTCTTGGGCTGTTGATACCACTCTACTGTAATCTATTTGGCCAGAATAATCTTTTTGAATTTACAAGCTATCAAAAGACATGAATCATACTCAACTCCAGCTTAGGCCACATTTCTAAATGTGCTAGTCCTTGATCTTGCCATGCATGACTCTAAACCATTCAGTACTTACCAGCATGGCGTTTTTATTCTTACCTTTCTTACTGAAAATATTGATTTAGTTGAATATCTGCCAAGCCCTCTTCCCTGGCACATTCATCTTCTTAATGGAATTTCTATCCATACAGTATATAAAAATGTCTTTAGTTATAAAAATGGCACTAAGTTAAAAGGAAGTAAGAAAGAATGCAAGTTCTCTGAATTGATGTCTGATAATTACATATTTGATAATTTTGGTGGTTAACATAAAGATTTACTTACAGTAATGGTTTACTAGAATTTTATGGACTAAATGATAAAATAGTCCATCTTCAATAAGAGAGATGACCACAATATGTTTTGCTTATTAATCATACTTTATGTGACGAGATCAAGAAGTTCGTAGATAATAACTGTGATAGGGAAAAACGCATCCTACAATGTGAAACACAATAAAATTTTCCTATCGTTTTTCCTTTAAAATTCACACATTAAAATATATAATTTACACCCTATATTCCTGTGTCTGAGTTGTGTTTGGTTTATTTTTGTGTTTCTGTGCTTTTAAGCTCATGAGCCATCCCATGCAAGGCAGAAGTGCTCTGATTTTAAGAAATTTATCAAATAAATTTGAAAGCTTGTTTCTTACTTTAATTTGATCATTGAGTTTTACATGTAGTTTATATTTGAGGTATGATTTATGCTTCTTAAAAATATTTTGTATTGATTTCAGAGAGGAAGGGAGAGGGAGAGAGAGATAGAAACATCAATGATGAGAGAGAATCACTGATCAGCTGCCTCCTGCACGTCCCACATGGGAGATTGAGCCCACAACTCAGGCATATGCCCCGACCAGGAATCAAACTATGATCTCTTGGCTCATAGCTTGATTCCCTACCACTGAGCCACATCAGCTGGGCTGATTTATGCCTTTGAAGATATTCATGGTAAGAAGTTATCTGTGTTTTAAGAAATTAAGCTGAAATAGGTTACCTGTAATTTTATATAAAAATAATCTTTAAATACGGTTTTTAAGATTACTATTGCTTTTACTTTCCTCTATGTTAAAAAGTAAGGCTCAAGTTTTTCATGGATATTCTCACACAGGTAGTAGGAATAGCAAGGCATCCAGTTGGTCTCAACTTTTAATTAACAGTAGACCCTGAAACACTAAACCAATAAAAAAAAAAAAATAAATAATGACCAAAAGGTCAAATGATTTGATATATATAGATTTGATATATAAGCTGGTAGAGGGAAAGTTTTGTCAATCAGAGGTTTTATTTTTTAACCTAGTTGAAGTTTCCAATAGAGTTGTCTTAAGACCTCTGATGAAAATAGAAAACTAGTGGAAATAAACTACTATTAAGGTAACTAATATAAGTATTATTCAATGATCCAACACAAAAATTTAGCAATTCAGGAGAGACTGAAATGTGCATTGGTTGAAAGATCATTAACTTTGAAACAGAATTTTTCTTTTCATTTGGCAAGGACATCATTTCCATCTCAAGCTCTGCCGCAAGGCTGTTCGATGAAGGGCACTTTGCCCCTGAGTGCTTTATTCCTGAGTGCTGAGCGCTTTATTCCTCCATTAGAGAGGCATGCTTTATTCTACTGTTTGAATTAATCAAGAGGAGTTTACTGCTTGTGTATAATTTGTATAGCACTATTGATGCCCAGGTAAGAGCCTTTTATATCTCTAAAGGCAGTATCTGTTGTTCATTTTGTGGTTTCTTTAGTCATGGAATCTTACTTTCATTGCCTCCAGCAATGTTTCTTTCTAAATCTGTTGCCTGGAAACTAAGTTTTCTTTTGATCCTTTGCATCATTAATAACTTAGCCTTTCTAGCCAGTGGGTCACTAAATTGCATTTATTTCTCCCTCTAAAACAACAACAAAAAGAACCAAAAACACACAAACGCAAGAATAACATTTTACACTTTCTCATCATTTAGTTCATTTTCATCCCTGCTTCAAAAGTATACTAATATAATTATATTTTCCAAAGTTTTAATATGTCTCCTCAAATATAAAAAAACACACACACAAAGAAAACTGCATCTGTGAAACTACATAGCACTTAGAAAGATTTAATATAACAAATTAAATTTTATAATAATAATATGTTGTATCAGAGAAATATGACTAAGTACAAAGTATTTTTGCTATTAAATTTATTAGTCTTGTGTGTACGATATAAGACACTGTTTAGTGGCATTTCAGAAAAATAGCAATGCATGTTCAAAATGAGAATACATTTTCCAAAAAGACTGTGCTAATTTTTTACATCCACCTATAGTTTTCTTTACACTTTCATCTATTATTGATGCTCTCAAAAATTTATTTTTTATAAAGTTACACATAAGCAATAATAACTATATTTCTTTGATTATATTTTATTGTTAATAATATTAACAATATTTCTGGCCATTTGTCTATCTTATGTTACTTGTTCTTATCCCATTTTAATATTTTTATCAGTTTGTAAAAACTGTAATTTATGAACCTAAGCCTTTAATTAAAAATGTTGCAGATATTTTCTCTAAATCTTATAATTTGTACATACTCCATAGTGTATTAAAATACACCGAGACATATGCACACGAGTTCACATAGTAAAATCTGTTAAATTTTGTCTTCACATCTGGATCTTTGTCTTGAGTAAAATAAATCATAAAACAAGATACTGTTAATATATGCTTTATATACTTAAATGATTTTGAAGGGTTTTATTTTTTTAATTTTATCTTTTTTAATCCATTTGAAATTCATTTGAGATGGTTTGAAGTCAGGACTAAACTTTATCCTTCCATATGAATATACTGCTATTCCAAATGGTTTAATAACTTGAAATGACAGGTTCTTAAAGAATCATATGACCATACATTCATATATCTATTGCTACATTTATAATTCTGATTCATCAATATATCTGTTTATTTTTTATTCCTGTTTTACTGGACCCTTTCTTTTTAATTTAAGCCTACCAAAATTTTATTCAATGCTGAGAAAGTATGGGATATAGTTCAATAATTGCTTGGTCAAAGAAATTAATTTAAAAAATCTACTTTTATATTAAAAAAATAATAATTGCTTGGTTTCTCTCCTTTACTTCCTTTATCACTTCCCAGTCAATAGGCTCTAGTAACCTAAACTCCTTTAACACTTAGGTACATCTCTCCAACTTTTCAAACTATTTTTGCTTTCAGAAACCAGGTGTTCCGGTACTATCTTCAGAACAGGCATGTCTGTTAGAATACAATCTACATGTTCAGGGAAGACCTTGCATTCTGCCAAATCACTAAGAACAATCAAATACTATGGGACCCTTGCTTAGTGAAATAAGCTAGTCAGAGAAAGACAAGTAGCACATGATCTCACTCAAATGTGGAGTCTCATGAACAAAATAAATTGATGAACCAAATAGATTCAGAGACAGAAGCATGGAACAATCTGTTGAATCTCAGAGAAAAGGCTTGAGTGGGTGGCTGGGTAGGAAGAGATCAACCAAAGAACTTGTATGCATGTATGCATAACCTATGGACACAAACAATAGTGTGGTGAAGGCCTGGGGCAGGGACAGGCTAGAAGGGGTCAATGGGGAAAAAAAGGGGACATATGTAATCCTTTCAACAATAAAGATTAAAAAAAAAAAAAAAAGGCTATGAGACCTGGCTGGAATGGCTCAGTAGGTTGAGCGTGGTCTTGTGAAAGAAAGATTGCCAATTCAATTCCCGGATGGGGCAAATATTTGGGTTGAGGGTTTGATCCCAAGGTTGGGGCATATGTGGAAGATAACCAATCAGTGTTTCAACCAATGTTTTCCTCTTACCTCTCTCTCTCTCTCTCTCTCTCTCTCTCTCTCTCTCCTTCTATCTCAGCATATCCTTGGCTGAGGAAAAAAACACTAGGGGGAAATGGTGTTGGTCAAAATTTATGCAGCTAGGTAAACAATGTAAACAGAGTACTAACAAAATCAATAATTGGCATCTTGACAAATAACTTGGACAGACCAGGGAAGCAGTACAAGTTGTCTGGAGGCTACCTCAGGGAATATGAAAATTGCAAAAAAACAACAACAGAGAAGACACTTATGGAAAGCACACGATCAATACACAGAGAAACAGAGCTCTGCGCACTGGAGCTGGTAAAACCTACTTTCAGCCTAGAACTCTTCTGGGGTGCGACTCTAACTCTCAAGAGTAGATCTCAGTGCAGGGACCCATTTTCCATTTATCAAAAACAGATCTGACGGGACCCTTGCCTATAAAACACCAAAGCAAAGTGCTTGCTACTTTCATTGCTGAGGGTTACAATTATTCTCCATTTATTTTGGTTCTCTTTCTTCAATAAATCAGACATGAAGCAACATAACATTTAACTCATAATTTTCCTTCATTATTTATGGTGTATGAAAAGAACTGGGTACATGTTTTATTTTAGAAATACTAGGTGTACTGATTAATAATGCGGATTTTTTTTCAATAGATGGAGTTACACATATGTTGATATATATGCAATTTGATATGTATGCTATTTTGTTGTATTAACAACAATCTTCAAAATGTCATATGTCAAATTTTCTGAAGGTGTTAACATCATCTATATTTTTATGCTTAAAAAAGTTGAATTTTGTGCCAAAAAGAGCATTTGCTGGAAGTTTTAAATCATTATTTTGAAGAAAAGTGCTGCCGAAAGTTATCATATACTTTGGGAAGCTTATGGTGAACTTGCTCCATCTCAAGATTCTTGTGAATGCTGGTTTAAACGCTTTAAAAGAGATGATTTCGATGTCAACCAAAAAAGTTTGAAGACCAACCATTACAAGCATTATTGGATGAACATGCATGTCAAACTCAAAAACAACTTGCAGAAAGATTAAACTTTGTTCAGCAAACAATTTCTGATCGTTTACAAGCAATGGGAAAAATTTTAAAGGAAGGAAAATGGGTGCCACATCAACTGAACAAAAGACAAATGGAAAACCGAAAAGTCATCAGTAAAATGTTGTTTCAACGGCATGAAAGTCTTTTTTGCATCGAATTGTGACTGGTGATGAAACATGGATTTATTTTGAGAATCCCAAATGCACAAAATCATGGGTTGCTCCAGGTCAGCCATCAACATCGACTGCAAGGCCAAATTGCTTTGGAAAGAAGACAATGCTCTGCGTTTGGTGTGGTGTATTATGAGCTCCTAAAACCTGGTGAAACCATTAATACTGATTGCTACTGACAACAAATAATCAATTAGAACCACAATTTGATAGTGAAATGACCAGAATATGCCAGAAGACACAGCAAAGTAATTTTGCTTCATGATGACGCACCATCACACACTTCCAAACCAGTTAAAGACACATTAAAAAATCTTGCCTGGGAAGTATTAACCTACCCACTGTATTCACTGGACCTTGCTCCTTCAGATTACCACTTGTTCCAAACGATGGCACATGCACTTTCTGAGCAGCACTTCAAAACATATGAAGAAGTGGAAAATTGGGTCTCTGAATGGTTTGCCTAAAAATCAAGAAAAGTTCCATTGGGACGGTATCCACAAATTACCTGAAAGATGGGGGAAACGTGTAGCTAGTGATGGACATTACTTTGAATAAAGCACTTTTGATGTTTCTCTTGAAATGATTGTGTTTTCTTTAATTACAAAATCTGCATTATTAACTGATACACCTAGTAAATTTCTTGCATTAGCATAGAATCAGATTCTCTCAAATGGTTGCTATGTTTTCTTTTTTAAATTTAGAAAGAATGTTGAAGATCAATACCTAAGAGCTCATCTTTGAATTTTTGAAAATCTTGGAACTCACAGTAAATAAATTGAAAAGGTCACACCAAAATAAATGCTGTCATTCACATTGTGACAAAACATACATATATTTTAAAATTTTAGTCCTGAGTGTATATGGATACTTCTGTTTTTCACTCACATTCCCAAAGGTTTTAATCTTTTACAAAAAGCTTAGCTAATTTTCTCTAAATCATGCACATTTATATCTATCAACTCTTACCTAAATTGGGATTATATAACTCTTCTATAACTCTCAAAGTTCTCATTGACTAAGACAAAATATCTCTAAAAAACAGACAACAAAAAATCCTAATGATAAATTACCCGACATTACAGGAATAAAGCCTGTTTGTTCTAATTCATTTTGATTTAAGTACTACTGCATAGTTTGATTTTCTAATGTTTTATTTGTTTTGACATGTATTGAAAATAAAATATATCTATACTATTCTTTGTGCTGAATTATGTTATCTTTGTAGTAGAATTGGATACTTTTAAAAATATTTTCTATGTTATGAAACATTTTGAGTAACATTGAAACTGTTCCCATATCAATTTTGTGCATTTATATTCACTAAAAGTTTCCATTTGCTTAGCTTTTAACATGCATTTATCCAAGGGACACATCATATTGTTTTATATTATTTTATTATCTTTCATATCTGTGACTATATGCTAGCTATTTTTTACCTTATAGTCAGGCATGCCATTTTACATTAAAAACAGAAACATATTAATTGTTGGGTTATGTTTTCATTACTATGTTAATCCTATCTAATAAAGAGGGAATATGTAAATTGACTGCCCCGCCCTCAAAGATGGCAGTGCACACAGCCAATAAGGAGGGAATATGCTAATTGACTGCTCCACCCTCAAAGATGGCGGCGCCCAGTCTCCTCAGCCCCGCCAGGGCAGCAGGTGTGCCTGACTCCAGAGTCCCCTAGTCCCCTCAGCCCCCCAGCTGCCCAGGGCCAGCCTGAGGTGCAGGCAAGCCTTGGATGGTTGCTGCCCAGCCACCCAGGGCCAGCTGAGGCATGTGCTGCTGGCAGTGGTAGCAGCAGAAGTGTGATGGGGGCATCGCCTTCCCCTGATCGCTGGGTTGCCTCCTGCCCCTGAGGGCTCCTGGACTATGAGAGGGGACAGGCTGGGCTGAGGGACCCACCTCCAGTGCATGAACTTTCATGCACTGAGCCTCTAGTTTTATATATTTTGATGTAATACTTATTTTATATCCCCCAAAATATCTATATATAAATAAAAATGTGAAGTCCAAGTAAATAGCATTTATCCAATATAAATAACAAATACTGTATAAACAAAATTAAGGAGCTTAGGTTATCATCCTAGATATGTGTGATCTTGAGTATTTTACTTAATTTTCTATGTGATTTAAATAATGCTTGTCATTATAACTTGGATCTTGATAATACCACTTAAAATGTTCCTGGGACATATGTGTCCATGTGCATGCATTTGTGTCTGATGTGCTCATATTTTACAAACTACTAAATACTCTCAGAAATAAATCATAAAATGGAGAATTAGGTTTATTATCTATTACCGTCATTTGCTTCGGCAAAAGTACACAAAATCCTTCAGAGGTCTGACACATATTTTCCCCTTAATGAAAGGTTTTATACCCAAGTATCCAAATCTCATTATCTCTGTCAATATAATCATGGGTACATTCCCAGTGGGAAAACCTTCCTAGAATTTCCCCATTTGATTAACACTTTACATTTTTTAATTTGATTAAATACTTTAAATTGAATTGAAGGACTACAAGGAGGTCTTTTTATTTTCTTCTTTTTTGCAAAGAGAAAATATTTAACCCTGTCATGAGTGGCAGACACCAGTCTTTGTTAAACCTTGAATTTAATTTTTCCAACATTTCTTTTGAATGGCATTATACTTACAAAGTTTCTAAACTCTTCTTGCAAGTTAGAGAGAAAAGAAAATGATGAATTTTAATTGTTCAAATTCCTCAAATACAGAAAAAGCATTAAAATAAAACATTTAAATATATGAATATAATTAATTATTCTTTTCTGTAATATTGTAGTATATATCTTTTAAAAGATGGCTGATACAAAGCTATTGATACAGAGCTATTGCAATTAATAACTATTTATTACTGCCAAATAAGTCCTAATCTAGGTGACATAAATTGAAAATGGGTCCAATGTACATATGCTATTACCAGTGCTGTGGGAGACCTTATGTGTAATGGTTTGTGCATGTTTGGAATTAGAAAGGCCGAGTTTTGTCACTTACTGCCTTTGAGACTAAGAAACAGTACATTCTTTGTCTACAACTATGGTTGTGGGTACAACACAACATGATCTCCATTCTTCCAGAGTCTGCCTTGACATACAATCTGCCATAAAATGACCCTTTTGTTCCTTCATTGACAAAATGAAAATAATTATTATTTTAACATTCTTTTTAAAAAATATATTTTTCTTGATTTCAGAGAGATAGGGAGACGGAGAGAGAGAAACATCAATGATGAGAGAGAATCACTGATTGGCTGCCTTTTGCATGCCCCATACCGGGGATCGAGCCTGCAACCTGGGCTTGTGCCCTTGACCAGAATTGAACCAGGTACCCTTCAGTCCATAGGCTGACACTCTATCCACTGAGCCAAACCAGCTTAACTTTCCTAAAGGCTGTTGAAAATACTACTTGCACATAATAAACAAGAAATGCCTGATAGCCATGCTTATGCTTTATAAAAATGGGCATAAAAGTACATATAGTTCAATCCCAAATGATAAAAAAATATTTTCATCTTTTTATTTATATTTAAAAACCTGAAAGATTACAAAAAATATATGATCACTTTTCATTATAAATAGAAAGAAAAATGTCTGATGTTATCTTGATAATAAACTTCTTAAGACAATTCAATCAATTGGAGATTATTTCAGGTATGTGAGGTTTTTTTCTGCAATAAATCCATTCTTATTGGTCTACAGGTAGCTTGTCAGGGGGTACTTCTTAAAATCAGATATTCTACCAATATAGATAGCCCTTATACTTTGTGTTGCTGTTTTCCAAGAATATACTCAGATGTTATGCATATTCCTCAGGATTCAATTCAGAATTCATTCACACATTTCAGCAAAGCTGTATCTTTTGTTGATAAAAATTGTTTTTGTTGGCCAGAGACATCAATCTGTCTCACCTCCAAAGGTGATCTTCTCATCTCAAACAGAATTGGTAAGGCTTCTTGACTTTCTTTCATAATAGATGTCAAAACTGTTAAAATCAACACAAGGCCAGTGTTGTCAAGCTTCTCCGTGTGTGTAAGCTTGAATTGACTGTTAATACAGTTCTTTTTCAAAGTCTATAGAAAAATGGCCTTCAGTGAAGATAGTTTAATGGATGTGCTGTCCATGCAGTCTGCCATGTTTTCTGCTTTGTCAATATAGATTAAAAAAACACAAAAAAAACAAAAACAGGTAAAATTATTCATTGAAATACAGTTGAATAATTTCAAAAATTGAATTTTGGTTTAAAATTATTGTACTCAAAACACTTGTTTTCTATGAAATGATCATCAAGATATGACCCATAATGTTGCTCTTTTTATTGTAAGAACTCATGAAATAATTTTTTAAACGCAATGCAGTGTATTTCAAAGTGTCTATAGAATGTCAAAACTATACCTCACTTTTTAACAGATGTCACTGTCAGTTTAAAGATCATGATTAATCACAATGAAGGAATATTAGTTTGAATGATTTCAAAGTTAAATTAATTAATTTTTTCCTGCTCATAAATTTACATGCTGCCATAAATCTCTTTTGAAATAAAAATAGCAAGATTTAAAAACAATTACATGGAGCTTTAAAATAATCTGATGACTTTCTATTATCATAATTCTATATTTGAATATTTGCCACATTTGATATGATATATCACTTATTACTATGCAAAAAAAACATATTCATTTATAACTTCATGATCTATTGCAAAAGTAAAATACCAGACATGGAGATAAGAAAAAAAAAATTAAAGAACAATATACGTGTAGTATTGTAGAGAGACAGGATTTTCAATTAATTTATCCATTTATTTTAAAATTTCCATTTGAATATTTCTTTGTATGTCAATGATAGGCACAAGTAGGAGAAACTAAAGTTTTTACCTACTAAACAAACATATTATTATAGTTAAGTAAACTATTATGTTATTACTAGAAGTCACCATAACTTATTGCCTAAGCCTATTTATAAATGTTTTATTTGAAGGTGTACATATTATTTTTTCTTAATGTAAGGAGAAATATGCTATCTTTTTCAAAGATGCAAGATTACCAGAAAATTCATTTTCAGAAATATTCTTTGGATAAATACTTCTCTCTTTATTCTCAGAAATTCCATTTTATTCATTTTAAACTTTCTTTTTACATTGGATATTAATATAATTTTAAGTGCTTTTTTATTTTAAAATGATTAATGTAATATTTTTTAAACCACAGAGTCTACATCTTCCCAACTTGTTGAAAACTTTCTTCTCTCTCCAACACATTTTTCTAGTTCTATGCATTTCTTTACCCAGTGCATTGACTTTAAGTTTCCACTTGGCATGCAATCTCCATTAAAATTTACAGTAACCTATTAGTGTTAGAACACATTAAAAAGTTCTAATCTAAACATGTGGCAACATATGACTATTTGCCATTCAATGTAATAGAGAATATGTGAATAGTCACCATGTAAATGTTTGAATTTTCTAGTGTACATGACTATGTATTCACATTATTAGTATGAGTTTCTGGGACATAGTATGTGTATGCATGTGTGTGTGTGTACAGGAGTGGAAAGGTAAGAAGAAATATTAAACCTGATTTTGTAACTGTTTACAGTAAGTTTCATTTGAGATAGTCAAGTGAATATGTACAGGGAAGCAGTGCAGTGGAGCTATTTTTTGAGATTCAACCTCATATACAGAGTAGGTGGAAATATATAATGCCAAGGTAAGTCAGGGAAAGTGTAAACTGAAAGAAGATAATGCTTGGAGAACCTGGAAACTTGAGTGTCTGGCAAGGGAAATGGCCATGCAAAGCATGCTGGGAAGCAGCCATTCAAAAAGAAAATCAAAAGATAGTAGTAATTCAGACAAAATGGAAAAGACAGCTTTAAGAATAAAGTGGTATCTCCATAAAAGCGGTTCTCTACAACCTCTAGAATGTCCCTCCTTTACATTTATCCTCCTTAGTCACTCCTTGAATTTTTATTTTTATTTATTTTTTATTTTTCAATTATAGTTGACATTCATTACTATTTTATCTAAGTTACAGGAATATATCATAGTTGTTAATTATTGACATAATTTATGAAGCTATCATCTCAATAATTCCAGTACACACCTGGCACCATGTACAGAAATTACAATATTACTGAATATTCTCTCTGTTGTACTATTCCTGTGACTATTTTGTGACTAGCAATTTGTACTTCTTAATCCTTTCATCTTTTTCATCCAGCATGCCCAACCCCTTCCAATCTGGCAACCACCAGTTTGTTCTCTGTACCTATGAGTCTGTTTCTGTTTTGTTTGTTCATTTACATTTGTTCTTTAGATTCCACACATATAATTGAAATAATATGGTTACTTATCTTTCTCTGTATGACTTATTTCACTTAGAATAAAACTCTCTAGGTCCATCCATGTTGTCACAAATGTTAGACATTTCTCCAAAGAGGACACAGAGATGGCCAATAGACATGTGGAAAGATGTTCAACATCACTAATCAGAAGGTGACGGCATCTCACAACTGTCAGAATGGCTATCATCAATAAATCAACAAGTGTTGCTGAGGATGTGGAGAAAAGGGAACCCTTGTGCACTGCTGGTGAGATTGAAAATCGGTGCAGCCATTGTAGGAAACAGTCTGGAGGTTCCTCAAAAATTAAAAATAAAACTACTTTATGACCCAGCAATTCCACTTCTGGGTGTTTATGCAAAGAAATAAAAAAGACTAATTTGAAAATATTTATGGACACCTATATTCGTTGCAGTTTTATTTACAATAGCCAAGATAGGGATAGATAATTGGATAAAGAAAATTGGTACATATATACAATGGAATATTACTCAGACATAAAAAGGAATGAAATATCCTTAGCCACTGCTAATGAGAGAATTGAAGAGTATGTTCTGCTTAGTAATTCTGCAATGTGAACATAGAAGTTTGGGCCCAGTGGTAAAGCATTCTGAAGTCATTATTAATTTTATTCCACTTGACTCAGTTTGACCTTGGCAGAGAGTCAAATCAGCATCCTTCTGGCACATTGATGATGCCCAATAACTGAGCTACACTGGCCATGGCTGCAATATTTAAAAAATATATTTTTTTTATGGATTTCAGAGAGGAAGGAAAAGGGAGAGAGAGATAGAAACATCAATGATGAGAGAGAATCATTGATTGGCTGCCTCCTTCATGTCCCACACTGGGGATCGAGCCTACAACCCAAGCATGTGCCCTGACAGGGAATGGAACAGTGACCTCCTGGTTCATAGGTCAATGCTTAACCACTGAGAAACACTGGCCAGGCTGCAACATTTTTTATGATAGCTAAGATATGAATATGACCTAACTGTCCATTAATAAATTAATAGATAAAGGAGATGTTATTCAGCCATGAGAAATAATATATTCATGCATTTGTGACAATATGGAGAGAACTTGAGTTAAGGGAGATAAATCAGAGGAAGACAAATACTATATGGTCTCACTTAGAAGTATATTGTAAAATAGCTGAACCTATAAAAACAGATAATAGAATGGTAGCAACTAGGGAGTGAGGGATCGGGAAGGTATTTTTTAAAGGTAAAGCTTGCAACTACTAAATAAATAATTACTGGAGATTTAATGTACAACAGTAAATATAGTTCAGAATACTGGATTACAATCTTCAAATTTTTAAGAGATTAGATATTAATTCTTCTCAACACACACACACACACACACACACACACACACAATTTATTTATATGTCCAGGTAGAGGTGTTAGCTAATACTATGGTTATAATCATATTGCAATACATAAACGTATCAAATCAACACATTTATCATCTAAATTTATAAAAAAATTTTATGCCAATATATTATCTCAATATTAATTTAAAACAGGGGAACAATCATTTTGGAAACACTTTGTTAACAACCAGGGTAGTAGGTGCTTCTGAGATAGATCCCCATGAACTCATCCTTTGGCATTCATATGTTTCCCATGTGTGAAATGACTTAGTAACTTGCTTCTAACATGTGGACTACAGCAAAAGTGAGAGGATGCCACTTCTGGGATAGGTGACAAAGGTTAGGGTCTCTCCCTCAGTTTGATGAAGGTACTGGCCATATTATGAACCGTCTGTGGAGGGGATTTATTTTTCTGTTGTTATACTCACCAGAGGATATTTTTCCATTGGTTTTTAGAGAGAGTGGAAGGATGAGGTAGAGACAGAGAGAAACATCTATGTGAGAGAGACATCGATTGTTTGCCTCCCTCATGAGCCTTGACCAGGGAGGGCCAGGGACAGAACCTGCAAGCGAGGTATGTGTCCTTGACCAGAATCAAACCAACACTCTATCCTCTGAGCCAAACTGGCTAGGACTGTGGAGAGGATTGAATTTGGCCTTCCATCAAGAGCCAGTGAGGACTCTAGGCCCTTAATTCCACATATGAGGTATCCTGAGAACAACTACGAGTGAACTGGAAAGCAGATCCACCCTCATGTACACCTTCAGATGACTACAGTCTTGTGAGAGACATAGAGGCAGCTGAGGACCCGGCTCAGCCATGCCTGGATTTCTCAGCCACAGAATCTGCAAAAAGATAATGCTTATTCCTTCAAGTAGCTAAGTATTTGGAGAAATCCTTTACACAGCAATTGAGAACCAATACAGCTAGTAAACATAAATACCTCATGTAATGAATTTCAATGTATTTAGTTTTAGATATGTGCTGTAAAAGAACACCATGTCATTTATAATGTTTTCTTTTCAAGTAATAGTTCTGAACCAAATGTGGCAAGTGGTATTCACTTTTTTTTTACATTTTGGTAAGGTATGCGTAGATTTTGTTATACTATATTCTGTTTTTCTTTAAATATGTCAAATTTGGAAAAATAATATTTCACATGGAGAAATTGAAGCATTATAAATGTGCTACATTAACATAAACTTGATAAAAGGGCTGTTAATATAAAAATAATGGAGATGAAAATACCTGCATTAGGTTCAGACAAGTTAAAAGAAGAGCAAATTAGATATAGATCTTGTTTATTATCGTAATCTGATGACAACAGGATCAGCTACCATAATACATCAAATAATTTCTGAGACATTAAGCAAACAAATCATTTATATAGAGTAATGTAAACAAATCATTTATACAACTATTGCACACAGCACATCTCTAAACTATGCCTCAGAGACATTTAGTAAATAGTATAAAATATAGCAACTCTATCATATTTTGTTATTGTTGGAAAAACACTTTAAAATGACATATAATCCACTAAATTGGAAAATACATTATTCAACCATGTAAACCTGACATCTAGAAATATTAATATTATTATGCTAATTAGAGAACAACATAATTACTCAGTTTTAGTTACTTTAGTATGCATTAAATTATATAAAAGGCACTCCAACAGATATTTATCATTCAGTTTGCTATGCCAGATAGATAAACTTTCCAGATTATATACTTCTTTAATGTGTCTTTTTTTTAGTATAAGTTACTAAGTCAGAACATATCTCATTCAAAAATATTCACTTGCTTTGTATATATTTTGCTATTTTTACAAAAAACATGGATAATAATTAAAATGTCTATCTTGTATATGTTGTGTTTTCATTAATAAACAGGATAAATAAAACCTGAATTCAAGAGATTATTTGTGGCTGTTTACAAATAAGATCTGATTTGTACACAGCAGAGAGGGATGATGAGTGGTTATGAGACTGATAGTCATTACCAAACTCTTCATAATTCACTAGCTGAATTCTGAACATTTATTTCCATGTATTTTATTAAGCACATATAACTATTAAAATGGAGTTAATTATGTGGGGAATAGTATACAATTTTTTGTAAGTCATTTAAATGTTAGTGTTCAATTATAAGTCTGTTATATGTTTAGGACAAAATAATATGACATTAAGAAACAAAAACCATTGGGGATCAGAATGGTCAGCAAGAACTTAGAAGACAAAATTGACATTATTTATAGACTTTGCTTAGATTGCATTAATAGCCAATTTCTTCACCACTTCCTCTACCCATACAATTTTCACTGTAAGTTTTCAATGCTCTCTCATTGTGGGTAAGTTTAATTCTTTGTCGCTGAGCTCAGTTTGTGAGTCACTTAGATCAATATGACCTGAAACCAGCAGTGTCTTGAAAAGCATTTATAAGATTGGACTCACTAGCTCTTGACTCATTAGATCATCCAAGCCATGGCAATCCACAGATAAGTTAGCTAATAATAAATTGTGGTGATCTTAAGCCATGATATTTTACATTGGTTTATTACACTGTGATAATTAAATGATTTGGGCCAACCATTCTGTAGAGCAAAGTATGAAATTAAATTTATATAACCTCCAAAGAGATTTATAAGTAATCCACCTTAAATTTTGTTCTTAATAGGCAATATGAATATATGATTATGGTAATGTATAGAGAGGGTCTCACAAGTTATATTATGACAGAAATAATATCATATGATAAATATTATGCATAGGTCATTATAACCCAAAAATGTACAAAGTAGGGAACATTATTAAAAATATATTGTACTCCTTTTCTGCTTTTATTAATTCTAATATTCATCTTAGATATGTTAAATCGTATATTGACATGTTAGAGTAATATGAATTATATAGTTCCACGAGGTGAATGATCATTTCATGATTATCTTTTTTTGTTGTTTTCATATGGAAAAAGTTGCTTTTACCTTCATGATTTTAAGGTATACTTTAAAAGAACAAATATAAAATTTACATATAAAAAGAAAAAACAAATATTGTACTGCTCTTATGTATTATTGATGTTGATATACATACATTTTTAATATGTTATCTTTTATGAACAAAATTATTACCTGAATGTGTAAATATACTTTTACAGCAAGTGTTTTTATATTAAATTAATTATTCATTTTCATCTTATGAGTTAGAAACAAGCAAATGAAATGAAATAAAACTGATTTATTTTAGGAAAATATACTGATTTATGTGTTCTTACATTGAAGAGTGTTGAGATTTAAGTAGATAAGAAGGACATGCAGGAGCGATCTGCCCTAATAATTTACAATGAAACATAAATAATAAGAAAAAAATAATAAAGTTAAAATCAAGCACATTTTAAGTATGTGTAAAATACACTAAAAAATTGAAATATCTAATTTAGCATCCATGACTATAACTGAAAAAAGACTCTGAAATTTGAAAAACATATTTTCTTTCTATAAATGTGTAATGGTACTAGAAAAATAAGAGAATTCTAGAACCTTTCACTTTTATGCAATACTTCCCATGGGTGGATCGCTATAGGCTTCTCTTCAACATAGACCTTTACTGTAAACTTCAGATTCAGATCATCTCTCATTTTCTGATAACTCCACTTGTATATTTAATAGGCCATACAGACTTTCCATATGTATCACTTTTTCCTGGTCATCTTATCTAAAATGTACTGTACAACCTGTTCTCAAGTTATGATTATAACAGACCGCCACATAACATACTAGTATAAAACCACCATATAGTAAGCTCACAGGTAATTTGAATCAGGAATTTGGGCATGGGAAGACTAGATTTGTTTATCCATTGCTGTAGGGATTTAAAGATTGGGGAATAAAATAATCTGCAAAAACATTCCACCTGGGACCTCAGATGGGATTTCCGTAAGACCTGCAGATCATTTCTGGACTTGGTTTCAGCCCAGAGGTAGCAGGATAATGAGACATTTTCTATAGAGGTACAGAGCTCCAAAAGCTAGTGTCCTTTGTGCAAAATAAAACTTTTATTGTGGACCTGGAGGCAAAACCACATATTGTCATTTCTACTAGTCTCACATCCCCCAAGAATCATGAGGATGTGACCTAAATTCCAACTTATAAAGGTGAGGTGGTAACATCACACTGTAAAACAGCATAGAGAATGGGTGATGTAGCTATATTTGAAAAATACCACTTCCCAGAACCCCATATTCTTCCTGCTTAATTTTATCCTCATCTCTTATAATTAACATTGAATATATTATACCTTCTTATTTATTGTACATCTTCCCATTAGAGTGTAAATTTTTGTGTGTTTTGTTTTTTTTCTTTCAACAACACATAGAAGAGAACCTGGAACAAGTAATTGTTTAATAAATAAACAAAATTACTAATTTATCAATGAATGAATAAAAGAGTGGTTATTTTAAATTATTTTCAAAAGAGGAGAGAAAATACAAATAAAATTAGTATGAATAAATTATGGATTTAGACATATGAAATAAATTAATATCATGTTTTTAAGGCTCCACATTTTCCTATATGTTCAACTTGTATATTTTAAAGTTTGATGATTTCCATATACTATCAAAAATATTATGTGGAATTACTTGCCTGGATTCCAAGATGGTGGCTGACAGGATGGCAATGAGGAGGAGAATGTGAGTGAGGGAGGGAGTGAAAGGGGAGTGTGTGGTCCTGTGGTGTGTGTGTGTGTATGTGAGGGACAGCTAGAACTCGCAGGACTTTTGGGCGCTGGCGGACCGGGCTCGTATAGCCGTGTAGCCTCTGCTACTGTTGTAATCTCTCTCACGGAGGCCACACCATCTGAAGGGGAAAGCTGCTGTCACTGGGAGCCCAGTCTCACCTCCACCCAGGGTGCTCTTTGATACTACCCAGGATCCTACAGCCACTCCAGCCAGGGACCTGCTGCCTCAGCTGCTGACCCACATACACCAGGACACTAACTTCTCCTGCAGAGGGCTCCTGTGAGTTCTGGAGGGAACTCCTCTCCCCCGACCCAGACACCTTGGCCTTGGGCTCCATGACCTAGCATGCAAACAGCAGAGTGACTGCATGCAGACAGTCAAGTCTTACTTGGCAGCCCCAGGCACTGCAACCACTCTAGCAGCCATGTGAGCAGCCACCTCACACAACCACTGAAGGACCAGCCACTGCCCCATGACTGCCCCCCCGATGAGCAGCCACTGCCAGCAACTGTGCAAGGAGTGGCCACCCAGCAACTGCCAAGCCCACCACCTCAGCCTCAGGCCCCACGTGACTCAACACTTAGATTCTTTGGTGAGAGCAAAAAATGGGGAGAAGGAAAACCACCACCAAAGGAACAAAAAGAAAGAAACGCCAGAAAAGGAATTAACTGAAGTGTAGGCATGCAATATGTAAGAAAAATAATTCAGAATAGGGGTCATACGTTCATAAACCGGAATGATGAGAAAATCAACAACCTATGTAAGAATCAGGAAGAAATAAAGAGTGATATTTCTATAATAAAAAAAACAATATGGAAGTTTTCAAAAGTAGACCTAGAGAAGCAGAGGACTGAATTAGCGAATTAGAAGACAGGGAAGCGAAACACACAAAGTTTGAACTGCAATTGGAGAAAAAAATCAGAAGACAGGAGGAGAGCCTGAGGGAGCTGTGGGACAATGTGAAAAAAAGCAACAAATGTATAATAGGGGTGCCAGAATGACAAGAAGAGGAGCAAGGGTTAGAAAACCTATTTGAAGAAATAATGTCAGAAAACTTCCCTGATTTGGGGAAGGAAAAAGTCACACAAGCATAGAGAGTCGCAAACAAGATGAACCTTAAAAGACCAAAACCAAGACAAGTCATAATTATAATGGCAAATGTTAACGACAAAGAGATAATCTTAAAGGCTGCAAGAAAGAGACAGAAAGTTACCTACAGGGGAGCTCCCATTAGATTATCAAGTGATTTCTCAACAGAAACACATCAGGCCAGGAAGGAATGGAAGAAATATACAAAGTGATGCAAAGCAAGGAACTGAATCCAAGAATACTCTATCCAGCAAGGTTATCATTCAAAACTTAAGGGGAAATCAAGCGCTTCACAGATAAAAAAAAAAAAAAGGCTAAGGGAGTTTATCACTACCAAACCAGCAATGCAATAAATGCTAAAGCGACTGTTGTAAAAAAGAAGGGGGAAAAAAGGGTAGGGGAGGAACACAGGCCCAAAAAATAAAAATGGCTACAAACAAGTACCTATCAATAATAACTTTAAACATAAATGGCCTAAATGCTCCAATCAAAAGACACTGAGTGCCTGAATGGGTAAGAAAACATGACCCATATACTGTATATGCTAATTACAAGAGACCCACCTCAGAACAAGAGACTCTTACAGACTGAAAATGAAGGAATGGAAAAATATCTTTCAGGCAAATGGAAATTAAAAAAAAAAAAAGCTGTCGTAGCAATACTTATATCTGACAAAATAGATGTCAAAGTGAAGGTCATAACAAGAGATAAGGAAGGCCACTTCATAATACTAAAGAGATCGATACAACAAGAGGATATAACTGGTGAATACATATGCACCCAATTGAGGAGCACCCAAATACATAAAAAAAAAAAAAAACTTCTGGAAGATATCAAGGGAGAAACAGATAGCAATATGATCATAGTAGGGGACTTTAATACCCCACTGACATCAATGGATAAATAATCTAGACAAAAAATCAGCAAAGAAACAGCAATCCTAAATGACTCACTAGATCAGATGGACTTAATTGACATCTTCAGAACATTTCACACCAAAGTTACAGAATATGCATTCTTCTAAGTGCACATGGGGCATTTTCAAATATACACCACATATTGGGTCACAGGCAAAGTCTCTCCAAATTCAAGAAGATTGAAATCATATCAAGCATTTTCTCAGATCACAATGGCATAATAATTATAAATAAACTACAATAAAAACAGCCCAAAAACTTCAAACACTTGGAGGTTGAATAGCATGCTATTAAACAATGATTGGGTTACCAAAGAGATCAAAGAAGAAATTAAAAAACATCCTGGAAATTAATGACAATAAAAATACAACCATTCAAAACCTATGGGACACAGTGAAAGCAGTCCTGAGTGGGAAGTTCATAGCATTACGGGCCTACCTCAAAAAAACAAGAAAAACTGGTAATAAATTATCTTACTCTACAACTTAAAGAATTTGAAAGAGAGCAGCAAGAAAAGCCCAGCGTGAGCAGAAGGAAGGAGATAATAAAAATCAGAGCAGAAATAAATGACATAGAGACAAAACAAAACAAAACAATATAAAAGATCAGTGAAACCAAGACCTGGTTCTTTGAAAGGATAGACAAGATTGATGAACCTTTAGCCAGGCTCAGCAAGAAGCAAAAGGAGAGGACCCAAATAAACAAAATTAGAAATGAGAGAGGCAAAATAACAACAGACCCCACAGAAATACAAAAGATTATAAAACATACTATAAACAACTCTACTCCAACAAACTAAACAACCTAGAGGAAACAGACATATTCCTAGAAAAATACAACCTTCCAAAACTCAACCAGGAAGAATGAAAAAATCTGAACAGGCCAGTAACTAAGGAGCAAATTGAAGCAGTCATCAAATAGTTTCCAGCAAACAAAAGCCTGGGCCAGATGGCTTCACAGGAGTGTTTTACCAAACATTCAAAGAAGAACTAAAACCTACTCTTCTCAGACTATTACAAAAAAATTCAAGGGGAAGGCATACTTCCAATGTCTTTCTATGAAGCCAGCATTCCCTAATCCCAAAATCAGATAAAGACACCACAAAGAAAGATAATTACAGGCCAGGATCCCTGATGAACATAGATGCTAAAATCCTCAACAAAATTCTAGCAAATGGGACCCAGCATTACATTAGAAAGATAATATACCATGGCCATGTGGGATTTATTCCAGGGCTGTGAGGATGGTACAATATCCACAAACCAATAATCGTGATACATCATGTAAACAAATTGAGAGACAAAAATCACATAATCATATTAATTGATGCAGAAAAGGCATTTGACAAAGCCAAAACCCTTTCATGATAAACTCTCAGTAAAGTGGGAATAGAGGGATCATACCTCAACATAATAAAAGCCTTATATGACAAACCTACAGCCAACTTCACACTCAATGGGCAAAAAGTAAAACCATTTCCCCTAAGAACAGGAACAGAAAGTAGATGGCCACACCTGTTTCACATAGTACTGGAAGTGCTAGCTATAGCAATCAGACAAGAATAAGAAATAAAAAGCCACAAACTGGAAAAGAAGTAAAATTGTCATTATTTGCAGGTTACATGATATTGTACATAGAAAACCCTAAACTACTAGACCCTCCCAAAACAACTAGAACTAATAAATGAATTCAACAATATAGCAGGATACAAAATTTATGGCTTTTTTATATACCAATAATGAACTCACAGAAAGAGAAACTAATAAAACAATCCCATTTACCATTGCAACAACAAAAAATTAGGATACCTAGGAATAAATTTAACCACGGAAGTAAAGGACCTGTACTCAGAAAATTACAGGATGCTGAAAAAAGAGATAGAGGAAGATATAAACAAATGGAAGAAAATACTGTGTTCATGGATTGGAAGAATCAACATCATTAAAATGTCCATACTACCCAAATCAATCTACAGATTCAATGCAATCTCCATTAAAATACAAATGGCATACTTCACAGACCTAGAACAAACTCTCCAAAAATTCATCTAGAATAAACAAAGACCCCAAATAGCTGCAGCAAACTTTAGAAAGAAGAACAAAGTTGGAGGGCTCACAATACCAGATATCAAACTATGCTACAAAGCTACTGTTTTCAAAATTGCCTGGTATTGGCACAAGAACAGACATATAGATCAATGGAATAGAACACAGAGATCAACCAAAGCCATTATGCTCAGCTAATACTTGACAAAGGAGGCAAGAGCATACAATGGAGTCAAGACAGTGTCTTCAATAAATGGTATTGGGAAAATTGAACAGATATAGGCAAAAAAATAAAACTAGACCACCAACTTACAACACACAAAAAAATAAACTCAAAATGGATACCAATATAGCTCCTAGAGCAATGGAAACTAAGGAGAAAATAAACAAATGGGACTACATCAAAATAAAAAGCTTCTGCACAGTGAAAGAAACTATCAACAGAACAATGAGAAAGCCCACTGCATGGGAGAACATATTTGCTAATGTTATCCCTGATAAGGGTTTAATCTCCAACATTTACAGGGAATTCATACAACTTAACAAAAAGAAGAAAACAATCCAATCAAAAAAGGGGCAAAGGACTTAAATAGACATTTTTGAAAGAAGACATACAGAAGGCCATGAGACATATGAAAACATGCTCAAAGTCACTAATCATCTGAGAGATGCAAATCAAAACAAAAATGAGGTACCACCTCACACCTGTCAGAATGGCTATCATCAACAAATCAACAAACTACAAGTGCTGACGAGGATGTGGAGAAAAAGGAACCCTCCTGTACTGCTGGTGGGAATGCAGACTGGTGCAGCCACTGTGGAAAACAGTATGGCGTTTCCTCAAAAAATTAAAAATGGAACTTCCATTTGACCCAGTAATCCCACTTCTAGGAATACATTCCAAGAAAACAGAAAAACTATTCAGAAAAAATATATGCACCCCTATGTTCATAGCAGCACAATTAACAACAGCTAAGATTTGTAAACAGCCTAAGTGCCCATCAAAAGATGAGTGGATTAGAAAACTGTGGTACATCTATATAATGGAATACTATGGTGCTGTATAAAAGAAGGAATTCTTACCATTTGCAATTGCTTGGATGGAACTGGATAGCATTATGCTAAGTGAAATAAGCCAATCAGCCCTAACTGGTTTGGCTCAGTGGATAGAGCGTCAGCCTGAGGGGTCCCAGGTTCGATTCCGTTGAAGGGCATGTACCTTGGTTGCAGGAACATCCCCAGGGGGGGGTGTGCAGGAGGCCACTGATTGATGTTTCTCTCTCATTGATGTTTCTAACTCTCTATCCCTCTCCCTTCCTCCCTGTAAAAAAGTCAATAAAATATTTTTAAAAATAAGCCAATCAGAGAAAGATAAGTATCACATGATCTTACTCATTTGTGGAATATAATGAACAACATAAACTGATGAACAAAAATAGAACCGGAGTCATAGAAGCATGGAATAGATTGTCCAACCTATGAGGGAAGGCGGGAGTGAAGGGGTAAGAGATCAACCACAGGACTTGTATACATGCATATGATAATAACCAATGGACACAGGCAGGGGGGAGGGGCTGGATTTGAGGGCATGTGCTGGGGGCTGGGAGCAGCCAGGGATTAATTGATGCAGGAAAAAGGAGACTTATATAATACCTTAAACAATAAAGAATTTAAAATAAAAAAAGAAAAAATATTATTTGGCCTCTTGGCCTCTTTTACTTGTAACATTGTCATATCATCTTTTATTAAGCAAGGAGATGATAATATTAGCATGTAGTGATGATTGTAATGTTAAATTTCTTTTTAAATCAATGAAATTATAAATTTAAACTCTGAGATAAATTCATCTATTTTCTATTAGAAGCTACATTGTTCCAAGAAAATTTCTAGACTGTTGAGATATAACTTTTATGGATAGATTACATATATAAAGAGCATAATGAGCTTACACATTTTATGTAAGAATGAAGAAAAGAATTAGTGTTTTGTTAAGTATATGTGATGAGCTTAATAACATTGACATATTGCTAAAAATGTATGATGGAACTTATGAAAGTGACAAGAATTTATCAAATTTAGGAGTGAGACAGTGGAGAAAGAGGAAGGGTAACAGGTATAAGAAATTAAATGGTCATTGGCTTCCAGCTGGTGGTAACTATTAAAATTAGGAAATAGCCTGACCAGTTGGCTCAGTGGATAGAGCGTCGACCTGTGGACTGAAAGGTCCCAGGTTCGATTCTGGTCAAGGGCATGTACCTTGGTTGCGGGCACATCCCCATTAAGGGGTGTGCAAGAGGCAGCTGATTTATGACTCTCTCTCATCGACGTTTCTAACTTTCTATCCCTCTCCCTTCCTCTCTGTAAAAAATCAATAAAATATATTTTAAAAAATTAGGAAATAAAAAATGCCTGATTATTTAATAATGTAAGGAAAGAGTAGTAGTGAATAAAGATTTTCATTTGTGGTGATAAAATAGAAGCAGTAAATGTGGGTGCTTGAAGTAGAATGAAAATTCTAATTCATAAAATAGGGTATGTATAAAATGAGAAATGAATATGGTTTTGTTACTGTACAAAATCCCTCGCTTGTCTGACCAGTAGCTATGACACGCACTGACCACCAGGGGGCAGACACTCAACACAGGAGCTGCCAAGCTGTGGTGACTTTGCAGCTGCAGTTCTCGGGTGATGTACCCAGAACCAGAGAGGAGGGAGCCCAATTCTGGGGTGCATCACCCGAGAAATGCTCTCTCTTAATCTGGAACACCTTGGGGGAATTCAGAGAGCCAGTTTTGGCCCAGTCCGCACAGGCCAGGCTGAGGGACCACATTGGTGCACAAATCTGTGCACCAGGTCTCTAGTATTTTATAATTTAACTAGAAGTGTGGTGCATGAAATTCATGCATGGGGGAGGTCCCTCAGCCTAGCCTGTACCCTCTCCAATCTAGGACCCCTCGAGGGATGTCCGACTGCCCTTTTAGGCCTGAAAATGGGCAGTTAGACATCCCTCTCACAATCCAGGACTGTTGGCTCCCAACTGCTCACCTGCCTGCCTTCCTGATTGTCCCTAACCGCTTCTGCCTGCCAGCCTGATCACCTCCTAACCACTCCCCTGCCAGCCTGATTGATGCCTAACTGCTCCCCTGCCAGCTAGTCTGCCCCTAACTGCCCTCCCCTGCAGGCCTGGTCACCCCTAACTGCCCACCCCTGCAGGCCTGGTCCCTCCCAACTGCTCTCCCCTGCAGGCCTGGGTCCCCCACAACTGCCTTTCCCTGCAGGCCTGGTCACCCTTAACTTCCCTCCTCTGTCGGGCCTAGTCCCCCCCCAACTGCCTTCCCCTGCTGGCCTGATAGCCCACAACTGCCCTCCCTTGTAGGCCTGGTCCCTTCCAACTGCCCTCCCCTGCTGGCCATCTTGTGGTGGCCATCTTGTGTCCACATGGGGGCAGGATCTTTGACCACATGGGGAAGCCATCTTGTGTGTTGGAGTGATGTTCAATCTGCATATTACTCTTTTATTAGATAGGATAGAAGCCTGGTACACGGGTGGGGGCCAGCTGGTTTGCCCTGAAGAGTGTCCCAGATCAGGGTGGGGGTTCCCTTGGGGCATGGGGCAGCCTAGGCAAGGGGCCTGTGGTGGTTTGCAGGCCGGCCACATCCCCCAGTGACCCAAGCAGAGGCCCTGGTATCTGGGATTTATTTATCTTTATAATTGAAATTTTGTAGCCTTGAGTGGAGGCCAAGGCAGGCCATGGCTGCAGAAGCTTGGATTCCTCCATCACCAGGGGCAACACTAGCCTCCTGTTCTCTCCAGCTCTGTGGATGCCACCATTTTTGTTGGGATTTATTTATCTTCTATAATTGAAACTTTGTAGCCTGGAGTGGAGGCCTGGGGCGGCCAGGGTGTGCAGAAAGCTTTGCTTCCTCCATCGCCTGGGAAACTCAATCCTCCCTCCTGCTCTCTGTGGCTGCAACCATCTTGGTTGGGTTAATTTGCATACTCATTCCTGATTGACTGGTGGGCCTGGCTTGTGGGGATGGCTTGTGGGTGTAATGGAGTAATAGTTATTTAATTATTACTCTTTTATTAGATAGGATTCATTCATCATATGAATAAACACTATAAACATAGGCTCTCACAAGTTTACTATGAAATTTTTGTCTATGCATAATTTACTCCACTTAAACTAGGTGGTAAAGTCATTTCAACTCTAAAATGAAGAAAGAGTAAGAGTATGTGTATTTTCCTGATCCTAGCCATTTTCTCCATTCTGCCTTCAGCAGCAATATAGTATGAATTGTGCCTTAGTCTCAATTGGCCATTCTACCCATTTTCACTGCATCAGAATATAAAGGGAAAGTAGTAGTGATATTCTCTCTCTCACCCCCATCCTATCTTTCTCTCTGTCTGCCTTTCACCTGTATTTTTCTCTATTCCTTTCTTTTTCTCCTACTTATCTCTCATATTTACATATACATATATAATTAAAGAAATATAAAAACTTTCATGTGACCCCTTAAACTGCAATTCTTCACAGTTGTTTTCTTGTCACACATACAAAATCATCTTTTAGTTTATATTTCTTTTGTAAAATATATTTTTATTGATTTCAGACAGGAAGGGAGAGGGAGGGAGAAATATCAAGGACGAGAGAGAATCATTGATTGGCTGCCTCCTGCATGTCCCACACTGAGGATGGAGCCCACAACCTGGGATATGCCCTGACCACAAATCGAAGTCACCGAGCTATGCTGGCCAGGCTCTTAGTTCTCTTTTTAAGGACTTAACAAAATCCAATATAATAAAAGCCTAATATGATAAGTGTCCAGTCATCCAGTCATCAATTCAACCAATCAAAGCATAATATTATAATCTTATGGTAAGGTCACTCAACCACTCACTATGACATGCACTGACCACCAGGGGGCAGACAGTCAACCGACTGACCAGTCACTATAACATGCACTGACCACCAGGGGGCAGAAGCTCTGATTGGTAGGTTAGGTTGCTGCTGGGGTCCAGCTGGTCAGGACAGAGTGAGATGGGCCAGACATGCCCTGGAGCCCTCCTGTGGTCCCTCCCCGGCTGGCCAACCTCCCGCGTCCCTCCCCGGCTCTGGTGCATGAACTTATGCATCAGGCCTCTAGTTTAAAATAAGCAAACACTCCGGGGATTGTTTACAGATGAAGATAGAATGGATCCATTTTATCACAGCTATAATTTTTGATTCATAGCAGTCTCCAGCATAGACCAGAACTCAATAAATCTATTTTGAATGAGCAAAGTTACTTACACTCATTGAGTTTTATTCTTCTCAATATTAAACTGAACATGATAATATCTATACAATATACAAAACATTAAATGCCTCAAATTTCCTTTATCCTTTCACTTTTATTGGTATTGTTAATTTTTAGCTTCTCAGACTGATTTTCCCTTTCACTGCTGACTACAAAAATC
Source organism: Corynorhinus townsendii (assembly GCA_026230045.1). NCBI lineage: Eukaryota > Metazoa > Chordata > Mammalia > Chiroptera > Vespertilionidae > Corynorhinus > Corynorhinus townsendii. Next base: position 16,231,903 of record JAPDVU010000015.1, read on the forward strand.
CCATTGCTTTCCTTGAATTTGAAGTTATAAATACCTGCAGCTGTTGCCAAATAATTTTCAGGAAGACAAAGAATGCCCTGTTTTCCCTGAAGCTGGATAAAAACAAATGATCTCTACTTTAGGAATATTAATATAACTTTGGAATATGTTTTACTTTTTGATGGAAACAAATTTTGATTGGCTATTTAATATTTGTAGAACATTAAATAATATAAAATTTTCATATTACCATAGCTATAAGTGTTTGCCAGTTTCATATGTTAAGCCAGAAGTTCATTGTCATGATCATTTCCTTCTTCTCCCACATGCATCATACTGGGATCATAAACAACAACAATTGCATGAACATCTACTAGACATACTTGATTTCTTATTTTAAAAGATTTGAGTTTCAATTTCTCATTTAAATTGACACTACCTTCTAGCTTCCCTGAGAGGATGCATATAAATCACCAAGTAACCAGCAAAGTGACAAACTATAACTTTAAATGCTCAATTAAATCTGGTGATACTTCGTATTAAGAAGTGCTCCATTAGATGGACAGTTCGTTAGCATCTGGAGCAATTGTTAAGAATGATTTTTCTTGTTCATATATGGATAATAAAGCACACTAGGTCTCAGTGAAACGATGATCCCAATATGAGATTTTTTCCATGAATAATTTCCCTCCAGATTAGAAAAAATTAATATTGAATTTTCAAATAATTACTTTAAACTAATTAAAATAGAAAGAATAAAGCAATGAAAGAAAGTTTTCAAGATGTAAAAGAAAAAAATAACTAACCATTGGATAAATTTCAGAGTAAATAAGTTCCTCAAATTCAAATTGGACCTCATATTCCCAGTTTGTTTCCAGTACAAAGTCAAAGTGTCATATTGTATTAGATGAATATTAAGACTCCACAGTTCATTAAAGCATAAATTCATTTCTTTGCTTCTCTTGTGGTATAATGTGTTTGCATTTTTGCCCTGAGGACAGATACTAATATGAACATTTATCTGTAATTAGAGATTCACAGACCATTAACAGAAGAGCAATTTCCTTGTCAGTTAAGGCAAAGAAATAAGATGTTTTAAAAATTATTTCCTATCCCATGTGAAAGCTATCCTCCCTTTTTAATTTTATTTTTTTCTGTTCGGGTTTTCTCCACTGGAGGAACCCATTCCTTGAATGGCTTTCTCCAAAGCTAAAATAGAATTGTTCACTAATCCGCCACCACCTTTTTCTTCTTCTCAATAATCATTTAAAAATGCCCTGCCATTCTATCCTCTATGAGGACTGTCTTTATTAATTAGGGAAATGGGTGCTACCTGTAAAGTTGTCTATCTGTATCCTATAGGGTATCTACTGGAACAAACGAAGATAAAGATACGCAAGCTAAGTGGATAGAAGCCAGGCAGCACAGTTAGTCATCTGTTCCAGCTGAAGTGATCGCAGCAACTGCAGCTGGGCTTATAAAATTTACTGGTGTATCCACTTCTTTTTTTTTTTTTTTTGGTTTGTTTGTTTGTTTGTTTTTTAACCCCCATTTTATGTAAAAAGGACAAAAAATACCTGATGATATCATGGTCAAAGCCACAGGGTGACAGACGGCAATCTCCCTAAATGACTGCCTGGAGAAAAGCTACCTAGCCCCACAAGCAATCTACTGAGATTTAAAGAGAACTATATTTCCATGATATAAATCTATGAAAATTTAAGAGTTTAGCTTGCTGGTTATAGAATTATGCCTCTCTAAATAAAAGATGAGGATTTTAATAGCATTTCTCTTATAGAGCCAAGGGGTGGGGGTTGTGGGTCAATATACTGCATGTAAAACATTAGGAACAGAATTTGGCATCAGTTAAGTCCATAGAACCAGCTAATTTATTAAGATAATTGTGGCAAAGACCGGAAATGCTCTCCAAATATACAAATGCTCGTCTTTATTTTCCAGCTTCCCATGCCCTAATCATAGGTTAGGCTCTATGATTGAACTTGGGCCAGTGGAATGTGAGCAGAAGGGATAAGACATTGCCATGCCTGACTTTAGATGGATCCTGTAGGGCACATTCCTAGATCACTTGCCCTGTCAAGGAACCATAAAAGCACATGATGAAGCTGGTGTTACAGAGTTCAGAGTCCTGAGTTACCACCTAGACCCGCAGAGGACTCTGATAAATCAACCTTTATACTGGTTAGCATTGAGATGCTGGTGTTCACTTACACCATGGCCAAACCTGTCCATCTCTAACAAGGAGGACGATGACGAAGTGTGTCATAGATACAAAGCATGTGAAATAGGTTCTGTGTTCTTGGATAATGCATGGTGATATTTTATATACATTTTAATTGTACAAAATATACCTATCTTAACTTTATAAAAATTGTAAGATATATATGATAACAACATTACTGTTTTTAAAGGAAATAAGATTTTGCGGTTTTTCACATCAGGCAGGAGTTGACATGAAAGGACACAAGACTTTTATATCTGGTGATTCTTAAGGCCGTATACTTAGATTAACTCTACAAGTATTAAATAGGTACCTTATTTATTTTTAAATTAGGTTTCCCCATTAAGAAATGTGGTTACTCTATACTGAATATAGTTTACATAAAAATCATATTTCTTAACATAAAATAAAATTACCTTTTTGAAAACATGCAACCTCTTTGAATTTTCTTCTTATCAGCTTCTAATAAATGAAAACCTAAGCCTGCTGAGAGCTCTTGTTAACTCCATTCAGTTTCTAGACCCTAATAGTGTTGAGCCTACAAATTCTTACCTAACTTTTCATGATTTCCAAAAGATGATTAGGTTTTTATTTATTTTTGTTTGTGTTTAGTGGGCTGTATAAACTGGTACTACAAGTAGACGAACCTAGAGATGAAAAATTTTAGAACTATAAAGTAAATAGAAATTACATTTGGTATTTTCACGAAAAACATTTCTTCTGTCATGCCTGATATTCTTAACAGCCATTTAAAAGAAATAGCTTCAAGGTTTTCTTATTCTCTAGAATATTATATTTATGAATTACAGATATTTCTCACCTGGATTGGAAATGTTATTCTTCCAATTGATTTTTAACAATGAGAAAAGAGTTTTAGAAATTTGAGTGATTCCTATTGTCAAGCCAGTATTGAGAATGCATGACTGTTCATAGAAAAAAATAGATGTTTGTAGTTCTCTCATGTCATGTCTCAAATTTTGGGAGCCATTTCTATCATTATGCTTCAGACAACACTTAACAGGTTATCAGCTATGTGAGATTTTTTCTCTGAAAATAGTATTGCTAATAATAATAAATCTGAGATGTGAGATATAAAGATTTTATATAATTTAACATCACTAACAAGAGGCATAGTGTCAGAATAGAAAGAACTCACCCTATTTCTTTGTTTTTAACCACCAAGCTAAATGCTTTTTGTTGTTTGCTAACCACAACAATTCACCAAAACTTCATTATTAAAAGGTAAGGTACTTTGAACATAATTATTGTATATAATATATTTAGAACATGTTTTTCATGCTACAATTACCTCGCTAACAACATAGAGTTATTAATAAGATCAGAAACTATATTAAAGGGATATCTATATTTTGTTCTCCTTCTGATATGTATAATATTCTGAATTCCCAATTGTTAAAATTTTTGTTAGACTGTTTTATTGTAGTTATGATGGAAATATCACTCCTATTAAGTGCGACTGTATTAGAACAAACATGTTATTGATACCATGTTAAAATACAGAACTTCCTTTAGATTTACATTTTTATTCATAAGGGACATTAGTGTTCATATTAATTCAAAGTTATAATTGGTTCTTTGAGTTCTCAGATATATCTAAATGTCAATTTGTGTCTTTTTCTTTACATATCAGTTTCTTCGGAATCACTTCTCTGTTTGTTTATGGGTAGAAGAAAAAAGTACATTATATTGTGAGTCCTACTTAGTATTAGAAACTAACATAGAAAATTATGTTTTAATAAGTTTCTAAAGGATAAATCAAACAACCAGAAAGCAGATGAAAGATGAACTAATGGAACTAAGAAGAATTTATAATGAAAAACTTCAGAGAAAGTAATTTTTAGTTGCTTATTTTTCTTTCTTTTATTTCCTTTTCTTTTATTCTTCTTAATTTTGCAATTCTACTGATACAAAAGAATTTAAGAAATAGTTCAGATCTATCTATCTATCTACCTATATATTTCTCTCTCCCTCTACCTCTATCTATATATCCACATATCTACGGAAGGTTTATAGACTCAAAGGGAGCAAGATCAGTATTCTTTGGAGGTTTAATAAAAAAACCTTTTCTTTCAGATACTTGACTAAATATTAAGTCTAATCATATCAATTTACTTTTATTCCTGTAGAGTAGTTTTCAATTTCTTTAGATGATTCAATTTCTTAAATAATTTCATGCATTTTGATGATGTGTTTTTATAAAAGTTTCTAGAACTGGTGCATGTTATATTTGAAATCATGTCAGTTCTTGCAGATATCAAATAATCAAATTCAAACTCAGATGATGCTTTAACACCTCTGCCACACACATTAAGCCCCTCAACAACTGTCTCTTTTCAACTCAAATATCAAATATCACTCAATTTGTATTTATTTCTCTGAAATATATATCTGGCTTTACAGAAACCACAAAATTGCAAAAAAAAAAAAAAAATTTCCCATGAGAGAATACAATGGACAACTTGCAGTTTTCTTTTTTGTTTGTTTGTTTTCCCTTATGCCATCTTTTTGTTTACTATTTTTAGGTGATAATGAGGAACAAGGAGATTTGTAGCAATGAATTTCAAATATTTCCAATCTGTTGATCATTTCACCTGAGAGTCCTGAGGTCACCTCAATATTTTTCTATAATAACTACCTTGTAAATACTGATTTATGTGATTTTTCCTCTTAAAAAACATACAGAGATTTAAATTCCTTAAGAGTCAGTAGTATTACTTTTACCTCAATTTATCTAATGTATTACATAGGCCTGATTCATAGTAGACATATAATTAATATCATATGCAGTTTTAATCAACATGCAATAATTTAAAATTAATGAATAATGACTAGAATGCAATGTTAATTTTTGAATGTTTTTTAAAAAATGTTTCATCTACATATTTCATAACCGAAAGACAAGGTATATATGTATTCTCTGTATAGTAATCTGTTAATTAGGAAAATAATAGTGCTAATAGTGTTGTGATATTGAAAGAACAGTATATTTAACCTATACATGAGACATTGTAAGTGCTGTATAAATATGTTACTATATCAGTTGTTTTGTGTTAGGGAAAAGATTTATCTTATATCCTGAGCATCTGTCTGGTCACACATAATATAATTTACTATCTTTAAATGCATACAACTTTTCAATATTCTTAGTTGTAATCCAACCAGAGGCCCAGTGCATAAAACTGGAGGGGGGTGTCCCTCAGCCTGACCTTCCCCCCTCTCACAGTCTGGAAGCCCTCAGGGGCAGGAGATGACTCAGTGATAAGGGGAAGGCGATGCCCCCATCACACCTCTACTGCTGCCACTGCCAGCAGCACAAGCCTCGGCCGGCCCTGGTTACCTGAGCCTCAGGTGGCCCTGGGCAGCTGAGGGGACTGGCAGACTCCGGAGGCAGGGGTGCAGAGCGGCTGGACCCACCAGGGGGCAGGCCCCGCTGTGCCGTGCCTGCACTCCGGCGGGGCTGAGGGGACTGGATGCTACCATCTTGTGGCTGTGGGTGCCGCCATCTTTGAGGGCGTGGCAGTCAATTAGCATGTTCCCTCCTTATTGGCTGTGGGTGTCACCATCTTTGTGAAGGTGAGACAGTCATTTAGCATATTCCCTCTTTATTAGATAGGATTTCCTCCAGTAACAAGCTAAAGAAAATAGTAGAGAAACTAAACATGTTTTTTTTTCTCCTATTCTCTAGTGTATAATAATATTATATCTCAAGTGAAATATTTAATACAACCATTGGAAGCAACTGAATCCACACCCAAATAAACTTGTTTGTAAGAACATTTTATAATAAGTTCATAAATAAATTTATAACTGCTCACACCAAATATCTTCTTTGAATTCAGTGTGTTGGGTAAAAAAACATATGTACCCTCAAAGGTTTTTTTCCTTTGTTTTGTTTGTTATTTGCTTTTTTAATCCTCACCCAAGGATATGTTGCCAATGATTTTTAGAGAGAGTGGGAGAGAGAGGGAAAGATGTAGAGAAATATTGATGTAAGAGAAACACATCCATTGGTTGCCTCCTGTAAGTACCATGACCAGGGCCCAGGCCAGGGAGGAACCTGCAACCCAGGTAAGTGCCCTTGACTGGAATTGAACCAGAGACCCTTCAGTCTGCAGTCTGACCAATGCACTGAGCCAAGCCGGCTAGGCTCCTCAAAGGTTTATGTATTGTTAATACACTCACACTATTCTTTTTTATATTAACTCAAGTGGATTTCATAGTAAAATCTACACTTTTACAGTAATCAGAACTGTCAGGAAAAATCAGTGAAGAAAGATAAATATCTAACACAAATCAGTGGAGAAAGATAAATATCCAACACATGGATGATTTTTCAAATCTATTCTAAGCTTATATATTCTCATTTAAGATAAATGAAATAAGTATTACTCTCAATAGCTTTCCAAATATTTGTGGAATATTTATTTTAAGCCACAAAATAGTTTGATTGGTTTAAGAATAATCAAATATTTTGAACAAAATGACCTCTTCATGATTTTCTATTAATGATATATTTTTCAATCAAACTCACAGAACAGAATTTACATAACGGAGTCTAGTTACAGAATATTGTGCAATGATGACATTATTGTTTCACATATTCCTCTTTATATAATATTGAACCCTGTAATATCTAATTTTTATAAACAAACAAACAAACAAAAAAACTAGAGGCCCAGGAGAGAGACTCCAAGATGGCGGCGTAGGTAAACACCTAAACTGCTGCCTCCCACAACAATTTAAACTGCAACTAAAAGACAAAATGTCTATCACCCAGAACCACAGGAAAGCTGGCTGAGTGGAAGTTCTACAACTAGAAGGAAAGGGAAAAGAGCATTGAGACGTGCACGAGCGCTGAAAAGCTGAGGTACAGAGGCGCGTGATCCAGGCTGGCTGTGGGTGACTGGGTGTGTTGCTTTTTTCAACCCGAACGAAGACAAGCCCCCGATTACTCTGAAATCCAGTCTCTGGGGAGACGCGGGGGACCCAAACTCCTACGGGGAGAAGCTGGACTGTCTGCCAGAGAGGGTGGCTTGCTTGCACAGATGCGCGCAGGAATAATTGTTTACGGCACTGGGGCACGGGACTCGCGGATGCCATTGGAGACTCAGAGCCGGCTAACTAGCAGCCATTGCTGTTTGCCACGCCCTAACCTAGTGACACCTTGAGGCCCCGCCCTACAAACCCACCCAAGCTCCAAGCAGCTCAATTAGCATAAGAAAGGCCTGCCTTATCACAGCTTAACCTAGCAAACTTGCAGCCTGGGTCAGACAGCTCCAAAACCTCCAAACCCCAAGCAAAAAGGAGAAAACTGCAGCTCTCACTGTAGCTCCTGCTGAGTGGCCTCAGACAGTAGCTGACCTGCACCCCATTGGAGATCCAGAAGCCAGTGTACCTAGTGGTCAGTGTGAGACACCAGATTTCAACTCCTCACATCCATAAGTGACACATTCAAGAGGCAGACTCAGTGAGTACCAAAGCCTCACTGAAACAAGTCCTGCCCCATAAACGTGTCTTCAGCGCAGCAGTTCTTCCATTATAGACACAGGGAGTGCTCACAGCTAATTGGCCTGGAGGTCAATTCCTCCCAGTGTAACAACAGCAATTAAGGCTTAACTGCACCAAGACTTTGCACTCAGTCCACAAAGGGGTGTACCAAGAGCGTCCACATCAGGAGATTGGGGAGGCTGAGCTACTGCCCCCTATAGGTCACCTTCCACACAAAGCCACTCCATCAACACAGGGAAGCAGCCAAAATGCAGAAACAAAGAAACATGTCACAAATGAAAGAAATGGAGGAAAGCAAACTACTGGATGACATAGAGTTCAGAACCACATGTATAAGGTTACTCAAGAATCTTCTAAAAACCGCTGAGAAACTTGATAACACTTCTGAGGAGCTCAGTGAGACCTTCAAGGACCTTAATGAGAATGCCAAAAAAATGGAAAAGGACCAGTCAGAAATGAAGCATACACTGTCTAAAATAAATATACAGAAACTCAACTGTAGATCAACGTACCCCAAGAATCAAACCAAAGATCTGAAATATGTGGAAACAAAAAACATCCAACCAGAAAAACAAAAAGAAAAAAGAATCCAAAAATATGAAGATAGTGTAAGGAGCCTCTGGGACAACTTCAAGCGAACCAACATCCAAATTTTTGGGGTGCCAGAAGAAGGGAGAGAGCAAAATATTGAAAACCTATTAGAAGAAATAATGACAGAAAACTTTCCCTACCTGGTGAAAGAAATAGACTTACAAGTTCAGAAAGCGCACAGAACCCCATACAAGAGGAATCCAAAGAGGACCACACCAAGACACATCATAATTAAAATGCCAAGGGCAAAAGACAAAGAGAGAATATTAAAAGCAGCAAGAGAAAAACAGTTAATTACCTACAAGGGAGTACCCATACGACTGTCAGCTGATTTCTCAACAGAAATTATGCAGGCCAGAAGAGAGGGGCAAGAAATATTCAAAGTGATGAACAGCAAGAACCTACAACCAAGATTACTCTACCCAGCAAAGCTATCATTCAGAGTTGAAGGTCAGATAAAGAGCTTCACAGACAAGAGAAAGCTAAAGGAGTTCATCACCACCAAACCAGGATTACACGAAATGCTGAAGGGTATCCTTTAAGAAGAGGAAGAAGAAGAAAAAGATAAAGACAAAAATTATGAACAACAAAATGACATCAAACACATACCTACCAACAAGTGAATCTAAAAATCAAGTGAATGAAAAATCTGAAGAACAGAATGGACTGGTGAATATGATAGAATCAGGGACATAGAAAGGGAGTGGACTGACGATTCTCAGGGGAAGCAGGTGTGAGGGGTGCGGGAAGAGATTGGACAAAAATCTTACTCCTAAAGATGAAGACAGTGGCGGGGGGTAAGGGCATGGGTTGGGGTGGGGAATCAGGCGGAGGGGAGCTATGGGGAAAAATAAAAGAGGAACACCTGTAATAATCTGAACAATAAAGATTAAAAAAAAAACTAGAGGCCCAGTTTTCTGTATGGGTAGGGTCCGTAGGCCTGGCCTGCAATGAGGGCCGATCAGGTTTCTCATCCCCCCACCTCCCTACTTCCTCCTTCCCTGGCTCCCTCAGCACCCTGCCGCCAGTTGCCCACATTGTTCTGTACCACCCCCTGGTGGTCAGCACATGTCATAGCAAACAATCGAACTCCCATTCTCCTGGTCAAACTCCGGAAGGGACACTTTGCATATTAGCCTTTTATATATATAGATCTAACTATAAGATTTCTAAAAGTGCACTCATAACCCTAAATAACTTCTTTGTGCACAAAAATGATACATTGTCCACTTTCTTAATCAAGGTGTTCACTCAATAGATACCTAGCTGGAAATGCTCTGATTTAGGTTATTCTTTTAAAGTATAGCAAATATATTTATTGATGGATTGGTTGTTAGGTATTTACAGAAAAAATATCATGATGACTCCAAAGTTTTACAGACATGAAAAAAGGTAATTGAACTTTACTGATATAAAAAATATAGTAAGAGTAAGCGAGGTAAAGAATAAGTTTTGAAATTTATTTTTAGGTGCAAGTGTAGGTTTTCATCTAGGAAGGAGTTAAATAAAACAACCTGAAATTGGGAACCATGTCACGTAGGATTATAAATTTGGAAATTTTTAGAACAAATATGATGTTAATAGCCATAGAACCAGATGAAATTACATAGAAAAGAGAAAAAGAACTGCCTGGGAAGCTGGAGAATATCACACAGGACTGTAATGCAACTATTTTTGTCTAAATCCAATATCAGCTATTGCTTCATGCCCAGGAAGGTAGTAAAAATGGGTAACTCTGGGCTGTAGGCTTCCGCAGGCCTCTGATTTCATCATTTTATGATATTGTAAGAATTCATTTGAGAGAAAAAATAGTAGAACAAGCAATGATGAGGTGTGAGAAAGAGAAATAAAAAGTTGCATCTTTAAAAAACATGTAAAGGTCTTTTACCTCCTTAGTTAAGTTTACTCCTAGGTATCTTATTTTTTTGGTGTGATGGTAAATGGGGTTGCTTTTTTAGTCTCTCTTTCTGTAAGTTCACTATTGGTGTATAGGAATGCCATAGATTTCTTGGAGTTAATTTTGTATCCTGCAACATCACCAAATTCATTTATTAAGTCTATTAGTTTTTTGATAAACTTAACTAAAGAGGTAAAAGACCTATATGCAGAAAACTATAGGACACTGAGAAAAGAGATAGAGGAAGACAAAAACAGATGGAAGAACATATCATGTTCATGGATTGGGAGAATCAACATCATTAAAATGTCCATATTACCCAAAGCAATCTATAGATTCAATGCACTCCCCCTTAAAATACCAATGGCATATTTCACAGACCTAGAAAGAACTCTCCAAAAATTCATCTGGAATAAAAAAAGACCCCGAATAGCCACAGCAATCCTGAGAAAGAAGAATAAAGTAGGAGGGATCTCAATACCAGATTTCAAGCTGTATTACAAAGCCACTGTTCTCAAAACTGCCTGGTATTGGCACAAGAACAGACATACAGATCAATGGAATAGAATAGAGAACCCAGAAATTGACCCAAATCACTATGCTCAATTAATGTTTGACAAAGGAGGCATGAACAGACAATGAAGTCAAGACAGTCTCTTCAATAAATGGTGTTGGGAAAATTGGACAGATACATGCAAAAAAATGAAACTAGACCACCATACACAAAAATACTCCATACACAAAAATAAACTCAAAATGGATCAAGGACTTAAACATAAGATGGGAAACCATAAAAATACTAGAGGAATCCACAGCCAGAAAAATCTCTGACATATGCCGAAGCAATTTCTTCACTGATACTGCTCCTAGGGCAATGGAAACTAAAGAGAAAATACACAAATGGAACTACATCAAAATAAAAAGCATTTGCACAGCAAAGGAAACCATTAATAAACAACAAGAAAGCCCACTGCATGGGAGAACATATTTGCCAATGATATCAATGATAAGGGTTTAATCTCCAACATTTACAGGGAACTCATGCAGCTTAACAAAAAGAAGATAAACAACCCAATCAAAAATTGGGCAACTGATCTAAATAGGCACTTTACGAAAGAAGACAGAAGGAAGGCCAAGAGACATATGAAAACCTGCTCACAGTCACTAATCATCAGAGAGATGCAAATCAAAACAACAATGTGGTACCATCTCACACCTGTCAGAATGGCTATTATCAACAAATCAACAAACGACAAGTGCTGGCGAGGATGCAGAGAAAAAGGAACCCTCGTGCACTGCTGGTGGGATTGCAGACTGGTGCAGCCACTGTGGAGAACAGTATGGAGTTTTCTCAAAACACTAAAAATGGAACTCCCATTTGACCCAGTGATCCCACTTCTAGGAATATATCCCAAGAAACTAGAAACACGAATCAGAAAGGATATATGCACCCCTATGTTCATAGCAGCACAATTCACCATGGCTAAGATTTGGAAATAGCCTAAGTGCCCATCAGCAGATGAGTCAATTAAACAACTGTGGTACATCTACACAATGGAATACTACTCTGCGGTAAAAAAGAAGGAGTTCTCACCATTTGCAACAACATGGATGGAGATGGAGAGCATTATGCTAAATGAAATAAGCCAGGCAGAGAAAGATAAATATCACATGATCTCACTCTTTTATAATGAACAACATAAACTGATGAACAAAAATAGATCCAGAGAAACATCAATCAGAACATCAAACCTCAGGGAAGGTAGGGGAGGGTGGGGGTAAGGGGGAGAGATCAACCAAAGGACTTATATGCATGCATGTAAGCCTAATCAATGGACACAGACAACAGGGGGGTGGGGGCATGAATAAGAGGTGGGGGGTAATGGGGGAATAAAGACACATATGTAATACCTTAATCAATAAAGAAATTAAAAAAATAACAATATAAAATAAAGTAAAATAAAATAAAAATGGTAAAAAAAAAACACGTGTAAAATAATGATTTACATTAATACCCTCCACAAAAAGAAATTAAAAGGGAAATGCAGAAATATTTTCTGAATGGTTTTTATAGGCGATATACCTATCAGTTTGCTTCAGTTTGCTAACTGTAATGAACACTTGTTATGTCCTATTCACATTCCATTTTTACCTGCAGGTATAACCATTGCAAGCTAAAAGTACTTGCTTAAAGTTGTAAGCTCATAGAGAGATTTGTAATTGGCTGACAGAAGCCTTCTGAAAAAATACCAAAATACTTGCCCAAGCTTTCAGATTCAGTCATGGACCATGAGATGTGCAGGTACAAATCCTGGACATTTGTCTCAAGATATCACAATTCTGGAGTGAAATTTATAATTCAGATTCCCTGTGGGTCAAGCCAAATCTCGATTTTTCTGCATCAAGTCCTAGTTTGGCTCTTTTCCCTTTTCTATTCTCCTTACCTCAGTTTATTCAGGCTTCTCCAGAAGAGCACTCCCTTAAAATAGTCATACACAACATATATATTTTTTTTAATCTCAGGTTGTTTCTAGGGAAGATAATCTAAAGTAGATTCTGGATATATTTTGAAGTTTTCACTGCAAAGATTAATTCATTTTATTTAGGAAATTAGTGTAAAAGATAAGATCAAGTTTGACAATGAAGAAAACTCTAAAAATGGGTTGATGGATTTAGCTTATTTATCAACTTGTATGGAACTGAGGACACGTTGACTAAGATAAGTTAACTATTGATATTCACTGTCATGCTGTAGCTCTATAAAAGATGGGTATTGTTTCTGTATTAAGATGAGATATACATAGAAAGAAATATACTGCCTTGTACAATATTACTGGGGTTTGAAATTGATGGGGATAGTAATTACTAGGACCACAGAATTGAGTAACTGCTGCTGAAAACCAATGCTATTTAGGAAGAAAAAAAAATGTTAGGTTCAAATGACTCCATCATGTATGAAAAAAAAGTGGCATCTAGAACTACTCCTGGTCAACCCATCATCTATTAGAGGGCTATTCATGCTGAGCACTAAGACTTTGGATCTAATTTTCAGTAGCAAAACATAAGTAAAGGTTGAATATAAGTTTTACAATTCTATTGTACCAAAATCTGGGCCCTAAAAGAGACCCTGAAGTATATCAAAGCAGACTATGGAGAAACATGAAGACCCCAAATCCTCTGAAACCAGTGGATAGGCACCTAGCCCTTAATTACTTTGACCAACTAATTCAGGCAAAAGAAGACTTACCATATTGTTGGTAGAGCTGCCTATCAGAAGATGAGGGGATTAGAAAACTGTGGTACATGTACATAATGGAATTCTACGCTGCTGTACAGAAGAAGGAATTCTTACCATCTGCAACAGCATGGATGGAACTAGATAGCATTATGCTAAGGGAAATAAGCCAGTCAGAGAAAGATAAATATCACGTGATCTCACTCCTTTGTGGACTATAATGAACAACATAAACTGATGAACATAAACAGAACCAGAGACATAGAAGCAACGAATAGACTGTCCAACCTATGAGAGAAGGCAGGGGATGGGGGGTAAGAGACCAACCAAAGGACTTGTATGCGTGCATATGAGCATAACCAATGGACACAGAGAGTACAGGGTTGAGGGCATGTGCTGGGGGGTGGGGAGGTCAATGGGGGAAAAAGGAGACTTATGTAACAATAAAAAATTAAATTAAAAAATGAGTTTTTGGATACAACTCATCATTAAAACCTGAACATAACAAAATCTCAGTATGTTGAAATATTTATTATTGTTTGCATGGACATTTTAAGTAAAATTATGTATACATGAATACAATTATTGATACTGACACATTTATGTAAAAGAATAATTATGTGTCTCTGTCCTTCTTTCTAGATCTGTAATAAAAAAGTAAGAGAAACCTCATTATGTCTACTACTTTTTCTCCCCAATAGAATTTCCAAAGAAATTGTGTTCTTGTCATTAAGTGTCAGAAGAGCTGGACTGGAAGAAAAGAGACAAAAAGAGCAAACACAAGCAAAATGGCCTCTATCTGTATTCCTGAAATCTCTGCCACCCAAAGCTCTTCATCACCGAAATATCTCATTCCAAACTACAAATCACTTCCTCCATACAAAAACTCATTCGTCTCTTTCCTGTTAGTCATGTAACCAATCATTCAAATTCAAATGAGTTAATATTAGTTCTGGACATGATTTTGTCTATGAATATCTGTAGTCACTGATAGGAATAGCTTTATATTCTGTGATTTTATAACCTAATAAATTACATTCGTACTGAATTTGAAGAAAATCTGTCAAGAGAAGGGACTTACTCCCTTCATGAAGAGCAGAAAAGAGTTACCAAAATATTTAAAGCAGTCCAGGACTGAATGCACACATACGGACATCAGAAAAATGGGATATTAACTTATCCTTTGTCAATAGATACATTGTCAGTTTCATTTATGTACTTTTACTTCACAGGCATCTTATCATGGAAGTTGTGTCAAAAGAGATGGCTCTTACAATATCTAGTTTAAGCCCCCAAATCTGAAAAGCATACTTTTTCTTTAGTAACCACAATTATGTAGGCAGCAAGCTATTTCCACTATAATTCCTCTGTGTGTATTTTCTATAAGCTGATGGGACAGGACTATGGAATATGAAGTATATTAGGAATTATGCATATATAAACCCTACATTCAGACATATATTGAACTTTGCCACCCTCTTACACATAATCCACTATCTTCCCTACTTGATTATCACTTTGTTTCCCCTTTCAGTAATCTGTGGAAGATAGACTTGCTACTTTGATGTCTGGATCTATTCAGTTATGACAAATTGCTTCTTCAATGATTTATTTTTACTTTTCAATATGTACTGGAATATGCATATATTGTAATATATAGCATGACTGAAGTAAAGTGATAATATCATGAACTCTTCTAAATATTGTCACCGATTCTACACTCAATTTTGTTTAAAAATATTAAAACGACATCTATCTACTTTTACTTCTGCCCTCAGTTATATTTCTGTATCAAAATGTCACAGTTAAAATCATCTTTTTATATAAATATACATAGATGTAATATATATATATATATATATATATATATATATATATATACACACATATACATAAATAATAACCAGTATTATGGCTTACCTACATTTTCCATGCCCTAATCCCCCAAATCTGTGACTGCACTGCCTTACTTGAGTAAAAGGACTTTGCAGATGTGATTAAATTTAAGGACAGTAAAATGGGGAGTTTAACCTGGAGCATGTAGATCAGCCCAATTAATCACTGAGCCCTTACAAATAAAATAGAATAGACAGTCAAGGATATACAGCACAAACAGCAGAAGAGATGCTATAAAGTTAGAGGCCTGAGATGGAGATTCTGAGAGAGGCCTCTAGGAGGTAGGGAAGGTCTCACACAGACAGCAAGGAAATGTGAACCCCAGTCCTACAACTGCTTGAAAGTGAATTCTGCCAACAATGTAAATGAGCTCAGAAGCAGAATAGTTCCCCAAGAGTCTCCTATAAGAAAAATGGCGATGTCAGCATGTATATATACTAGAGGCCAAGTGCACGAAATTTGCGCACTCGGGGGGGGGGGGGTGCCTCAGCCCAGATTACGAGAGAGCGCAGGCTGAGGGACCCCACTGTGGGACGTGGGAGGTTGGCCAACCGAGGAGGGACCACAGGAGGACTCCAAGGCATATCCAGCCCATTTCGCTCAGTCCCAATTAGCCAGACCCCAACAGCAAGCTAACCTACTGCTCAGAGCATCTGCGCCCTGGTGGTCAGTGCATGTCATAGCAACTGGTCAACCAGTAGACTGTCTGCCCCCCTGGTGATCAGTGCACATCATAGAGAGCAATTGAATGGCCTTAACATATCATTAGCATATCACACTTTGATTGGTTGAATGGTCGACCAGACAACAAGACACTTAGCATATTAGGCTTTTATTATATAGGCTATTAGGCTTTTATTATATAGACTATATATAATAAAAGCCTAATATACAAATTGTCCCCTCAACCAGGAGCTTGACCAGAGTTCAACGGGGGAGGGGGTGGCCTGCCAAATGCCTGGGGCCCCTCCCCCCAGTTGGTCCTGGCCCCGATCATCCCCCACCCTGATGAGGGGCAGGGCCAGCCTGCCAACTTCCTGTAGCCCTTCTACCAGGCTGGCCTCGCCCCTGATCAGCCCCCCACCCCGATAGGGGATGGAGCTGGCCAACCACCCATGGCACCTCCTCCTGGCCAGCCTGGCCCAATTGGCCCTGATCAGGGCAGGCCGGCCAGACCCCACCCTTGCACAAATTTATTTGTGCACCAGGTCTCTATTATTTATTTATATATATATATATATATATATATATATATATATATATATATGTTTTACAGAGAGAGGGAAACAGAAACATCAATCATGAGAGAGAATCACTGTTGGACTGCCTCCTGCATACCTCCTACTGGGGATCTGGCCTACAACCCAGGCATGTGCCCTTGACTGGAATCGAACTCGGGACCCTTTAGTCTGCAGGCCAATGCGCTATCCACTGAGCAAAACCAGCTAAGGCGAATCTTTGGGACACAGAGCAGAGTAACCACCTAAGCTGTTGTGCTAGACTTATGATCTATGAAGACTGTGAGGTCACAAATGGGTATTGTTTTAAGCCACTAATTTTGTGGTCATCTTTTATACAAGCTATATAAAAGTAATTTATACACTTTTTATTTTCTACCATCAATAAAATTAAGCCACAGAAGACACTTGGGTGCTATTTTTGGGGTAAAAAGTGAAGGTTCTCAGCCATGGGGAACTTTAATTTATAGTTAATTTTCATGTTTGTTCTTCTGGATTCTTTGTTATTTATCCCCTCATTTTCTAATGTATCTGTTCACATTTTGGATACAATATTTTTATTTTGGAGTATTTCATTTTCTCATTCCTCCTCCCTTCTTTGCTTACTGTTACTACCCTCAGTTATATTTCTGTATCAAAACACCACAGTTCAAAATATATGTGCTTCAATAATTTGTTATAGGTGTACACTATTTACTTTTTTTATAGCTAGATCAAAGTTATTTTTTAAATCAAAAAGAGAGAAAAAGAGAAGTATAAGAAAGTATAAGAAAAAAAAGAAAGATACTAAGATTGTTGTTTCATAATTGCTAACTTTTTCTTTTTAAACTTGTAAGTTACTTTTTATTTATACATTTTATAGAGAAAATAAGAAATCAAGACCAAAGTATACATTGAAAAAGACTGTCTTGAATCTTGGCTCTGCTTTTTAACCTCTAAATCCCATTCTTATTTGTCTTCTCTTTGTTCTTCTAATCCATGGGTCTGCAAACCATAGCCTGTGTGCTAAGTACAATATATAGCTTGTTTTTATATAGCCCAAGGGGTAAGAATGGTTTTTATATTTGAAAGGGATTTTAAATGAAAACAGAAGAATATGTGATAAAGACCATATGTGACCCTCATAGTATAAATTATTTACTAATTGGGTTTTCACAGGAAAAAGTTCACCAACTGCCACTCAAACTCTTTTGTATTTTATGATGTTGCTTTTCTATCTGGTTTCTGATATCCATTTTTCATTCAGATGTTACCTTAAAAATCACCTCTTTAGATATGCTTCCCAATTCTTTCAACATTTCATAATGATTTTTATAATATGATCTACCATTTCTGAACATATATATGTAACATATTTATACATAATAATTTGTACGTTATCCTATATAATAAAAGTCTAATATGCAAATCAGTTGCATGGCGGAACAACTGGTGGAAGGACCAGTCGCTATGATATGCACTGACCACAAGGGGGCAGACGTGCAATGCAGGAGCTGCTCCCAGCCCCCAGGCCCCAGACCAGCCAAGGCAGGTGCCAGCAAGGGCCCCCTGATTATTATATGGTATTATAGTAGAGGCCCAGTACATGAACATTCATGCACTGGAGGGGAGTCCCTCAGCCTGGCCTGCCCCCTTTCACAGTCTGGGAGCCCTCAGGGGTGGGAGGTGATCCAGCAATCAGGGGAAGGTGACGCCCCCATCACACCTCTGCTGCTGCCACTGCCGGCAGTGCAAGCCTTAGCCAGCCCTGGTTACCTGAGCCTCAGGTGACCCTGGGAGGCTGGGCAGCCGACATCCAAGACTTGCCTGCGCTTTGGGCCAGTCCTGGGCAGCTAGGGTACTGAGGGGACTGGGGGACTCTGGAGGCAGGCACGTGGAGTAGCCAGACCCACCTCGGGGCGGGCCAGGCCATGCCACACGCTTCCTGCCCTGGCAGGGCTGAGCGGACTTGTGCACCACCATCTTGTGGCTGTGGGCATCACTATCTTTGAAGGTGTGGCAGTCAATTAGCATATTCCCTCTTTATTAGATAGGACATCTATTCTGCCTGCTTATCAATTTATCATCATGATCTATGGTGACCATATTCTATAAATTTATTGAAAAAATTATGTGTATAAATCAATGTTATCTTACCTTATTCAAATTCTTCTATACCATACTTATCTTTAAATATCATTAAAGAAAGAATGTCATTAGAAAAGATTTGGAGAATAAAGTTAATTTTAGAGTTACAATCCTGTTTGAATGATAGCATTGCTAATACCTCAGAAAAGGTAATAGCTCTGATTTGGTCTCATGAATTTAATAAACTTTTACCTTTTAAGGTTCATTTTTCTTCAGCAATTTTTAAAATAAAATTCTGTCACTAAAATATGTTCATTTCCAAAATCTAATCTTCCATTAAATAAGAATAATGGAAGAGAGCTCTGTAAAATAGTGAGGTGTTGAATTGTGAAAATCGCCCAGGAAATTGCCTCACTCCTATTTCCTTTTTGATTAAGAAGGAAGGTCTTAAATTTGTGAACTTAAGTAGCTGGTTTACTAGGTGTACCAGTTAATAATGTGGATATTTTTCAATACACATATGTTGATATATATGTGATTTGATATGTATGCTATTTTGTTGTATTGACAACAAGCTTCAAAACTTCATATATCAAATTTGCTGTAGGTGTTAACATCATAGATATTTGTACGCTTAAAAATATTCAATTTCGTGCCAAAAAAAGATCATTTGCAGGAAGTTTTAATTCATTACTTTATTTTGAAGAAAAGTGCTGCTGAATACTTTGGGAAGCTTATAGTGAACATGGTCCATCTCAAGATACTTGTAAACACTGATTTAAATGCTTTAAAAGTGATGATTTCAATGTGAAAGGCAAAGAAAGTTCAGGTCAACTGAAAAAGTATGAAGACCAAAAATTACTAGCATTATTGGATGAAGATGCGTGTCCAACTCAAAAACAACTTGCAGAAAGATTAAACGTTGCTCAGGAAACAATTTCCGATCGTTTACAAGCAATGGGAAAGATTTTAAAGGAAGGAAAATGGGTGCCACATCAACTGAATGAAAGACAAATGGAAAACTGAAAAGTCATCAGTAAAATGTTGCTCAGTGGCACAAAATAAAGTCTTTTTTGTATCAAATTGTGACTGGCAATGAAAAGTGGATTTGTTTTGAGAATCCCAAATGCACAAAATCATGGGTTGATCCAGGTCAACCATCAACATGGATTGCAAGGCCAAATCGCTTCGGAAAGAAGACAATGCTCTGCGTTTGATGGGATCAGGAAGGTGTGGTGTATTATGAGCTCCTAAAACCAGGTGAAACCATTAATACTGATGTGTAGCTAGAGATGGACATTACTTTGAATAAAGCATTTTTTTTTATCCATACAGACAACAAATAACAATTTGAACCACGCCTTGATCGTGAAATGACCAGAATGTACCAGAAGACACGGCAAAGTAATTTTGCTTCATGATAATGCACCATCACACACACACTTCATAACCAATTAAAGACATATTAAAAGATCATGCCTGGGAAGTATTAACCCACCCACTGTATTCACCGGACCTTGCTCCTTCAGATTACCACTTGTTCCCATCGATGGCACATGCACTTTCTGAGCAGCACTTCAAAACATACGAAGAAGTAGAAAATTTGGTCTGAATGGTTTGCCTCAAAACAAGAAAAGTTCTATTGGGACGGTATCCACAAATTACCTGAAAGATGGGGAA
The DNA here is from genome assembly GCA_026230045.1 of Corynorhinus townsendii. Lineage (NCBI taxonomy): Eukaryota > Metazoa > Chordata > Mammalia > Chiroptera > Vespertilionidae > Corynorhinus > Corynorhinus townsendii. Next base: position 16,252,254 of record JAPDVU010000015.1, read on the forward strand.
ATGTGATGGACATTACTTTGAATAAAGCACTTTTGATGTTTCTCTTGAAATTATCATGTTTTCTTTGATTACAAAGTCTGCATTATTAACCGATACACCTAGTAAGTGAAGCAAAAGAGACCCTGCAATTCTGTTTGAGACTGTGAGTCCACTCTGAGATTTTGTTGCAAGTTCAGTACTATTTACAGTATACATAGGACTTTTAATGCTTTCTCTATAAAGAACATGGATATTTTTTAATGGTATGCTTCTTACTTATGGACTCCAGTTTATTAAGTACTGAATTTTACGAGGCATCACTATAAAAATTAGAAACACTAGTCAATTTTTCTTATTGTTTACTAAAATAAGAATACGTTATCACTATCCAAAGATGCGATAGAATGATGATCCATTTCTCTAAAATTTATCACACATGCCCCAACCTCTCTTTCTCTCTCTCTCTATACACAAAGACACACATATATTTGCATGCATGCAGGCAAAAATTGGATATTTATCTACATTTCTGGGCTTGTATAGATAGATGCTTATTTGGGTTTCTATCCTTTTTAATTATTCTTTGGTAAGATAAGGTAAAATTGTATACATTTTTACTTATATAACGAAGAAAAGTATGTGTCAAGTATTTTGTCTTGCATGCAGTAAGTTTATAAACATTGGTTTAACTGAATTTACTTTGCTCTTCATATCAGTCTTCTTGGGTTGCCATATAAAAATACCACAGACTGCATGGCTTAAACAACACTTCTGCCTCTCACCATCTGAAGGCTGAAAAGTTCAAACTTCTGGCAGGGGTCGGTCTGCTGAGGTCTATCTTCCTGGCCTGCCCATGGCCACCTTCTTACTGTGTTTCTCTCTTCCTCTTCTTAGAAGGCCACAGTCCTATCGGACCTCATTTAACCTTATACAGACATTGGAAGTTATAGTTGAATAAAGGAAATATACAGACATTGGAAGTTATAGTTGAATAAAGGAATAGGGGGGCAACAGTCAGTCCATAGCATTCTTTTTCAATAACTATATCCATTTTGTTTTTAGTTAACTTATAAAAATAAAATTTATGAAATTTAATTTATTTAAATTGATAGTCTGAACAGAACAATGCTCTTATTTAGATCACAACGGTTACCATTTTTATCTGAAAATATTTATATGAATCTGTTTATGTCTTCATGTTTAGAGTTATGAATATTAATACTTCTCTCATATGCTTTTATGATTGGCATGTGTTTATTCCTAAAATAGTTTGCTTTAAACTTCAAGGATTGAAAATTTGCTCTGATAAATGATTCTTGAAGCATTTTTTCACACAGCTTATAGTTATAGACTTTAAAATCCTTCCCTCTGAGTTTACTGCTTTTATTTAAAGTGACACTTTTTTTTTCATTTCATCATATTGGAAGTCTCAATTACTCTGATCATTGTTTTTCTTTGTTTTCAGCAAGCTGTGGCTATCATGCCATTCCATGTAGGAATTTTATTAAGTTAAACAAATTCAAGTTTTGTTAAATAGCTTAACATTAGTGTCTGATAGATTATATAAAACAATCTGTTTCATCTTCCTCATTATATCACAATTAATTCCACTTGATTTTCCACTGAAAATATTTGAAAATGCTTTCAATGTTTAATTTAATTCATCATGAACTACTAAATTTATTCTTTGTTGTGAGCACTTCAATTCTCTATTACGTGACAAAACGTCTAAATTCCTTTCAATCTTCAGTGTCCCTTTTATATAACCTTTCCCCCCTAGAATACTAATCTTTTAGAATATATTGGTTTAAGATAAGGCAATATTCAGATCATGTATCATAGAAATGTACACTTGAACCCTATAATATTATTAGCAAATGTCAACCCAATACATTTAATAAAAAATAAAATAACACATCTTTCAGATTACATGTATGGATTTAAGTTATACAAAAGGTATATAAATATTGGTGTAATCTGGTCAGAGGAAATACAAGTATCTTCTTAAATAATGTTCCTACCATGGTGTTTATAGTCAATGCAACTGAGGCTAAGAAATGGTGAAGAACTTACCCAAAGTAATGACAGATTTGAGAATTTTTTTCAGAGAGATCAAACTCCAAAGTCAACAATCGGATACTTCATAATAATGTTCTTCCTGAAATTTAGGCAAAAGAAAGGACATTTTTGATAATGACCTAGTTGTATCACCTAAAACTGTATTTATACTGTTTATTTTCTATTCTGAAAGAGTCTGCCAAGTATGTTAAAAATATAGCATAGATAACTGTAAACGTTAACTAACTGAATGTGCTGCCTATTAAAGGTTTGTTACTTGGGGATATATGTTTAAATTACATAGGAGCAAGTGGGGGACTATCTCAGATATTTATCGTCTCCTAGGCATAAGTTCTAAGGTTCTAAATCCATAATGTGGAAAGATTCTCTAACTGATCCTAATCAAGCATTCTTGCAACCATTTGACTTATATGTCAAGTAGAAAATATAATTGCTACTATTTTAAGAAAAATATATTTTCAAATTGAAAAGGAATAGAGGCAAAATAAGTTTTCTTGATGTGAATGTCAGTAGCCTGCAGAGACATCTCCTAACCATGATAAAAAAGACAACCTCACTAGCAAAGTCTCCTAAATATTCTGCATTACATCACTGATACCTTTTCTCATTCACAGGTTTATTTTTTAAAAATATTTTTATTGATTTCAGAGAGGAAGGGAGAGGGAGAGAGAGATAGAAAAACCAATGATGACAGAATCACTGATCAGCTGCTCCTGCACACCCCGTACTTGGGAATGCACCTGCAATTCTGGCATGTACCCTGACCGGGAATCAAACCATGACCTCCTGGTTCATAGATGGACGCTCAACTACTGAGCACACCAGCAGGGCTCACAATTTATGTTTGTTTGTTTTTAGTTTTAGTTTTTTGCTGACCAGAGGCCTCCTCTAGAATTCTCTTGATTGCTATCTATCACTGTAACCTCATTAGGGCAGTGGTCAGCAAACTGTGGCTCGCGAGCCACATGTGGCTCTTTGGCCTCTTGATTGTGGCTCTTTCACAAAATACCACGGCCTGGGCGAGTCTATTTTGAAGAAGTGGCGTTAGGAGAAGTTTAAGTTTAAAAAATTTGGCTCTCAAAAGAAATTTCAATCGTTGTACTGTTGATATTTGGCTCTGTTGACTAATGAGTTTGCTGACCACTGCTAGGGGACAGGAACAATTGAGTTTTAACAGCCTTAGCTGGTTGAGCTGGGATTTCTCTTACAAAGACAGTGCTTGAAAATGCACCTCCTCTCTCTCTCTCTCTCTCTCTCTCTCTCTCTCTCTCTCTCACACACACACACACACACACACACACACACACACACACACAGCCCAATATTTCCATTACAAAGCTTTGAGAGACTCTTCACTTTGACAACGACTCAAGTGTCACCCTCTGTGAATCGACTAAGTTGCCTTCTATGATTCCGACACTGTTTCAGATATCTTGGTTACACATAAAGAGTCTGATTATATTGTAAAATTTGTTTCACTTTTATTTAAATGTTTTTGGTATCTAGTAATTGAGATTATTCACTAATATGATAGTGGTCGTAGTAACGTGAGGAAAATTATAAACCTCAATTCCATGGGATGGCTTAATAAGTACTAGTTTTCATATGTTAACACTATAGGAGAAATATACCATAAAACAATATCAGGCTTAATAAAAGTTTTCAATATTTGGCATTTAGTAATACCCTTATTATTTAGTAAAACACAGGTAAGAAGTATTGATGACCAGTACAATTTGTGGGTTATATTCATTTTTTTAATTCCCTACTTAATCCACTTTTAAAAGTTAGGGATCTTTAAAATATGACCTGATATGCTTGGTTAATTCATATCCCTGTGTTTGTTATGCAGGGAAATGCTATGCTTTAGGTATTCTCATATGTTTTACAAATGAGCTGCAAGAGGGTATGTAACTTTCAGAAACACGCGACACAAGAGGCTCTGCTCAAAAGGAACTTTCAATATAATGTAGGAAAGAAGATATACATGATTTTCACATCAACTAAATTCAACATAGTCTATAATTTTGAGACAAATGCAGTGCTAAGCCTTATTTGTTATCCAAATATTAGGATACTGTTTTTTTAAATTTATTTATGTATTGATCTGATAAATTATTTGCAATATCTTTTGGTTCAAAGTTACCCTAAACGATAAAACTAATAATCAAAGGGAAAGTAAATATGCATTCAATTTTACCTTCAAGAAAGGAAAAGGGGCCATCTGGTTTATTTCAATGCCTTTGCTGCTCAAATAAAATAACTATAGAGGTTTTGTTGACACCACTTCTAAATCTGATTTTATGGGTCACTTATCACAGTGTCTCCCTTAAGGAGACATGAGAGGTGACAGGAGGTTTGTAATGATGCTTCAACTATAATTAGTGATAACATTTAGAAGACTTTTAAAATAGACAATGAAATAAGGGTAGCTTATCCTAATTTAGCAGGTTTATGATTAAAACAATAAAACACATTAATCTAAATACACTGATATATTAAAATAACAAAAGCTGTCTTATAAGCTTTTAAGTGCAATGTGGTGTTAACCATGTTCACTTATAGAAATGCATTCAAAATGTAAGGCTGCAGTAAAATTTTCATCACTTTTTCTAGTGTTTTAAATACAATAGTTAATCTTGAAATGAATTTCATTGTTATAAAGCAGTAATAAACTACAGGATTTTAACACTACTGGCCAAGGATGAAATTTATTTTAGGAAGAAGTAAACTATGCATACATATATGTAGCCCAAAGTGTGAAAAATACAATCCGCTTTATAGTATCTTCTGTTTTTTAGAAAAATATTCAAACTAAATAATTGCTGCAGGATATTAAAAAAAAAAAAAAAAGGTGCAAACCTTGAAATGTTGCCTGAGAAGCAAATTTCATAAGAAGGCAATGTGTGAGCTTTCATGGATTTTTTTTCATAATGCAAAAATAAATTAATGTCTTTTCTAAGTACTAGTATTCTACTTTCTTATAACATAATGGTGTGTGCATGTAAAAACATACAGATTGTGTGTTAGAACAATTTATGAGAAAATAAGTCTGACAGAACTATAATCTGTTGATGTTCTTTTGGATGATTTCTGTTATTGCCTATTGATTTTAGCTTCTTAATGATATTTAGTTATATGAAAATCTCACATAAAGGAATTCAGAATACGAAGGATATTTTCTGGAAATGATATAAACAAGAATATAAATAATAAGATAAATATTTAAACTAGATCTGCATTCAGGGAATAATAAGATAAAAATTTAACCTAAATCTAAATTCTGGGAAGTAATTATATAAACCAGAATATGAATAATAAGATAAAAAATTCAGATATAATTCAGTATGCATCTATTGATTTGTCTGATTAACTACCCAACTCTACTACATTTTTGAGAAATAAATTTTTTCCTGCCAGTAAAAGTGCTATCATCCTGGCCACACAAATGAACATGACTCAGAGCCCACCACCGTACAACTGCTGATCACAAAAATTGTTCCAAAGTGAGTATGTGGCATAAACCAAACCACAGTCCTTTCCTACATGATGTGTGACTGATATGGGAAAATAGAAAAAAAAGAAAAGAAAAGAAAAGAAAAGAAAGAACTTTTTTCCCATCTAGTGTTGCTGGACACTACAGCAGTCCTGACTACATTTTATTATTGTTGTTACCATTCCTAGTTGGCAGTTAACTAATATAACTTAGATAATTATTATCACAGCATAGATTATTTTAGCGACTCCTATCTAATAAAACAGTAATATGCAAATTGACCGTACCTCTGCTACACCTACCAGCCATGCCCACCAGCCACACCCACGAGCCAATCAGGAAGGAATAAGCAAATAAACCCAACCAAGATTGCTACAGTCAGAGAGAGCAGGAGGGAGGCTTGGGTTTCCCTGGCAATGGAGGAAGCCAAGCTTTCCCCCTGCCCTTGCCCACCCAGGCCTCCACTCAATGCTACAAAGTTTCAATTATAGAAGATAAAATAAATCCCAACAGAAACCTCAGCAGCCACAGAGCTGGAAAGAGCAGGAGGCTAGGGTTGCCTGCAGTGATGGAGGAAGCCAAGCTTCTGCAGCCCTGGCATGCTTTGGCCTCTGCTTAGGACTACAAAGTTTCAATTATAGAAGATACATAAATCCCAACAGAAATGGCTGCCACCACAGAGGGAGCAGAAGGCTTGGCTCTGCTCAAGGCTACAAAGTTTCAATTGTAGAAGATAAATAAATCCCAGATCCCAGGGCCTCTGCTTGGGTCACCAGGGGGCATGGCCAGCCTGTAAACCAACACAGGCCCCTCGCCCAGGCTGCCCCACACCCCAAGTGAACCCCCACCCTAATCTGGGATGCCCTTCAGGGCAAACCAGCTGGCCCCCACCCATGCATCAGGTCTCTATCCTATCTAATAAAAGAGTAATATGCAGATTTACCATCACTCCAACACACAAGATGGCTGCCCCATGTGGTCAAAGATCCTGCCCCCATGTGGACACAAGATGGCCAACACAAGATGGCCAGCAGGGGAGGGCAGTTGGGAGGGACCAGGCCTGCAGGGGAGGGCAGTTAGGGGCAATCAGGCTGGCAGGGGAGCAGTTCGGCATCAATCAGGTTGGCAGGGGAGTGGTTAGGGGGTGATCAGGCTGGCAGGCAGAAGTGGTTAGGGGCAATCAGGAAGGCAGGCAGGCGAGCAGTTGGGAGCCAGCAGTCCTGGATTGTGAGAGGGATGTCCGACTGCCCGTTTAGGCCCGATCCTACTGGGATCGGGCCTAAACGGGCAGTCGGACATCCCTCAAGGGCTCCCAGATTGGAGAGGGTGCAGGCTGGGCTGAGGGATAAATCCCCCCCCCCCCCCCCCCGTGCACGAATTTCATGAATTTTTGCAATAAACTAAATCATCTTGAAAACACACTTCCTTTTCATTGATTTTTACTTAAAAAGGAGAGAGAGATATATATATTTGAGGGAAAATGTTTCCAGCTTGTAAGGAGATAATTATGTGAATATTTCCTGATAAAAAAATCAATTTCCAGTAATTTCTCAGTCAGAAATGATGCAATAATTTATTGGATAATTATTCAGAACTGAAAATAAAGTACTAAAAGTAGATATATGCTATGGTACCAAAAATTAATAACCAAGCATATGTCTCTTCCCATTTTAAAAATTTCCACCAGTTTTTAATGTATTTTAATTTTTAAAGTGTTTTTTAAAATATATTTTTATATTATAATTTACATTCAATTTTATTTTGTATTAGTTTCAAGTATACAACATAGTATTTAGACAATTTTATACTTTATAAAGCACTACGTTGATATTTCCAGTACCCAACTGGCACATATGTGGACATTGTATGTTAGGAAATGAGATTATAAATACACAATGAATTATTAACATTAGTACTATTTTATTTTTTCTCTAAATTGCTATGCCCCGCTTTTCATAAAACATGTACATTAGTTAGGAATGCACTTCAAAATTAGGTTAATTTTGTTATAGAAGAAATAAAAGATTAAGACAAACACATAAATAATTAAATATATGATAAATAAGTATTTTGGGCTTCAATAATGAAATCTGTGATTAAGTGTAACTTGATTTCATTTTTACTGTATGCTTTATTATTCTCTAATGAATAGTCTGGGTTTTATTATTCTCTAATGAATAGTCAGTAGTCAAAGGATCTATGGTTGCTATTCTTGAATGCAGACCTTTTTCTCTCCTTCTTTTTAATCCTTGAAAAACTAACCTTATTTATTTTTTTTATTGTTTAAAGTCTAAAGTACTACATATAGTATTATATATTTCTCCTTTTTCCCCCTTTGACCTCCCCCTGTCCATCCCAACCCCCGAGGACATACCCTCACCCCCCTGGTTTCTGTGTCTATTGGTTATGCTTATATGCACGCATACAAGTTCTTTGGTTGATCTCTTACCATCCCCTCCCCCCGCCCCAGCCCCAGCTTTCCCAATGAGAAAGATAAATATCACATGATCTCATTAATTTGTGGAATATAATGAACAACATAAACTGACGAACAAAAATAGATACAGAGATAGAAGCATCAAACAGACTATCAAAATTAACCTTATTTCTAAGGCTTTCTCTCTATGGTTCTGAGATAGCTATCATAGATACAGGTTTTCGTACTGGCTGGAGAGCCTCCAATACAGAAAGAAAAGGGGATGGGAGAAATGCTTGTCTCATAACTCCTTTTCTTTGTCAGGAGGAAAATGTCTTTATAAAAGATCCCAAAGAAATCTATTACTTCTAATTTAAAAAAAATCATATACTCATAGCTAGACCTGTCACTGGCACAGAGGAATAAAAACTTGTCACAATTGGCTTGTAGCAATATAAAAAAAAATTCCATTTGTTAGCATCAAGTTCATCAAATTTTATCAGTTGCTTGTCAATAAGAGAGAAAGGAAGATTATTATTGACTTATTAACCAGCAGCATCTTCTACTATTAACCAGCAGTATCTTAAGAAAATCTGGTAAACATTAGTGTTAAGACTGATGATTTTAGACAACACATCAATATGATATCAAAACTGGAGGTCCTATGTAGTACATTTATATCTAACTTTAAAAAAATGTACCCATGGGATATGTAAAACAAGAATTTCCATAGCACAAAAACTGTAATATCAATAGAGCTAGATGTTAAAAATGTTCAAATACTAAAGACAGAAATTGAGTTCTATAATGTGTAGGTATTTTACTAAGAAGAACTATATTTGTGAAACTCCTTTCTCTGGATATCAAAGTATAATGGAATTTTCCGTAATAGTGTAGTTTTAGGATCTGAGCTGGATTAAGGAAATGTACAGGAGAACCTCTCATGATGGCTTTACTAGTAATTGCTATGATTTGTGATTTGTGTTCCTATAGAACTAATCTACTCTGATTTGTTCAGATCACTTGAATTTTTTATTATGCATTCAAAAATGCTTAAATGATACTTAAGAGGAACTTATAAAGTAGCTCATTATACTTCTTAATGGAAAAATTATGTGCCATCTTTTAGATGTGTGGTTAATTATATTTTCTTCAAAATTAAAATTTAATTTAATGACTCATTCAAGTGAGTTTGGCTATAAATATTACTTAATTGATGAAGTCTATTTTATCATGTTGACCTATACATGCTTTTCTGTATTAATTTTCTGTTCTACACAGTTGCTTCTAATTAAAGCACACATAAAAATATAATAAACACAATGTAATTATTAAATAATTTTAAATGAAATATTTTTAGATTAAATATACACTAAGTTGCTCTGTCCTTTCACTACCTAGAGAATAATATGAAATCTAGTGGCACACAGGAAATTTAATTTCAAAACATTTATCCGTAAAACTCAGGTTTTTACTGTCAGTTGGTCTTTCTTATTGTCAAGGAAACACTAAGGACAAGTTCAGAAATGTCTTCAGTATTGATTATTCCAAAAATATCATAATTAAAAATTACATATGTAATTAATCCAGGCAGTTTTGCCCACATCATTTAAAGTACTATACAAAAATAAATATTTTAGTGAAATAATGGCTATGTTCCAAAATACATATTTTGATGGACAGGGTGAGTAAAAAGTAATATCTGTCAACAGAAACATTATCCATACTTCTCATCAGATTTTAAAAAATATACTGTGACAATGTATTTTGCAATCTCAAATTATTCTACAATAAAAAGGAAATATAGTCAGCATACCTTATTTCTTGTCTTTCTACTCATTTCATGCTCCTGTTACTAATTGCAATTGCTATGACTTTTGTTTTAATGCTGATATTAATGAGGATCCATCTAATGTTAAACCACATTGGGTGTGAAAAACACCTTTCTTTATTTTTATAATATTCACAGCTTTAATATTTTCCATTGATTCACTACCTATTTAAAAATAAAATATCTACCTTTTCAAAAACCAGCTTCTGATTTGATTAGTGCACCTTTATAATTTTTTACAATGGGCATCCTACCATTTTTCCTCTATAAATGAGAAGAGAAAAATTTGCAAAATTATGACACAGAGAAGTTGGAATTACATTAATGCTAAAGAAGGAAATAGGAATTTTGTAATATGGATAGCGATCTATATGTTTAATATTTTTCAATTTAAATATCCAAGGAACTCCATGTAACCCTATTTCTCTTATGGTAATTTGGCTAGCCAATGTTTTAAACTGTCTTCCAGGAAAATTCCAGTTCTAGTCCAAATAAATCTGGTTTCTGAGGAAGGATCATTGGAATCACTGTAAGTCCATGTCCTCTGGGTGGGCAGTTGAGTTCCGCACCCTATCTTCATTTTGATGTGATATATGCTGTGATGAGTTGTGGAGTTCATACTCTTGTTTTGGTGATTCACTAAACCTTGTGCTTGTTTATGTGCAGTCTTCACTTATACCTTTCAGTGGGAACTGTCAACCTAAAATAAAATTTACTCTGTCTATTTTAAAATATAAAATATAACAAACATATGCTAGAAATTCATACATATTTAAATAAATGACATACCAAGGTCCAACTTTTGCCATAGGCACTCTAACACAATGTTCTCATCCCTGCCTGAGAGTAAAAATATCTCTGTACTGATGTCAGTATTAACAATGTGTGAAGGCTGAAATGTCCCTGCAGTGTTTCCCTTCTTGCTTTTCTGTTCATTGATTTGCCGAGTGAAATCATCTTCAAGTAACTTCATGTTTTTAAGGTTTAGACTTAAATAGTACATTGAACCTTTATTCCAGTAGATAGTGGAAATAATTGTGTAAAGTCTGGCTTATTAATATACAACAGTGGTTAAATAAATTTTCTTCTTTTTTCTACTATGGAAATCATTCTTTGTATTAATTGATGATTTCTCCTTTAAAATATATAAGTTCTATGAACAGCCTTAAAATATTTTAACATTACCAGAGATATTTTATTTACTTAGTTGGATTATTCAGCAACATAACATTTATAAAAGCATTTAAATAATTTGGATATTACTTATAAACTAAAATATAGAATTCATGGAATAATATATTTCATTTAAGGAAACCAGATATTCTAAGATTAAAATGAAGGCAGGAACTCTGAGCATTTGATGTGTCACAGAGAACATCTGTTGTGAACAGAACAACTCTCCTCTCCTAGATGTCTATGTCATGCCTGGAACCTGTGAAATTGTTATGTCACATAGCAAAGGAGACATTGCAGAAATGCTTTAATAAAAAATGTGCGATATAAAACTGAAAGCAACAAGTGAACAGATAAAAAAACCAAAAAACTCATAGCCACAGACAAAAGTACAGTGGTTACCAGAGGGAAGGGAGGGGTAGGAAAGGGTAAGGGGGTAAAGTATATGGTGACAGAAGATGATTTGCTTTTGGGAGGTGGACACACAACGTAATATACAGATGATGCATCACAGACATGTATACTTGAAACCTATATGATATTAATAACCAATGCCACCTCCATGAATTTAATAAAAATGAGATGAAGTTATCCTGATGTATCTGGTAAACCCAGTGCAATTGCAATCATCATTATAAGAGGAAGCAGAAAGATCTGAGTTAAGAAGGGGTTGGATGACTTCAAGATGGAAGCAGAGTTCAGAGTTATGTGTGGTCACAAGCCAATAAAGGCACCAGACTCTGGAAAAGGCAAGAAAAAGACATTTTCCCCAAGGGCTTACAAATTGACCAGGGCCTTGTTGATGGCTTCATTTTGACATATAACCTATCCTATATAATAAAGAGGTAATATGCAAATTGACCATCACAGCCTTGCACAAGATGGCCGCCCCCATGTGGTTACAAGATGGACGCGACAAGATGGCCGGTAGGGAAGGGCAGTTGGGGGCGACCAGGTCTACAGGGGAGGGCAGTTGGGGGCGACCAGGCCTGCAGAGGATCAGGACTAAACCAGCAGTTGGGCATCCCCTAAGGAATCCCAGATTGGAGAGGGTGCAGACTGGGCTAAAGGACACCCCCTCCCTCAGTGCATGAATTTTGTGCACCGAACCTCTAGTAGAATTATAACACAATAAATTTTTGTTTTTTTAAGTCATTAAAGTTACTGTAATTTGTTACAGCAACAACAGGAAACAAATACATCATCTTATATCACCTACTTATAAAAATAAATTGATAATGGTTGATTTTTTTTAAATGACCTCTCCACTTTAAAAACATTAATTTTCAACATTAGAACCCAGGACATTGTGTGTGTGTGGTTTAATTTCTATATCCCATTCTGTCTGTGCTATTTGACTAATGTAAATTTTTTCCTCACAAAATTAACAAAAAAAAACAACATTAATTGATAGAATCCAAAAGGATATAATCAGCATTACCAGTAAAAAAAGTAATTGACAGTTTTTAACACATTTTCATTTTGGTAATTGGTTTGTCTTGAAGTAATTTTTTTTAAAATATGCACTTTTCTAAAAAAGTGTAACTTCTCGAGCTGTCTATCATCTAAAATAAATTCACACTTTCCAAGCATATGTTTCCAACTACTGCATTTGATTATGGTGTCTTACCCTTTGTCTACATTTGCATAGGCTGAGTGGGCTCATCTATGGACAGGAACATGTTGTTTTCAATCAGTGATGAGCCCAGAGAAGGGCTATTCGTATATTCTTCTTTGCTATATCAAACTAGTGTAGTTCTGAACAGTGAGGCCACCTCATCTATTAAAATATATTTTTGGTATGACCTTGACTGTAATTGACATTATCTAAATTTCCAACTTCTATAACAAGCTAAAATTTAGCTCTCTATAGTCAAAATAAAATTTCCAGAAACTTTCCATTTCATATTAAGATAATGCAGAACAGATAGACAAAGAACTTTGAATGGAAATTCTTCAATAAAGATTAATGAAATGAATCTTTTAGAGAGTTGCTGAAATATTTTTGCTGAGTAAATGTTTGTAATCTGTAAATGATTTTTCACTTAAAAACAAACATAAATAAGGAAATGGTATCATAATGAAGGGCTTGGAAAAGACAGACAAGTTTTAAAGAAGTTTCAAAGCATAAGATAATATTAATCAAAGATAATGTATTAGAGCTGGTAAATATTGAAGTCAGGATGTACCCCAAAATTCATACCACCTGCAAGTGGCATTAATAATATTTTAACTTATTTTCTGTCATTAACTTTTTTTTATTAAAATTTTTGAATGTTGCCCTACCCGGTTTGGCTCAGTGGATAGAGCATCAGCCTGCAGACTGAAGGGTCCCAGGTTCGATTCTGGTCAAGGGCACATCCCCAGTGGTGTCATGCAGGAGGCAGCCAATCAATGACTCTCTCTCATCATTGATGTTTCTAGCTCTCTCTCCCTCTTCCTTCCTCTCTGAAATAAATAAAAATATATTTAAAACAAATTTTTTGAATGTTGACATTATTGCAGATGTTCCCTCCTGCCCTTCCACCTATCTTTGCTCACTGCCACCCCCTCCCTGCTTGGTCTTCACCAAACCATTGTACCCATCCATGGGGTATTCATATGTTTTATCATTAACTTTAATAATGCAGCTTAATACTAGGTTAAATTATGCTTTTTATTAGCTTTTAAAATTCATGAGGCCTCCATCTTTAAAAACACAACATACTTACTTATAAAATGCAAACAAAATTTAAAATCACTTAACTCCAGGCAAGAAGGGATAGTTATGCCTGGCTGGCATGACTCAGTGGTTGAGCATCAACCTATGAACCAGGAGGTCACATTTCGACTCCAGGTCAGGGCACATGTCCAGGTTGCAGGCTCAATCCTCACTAGGGGGTGTGCAGGAGGCAGCTGATTAATGATTCTTTCTCATCACTGCTATTTCTATCTATCTGTCCCTTTTCCTTCTCTGAAATCAATAAAAATATATTTTTAAAAAGAAGGAATAGTTATATTTGAAATGAGATGTGCATTATTACAGATATTTATATGTTTTAGCTCACATTTGATAACTCACCTTTATTTTTTCATTCTTTCTTATTAAAAGAACTTTAGTAATCCTTAGGAGGTATAATCTATGAGAACTCAAGTTCTGATTCCACTTATTTCTATTACTTATGGCTTTTTAGGTATGCAACATAAAACTCAACTAGAGTTGGATTTAACATGTAGAACATTTATTATCTCAAATTATCAAAAGTCCATGGGAAAGGCATTTCCAGGATACTTTGATTTAGTAAGTCAGTTATGTCTACAAGAACCCAGAGTTGTTCCATCTTTCTGTCACATCATTCACAGTAGATTGAGGCTAAGTATATTACTATGTTTTTCCTTCACTGTAAAGAAATAACTGGCTTTTTCAAGATTTTTATGGTTTCTTATCTTACATGTAAGTCTTTTATTCCATTTTGAGTTTATTTTTGTGTATGATATAAGTTGGTGGTCTAGTTTCAATTTTCCAAACATCATTTACTGAGGAGACTATCTTGACTCCATTGTATGCTCTTGCCTCCTTTGTCAAATATTAATTGAGTGTAATGGCTTGGGTCAATTTCTGAGTTCTCAGTTCTGTTCCTTCGGTCTATATATCTGTTCCTGTGCCAGTACCAGGATGTTTTGAGTACAGTGGCTTTATAGTATAACTTGATATCTGATATTGTGATCCCTCCAACTTTGTTCTTTCTTAAGACTGTTGCAGCTATTTGGGGTCTTTTTTGATTCCACATAAAGTTTTGGAGAGTTTGTTATAGGTCTGTGAAATATACTATTGGTATTTTAATAGGGATTGCATTGAATCTATAAATTACTTTGGGTAATATGGACATTTTAATGATGTTGATTCTACCAATTCATGTACATGGTATATTCTCCCACTTGTGTATATCTTCCTCTATATCTTTTTTCAAAATTCTACAGTTTTCCTAGTATGGGTCTTTTACCTCCTTGGCTAAGTTTATTCCTAACAGACATATCTCACAGCAATATATTTACTGATATATCTCCTAGGACCATGGTTGGCAAACTGCGGCTCACGAGCCACATGTGGCTCTTTAGCCCCTTGAGTGTGGCTCTTCAACAAAATACCATGGCCTGGGCAAGTCTATTTTGAAGAAGTGGCATTAGAAGAAGTTTAAGTTTAAAACATTTGGCTCTCAAAAGAAATTTCAGTCATTGTACTGTTGATATTTGGCTCTTTTGACTAATGAGTTTGCCGACCACTGTCCTAGGACAATGGAAACTACGGAGAAAATAAACAAATGAATAAACAAATGGGATTACATCAAAATAAAAAGCTTCTGCACAGCAAAAGAAAACATCAACAAAATAACAAGAGCGCTCACTGCATGAGGAGAACATATTTGCCAGTGATACATCTGATAAGGGTTTACTCTCCAAAATTTATAGGGAACTCATACAAGCTAACAAAAGGAAGATAAACAATCTAATAAAAAATGGACAAAGGACCTAAATAGACACTTCTAAAAAGTGGACATACAGAATGCCAAAAGGCATATGAAAAGATGCTCAAAGTGATTAATCATCCGAGAGATGCAAATCAAAATGTCAATGAGCTACTACCTTACACCTATCAGATGGCTATCATCAACAAATCAACAAACGACAAGTGTTGGTGAGGATGTGGAGAAAAGGGAACTCTCCTACACTGCTGGTGGGAATGCAGAATGTTGCAGCCTCTGTGGAAAACAGTATGGTGTTTCCTCAAAAAATTAAAACCAGAATGCCCATTTGAACCACTGATTCCAATTCTAGGAATATATCCCAAGAATATAGAAACACTCATCAGAAAGAATATATGCACTCCTATGTTCATAGCAGCACAATTTACAATAGCTAAGACTTAGAAGCAGCCTAAGTGCCCATCAGCAGATGAGTGGATTAAAAAACTGTGGGCCATCTATACAATGGAATACTATGCAGCTTTAAAAAAAAATACCTCTTACCATTTGCAACAGCATGGATGGACATGGAGAGCATTATGCTAAGCAAAATAAGCCAGTTAGAAAAAGATAAGTATTATATGATCTCACTTATTTGTGGTATATAATGAACAACATAAACTGATGAATAAAAATAGATCCAAAGACATAGAAGCCTCAAATAAACTGCCAAACCTCAAGGGAAAGTAGGGGAGGGTGGAGGTGGGAGGGTGGAGGTGGGAGGGAGGAAGAGATCAACCAATGAACTCATATGTGTATATGTGTAACCCATAGACAGACAATAGCGTAGTGAAGGCCTGGAGTGGGAGGCAGAAAGGAATGGGAGAGGTCAATGGGGAAAAAAGGTGACATATGTAATATTTTAAACAATAAAGATAAAAAGATGTACTTATAAAACTCAACATCACCCCAGTTTTTGTCATTGGTTAGAGCATCAGCCCGCAGACTGAAGATTCTTGGTTTTGCTTCCCAATCAAGGCCACATACCTTGGAGTGGATTGTTCCCCAGTCTGGTTGAGATGTGTGCGACAATCCATGTGTCTCTTTTGAGTCAATGTTTCTCTCTCCTCCCTTCCTCCCTCCCCCCCTCCACTCTGTCTGAAAATCAATTGAAAAAATATCCTCAGATGAGGATTTAACAAAACACACCCACATGCAACATCTAAAAACCAAACAATTCAAGTAAAAAATGGGAAAATATGCAAAATAAAATGATAGTGAGATATCACCTCACACCTTTGAGAATAGCTATCATCAATAAATCAACAAACAACTAGTGTTGGTGAGGATGTGGAGAAAAGCGAACCCTTAAGTACTATTGGTGATAATGAAAATCGGTGCAGCCACTGTGGAAAGCAATATGGAGTTACCTCAAAAAATAAAAAAAATGGAACTGCCTTAAGACCTAGTGATTTCTCTTCTGGGAATTTATCTGAAGAAACTCAAAAACTCTAATTTGAACGAATATATGTAATCCTATGTTCTTTTCAGCATTATTTACAATAGCCAAGATTTGGAAGCAGCTCTAGTGTACATAAAAAAGCTGTAGTACCTTTACATAATGGAAAACTACTGTGCTGTAAAAAGGAAGAAAATTTTACCCTTTGTGACAGCATGGTTGGACCTGGAGAACATTATGCTAAGTGAAATAAGCTAGTCAGAGAAAGGAAAGTACCATATGAGTTCAATCATGTGTGTAATTTAATAAACAAACTGAACTACCAAGCAAAATAGAGATAGACTCATAGAGACAGACAGCTCGGGGTGGAGGTGGAGGTTGTTGTGGAGAATGATTGAGCAAAAAAGAAAGGAAGAAAGAGATAGAGAACTCATGGACAACAGTGGTGTGATTTGGGGGGTTGAAGGGAGTGGGTGGAGGTGGAAGAGGGCATAGTGGGGATAAACGTGTTGGAAAAAATAAATTCAAATAAAACAAATAAATAAAGGAACTACAGTCAACAGGATTGACTAACCAAGTAACATCATTCATTAACAGAAGTATGTAGTTTTCTCAGTTAAGAAGAATGTGTGAATGTATATGTTGGTTAGCTAAAGAGATGGGATGTTGTATAAGCTTTTATTTGCTTACCCAGTAAGCAAACCTGTTTCTTCCCTAATAAAATTACTCTAATTATGTTAGTGGTAGCAAGGTGCTCAGCTAAAACTACCCTCATTGTGTATTCCCTTGTACTAAATAGTATTCAAATGGCACATTCTGCCAATGAACTTCCTCTGTATCTGTTAGGTTTCAATCAGGTAAGCAGAAGCTCTATGACTATTAAGAAAAAAGGAACTGTCTGTGGCAAATAGATTTTGCACAATGTGGAAAGGGAATTAAATGTTCAGAAATAATCAGAGAAATGTCACTAATAAGCTCCAGGGCAGGTGAACAAATTGGAGCTAACAGAAAGCTAGGTTCATCCAACTGTTGTAATTGTATTGCAGAGGAAGCTGATGCTGATGCCTGTGAGAGGTTGGTGGCACTGTAAATAAAGTTCTTGGTGGTGGTCATAATTGATATACAGGGATAGCAATATATCAAAAGTGATAAAAATTGAAAGATGAAGAAAATGATGGAGAAAAAGCATGGACAAACAAAAATCCATTTCACCACTGTGCTCTCCCACAGATACTAGTATACCTATCTATCTATCTACCTATCTATCTTGATATATATGTCCTATATAATAGACATATATATAGATGTAGATAGATGCTATACACATAGATGATAGATAAGATATAGATATGTAAACATATAAATATATAGATATGGATATATGTGTGGTATGTGTGTCATATTTTATGTTCAGAGTAGAGCCACAACAGCAGCATTTATATTTCATGGAAATTGGAGGTATGAAACACAGAGCACTGCATTTGTGTTTAAGACCAGATTTAGGACACCGTTAAGAGCTTTTGAATACATGACTATAGGCATTTACAAACTCTGCAAATTTTTACCCTACTTCTACTTCCAGGTCATATCTTTCTGTAAAATACATTTTTATTGACTTCAGAGAGAATGGGCAGGAGGGAGAGGTAGGGAGGGAGGGAGGGAGGGAGGGGGGAAGAGAGAGAGAGAGAGAGAGAGAGAGAGAGAGAGAGAGAGAGAGAGAGAGAGAGAGAGAGAGACACCAATTATGAGAATCACTGATTGGATGCCTCCTGGGGATCAAGCCCACAACCCAGGCATGTGCCCTGACTGGGAATCGAACATGACCTCCTGGTTCATAGGTCAACACTTAATCACTGAGCCATGCCAGCCAGACCCAGGTCATTTTTTAAAAATATAATACAGAATAAAACAATCCCTGTGGTAGAATAGATACACAAGAGGCTTACATTGGTAAAATTTGAACTCTGTGAGTCACAGAAGACAGAAGGTTCATGTATTTTATAGCCCAACTTCTATAAATTAATTCCTATTTCTATTTCCTCAGGGGTCCAAAAGTTTAGCTAAATAAATTTGTCACGTATTAGCCCTGGGAGAAAACCAATACCATTAGGTCTTGGGATGTCAATAAAAGTTCTTTTGATTAGTATTATTGAAAAAAAGGAAGAGAGTTCTTCAGACACCCATCAGTTAAATATAAATTCTGATTCTATTATTCATAGAAATGGATTCTACTGAAAATAGACATAATGCTATAACATGTATTCACAGTATTTTATAAAATACTGTATTTTCCATATTGAGAAGTGATTAATAGTTTGACATAATAATACACTGGTATTTGTTTAATCGCTAATAAAATACAATACTGTACATAATTTTGGGAACTCAATTTTTTCAATATGTCAACTAACAGTGCTTGGCAAATATCCTCCATTACCACTATGCACTATAAAGTATTGAAGGAGGTATTTTAGAATATCTATAAATAGACTATAAATTATTTTGAGTGAATTACAATATATAGATAAAAACTTACTATGTATTTGTTATAACTCAAATACCTCTGCAGGTAAATGTGTTTAGTAGACAGTCTTCCTCCACCTTATTAGTGACAACTAAAACTAGATTATTCAAAATTTGTTTAAATACAAGGTGGGGGAAAAGTAGGTTTACAGTTATGTGAATGTGAAAAATTAATTCTTGTATTAATATTTATTAATTACTGCATTATTTTCCATATGAACAACTGTAAACCTCCTTTTGCCCTACCCTAATTTTATTCAGTTTGACAAGTTCATTGATGGCTCATATCTATCATATGAACAAGTTCTCATACAAGTTCAAATTATTTTAACGTGTAAGCAATGAACACATCTACTAAGACATCTTGTGGAATGAACTTAGGTAGAAAATGGAAAAGTGCAGAGTAAAGTAAAATATTTGGTGTGTTTTTTTTCCTAAAGGAGCAAAACAACATTGGTGAGCTCACTTTGAAATCTTGCTTTGTGCTGACAGTTGAACTATAACTATATTTCATAAACCATAGCACTCCCCAGTTACTGACAATAAATTGATTTTCTGGAAATATGCGACACACAGGTTCTCAATATGGTCTTGCGCAGTCTGTCCCTAAAGTAGTTATTTCCATTTACACCCCTGACCTGCCAGTATCTTCGGTGCTACTGTAGTTTTTCATGTACTTCAAAAGCTACAGATCTCTTTCCATCCTCTTAATCTAATATAAACTGCACATGCTTCTATCAGTAAAGACTTTCATTTTTATCCTTCTTCGATTTCATGACACCAATGGTTCTATATTTCACAGCAAGGGGAGCAGAATGAAATTACATATTGCTCAGATTTCAGCAATATATGGTTTATGTGATTCAAGACCTCCATACAAAGAGGAGGTCATTCTCAATACTTTAGAAAATGGCTCTTTCTGGGAATGCTGTATTATAAACCTGACTATGTGCTTGATTGGAGGTGGGAAAAACAAGTTTGTTTGGACAAAAGTGAAAATGACTTAAGACAATCAAAGTAACTGTCAATGTAAACATAGGCACTTAATAAACAACTTTGTGAAAAACAAGGGTTATGTTGAAGTCTATGCAACAAAAATGGAGCAACCTAGGGAGCAAACTGATTGGATTATTCTAAATCTAGTACAAACATTACCCGTAAAGTCTAAAGTAAAACCCAAAAAAGAACAAAACTCAAAAAATAAAAAATCCCTACCTCTCAAAAAACAACACCCAAAACCTGAAAATGAGAAAATATGATTTTACTAAACAACAATGTTTTGTTATGCTTACAAAGAATAAAAACATATAAACAAGTACATCATAAGTAAAATTTTTTGTTTTTGATGGTGCATTTTTACTGAAATATTTCCTTCTAAGCTTAAAAATATAAGAAAAAAAAAGAAATATTAAACAAAAATGAAAAATAAAAAAAAGGAAAAGGCAAAATGGAAGTGTTTTTGAAGAAAATAAATCAGTGACTCAAATATTAAGTGCAACAGAAGATAGATTAGTTGGGAGATAAATTTGTACTAAAAATGGAAGCTCTAACAGCAGTCTTCTTTAAGGTATGTAAGAAAGGGAGACAGTTGAGATGGGTAGTCAGGAGTCAATGTCCAATGTCAAAAGATGTAACAGAATTTATTTGGGTCAATGTTGATATCTAAGTAATTTTATTCTCATATTAGATGTGGTATAAATAGTTCAGATGTTCCAGTGTGCTGGTCTGAGATGTGTAATATATTAGCTCTAGAGCCCTGGTGCATGAAATTCGCTCACGTTGGGGCGGGGGGTGTCGCTCAGCCCAGCCTGCAGCCTCTCCAATATGGGACTTCTCAAGATATGTCTGACTGCCCGTTTAGGCCCGATCCCGGTAGGATCGGGCCTAAATGGGCAGTCAGACATCCCTCTCACAATCCAGGACTGCCTGCTCCCAACTTCTCACCTGCATGTCTTCCTGATTGCCCCTAACCACTTCTGCCTGCCAACTTGATCACCCCTAACCACTCGCCTGACAGCCTGATTGATGCCTAACTGCTCCCCTGCCAGCCTGTTTGCCCCTAACTGCCCTCCCCTGCAGGCCTGGTCACCCCTAGCTGCCATCCCCTGCAGGCCTGGGTCCACCCCCAACTTCCCTTCCCTGCAGGCCTGGTCACCCTCAACTTCCCTCCTCTGCCTGCCTGGTTACCCCTAACTGCCCTCCCCAGCAGGCTTGATCGCCCCCAACTGCCCTCCCTTATAGGCCTGGTCCCTCCCAACTGCCCTCCCCTGCTAGCCATCTTGAGGTGGCCATCTTGTGTCCACATGGGGGCACCATCTTTGACCACACGGGGGCAGCCATCTTGTGTGTTGGAGTGATGGTCAATCTGCATATTACTCTTTTATTAGATAGAATAGAGGCCTGGTGCATGGGTTGGGGCCAGCTGGTTTGCCCTGAAAGGTATCCAGGATCAGGGTGGGGGTTTCCCTGGGATGTGGGGCAGCCTGGGTGAGGGCAAGGATGTGGTGGTTTGCAGGCCAGCCACACCCCCCAGTGACCCAAGCAGAGGCCCTGGTATCTGGGATTTATTTATTTTCTATAATTGAAACTTTGTAGACTTGAGTGGAGGCCTAGGCCAGCCAGGATGTGCAGAAAGCTTGGCTTCCTCCATTACCAGGGAAACCCAAGCCTCCTGCTTGCTCTGTGGCCACAGCCATCTTGGTTAGGCTAATTTGCATACTCTCTCCTGATTGGCTGGTGGGCATGGCTTGTGGGTGTAGCGGAGGTATGGTCGATTTGCCTATTGCTCTTTTATTAGATAGGATATCCATGGGACTGCCAGAAAATAGAGAAAATGTTAAAGTCTCAGTCATATAAATTGTTGTTAGGGCAATGATCCAGTGCTGGTATGAAAGCAGAACTCTGAATAGGGATATTGACAAAAAGAGGATTTGCATGTGCTATAATCCATGGGGCCAACCAGGGGTAGATTCCAGGGGTATAACTGGGTAATTGACTGGAATGGGTTGCTTGAATAGATGTAAGCTGATTTGAAATGATGGAGAATAAAGCACTGCTGGGAACCTATTGCAGTAGATGAATAAAGGCAGGAGCTGATGCCAGAAAGCAGGAATTAAACCTCCTGAAAACCAGGGATGTGTGACCATGTACCAGGAGTGACTCCAGATACAGAAGCCAAAACAAGATCAACAAGGAACAGCTGTCACTACAGTAAATTCTTATAGAAAAAAGGAGCCAGAAAGCATAATGTAGTCAGAGTACAGAATTCTGGAGGTTGCTTTAGAGCACATCCAAATAACGCACCTTGAAATACTCATGATAACTTTATATACTTTTATATTTATGCCCTTTCATACTTAGAGTTATGGTTTGGGCCAGTGTATCACTCCACCTATAATATTTTCTAATAAAGTGATTAAGAGCTCACATTCACCAGAATTGGTTAACACAGTGGTTGGCAAACCGTGGCACACAAGCCACATGCGGCTCTTTGGCTCCTTGAGTGTGGCTCTTCCACAAAATACCACGGCCTGGGCAAGTCTATTTTGAAGAAGTGGTGTTAGAAGAAGTTTAAGTTTAAAAAATTTGGCTCTCAAAAGAAATTTCAATCGTTGTACTGTTGATATTTGGCTCTGTTGACTAATGACTTTGCCTACCACTGGGTTAAGAAAACCAGGATTTATCTTCCAGATTTATATCATCAGGTTTCGCATGTGGAAGTGATTGGGAAATCAGGCAAATTATAATGCAAATACAGAACAAACTTATTTTGAAGTTTTTGTGTCAGATTAGATTGTACTTTCCTATCTTGAAAGAAATAAACAAGTAACCCTTGCTTGCCAAGACCATTGGTTTGGTTCTAACAGTGATGCTGTATATGTGATGTGAGTTAGAAATTTGCATAGGTAGTCCAGCTGACATGGCTCAGTTGTTGAGCATCAACCTATGAACCAGGAGGTCATCGTTTGATTCCCAGTCAAGGGACATGGCCAGGGTTATAGGCTTGGTCCTCAGTGTGGGGTGTGCAGAAGGTAGCCAATCAATGATTATCTCTCATCATTGATCTCTCTCTCTCTCTCTCTCTCTCTCTCTCTCTCTCTCTCTCTCTCTCTCTCCATCTCTGAAATAAATAAAAATAAATAAAAAAACAAAAAATTTGCACAAATAAGAAAAAAAAAAATGTGACCAAAACATTTGGGAAATAGATTTTCCTACCTTAATGGAAATAAGCCAACCTTCTTTTTGCATTGTAAATCACCTGGGCAATTGAATCCTCTTTCATTCATCTATGAAATTCTCTTCTCCATAGAAAGTAGCTGGTTAACATCCTTTGGTCCACAGAATATATTTCATAATACTGAACTCTATAACATTTGAATTGAAACATCTTACATAGGATGGAATTCTATATAATCTGTGTCAAGTTATTTAACCTATTTGTTTTAGTTTTCTCTTTGGAAAAGTGGGCATAATAACAGCACTCACATGTGATTTTTTTTGAGGATTGTGAGAAAATGCATATAAAATACTTAATGGTACATGACACATGAAGTAAGCAATAAATTTTAGCCAGCAGTTGTAACTGAAGTATTAATTGCAGCAGTAGTAAGACTAAAAGTTTTAGCCAGTAAAACTGCATAACCAATTAAATTTAAATTTCACATAAACCAGGAATATTTTTAGTATGTGTGTTCCAAATATTCATGGTTGGTTATAATGGCATTGACATATTCTTGTAACTATTATATTAGGAAATTATTTATTATTTACCTGAATTTCAAATTTAATTAGGTGTGCTCTCTTTCATGTGATAGCTACATGAATTCTCAGAAATTGAAAGAACATTTGAGATATAGAAGTATTTAAAGATAATTTGCCTTAATCTAAGGTGAAATTTTAAATGGATGGAAATAAAGTCAAGAATTGAAAAATAGCATGGTAGGCAAAGAAAGTCTCTCATTTCAGTTAAAATATGTCCACATGATATCTATACTAATAATAGAGGGATATGCAAATTTGCCGGGACACCGTCATGTAACAACCAATCAGGAAGGAGGGGAGGTGCAGTGGAGAGCTCTCAGCACACCTACACTGGGGTTCCAAAGGGTGCGGAGAGGAAGGGAGAGCAGATAGGTAGTTAGGGGGGTCAGGCCAGGAGGGGAGAGCAGATAGGCAGTTAGGGGGATCAGGACAGGAGGGGAGAGCAGATAGGCAGTTAGGGGGATCAGGCCAGGAGGGGAGAGCAGACAGACAATTAGGGAATCAGGCCAGGAAGGGAGCATAGATAGGCAGTTAGGGGATCAGGCCAGGAGGGGAGAGCAGTTAGGGAGATCAGGCCAGCAGGGGAGAGTAGTTAGGGCCATCAGGCCCGCAGGGGAGCAGTCAGCAGCATCAGGCAGGAAGGCAGGTGAATGGTTAGGAGCCAGTGGTTCCAGATTGTGAGAGGGATCCCAGATTGGAGAGGGTGCAGGCTGGGCTGAGGGACCCCTCCTGTGCACTAATTTTATGCACCAGGCCTCTAGTTTAGAAATAAAACATTAAGTCAGCTTTTATTAGGTTATTAAAGGAATCTAGATTGTTACTGTTGCATATAACTAGAAAATAAAAATATAGAAATCATGTTCATATGACTTAAAATTGTATGAAAATTTTCTACAAAGTATTCACATATTTTTTAGCTTAAATAGTTTTCTGGAGCCAGTTTCAAGTAATTAAAACAAAAGTACAATTCAACACTTTTTAAAATGTGGAGGCTGATATAAAAATCAATCATTTATATGTAGAAAACTTATTTCAATATGATTCAGGCTCAGATATACACATACTCATAATTTCCATGTAAATATTATATTTTAATAAATATATCTTAAATAAAACTATATATGTGTATATGTATACTAGTATGCTCTTGTGTATATATGCTTTAAGTGTACATAATATATCTTATGTAATGTTATTTGTACATAATAATTACATATTATATATATATATTTGTATAACGTATTATCACTAATATCAGTATCATTTACATATAATGCATACTGACAAAAATATGAAATATAAGAATGATAATGAAAATGCATTTAAATATTTCTCCTAACAGTACTTTTTCCAAATAAATGATACAAGTGTGAAGTGATGCAATACATAGTTTGCACCATTAATTAAAATAGCTTTTCTACAAAGAATAAAATCCATTTACAAATGTTGTCTGGGAAATTATTATTTAAATTAATTTCAGAGAGAGGAAAGGAGAGGGAGAGATAGACACATCATTAGAGAAACATCAATAATAAATTGGCTGCCTCCTTCATGCCCACTACTGGGGATTGAGCCTGAAACCTGGGCATATGTCCTGACCTGGAATCAAACCATGACCTCCAGGTTCATGGGTCGATTCTCAACCACTGAGCAATGCCAGCTGGGCTGGGCAATTCTTTTATACACTTACTATTCCATATGATATTTAAAATTGGCTTGCCAAGTTCTATGAATATTCTTTTTGTTGTTTTAAATAGGTTAGATTGAATTTACACATAAATATTAAGAATTGATAATTATATAATATTGTTTTCTGAACCAAAAGACATAAGCTCTCGTGCACTTCAACTTTCCTGTTCTTTTACAAATTGGTGTATGCAGCTTAATGTCTTGGACATTCCTGTAACATTATTTTAAGGTACTTGGCAGTTTTATTGTAGCTGTTTTTATCAAGATAAATAGTTTGCCTTATTATAAGCTGATAATATCTAGAACATAAGTAGGAAATACATATTTTTAAATTATTTTTCACTTGAATAAACTCTTACTTTACTCAACTATATTGTTTTTTTCACATTATAGTGCAAATGGATATTTTATCTCTTATATAATAGAAACAAGATGGATTTATTATGTTAGATAATAGAGAATGTGAATTTCAGTTTTTATTTTAAATATTGAACTTATTTCAATAAATTATATAGCTTTTTATGTCCTAAATTATTTTCAAAATTTCTATAGAATTTTCTTATAACACATTTCAAATAGAAAAAGTATCCAACTGGATTCCCTAATATAATTCTAATGTGACTTGAACAGATATCAAAAGGAGTCAAGAGAACTTTGTGAATAATTATAATTCCAAAAGACAGTTTAAGCTATTTGCATTGTTAGTTGCATGTCATATGGAGTGATATCTGTAGACACAATGTACCATTAGACTTTTCAAGAGCCATGTATATAGATTTCTCTTTAACCTTGTATTCTCTCATAGACAAATAATTGCCATAGAATTGTAGCCTTCAAATGACTTTCTCTTGCTTAGGCATTATTAAAATATATTACTTCTTACTCACTCAAAACAGAATAGTATATACATATTTCATGCACTTTTTTTTTTACTCAACTATATTTACATTCAAAAAAATGTACGTGATTTCTTTTCACATAGAAGAAATTCATACCCCAGAACAGTTTTTCAAAATAACTACTGCTGGTATCCAAACAGGTGAAGTTTGTGAATGGTTTTACCATCTCCTGCATCAGTTATCTATGTACTAGAGGCCCCTTGCAGGAAGATTCCTGCAATAGGGCTTACTGCGGTGGTCTGCTTCCATCCCTTCTCCCCTGCCCCGCCTGCTTCCCTCCCTTCTCCCCTGCCCTGCCTGCTTCCCTCCCTTCTCCCCCGCAGCACCTTCTTCCCTCCCTTCTCCGCAGCCCCACTTGCTTGCTTCTCTGCAACTTCGCTCCCTTCTGCAACACTTGGCTTCCTTCTTCTATGCTGTCTTCAGTCTTCGTTCTGCTCCTGGATATGCAAATTAACCACAATCTTGGTTGGGTTAATTTGCATACTTGCTCTTGATGGGCTGGTGGGCATGGCTTGTGGGTGTACTGGAGTGATGGTTAATTTGCATATTACTCTTTTATTATATAGGATATAAAAGCCTAAGCGACTGGACAACTGAACAACCAGAACAACCGGTTGACCAATAGGTCACTATGATGCACAGTGACACCAGGGGGCAGATGCTCAATGCAGAGCTGCCCCCTGGTGGTCAGTGCACTTCCACAGCCAACCTCCCATGGCCCCTTCCCCCGCTGGCTGCTGCCCCTGATAAGCCTCAATCCCTGGCTAGGCTGAGGGACCCCCTCGTGCACAAATTCTTGCACCAGATCTCTAGTTTCATATAATATTAGAGGCCTGGTGCATGAATTTGTGTATGGGGGTGTCCCTCGGTCTGGCCGGTGATCAGGGCTGATTGGACCAGCCAGCCAGGGAGAGGGACCACGGGAGGTTGGCCAGCCATGGGAGGTTGGCTACGGGAGCACATTGACACTCCTGCGTTGAGCATCTGCCCTCTGGTGGTCAGTGCACATCATAGCAACCAGTTGACAGGTCATTTGGTAAACTGCTTGTAATGGTTGCATATATATATATATATATATATATATACACATACATATATATATGCATATATATATGCTTATATATATGCATATATATATATGCTTAGGCATGTATTTCACACATACCTTTTCACACATACCATATATATATATATATATATATATATATATATATATATATATGATCTTTATCTTTTTCAGGATCTAAAATCATATGAAAAAATTACTCCAATCTACTGGCCTATGCATTCCATTGGTATTGATTTCTTTCTTGGAAAGGAAAAGAGCGAGTGTCCTATAAATTGAATGCTCTAAAAATCATTTCTACAAGAGGAAAAAGAAAGCATAACATTTGCAAAGGCATTGTTAGCAAAAGGGTTCTTTCTAAGCATATTTTTACTTTTGAAGAAATAGTATAAATTTCTAATATGAATGCTATCTTATTCAGCCTGAGCTGCTGTAACAAAACAGCACAGACTCAAACAGCAATCATTTATTTATCACAGTTCTAGAGATTGGGAAATCCAAGATTAAGGTGCTGGTTGATTTGGTTCCTGGTGGGAGTCCTCTCCCTGGCTTGTGGACAGCCTACTGTCTTATGGATCCTTACCTGATGGAGAGAGCTCTGGTGTCTTCTGCTTCTTATAACACTGTTTCTATCATGGAGTCTGCACTGTCATGATCTCATCTAAACCTAATTACCTCCCAAAGGCCCCACCTCCAAATACAATCATATTTGGGAATTAGGGCTTAACTGCAAACTTCGGCTTCTTTGCCTAAAGCTTGCTCTAGTTTCAATAACCAGCTCTGCCACCCAAAGTTAGACTTGAAGTACCAGGTAAATTCTTACCCCAGGGAGCAGCTTTCAACAGATGACTGATGACATTGGTTGTATAAGTCTGTCCCCCAAGGCAGGAACTAACTCTGATATGTACATTCTAAAATAGCTTCCAGCATTTTCTCAGTAAGGTTAAACTCCAATCACTGACAGTGGTAACTGCATTCATAATAACTCTATTATTGGCTGTTCTTTTCTTATCTCTTCCCATTCCTATTTCCAAGGTATTCTGTCTTTCACCTTCCAAAAAATGAATTTCACACATACCTTTTTCTTAGATTTGACTTATGGGAAAATCAGAAACTTGGACACACCCTCTGTCTATAATCTAATTGATAACATTACTACTGTCTCTATGTTATTATTATCTGACTAGACCTTCCAAAAATGTTCCAATTGTGAGTGACTGGGATAATTATTTGAGCTTCACTCTCAATACACATGGGGAATGTCACATTAACAAGATAGATAAATATCTTGAGTTTATGAATCCCAATACTTATCATAATCCTTAGACTCAAGTTCAGTTTATCATTCTATTGTCAGTAAAATAAATCTATTGTGCATTCCTCTAAGTACTTTTGTTTTTAGGATCTATATTTATTAAGCACAGTTACCTCAAATAACTACAAATTACCATAGACTTTCCTGCAGAGATATTTAGTAATTATAGGTGATTAAAAAATACTCATTTTTTGACGTGCTATCTCTAGAGATGAGATCTATGTCAACTCCCTTGAATTTAAGCATGATCTACAAGTCTTAATTGAGTAATAGAATATGGCAAACGAGACTCTCTGCTAGTTGGCAGACACAGTTCTCTCCTGGAACTCAGCCATCATTTTGTGAGAAAGCACAAGCAGCCCATCATAGAACCACGCGGACAGGATCTTTCACCTGGACACACTGGGAGAGTTAATCCAGCAGTTCCCAGCCATAGAGAGCAGTAAACTTCAAAGTAATTTTCGGGCCCCAGTAGAACTGTCCTACTGACAACACATACAACAGAGATAAGATACCATCTGAGTGGCATTGATGGCATACAATCATGAGTAAAATGAAATATCTATTTAAAGACACTATGTTGTAAAGTAGTTTTTGATGCAGCAATAGAAAACTGTGAAAGTAGAAGTCATGCCTTGAAGGAAATATGCTTTTGAACCAAAACAAACAAACAAAAAACACTTTTAAAAGTTTTCTGGTATTTATGAGTTAGATTCTGACAATATTTCCATACACAAAAACAAAAACAGTATAATTTACCAATTTCAGGTTATAAGAAATCTAATTCAGATGAATAATAAGGGTAAATAAATTTTATGATGTCTGAATGCTAATTCTTTGATGTATCTGTTTAAACTCTTTCACATGTCTCTTTATTGTATTCTTTATAAAGCAATAATACTATTTAAATGCATTTGGCATGCTATACCTTTACAGCATTTTGGTAATGGTCAATGAATGTCACTAACGATTCATGGTTTCACCTGAACAGCCTTATATGTTTTTCGTCTTCTTAAGACATACTAGTATGCACCTTTAAGACCAAAATGACTTACAAGTGGTTATATGCTGTAGTTAACTGAATATTTATACATGGCATAGGTAAGATATACTTAAATAATAGAACTATGAAATAAATATTTTATATTGTTTATTTAAAATATGAAGAAATACAATTGAATAAAGTAATAATATCTCTGAAGCATTTTTTTTTCTTGTGGTTAGGCATAGGAAGTAATTATACTACTTGGAAATTAAGGCTTCATTGGGAAATATTATTATTCTTAAAATAATATTATTCTAGTCCCTCAGAACTCCAATTAATTTTAGTGTTTTAAGAGCATGTAGTTACGTCAGAGGAATGAAGTCTATGTTGTCATAAATAGCAGTAATACATCTTCTTTCTATGGCTGAGTCATATTCATTGTATATATGTACCACGTCATCTTTGTCCAATCACCTAGTGAAGGAAATTTTGGTTGTTTCTATGACTTGGCCACTATGAAAAGTGCTGCCAAGTACATAGAGGCTTGAACCTGCAACCTGGGTATGTGCCCTGAATGGGAATTGATCCTCTCAGTGCACAGGAGGACGTTCCAACCATTCTAGGAACACTGGCTAGAACTTGAATGCATTCTTTAATGAGGAAAATATAAATATTAGAAATTATTGATACAACATATGTAATATCTCAAATTCAACTCCTATCATCTTAATCAGACATGTATTCTCCAAGTAATGTAAGCTATCATGGGCAACAAACCTAAAATAACATGAAACAAGACACGATAGGCACTAGAGACCTAAGTTCAGTTATTTTAACAACATAGGCATGTTTCCTTTTTCGTTAACCAGTGAATCGAGAACTGTGCTCTTGGCAGATGCAGTTCTGAGGCCCTGACTCCCATTTCAAACAGAGCATAACTACTTTTTAAAAATTAGGTTGTTCTGTATTGGTTTTTCAAGAAAGATCATGAATAAACACACACACACACACACACACACACACACACCACACCATTAATTTCATAATCAATCCTGGTCTAGAAGGTTGCCTACCTGTAATAACCATATTACATACCTATAAATATTAATATATATTAAAAAGGATGTAATTTACATTTCAGAATATTCTAAAATATATAATCAACTGAATAAAAAATAAGGTCATATTTTTCATTTAAAGAAATTTGTTCATGCATTTTTCAATATACTTTAATGCTATTCTCAGGATATATTCAAAATTACTATAAGGTATTCAATAAATGTCTAATATTGAGTAGTATCATGTTATAATTTAGAGTCACATAACTTTTCTTATAAATTGAGGGCATATGATTCATAATTGTTAGGTGAATAAAAGCATGTAAATTATGTTGATTTTCCTTCCATGGGAATTTGGAAATAGTTTTATTCCCAAAGTTTTATTATTACATGCATTATATGAAAAACTAGACTATCTCTCCTAAAATAAAGTAAGATCAAGGGAAGAACTTTAAATAAGGTAAAAACTAAATTTTGAATAAAAATAAAATACAAGATAATATGTAGAATCTTTTAATTTAAAAAGTGTAATAATATTCAAATTTATTCTTCATTCATTTTTTTCTTGCTTACAGTTACTTTTAATTTATTTTTATCTAACTTAACCACTAAAAAAACTTATTGTTTACCTACAATATCTAGAATTAGTTTACATAATTAGGATTTTTTATGAAAGGCAGTATTCCATACACATGAGTTTTATACTCTAATGAAAAATATAAAAAAAGTTATAATGTACTGCAGTAATAATTAAAACGTACAGGTGTATAAATGAATAAAAGGACAGTCTAAATCATTTTCCAGGATGTTTAAATTTTCAACCCAGTCATGTATGAATAAGAATTGTTGGTGTGTGCATGGAGAGGAAGACATCTGAGGTTGAATTAGCATGTGCACAGAAAAATGAGAGAGCATGGCATGTTAATTTAACTACCATTATTCTTGGTATTTCAAGAAGCAAAGTGGAAGAGAATGTGAAAAAGAAAGGAAAAAATACTAAAGAGTTAAGAGAGTGAAAAATAGCAAGAGTCATTATGAGCATTTTGTACAAAGCTCAAAGCTAAAACAAATGATTTTCATCATATGGATGTAAATGTGGGATATTAAAGTGAGTGATCTATGTATATATGTATGGACACAGCACCTGGATGTTATGAAGGGAGATGGTGCTCGAGTTAAGAATGATTTCATTCCCACCTATTGAGATTTTTAGAATCTTCCTGAGTGAGTTTTGGAAGGTTGTATTTTTCTAGGAATGTGTTTATTTCCTCCAGATTGTGCAGTTTGTTAGAATAGAGTTGGGAACCAGGTAACAGACAAGAGACTTGGCGGACAGCAGCTGCCCTATATCTAAATTCAGCCTAGCATCAGGAATGCTCAGGGCCTACTCAAGAATGCAAATAATCCTTCCCACTAATATTTACAGGGTAAAATAAGATTGTTGGTAGAGTATTAAATTTGACAGTAAAATAGTAATCAAGTTTTCAGATTAATGTAAACAGGCTAATTGAAATAAGTGAATATTCAAGTAAATTTAATTGTACTAGACAAAAAGCTGTTCTTAAAGTAATAACTAAAATTTCTATTGGTAGTTCATCTCATGGTAAAATTCCTGAACATGCAATGAACCTAAAGCAGTCGTATTTTTGGGCAAAAACAATTAAAATTTAAAGTTATCAAGACTGCATTATAAAATTTACAAAAACCTCCATTAATCAAAATAAAAGGGGGGAGGGAGAGATAGTAGGTAATATCATGTAAGGAAAAATATCCTATAAGTAAATTACATCTAGAAAATTTTTACTTTACCAAATTAATTTTCATTTGTAATGCTAACAGCAAGATGGCCATTAAAAACACACATGGTGTCTAAATAAGACAAAGGAAAATTGTTTGGGCAAAAATAAAAAGGATCCCAAATCAATTATATAGAAAGGATTCCTTTATTAACTTTTGGTCGAGAATATGTTTATATATCTTCAGAAAACAACTCCAAGACCATGTGGATTCCTGCAACAGAGGAATTGACAGGTCTGCTCCAACCACGAAGACAAGAGGAAAAACAGTCCAGAGATGGAAGATGCTGACAACGCCTTGCCACGCTAGCAGTCAGCAGCTGTGCACTGCTGCAGGTTGTCTAGGACCAAACCAGAGAGGGTCGGACCTGTGTGGCCACCATGTGCCCACCATCCAGATATCATTGCTGACATGTACACATAAGGAACTGTTAGACATTGAAACGGGGACTCAGAACTGTTGGACATTAAAATTGGGACTCAAACATTTTTTACTGTTATTATTATTTTTTGTCATTATATGTTCATTTCTAGTCTGCAGAGGCAAAATTTTTTAAAGGAAAGAAATGAGGGGGAAATAGACACAGAGGCAAAGAAGTATTGAACAGACTGTCAAACTACATTGGGAAGGCAGGAGAGGTTCGGTGAGCGGGGCTGTAAGAGATCAACCAAAGGACTTGTACACATGCATGTAAGCACAACCAATGGATACTAGACACTGGGGGGGGGTGGGGAGGGCGGGCAGGTGAAGGCATGTCCTGGGGGGTAGGGGAAGCTGGGGGGAGGTCAATGGGGAAAAAAAAGAGACATATGTACTACTATTTGTAATACTTCAAACAATAAAAATAAAAAATAAAAAAAAGAATGATTGCAGAACTAACAAATAGAGACAGACACATAGAGAGCAGGCAGACAGCTGCGTGTGTGCGTGTGTGCTTGTGTGTGTGTGTGTGTGTATAGGTGGAAAAGAATATAGGGTGGACAATTACTGATTTAAAAAATAAAATGAAAGGGACAATAAAAAGAATGTTTCCATAATTTCAGCAAAGAAATGATGAGTTGATTAACTAGAAATATTATGAGTATAAAAATGAGGGTGAAGTATTTAGTATATAGGATTAGAAGCTTTTTATCTTTGCTTAAATGCAATATTTCAGGGGAAAAGAAATCTAGCAAAAAGTCTGTTTTCTAATTTGGATAAGAGATGACTGGAAAGGTCATGACTTGTGTTATAATTTTGATAATTCTAGGATGAAATAATTTTTTAGTTAAGTTTGGGTTATTAAATTTAAGGTTTTTGTGGGATTATATAACTTAAAATATATGATGGTGGCATACAGGAATACAGTTTTGGCAAGAGTTACAGATTTCATAATCCTGACTTTACAAATACAACTAAAATTGTGTCTTTCAAAAAATGAAGCGAATAAATGTATCTAGTAAAAACAAACAAGAATACTTTATTCAAGTATTTAGGTCAATAATACAAATACTAAAAAGTAATTGGGCCTTCTGAAGAAATGAGTGGTCAAACTACCATACAATTTTCAGTAAATCAACAATAAAGGTCAACTAAGTTGAATAATAATTACCTCTTTCAAAGGTAGGCAAACTATGGCCTATTGGACTAACATTTGTTTTTATAAATAAAATTTTATTGGAATACATACACATCTATTTGTTTTTGTACCATCTTGTGCTAATTTTGGGATACAAGTGCACAGTTGAATAGATGTGGTAGAAACTATTTGGCATCTGGACCTAATATATTTTATATCTGGCCCTTTAAGAAAAAGTTTGCTAAGCACTAGTCTTGAGTTTGGCAATTTGGAGATAATAGTTATTTCATTTAAATGGATAGAACATGATTGATATTGCAGTATATTGGCTTTATATAACTATTATAATAAATAACAGAAATACATTACTAATAAAATACTGTGTTAATTTTTAATATTTAATATTTTTACTCATGTTCAAATAATTTATGCATTTTAGGCAATGAAAATAAGACAGACTGGTAAAGAAATGGATTTTAATTTAAAAAAGAAAGTATAAAACATGCCAAAGATTAATTAAAGCAGGTAATCTCAACCTTGCTTACATAGTTGAAAAATTTAAAAACACTGCTACTTAGCCACATCTGAAATGGTATGAGATAATAGTTTCTGTATAACTTACAGAACAAGGTTTTTGATTCTCATGAAACAATGTGCAACAAATTAATGAATATAAATTTAAAGATAGTAAAAATAAGCAATTAGGAAAAACCCTATAAGAATAAAATGCAGGTATTGCACTGAAATATCTTAAATTGTACCATTATAATCCAATAAATAAATATATATGGCAAGGGTACTGAAAATGGGGAATAGATTATTGAATAAGAAAAATAGTTCAAGGACACCAAATAAATTTTCCCTGAATGTAGGCAAGAGTTGAAGTGTATTGGAATATTGTGTGCCAAAATCCAGAACATGTCAATATCTCCAAAAAAGGAATGCATATGTCTCATTAAGTGGTTCTTCATTAAATCATTATATTATCAAGAGTTTATATTTCCATTGAACAGAATTGCTTCTTGAAATTACTTTTTAAACAATGAGGATAATATTTAGTTAATTCATGGAGTTTTTAAGGGTTAATATCTATGCCTTGTTTTCTGCTTGTGTTCACATATTAATAGAACCCATAGATAAATTCCTATCCTCCCAAACTATAGAATTTCTTTATTCTATAGGCAGAGTTATAACAGCACATAATGTTTCCATTCTTCACTAGACCAATATTTCCTAAAAGCAGAATTTACAAATGGATTATTTGTTTTCCAAGTACATGCATTATGCATATTGTAAATTATTTTAAAAACATATCATTATATATTATGTCATAATTTATAAGAAATATTTCATGCACTACTAAAAAAGAGGAAAAGCTGAAAATGAAGCTATGATATAATACATTCTAACTGATTGCAATACATTCAATTACCAAAATGTATTAATATAAAATGTGTATTTATAATCAATAAAACATTCTTATCTAAATAAGAATACATAAAACATTATATTTCTATATTAAGGAATGCATGCTTTCTACCATGAGATAAACACTGAAAAAAATTGACAAAAGTAACTTAAATTAGTTTAATCTCTAACTTTTTATATCTCTCTACATGATTGATTTAGCACACCAGTGCACCAAACTTCTGAATTGTAGGTAGTGACATGAAATGCTAATGAATCTGGTGAGGTATTTACTTCCTCCCAGGCTAAACCATACATACTTATATACTGTGATTATTTATATTTTGAGGTTTATATGCCATAATTAAGAGGAGTATTTTTATATATTGAGAAAATATGTACTATTCATGGAATTCTTATTTTCTTCAAATAGATAAAATAATTTTACTTCAGGGCTTTTCAAGGTTTATTACTATTTCCTGAAATAGTTGGAGACATAATACAGAATAAATAGAGGCATGTTATCAGACATTAAAATAAAATTTCTAAATGGACTATATCAGATGTGACTGGCAATTTTTACATGATTTATTCAAAATGCATTAACAATTACTTTAGTAACAGTGTGGTGTAGTATTAATAACATGTTCTAAATATGTCTATTGACTGTATGTAACTCTAAAACAGTGGCTGACAAAATGCGGCTCGCGAGGCACATGCGACTCTTTGGCCCCTTGAGTGTGGCTCTTCCACAAAATGCCATGGCCTGGGTGAGTCTATTTTGAAGAAGTGGCGTTAGAAGAAGTTTAAGTTTAAAATATTTGGCTCTCAAAAGAAATTTCAATTGTTGTACTGTTGATATTTGGCTCTGTTGACTAATGAGTTTGCCAACCACTGCTCTAAAATATTCAATGCTTACACTTCCCAAGTTATTTAATCCCATCTCATATAGAACATCATGATAGATGAAAAAATGGAGATGATGACATATAATGGTATCACCATTGTAATTAGCTAGTCCTATATAATAAAAGCCTAATATGCAAATTGACCCAATGGCAAAACGACCGGCGGAATGACTGGTTGCTATGAGGCACACTGACCACCAGGGCTCAGATGCTCAACACAGGAGCTTCTCCCAGCCCTCAGTCCCCAGGTCAGCCAAGGTGGGTGCCAGCGGGCCCCTCCCCATTGTCCCTCAGTCACCCCACAGAAGGAGGTGACCCATGGCAGTGGTGAGGGGTGGGGTCAATGAGCAGGATGCGCCAGGTCGGCCAAGGAAGGTGCCAGTGGGGGGCTCCCAATCACCCTGCCAATTGCCCCACAGATCAACCCTGATCACCAGCCGAGCCTAGGTACCCTACCTGTGCACAATTTTCGTGCACCAGGCTTCTAGTTATTAATAATAAGAAAGGAGCAAAAGGGAAGTCAGATGTTATAAACATGGCCATCAGAACAGCTTCCTGAGGAAGTTGCAATTTGACCATCCCCAGGGAACCACCTGCAAATCCTTGAGGAAAGGGATCCAATTAAGGAAGGATGGGCTATACATAGTAAAGTTGAGGTGACATAGGGAAGGTGCCTGTCAGTCTAACCTGGAAATAGAGATCATTGGCCAAATGGGTGGGGCCACTACAAACACAACATCTTAAAAGATAAAAATCCCAAAACAAAGGAATTCTCATGCTCTTAGCTC
Source organism: Corynorhinus townsendii (assembly GCA_026230045.1). Classification (NCBI taxonomy): domain Eukaryota; kingdom Metazoa; phylum Chordata; class Mammalia; order Chiroptera; family Vespertilionidae; genus Corynorhinus; species Corynorhinus townsendii. The sequence continues at coordinate 16,289,883 of JAPDVU010000015.1, forward strand.
TCTTGCTCTGGCTTTGCCCTTGTTCCCTCCATAGACATGTGGCCTTGCAGACCCCACATGCAATGGTTGCAGCTGGGAATACAGACTAAGCTAGCCTGATGCTGGACTGGACCTGTGCTCCAACCCAAACAGAAACTCGGGGCAACAGCTTTAATCCTAGCCCTGCTCAAGACACAGCTGGACTTTCTTCTTGGTGAGACCAAGGAAAATGGGATCTTGGAAACCCCAGGTGTAATTTCACACAAATAAATGTCACTCATTCTCCCCACCCATTAGAAAAATTGTTTTCTTGTGACATCCCAAGAAGTCCACTCCCACCAGCAACAGTTGGGGACCATGAGAGCTTCTCACAGTTAACAGGTTAAGGATTCTGGTTTATACTCTGTCGTGTAGAGTTAGTCACATTTTCAATATGCAGCTTTCTTCAGGCACAGAGACCAGATTTGATGTATCAGGTTCAAGTGGACCTTCTGCCTAAATAATTCATTAAGCAAATAATCTTGAGGCTGCCATTAAAATTTCACTTTGTTTCTTATACATTAAAAACAGTAAAAATTGCCAGCATTTGATGTAGAAGTTATGCATACCAAATGGAGTTCTGTAAAAATATTTTTGTGTTAAGCTCTCTAGATGCATGAGAAGCTAGATGTGGTTGAACCACTATTATATCAGTGGAATAGTTGCACTGTCATTTATTAATTTTAAAATATAGGTTTTGAAGTTTTGTAATGGCATAGATTTGCAGCTAAAATACCATTTTGGATATACAAAATAAATATACACTAAATGATCACACTTTATTTCAAAATGCTGTTACCAATCTCTGATTATTTAATAGAAGAGAATGTTCATTTGTCCCAAATGTTCAAGAATCTTTTTATCATTTAGGTTGCTTGAGAAGGTCAGTTTGGTCATTAACTGCACTTGCAATCTTCAAAAACACTACTGTTTTATTAAAAATTAAAACAATTTAGACCTTCCATTTTAAAAGAAATAAATTTAGGATAGTTAGTGTGGTGATTTAAAGAGAGATTTATGAGAAGAATATAGTTGAGCTTTAAAAATGTTACCCACAATGAATATTATCCAGATTTATTTTTATAATATTATTATGAGAAAATAATCCATAGGAATAAAATATTACTGTAGACTTCAAATTGTTTAAAGATAGAGTTTGTCTTGTTAAATTTCTGACTTCTTACTAGGAATATACAAAAAATAATCCCACTAGGATGTCAGAATCTAGATTTATCTAAGTATTATCATATGTGGGTCTTCAGAGACCTTCTTACAGTGCTTTGTGCCTCATAAATCTTTAAGCAATTGAGTTCTTTCACCAACAAGCTACATATATTAATCATCTCACAGTATATATAAGTGATAAAATTACCCTTAACCTTTCTTACTTTTCTCATGAAGGTGTTGCATCATAAAAAAAAACAACACAAAATTTCTTATAAAAATAATGAAAAATATTTTTCAAATACAGATACTTAATATGCACAATTATTTAAATATTTTATCATTCATTTATAAATTTTATTTTCTATAATTCTTTATAAGAAATATTTTCTTTGAGAAAATTTGATAGTACCTCTCCTTGATTTATAATAAAAACCCTGCTATCAGTTGAAAATTTTAAAAGTTTATTCCATTTTATAAGTTAAAACAAATATTATTTCACAGGAATTTAGCTCTGGATGCTTGAACATCAAAATTATTCCTAGAATATTAATGAAAATATATTCTCCAAATATTTTTATGTCTGAATATTAGAAACTACTTATTTTTTAAACTTATGCATAGAATAACATAGAAAATTGAATTAACTATTCCCTACATGTTTGTCAATATTTTACCTTATTACTTACTACTAGTCGGGTGCATGAAATTCATGCATGGAGGGGTGGGGGTTCCCTCAGCCCAGTCTGCACCCTCTCCAATTGGGGACCCTTTGGAGATGTCTGACTGATTGGGCCTAAACCGGCAGTCATCCCTCTCACAATCTGGGACCATTGGCTCCTAACTGCTCACCTTCCTGCCTGCCTGATCACCCCTAACTGCCCTCTCCTGCAGGCCTGATCTCGCCCCCAACTGCCCTCCCCTGCTGTCCTGGTTGCCCCCAATGGCCCTCCCCTGTTGGCCTGATCTAGCCCCCAACTGCCCTCCTCTGCTGGCCAATTTGGTTCTGATTGGTTGGTTTCTATGCCAGTCAGCGTCAAAAGCTCTGCTTCCCAGGCAGCCATTGGCTCCTCACAGCACCCAGATTTGGTTCTGATTGGTTGGTTCCTATGCCAGTCAGTATCAAATTCTCTGCCTCCTAGGTAGCCATTGGTTCTTCATAGCACCCACATTTGGTTTTGATTGGTCAGTTCCTATGTCAATCAATGTCAAAAGCTCCACCTCCTGGGCTGCCATTTGCTCCTCGTAGCAACCAGGTTCTGTTCTGGTTGGTCAGTTTTTATGCCAGTCAGCATCTCTGGGCCTATCAACGGGGCCTGATCAGAAAGACAAGACTGATCAGCAGCCTCAGTGGAGGCCTGGAGAGAAATGGAGGCATGGCTACTGGCCAGACTGGGAGAAAAAGAGAGAGGTAAATGCTGATCAAAAGCTGCCACAGAGGCAATGGATCAATCCCTGCTTCTGTCTTCAGGCCTCTCTTTGGCTCTGATGTGCAGCCCCTTCAGCAGTCAGTGCTGGGGCACCTCACCTCCAGCAAAGCAGTTAGCGCTAGGTTGTCACAGTAAGCCAGTGCTGACTGCAGGACTGACTTCCAGTTGGTCAAGCCTCTGTTGTGACCAGTCATTACCATCCAGGGTTTTTATATATTAGGATTTTATATATATATATATATATATATATATATATATATATATATATATATTTTTTTTTTAATTGATTAAGAAAGAGAGGAAAGGAGAGGGAGAAACAGAAACATCAATGAGACAGAGATAGAAATGTCTACATAGATTGGCTATCTCCTGCACACTCCCTACAGTGAATCAAACCTGCAAGTCAGGCACCTGCCCTTACTGGGAATCAAACTGGTGACTTCTTGGTACACAGGTCAATGTCCAACTGCTGAGCGACATTGACCAGGCTCTTATTACTTTATAAAATTTTAAAAAATAAATTTCCCATTATGTTTTATAAACATAAATTTTATGCATAAGTATACTTATAAATTTAAATACCATGTATATCTATGGAATTTAATGTAATATATTTCAATGGTGCAATATGATAATTATCACAGTTTGTTTCCTTTTAAATTCTTCCAATGATGCCAACCTAATTTATTAAATATTCCATATTTTGTCATTATTTTAATAGCTTCCTTTCTCAATTGATATATCACTACTTATTTGTCTAATTTCTTAATTTTCTCTTCTTTGATGTTTGATCTGTTTCTATGCGAATTCCACAATAGAATTTGGTATCTGGCATGCTAAAATATTTTAATGTTTTATTGGTCAGTAAATTAGAGTAAATGCCTTCAGAGCACACACAAGAGCCTTGAAACAGTATCTCTGAATAAAAACTATAGAGAAAGCATCAAAATAAATGTTCCCTATTCCTCACCACATCATTTGATAGAGAACAGGGATCAGCAAGACTGGGTCTAATAATCTTGTTTTAATGTCACCCCCATAAATTAAATTTCAAAAAGAGAGATTTAGGACTATAAAACTGAGGAGTTTCATAGCTGAGAGATTTTTTAAATCACCTACTGGTATGGAGTAACCTACAAGGTTACAAGGAGTAACATTGGCCAACAACTTTGTGCTTTTACTCAGTGATCAATGATAGTTGCAGTTTCACCAGTCCCTCTCTGGGCCTGATGAGGTTCTGAAGTATGATGTGGCAGATTTTTATTTTATTTGTTTGTATTCAGACCTGATCTGTAGACTTTACTATTCTATTAAACATGTTTTAAGTACTTTGCTCCAAGGTATCAGATTTTTCTGTCTTGCATCACTTCTTTTCTCAACTATGCTATTCTATGAGGTTAGCAACCTCCCTAAGAGGCAATACAGCCTACAAAAGTACAACTTACCACAAGTTATACTTTGCAATTCATGCATATTTACAATTCTCTGTTAATTTAGACTATGATGATAAAAGTTCATGAAACTGTGTTATTGAGATTTTGAAATAGTTTACTCTGAATTTGATGATATGAGTGAAAGTGGAAGATTGATGTCTTCCAAGCGGAGGATTGCAAATTTTATCCATGATCAAAGTTGATCTCTCCGTTTACTCAGACCTACTTTTATGTGTACTATTATTTTTAAAGGGAGTGCATTGAGAAATGTGAATAGAACGGATTCCTTTAAGTAGAAGTCCTACAGAGAAAATAAAGGAGCATGAAAAAAGGCACGGTATTATCAACTGAATAATTGAAGTTAAGGCCTTTGGGAGCTAATTAGAATTAGATTTGGTTATGAGATTGGGGCCCTCATGATGGGCTTAGTGGCCTGAGAAGAGTTGAGAGAGATCTCTCTTCTCTACATGTAATCACTGACACAAGGCATCTGAGGACACAGCAAAAAGGCAGCCATTTGCAAGCTAGGAAGAGAGCCTCACTAGGAAGGAAGAGATGAAAAACCTTCATCTTGGAATCCCCAGCCTCCAAAATAAATCTCTGTGTTTAAGCCACCAAGTCTATGGTATTTTGTTTCAGTAGCCTGAGCAGACAAATACAAACAAGAAATTAATATCAAAATCTAGTTTAAATAATCAATAATATAAAAATGTTTAACTTGTAGATTGAATAATAGGACTAGGCAGATTACATTAAAACATATTTATAACAGACATATTTTCTTGTTGTAACTGTTTCATCTTCCCTAATTAAAAAGAAAATTTAACCCTAAAGAAACATTATACTAGAAAACAGCATGAAGAGGGAAATGATTTTAGACTATAGTATTATCAGAATAATAAGCTATAAAATTGTTTTTAGAAAATAAAGGAGACTATCATTTGACACTGAAAGTTACCAGGAAATTGTGACTGTTAAGTGTTTGAATTTAATAACTTTGTCTAAAATATGTACAAAGCAAAAATATCTACATATATAACTTAACTATTAAATATACCTCTGAATAAGAATAAATAAATATGAAAAAATGGAGAAGCATTTATGTTTGTCAAAAGCACATGACTTCCACTTCAAGGAGATGAAGTAGGTTCACTTTGCCTTTTTCTCTCACTCAGTTCAGGTAAAACCCTTTCTCCCTTTGTATTGTTATTATTTTTAATTACAAAGTAATCTATATATTGGTTGTTTAAGTTACACCAACGTAAGCTAGATCGTAACTTCAGGCATTACAATGCAGATTCTTAATTTTTTTACAGTTTTTATTGGAGTTAATATTATAACACTTCACACAAAATGTATATTTATTACCTCATAACCATTTGGTTCACGTGTATATCCTTTAAGTCCATGAAATGTCTTATACTCTTTTGCTTGAAAGAACATATATAGGTTAAAATATTTAAGAATAAAAATCATGGTGTGTGTGTTTACAACCATCCTGCATAGTTGAGATTCAATGTAGTAGTTTGATTCCCCTTCAGGCTAAAGAAAATCCTAATAACAGTTATTGTACTGAAGTTCTTTTGTCAAAATCTTTTTTTAAAGTGAAAACATTTTTATTAACCCTTCATTCATGCAGGTTATGATCACTAATATAGAACCTTCTATTTTTTTCATCAATTGGACTACAATAATAGTGTGTGTGTGTGTGTTTATTCAGGGCTCTCTGACCTTATGAACCTATAAATTTAATCTTTGTACTAATTTGAGGAAACATATCAAACATTATTTCTTTAGATATTTTCCCATTTCATTTGTTTCTCCTCTCTTCTTGAAACTCTAATATCAAACATTTTAGATTACTCAATATTCCCTGAGGGCTCTGTTCAACTTTGCATTTTTTACTCCTGCAAACTAGATGATTTCTCTTGGTTTATCTATAGTTTACTGACTCTTCTTTCACCTCAATTCTGAATTTAAGGTCAAATAATATTTCTTTTCCAATTTTAGATATGATATTTTCCATTTCTAAAATTTCCATTTGATTTTTTTAATTACAGTTTTCTGTGGAAATTTCCAGTATATGTATTTGTTATAAGCATAATTTGCTTCTTAATAGTATAATAATCATAATTTTAATATCCTTGTCCATTAATTCTAAATATAAATCATCTTGATTATACATGTTTTAGCAATGGATTATAATTTAATAATATTTCTTATGTGGAATAATTTTTATTATATCATATACAATGTAAGTGATATGTCATATGCACTCTAGACTCTGTGTTCAGCCAAAGAGTAAACATTTTATATGGTTAACGTTTCTGAAATGAAATGATCTCTCCTGCAGTACTGAAATATAAATTCAATTTTTTTCATTTAAATTTGTTTTTTTTTTAATTTCTTTATTGATTAAGGTATCACATATTTGTCCTCATTCCCCCATTCCCAACCCGAACCCCTCCCCATGCATGCCCCCACCCTCCTGTTGTCCTTGACCACTGGTTAGGCTTATATGCATGCATACAAGTGCTTTGGTTGATCTCTCCCCCTACCTTCCCTCTGAGGTTTGACAGTCTGATCGATGCTTCCCTGTCTCTGGGTCTGTTTTTGTTCATCAGTTTATGTTGTTCATTATTTCCCCTAGATGAGTGAAATCATGTGATACTAGAAATACACTTATAAGAACCGAAAATGAGACAAGCAATAATGGTTATGCTGAGAGGCAAATGAATCAGTCTGTAGTGAGTTTCTTTCTGGGCCAACAGTTCTTTTGAGTCAATACATCCTGGAGCCAGCTTGGATTTTGGGCAGGATTTTTATCAGAACTTAGGCTCTTCCTGAGCAGATCTTTCCATTATGGTATTCTTCTCTCACACCCTTTCAGCAGTATTTGTGTTGTGGACAGGTGAAGCTTTAAAAATTATTCCAATGCTTTCATATCCTGTGTGTATGAAGTATTTTATAATAAGAGGAGAAAAATGCCCCTTAGTCGGGCCTGAACTCACAACCGTGGTATGTGCCCTGACTGGGAATCAAACCGTGACCTCCTGGTTCATAGGTTGATGCTCAACCACTGAGCCATGCTGGCTGGTCACTAACCCCTTAAAATTTTTTTCTACCAAAGTAACACATGGCTCTATAATTGACATGTAATCTAAGACTTATTTGATAGTGTATAAAATGCAATGGACCGAAAAAAATCATCAAATTTTCTAAGTATGAAAGAGGCAGATATGAAATGATTCACGCAAGAAACATTTCCTCAGTATTCTGCTTTAGTTGTTTTGGGGTAACTGAAGAACGAAGCCTTACCATTCAAATGCCACCTCTCATGACTTGCTTTTCTTAAGACAGTAATATTTACTCAAATCTTCTCCAGAATCTCATACTCTATAGCTCCCCCCAAAAGCTACGTGCTCTTACATCCATCTCTTCACTCACATTTCATTCCTCCTGACAGAGTTCTACATTTTGCAGGATTGTACAAAGAGAGTATATGGGGCTTGCCTCACCTTTATCCCCCCTGAACAATACCGGGTATCATGGAAAAGGTATGGCTGATTTTATTTGAGGGAGATATTGAGTAGACCTTGGGGCTAATACATCAATTAAAGTATAAAGAGTTCATATGCTGTAGGGTGAAAATTATTACTTGGCTCAGTTTTTAAAAAAAAACACACACAATTAATTGTTGGGTTCTGTTTCTGGAAACATTCCGTAATTATTACACTAAAATGTTAATCAGACTAATTATTATCCCATTTTGATAAAGAGGAAACAGGCTTAGAAGGAGAATGAAAGGGTGAACTATCCCTGTACTATCCTGGATATTACATTCACTTAAAGGTGGAAACTGAAAGCTTAAGTCAGATCCATCACCTTTTTCTGTGCCAATTTAATTTCCAAAAATTTACTTTGCAGCTTATATATCACTGAGATAACATCATTTTTTAAAAAAAGATTATAAATTAACTTGAACCATCAGTCTATTTGTAAAAGGTTAGCTTTTAAATTCTAAGAAACATGCCTGTCTTCTTAAATTAGGATATCTAAGCAAAAAGTATATGTATGCACTATTGCAACTGCTGTAGAGAAATATATTGGCAATATTTCCAAGCTTTCTCTATATATTTATCAGGATTGTACTTGTCAGACTGTTACAAATTATATTCATGATAATAACTAAATCACATTTTTAGATTTTTTTTCCATCTAAGCGTTATCACTTTTATACCTCTTGACTGCAGAATTTTATGCTCTCTATTTAAATAATTTCAACACAGTTTGTTTTACAGTTATTTCATTGTTGCCTATAAATAACTTCCACTTTTATTAAAGCACATCTGTTGAGAATTAGAATCATGTGCTATTTTATTCCTTACTTTGTTTTTAACTGTACTATTTTAGCTATTTATAAAGTAATTTAGCATCAGGTAAAATACGGACATTCTTTTAAGGACAAGAAAATATAATTACTTGAATTTTAAAGTTTAATGTATGTAAACCATATGGCAATTTATGTTCTTAAATAATAATGGTATTTTATTTGCTCACAATCCACCAGCACATATTTTTTATATTTTCTAGACAAGAAAGTTTATATTTTTTGCTGCACCTTAAAGAGACTTAATAAGGATAAATGGTTATCATGAAATTCTTGTAACATACATATGTATTTGTGGTAAATGAGTTGTTTTAAAATTTAAATAGTAAAATGTAGAATTTTTAAATTTATTTTTTTAGAGAGAGGAAGGGAGAGGGATAGAGTGATAGAAAAGTTGGTGAGAGAGAAACATTTATGATCAGCTGCCTCCTGCCCTGACCAGGAATTGAACCAGTACCCTCAATGCTTAACCACTGAGCAACACCAGCCGAGCTAAAATGTAGATATTTAACTGTTATGAACACTAAGCAAAATATATCACTAATTGCTGAGTGGAGGAAGTAAAATTTTAATCAGGAACTGTTATGACTTGAATATCACAGATATTTAGATATTTAGAAAGTGAAAAGTAAAAAAAGCTAAAGTATCAAAACAGAAATACCCAGTTGAAACATTCATATTAATTTAAAGATAGCAGATACTTATATATATCTATATTCATATTGATCAGAGATTTGCACTGATGCATTTAAGCTAATGTCGGCTTATGAGTTCAACTTATCTAAAAGAAAAGAAGTGGAACTAAGTCAAATAGAAAAGCTCAAATTCTGTTCAAATCACGATAAGGGCTTTGGAATGTATGCAATAGATAATCCTGAGGAAGGGTGTGAAACACAATAAAGTTGTGTCCCAGTCCTTATTATACATTGTGATATTATGTATATTTATTTCATATACATTTGCATGCATATATGTATATTCATGTACTATATATAGATATTTGAGAACATTTTGAATATATGTTATACTACTCAACATGATTATTTTCAGTTTACGTATATATGTTAAGATTTTTACTTGCTTATTAAAAGATCTGTCATGCTAAAGTTAATGTGACAAGATTTTATATACACACACACACACACACACACACACACACTAGAGGCCCGGTGCATGAAATTTGTGCATGGGGGGTTCCCCTCAGCCCAGCCTGCACCCTCTCCAATCTGGGATCCCCTGGGGGATGTTCGACTGCCTGCCTGATTGTTCCTAACAGCCCCCTGCCAGCCAGGTCACCCCCAACAGCCCCTCCCTGCTGACCTGGTCACCCCCAACTGCCCCCCCCTTCTGGCCTGGTAACCCCTGCTTGCCTGCCTGCTGGGCTAGTTGCCCCTCACTGCCCCCTCTGCCAGCCTGTCACTCCATGCAGCCTGCTGTTCAGTCGTTATTGTGCGGGTGTCCTCACCAATGTGCATATTACCCTTTTATTAGTATAGGTATATCCTTTAGCAAATCTCTCTGGTTCCTCAATGGTCAAAGCTTATTTGATGCATATCCCATGTCTCTCTGCCCCCTTATTCTATACACATAGGAGAAGATTAAGTGATAAATGATTATAAATTTAGGATTGGATCACTAGGCATGCTCAACTTTGTTTTGATTGTGGTCTTCTTAGGCCTTAATATTTTACAGCTGCACACTATCTCTTATACAGGAAGGCCCAGTAGCATCAGCTCCATGTGGGACTTAATTGTGCAATGGGTCGTCTTCATGATTCTGGGCTAAAAATAACCAACATGGCTTTATCAGCAAAAACAGTGATTTTCATCTGGTCTAAGGCCAATGTTTCCTTATTGATTTTCTGTCTGCATAATTTATCCTTTGATGTAAATAGAGTGATAAAATCACCTACTATTATTGTATTGATGCCTATTTTATCTTTTAGATCTCTTAATATTTATTTTATATATTTTGGTGCTCCTCCATTGGGTGCAAATATATTTGCAAATATATTTTTCTTGCAAATTGACTCCTATACCATTATGTAATGATTTTATATGTATTTTATTTTTGTCCTTGTTTTAAAGTGTATTTTGTCTGTGTGACAGGCTTATAGTTATCTCAGCTTTCTTTTCATTTCTCTTTGCATGGAGTATATTTTCATACCTTCACTTTCAGTCTGTGAGCATCCTTATTTCTGAAGTGCTCCCAGGAAAGGGAACTCATTTAGCACCTAGCTTCAGACTGCTTAAAACCAGTCCCTCAGGCAGAAGATTTTAAAGTACACAAATAAACAATCTTGTGGGGCTGCTATTGTACACCCTTCTGGTTTCCAGACTAGGAGATTTGGAGTGTTAACTTCACTTTTTCCTTTGATTTATGTTTTTCCTATAGAAAACATTACACTAGGAGTTAGTCTGGATTATATGTGGGCCAGATCCATTATTAAACCATACGAGGTCCCATCTCTCAAAGAAATTATAGTTTAGTGGGAAGGACAAGTAAAAAATTAAAAATCAACTAAAATATAATTTCAAATATAAACAATTACAAAAATATGTAGTAATTTTCAGTTGATTCTAACTACTGTAAAAAGGGGCCAGGAAAGTCTGTGTTTCAAAGGAAATTTAAACGTAAGCAATCATGCAGACTTCCGTAGAAGATATATTTAGACCGAGGGGAAGCATTTTCCAGGCCTCCCTGGCTAAAAGAAGCATGCTGGGCTCAAGAAACAGAAAATAAGACTGCAATGCTGAATGTGAAGAAAGGAGAAGGGAGCAGTATGAAATTTAATTAGAGAGGTAGAGCACCAAGCCGGGTTTATGATACAAAACAAGAAATTGCCTCTGACTAAATTAGGCAGAAAGTGAATGCATTGAATAGATATAGAAATTTTAGAGAATGCATAAAAAAGAATGCAGGATACAGATACAACCACCTACATAGCCATGACTACGCTGCTTGGTTAGTGTTACGAAAAGTCACAATTTGTTTCATCTACTCTTCCTGACACAGCATCCTTCACACATCATTCTTTCACAGCTCAAAGAAACAGGCCTGAAAGTTCAACCTGATCCTGTCACATTATAGATGCCGGATGAAAAAAATAAAGAATAGGTATGCTTCTTCCCCATAGTTTCACACTCAGAGAGGTGGGGCTCTCCTTTATATCAGTAAATATACAACAGGGGCTTCATCCCAATTTGGAAGAAATGCATGATGCTAGGTGAGTCAAAATATAAAATGTCCAAAACAGGGATTTTACTTGACTGCTTAAAATTCATATAATGCTTCTCACTATATTAAACAGAGAAAAGAATGCTTTTGTTGAACAAATGCAACCATCTTTCCACTTCCGCTGTTCCCCAGCTTTTGGTGCTCCCTGGCATGTGTGAAACCTAACCATCTTTACTTACTTTTTTATCTTGTCTTTTATTGTTTTCAATTTTAATACTAACTTTTAAGGTATTCACAAAAAATACATATGCAAAACATATATTAAAATTTTTAAGTATCACATTTTTACTGAGGATCTTAAAATAAAAAATCACATTTCCTTTTCCATCTTTTCTCTTATTTGGTTTTGTTTCACATAGGGAATCACTTTTATATATTTCTCTTTCTGATGCTTTTATCAAAAATTTGACAAAATCTCTCAATAGAAAATCTATTAAGATAGGTTTTAGCTGAGAGTAATGGGCTTCTAAAATGACAGTGGTTTAAGGAAACACACACACACACACTAACAACTTTGTTTTTCTTTAATACTAAAATCTGGGCAAGCATTCTAATGGCTGGTAAGTGCTCTATGCATTAGAGGTGTCCCCAATAAATATGACAACAATCAATATGATATTACCTATATTTCAGGTATTAGGATGAGGGAATGTAGTCTTCATTTTGGAGAACCATATGCCAACTAAATAGTAAGATTGCAACCAATGAGCTTTATCAAAATCTTTTTTTAAATATTTAAATATGCTTTTACTTATTTTATTTTGTTTACATGTATTGTACTACTGCCACCATTCTCCAAAGGGCACAGATGAAAAGCCCATTCAGTTAATGAATCCACCTAAAATCCAGTAGCTCTGGGTGATTTGGAATAGGATCCAAATATCTGAATGTATTCCCCATGTATAAGTGATCCCACCACAAAAACAAAACAAAAAAACACACCAAAATATATTATTACTACCACTAAGTCTTTGCAAAAACAATATTTCTTATGAACACACCACAATGTAACCCACAATGGATTAAGCCCTTTAACTTCATTATAACTAATAGTTTCAATCAGAAAATGTCATATTACCATTTTAAGAATGAGAAAGTTGAGGCACAGAGAAATTAAATAAATTTCTTAGGATTTGCACTTGTAGTTCATGCAGAGTCACCATTTAAAACCAGGTTGTAGCCCAGCCAGTGTGGCTTAGTGGTTGAGCATAGATCTATGAACCAGGAAGTCACGATTCAATTCCCAATCAAGGGACATACCCAGGTTGCAGGCTTGATATCCAGTGTGGAGCATACAGGATACAGCCGATCAATAATTACCTCATTATTGATGTTTCTCTCTCTCTTCCTCTCTGAAATCAATAAAAAATATATTTAAAATAATAATAAAAAATAAAACCAGGTTGTATGACCATGCTTTTCTTTTTTATGTATCATATTTTCTCCTGTGTGCATTGCCATTACCTACTGATGAGATTCTAAATTCATCTTAGCCATAAAATAGCCAGACATTCTACTATTAAACTTTGGGTAGCGTTTTTTTTTCTAATCTGATATCTCTCTTATCTAATAAAATACCTGAAATACAGTATATTTTAATTTACGTTTAATAAAGGAAAGTTTTAAATTTAATGTGCATAGGCACATTAAATATTTAAAAAGAAAAGTACTTTAACACAAAATAAATTACATATACATTTTGAAAAATTTATATCATCATTCCCCATTGCCTAGTGTCTAATGTGCATACAGGAATTGAAATGGGATGGTTAGTATCAAACTCACAGTTAGAGGCAGGATTGGGTGGACAATGAAGAAACACAGGCATTGCTATTATAGCAATTATAACACTTCTGTACTAGAGCTTGACTGAGTTCCTTGGCTAGACATTCTAGACAGGTCTGGTAAGGCTGTCATAAAACAGATTTTTATAAATACAGTGTTTTATTTTATTTTTTAGGATGACACTAAACAAAGAATTTTACATTTATTTATCTTTATAATTAGTATCTTTTGCTTCCACCACCTAACTGAGAATACCTTAAGTTGGATATCCCATTGTCCTTTCAGACCCTCTTCCAGACTGCCAATACTACATTGAAATAGAAGTGGTGACTGTGGGCATAAAAACTATATGTACAATGTTTTAGTCTGAATTTCTGGTCTTTTTCTTCCTGGTTTCTCTAACTCCCTCATTTTGCCTTCTTCACCTCAAAAATCAGTACCTACATCATAGCCATCTGTATTAGTTTTCTATTTCTGTTGTAACAAACCAATACAAACTCAGTGACTTAAACCAAGACACATTTGTTACCTCACAAGCTGTAGATCAAAAGAACAGGATGGTTCACCTGAATGCTCCACCTAAAGTTTTACAAGTTGGAAATCAAGGTGTTGGCCTGCTGGGCTCATCAAGAGACCCTGGGATGAATCTGCTTCTAAGCTCATTGAAATCTTTGGAGAAATATAGTCCCCACAGGTTGTAGGAAGAATACTCTTGATTCCTTACTGGCTGTCAACTGGGGGCTGCCCTTACTTGGTCTACCATCTGAAAATAAAAATGTGGTCTAAATGGAAAACAACAACTTTATCCTCATATATGAAAGTAGAATTTACAACTTGAAAAAGGACACAGTCTAATAACTACTTCAATTTGAGGGACCAAAAAACCCACACAATTTATTTTTTCTACCTTCCAAAGTTGAATGAATCTAGTAAGTGTATATTGCCTCTGTCCATGGATGGACTAGCTCTACTTTCACTTGTCACCTCTCATACAATTTTATTGAGAGCAGTAAAAAATTGTCAACAGATTATCATTCCAATTTGTTCTTACAGGTTTTCTTGATACTAAGACCTCAGTTGCCTTGTAAACTGGTTTGCATGGTATTTTAAAGATAGGCTCACTGAGTATTTTAACATTTCAGTAAAGAAATAAACACATAATTAACACCCAGAAGCCTATGGCTTTTCTATACACCAATAATGAACTCACAGAAAGAGAAATTTAAAAGGCAATCCCATTTACCATTGCAACAAAAAAAATTAAGATACCTAGGAACAAACTTAACCAAGGAGACTAAGGACCTGTATGCAGAAAATTTCAGGACACTAAAAAAAGAGAGGAAGACATACCATGTTCATGGATTAGTAGAATCAACATCATTAAAATGCCCAAATACACAAAGCAATCTATAAATTCAATGCAATTCCCATTAAAATACCAATGGCATACTTCAAAGACCTAGAACAAACTTTTCAAAAATTCATCTGGAATACAAAAAGACCCCGAATAGCTGCAGCAATCTTGAGAAAGAAGAACAATGTTGGAGGGATCACATCAAATATCAAGCTATACTACACAGCCACTGTTCTCAATACTGCCTGGGACTGGCACAAGAACAGACATATAGGCCAGTAAAACAGAACAGAGAACCCAGAAATTGGCACAAGCCATTATGCTCAATTAATATTTGACAAAGGAGGTAAGAGCATACAATGGAGACGACAGTCTCTTCAATAAATGGTGTTAGGAAAACTGGACAGATACTTGCAAAAAAAAAATGAAACTAGACCACCAACTTACACCATACACAAAAAATAAACTCAAAATGGATAAAGGACTTAAATGTAAAATGGGAAACCATAAAAATCTTAGAAGAAGCCATAGGCAGCAAAAGAGCAGACATCTGTCGTAGCAATATCATTACCAATACATCTCCTAGGGCAATGGAAACTAGGGGAAAATAAACAAATGAGACTACATAAAAATAAAAAGCTTCTGCACAGTGAAAGAAACTATCAACAGAACAACAAGAAAGCCCACTGCATGAGAGAACATATTTGTTAATGTTATCTCTGATAAGGATTTAATCTCCAACATTTACAGGGAATTCATACCACTTAACAAAAGGAAGATAAACAATCCAATAAAAAAATATGGGCAATGGACCTAAATAGACAGTTTTCCAAGGAGGACAGAAGGAAGGCTAAGAGACATATGAAAACATGCTCAAAGTCACTAATTATCCAAGAGATGCAAATCAAAACAACAATGAGGTACCACCTCACACCTGTCAGAATGGCTATTATCAACAAATCAACAAAAGACAAGTGCTGGAGAGGATGTGGAGAAAAAGGAACCCTCCTTCACTGCTGGTGGGAATGCAGACTTGTGCAGCCACTGTGGAAAACAGTATGGTGTTTCCTCAAAAAAAAAAAAAAAATGGAACTGCCATTTGACCCAGTGATCCCACTTCTAGGAATATATATACCAAGGAAACAGAAACACCATTCAGAAAGGATATATGCACCCCTATGTTCATAGCAGCACAATTTACAATAGCTAAGATTTGGAAACAGCCTAAATGCCCTTCAGCAGATGAGTGGATTAGAAAACTGTGGTACACCTACACAATGGAATACTATGCTGCGGTAAAAATAAGGAGTTCTTACCATTTGCAACAGCATGGATGGAACTGGAGAGCATTATGCTAAGTGAAATAAGACAGTCAATGAAAGATAAATATTACATGATCTCACTCATTTGTGGAATATAAAGAACATTATAACTGATGAAAAAAAATAAATATGGAGGCAAAGAAGCATCGAACAGACTGTCAAACTACAGTGGGAAGACAGGGGAGGTTTGGGGCGGTGGTTAAGAGATCAACTGAAGGACTCCTATGCATAAGCATAACCAATAGACACAAAACACTGGTGGGGGGGGGGTGGTGAGGGCAAGTCCCAGGGCGTATGGGGAAGCCGGGAGGTGGTCAATGGGGGGAAAGGAGGAGACATATGTACTACTATTTATAATACCTTAAAAAAATAAATAAAAATTTAAAAACAGAAAAAAACCACATTATACCTTTCCATCTGCAAAATGTATCTTCTTACCACCAGCAAAACAATGCCACCATTTAAGCTCTAGTTTTAGCAGGACACTGATTTCAGGCAGGACATTTTATATTAGTTAGGATTAA
Source organism: Corynorhinus townsendii (assembly GCA_026230045.1). Classification (NCBI taxonomy): domain Eukaryota; kingdom Metazoa; phylum Chordata; class Mammalia; order Chiroptera; family Vespertilionidae; genus Corynorhinus; species Corynorhinus townsendii. The sequence goes on from JAPDVU010000015.1 coordinate 16,306,540, forward strand.
TTTTATGAATGATGAAAATTTGTAATAGTGACACTTTAGAAAATATGTATGGTTTTTCTCTCTGGGTAAATTTCTGGGTACACTCTCAGTGCCTGGTTAGGAGCTCCTGGTGTCAGGTACCAAGGGGCCAAGTCATTCAATCTCTCTTCTTTTCCTTCCATAGCCTCAGTCTTCTAGTTTAATGTGTCAAATTCTCTCATCCAGGAGCCAGGCAAAGGGGAGACATTTAAAAAGACAGTTTTGCTCTCTCCTCAGAAGCTTCCTTATAAACTGTGATACAATACTTATACTTACACATCATTGGTCAGAATGTAGTCATATGCCCAAATCTCAGGAGGCCTGGGGAGTGTAAATGGGAATAGAAGCTTTTAATGTTGGTGTTTGGTGTCCCTGAGATTAAAACATGTTGTAAGGTTGGAAATGCAAAACTGATATGAGGGATCAGGTCCACCTGAGGGTATTTTCCCATTGATTTTGAGAGGAGAAAGAGAGAGAGAGAGAGAGAGAGAGAGAGAGAGGATTTGCTTCCTGCATGCGCCCCCATCAGGGCCTGGGATTGAGCCTGCAATTGAGGTACATGCCTCAATTGACCGGAATTGAACCCAGGACCTTTCAGTTATCTGGCTCTATCCACTGAGCCAAACCTTTTAGGGCCCCATAAACCTATTTAACCCAGGACCTGAATATCCTGAGATTTTTCTTCCCCAACTAGGGGAAATTAAAGCAAGTAGGCAAGGAAATCTACAGGAGGGACTGAGCTACAGCCAGTTGACATATGTGGAAAACAAAACCCCTTTTCTATCCAGAGGCACAGGGCTGGGTGGGCAGAAGTGAAAAAAGGAAAGCAGCCAGAATAAGGAGTCTGGTCCAGGGAAGTTCTTGGATACTGTGAGTCTAAGATTTCCCTTTCCTGCCCTGAGACACAGGGGCCTCAGAGAAACATCTGTAGGGGACCCTAATGTCCCCACTGAGAGAAACTCAGCAGCCAGGGTGGGGAAAACCTTTCAGCCATCTCAGACTACATCAGCAGAGATCTGAGTAAGGCCTGTCAGTGCCACACAGCAAAGGCTACTACAAAATGCCATTTAAAATACAGTCCACAAATATAGGCCAAGGCTGGCCTACTAAACTGCAATAGGGTGACTTCCTGTTAAAAGCAGAGCTTTAAGTAGGATCCAGACTCACATAATAGGTAAAATATTGAGGATAGAATCTAAGATCACCCATTATAAAAAGAACCAAGAAAATTACAATCTGAACGTAAAAGGACAATCAACTGATGCCACCACTTAGGTGAATTAGATATTGTAATTATCTTACAATAATTTTGAAGCAGCCATCAAAAATGATTAAAGATATAATTAAATTTTATCTTGCAGTAGATGAAAAAGTTGGAAAATCTTAGCAAAGAAATAAGTTGAAAAAAGAAGAAATTGAAAGTTATAGGACTAAAAACATAGTGAACGCTATACAGCAAATCCTCCCTTCACTCTTCTACTTCCCAAAATCTTTCAGCTGTTTTTATTTACTTATTTATTTTTAATTTATTTTGGGGTGATAGATACTCTACTTTCTTTTTTGAAGTAGTGACTCAATTTTCCATAATTTATGCATAGGTAAGTTTTAAAGTTAGATATTAAGAGATAATTTCATCTTTAAGAAAAGAATTACTAAATAGTCTTAAAAAATAGAAGATTTTTTTAATTTTTTGTTTAGATGGCAAGAGAATGATATATATTTTAACTAACTTGTATTTAACTTCAAAACAATGGAGATTTCTTAAAATATTTAGAATCTCAGTAAATTATTAAGAACAAAAATATTTTTACTGTGAGAAAGACTAGGGATGTTTGACATTTCATAGAGTGCTCCTTTATGAGAGTCAGTATAAACTTTGTTATTTTTATATATCTTTGGTTCTAAGATTGCTATGATCTCATATTCATAAATTCAGGTGAGTTCTACAATATGTGTAAATACAGTTCTCTTTGTTATTATTATCTAGCTTGCTTATAGCTCATTGCTCAAATCTGTGTGATACTTTTCAGCATTTTCTTTAACAGTAAGCTATTGTCTTTTAAAATATTTCATATCAAATCTTAACTCTGCTCTTTGAGACTCCAGTTATATACATTTTATATTTCTAACTGAATTTTATATACCTCTCATGATATTTGTGTATTGTACCTTTTTCCCCCTAGTGTTCATTCATATATAATTTCCTTATCTACTTCTTTCTTTAGTTGGATCCATCAATTAAATTTCAGGTTTGTAAATTTGCTTTGTTTTGAGTTCTCCAAGATATTCTTCACACCTATATAACCTCATTAACCAATTGCACTTAAATACATTTAATAAAAAATTAATTCCCCTTGGACTTTCAGCTTATTTGATACATTAATTATAGCTATGTTTAAGCTTGTGTATGATAACCACAATATCTAAAATTGTGAGTGATTTCTATTATCTTTCTTCTTTTAGTTTTTAGTTAAAATTTGTCTTTTTCATGTGCCTGAATATTTTTTATTTTTATAATTTTGATTGAATGTCAGATATGGCATGTAAAAAATGATAGCAGTCACTTGAGGGTTTATGATGTTTTTTTCCTCTAAAGGGAGTTGACTTTTGCTTTAGGAGAGCAGCTAGCTGCACTTTAGATCCTCAGCTCTGCTTCTGCTTCTTACTCCAATGGTAGCTAAATTTGGTGTTTCAAGTGAAATCTTTCTGTCTTATTTAGAGCTTCTCTTCTTTTGTGATCCCCAAACCATAATTTTGTCCAATAAATCACAGAAGTCTGCAAAGGCTCTCTCTGGTTCTCCACTTCTCAGCCATAAATTTTGGAATTAAATTCCTCATGGTGGAAAGAAATGTTAAATGTTGTGTTCATGTACTTGTGTCTTCCTTAATCCTTGATACTGGCCCCATAAATTCTCACTGTCTTGGTAAATCTAAAATGTCTTCAAACAGTGTTGTGGCTTTTTTTGTTTATTTTTGTAATAGGTTGCCTAATTTCTAACTACTTTCAGTGGGAAACTTGGTCTAAAATAAATTACCCTAGCATTACTACAAATGAAGTGCTCCAGTAAGCTCTTGAGAATCAAGATAAATATAGATAACACCTTAAAGAAACTATTAAATTGCTCTACTGAATTTAAATAATCTCAATTATCTTCATGCAACTGAAATCCTAATAAACTTTTACTACATAGACTTAAAACATAAAATGACCCAACTAACACCCCCCCTAGTTTATTTATACTTTTGGCATTAATATGTTATAATATTTTTTAAATGTATAATTTCTATTAAAATTAAAACAAAGCTCAATATAAAGCTAAACATTTTCAAGTCACCAAACATGAATGTGTGTGAAGAAATTATACCATATTTAATGGTACAGACATCTGATATGATTAGATTTCCATCATAAAGTGATTATTAAAGTTGTGATCTCTTCTTGATTAGAAAAATGAAATTATACCAGATATTTAGTTAGTATTCTATTATTTACAAAGTTATTTCATATACATTGAGGTAGTCAGAATTAAAAATGGCTCTTTAAGATTTTCTTCCCCCATATTGATGTGCAATTCCTATACAATCATAGGGATTGTGATTTGGTGGACTTTTCTCAAGAGGTTAAACTAGCTTATCTGACACAGTTGAAAAAGGAGCTTAATTAATTAAATCTTACATAATCATAGGAATCCTTTAAAATTGATGATTAAAAGTATACAGAGAATTTGTCAATGCTGCTGCTGATTTGAGGATGGGAGTATCACATCAAATAATGTGGTTCAGTCTCTAGGAGTTACAGCCAATAAGAAAACTGGGACTTCAATCCTTCTACCACTGGCTCTGAATGCTTCTAAATACCTAATAAGCTTAGAACAAACTATTTCCTTAGTCTCTGAATGAGGACTTGGCCTTAACTTTGGCCTTGTGGTACCGTGAGGCCAGAACCAAGACACATTGTGCCATATTTTTGAGCTGCAGAACTGTGAAATAATAAACTGATGCTATCTTAAGTTATTAAGTGTGTGGTAATTTGATATCCTGCTTTAGAAAACTAAACCATACATAATCTCATTTGATGCTCTTACAAAACATGTCATAACACTAAGACAAGAGCTGTTGCTATAGAAAATAAGGCAAGATTAAATATCTAATCTGAAATTGCTCAGAATCCTTATTTGTTTCTTCTCTACCAATAGATGAGTCCATATACCTGGGGCTAAAACTCACTGATTCATAGAATAGCTTTTTACTATGCCTTCTGTTTTCTACCCGAGTCTATATCTCTAGTATGATATGCACAATTTCTGATCTAATGAATTGTACTTTGAGACATTCATCACATCGACATCTCAATTTGGAATCTGTTTGTGTTAAATTTTGGTTTCATTTTGGGCACTATTAGCAAATGTCCATCTCTATATATTGAAGCCCATGAGGGCTATGTCCAAGGTTACAAACTATATTATCACAGCAGTGATCTCAAAATAATCCATGGTCATAAAGAGGAAAGATGCAAAACCATAACTAGAATACCAAATTGTGGGTTCAAAATAAGATTCTTGTTCCAACACAATGCTTATAAAAAATAAACCTATAAATATTAATGAAAAATCCAATGTACTACATGATTTTTATAGAAAAACTGAATCAAATATGAAATCAGTAGAGATATCAGGTTTACCTGAGTCAAATAATTATTTTAAGGTTTCAAAATTAAGTTTTGAAATTGCCTCTAAAACATAATATATGAATGAAAGTTTTAGGAAATAAACTTTCAAGATATACCCAATATAAGGAATTTCTTTTCTTAATTTAGCATGGGGCAGAAATTTTATCTATTTCCTGGTCACAGTTCATAATACATTTTAATTAATATTTCCTTGTTACCTACAGATAAAGAATTACTGTGTATTTGGATAACAACACTTATGAGTGCACTTATCTATATTTTTAATTAAGATGTAATTTCTTATTTCAATAATTCCACCTTATTTAAAATATTAACTCTACATTATCACTATGATGTTTGTATTTGGAACATTCTAAAAAATTAATGAAATAGAACATAACTTTAAACTCCTCTTTCCAGCAAGGTAAAAGTACACTTAAAATAGCAAGCTTATATTACTCATGCACCTGTGTATTGGAAGAACTTTGGTATCTGTTTTTCTAAGAAACTATTAGGTTACAGTCACAACTAGAATTCATTCATTTTACACTCTGAATGATACTGATACTGTATGCAATCAACAAGGTATAATAGGACTGAAGATTCATCGCTACCCCAGGAGATGTAGTCAGAATAGATACACTAAATATCTAGCAAAGTTCCCGCATCAGTGCATAACCTGTGGAGCAATATTAGACAGTAGACATAGTGGAAAAGTCTTGTTAGAAGCTCCTGGAACGCCCTGCATCCTACAAAGAGTGAACCATAGCAGTACTGCATCCTGGATTGAATTGTATGTAGAGACTTATTAACATCACAGGCTTGAGGAATTGAGACCACTTTATCTCCGTGTAAATCTTTTGATCAATCCTAAATCCAGATAAATCATAGAAAATTATGGTGACACATTAAGTCATTCTTTGGGTGATGATGCTAATCATAGTGTCTATGCCAGATGTGGTGTCTTTATTGAAAGAATTCAAATGCTGTCTATGTTAGGCTCAGATTATACTTGGTGACTTGTCATAACGCTATGTCAATTTTCTTTTTCGTTGTCATATTACAATTGAGGACATCAAAATATAAGATGCCTCATGCAGAGAAATGATGAGATGCCCTTTTTAGATAAGGACCCCTTGAGCAATTCACTATGAAAAAACAAAAGTCTTGGTGTGTCTCCTTGAATTCTGGAGGAAATATATATTACATTTGGATATGTTGCTTAACCCGTTTATCAGGTGATCAAGAAGTTTGCCAATTTTGAATGAATCCTGGAACAAAACATTCTATGTAACAGGTTCAAGCTGTGGTACAAGCTGTCTTATTTTATGATCCAACCCATCAAATGTTATTAGAAATATCTGTGGAATTGATACGTTCTGAATGGAATCTCAGGTGAGCTCTCTTTGGAGAATCACAGCCAAGATCAGTAGGGATCTGGAAGAGTTCCAGGTTTTAGCTTTATAATGAGCCCTGGTAGAAGCTAAATTCCTGACTTGGGGATAACAAGTTACTATGACCCTCAAATCACCCCTCAAAAAACTCAGTGTATGAGATAAATTAAATAAAATTAATCAAAAATTAGATTTGCATAGTAACACTCAAGTTCAAGGTAGATTTTACACCACACACAGTTGAACCTTAAATAATATGGGTTTCAATGCCTGGGTCCACTTATATGTTGATGTTTTTTCAATATGTACTTGTACTTTTGAAAAATTGTAGATGTGAAGGACCGACTATATGCATTATTGATGACACTATATATAGGGAAATTGAGCATCCACAGATTTTAGTATCAGTGGAGAGTCCTGGAACCTATCTTCCATGGATCCTGCAAGATAATTTAGGTTTTCAGGGAGTTAAAAATTACATGGATTTTTGACTGTGTGATGGTCAGCACCATTAACCCTGCATTTTTAAGGGTAATCCATATGTGTAAATTTATATATGTGTATATATATAAACTTTGCCCATGTAGGTGCTGAGAACACAAATAGTTTGCATAAGCAAGTGGTTCAGACCTCCATGGTAGGACTCAAGCCATACTTAGGGTCTCATGGGGAGCTGACAGTGGAATATCTTTTTTTTTTAACAGAGGATTACGCATTATTTTTAAAGTACAGTTCAATATATATGCTGCACAATAATAATATTTGGTTTATACTTATTGACTGACTTCAATGATAAAAAATCCTTCTAATAAAGAGATATTTGGGTGAAATATCTTAATCACTGTATGTGGAAATACAGATGACCTGAGAAATAGATATAGCCAGGTATGGTTCCTAAGCAATAACTAATAAGCTGGCGAGGATGATTAAAAATCAGATCCAATAAAATTTAAATATTAGTGTAGCAAGTAGATCTAAGGAGATAAGAATATGGGTAGTACTTTCTGTATGAGCACATTATACAGAGCTATTATTATCCAACGAATATGCCTACCTATGAACAACTACAGTGAAAGATCTGATATGTAAACTTCTCCCCAAGGTTTCTCCCCCAAAAATAATACTGCTGAGTACAAAGCCTGCTAACATTAAAGGTCAATGGCACAATTACCATGGAATGAACTGTTGGCTGGTTACCTTTTAGTCATGGATTGGATAGTGATTTTTTTTCTCTCATAGAATAGACACATATTCTGGTTATGCATTGGCCTCCCTGAAAATAGTGCTTCTATTTGCATTAGTAGCTATGGACTTGAAATAATCTGTATTTATTTCCATGTAGCCCTACTCAATATTGTTCCTTCTCAAGATAAATATTTTACAGTTAAAAAAATGCAAAACTGCCATTTCTGACCAAGCTGGAGGAACAGAGATCAGATTTATCCTCCATCCATAAATAAACAAATTATAGAAAGAAGCTGATTAATGGTTGTCTTTTGGGTATGGGATAGGAAAGGAGGAACATGAAGAAATTATAATGGGGCAAGAAAACATACAGGGTAGTGATTGGATATATTCACTATCTTGACTGAAATAATAGTTGCATTGGTATCCTATATAATAAAACCCTAATATGCAAATTGACCAAATGACCAGTCACTATGATGCACACTGACCACCAGGGGGAAGATGCTCAATGCAAGAGCTGCCCCCTGGTGGTCAGTGTGCTCCACAAGGGGAGCGCTGCTCAGCCAGAAGCCAGGCTCATAGCCTCTCCCGCCTCTGCTGCAGGCAGGTGGTAAGGAGCGAGGGGTCCTAGACTGCAAGAGCCCTGGACTGTGAGAGGGGTGTCTGACTGTCAGCTTAGGCCCAGGGGGATTGGGCCTAAGTCAGCAGGTGGACATCCCCTGAGGGGTCTCAGACAGCGAGAGGGCACAGGCTAGGCTGAGGGACCCCTCCCCCAGTGCACAAATCTCGTGCACCAGGCCTCTAGTATACACATATAAAACTTATTAAGATGTGTACTTTAAACATGTACAGCTTCTTATATGTCAACCACACATCAATAAACCTCTTTTAATAATAATTTGCCTATAATTTTACTAATATTAACGTGTTTCCCATTAGTCAGAACTGGTGACCTGATAGATATATAGAATATTCTATTGAAGGCTAAATTTGGTACCAACTGGAAGATAAAATCCTACAAATAAAGTGACCAGTCTACATTACATAGCATATATTTTAAACCAGTGGCCAGGATAGTATGACTACTTTTCTCCCAGAAAGAGGAGATATGACCCTGAGAAGTATTGAGCAAAACTGAGAAGAGCCCCTTTCTCTAAGACCTTAATAACATACTCAATGTGTTTTGCCTCCTATGCCTGGAAAAAGATTAGAGAACCAACTGACCAATAGATGAGTGCTTCCACCAAAAAAACACAGGTCCAGAAGAAATAGAAAAAGACTGTTTTCCAGTAATTTGGCTGAGAGGGTAATTGAATCCAATTGTGAGAGAGAAAAAGTGGTTTCTGTTACCTAATGAGGGGAAAGAGGACACTCTTTGGGACCCAGGTGATTCAATGAGATGTTTCTTAGTACTCTCTTATACTATGTGATTGATAAGTGGAAAAACATATCAATCAATTAGGGCAAGATCACCAAAGTCCCAGGGTCTACAACAAGCATGTCAAACTCAGAGGCTAACACGGGCCAAATAAATGAGGCCTGTGGCCCGCAGGCTGTGAGGATGACATGCTTGGTTTACAGGAATAAAAAGTTAATGTTACCTGAACAAGAACCAGCGTGGCTGAGTTGCTATCAGAGAGTAAGGAGAACACAGAATGGATGTCTGTAGGATCAAGCTGTCCTTCGCAGTTTAGGCTTCAAGCTGCAGTGGTGAATGCTTATAAGAGCTATGGTTCATGATTTAGTATGTGCTTTTTTCTAACTTTCTCCCTTACCTCCTTTATATCTTACATGAAAATGCCTTGTATGAAAAATATGTGACGTAACTAATACTTAAGTTTTCAGAGGAATTTACATTGCCTTGTGATGATATAGTAAATCATGAAACTTCAGGGGCCCCTTGTGTTGAAATCAGGAAATCCCTATGTTATGCTTGTGGTTTTCCTATACTAACAACTTGAAGACAGTCCCTTTAATTATAATGTTGATGAGATGCCATATGAACTAAAATCTTGTTTATGTCAATTTGCCTCTGGTAAGACTGATTCCCTTATATGTTATTCATCACAAACGTAAGAACCGATCGACAATATTGAAGACTTACTATATTTAAACAGAAGCTATATATAGTATACCGTGGTGTATATGTAGATTAGCTTTTTTAGTTCTTTTTGTCACCAAAGGCAATTTATAAATGTCACAAATGAATTATATGTCAAACCGATTAAAACTACGAGGCATTAAGATTATAGACTTGAATTATTGACTAATGTACTTTATATAACAATTACTGCTCATGCATTTGTCTGAATAAGCTTTTGTCCAACTATTTATGAAATTATACTGTTAACTGAATCATTAATGGTAACAAAATTAAAAAAAATGTGTGTGAGTTGCATCAATTGTACAAATTATACTTAAGGTAGATTGATTTGTAAAGCTTTTTTATCATTGTATAGAACTCATTATAAATGAAACACATGCAAACATTTTATTGTGGAAGAATTTTAGCATATGAAAACTTACTTAAAATCTGTGAATCTATAATGAAGCATATATGTAAATTGTTAAATTTGTTGTACAACCATGCATTTCAACACTTTCTATTAGTTAACGCTTTTATTAACCTTTCTCTTTTTCTTTCTCTCTCTCTCTCTGAGACACTTTGAGAGCTACTGCTTTCCTTTAATTGCAGTCTTAGCATGCATTCATCCTCTAAAGAACTGTGCAGGTTGCTTAGCAAAGAAAGCTTTGTGCTGTCAGCCCTTTATCATAGAATATAAGTGATCACGTCTATCATTACATGTAAACAGTGGAAGGATTAATCCTGAATTGGTGTATCAAAGCATTTCAATTCTGCTTCTAAATGACAAGTGGCCTTAAACAAAGACAGGTATCTAAACCTTCTTACACATTCTGCTTAAATAATTGGAACGCGCTGCATAGATAATTGGAACACGCTGCATGAAAGTGGGACTCTTGGTTGAAGAGATTATTGTGATTCATCTTATTGGTGTGAGATGAGAGTCAGCCAGATTCTTGCCAAATCTGATTTACCATGTCAAATGCCTCTGGTATTGAGAAGCTAGGTAGACAGGGACAGAGACCATTGTGGGGTGGGGGTTGGGGGTAGAAACTAGAACCAGGAACCCAGCTAGGTGGAGTTACTAAGGCAAGCCAACTGGGGGAATGGGGAAGGGAGGAAGGATGCTCAGGGAGACATAAGTCTTAAAATGTATGAATATTACTAAAACCGGTAGCTTGCAGATAACCAATCACAAAATAGCGAGGCATATAACTAATCCAAAAAATGTTATTAAGGCAGACTTCTTTGAAGGGACCAATCAGGCGCTAGCAAGGCATGTATCTGCCCCTAGATTAAAAAACCTGCACTTTCTTTCTCTCTCTTTCTCTCTTCTCTCTCCCCAGCTGCACTAGATTCTTGGGTTGATGGCAGGAGACATGATCCCCTATGCCCATGTGGCTTATGGCCATGTGGGACCCTACACATGGACTAATAGACTTTAACGCCTGATTGTAATGTGGAAAGGAAGCTCTGGACACTGGCCTGCTGCTGGAACCCCAGCTGCACCTTTTCCAGGACTGGATCCTCCCAATAAACTTCACTTCTGTTAACCATTTTTGTCCATGAATCCATTCTTCAGTTTTGCTAGACAACAGACTTGGACTCAATACCCCACATTTTGGTTTCTTTTTTTTTTTTTTTTTCAAAAACAAATAAGCCTGCCCACGTTGATATTATTAAAGAGAACCTTAAAACATTTTAAATATTTAAGTAAAATAATAAATATTTTAAATGAGTTTTTAATATATTTTTTTCTTGAAATATTTAGGAACTACTTAGCAGCTTAGTGGGAAAATATGTGTGTGTATATATATAATTTTTCCCCCATTGGAGAAATTCACTGAAACTCAGTGTTTTTATCTTGATTTAGAATGTGACTTTATTCCTGAAGGAAAATAATACTGGATTTCAAAACCGTAGCCTTCTTAGAACATATTTCCAGAAGTGGAATGGCTGGGTCAAAAGGCAGTTAGATTTTTAATTTTCTTTGAGGAAACGTCATACATTTCTCCACAGCGGCTGCACCAGTCTATATTCCCACCAACAGTGCATGAGGGTTTGCTTTTCTCCACATCCTTGCCAACATGTGCTATTTGTTGATTTATTGATGGTAGCCATTCTGGCAGGTGTGAGGTGGTATCTCATTGTGGTTTTAATTTGCTTCTCTCATATGATTAGCCACTTTGAGCATTTTTTTCATATGTCTTTTGGCCTTCTGTATGTCCTCTTTAGAGAAGTGTCTATTCAGGTCCTTCGCCCATTATTTTAATTGTATTGTTGTGTTCCTGGGAATATATCCTAAGAATCCTGAAACATCAATTTGAAAGAATATATGCACCCCTATGTTCATAGCAGCATTATTTATAATAGCCAAGATCTGGAAACAGCCTACGTTACCATCAGTATATTTTTAAATGGAAACTACAGTTATTAGTAGTTACTATAAAGTAGTTACTAAAAGTACATAAAATTCAATTATGAAATCAGGAGAATAGTATGCACAAGACTAGGAAGAACTGGTAGGTCAAAATAGGCCTAGGTACACCAACAGGAGTGAAAGTTGGGCAGTGACTATTGCTAGCTATTATTTCCTTTTTTAATAAAAATACCAAGAAAATGTTTTATTTTCTCTTTATGATGATGGTTTCTTAGGTGTGTTTATTAACTATAACTTATTTTAAAAATCAGTGGGCTGGTATTGTTCAAATACATTCTAACATAAAACAGCAGATGAGATCCAAGATATTTTGAATAAATGTTAGCAATGTATTTGGGTCATTCATGTATTTCTGACAGAGTTCAAAGAGCTTATTTTTTCCTATTCTATATTTTAGAGATAATGAATTATAATATATGTGAATTTTTTAAATCAATGTTGAAATTAAAAATAAATCTACAGTGTGTATAAAGAAGGCTAATATGCAAATTGTCCCCTCAGGAGTTTGACCAGGAGCACGATCGCTTGTTATGATGTGTGCTGACCACCAGGAGGTGGCATGGAATGAAGGAAGGCCCTGGCCAGCAGCTGGAAGGCCTATATTGGCCCTGATTGCTGGCCAGGCCTAGGGACCCTAACCATGCACGAATTTCATGCAATGGGCCTCTATTTAATAAGTAAAATAACAGAGCTGGTCAACACTAATTAAAATAGTAAAATGTTGAAAAAAATATTTAATAGCATAGTTTTTCTATCTACTGAGCCATTCCAACTACTACCACCACCTTTTATGTTCATTTGTCCATTATTCCCTAAATCCTTGGGAAAAAAACACATTTTTTTGATAAAGCAATCCACAGGAAAATTTTAGATAGCTGTTTTTCATTAACATAAAGATAGATATATCTAATGGTGATATATTTAAGTATTTATTTAACCAGGGAGTCCTCCTGTTTAGTAAATTTAATCACATTTTATATAAAAAGAAGGAACTCTTACTATTTTCAGCAGCTTGGATGGACCTGGAAAATATTATGCTAAGCGAAATAAGCCAGTCAGAGAAAGACAAGTATCATATGATCTCACTCATATGTGGAATCTAATGAACAAAATAAACTGATGAAGAAATTAAATCCAGAGACATAGAACTATGAACAGATTGATGAATTTAAGAGGGAAAGTGGAGGTGGGAAGGGGGGGAGATTAACCTGGGAACTTATATGCATACTAGAGGCCCAGTGCATGAATTCGTGCACCAGTGGGGTCCCTCGGCCTGCTGCAGGATCAGGCTGAAACCAGCTCTCCAACATCCCCCAAGGGGTCCCAGATTGAGAGAGGGCACAGGCCAGGGCGAGGGACCCCACTGGTGTATGATCAGGGCTGGGGAGGGACGTAGGAAGTTGGCCAGCTGGGGAGGTACCACGGGAAGGCTCCAGGGCATGTCCAGCACGTCTCGCTCAGTCCCAATCGGCCGGACCCCCGTAGCAAGCTAACCTACTGGTTGGAGCATCTGTCCCCTGATGTTCAGTGCATGTCATAGCGACTGGTCGACAGGTCTACTGTCTGCCCCCCGGTGGTTAGTGCACATCACAGTGAGCAGTTGAGTAGCCTTAGCATATCATTAGCATATTATGCTTTGATTGGTTGAATGGATGACTAGACACTTAGCATATTAGGCTTTTATTATATAGGGTTATATAGGATATGCATCACCCATGGACACAGACAATAGTGTAAGGAAGGCTTCAGTGGGGCAGGTGCTGGGAGGAAGGGGTCATAGGGAAAAAAACAAGGGGGACAGCTATAATACTTTCAACAATAAAGATAAATTTTTAAAAAGAACAAAGCTGTAATTGTTTTCTAAGTATATAATTTAATATACCTGTGTACTAAAATATTAACATTATTTATAAATTACCTAAATATTATGTTAGAATAAGATCAAGCTAAGAAGACTTAAAATTAAAAGGTAAAATAGGATTCAAAATAAGTGGTTTCTCAAACTGCATGGTAATCATTAGGTGATTAGTTTTCAAAAGTTACATACAACAAAAATAAAATATTTATTACAAAAAGATAAGTAGCATTTCTTCTAATTTTATAATTGTACATGTATGCTTTCACTCATCTATTAAGTTTCAAAAATTTCTATACAGAAAAAAATTGTAGTGACATCAGTAAAATAAAGCAGGTTAGTTTTAGGCAGTGTAGTTAAGATGTAGGATGTAACCATGAAAATATTTAATTTACATAAATTCAGAACTTGGTTTTGGTTTAGATAGTATTATGCTACATGAATGTTTCTGTGGTTTCTTAAGTGTTCTGGAACATTATAAGCAGACAACTTATTTCTACTCAAGAATGTGGACTTATTCATTCAGGCATTTTATCCCACCCAGTGATAAACATTCCTTTTCAAATTTAGCAACAGAAATAAACCACAATAATATAATGAATGTTGCAAATTCATTGATAACATTGTAAAATTTTACTGACTGGTAATAAGTGGCAGGTATTATCATACTAGCTATTTTAGGTGAGTATCATAAAGCTTAGAGAGGTTTAATAATTTACACATAACAGCATGGCTTGCAAGTGGCAGAATCTGTAAGCAGTTTGTTTCTAAACGACCTTTTCCTCATTCCACCTTGCTTTCTACTTAATTTTCCTCAAAACAAAGCAAAGCAAGTCGTCTAATATCTTGTTTCATCTATAGTATCATTATACGTTCATGTAAGTCCTTTTACTTTAGGGCAGTGGTCGGCAAACTGCAGCTCGCGAGCCACATGCGGCTCTTTGGCCCCTTGAGTATGGCTCTTCCACAAAATACCATGGCCTGGGCGAGTCTATTTTGAAGAAGTGGCATTAGAAGAAGTTTAAGTTTAAAAAATCTGGCTCTCAAAAGAAATTTCAATCGTTGTACTGTTGATATTTGGCTATGTTGACTAATGAGTTTGCTGACCACTGCTTTAGGGCAATAGTTCTATAAGGATTTTATTTGAGTTTTGTTTGGATTTAACAATTAAAGAATTACTTAAATTTGTCTGGTACTTTAATAGCTATAATGATCTATATCTATATTTTTATTGGATTGTTTTGTTAGTGAATATGATATATTACTAATCTTTAACTGTAATATGTTTTAAAAAATAGGCTCAGGATTATTTTATTGACTTAACCAGAATATCACTCATCTTACTCATGTTTGATATTATTTGATATTTAATTGGTTAATAGGCTATAACTGGTTAAGGTCAATAGCATAATGCATGCATGCTCGGCTATGATAACATCTAAAGGGATTGTTATCATTCATGTTTTGCAAATCACAACTCATTATCATTTAATAATTTTTTACAACAAAAGTAAAATTCAATTGGAGGACTATTTAACTTGAAAGGCATTTCATGAAGAGTGACTTTACTAACCCCTCAAAGTCTTAATAAATCAAGTAGAAGTAGTATGATGGCTAATACTCGTTATTTTCTATAGTTTATGTAATCCTCCTATCAGGTTTTAAAAAATCCTGATGTGTTCCTTCTTGAATCATAATCCTCCTCCTTGAATAGAACATCTTGCAGCTGCTTAGCATTTCGTCTCATCTGCTGGAGTACACATTATCACCGCTAAAAACTTCATAAGTGATCCTTTTCCTTTTTTTTTTTTTTTAATAACAATGCAGGTTCAGGATTGGAAAAGTTGTCATTCACTGGGTATCCTCTAATAATGTAATGAACAAAAGGTGGCTGCGGTCACAAAGCCACTTCATCAGGAATTGTGTTTATTCTGACAATTACAAAGACCTCTAATTTCAGAGAATAATTTCTCCCTGGTTCATTCTAATAATGAAAGCCTGCTTCATTTTAAATGAGAAAAAAAACAGGATTTTGAACAATTTCAAGTCTTATTCTAAAAAAAAGCTCATCTTTTGCAGTATTATTGTTACAGTTACTTTTTTTCTACACTGTCTGATCATGTGGATTAAAAAAATACAATATGCAACTGTTCCTTAGACTCGGTTAACTCCTTAGCCTCTGCATTACTAGATTGGTATCATATGTTTTTTCTGTTAAAATACACACTCTTTCATGATGTTAGTTCATAAAGTTAATTACATTTTTACATTATTTCATTATTAAATTATACTAGCTTTCATACACCAGTTCAGAGATCAGCTGTAGAAAAGTGCTCCCTAAGAAACATTTAAAACCCATATTCCTTGTTTTTCTCCTCTCCCTCAAACACCCCCACACATAATAGACCAATATAAAAATATTTATTTCCCCAAAGCTACTAGTTAAAAATCTATTTGTATAGCCCCTGAGAACAAATTTAAGGCAACAATATGAAGCAGTTATATAATAGTTCACCACATTCCCATTGCTACTATGTGAGAAATAAATGACAAACTATTTAAATTTAAAAGGAAGAAAGCACAAGGAATTGATTCTTATATAAAAAAAAATAAATCACAGAATGTGAGTGGTGTTTACTGCTGTTTGTTTATTGAAAAGCATACTGTGATCTAAGTGCATTGTAATTGTAACCTATTTGGATCTTGGATCAACAAAATGACAGAAAAATAAATATAATTTTAGATAAAACCTGAGAGAATGTATGCTTATAATTTGCCTTTTTTATTTAACCTATTTTTGTTTTATAGTTTAGGCAACATATTATTCAGTGTTGATTTCTTATAAATTTAACTAGAGGCCTGGTGCACAACATTCATGCACTGGGAGGGGGTCCCTGAGCCCAGCCTGTGCCCTCTCACAGTCTGGGAACCCTCGGGGAATGTCCGCCTGCGCATAGGCAGGAGATGCTGCTGCCACCGCTGCTGCGTTCACCAACCCTGAGCCTGCTGGCAAGATGGGCTTCTAGCTGAGCAGCGCTCCCCGTGTGGAGTGCATTGACCATCAGGGGGCAGCTCCTGCATTGAGTGTCTGGCCCCTGGTGGTCAGTACACGTCATAGTGACCAGTAGTTCTGCAGTTTAATTGATTTGCACATTAGCCTTTTATTATATAGGACTAGTGGCCCAGTGCACAAAATTCGTGCACATTGAAAGGGAATTAATCAGAGGCAATATTTTAATATTGCTATTTGCCCTTTCTCTATAATAAAAGTGTGAAAGATAAAAGGAAATGAGTACAATGTATATGAAAATAATACATTTTATTAATAAATAAAAAATAAAATGACATAACAACAATAACGAACGCATGACATAAAAAAAAACATTGATGCAAATAATGACTGATAAAGTGATTAAACTTATTCTAATATCTCCCTGTGTACCACATTAAGAGTGAAAACACTTTCAGAGTGCTTGACTAATTTCCCTTGGGATAAAGTATTTACAACTTTAACTATAACGTCATATGCTCTTCAAACTCAAGAGAAAGCAACATATAATTGACCAGGTACAAAAACAGGTTCAGGTAGGAATATTCCTACTCTGTCTAGAGTTGGTCCTTGTGATTTATTAATAGTCACTGCAAATGCTGGCATCACGGGAAACTGTCATCGAATTAATTTAAATGGGAGGCCAGTGTCAGATGGGGACAAATCAATTCTTGGAATCAGAACAACCTCTCCCTCTGCAGATCCTGTTAATACTTTAGCTTCGATAATGTTAGGTCATAATCTTTTGATAATAAATATGGTACCATTACAAAGACCCATATACTATTTAGATTTCTCAATAGCATGGTGATTGCACCCTCTTTCCATTTTAATTTATGACATGGCATTCCTGAAGGAGTAATACTATTAAGAAATTGAATGGGAAATTTTTCCTTTTCAGCATCATCTGTTGAGTTAATGGAATCATCACTCAAATAGGTGTGAAAAATCTCCATCAAGTACATCCAAAATTTCTTCATTTAATTTTTGAACATGCTCATTTTTTTGGACAAAGAATTGCACATTTAGATATATGTTTAATATTATCTACAGATACACTATTTCCAAAGTTGGCTTCAATAATAGATCCATTACAAATCATTTCATGGGGAATTTCAATAGTATCCATTCCTAAATGAAAACTGCTATCAAGTTTGCCATCTCCAAGTTTTACTAACCATTTGCTGTAAGCAGAATCCTCTGATCTCATATTTGTTTTAACAGACAACTTTCTGAAACATCCCCAAACATCACAGTACTTTAAACTCCTTTGTACTGTGGCCGATCGCATAGCATGCAGCACAATACTGAGACATTGTCGAAAATCCCCTCCAAGAAGGAGAACTTTTCCACAAGATGCAACATTCAAATTCATAATTTCTCTTAGTAATCTGTCTATGGCATTTATAGCATGACTAGATGCCATGGTGCACTCATCAATAATAAGAAGGTGGGCCTTTTTAATGGTTTTAGCAACTTCGCTCTTTATATCGAGTCTAGAAATTGAAGTTTCATTTAATGGAATTGGTAATTTATATTGGGAATGAAACGTTCTTCCACTAAGAAGTAAATTTGTAGCAATTCCTGTAGATGCTGTGGGTAAAACAGTACCACCACGACCTCTAATGTAATGTATTAAAACTTTATACAGTTATGTTTTTCCACTACCACCTCGACCATCCAAGAAAAAGCATTTGGGATGTACAGTTTGATCTTCGGTGGCTGAAGTTATAGTCTGAAAGGCTGCCAACTGTTCATCATTCAGAGAGTTGATCAAAACCTCTGCCTGTTGTTGCTCGTACAACACATCACATGTATTTGCATTCATTAATAAAGGATAGTCTGGAAGTTTGAAATGTGAACATTTCATTCCATGCAATGTGAATACCTCTTGAATTTCGTTATGGGCATGCATTTCACAGTTCACACAGGCACCTTCTCTTCGGTGCAATTTCCAACAGAAATCTTCAATAAAATGAGATTTATTCTCATCTCATAATTTGTCTGCAGCAGAAGGACATCCAAACACACATATGTATGCAAAAAGTTGCCGTAGTTGTTTGGGCATATTAAGGATGATTGCATCGACAATTGTATCTTTCCAGATAGTGTCGTCAAGTAATAATCCTCGGTGTTTAGCAGCTTCATGAAATGCATCATAAGTTACACCTCATACAGTTCGCAGATCCTCAAAACTTATCGCACCTTTTACATGCAGAAGCAAAAGTCTAAGGTAATATCGTTCTGGTTCTCTAAAGCTCACAGTGAACAGTCTACCTAATATTTTATTCCCACCTTTTCAGCGTTTTGTCCACAAAGAATTATTAAATACATAATGCTGTGGAATCTTCCAATAATAATAATTACATGCATCAGAGTCTTCTCTATTCAATAAGAACCAAGCCATCAAAGTTGAGTTATGTCTTTTAGCCCTATCTAAAACTTCAGAAAAATCATCGGCATGAAAATACAAATTTTGATTATTTGGCAATGAGTAGCTAATCTTATGATTGCATGAGATTGGTCATGCATTCACATTCCAAAAAGTCTCCAAACAGCCTCAGGAGTGCTCACATACCTGGAGTCAATGAAGTCCTTCGTCATGATTGATAATATTTTTTTCAGAAATTTGAATATTTGCACAATCATGACCTTTACAGATGTATTTAAATAGATATCTGACACTTCTAATTGATGCACAGACTTCAACATTTATATGACAATTATATTTGAGGCACAGATACAGGTTATAAGGGACAACCCAAGTATTACCTACAATTTTATTTCCAATAGAAATGGTACTACCAGATCTTTGTATTTGGTATATCCATCAATATTTCCAATGGTCACATTTTGAAATTCTTTTGGATATCCCTTTGAACATTTTCCATTTTCCATACATGGACTATTTGGATTTTGTATTCCACATGGTCCATGTACCATATTTGATTTTATAATTTGAAAAAGTCGAGGACACTGGTCCTCATCTGGAATTTCTGCCTTAACTATATGATCAATGTCAACTTCTGAATGTAATTTGGACTCACTATCTAATATCAATAATATATGAGCATGAGGCAGTCCACATTTCTGAAATTCAATGACATGAATCTTAGCTATTTCTCAAATAAATGGAATTTACATACCTCATTTAAAAGAGCATTCAGCTTACTATTAAAAACTCTGGCTACCAAGTCAGGTCTGTTTTCAACTTTTTGCCAGCGTTGTAAATTGTTTGTAATATCTGCCCATTTGGGGTAGCATGTCATTGTTATAAATAAATTGGGCTTACCATACTTTGTTACAATTGCCATAGCATCCTGATATCGCGGCTGCATATTTCTGGGACTACCCTCAAAAGATGATGGAAGCATTATCATTTTACCAATTGGTACACTGTCAATTTCAAATCTAGATTTGAGATAATCCATCAAACCACTATATTTTTCAACTCTCAATTTAGATTGGTTTGTTTTAATGAAATTTATCTGATTGGCCTCAATTTTTGAATATGAATCCACAATAAACTATTGAGTAAATTTTCCTGCATTTAAAATAGGATTGAACGTGTCCCTCACAGAGATATGAAATCCATAATACTGCATTTGTGTGACTCATGTCCTTACATTTTGTCTAGTATTATTGTTGAGTACACTGTCGTTTCTGGGTCTTAATGCAATATCTATTCCCCAGCCTTTTTCACCATGTAGTAAAAGAATAGGATATGTCATTGCATCTAATGTAGGAAACAGGATACTGATTTGTTTCATTTTAGTGGCACTTGGATTATTGACATCTGGTTTACAATGAATGAGCAAGTCCCTTTCAAAAGGAGGTTCTCCTTCTTCGTTTCTGAATATGAAGCAACCTTGGTTACATGGGGAGAATTATATCTACCTGGGTCACTGTTATGATCATATTTAATTGCCATAGTTACTTCCGTGGGAGCTATATCTTTTGCTGCTGCTTCAGATTGGGCGTCCTTTTCTACCTCATGTAGCATCTTGTACGATTTTGATAATTCATTTACTTCATGCATGAGGTTGTTGATGTTGATCATGAGTCTTTCTGAGCAGCCCTGGTTTTCTGGCATTGCTAATCTTTTACTTGTAGCTTCGGCTGTATCCAAAATATAGAGTTAAGCAAACTTCCGAGAAACACCATCCGAAGGATGTAAAGTTCCAGTACGGTGATAAAGTTGTCCGTGTATTCTAAAACAGTATGGCCCATACCCTGATGGCGATGCAATATTTGCACCCATGGAAGCAAAAGCAAAAGAACTATTTATGGATCAAATATTTTCCATGAAATTTTTACTGTCAGAATCTTCGTTTGTCATTAATCTTTTTAAATATGCCGAGTAATCTGGAAAATGTATATCATTTGGACAGACTTTACCTTCGCTACAACATCAAGTAAATTTTCCATCGGATGGTTTTTCATCAGAGAAATTTAGTGATAGGCAAAATTCACATCTAGCAGTCATTCCACCACAACTATGTTTGAGAATTGCATCCTCATGTACTCCATTTTCGCTGAGAAGGCAGTTCCTACCAGTATTGCTAGTACTTGTTAATGACTGTTCTCTAGACATATTCTGTCTTCCCCACAGCCTTCTTTCAACTTCAAAGGCACGTTGGTCTTTAGACATTTTCTGTCGATGATGCCAGTGTTTTTCGGCTTCAGAGCAAGGTTTTTTCCAATAGCTGCTCTTTAGATACATGCTGTCGCAGGCATTGCCTTCTTTCAAGATCAGACGCACATTGCTCTTTAGACATTGTCTGTCCATAACTGTTGTCATCTTTCTGCTGCAGAGCTACATTGTATCAACAGTTTTTCTTTGGACATAGTACCATCTCTCTACTGCCACCGTCTGAGATACAGGTGAATGAGAGTAGTGACTGTCAGGCCTTTGAACTGTGTGACCAACGGCTGATTCTGGCTGATTCTGTGGGGTGGGACTTCCTACTACCTGTTGTCAGTTTCCACAGCTGGGATGAGGAAGCTGGGGCTCCAGAGGGAGCAATGCCCTCTAAGCCGCCAGCTTTCTCCCTCTGCTCGACCCCACATGCAGGCCTTGGCAGGGGCTGCCCAGGCCCCCGCAGCTTGGACCCTGCCAGCAATGTGGGGTGCTGCCTGCCCAGGTCTGTGATCGTGGCTTGGATCCAGCTGGCTGCATAGGGCACTGCCCTCCGCTGCTTGCCTGGTCCCTCATTTTGGCTTGGAACCGGCCGGTGGCATCAGGCGCTGCCCCACGCCAACTGCCCAGGTCTGCGATCGTGGCTTGGATTCAGCTGGCAACATAGGGCACTGCCCCATGCTGCTTGCCCAGTCCCCCAGGCACTGTTCCCCCACCACCTATGTATGCAAATTTACCCGCCATCTTTGCTGGGTTAATTTGCATAGCACCCCTGACTGGCTATGGGCATAGCGGAGGTATGGTCAATTAGCATATTACTCTTTTATTAGATAGGACTAGAAACCTGGTGCACAAAATTCATGCATGGGGGGTTTGTCCCTCAGCCTGTCCTGCACTCTCTCCAATCTGGGACCTCTCGGGGGATGTCCGACTGCCGGTTTAGGCCCAATCCCATGGGCCTAAACCGGCAGTCGGACATCCCTCTCGCAATTCAGGATCAATGGTTCCTAACCGCTCACCTGTTTGCCTGCCTAATCACCCATAATCACTCTGCCTGCCTGCCTGATGGCCCCTACCCCCTTGCCTGCTGGCCTGATTGCTCCTAACCGCCCGCCCCTGCTGGCCTGATCACCTCTTACCGCCTCTGCCTCAGCTCCCACCACTGTGGCTTTGTCTGGAAGGAGGACCGGATGACGGGAATATGTCTGGTTGACCTGTCTAATTAGCATATTACCCTTTCATTAGTATAGATAATTTTGGGCATAATATTTAAGCATAATATTAATATGCTTATATTTCAGTCTACCATCTTGCTGTTTGTTGTCCATTTGTCCTTTCTACTTTTCTATACTTCTCTTGCTTCCTTTCTGAATTATTTTGAGTTAATCAGATATTTTAACTATTCTTTTCTTTAATTAAATTTATTTGGGTGACACTGGTTAATAAAATTATATACGTCTCAAGTGTGCAATTCTGTAATACGTCATTGGTATATTGTATTGTGCATTTACCACCCAAAGTCAAATCTCCTTTCATCACCATATATTTGACCCCTTTACTTCCTACCTACCACCCATCCCTGCTTCCCCTCTGATAACCACCATACTGTGTCTATGCTTTTTTGTATGTCTTTTTTGTTCACTTGCTTTCATTTTTTTATTCTACATATATGGGATAATGTCTTCCTTGCCTTTTCCATCTGATTTACTTTGCTTGGTGTTATAGCTTAAAGATCCACTCATGTTGTCACAAATGGCAATATTTAATTTTTTCTTATATGCTCAAGGAGGAATGCTAAATGATATTGTTAAATAGTATTCCATTATATATACAGTATGTACTGTTAAATTTGATTTCTTCTACTGGCATCATAACTTGACTTATTTTTATTATTCTGTCTATAGGTGTTCTGGGGCTATCAGTGTACAAATTTAATTTATCAAAGACTATTTAGAAATAATATTGATAAAGATTTACACTTTAAAATTCACAGTACATTTTGACACTGTCCACTTTCAACTTTCTACTTGGCATACTTATGTCACACCTTATATTTTCCATTTCTTAAATTACATTAACTTCCCACTTTGAAAAATTTATAACTAAAAAATAATGCAATTCCATTTACTTTGCCCCTTCTTTGTGCTTTTGTGATAAGTCCATTATCCCATGAATGACTCCACTTTTTGATATTATTTTTCTTTGCACAGATATTTGCCTTCTAAGAAAATTAACACATTTTAAAGAAATGTCATCTCCACTTCTATTCCTTCATTCTGAAAAATATAATTTAGCATTCCTCCTTGAGCACATGTAAATCATCCCAGTTCTCTTTATCTGCAAATATTTTCACATTATTTTGAAAAGTATTCTCATAGTTAAAAAATTGTTTCTGACATCTTTATCTTTAAAATTTTAGCACCTAAAAATATCATTCCATTGTCTCCTGGTCTACATTATTTCTGATGAGAAGTAATTTTTCAATTATTTTTACCTTGGATTTTTCACCCAGCTGCTTTCAAGTTTTTCTTTTTGTCTTTTAGTTGTAGCAGTTTAATTATGAAGAGCTTAATGGGCTTTAATTACTATGTCTTTAATGTGTTAGGTTAGCATAACCTACCCAGTGTGTAGCACTTTGTTATGATAGCTCTAGGGAACCAACATAACAGACAATGCTTCAGGTCCCTGTGATTCCATAGCTCTCTGCCCAAGTGCACCAA
Organism: Corynorhinus townsendii; assembly: GCA_026230045.1. Lineage (NCBI taxonomy): Eukaryota > Metazoa > Chordata > Mammalia > Chiroptera > Vespertilionidae > Corynorhinus > Corynorhinus townsendii. Next base: position 16,330,595 of record JAPDVU010000015.1, read on the forward strand.
CCTTGTTAAATGAGAATTTGACTCTGGAAGAATGGCCTATGTCTCCACTGAGTCCACACAGATAAGAGCAATGTTCAATGTTCCTTGCTGGACAAGGAGGTTGCTGAAAACAGAGTGTAGACATGCATAAATACTGAGGTGTCACGCATACCAGTACATTTGGGAGAGGTTGGGAGAGAAGGGTGGTGGATAGACAAGGGGTAATGGAACTACTCTGTGTTATCACACTGCATTGTAGGACTCCAAAGAGCTGAACAATTCTAAGTCCAAACCTTTTATTGTAAGTAATTTTCAAGATAAATGTCTCAATATAAGAGACATAATATATTTCATTTATCACCTCACTAGCTTGATTTACAATTTGAAATGTGTAAATATGGTATTTAGACCTCCATTTTCATTTGGCTCAAGTCATGTGAGAGGCAAGCTTATCTAGGTTGAAATTAATTCTCCTTGCTGTCATTAAAAAACACATAGATAAAAAAATGGCTCTATGAAATAGTTCACCAGAATATTATATGATGTAAAACTGAGTAGGTAGATTGAAAACGTCAGACCTAAATGTTCATTAAATATCTTGCTGCCCTAACCGGTTTGGCTCAGTGGATAGAGTATCGGCCCATGGACTGAAGGGTGCCAGTTCAATTCCAGTCAAGGGCATGTAACTTGGTTGAGGGCACATCCCCAGTGGAGGATGTGCAGGAGGCAGCTGATCGATGTTTCTCTCTCATTGATGTTTCTAACTCTCTATCCTTCTCCCTTCCTCTCTGTAAAAAAAAAAATCAATAAAATATATTAAAAAAATATATCTTGTCAATTACCTGAATTTATGCAATTAAATTAACATGAATTCTCTACTTGACCAAATTAAGTCCCATAAATGGATCTTTTACTGTGTCAAGAATCATTTGAATCATGAAGAGTCAATTCAGTGTTAATGTACTTAAAATTGGAGTAGCTATAATGATGCTAATTCATCTTCACAACACTTAGCAAAATAAATACCCTCTATCTCTTTAAATATTCTCTTCTATTTGGAATCATTTGTTACAAGATTATTTCAATATATAATTATAAATTTAATATCAACCTTATTAACAATTCTTTTTCTAATATTGAGACATGTATTAATTTTTTTTCAAACAAGGTTGTATTAAGTCCAGTAAAGCATTTATTGGACTTAATAGTAAAAACATTATTTCTACTATTACACTAATTTTTAAAAACTCCTAAGCCAATAAGAAAATATTTTAATATCACCATAAGTTTCAATTCATTATTTGATCAAAAATAGTTCTTTGGAATAAAATTTGTGTCCACAATATAACACAGATGCCATGTGAAAAAAATGGGAATTAAAAGTATTCCATCTTGCAGTAATTGTCCAAGTGAAATGCATTATGAAAATTTATATTAAATATTTATTTAACATAAATAGTTGTCAGTATAAACAAATTTGGGATGTAGTGTTCCACTTAAAATTCACTGGCTAATAGATAAATTGAGTAACCTACTCCCAGAACAGAAGAAATGAGATTAATCTACTACTTCATACCACCTACCCTTCCATAAAAATGATCACAAATTCAATATTGAATATGTCACTCCATGAGAGATGTGCTTGAACATTCTCATTCATGGAACCTACACAGTAAATGTTAAAATCAGTCAATGAGCCACAAGTTGATAAAAGGAACACATGGTAAAATGTGACTTTTTTCACAAAAGATGAAACAGTTTCAGTAGTATATTAATCATCAGTATATGTTTTTATAAAGTCCCCAATACTATAATATTTCCAAAAGCAATTACCTTTTTAACTATGTGTGTCTATTATGTTGAAATAATAAAAACTAAATAAAGCCACCACAATTTTATGGCAAAAAATTGTTGTTTTACTTTTTAATGGGTTAAACATGTTTTAATGTCCCACTACTGAGCCTATTTGAAAGCTATTTGTATTTGCTCTTATTCTCAAAGTAAAAATTGCCTTCATTTTAGATAAATTCTTCTTTATCTAAACTTTACATTAAAAACTTTTATTGCTAGAAAATATTCCTATAAAAAATAACTTAATTCCCTCCAGTTATAGTTCCTTGTTTTAAAATGGTTTTCCTGCCCAGCTGGTATAGTGCAGTGGTTGAGCATCAACCTGTGAACCAAGAGGTCACGGTTCGATTCCCAGTCAGGACACATGCCCAGGTTGCGGGCTTGATCCCAAGTGTGGGACATGCAGGAGGCAACCAACCATTTACTCTTTCTCATTATTGATATTTCTATATCTCTCTTCCTCTTGGAAATCAATAAAAATATATTTAAAAACAAACAAATGAAATGGTTCTCCCTCTTATTAATGGATGGCTATTACAGTGGAACCTCAGTTCTTGAACTTAAGTGATTTGTTTGAAAACTGAAGCATTTTTTTCCATTAGAAATAATGTAAATTGAATTAATTGATTACACATCCCCACATAATTATGTTTTGACCATATATATATATATATATATATATATATATATATATATCGAATATACTGTTTAATCTATAAATAAGCACTTATTTTCTTCATGTATCGAAGCATCCCCTAACAGCCTTAAAGGAATCACTTTCAGCACTAGATTCAGGGGTTGTCTTTTAGGTCAGCATGCAGCCTCTTCATTTTTACTCTTATCACTGCCTGGAAATGCTGTCCTTTTCCTTTATCTAAATCAACAACAGTTTTTATATCTCTTTGATTGCCTGTGATCAGTGTTTCTTCCATACCCTTAAAACATTAGTATATTCAATGACCCCTTTATGTTTTATAACTGTGCCAATCTTTGATTTAGCCAGCAACAAAAGTATTCTCTCCTCTGTTGCCTGAGAGATGCTTTATGTTTTGCTGAGGTGTCAGCATGAAAGAATTGTCAGGTCTAAAAGTGAAGTTTGGTTCAACAACTGAGATATTTTTTCTGTGAAAAACTTGGTTGAGAACCAAATTGTTCAAGATGGGAGACGTTAGAGTAACAAGGTTTAATGATATTTCAAATAGATTAAATTAAGAATGCTTATTGATATTTATATTTTCATTATATATGCTACTTGATTTTTAAACATTAATCATACAGAAACACCAATCAGAAAGGACATATGCACCCCTATGTTCATAGCAGCACAATTTACAATAGCCAAGATTTGGAAACAACCTAAGTGCCCATCAGCAGATGAGTGGATTAAAAAGCTGTGGTACATCTACACAATGGAATACTACATTGCTATAAAAAAGAAAGAACTCTTACCATTTGCAACAGTTTGAATGGACCTGGAGAGCATTATGCTAAGCAAAATAAACCAATTGGAGAAAGTAAAATATCATGTGAACTCACTCATTTGTGGAATATAATGAATAACATAAACTGATGAGCAAAAATAGATCCAGAGACATAGAAGCATCGAACAGTTTGCCAATCTTCAGAGGGAAGGTAGAGGAGGGCGGAGGTGGGGGATAAGAGATCAACCAAAGGACTTGTATGCATGCATATAAGCATAACCAATGGACACAGACACTAGGGGGGTGAGGGCATGTGCTGGGGGGGGGTGGTGTTGCCAATGGGGAAAAAAGGAGACAATGTAATTCTATATGTAATACTTTAAACAATAAAGAATTAAAAAAATAATCATACACATTGCATTGTAAATTATATCTAAAAGAAAAGAGTTAATTGTAGTGTTGTCTGGAAAAGACATTGTCCTATTCACTGGCTCTTAAATCAGTAATTTATATTGCATCCAGCACATTGCATCCTAACACCACCAGGGGAGTAAAATTTATGGACGATTGGATTTCTTTTCATCCTAAAAGCCTGATTGATGAAATTAAGCATGTAAACATTTAAGAAGCTGAATTAAAAGGTTCATGCATAGAATAAACGTTTTTTTTACTGTGTCCCTTTAGATTTGTTGTCAGATGAAGCATAAAATCTAAAATAAGCATTTATAACTGCTGAACATTTTGGCTTAAAAATATAACCGCATTGCAGGGATTCATATACACTCTTATTATCTAAATTTAGAATAAGAGGAAAACTAAAACTTGATCTAGTTATGCAAATCAAAGTATTTTATTTTACTTCCAAAGTAACTAATATTTATGATTAAGATTCCTTCCATGTTGACAAAGACAGATGGTGACAATTTTACTTACACTCAGTGTTTCTGACTATAAACCAATGCAATTTTTCATAAAATATATTCATTAGACTTTATATAGTTATTCCTTTTATTACCATAGGCAGAAATATAGATTTACCTAACAAAGAACTTTGAGATATTCAGAGTAATTACTGATTTTTAAAATTTTTTTGAAACAGAGATACAAATGGACAAAATGATTATTTCAGATTTCAAAAGTCTGTTGAAAATGGAGAGACAAATGACTGCATTTCTAATAAATGTGTGCTAAAGTCTCCATAATAGTGAATTCATCTATTTCTCTGTGTAGTTCTCAGTTTTTGACTCGTGTTTTCAGGCTTTGTTATTAGGCATATACACATTAATAATTTTTATATCTCCTTGAAAAATTGACCCCATTATCATTTTTAACATCCCTCTCTATAAAAGATAAATTTCTGTATGCTAAAGTCTGGTCTGTATGAAATTAATATAGCTGATTTCATTTTCTTTTGATTAGTGTTAGTATAGTTTAATATTTTCTACCCATTTACTTATAATCTACATGTTTCTGTATATTTTTGGTTGGTTTCTTGAAGATAACATAGAGTTGAGTTCTGTTTTTGATCCACTCTAACATTCTCCTTCTTTTAATGGGTGTATTTAGATCATTGACTTTAAAGTGATAATTGATATAGTTGAATTAGTATCTACCCGATATATCACTGCTTTCTGTTTGCTGTTTTTGTGTCTTGTTCTTAATTTTGCCAGTTATACTAGTCTCTCCACCCCTCTTTAGATTTTGATCAAGAGTTTGCAATATACTTTTACAATTAATCTAAGTCTACTTTCAAATAACAATGCACTGCTTCAAAGGTAAGAGAATACTTTATAACAAAATAACCTTAATACCTCCTGCCTTTTCTGTATCACTTATGTAATTCATTTCACTTAGAGATATATAATTTTGAACTATTACCTGCTATATCAATTAAGAATAATAAAAACAAAAGTTTTTATTTTACTTTCACTTATTCCATCTCTGACAACATTCCTTTCTTTATGTAGATTTGAGTTTCTGACCTATATCACTTTCCTTTTCCTGAAACTTTTTCTAAAAGATTGCTTACAAGGCAGGTCTACTGGCAATTAATTTTCTCAATTTTTGTCTGAGAATCTTTGTTTCTCTGTCACTTTTAAAGGATAATTTCTCAAAATACAAAATTCTAGGTTGGTAGGTTTTTCAACATTTTAAATATTTCACTTTACATTCTATGCTTCCATGGTTTTCCTCTGACTTCTAAGGTATTTCTTTATCTTTGATTTTCTTCAGTTTAAAAATGACTTTTTCTAAATTTAGTTTTCTGGCATTTATCCCAATTGGTGTTCTCAAAGCTCCCTAGATCTATGGTTTGATGTCTCACATTAATTCAGAAAAATATTGTCAGTCATTATTTTTCAAATATTTTTTTTCTGTTCTTTTCTTCCTTCAACTTCTGGCTTTCCTATTATTCATATGATTTATCTTTTAGAGTTACCCCACAATCCTTTTGGATATTATGTTTTTATTTCCTCTCTTAATCTTTTTCCTCTTCGGTTTTTCGGTTTTGTAAGTCTTTATTAAGATACTAGTGGCCCGGTGCATGAAATTCGTGCACATTGAAAGGGGATTAATTAGAGGAAATAATTTAATATTGCTATTTGCCCTTTCTCTATAATATAAGTGTGAGAGATGAAAGAAAATTAGTAAAATGTATATGAAAACCTTCCTCCTGTCAGAGTCTGGGGCACACCACGGGACCCAGAGTCAAGTCTCTGCCCACCCACATGCACCTCAAAATTGCGTGAGACCCAGACCTAGCTGCCCTCCTCCCCCCAACTGGGCTAGATCCAGACCAGGCCAGTCCCACCCTTGTCAAGCCCTGCCGGGCAGGGGATGTAGCCTCAGTTCCCCTGGCCCAGCACCAGGATGGGGGGCATGGCCTGAGGTCCCCAGCCCAGACCAGGATGGAGGGCGTGCCTTGAGGTCCTCTATCAAGCCCCACTAGGTGGGGGACATGGCCTGAGATCCCCTGTCAAGCCCCGCTGGGTGGGGAGCATGGCCTGAGGTCCCCCATCAAGCCCTGCCAGGCAGGGGGGGGGGGCGCACAGCCTCAGGTCCTCTGGCCCAGCACTAGGAGGGGGGATGCAGCCTCAGGTCCCCCATCAAGCCCCGCTGGGCAGGGGCATGGCCTGAGTTCCCCCGACCCAGCACTGGGGCCGCACCTTGAGGTCCCCTGTCAAGCTCCACTGGGAGGGGGGTGTGGTAGTAGGTCCCCTGGCCTGGTGCCGAGGTGGGGTGGGGGGCACAGCCTTAAGTCCCCTGTCAAGCCCCACCTGGTAGGTGGCATGGCCTGAGGTCCCCCGGCCTGGCGCTGGGGTGGGGGGAGCAGCCTGAGGTCCCCTAGCCCAGCACCAGGATGGGAAGCAAACCTTGAGGTCCCCCATCAAGTCCCGCTGGGCGGGGGGCATGGCCTCAGGTCCCCTGGCCTGGCACTGGGGCATGGGGTGTGGCCTGAGGTCCCCCAGCCTGACGCCAGGGCAGGGGGTGTGGTCTGAGGTCCCCTGTCAAGTCCTGCTGGGTGGGGGATGTGGCCTGAGGTCCCCTGTCAAGCCCCATGGGGGCAGGGGAGGGTGTAGCCTCAGGTCCCTGCTGATTGCTCTTTAAGGCTCCTTATGGGAACTTGGCCTTAGCTGTGGGTACAGCCATCTTCCTGATGGAGTGATGATCAATGAGCATATTCCCTCTTTTTTAGATAGGATATCTTCAAGCACACTGATTCTATCCTCAGTTATGTTTGTCTACTAATAAGTCTTCAAGTACCTTCTCTTTTTTTCTTTTAACCATGTTTTTTATTTCTATCATTTATTTGTTATTCTTTCTTAGGATTTTTACCTCTTTGCTTACAAGGCCTACCTGTTCTTACATGTTGTTTACTTTATCCATTAGAACTCATAGCCTGTGCATCTCAGCTTCATAAGCAATTCTCCTCCCTCCACCCTCCTTCCTTGAGTGAGATAGGATGGCTGGTGTGGGCTAGAGTTGGTTACTCTGCTTCCTTCCATGTAAAAGGGTAGAGCAGGCTAGAATTAGGTATTTTTATTCCCCATCATGGAAGGCTAGGGTACACTCAAGTTTGGGATTCTCTCAGGTCCTTTAGGCTCTGTAAAACCTCAACTGTTTACACAACTGTTTAGTGAAATAGTTTTTCCACAGGGCAGGCCTTTTTTAAGAACAGAATACTGTAGTGTATTTATTTATTTTTCTCTGCCTCTGAGGGAAGCATGAGGAAATTTTCTTCAATATCCACTTTGAGAAAATGGTCCAAGACATATTCTAAATCATGAAAAATACAATGGAAAGCCATGTCTCCCCCGCCCTCACTATATCGTAATTCAATATTAGAGATTTAGCAATTATCCTCATGTCAAATAGATGGATCATCCAACTAACTGCATATAAACTTTTCATAATTCTTTTTTACTAGATCAGTATCTCAAAATATTTTATCTGTATACTCCTTTTAGTAAAATAAATACATAATTTTGACATTATAGTGCACAGATAAGATATAAAAAATGTAAATATGTGTGTGTAGGCCCTGGCCGGGTAGCTCAGTTGGTTTGAGCATCATCCTGACATGCCAAGGCTCAATTCCCCATCAGAGCACATATAATAAGCAATAAATGAATGCATAAATAAGTGGAACAAATCCGTTTTCTCTTATCTCTAAAATCAATAAATAAAAATTAAAAACAAATGAATGTCTGTACTCACTTACATATAAATATAAGTTTTTACTTTATGAGATTATTATACCATAAACACAATAAAAGTGCCTGAGTTAAGTGCTTCTAATTTTGAGAGCATGCTCTAGATAACATTTTTTTAATATTTTATTGATTTTTTACAGAGAGGAAGGGAGAGAGACAGAGAGTCAGAAACATCGATGAGAAACATCTATCAGCTGCCTCCTGCACGCCCCCTACTGGGGGATGTGCCCGCAACCCAGGTACATGCCCTTGACCGGAATCGAACCCGGGACCTTTCAGTCTGCAGGCTGACGCTCTATCCACTGAGCCAAACCAGTTTTGGCTCTAGATAACTTTTAAGAGCTTTGAGGTGATCCCTCATAGTATTGCCGCATATAGCCTTTTATGTCTCCAATAAAAACTGAATTTTATGGTAAATAAATGTTAGATAAATTGTGATCTTCAAGAAATACATTCTATTTGCTATAAATATCATACAGATTATTAGACTCCAAAAGGCATGAGTTTTTAAAAATTCCTAACAGGGTATTTTTGGCAAGAAGTGTTTTATGTGATTTTACTCAACTGGGAAAAATTTAAGAAATCAAACTGCTCTCTCCAGAGAGATTTTCTCTTCAGCAAATAATAAATCCCACAAGTTTTACACATTCCTTTTGTCATTGTGTTTCCCCTCTTATTCCAGTTCTCCAAGAGTCTAGGATTGCTGGGGGGGTGGGGGGGATTTCAAGTATTAAAGCACTTGTTTATTACACTGCAAAAACCATTATAAAGAAAACAATATATGAATAAATGTATACATACTAGTATAGGTATTGTATATATGTGTGTGTCTGACAATACACATACATTTATGTGGAACTAAAGTAAACACAACATTTATCCTTATACATTTATATTATGCATTTTAAAAAACTAGACGGTTTTAAATGTATTCAGATATTAAGCTATATAAAAAAGAACCCAATAAAATAAGCACAGATTTTTCATTATGTGAAAGTCTCTATTTCTTTATTTTCTAGTAGTATCCAAGATAACATGTAGACATTTAAAACTTATTCTTTGGACATGACAATGTAGAATTTTCTTTAAAAATGTAATTTAATAGTAGAAATTATTTTGGGGATGTGTATACTCTTTGTATAAATATGTTGTTTTAAAAAATATCCCTTGCATGACTTTTTGATCGACCTCCAGCTGTAAACTCCAATTCAGATGAAAATGATTTCCCTTTGAGCACACAGACTATGTTTGAATAGTGGAAAGAAGCAAACTACTAATCCTAATATAAAAAACCCTGGGTCCTAAAGACCAGTAACTACCAAGGCTTGACCAACCTGAAGTCAGTCCTGCAGTCAGCACTGGGTTAGCGCTGAATGCTTCCACTGCAGGCGTGGTGCCCCAGCACTGACTGCTAGGGGTCTGCAAATCAGGGCCAAAGACAGACTTGAAGAGAGAAGCAGGGACTGATCCGTTGCCTCTGTGGCAGCTTTTGATCAGCACTTGCCTCTCTCTTTCTCTCCCAGTTTGGCCAGCAGCCAGGCCTCCATTTCTCTCCAGGCCTTTACCAGGGCTGCTGATCAGCCCCGCATTTCTGATCAGGCCCATTGATAGGCACAGAGATGCTGACTGGCATAGAAATTGACCAATCAGAACCAAATCTGGGTGAAGTATGAGGAACCAATGGCTGCCTAGAAGACAGAACTTTTGATGCAAACTGGCATAGGAACTGACCAATCAGAACCAAATCTGGGTTCACTGTGAGGAACCAATGGCTGCCTACAAGGTGGAGCTTTTGACACTGACTGGCATAGAAACTGGCCAATCAGAACAAAATTTGGGTGAAGTGTGAGAAGCCAATGGCTGGGAAGGGCAGTTGGGGGCGAGATCAGGCCAGAAGGGAAGGGCAGTTGGGGGCAAGATCAGACTGGCAGGGAAGGGCAGTTGGGGGTGAGATCAGGCCAGAAGGGGAGGGCAGTTAGGGGCGATCAGGCAGGCAGGCAGAGGAGTTAGGGGCAATCAGGCAGGTGGCCAGAGGCAGTTAGGGGGAATCAGGCAGGCAGGCAGGCAAGTGGTTAGGAGCCAGCGGTCCCAGATTGTGAGAGGGATGTCCGACTGCCCATTGGGCCTAAACCAGCAGTCGGACAACTCCCTAGGGGTCCCCGATTGGAGAGGGTGCAGGCTGGGCTGAGGGAACCCCCCTGCCTCTGTGCACAAATTTTGTGCACTGGATCACTGGTAATAATAATAATGTGAGAAAGCAACTAGCAAAGTTATTCCTGTCCTTGCTGAAACATGAGCTGACATAGTTGCAGATGTAGGGTTAGAAATGTGTCAAAACTAGTTTTTTTTTTTTTTTTGGGGGGGGGTCTTTAATAACAGATAATATGTACAAGTGCAAATAATTTGCTTCTGAGAATCAATTATGTCAACAAGGAGAATTATCTGAAAAATCATGAAATTCTCTATGAAGAGAATATTCTTACATACTATTTGAAAACACACACAAATATAATGATTTAATTAATATTTGTTTTATTCAAACATTAGTTTAATTAAAATATTTGAGTAAAGGTACTTCTTACTTTAATTATCTACTTATAGAATCATTTGACATTTTACTCAAACTCACCAGGTCCCTTCTCATCTCATAGCATTCTATATTTTAATTCAGCATAACTTTCATATATTATGCAGTTGCATCATTATCATTGTTTTCCCTAAACAAATTGTAATTTCTTTGAGAGCTACAGTCATATTTTAAATGAAAATTGGTGCTTTATTTGGTCCTAAAATATGGTGGTCTATAATAAATGACCTCATGTGAATATCTTATTTATCTATGTTTTAATGTTGTTGTGTCAGAAAACATTCTATGTGTGATTTCAATATTTGTGATTTATGGCCCAAAATATTGTCTATCTTTATAAATGAATCATGTACACTTGGAAAGAATGTGCTGTGTTCAATGTTTGGGTGAGTTTTCTGTAAATATCAACTAGATCAAGTTATTTAACTGTTTTCTTTAAATATCCTAAATAGCTACTGAAATATATATATTTTTATCTAATTGTTTTTATCCATTGTTCAGAGTAAAGCTAATCTCTCTGCTCCAATAATAATTTTGATGTCTTCTTTTTTATTGTGAGTTTTTGCTTCATGAAGTTTGAACATATGTATTTTTATGTATATAAATACAATATATGTACTTTAACTTTATATATATATTTTCAAAATTCATAAAGCAAAAATAGACTATGTATATAGGCAATTTCAAGATTTTTCAGGTTATTAATATATATATTCATATTATAATATACTTATATTTATGGTTTTATGAATTCCAGATGAATTGATCTTTTTAACATTAACTAATGTTTACCTATCTGTCCACAATATTTCTTTTTGAAAAATCTACTTTGATAACTATACCAGGGTTTTTATTTCACTTTACATATAATTTTCTATATTTTCACTTTCACCTATTTTTGTCTTTATAAATAAAGAATGTCTCTTAGAAAGAGCATATAGGGGACTCTTCCATCTTTATCCAGACTGATTATATCATTTTCTTGTATAATTTAATGTTAACCCTTTCTAACAATGTTAAAACTTGCTGACTCAGGTTATTAGCTGTAAGTGAATTATTTATAATATCTATTATTTTACAGGAGTCACTCATTACTTTATAACAAAATTGATTAATTTTTTCACTCATAAAATGTATGCTTTCAGATCTTGTTTGAGAAGTCCTTTATCAATTAAATATTACCACGATAGCACAACACATTTTTAAAATTCACTTATATGTTTAGCTTACATATTTTTTAAAATTTATATGAAGAATGAAATCAATTATTGTGAGATTTCTTTTTAAACTTAATTTTTTGTACATTTATTAGGTCAGTTTTAACTAATCTCATTTAATAAGCAATCAACTTTAGACACTCCCTCATTGTTGGTACCACCTCTCACATCAACCAACTTCTTATATATAGCAAAATAAAGTATTTTTTTCTAAACTCTTTATGTAGTTTTAATTGTTGATTGGTTGATGACAAGAAAACTGTCACAATGTTTTTATTTGCATAGTACTAGAGGCCCGGTGCATGAAAATTCATGCACTGGAGTGGGAGTCTCTCAGCCCAGCCTGCCCCCTCTCACAGTCTGAGAGCCCTCAGAGGTGGGAGGTAATCCAGTGGCCAGGGGAAGGCGATGCCCCCATCACAATTCTGCTGTTGCCACTGCCAGCAGCACAAGCCTCGCCCAGCCCTGTTACCTGAGCCTCAGGTGACCCTGGGTGGCTGGGCAGCCACCATCCAAGGCTTTCCTATGCTTTGGGCTGGCCCTGGGTGGCTGGGGGGCTGAGGAGAATGGACGCCACCATTTTGTGGCTGTGGGTGCCACCATCTTTGAGGGTGGGACAGTCAATTAGCATATTCCCTCCTTACTGGCTGTGGGCACCACCATCTTTGTGATGATGTGATGGTCAATTAGCATATTCCCATTTTATTAGATAGGATTGCATTGTTTTTATTAAAATCTTTATTTTAAATACTTGATTTGATCTAAGATAACTCTGTGTTCATCTATTTTATCATTAATTCATGAAGCTCGTTAAAAATTTTATTAGAGCTTTTATTGTTGATCAGAATAAGTTTATTGTGAAATACATATTGATGTCATATAAAATATAAGATAACATAATTATCCAGATAATTTACACATATTTTTTTCTCAAAAAGATCATGCAGAGAAACCTCTCTATGTGATAGTGATAATGTTTAAATAGTGAAGGGGAAAAAGGATGTGAAATATATAGTAATTAAAGATTTGACTTTGGTTGGTAGGCATACTATGCAATATACAGATGACATAGAATTGTACACTTGAAGCCTATGTAATTATATTAATCAATGTCACCCAATTTTTTTTTTATTTGGGTTGATTTAGTTATCCTATTCTTTCCAGAAACTTAACAAATCCAGATGAGAAAGAAAATACTAATATATGACAGAATAAACAAACAGAATTTTAGATGTCAAAATGAATAATTGGTTTTTATTTTAATTCTACCAGCTGTTGTAAAGTGATAGCTTCAGCCACCTGCCTCATTATAATCCTTACTATTCAAAACTTGTACCAATATTTTGATTCAAAAAGCTGTTTACAAGACTATTTGTTTATATTATTTTTGAAGTATCTCAAAGTATTTTTTATTTAGTTGTCTTGGTTGACAATATACACAATTAAAACACAAATTAATACATGAACTATATCATAAATTCATCATTACTTTTTGAAAACACTGTACTGTTCTTTGTTCTCTGACAAGTAATCATTAGGCAAGTGAAATATTAACTGGAAAGGTATTACTTTAAGTATAATATCCTATCTAATAAAAGACCAATATGCAAATTAACCACCACTCCCCTACACCCTCCAGTCATGCCCACCAGCCACGCCCACCAGCCAATCAGGAGCAAGTATGCAAATTAATCCAACCAAGATGGCGGTTAATTTGCATATCCAGGAGCAGAGCGAAGACTGAAGACAGCTTAGAAGGAAGCCAAGCATTGCAGAAAGGAGTGAAGCTATGGAGAAGCAAGCAATTGGGGCTGCAGAGAAGGGAGGGAAGCAGGCGGGGTGGGGGAGAAGGGAGGGAAGTAGACCACTGCAGGAAGCCCTATTGCAGGAATCTTCCTGCAACAGGCCTCTAGTATTGAAATAAGATGACACAATAGATGATATGTATAATTCTATTATTTTGATGGGATAAGCCTCCATATTTAAATTCAAATTAATTGGTGAGAGGGAAAAGCCATGTTTCAGAATAGTAAATTTGCTATTATTTTAATTTTAGATATTATAAATTCAGACTACTTAGAACTTGAGTAAATATTATATTTTGGTTTTATAATAGTGATATTATGGCATATATTTACATTACATAAAGCCTAAAAAATAGGTTATTTGAAAATAATATTAAGTTGGTGGTTAAGTGCATAGTAATCTCAATCCTACCAGAGGAATATTCTAATACTACCTTTGGCTAAAAATGTTTGATGAATAAAACATATGTGCAATATACTATACAAGAGAATATATTAATATATATTAATGTATATAATTTATATTATATTTATATATCAATATTACATCTTTTTAAATAATAACTGTTTTTATAATTATGGTCTTATAACTTTTGTAAACTCATAATGTTTATCCTTTTTTGAAAGTACTAAGCTAACCATGTGATAGTTGGAGGTAAAAGTAGGTATAAGGATGTTTCCCTCTCACAATTTTTTATATTGAGTTTTATACCTTCACTTCCTTATTAATTTTGAAATAAATTAAGGAATCATTTTGTTGATCCAAATTTGAATAAATAAAAATTATTAGTGCAAATATTTTTATTTGCACTGGATGGGAGGGGGGTGGGGGTGGGTGGGTGAGGGCATGTGCCAGCGGGTAGAGGAGGCCAGGGGGAGGTCAATGGGGGAAAAAGGAGACATATGTACTTCTACTTGTAATACTTTAAACAATAAGATAAACTTTAAAAAAAAGAAATAGGATCTTTGCAAGTACAATTAGCTAAGTTAATGTAAGAACATATCAGATTAGGGTAGGCCCTAAATTCAATGATTGTATCATAAAAAGAGCAAAGGGCACACAGACAGACACACAAGGAACAAGGCCATGCGAAGACAGGTGGAGATTGTAAACATGCAGCTGTCAGCCAAAGTAATGCTAAGGGTTCCTGACAACCAGTAGAAGTTAGGAAAGAAGAATGGAAAATACTATTTATCAGATCCTCTGAGAAACCAAGTTTTCTAACACCTTGATTTCAGACTTCTGACCTTTCTGAACTGTGAAAGAGAACTTCTGTTGTTTTACGCCTCCCAGTTGGTGTTAATTACAAGTGATAGGCAGTTAATGCAATGCATGACTGTGACAATTACAGCTCCTTTACCAAAAACACCTATCTATTGCATATCACTTAGAACCTAAAGAGAAAATATACTGTAACAGCTGATAATTAATTTAATGTCCACTCCTTTTTCGGGTTTAACTGATTTGAAATAATAGCAGAACTATTAATCTGCAGCAGATTAGGTTCTGGACAAAGAAAATTTATGCACTAGAATTTTTAAGGGGACACATAAAAGATAAAGTTTATGCTACAAAATCGGCAACAGTTGACAAATTGATCTTGATGTTTGCAATTCCATTGTTTTTCATTATCATCAGTGCTGGGACCAGAAAGGTCATTGGTTTGAAAACAGGCATTAACAAAAAAAAGTAATTTCTGTATATTCTTTTGCATTTTTAAAATTAACTGTATTTTAATAAACACTGACTTTATAATCATTCAAAGTGTGCATACATTTTTGGGACATTCTATATAATGCCTACATATGTGAATAATATGTACACAGATACTATATCAATAAAAACAGGATATCTCAAATACCAACATGTTATATGTGAATAAAGGCGAGAGAATTTCCAAAGATAGAACATGATGGCTTGAGCTTGAAAGTGGGTTTGAGTTTTATCTTGACTGATGATTAGGACTTGTGATGAGGCAGATTAGAGAGGATTTCAAGTTTGGTGCTAGAGTGAGCAATGACATAGATTATAAATGTAATTGAAAAATGATTAACAGATGAATGTTATGCTTACATGGTATTATTTGGTATGATGTAGAGACCATGAAAGTCTCAGTGACATGATGAAACTATTATTTTAAAAAAATATTCTGCCTTCTCCTCTTTCTCCTTACTATATTAGCAGATCTAAATATGATTCAGTGTTTATGACATACATAGCGACTTTCCCAGAGTCCCAATTCCTTCATTTCCTCGGTTCAAATGAAACTGTTTCATTCCCTAAGCACTTACATTCATCTCTGCTTTTCCAAGTATATTGAACTTTATCATATCTGTGTTATAATAACGTTGTGGTGTGTTTGTATATATATTATACATCTGTTATTTGACTTCAAAGTTGCTGAAGTAGTCACATATTTTAGACATTTTTATCTAGAATGCAGCAATATATATTGCATATATTTGGTGCCCATTAAACATTTGCTAAAGTGAAATATTATATTTATCTATATCCATACATATTTAAATTCACTGGCAATTTTATATTTATATCTGTAACTTCAAGAAAACACTGTGGGTAGAACTTGTATGTATTTAAAGGAGATCTGATATACAACTGCGTTTGCAACTGAATGCTATAAAAATAATGTATACCATATATTGGTGTGTTATTTAAGGGTATGTATAGCAATACCGCTGATATCTGAATATGTTGAATTCTGTGGTAAGTATGGTTGGAACATGAAGTGTAGAGCTAGTTTTTCATTCAGCAAACCAAATGCTTTTAAGTAAGGCTGAATTTACACTGACCATTCATAAATCTTGTCAAAAATTTCAGCAGAGGCAAAAATGAATATAAGTAAGTACAATATATTACTATTTACTGTTAAGTATGTATTGCTTTTAAAATTGTTTTCTTCTATAATTCTTTGTGACTCAATGTCATAAAGAAATAATTTGAATACAGAAAAATGCTGGAAACACAAATTATTTTAGCAAGTAAGCTTCCTTATTCAATTCAAAATGGGGTGGTTTTTGTTTCTTTAACAAGCAAAGTATTATTGTTGTTTGTTTGTTTGCTGTCATTTTGCCAAATAAGGTAACATTCACAGTTTCTGGAGATCAGAACATGTCTATCAAAGAGGGCATCATTCGAACTCCTATAGTAACTAATGAAATGTGATTCCTTTCTGCAAAGTTAAATTTTAAGCAGATGAAACAGTGATTAAATAAAAACTTCAGATAGCTTTTTGAAAAAAATATTAAACTGAAACAGTTGTTTTATGTTCTTTTTGTTGCACTTTAACTTCATTCATGGAAACTCATTAATATTTATCCCAGAAATGATACTGCAACATATATGTGAGTACTTAGATTTGGCCCTCAGGGAGATTTTCTTAAGGACATTTTGCCAGTCCAAATGAAGAGGCTGAATGGAGTTTTAAATGTATGTGCTCACAGAGGTGACTCCCATAGTATTTTTCCCCTGTGCCTCACTACAGTTCTAATAAGCAGAGTTCTGAAGTCGTCAAACTCCAGTCTCCCTTTGCCAATTAATCCCCAGCATCTCATTTTATATGCCTGGCAGTCTGTCAATTACCAAAGGTGGCTTTGGCTTTTGTTAAATGTTCACATTTTCATTTTTAATAAGATTCATACTTTTTAACCTAGCTATCACCAAAATATCATCAGTCCTAATAATTGTCATACTTAACATTTTCTCACATATTAACTATATCTATAATTTTAGTTATATCTCCATGCTTCATGAGGTTAAATATAACATATTTTAATTTAATATAATAAAATAAATTTAAATTATTCTCCCATTTTCAAAAAGGTCAATTGATTCCATTATATCTAATTATACCTTTTATCTTGCACTTACCACCTCCCTAACTGAAAACCTAGCATAATATTGTGTTACTAGAGGCCCAGTGCATGAGATTCGTGCACTCAGGGGGGTGGGGTCCCTCAACCTGGCCTGCACCCTCTCATAGTCCAGGGGGCCTTCGGGAGATGTCTGACTGACAGCTTAGTGCTGCCACAGATGAGGGAGAGGGTCCCACCACCGCCACTGCACTCGCCACCCATGAGCCTGGCTTCTGGGCTTCTGGATGAGTGGCACTCCCCCTGTGGGAGCTCACTGACCACCAGGGGCAGCTCCTGTGTTGAGAATCTGCACCCTGGTGGTCAGTGCACATCATAGCAAATGGTCGTTCCACCATTCAATTTGCATATTACCCTTTCATTATATAGATTATGTTTTTCTTTGTCTTACTCCTATTTGTTAGAATAAAACTGTTTAGCCATTGTAGCTCACTTGATTCTACACAAAGAAAAAACAAACAAACAAAACAGGAAGGAAACACAAGTACAAAGTAAAAATTTCTAATTTTCAAAAATACTTTCTCTACTGAGACAATAGATTTGAAATATTTAGTCAGATACATTCAAGTAATTATAGAAAATATCCCAGACATTTAAATATATGCTTATTATATCATTAATATTGATATATTATTTGAACACAAAGGCCTAATACTACATCTAAAAATATTGTTAACTTCAATAGTATAAATGATACTTTAGATCATAATAGATTATATACATAGAATTATAAATTTAACCATGTATTTTAAACTTTAAGACTTTAATTTTATCTTTATAGGATCAGTAGTGTTCAATCTATGAACACTATATAAGAAAACCTTGTGATGATAACTTGAAATTACAGATTTCTGGGTCCCAACCCTCAGTAATTTTGAGTTGGATCTGAAGTGGGATAAAAGGAAAGGATATTTTTAACAAGCTAATCACATGATTCTTAAATAGGTGTTAATAGAAAATACAATCATACAGGGGTAAGATTTATGCAGATTCATATATTTTGAATTTACTAACAGTTCCATCTTATTTTAAGGAAATTTTGATAGAATTATAATTTACCTATGCCAAGCTATTTTTAAAAAATTCCCTGCAATTAATATTGGAACTTACTTTATTACTATGTGAGTCTGAAAAAGTAAAAATCTGCCATATGTACATATGAAATGTATAGCACAGCCTTTTTTTCTTCATTATAAACTTATGGAGAAACTACCTAAAAATCAATAGCAACATAGCTATAATCTTTGTCATAATTAGCTTGATATTACTGTCTGCACAATGTTTTATATATAATGTGCTATTTAGTTGCTATGTAAGAAGAAGGGGAGGGTTGATAAAGGGAAGGCAAGGGCAGAGGACCTGTGATTAAATAAATTTGGAAAATTTGTCAGAAACAAAGGTCCATCTTAGTGGCCCATCCCCTACAATGAGTGTAGGCAAAGGTTTATTACTTTAGGCAACATTAAATCATTAATATTTGTTGAATATTCCTTGAAATGTGTGAGCCATCATTGTTGATACTGTATTAAAATAATAAATCATTTTGTGTTTGTACAACCAGAGTTAAAGCCATTATTTTTCTTTAAGCTACTATTGGCAGGAGTACATTTGAGCAAAAGGAAATAAACATCATATGTTATAGAATGTGAACTGTTGTAAAAATTGATTGCATTTATTCTTAAGTCTAAAATGATTAGTGACATAGTCTATAAATGATGTAAAATGTGATGGCTACTTATTTGAGGATAGCCTTAATAGTGTTTCTAGTTTTTACTGAGGGAGGCATATAACAAGGTTTGAGACAATTAGTCATTGCTTGTCTTTTTGTTCTTTCCCTACACTGGGAATGTCATTTTATATAACATCAAGCTTAATTTCTGTTTGACTAGTAAAGTTCATGATGTTTCACCTTTATTTATTTATTTATTTTAATGTACTTTTATTGATTTCAGAGAAGAAGGGAGAGTGAGAGAGAGAGAGAAACATCAATGATGAGAGAGAATCATTGATTGGTTGCCTCCTGTACATCCCATACTGGGGATCGAGCCTGCAACCCCGGCATGTACCCTTAACCAGAATCAAACCCAGGACCCTTCAGTCCGAAGGCCAATGCTCCACATGATGTTTCACCTTTAATTAAGAATTTTAGGAATAAAATGTTCCCAGAATTGGTTAACAACACATCAAAGCTGAATGACTTTACTGGATTATTTTAAACAGTCTGTGGTTATAATTAAGGTTTTGGAAATTCATTAGTGTGTTTTTAAATAGCAATGTAGGATAGATATGGATTCAATGAAAATCTTTCTTCTATGAAAGAATAATTTATTATTATTAAAGTTGAAATTTATTGAGTACATATGTGCTAATCAATGTGCAAATAATCATTAGGAGTAAACTAACTGAATGTAAATATAATCTTTACATAATTGTTACTATTGTCAACCCTATTTTACAGATGGGGCATTGACAAAATGTATATGTAGCTATCTCAAAATCTAACAACTAATAACAGAATGTAAAACCAGGTGATTCTGATTCTGCTATATAATATTAAGTTAATGGTTGTATAAACAAAATAGATTTAATTAATCTAATTTGTATTTTTATAAACAATGGGCATATTTAAAATAAAACATGTAAATTTTCTGTACATAATGTTTGTGTAATCTGGTTTTGAGTCCTGTCTACAAAACTAGTGAATTAAAATAGGACAATATCACCCTTCAATTTTAGCAATGCTTTATTTCTATAAGCAAATACTGTTCTCTAGTGGTAGCTAACATTCCTGAAAATACGACTTTGTCCTTCACTTAAATGGCAAATAGTTGTATTTTCTGTCAATCACTTTTATCTTTGCAGTGTAAGCAAAAGGCGATATGGCTTATTGCAGAATATGAGGGTCATCATGAAAATTAATTTCAATATTCCTTGAAATGTGTGAGCCATCAATTGTTCAGAAAAGCCTTGAGCATGAACAATGAAATCATAAATTCTCTTGCAATCTGTCCTTTGTATAAAAGAAAAAATAAAGATGAATGTAACTCTAGATTGTATATGTCATCAATAATGCAATGCATTCAACCCGACATGAGAAAAAAAGTGTTTGATGTGTTGAGAACATATACACTAGTTTTATTGAAATGTGTATTAAAATTTTGAGGAAACAGCTATTGAGGACATATAAGTTGTAAATGATATATAGTAATTATAGATGATAAACAATAGAAGATGGAAATGACAGAACTTAAGGCAAAAAAAGTATAGGAATTAATACTATTGATTGCTTAGTCTGCATTGAGAATTACCTATTGTAACAAAATTTGTTGTATTTAATAAAAATGTAAGTTGACTTGCTATTTAAAACCCTAAAATTAATAAGTATTTCATAACCACCAACATCCTATTATTTTAGCAATGCCCTCACCCACTACTGAATAACCCGTTGGTCAACAATTAGAGATTTTAGACCTGTCTGCGATTCTCCTGAAGGCTGGAGAGGGGTAAAAATATTCAGCAGGATAAA
Source organism: Corynorhinus townsendii (assembly GCA_026230045.1). Taxonomy (NCBI): domain Eukaryota; kingdom Metazoa; phylum Chordata; class Mammalia; order Chiroptera; family Vespertilionidae; genus Corynorhinus; species Corynorhinus townsendii. The sequence goes on from JAPDVU010000015.1 coordinate 16,351,584, forward strand.
ATTGAAGAAAAAAATCAATTTATTTGGGAAACAAAAACTTATAAGAAACGAATATGATAAAGATTAAAATAATGACATTTAATAAGCATAAATAGTTTGGATAACAATAAAAGCATAACACGTTAAATAATTCCATAGGGAAATGAGAGCTCTGCATATCAGCATGTCTGAGCTTCTATCATAGAGAACCCAGTAACTGATTTTTTTATATAAGAATGGTAAAAAATAATGAATTAAGAAATGGGAAAAAATCATTTAAAAATGACATGAGCAGAACAGACCTTTTTAGCTGAAAGGTCAGGACTATGGATGTGAAAACTTTGTTATCATTGTATATTTAGCTGGAGTAAAATAGTATGTTGATTTTAATTCAATGAGAATGTGTGTAGATTATTTTTTTTGTCTTAAAGAAGGCAACACTGATATATAATTAGTTTTAAATGGCAATTTGAATAAAATATAACGTGTTAAACATGACGAAGAGCATGTGTGATCAGCTTTCTTAACAATTTTATGTAAAAAGTAATCATAATAATGTTATATTTTAATTATACTTCATTGCCTTAAAATACAATATGGGAAATTACAAGCTCTATATAGTTTGCATGCAGTTGTAGAATCATTAATCATTTCCCTTACTTTCTTCCTCATGCAAACATTTAAAAATTTAAAAATAACTCTAAACAATCTTTTCTTCAGGAAAAAGAAAAGGTTATTATACAGTCGTTTATATCATAAAGCAATCCTCTATTAGTTTGTTCTGTGATTTTCCATTAAAGTAATGAAACAAAATTTTAAAAAGGGGCACAAATTAGAGGACTGTGTATGACACAAATTTTATTTTACCAAGAGTTATTTTAAAAATTCATATTGTGAAAAGCAGATGAGAAAGTACTTATGTGAAACATTATTTGATAATTAAGATAAAATGTGTCTCCTCACCACAAAAATGATAAAATACACTTTCCTATCTTTTTTAAACACTGACACAAACTTGGAGGTGTATGTACCTAATGCATAAAGATAGTTGAAATAAAGTAACTATTTCTGTGTTAATATACAAAAATATATTTAAAATATCTATTATTGTTTAAGGCTTTTTGTTTGTTTGTTTGTTGATGTTCTCTTACCATTACATAAAGACTGATAACAGGGGTTATACATGTTTACCTTCACTGTCTTTAACCTCTCTAAAAACATTCTACTCTCAGTATAGAAAATTAAATAAAATTGTTAGTATATTAAGAAGCTATCAAAAAGTGTGTTGACAAGCATTATTCTGGAAGTATGTGTGGTAGTTAACTAACACAACTATTAGGCAAGCATTCTTAATTTATAATGATTACTAGTGGCCTGGTGCACAAAATTCATGCACAGGGGGAGGGGGGGAGTGTCCCTCAGCCAGCCTACACCCTCTCCAATCTGGAACCCCTATGGCAGTAGTCAGCAAACTCAGTAGTCAACAGAGCCAAATATCAATAGTGCAATGATTGAAATTTCTTTTGAGAGCTACATTTTTTAAACTTAAACTTCTTCTAATGCCACTTCTTCAAAATAGACTCGCCCAGGCCATGGTATTTTGTGGAAGAGCCACACTCAAGGGGCCAAAGAGCCTCATGTGGCTCGCGAGCCACGGTTTGCCAACCACTGCCCTAGGAGGATGTCCGACTGCCAGTTTAGGACGGATTCCTGTGGATCCAGCCTAAACTGGCAGTCGGACAGCCCTCTCATAATCCGGGACTGCTGGCTCCTAACTGCTCACATACCTGCCTGCCTGATCGCCCCTAATCATTCTGCCTGCTGGCCTGATCAACCCCAAATGCCCCCCTGACGGCCTGACCGCCCCCAACTGTCACCCCTGCCAGCCTGCTCGTCCCCAACTGCCACCCCCTGCTGACCTGCTCGCCCCCAACTGCCCTCCCCTGCCAGCTTGTTCACCCCTAACCGCCTCTGCCTTGGCCCCACCACCATGGCTTTGTCTAGAAGGACGTCCAGAAGGTCTCCTGCCTGGTCTAATTAGCATATTACCCTTTTATTAGTATAGGTGGTATTTAGCAGTTGTAAAGAATGTATAATGTTAGATTTATTTTGGAGGACCTCTCTAAATGAATAAAGTTCAATCAACACAACATTTATTCCCAAGTGTGCCTAGATCTCAAGCCGTGAAGTACAGGTGAGATTTCCAGAGGGTGGGTAGAGCCTGGTAACAGAAGTGCATCACTAATGGAATCTACATAGAGTTGAACAGCTCAGTGAGAATGTAATCTCTGAGTTGCTTAATTGTCATTGCTTGGCATTGGTGTATTCAGCAGAAGAAGCAAATAATTTGCAACACAATGCATCACAAGGAAGAGTCATCCCCATCATTTTCCTTGACACCTACCTCCAATAGTATGAGACATGAGTAGTGGTAAACTTGTCAATATACAATTGCATTTTCTAGTCATTCAAGGGGCTGGGAGTGCAGAGCAGTTTCGTCTGATTGAAAAATTTGAAGTTATATGATATTGCTCACCCTTAAGAACCAAATTTAAAATCATTATATGTGGGAACCTGTCCAAGACTGTGAATGATTTCTGGTTTTTGTACATATGTGTCATAAAAATTTTACAACCTCTAGTTTTAAAGCCAATTGATTTTGAGATAATAACAAAGGCTTCATTGAAGAACTGCTGTAAAGAAGTGCAAACAAATCTCAAAGAAACAACAGATTTGGCAAATAACAGGGGACAGGGAAGAGATTACATTTGAAAGGCAATGCTTTAAAAATCCTTAGAAAACACATTGTGATCCAGGGAAGAACATAGAAGGAACAAAGGAAAATAATGTTTAAGGTCATTGTTTCAAACGCTCAAATTATATTTTTATTTATTTTTTGAAATATATTTTATTGATTTTTTTACAGAGAGGAAGGGAGAGGGAGAGTTAGAAACATCAATGAGAGAGAAACATCGATCAGCTGCCTCCTGCACACCCCCTATTGGGGATGTGCCTGCAACCAAGGCACATGCCCCTGACCAGAATCAAACCTGGGACCCTTCAGTCTGCAGGATGACGCTCTATCCACTGAGCAAAACTGTTTAGGGCTCAAATTATTTTAAAAAGTGTGAGACACAGAACAATTAGGCAAATGGCTTTCATTAATCTAACACTCTCCTTCTCCAGATCTTGGATTCTGACGAGAAAAACACTTTATCATTCTGAATATTCTTTTTTTACAGTACTGACTACAAACCTATTGGGCCCTCTATGCTACTTTACTACATTCTCTTTATCTACCAATTTTTTTCAAGCTCCTAAATCATTCTTTCATTCCTTATATCTGTCTTTAAATCACTAGCACTCCTCTCCTTACTGTTAGTTGGTCACTTTACTTCCCCTTTCACTGAGAGTATGGATTCAATCAAAAGAAAATCACTGTATTCAGGTACTACTACATGTTTCCACATAATCAGTGAGATTCATCATTCTCTCCTGTTAACAGAGGGGCTATCTGTGCTCTGCTAAACCTAGTTTGTCCAATTTTGTACTCAGTTCTATACCTTTTTACTTATTCAAGCAGCCCCCCCCCAAAAAAAAATGGCCCTCTCTTCCATAAATTGTATTTTACATGGATTATTTTTTAGATCATCCCATCAACTAACAAGATTTAATCTTATTTTAAACAAACAAAAACTTTAAAGCAAATTTTTAATCAAATTCCAATTCCTTCTACCTTCTGCATAGCTTTTCTGAACTGTCCTCACTTTTCTTTATTTTTCTGTTGCTCAAATGCATCAACTCTCTTACCTTCTATTTGATAGCTATAGTATTCCACACCTAGATCACTTTCAAAGAGACATGGAAGCATGGAACAGACATATCTCAGAGGAAAGGGGAGAAGAGGGTGGGAGAAGAGATTAACCATAGAATTTATATGCATACTAGAGGCCTAGTGCACAAAGTTTGTGCACGAGTAGGGTCCCTAGGCTTGGCCTGTGATCAGGGCCAATCAGGTCCCCTGCCTCCTCCTTCTCTCTCTCCCTCAGAGCCCTGCCACTGCCACTGGTCACCCACCACAGTCCCCGCTGCCCCCTGGTGGTCCACACATGTCATAGCAAGGGGACACTTTACATATTAGCCTTTCATATAGATAGATGATAGATAGATAGATAGATAGATAGATAGATAGATAGATAGATAGATGTAGATATTCATAGCCCATGGGCACATACAATAGTGTTGTGAAGGCCTGGGGTTAGGGAGAGCCAAGTGGAGGGGGCAAAAAGATGGAGGACATCTATACTACCATCAACAATAAAAATAAGTTTAAAAAAGATTTGGCAAGTCTGAAAAGACTTTGAGTGGAAGTACTTTGGTGCTATAATAGACTCGACTCTGTGTTCACTGCCCAGAGTTCCAAGATAGGTACTTATTCAGGAACCCTCCAGTTATGCTGTTCTATCTGATGCTGTGAAGGCTGTTTTGCTGGTCAGGTTCTGGAATCTACCTCAGGAACTCAAAGCAAGAAACAAAAGGGACTACTGAGCATGAGTGTTGTAGAAAAATAAAAGTAGCAAAACTTTTATTTATAACTGATTTTTAAGAAATGTCTTTATCATTATGTAGTGATACTTTAAAATCCACTTTAGATCTAGGTCTTACCAAGTTGTATATGTCATGGTTCTCTAGGAAAAAAAAACCAAACTGAATCTAAAAAATTTGTATATATAAAGGCATTTATTTTAAGACATTTTCTCATGTGATAATAAGGAGACAGAGGGAAGCTGGGTAGATTGAGACAGGGACCACGGAGTGGGGAGGAAATAAAACTAGGTAGAATTACTAAGGCATCCCAACTGGGCAGGGAAGGAAGGGCACTCATTCATGAGAGAGGCATGAACTTTAAAATGTATGAACATTGCTAAGACAGGCAGTATGCAGAATACCAATGACAAGGCATATAAACCAATCCAAAGGATATTGCTAAGGCAGAATTCTTTGAAAGGACCAAATAGGAGCTAAGACTGTACCCACCCCCTAAATTAAAAGGCATGGACTTTCTCTTGGGCACAAGCTCTCTCCCTCATGCAGTGGATTCCTGACTTTCATTCCTGTGGTGGGGGGTACATTCCTGCTCCCACATGGCTTATGGCCATGTGGCCTCCACACATGGACTATTATACTTTAAGTAGCTTGGATGCCAAACTCCTCCCGACTGTAACGTGGAAAGGAAGCTCCAGGCACTGGCCTGCTCCTACAACCCCAGCTACACCTTTTCCAGGACTGGATCCTCCCAATAAACTTGGCTCCCATTCATTGATTTTGTCTGGGACTTCATTTTTGATTTTTGAGAGACAAGAACTGGAACTCAAACAACACACAATTTTTTTGGTATCAATAAGGGAGGTTGGGAAGTCAATAATTTGCAGGGTGGGCTGGCAAGCCTGAGACCCAGGCAATGCTGCAGTTCAAGTCCAAAGGCTCTCTGCAGATTTCCCTCTTGCTGCATAGGAGATTAGTCTTTTTTTCAATTCAAACCTTCAACTGATTGAATGAGGACAACCACATTAGGAAGGGCAATCTGCTTTACTCAAAGTCCACTAATGCATATATGAATCTTATCTAAAAACACTCTCACAGAAACATCTAGAACAATGTTTGGCCAATATCTAGTGGCCCAGCCAAGTTGACACATAAACTTAAATATCACACATAATGATAAAATTTATAATCTTAGCTTTAATGAATGCCTCTGATACTTTAAAAAGAAGTAAGCTTAGTAATCTTGCATAAGCTAAATATTTTTTTTTCTCTAAGTATCATTATTTAATATGCTAAACCAGCTTGAGTTTACTACATGTTATATAAATTTTTCCCCAGAGATAAAAATAATATGTGGTGGTCTTACTTTCTCAAACTCAGTACAGACCCAATCATAGAAACATAAACTAAGGCTATAAATGCATTTATGAAGCATATAAATTTAAACTCTCACTTTATATTGTGTTTGCTCTAGAATGACATATACTGTCTCCTAGTCCAAGACTTGCTTTGAGAGTAAACTTTTGCACATGAAAGAAAAGGATATAATTGATTATTTGCTACACATTAAAATACAGTTTTTTGCACTAACGCTATAGCCACTGATATTGTTCACTAGGAACTATAACCTAGTTTAAAATAAGGTTTTAACTGAATAGATGCTGGCTCTGTGAATAACACAGAAAAGAGCTATGTAATAAAGGTGAGATTTAGTGGTATTATAAACATTCAGCTGGTGGGTCTCATAACCTATATTGGACTTATGTTTGCAGTAGAACAGTAAAACAGGTATAGATATAGTAAAAAATATTATTTATTATATAAGTCAAGTCCTCCATTTTATATACAAGGAAATTTACCAGAGTATAAGTACTTACCCCATTAAACTTTCATTGACGAACATGAACTAGCATGTAAATCTCCTAATGCCAGTCTCTGGGCTAAAGAAATAAACCACAATCACCCACATACCCACAAAGAAAGTCATAACCTTTTCAGGTTTTTCCTATTTGAATATGTTTGTTGCGTTGTTGTTGTTTTTGTACAGAAAGTGAAACTTTATAAAAGAGATTATGTCCAATCAATTTAATCCTGTACCAATTCTTTCCCTTCCTTTAATTAAAGTGGGCCATTATAAATGTGGTTTTGTTATTTCAAATGAAATTTAGCCTTGGCATACTCTCTCTCTCTCTCTCTATATATATATATATGCATATATATACACACACATACATATACAATTAAGAAAATAATTTGGTATGTGATTTCTATATTTTCATATGATTTAAAAACAATCATGCAGTGTATTTTTATTGCTCAAAATTTTATTTCTCAGATCCACATTAATATAGATTGATATCAATCTTATTTTAATATTAATTATTAATATTTAACATTAATATCAATCTTAATTTTAACCTTGTATCACAGATATAATTTATTTATCCATTTTTCTATTTTCAATTATTTATTTTTATAAACAATGATACGATAAGTATTCATAAGTCTTTCTAAAATTTTCTCTCCTTTTATATGCCTACTTTCTTCCACAGATACAAAAGTGGCTACAAAGCTTCCATGCTGGTGTGCTTTGATTCTGTTTCCTTTACCTTTTTTTTATATCTACTGTAGGGTTTTGCTTTGCAGTTATCACAAAACTTATATTAATTATCATCTAGATATGTTTATTTTAACCTGATAACAATTTAACTCCCATCACATACAAAAATGCTTTTACTCCCCTCCTCCACTTTTAAAAATGTTTTTCATGTTGTCACTTACCTCTTTTTATATTGTGTCTATTAACAAATTATGAGTTATAATTACTTTTATTTTTTTTAATATATTTTATTGATTTTTTACAGAGAAGAAGGGAGATGGATAGAGTTAGAAACATCGATCAGCTGCCTCCTGCACGCCCCCTACTGGGGATGTGCCCGCAACCCAGGTACATGCCCTTGACAGGAATCGAACCTGGGACCTTTCAGTCCGCACGCTGATGCTCTATCCGCTGAGCCAAACCGGTTTCGGCAAGAGGGTTATAATTATTTTTAATGCTTTTGTCCTGTAAACTAGTGACTAAAACCTTTTTCATCTCACGGCACATACAAACCAATGGCTAAAATTCCGTGGCGCATCAATTTAAGGGAAAAGGGGTCAGTGCCTCTTACTACATGGTCAGGTATGGCATGTTTTAAAAATTCTTGTGGCACACCAGTTGGAAAATGCTGCTCTAAACCTTTATAGGAGAGACTTAAGTGGTGAACACACCGCCATAAGATAATATTTTTCTGAATTCTAGTATCACTTACCTTTAGCAGTATGTCTGCCGGCGGGCCTGGGTTCTGGCCCACTGGGGCCTACTGGCCCCGGGGAGCACAGGGGGGCTTGGGCCTGGGTCCTCTGCCTTCCAATGAGCACCAGGCAGGCCAGGTACCTGGTATGGCGGGAGCCCCCAGAGGCTGAGGCCGAGGAAGAACGGCCCAGGGCTCCCCAAGTCTGGAGCCTGGAACCACGGGCGTCAGTCTGAATCCTGGGCCTCCGTTTGCCCTTTATGTTAATCGGCCTTGACCAGACTGGCTCTGGGCAGGCGGGGAACCTGGGCCTGGAAGCCGGCCTCCAGGCTGGGGCCCTGGGGTTGGCCTGGCGCGGAGACAAACAGAGCCCGTGGCACGGAAGCTGGTCACAGTCCGTGTCCGCGGAGTGGGCAGCTGGGTCCCAGGTGCACAGGTGGCCTCGGGCCCCAGGAGCACAGGTGGCCTCGGGCCCCAGGAGCAGGCCTGATGCGCGCTGGGCAGGCCGGGAAGCTGAGGCTGCAGGAACCGGAACCGGCTTACAGTCTCCACCTGCGGGGGGCAGCGCGGGCCGCAGTGCCTCCAGGGCCCTGGACTCGAGCAGAAAGGTGAGCTGAAAGCCTTCATCCAGAGGTGATGGCCTGGAACCTGGGGCCTGGGAGGGAGCCCGGGTTCGTGGGACTGGACTGGAACTTGGGGTCACAGGAACTGTCCATGCTGTGAAAGCGTCGGAACTGGGTGTCCTGAGCGACTGCATTGGGGAAGCCAGATTCGTGGGGACTCGGGGGCAAGGGCTGCTTGCGCGGGCTGCAGCCTGGGGAGCTGCGGTTTCCGGGGACCTGGGGTCAGGGGAGCCGCCTGTGTCCGCAGGAGTTGGGGAGCTGGCCACACTGAAGTGGGCCGGCGGTGGCGGCCGCCTGGGTTGGCAAGGCGCAGGCGTCAGCCACATGGGCCACCTGGTGCTCCTCGGTGAGCCTGAGGCCCCCGTGTAGGAGCCTGCGGGGACCTGGGGACACGGAGCTGGCTGGTGCCAGGATGGGCAAGAGCCCAGATTCGGGGGAGCCCGCAGGGAGCCATCGAGGGCCACAGAGTCATCCTGTTGCTGGGGTGACCTGGCTTCCATAGGGCCCCCGGTGAAACTGGGTGCTCCCTTTATTCTTTTGGGTGATGGGGGTGATGCTAATCTCTCCTACCCTCATCAAATCTAAGAGGTAACAAAGACATGCTTTTATAGCTATATTTTTAGTGTCAGAAGATTGGTGTAATTTTAGAAAATGAATAGGTCTATTCTGGAAGAGAATGGAGCTACAGCTTAAATTGTAAAGGACATCACTAACAGTATGTTATGGAAACCAAAACTCGTGTTGTGAAAAGACCAGTTGCCTAGAATTCATTGCTGGTGTCCACCTCTACATATGAAATATTAAAGATGATGCTTATTCCTCAAATACTTGCTTTGAAAAATAAGTAAATGACCGTAAATTTCTTCACATAGTCTTGCCTGGATTTTTTTTAAAGCTGCTTCTTTATTGGTAGCTCATGAGAAATGATGGACAAGATGAGGCAGAAGGTGAAATTGTGCAGGGTGAGTTTAAGTGCAGATTCAGAAAGAGCTCTTAATGAAGTACAGTGCGGGATTGCTAACTCGGACTCTGAGCCAAGTTTCTTTGGAATCTACATTGCTTACACCTGAGGCAATGAGTGTGTGACTGTGGACCACTGGAGTGTGAGTTTGTTGAGGAGTGCAAGGGTTGTGAGACTGAGAAATGCTAGTGCCAGTTGAATTGTTATGACATGCAAGAAGGGACCAAAATGATGCCTTGGAATTGGATCCCTTATGACTTGAAGGGCACTTGACCTAAATCCCTCTATTTGAGGAAGAATAACTGTCCTGCAGACTAATCGCCTATAGAGACATAAGGTAACAAGTTTACAGGAAAAGTTGTAGTTTTTAAGTTTCTAGTTAATTCTCTTGAGCCTCCAGGCACAGGGTCTATGGGAGAATACTTCAATTTAGTAATTAACTTAATCTAGTACCTTTGGGTCTTAAAAGCCTCTCTTTTTCCCGGGCTACAGGCCTGCCTCTGGAGGAACTTGCCATTTTTGTTTTTGTTTCTGTTTTTTTAAGGTGCATATAAATAATGGGAGGCTTGCCTGATTTTCTTTCTAACTGTAGAGTAATGTCACTACTTATTCTCTGGACTTTGTTTTGTTTTGTGTCTAGTCCTGGATCCCCACTGGGGGAAGAATTGTCTGGTCAGTTTCCCCTAGGGATTTGCATTCTTATCCTCTGAGAAGAGAAAAGTTACATTTCTATCTTTTGGCGCAGGAAAAGTCCTCTGGCCCTTCTTTGTTAACCTGCTTGACCTGAAGACATCTGCATCCACGCATTTCATCTGTTCCAATTATTAGCCCTTGACTTCTGTTTCCACTGCCCCTCTCCAGAGGGCTCTTGGAAGGACTTTGGCCCTCAACTCACTGATCCCCTTTATCACTCACAGAAATATGGAATTGTTGTATAGCCTATGTGCCAGAAAAGTATTTATTAAGATTTAGGTCTGTTCACTCATTCTTTTTCTCTGTCTACCTATGTAGTATAGCTATTTTTCCTTTGCTATAAACTATGCTTTTGGCATAAAACCACTTTGACTGACACTAGCCAATGTTTTAGAGTTCCGATTACCCTAACACCCCTTCTCTTCATGATTTAAATGTTCAGGTTCTGAGGCCAAGACACAACCAGTCTGTGGCTGTGTGCTTCTCTCCTTCTGGTTCATGTCATTTCTCAACTTCCCAACTCAGATGAAATAGGATTTGCTTTCTTCCTGAGAACATAAGGGCCTCCTTTTCAACTACGGATTGAGGTCTTTTTACCAATGATATATGCTAATGATGAACATTCAAATAGGCATGCCTGGATCTGGCAAAGGAAGTTTAAATATTTTATACATTTTTTAATTTAAATCACTGTTTTGAGCAGTGTATAGCCATTAGCACTGCAGTGTTTTGTAGGGCTGTGCGGTGTAACGCGACCATCACTAAGCACAAGTGGCTTTGAGTAATTGAAATGTAGATTGTTCACGTTCAGATGTGCTGTAAATATAAAATGCACAACACATTTTTCAGATTTATTAATACAAAACTAACATAATGGACTTCCATAATATTTATACTGATTATATATTGAAGTGCTTTTTTAATAGTTGTTTGATTAAGATTAATATTTATTTTACTTTTTTTAAAATGTGGCTTCAGGAAATTTAAAATTATCTATACAGGGTAGGCAAAAGTAGGTTTACGAACAATACAAATAAATAATGCAGTAATTAAAAAATAAATAATAAACACAAGAATAAAAAGTCTGTGCTTCATGTACTCACAGATGTAAACCTACTTTTGCCGACCCCTGTATGGCTCACATTATATTTTTATTGGATAGCGTTGTTCTAGGAGTTCAAATGAGCCATCTGTATGCCAAATCTGAACATTAACTCCTCATTTCTCTTTTATTTCCAATGTAACAAACCTAATTTCTCCTGTGGCTGTGGCTTCATCTGACAGAATAAATGACTACAAAAGAGGAACACACACACACACACAGAGACACAACAGTCACATATGCATTTACTATGAGCACAGATATTTTATGGGCATCTAGGGTACCAGGAATTTTTGTTCGGGGATTCAGTATGGTTATGGCTAAAGGGCACCCGTGAAGGAGAATCACCACTGAAAAATTTTAGTGGCATGGCCTGAAAGAAAATAAGCCACATAAAGAATTATCGACTATAGATATGTTTTATTTGGACCAAAGAAAGAGGATATGACATTTATATTTTACTACTCTTTTCTTTTTTTAAATATTGGGGAATCAAGAAGGTGATCTTAAGGAAGGGAGTATAGAGAAGAACCCACTGTCTGGCTCTGATAGAAATGACTTCTGGTTTGGCTGCTCATTAGCTGTGTTGTCCTGAGCAGAATACTCAACCTCTGTGCATCTCATATCCCTGTGAAATGAAGTCTATAAGACTACTTAGGTCTCAGAGTTGTTGTGAGGATCAGGTGAGATTACTGATATGAAGCATGCCCTCACAGTGCCTCACGTATACCAGCACTCAATATGTATCACCTGTGTTTACAGTCATTAACCCTGGAATGCTACCCTGTCTGCTATTGCTGGCTAGTAGTTCTACAGGTGTGCCAATTTCTCTGTGAAAATCACGGCTAAATCTTTCCCAGAGCACTGTGTGATTCGGTGGACTGTCATATTCTCTTTGGTCATCACATAAATGTACAGGCCTTCAGTTCAGACCATATAAAGTTTATTGGAAAATTGTGATAAGCAACAACCCAGGACCCAGCACGAAAATTAATGCTCCTTGATGTTAAAAACAAGAGGAATGTAAATTAGGAAACAAACACATCTACTGTACTGTAATATTTAAATGCCTTCTCATAAAAAGTTAAGATTACTTAAGATTCTCATTAGTCCAACATCAAAAAAATGATAAATATTAATATTTGCCATCAAAGGAAAGCTTAAAAATCAAAGCACAGTAAACAACTGTTGTATTTCAAAGATTACATAAAACTGAATGAATTTAAATATAACACCACCAAAACTCTTCATTTATAACATTTCTCTGTGAGACACTTTAATTATTTGTATCCAGTGCACAAACAAGGGAAGATGTGCCCTTAGTAAGAAAGGATTCAAGGGACTTTCTGATTCAGACCATGTTCCCAAAGACTTTGGTATGTTTGGGTCTACAGAGAAGACCCACATGTGCTGCGCCAACCTCCTTCTCCATTGTTCTCCAGGTCTATTTCAGGAGAATCATAGTGGAACTTGGCTCTAGGTAGATCATGAAAGGGCACAGAGTACTTCCTGTCTTCTCTGTGGTTCGTTACCCAAGCTTGTCTATTTTTCCACATTCTGAGTGTTCCAGCAGTGTGTACAGGGTCAGGAAGGAACAGAGGGAGACAGGATGATGCCATCATCCTGAGGCTGTCAGGCTTTCCCTTCGAGCTGCCACTGTGCCTGAGACCGCTCACCCAATGTGAGAGGCCCTCATCATGTCACTGCAGGGACAGAGTACTGGGATCAGGAGACCTGGGCTTTAGTTCTGGCTCTCTCTTTGGCCCTCACTTTTAATTTAAAGCGATGGCCTTGAATCTCATTGTGAAGTTCTGTGCCTCCCCAACATCCTCTGAGTCAGATGGAGAGCTTCAGGGCAGTTGCATGGCACGGCTGGCTTTAGGGCCAGACTGACCTATACATTTCCTTAGCCAATTACCTTAAGTTCTCAGCTATATTTTACTACTTTTTAATGTTTTTATTGAGGTAAAATTTATAAAACAAAATTACTCATTTTAAAGTATAAAGTTTGGTGCCATTTATTACATTCATAATGCTATGGAACCCTCACCTCTATCAAGATACTTTTATTATTCTAAAAGGTTTTGGAATCAGGCAAGCTCCTGCTCATGAGAATGCCTGTTTGCTCATGTGGTTTTACTGTTGAGGGTGGTATGACCTCAAGTCACCTTTTAGAATGCCAGTGTTGGGGTTCAGAGAATAATGTAGACACCATTCTTCTCACTGTTCTGTCTTCATGCCTCATGGTCTCACATCCCACTGCCCCATGTCTTTGGGCAAGTTGTTCATATTACCACCATCCCTGTACAATGTGTTTTGTAACCAAATTCCTAAATACCCTTAAAAGTATGTGTGTATACAACCTCCGATTGTTACACTGTAACATGATATGAAAATTAATGGACCTGCGCTTGTTTTTTTTGGGTTTTTTTTTGGTTTGTTAGCACTCAAATACTCTAAAAAGAGGCTATCCCACAATACAGTCTGATAGTTATTGCTATTTCCATAGAGATCAAGTGCAATAATCCCTTTGATTCCCAAGGCATGCCATCACTTTGCACTTCCTCACAATCACACATAATGGCTTGATTGATTATAACATAATGGATTACTAGCATTCCATTTCCTATAGGCAAGGAGATCAGCACTACACTCAAGCCAAATGCCATAATCAAACTACTTTCAAAACATCATCTTTTGGGTCAATCTCTCGGAACCACTTCTGCTATCAGTTATGTTTTAGTTGGAGATCCAATCATAAAAGGAAACAAAACAGTAATTTGATAAGGAAAAATGTAATATAAATGCTTGTTAGCGGGCAGTCAAAATAACAGGACATTATATGTGAGAAAAAAACAAATAATTCCAAAAAATGCCCTAAGGCCAAAGGGGCATATCCAAGAAAGGGAGAGTTTTGGAAGGAAAAGGTGCTCCACAAACCTGGGATTCAAACTTCACTAGATAGGATGTGCTTTAAATTCACTAGATAGTGAAGAAGCTGCAGAATGATATGGTAAACAGAGAACAGCCTTCTGGAATGCTGGCAAATTACCAAATATAGTCCTTGTGGGGATTGCTGTTTAAAAGTCAGTAGTAGAACTGGTTGTCTTGCCAAAAAGTTGCCAGACAGATTCTGGAGGAGTGGGGTGTTGACTCATCAGAAAGCCATCATTGGGAAATATCTGGATAGGGATCTGGAATGCCCATAAAACTCATTAGTTGCCTTTAGCAGTTTTGCTGAAATCACATTTCTAAAATGTTCTCTATGTGAAGAGGGTATTGCCCTGGAGGAAATTGTTCCTGAGAAGTTGCCAAGTGTTACTTGCTGGAGAATCACTGCTGAAAAATAGCCACCCACTCTGCAGGGGCAGAACTAGATGAGCATACTGCAAAGGGAAAGGGAAAAAATATATATTCTTTTAATGTCCTTAAACTACCGTCTACCAACAATGATAACATTTTTCTGGATACAAAGAAGTATTATAAAGCACAGATCCATTATCAAAGAGCAGATAAAAGACCAGATTTAGGGCTGAGCCAATCCATTGTTAACAGTATAATATACTCTAGATAAATGTCATTTTTAGCAGTCAAGATACTTAGTAAATTCAAATCATTGTGTGGAATCATACCCAAGGTATCCTACAATCTCAGAATATATTATTTAAAATACAACAATGATGGAGTTTATATCAACTTCCTTAGCCAATGATTCCTTAAAATTATTCATGAGCATTTGGAAATTTCTTAAAAAGATAATTGTGTTATCAAGTCTGATTTGCTTTGGCATATCTGCATAGTTCCATAAGTAAAAGAAGTTAACATTCTATAATAGATTGTAATAATTCAGTGCAAATGATTTGTCCAGCTTGATTTGATTCAGCGGCACATGCAATGTAAGAGAAAAGAATCACATAGCTGGCATATTCATACTTCTAGTCAGGACTTGGGAAGAGACCAGAGCAAAAATACCTTCTTTATGTAATGAAAGCCATCTGTTTTTTGTTGGCAACTGGATACAGTGAATGATTCAATGAACTGCGGCAACTAAAGATACTATAATACTCTAGGTCACTTCAAAACGCCTGCCCTCACACACATATTGAGAAACTAACAAACTAAGAATTGTTGACAGCCTATAATTAGTTGAATTTTATGCATATATGGTCTCAACTTCATGGGGGAGGCAGGCTGATAATCATAAATTATTTGTTCAATAGTGCATTTAATGTTTTTTTTTTTCTTTTTCTGTTATCCAGCCAACATATATGGGTATGTTGACATTTCCTTACATGTTTTTCTATCTTTCTTCCACCCCCACTCTATAGATTTAGACATTGATAGATAGATTAAAAGAGGAATATGGCTGGCACTCATAGGCACATTTGAAGCATCTTCATGTTCCAGTCATCTTTTATTATTATGTCTTTAACTATTGATTTGTCTTGTTTGAATTCTTGTCATGAAATAATCAACTGTTATATATGGTATAATACCTAAGAGACAAAAATAGCAAATGTAATTGTTAATAATGATTTATAGTATGAGAGAAGGAGAACTTTTGTGAATGTATACTTCCTCAGAACTACTAGAAATACTGGAAAAACAACTAAATGTAACTAATTCAGAATTCTGGAAATGGATCGGATTCAAAGAAAGAAGTGAACACCGTCTGTCCAGAGGATATCTCAGTAAGACAGAAGAGCCTCTGGTGTTTTGATTAAGGGCTATCCCCACAACCCCTCCCTCCTGAGCTCCCTGATGTGGTGGCCCTGAAACACTTCTTATCTCATGATCAACAGAAGAGCCTTCCCTCTTTTGTATCTCTTATAAAAGCACCTTCCCAAATACAGGCTTTTTGTCCACAATTGAAGCTTCCAGGAAAAGGGGACTCTATTTCTGTGGAATGTTGGCTATTTGATTTCATTCAGAGTTTAGCTCAGGAATTACAAACACAGAAAACTCCTAGGGTATCACCAAAAACAATAAATAGCATTTGGCTACAACCTTGCTCTATTGGGTCCTGATTTTAATTGGGGTAAGAGCCTGGACAAACATTTAAAAGGAAATACTGGCCTGACCTCAGTGGTTGAGCATCTACCTATGAACCAGGAAGTCATGGTTCATTTCCTGGTCAGGGCACATGCTGGGGTTGTGGGCTGGACCACTTGTCAGGGCATGCAGGAGGCAGCCAATCAATGATTCTCATCATTAATGTTTCTGTCTTCCTCTCTCTTTTCCTTTCTCTTAATGAAACCATTAAAAAATATTTAAAAATATATAACAAAAAAAATATTGAAGAACTAGTTAACCACAGGGAACTCTGAAAAGCTCCAATATACCACTGGGGAAATTTAAAAGACTGTGGGCATGGGAAGTACTGTATATATTTCTTGGAAATATATACAGGAAAGTCCTTCTAGAAACTCACCTGTGAGTTATCTTGAGACCTAGTGAAACAAAAAGGGAAAGATAAGGCTATCTTATAAACTGCCTAAAGTTTGAAGTTCTACCTCTCACAAAGATCCCATTGTCAAGGGCAGAGAAATACAGTCAGGATAATAAATGGGGAACTTCTGACCAAACATTGCCAAATCACTAAACTATATTGAGCCATGATTGTAACTATTTTCTCTCTTTTCTGTGTCCAGCGCAACTAGAGAGCAGGTCTAATTCCTGAGTAGAGGCGGTTGGGGATTGAGAAATAAAAGAAAGAGATAAGACACAGAGATAGAAAGGAAAGCTGGGCCAGGTCTCTCCTCTTCTGATGGAGAGACAGTGACCCAGAGCTGATGCAGCATGTTTATTTTATACCCCCAAATACCAGGAAATTTCATCAAGACAAAGGAGATTATTTGCATTCTTGAGTAGGCCCTGAGCAGTCCTGGTGCTAGGCTGGATTGAGATATCAAAACCCACTTCCCCACACCATGGGCTGAAATGAAGGTCAAGCTGACAACACCCTTGCCCTTTGGGCAAGGCATATTCCCAGGGCGTGGCTTTGCCGACCCCACTGGGTTCAGCTGACAATAATTAAAGAATGCCCATGTGCCTTCCCAGGGGGCCCTCTACACATGATAACTTAGGAAACTAGTTTTAAAAATACAAAAACAAATGAAGACTTAAACGAAGACCCACAGGTTGAGAGCCGTTGCTGTAGAGCCTAAGACCATCGGAAAACACAGATATTTACATTACAATTCATAACAGTAGCAAAATTACAGTTATGAAGTAGCAATGAAAATAATTTTATGGTTGGGGTCACCACAACATGAGGAACTGTATTAAAGGGTCAAGGCATTAGAAAGGTTGAAAACCACTGCACTATATGTAAGACTTGCTCAGTAAAGGCCTTAGAAATAGGCAATTATTTTATCCCAGGGCAAAATTTGCAAGTCTTTCATTCTAAATCAAAAGGACAAATAAAGTGAGAAGGTTCATTAGAGAATGGTAAGAATCTAAAGGGCATATGATATGAGAAGGTTCATTAGTGTAGGGTAAGTCCATGTTGCTCCAATAAATGTTAGTGAAAAAAGAGATAATAGTAGATGAAACATACAGACTTGGGAGTCAGTTTGCTGGGTTTGAATTTAGGCAGCAAATTTACTTACAAAAGGTGTGCTTTAGACAATTAAAGTACAATGTATTCTAGGTTAATGACTTCATGAAACCTCACAGTATAATCATCTGTTTTATTAAATACTAAAGGCCAGGTGCACAGATTTGTACAGGGCGTGTCTGGCCCCTCTTGCCCAGTCCCGATTGGGGCCGGGAAGGGACCACAGGAGGGCCCCAGGGCATATCTGACCTGTCTCCCCTAGTCCCCGTCAGCTGGATCCCAGCAGCAAGCTAACCTACTGGTTGGAGCAGCTGCCCCCTTGTGGCTGGTGCACATCATAGTGACCAGTTGAATGAACGGTTGGACACTTAGCATATTAAGCTTTTATTATATAGAATTTTCCTGTTTCCTAAAAAAAATGCTAGTACCTTTATTTTTTCATTTTTTGGTCAAGGTTTAAACAATTTTAATATGTTCATTGTTTTTTTATAATTTATCTGCACTGTTTTTGAGTAGTCTATATATATAAAATCCTAACAAGTGGTTAATGAGATATCAACTTATTTATTTATTTATTTTCCTTGTAGCTTTGTTTGTTTGTTTGTTTGTTACTTTGAGGTTGAGCTTCTGTCCACAGAAGGGTGTGTCTATATGTGTTTTGTCCTAAAACTCACAATTTTGTGGAATAATGTACCAAGAACCCCTGATCTTTGAAATCACTGCACTCAAATTCTCATCTCAGTGTTTTCCCAACCTTAGTTGCTTTTTCTGGAGTTTGTAGATTAGTCTAAGCAGTGAGGGCCAAAACATCTCACTTCAGGATTTTTCTTTTGAATCTTGGTTGCATAAACTAGTTTCTGATGCTTTCATATATTTTTTAAAATAACACACTAGTACTATATTAAATGGCCCAGCATCACCAAAATCTGAATCTTTTGTGCACCACTGTGGTATTTTATAGAAACAAATGCTCAGCTCCTTCTTGCTGAAGTTACCAGGCTTGTATATACAGGGCGTGGAGGATGTTACCATTAGAAATGTGACTGACTTCTGAAACTCATATTCAGTAGCATTTCTAAAGAATTGGTGCTCAGGTACAGATAGGTTAGACTCAGAAAAATTAAGACAAATGAGGGAAACTGGATAGGATAGTGTGATTGGAACTAATATGGAGTAGTTCTATAAAGCAACCTTTTCTGATACATTCAGTGAATTTCTCCTTTTTGGGATGAATATTTATATTTTTGCTTATCCTATATAATAAAAGCCTAATATGTTAAGTGTCCGGTCATGCTGGTCAGCCATTCAACCAATCAAAGCTCAACTGCTTGCTATAACATGCACTAACCAACAGGGGGCAGTTGATGGAATGACCAGTTGCTATGACGTACACTAATCACTAGAGGGCAGGTACTCCGACCAGTAGGTTAGCTTGCTGCTGGGGTCCGGCCAATCGGGACTGAGTGAGAAGTGCAGGACATGCCCTGGAGCCCTCCTTCAGTCCCTCCCCAGCCGGCCAATCTCCCATATCCCTTCCCAGCCCCCAGTCGTGCACTGGTGGGGTCCCTTGGGCTGGCCTGCACCCTCTCACAATCCAGGACCCCTCAGAGGATGTAGGAGAGCTGGTTTTGACCCGATGGCGGAACTACCAGTCGCTATGATGTGTACTGACTACCAGGGGGCAGATGCTCAATGCAGGAGCTGCCCCCTGGTGATCAGTGCACTCCCACAGGCTGGGCTGAGGGACTCCCCTGAGTGTACGGATTTCATTCACTGGGCCTCTAGTACAAAAAAAAGGGGAAGAAAATGTAACCAACATAATCTGAGATAAGAACATAAATTTGCTTGTCTGATCTTTGCTATTCACTTCAGGTTCTGCTCAAAACTTGATAATATTATTTCTGTTCTGACAACAATCTCCAGGGACCTGAACACCAGAATTTGAGGTATTTGGAAGATTAATGAAAAACATCCAAAAATTAGTGTGGGGAAATAATCAAATGGGGAAAAGGTATCAACTCAAAAAATATGAGGCAAGGAAAGAAGAAACCAATAACAAAAAAGTAAAACAAGAGAGTAGAAAATCTTCCAAATATTAAAAAAAAATCATACTAAAGGCATACAGACTTAATTTTCCAATTCTAAATTACACAGTCTCAAACTTCATAAAACAAACAAAAATATTGAATCATATGCTATTTAAAGGAGACTTATATAAGCATCAAGACTGATTGTTGAAAGCAAAGTGAAGGAGAATGCATATCTAAGCAAATAAAAGCCAAAGGAAGGCTAGGTAATTTCCAATTAGGCAATAATAAATATGATACAAATTTTATTAAGTGCAGTCACTCAAAAGGATACATGATTCTGTACATCAAGAGGGAAGGCAGGAGAGGTCAGGGGGAAGGGAGAGAGATCAACCAAAGGACTTGTATGCATGCATATAAGCATAACCAATGGATACTAGGGGTGTGAGGACATGAGCGGGGGATGGGCGGTATTGGGGGAATAAGGACACATATGTAATATCTTAATCAATAAAGAAAGTAAATAAATTAAAAATATAAAATTAAAAACGGAAGATAAAATAAGTGTTGTAAGGCTAATAATGCAAGGGACATTCATATAATGTTGGTAAACCTATAACTTGGGAAGAAAATAATTTTGGGAAAAATAAGGCATAAACAAATAAGTCTGAACATTTTCAGAATATGAATAAAGCTATTACACTCCTTTTATATACCTTAAAGAAATACTAGGTGGTGTTCACAATACTTTATTTATTTGTAAGAGCAAAAAAATCTGTCCCTGGAAGTTTAAATATGTGAATAAGGTATTCATTATTACAGTGCATGGCCATGAAAAATAATAAAATAAAGCTACATTTATTAAAGAGTATGAATGTCAAAATGATGAATAAAGAATATTCTTAATAAAACATATATCAAGGTCTATTTACATACACATTTTTAAAAATTGAACTAATGAATTTATGTTGTAAGACCTCTTTTGTAAAGGGAGGGAGGTGTGGTACCCAGAGGCTTTACTTTCCTTGATCTGTTGACAGTGATACAGGTGTACTTATCTTTCTTTTATTTCACCTCAACATTTAACATGTATTTTATGCATGTCCTATTTTATAATCAAAACATTTAAATTTTGCTTTGATACCATCAATGATCTAAAGATTTAGCATTGAGGTAAACATATTTGGCTGATGTAATGTAGCCATTAGGCACTTTTACTCAAACATTGTGCTTATGTTTAAATATTTTACCAGTTAAGATATATTTTTATAGTGAAAATTTTACCTTAGTAATTTATTTTTTACAATGAATTTGTTTTCCATCCATTTTGAGTCTAATGTGATATTAAAAAATGACATAGTGATGGAAGCAGTCACTTTTTTTCAGAGTTTTAGGCTTGTGACAAAAAATAAAATGATACAATAATAAACTTCTATTATATTAAGTTGTAATAGGAATTTGGCATATATACATTAAAATCCAACTGTTCAATATTAATGAGCATAATACTCAACAAGTAAAGAAGACTTTTTACAAAATAACATTTCCTACAGAATTATACATTGTTTTACTCTTAAACTTTGTGGCACATGAGACGGGGAGAACTGTGTACACTGATGATATCCAATGCAAAAACACTCAATAAGTGAAAAAAACACGGA
Source organism: Corynorhinus townsendii (assembly GCA_026230045.1). Classification (NCBI taxonomy): domain Eukaryota; kingdom Metazoa; phylum Chordata; class Mammalia; order Chiroptera; family Vespertilionidae; genus Corynorhinus; species Corynorhinus townsendii. The sequence goes on from JAPDVU010000015.1 coordinate 16,373,027, forward strand.
TATATTTTAACCATCTAATTATACATTTAAGCATTAATTCTATCTCAAGGTACTAACAGATTAGTTTACATGGTATATGATATTAACTTTATATATCTGAAAACTTCCAAAATAACTCACATAAATATTTATAAACATTTATACTGTGTACTATAAACTGTACAAGCATTTTGGTTTTGATTTTATGTTGGCACACATAACCTAGTCATAATTCTGTGTATTTAAATCACATAATAAACATCTAAACACTTATAAGTCAACCCAATAAACTTAAGGTTTTTCTTTCATTTTATTTGATTAAAAAATATTTAGTGCAGGAAAAGGTGGGAGGGGTTAAGAGATCAACCAAAGGACTTGTATGCATGCATATAAGCATAACCAATGGACAGAGATACTAGGGGGTTGCGGGCATGTGCTGGGGGGAGGGATGGGAGTGGCTGGGGAGAGGTCAATGGGGGCAAAGGGAAACATATGTAATACTTTAAACAATAAAGAATTAAAAAACATATATTTAGTACAGGCTTGCCATTAGCTTCACACTCTTCTAAGTGCTAGGGAGATAAAAAAGAAAAGAAAAATCAAGCATTTCTATGCTCTTTACTTCCTGGAAAATCAATTACTAAAGGTAACAACTGGCGACAAACAGTTTTACAGATAGTATGAAAATGTTTTGGATTTCTTGATATTTTATATTCTTTAAGATGCCAATAAATGGTCAAGGATCAAGCTTCTTATGCACATGACAATGAGTCACAGGAATAGCTCATAATGATGGAAAAATGATAGTTATTTTATTTTCCATTTAGAATAGAAACTTATGCCACTTTAAATAGTTGGAAAGGTACTAACTAGTGCTTATTTTATATAATATATATCTAGAGCTAAAACACTGTTTAACATATGGTGAGATATTCATTAAGTATTTTGAATAATATTTTATAATTTACAAATGCAGAAGATGTATTATAAAATTGTACACCTGAAACCTATACAATTTTATTAACCAGTGTCATCCCATAAATTCAATATATATATATTAATTTGTATAATTTATATATTTTAAATTATATGAAATATATTTTAGGTATTACATAAATAGTTTATACTTTTAACATGGTGTATTTTAAATATGGGTCATGAGCATGGTTATCTTCTGTTTAAAAAATCTGTAATATAAAACACATGAAATACATTTTCAATTATTTAATGTGATATTAATTATTTCTTGGCAATTCTTCAATGAAATACGGACTATAAATTCAATGATAAGATATTGAACAAAATCATTATTTTGAAATGTGAAACAAGTGAGATCTAAGAGTTTTAAAAATTTAAATATCCTATCTAATAAAAGAATAATATGCAAATTGACCATCACTCCAACACACAAGATGGCTGCCCCCATGTGGACACAAGATGGATGCCACAAGGTGGCTAGCAGGAGAGGGCAGTTGGGAGGGACCAGGCCTGCAAGGGAGGGCAGTTGTGGACGATCAGGCCAGCAGGGGAGCAGTTAGGCATCAAGCAGGCTGGCAGGGGAGTGGTTAGGGAGTGATCAGGCTGGCAGGCAGAAGTGGTTAGGGGCAATTGGGCAGGCAGGCAGGCGAGCAGTTGGGAGCCAGCAGTCCTGGATTGTGAGATGGATCCCAGATTGGAAAAGGTGCAGGCTGGGCTGAGGGACACCCCCCCCCATGAACAAATTTCGTGCACCAGGCCTCTAGTATATTTATACTAGAGGTCCATTGCACGAAGAGATTCATGCAATAGACCTTCCTTCCCTTGGCTTCCAGCACCGGTTTTCCTCTGGCACCCGGGACCCAGGCCTTCCCTCTGGCCGGAGTCTGCAGTCTTCGTTGTCGTTGCAGATTCAGGCTGGAGTCTGCCATCTTCATTTTCGCTGCAGACTCCAGAGTCTGCAGTCTTCATCTTTGCTATGGCCAGAGTGCCACTCCTGTAGATCCCTTCGCCCCCCGCCCTCCCTCTCATAGCAGGCGTCCTGCCCCACCTGGCCACTCCGCACCTGGAGCAGCTGGGCAGGCGCCATCTTTCTACTTCTAATTTGCATATTCCCTCCTGATTGGCTGGTGGGTGTAGCGGAGTGACGGTTAATTTGCATGTTTCTCTTTTATTAATGTAGATTAAATATAACTAAAATAGCCCAGCTGGCATGGCTCAGTGATTCAGCATCGACCTATGAACCAGGAGGTCATGGTTGGATTCCTGGTCAGGGTACATGTGTGGGTTGCAGGCTGGATTCCCAGTGTGGGGCATGCAGGAAACTGCTGATAAATAATTCTCTCTCATCATTGATGTTTCTATCTCTCCCTCTCCTTTCCTTTCTGAAATCAATAAAAATATATTAAAATTCATATATAATTAAAATATATGTATAATAATAAAATGGCTAATGCATAATGTGTTTTTTACAAAATACGATGTCCTAATGATTTATTGTTGCTGTTGTTTAAGGAACCATACAATTGCTAAAAAAAGGTTTTCATGTCCCAGATAATTGTTTTCTCAATTTAAAAAAACATCTCTTGTCCAATTACCTCTGGAAATAGATCAAATTGCATGCCACTTAGTATATACCTAGAGGTTATTTCTTTGAAATTATGTGTTGTGGAATCAGGGACAAATCATAAAGTGCAAATTTACTCTAAGCTGTCTGCTGTATTACAGATATTATATAAGCAATTATATGGGAGATACTTGAATCAACTCCAGTAATGCAATCACAGTCTACTTATGTAATATGATCACAATAATCTTACTGCTCACATGAGTAGACATATGCCCAGGAATCTCATAGCTGATTAAAGCAAATCATTTGGCTTTCTTTGGTAAGTATTTTCAACTCTGGTGTCTGGGCTCCAACCAAATTGTTTGGGACTAGAATCCTACAACCTGTTAAAATCAGTGTTCAATAAGGCTGCAATAACCCATCTGATTACAGGTGTAATTATGTGGAATTTCAGGGAATTAGCCAACAGTTTCCCAGCCCTTTCAAAAACATTTTTTAGATTACTTGAATATTTTTATTCTCTAAAACCATGTCCTTTGCCTTATTATCTTATTATAATGCTTTCAGTTGCTTTTTGATGTTTTAAAATAATAGAATTGTGGTTGCCTTTCTAAAATTTGTTATACATATATTTATAGATTATATATATATATATATATATATATATAAATATATATTTATAGATTAGGTTGCACATTGGCTATACCAACAAAGAAGAAAAAAAGCATGAGATGCAATGTTAAGTTATTCACTTGCCACTTTGAAAATAAGCAGCAGGTTTGTTACTTAAGCAATCTAATTGGTCTGATACTGAATCTATTGCCAGTGTTTGCATTTATCAGTGAGGTTTAGAGGAGAGGTCATTAAAAATATAAAAACTGAATCATATGAATTACTTTATCAACTATCACCAATAATTCATTTAACTAAAAACACTATCAGTTGATTTTTTGATTCAGATATTGGAATTTTGTTGATAGGAATGAGGCTCAGAGGTAGACAAATATCATTTGGCTGTGAAGGAAAGTGAAAAAATGTGGATATAACCCCAATCTTCTGTATTTTAACAGTGTTAATGTATGTGTCAATGGAAAAGCAGTAACAGAAAAAAGGACAGAAGATAGTGTAAGATTTTTATTCTAATAATATTGATTAGATTTCACAAAGATTTAGTAAAAGTAAATATTACATTAAATCCAGGTGCATATTTGTACTTCTCCTTCTGGCTGCTACCCAAGTCACAGGCAGAGATGTGATCTCATTTTTGCCTAGACCAGACATTTTCAATTCTTTAGTTCTTCCTTCATCCCTCTCTAACTTCTTCCCTGCCTTCCTCAGCTCCTTCCCTTCCCTTCCCTTCCCTTCCCTTTCCTTCCCTTCCCTTCCCTTCCCTTCCCTTCCCTTCCCTTGCCTTGCCTTGCCTTCCCTTGCCTTCCCTTGCCTTCCCTTCCCTTCCCTTCCCTTCCCTTCCCTTCCCTTCCCTTCCCTTCCCTTCCCTTCCCTTCCCTTCCCTTCCCTTCCCTTCCCTTGCCTTCCCTTCCCTTGCCTTCCCTTGCCTTGCCTTCCCTTGCCTTCCCTTGCCTTCCCTTGCCTTCCCTTGCCTTCCCTTGCCTTCCCTTGCCTTCCCTTGCCTTCCCTTGCCTTCCCTTGCCTTCCCTTGCCTTCCCTTCCCTTCCCAGTTTTCTATCTTCTCCATTTAAAAATACAGCTCACTTCCAGTTTCTTTTGCATTCTCAGGAACATATTTTTTATGTCCCTAGTTTAGCATTAAAATCCCAGCCTTATTGTGCAAATGTACTTTTGTGTTTACTTAATTATCACCCACCTGAATGCCAATATATCAAAAGTTTAAGTGCTTCTTTTTTTTAATCTATCAAACACCAGTTTCTTGTTTCTTTTTCATTTAACCTCATCATATATTTTAATATGTTAATATATATTTTCTAGAGCATTTCTATATATTTAAAATACCAATGAAGGACTACCTGTTTTTTATATAGGCATTCAGTTTAATGTAACTTAGGTTATTTATCTTTTCTGAATAATAAAATTGGATTCATACTATCATCTCAAGTTCTTATAATTTTTTACAGAAAATAAAATAGAAAAATTTAATTATGAAATATTCTCTGAAGCATTTGGTTGTGTACTTTAACCTTTTTAGTATTCTGAATTTCAGCAGATGGTCATTGTAGCTCTTCCCAACAGGGGTTTGAGTTTTTAAAGAGGAGAGAAATGTCCATCCAATCAAATTTAGAGTTCTGAAAAGGTCAAATTAGTATATAGTACAGAGCAGTTTTTCTCAGAATCTATAACACTAGCAATCTGACAGTTTATTCTTTTGGCACAATGAAGGACACTTTCTAATTTATTTAGTATTTGATATTCTCAAATTCTCATAACTATATTGATATTCTTCTATATGTATTTGAATATTGACAGTTATGTATGCATTACATATTTCATATCACTATAAAATTATGCTAAAATGTTACCTGAAATCTTAAAAAGACAGTGCTTTTCTATGCATAAAAAAGCCAACTATGGAAGACTTTGACAATATTGAAATTGTCAATCCTTAAAATACAAACCTGTGAACATCTAGACATCCACATGCAAAAAAATAAAATCTAAACACATATCTTATATCCTTCACAATAACTAACTCAAAATGGGTCATGGATCTATCTAATCTTGATGTTTCAACTTACATCAACCACCCATTTACATGATCATACTTATTCCTAACAACTTTACTATTCCAAAATCCAACATGAAAGAATCTTTTTCATCTCTTTAATGTCTAAATGCCTGTGTGACACAGAAAGGTTCACACAGTTCTTGGTGTGAGCCAAGGTGAATTAAGAAATTTACCTTAATTCAAGGCCAATTGATCTACTAATCTACTTTACTATCTAAAAGACACTTAAAATAAAAAACCACAACCTTTAATCTACCTTCTATACTCAAGTCTGTTCTTTGACTATCTATTGCATTTTAATAAGTGATTACCCTTCATAAGCCTCTATGCTTCATTTTCTAAAGGAAAAATATAGATTCATCGCTGCTACTATTCCCTTTTTCTCTACTGACTTGTAATCTTTTATCACACTACATAGGTACTGTTATCCAGAATCTAAGGATTTCTCATCACATGCATAGCTACTACCTTGCTCCTAGATATATAACTTTATTACCTGAATTATTGCAAAGCTTCTTAAGTGTTTTTTCTACTCAACATTTTTACCTCTTTGAATAATTTTAGCTTAGAGTCAGTTATAAAAATACTAGAGGCCCAGCCAGCCTAAGCCAGTGGTCAGCAAACTACGGCTCACGAGGCACATGCGCCTCTTTGGCCCCTTGAGTGTGGCTCTTCCACAAAGAGCACGCACATACAGTGTGATTGAAACTTCGTGGCCCATGCGCAGAAGTCAGTTTTTGGCTCTCAAATTTCAGTCGTTGTACTGTTGATATTTGGCTCTGTTGACTAATGTGTTTGCCAACCACTGGCCTAAGCCATCAGTAGGACATCCTTAGCACTGCTGTGGTAGTGGAAGAGACTCCCGCCACCACAGCCGCTCTCACCAGCTATTAGCCCGGCTTCTGGCTGAATGGCACTCCCCTTGTGAGAGTGCACTGACCACCAGGGGGCAGCTCCTGCATTGAGTGTCTGGCCCCTGGTGGTCAGTGTGTGTCATAGCAACCCGTCATTCTGCTGTTTGGTTGATTTGCATATTAGTCTTTTATTATATAGGATTATGATCATTCTTTATGATCTTAATGCTCTTAATTTACCTAGGTTTTTTTGCTTGTTTGTTAATCCATTGTTTTGAGTTTTTACTTGATCATTTAACAATTTTAATATTAAGGACACTGTTAACCTCATTCTTTTAAAATCGTGACTGCACTGATTGGTGCTTTCATATTAACTTTTCATTTTGGACTTTATGTTTGAAACAAACTTGGATTTCTATTCTTCCATTCAAAGGAATAAACTGGAAAAAAAGTGACAAAATTTCAAATGGTCTCTCACAAATATATTTCACATAAATATTTATATGGATAGCATGCTTTTTGAATACCTTGCTTAAAGCTAACTCGGAATGATATAGGCTGATAAAAAAAAGCAGACACATTTCAACCCAATATTTTATGAAAATATCATTTGTGTTATGTACCATTGAGTTCATATGTTAAACTTATGCTTTTTTAACTATAGGCTAAAATTATTCAATTGAGTTAATTAAGAATATACCTTATATTAATGTATGCATCCAATTTTATTCTGACAAATTTTATGATGAATATGGTTGATACACAAACTTATAGGACTTTTCAAATGTTCACAATATTTTCTCAGTCTAAGATAACTGCAGATATATGAAAAAAATCTTGTTATGGAAACTATGATGTGAAATAAATTTATTATTTCTTTTATCAAACCATCTATAAAATTCCCCAGTTTTTAAATCACTTTGAATACATAATTGTATTGAAGAGAAAATATCCTATGTAACAAAAGCCTACTATGCTAAGTGTCCAGTCATCCAGTTGTCCATTCAACCAATCAAAATTCAATATGCTAATGATATTCTTAGGCCCCTCAACCCCTCGCTATGACGTGCACTGACCACCAGGGGGCAAATGCTCCAACTAGTAGGTTAGCTTGCTGCTGGGGTTCAGCTGATCAGGACTGAGCAAGATGGGCCAGACCTGCCCTAGAGCCCTCCTGCAATTCCTCCCCAGCTGGCCAACCTCCCATGTCCCCCCAGCCCCAGTCATGCACTGGTGGGGTCCCTCAGCCTGGTCTGCACCCTCTCACAATCCAGGACCCCTTGGGAGATGTCAAAGAGCCAGTTTTGGCCCAATCCCACAGGCCAGGCCGAGGGACCCCACTGGTGCACGAATTTATGTACTGGGCCTCCAGTTTTTTAATAATATTGTGAGGAGGTTTCCAAAATATTGTGAAGGAAAATAATCTTACTTAATTGGATTTAATGCAAGCTTAATCATAAGAGTGATGAAAAAAAAGGAAAAGTGACTTCTATTTTAGTGGTATTTATATTACTAGCTTTCTGCCCCACATATCTTCATTACTGGTATGTGTAAGCCTGATTTTTAATATATTTTTAGTATGATTCTAAGCATGAAGAAATCCACTAATAAGTCATTTGATTAGCATGTACTTTAATCGCTCTCTCCTTTCTCTATTATTGAATTTTAATTCTTTAAATGAAATGCTACTTACATTCTGGCACTTAACATTGGAAATACACATTTCTATTATTTGTAATGATTAAATAATTAAAATGAGGCCTTGGGTTCAAATTCATAGTTTAGATTATATGTAATGAATACTAGTAGAAATAAAAATTGTGTTAAACAAATGTGCTACTTAAATTGAATATTTTTAAGTCTCCTCCTGAATTTATAATTTTGGTAGTCCTTCATTTTTTATACTTTATTCAGGTATAGTTCATATCCTATTTAACAAAAGAGTAATATGCAAATTGACCATCACTCCAACACACAAAATGGCCGCCCCCATGTGGTCAAGGATGGCTGCCCCCATGTGGATGCCACCACAAGATGGCTGGCAGGGGAGGGCAGTTGTGGGAGACCAAACCAACAGGGGAGGGCAGTAGGGGGGACCAGGCCTGCAGGGGAGGGAAGTTGGGGGGGACCAGGCTGGCAAGGGAGGGCAGTTAGGTCAATCGGGCCAGCAGGGGAGCAGTTAGGTGTTGATCAGTCTGGCAGGGGAGTGGTTAGTGGGTGATCAGTCTGGCAGGCAGAAGCGGTTAGGGGCAATCAGGCAGGCAGGCAGGTGAGCAGTTGGGAGCCAGCAGTCCTGGATTGTGAGAGGGATGTCCGACTGCCCGTTTAGTCCCAATCCCAATGGATCATCAGACACCCCTCTAGGGGTCCCAGATTGGAGAGGATGCAGGTTGAGCTGAGGCACAACCCCCTCCCCGCCACAAGAATTTTGAACCCCGGGCCTCTAGACCTATATAATAAAATCCTAATACGCTAAGTGTCCAGTCAACCGGTCGGCTGTTCAACCAATCAAAGTGTAATATGCTAATGATATGCTCATTCAATCGCTCACTATGACGTGCACTGACAACCAGGGGGCAGACGCTCTGACCAGCAGGTTAGTTTGCTGCTGGGGTTTAGTGGATCAGAACTGAGCAAGATAGGCTAGACATGCCTGTGGGCCCTCCCCGGCTTGCCAACCTCCCACGTCCCTCCCTCACCTGCACCCTCTTGCAATCTGGGACCCCTCAAGAGATATCGGAGAGCTGGTTTCAGCCAAATCCCACAGGTGAGGCCGAGGAACCCCACTGGTGCATGGATTTTTGCACTGGGCCTCTAGTGTTTAATGAATGGTGAGATATTATTACATTCTACCTTTGAGCTCATTTCTAGTAGGTTTCATTTATTTATTTTTAAATATATTTTTTTATGATTTCAGAGAGGAAGGGAGAGGGAGAGAGAGATAGAAACATCAGTGATGAGAGAGAATCATTGATCAGCTGCCTTCTGCCCACCCCACACTGGGGATCAAGCCTGCAACCACAACCTGGGCATGTGCCCTGATTAGGAATCAAACAGTGACTTCCTGGTTCATAGGTTGATGCTCAACCACTGAGCCACACTGACCGGACTCTAGTAGGTTTTAATCTTAAGGTTATAAATATACCTTATTTCATGTTGTGATGATGATAATAAAACATTTTAACTGAAATCTAAAAAGCAAATTAATATTTATCAAAAATATTCTTTATTTTGCTTAGGAATCATGGTACAAAAACCCTTTAAAACTTATGATTGCTCTTTGTGGAGTGTGGGCTTTTATAAAATATGTGAATTTCAGATATATGTGTAGTTATTTTTAACAAATACTGTTGAACACAATAACATCAGAACCAAAGAAAATAATGTGTTCCTTTACTGTCTTTTTCTTCTGAATATTGGAACACATTACCCTGTTTCTTGATGTCTTCTATATTTTTAATCTTATGTTATTTTATTTTACAGACATAGATGTTGTAAATGTTGTTTTTTAATAGTGACATGACTCTCTTTCTTCAGTCTCTCAGCTAAAGTGAGGTCTTATTATTTTGTTTCAATCAGGAGTTAAACTGAGTCAATGTGGTGTTACACCTCCAATTAGCTTCAGTGCCCTTGAAGACAATATTTTGTTTGCATTATCATAGGCCACTGCATCCTAAAAGATTTGGTGCTTAAGCTTCACAATACAATGTTTTTAAGTCTCGCCCTGAATTTATAATTTTAGTAGTCCTTTATTTTTTATACTTTATTCAGGTATAGTACATATCCTATCTAATAAAAGAGTAATATGCAAATTGACCATCACTCCAACACACAAGATAGCCACCCCCATGTGGTCAAAGATGGCTGCCCCTATGTGGACACAAGATGGCCACCACAAGATGGATGGCAGGGAAGGGCAGTTGGGGGGGACCAGGCCTGCAGTGGAGGACAGTTGGGGGAAAGCAGGCCGGCAGGGGAGGGAAGTTAAGGGGGACCAGGCCGGCAGGGGAGGGCAGTTTGGTGGGACCAGGCCGGCAGGGGAGGGCAGTTGGGGGCAACCAGGCCAGCAGGAGAAGACAGTTGGGGGTGACCAGGCCAGCAGGGGAGGGCAGTTAAGGTGACCAGGCCAGCAGGGTAGAGCAATTAGGGCAATCACACTGGGCGATTGGCAGGGTGATCAGGCCCCACTCACACCCACCTTGGCCTGGCACCACCCTCTTACCTGCTCCACCAACCTGCTGCAGTCCTGCTCTCATTGGAGCCCATGGGGCTAGCAGCGCCAACACTGCCACTCGCTGTCAGTGCCTTCTCACCAACTCCTTCCATGTTCTGCACTGCCCCCTGGTTGTCAGTGCATGTCATAGCAAGCGGTTGAACTCTCGGTCAAGGGGACAATTTGCATATTAGGCTTTTATTATATAGGATGCTTTCGGAAAAGTTTTAACAAATTTCAAATAATTTAAAAGGATTTTTAGAATAGTTTATGGGCACGGATGACTTTAAGACGAAGAACAATACCTATTTGGTTGAGAGTTCCATTTGGCTTTTTTGCCATAAATAGTTCAGATACATTTCTCCTTTTAAAAGCATGGATTCCAGTTAAAAATGAACACTGATATTACTTTGGGCATAGCTTCCTAAATATGTTATAGGGAAAAATATAATTTTACTTCTATTAAATATAACTTGAACCCGGCCAACAAGATTCAGTGATTGAATATCTATCTATGAACCAGGAGGTCATAGGTTAGATTCCCAGTCAGGGCACATGCCCGTGTTGCAGACTTGATCCCCAGTGTGGGATTTGCAGGAGGCAGCCAATCAATGATTCTCTCTCATCATTGATGTTTTTATCTCTTTTTCCCTCTCCCTTCCTCTCTAAAATTAATAAAAATATATTTGAAAACTAGATTAGATAGATAGATAGATAGATAGACAGACAGATAGATAGATAGAAATAAAGTTCCAACCTATATATTTCCAGCACTGTTTTTACAGAATTCTAATATCAATCTCAGAGGAAAGGTGGGGGTGGGGGAAAGTAGGTGGGGAGAGAGTAAACAAATAATTTATATGCACATATGCACAACCATGGACACAGACAATAGTGTGGTGAAGGCTGGGGGGATGGGGGACGATAGTGGAGGGGTGAGGGTGGGTTCAGGGTTGAGGGAACATTTGTCATACTTTCAAAAAATAAAGATAAACTTAAAAATATTAAATTGCAGTAATTTCTAATGGCTTTATATCTTCCCTTCTAAACAAATTTAAGAAAAAAAAACAATTATCTCACATGATTGGCTTTTGGAACAAAGCTTTTTTTTTTTTCTTTTTAAAAACTTGTAACAATAATTTAGTCTGTGAGTTAAGATTACTCCACATTTTTATCAAAATGGTAAAAATAATTCTAAAAATAAAAAAATCTTCCCAAAATATATTTTGATGTTGCTACCATTTTAATTTTTTTCAATTACAGTTTACATTTAATATTATTTTGTATTGGTTTCAGGTGTATACATGGTGGTTAGACAATCATATATTTTATAAAGTGTATCCCTGATATTTCTAGTACCCACCCAGGACTGACATCATTATTATTTTCTTATTAATTCTCACCTGAGGATATTTTTTCCATTGATTTTTAGAGAGAGTGGATGGAATGAGGAGGAATTAGAGAGAGAGAGAGACTGATGTGAGAGAGACACACACCCTGACCAGGGCCAGGGATCAACATGCAACCCAGGTGCATGCCCTTGACTGGGAATCAAACTTGAGACCCTTTGGTGCTCAGGCATAGCACCCTGACTGGTATGCTCTAACCACTGAGCATACCAGTCAGGGTCATACATTATTTTTAACACTCACTTAATCCTTGGCAATTTCAGTGGGATAAACCACCTATTGAAAGAAATTAGTATAGGTGTGTGTTTATAGGAAGCTTTTAATTTTTCATATCAAAGATTAAATCATGAATATTTGGCTTGGGAAAAAAATAGTTCAAGAAAGTTATGAGGAGATGACCAAAATTTGGGATAACTGTTTGCTGTTGGAAAATGTATTCATAGTTTTAAAAGCATTTGAAGCAGAAAATGAAAAAGAAAACAAATTCTTAGTAGACTAGTTTTGGAGAGATGGTGGTAAAGGTGTGAAGTTTATATGTCAACCAAAAGTGTCTGTATGTACAAGTCAAAGGATTTACCACTCCTTAGTATGGGGCCATAAGAATGAAGAAAATTGGGTTAAGAAATGGATGAGTCCATAAGAGGAAAACTGGGATTTGGAGAAGAAGAAGGAATGTACATGGAGATGGGCTCGAACCTGGTGGATGGTGCCTGACCATGTTTTCCTAATATATTTAACTAGAGGCCCAATGCATGAAGATTTGTGCAAGAATGGGCCTTTCTTTCCCTGGCTGCCGGCACCAGCTTCTGCCTTCGTTCTGGCACAGAGCTGCCTTCCCACGCTGCCCAGAGGCCTGGAGCTGCTGGGGCAGTGTGGAACATCTGCGTTGTCGCCCTGGTGATGACGCAAGCATCCCACCCTGCCCCCTCGGCACCTGCATATGCAAATTAGCCCGCCATCTTTGTTGGTTTAATTTGCATGCTCACTCCTGATTGGCTGGTGGGCATCACAAAGATACAGTCAATTTGTGTCTTTCTCTTTTATTAGTGTAGATTGTGTGTGATAAAGCTGAAGCTTACCTGGGAGCAATAGAAACATTTGGAGACTAGAATCAATTGTTAAGACTAGGGTCAGAGCTTTTGCAGATCCAGGGTTCCATGTTAGGACAGGCTGGCACCCTATAAGTTCAATTCTCTTAAAGAAAATATGATGAAGATCGCACTTGAAATGACTTTCAGGGAAAGTTCGTTGTCAATAATTCATTTTCTTTCAAAACAATTTCTGTACACTTTTTGTGGAGATACATGATCCCCTCATTAAAAGCACTGTGGGTCAAACTATAACTTCAGTTGAAGTCTAAAAGCTATGTTACCCCTTTGTATTTTTTTTAACCTTCTGTGTGCAAACAAGACTGCAATCTGATTGCCTGAATCTTTACACTTGTGCCAGGATTGGCTTTCTGTAGATACAACATTAATGATGAGTAAGGTGTATAGATGGGTCATTACCTACTGTATAATGATGTCTTTGTTCATTTTTTAGTACAGCACAACAGCTAATATTTGTTGTTGTGTACTCTGTCAAATTTCAAAGAATGTCTCTGGCTATGATATTGCATTTAGGTGTCTGAATTACGTAAAGCATGTACAAAATACAGGAAGAGAAGGAGCTTTCTTTCAATGTGCATCTATGAGAGGGCCCCTGTGTGTTGTTTATTCTAAAATGGCATAAAATACTACATAATCATGAAGTGTTCCATGACAACACTCAATTTACATCTCATAAATGAGTTATCTGATATATAGAAACATTCCCTTTTAAAAAATAGTTTTTAAATACTGTGTGGCAGTTTTAAACCCAGGTATAGTCATAATTATTTTAACATTTTTAGATGCTATTTGACCTCAGTTCTGCATGTTATTTCATGAATGTATTTATCAGTAGCTAAATATATATTACTTTTTATTATGCTTAATTGCTGTGTTGTGGATTTTGCTCTTTTGATTTGTAACGATGACATCTATGCATAAAGCTGTAATGTTTTTCTTTCAAGCAAAATGTCTGAGATTTACATGGGAGGATAAGTGATTTTTATTTGCATGGAATGACATCCCGCAGTTTCCAAATTCCCATTTCCCTTATTCCAGCCCTGGACGATGTGCAGCTGGGCGTTCAGTAGAGCTAGAAGCAAAGCCAGTTTCTGTTCCATGGTGGAGCTGGATCCGGTACAGCATTAGGCTAGCTGCAATCCATTAGTCCATTGTGTAGGGCTCATGTGACTGTAGGCCATGAGGACCGATGCAGGAGCACAGGAGTATGAGAGCCCCTGAGACACTAGGAGCACAAGGGCACAAGAGGGCCAAGAGAGCAAATGCTTTTGATTAGGAGATTAAATATCTCATCTCTTTCCAGGCCATGCATATGCTGGCAAGGGACCTGTTCCCAGGTGGGACTGACAGAAATCACCTTCCCTGTTTCCCCCAGACTTCACTGAGCATGCATCTAAACTGCAGCTTCCTGGCAAAGCTACACAAATGGCACGCCCATAATATCTGGTTTTCCCTTTGCTCCTTTTCAGTTATTCACACCTGCTTTAACTGTGATGGTATCAGAATGACTACAGCTATTTTATAATAGAAATGATAAATTGTACCCAGCCAGCATGGCTCAGTTGTTGAGTGTCAACCTATGAACCAGGAGATCTCGGTTCGATTCCCAGTCAGGGTACATGCCCTGGTTGCAGGCTTGATTCCATTGTGGGGCATGCAGGAGTCAGCTGATCAAAGATTCTCTCTCAACATTGATGTTTCTGTCTCTCTCTCCCACTTCCTTCTTCTCTGAAATCAATAAAAAAACAAAACTAGAAGTTTTTTGTTTGTTTGTTTTTTAATGAATTGATAGATCCTAACCAAAAAAGGACTATGACTTCATGAGTTTTCTCTAATGTAGGAACTTATTATTCAAGGTAGGGTTTTATTTCACTGAACTTTCAAGTTATTACCACTATGTTGCTATATGCACTTAGATTTTGACATGCATCTATAATGAACTTTGGTGGCCCAGAGTGGCTTGTTTTGGGGTGGCCACCAGAGTAAATCTTACTGTGCTTAATTTGTCAATTGAATGATGAGGTTCTGTGTAATGTTGCATTGGGTCAAACAAAAGTCTTGGATAAAATGTTTTTACCTGACATATATTTGGGAAAAGTGCACTGGAGCTAATAAATGTATTATTAAATATTGGATACTATATATACAATCTGGCTTTGGCCATGACTCTTGAGCTCATTGAAATCTTACAGTGCAACTATATATCATATATTTGGTCAGAATCATAGCTGAATTCTTAAAATGAAATAAATAATGCCCACTTTCCCTCCTAAATATCAAACTGGTTATAAAAGAATCAGATTTACAAATATTAAAATATTATTTTCTTTGAGAAAAATCAACACAAGATCACATGTTCAGTCTTTGAACAAATTAGACTACTCAAATATACTGCCCATTCTTGTCCTTGAGTGGTATACTGGAGAGAGTGCTTAACTACAGTGTAAATACACTGAGTGGCCAGATTTTTATGACCACCTGACGTTTGTTAAGCAAATTAGCTGTACACTGCATCGTATGGGATATGGAAGCCGAAGGCCTGTTCAAACACCTTTGCTGTCTGCAGATACCAAGATAAAACGTCTCCAATTCACACAGGAACACAAGGATTGGGCAGTCGAGCATTGGGAAAAAGTCATGTGGTCCGATGAATCATGTTTCTAGTTGCATCATGCAGATGGCAGAGAGAATTTCGCGGAAATAGCATGAAAGCATGCACCCCATGTGCATGAGTACAACCCTTCAAGCTGGTGGGGGCAGTGTTATGGTTTGGGGCATGTTTTCCTGGCATGAGTTGGGCCCTTTAATTCATATGGAACAATGCCTGAATAGCACAATATACCTAAGTATTGTTGCTGATCAAGTTCATCCTATCATGTTGATGGCGTATCCCAATGGAGATGGCTTCTTCCAACAAGACAATGCGCCATGCCATGGTGCTCGTATTGTGCAGGAGTGGTTTCAAGAACATGAGGGAGACTTTACCTTGCTTAGGTGGCCCCCACAGTCACCAGATCTCAATCCAATTTGTGGGATGAAGTTAAAAGAGCCATCAAGCAGCTGGTTCCACAACCATCAAATCTCACAGAACTGGACAGTGCTATTCATCAGGCATGGTGTCAGATTCCTCGCATCACCTTTCAACATGTGGTTGAATCAATGCCAAGAAGAATCGCTACAGTTTTGAAGGCAAAAGGTGGCCCAACGAAGTACTGATGGGGTGGTCATAATAATCTGGCCACTCAGTATATATCAGCACTTACTGGATCATCCTCACCCAGTCACATTATTGGAGACAGAAAGAAACGTTTTCTCGATATAATTCCAAAATCCTTCCTTTGCTCCTACCTACATCAACTTACACATGGAAGCAAGAGTAGTAAAGTCCTCTGTTGTTCTGAAGGCAATGCGAGGCAAACATAGACCAGTATGATCCATGTATGCTCAATGCCTACTACTTTACACAAGGACCTAATATTTTATGTCTACTACACTGGGAAAATCTAAGAGAAGTCATAAGTGTTAATAATCAATAATCTGTGTTAAAGTAATTTAAGGCCTTGGATTATCATTGACTATAATACTCCCAATATTTGTATTTTCTTCTAGTATCCAAAAGACCTGGCATATGAAAAACTTCTGTTACTGATGTTTCCTTTTTATTTATAGTTTATCCCTTTGTATCTCTCAGTAAAATTTTAATATTTTAGGGTCTTGACATTTGGATCAATGAATTTTCACCATATGACTCTAACAGTTAAAACTATATTTTAACTGAAAACCCAATATCTTTTTTCAAAATATATTTCTCTTGGACACCTCTTATTACTCTGTTCATGATTTACATTGTCACACAAATATTTAATAGTTTAACTTATATGTGATAAGCAATGTTTAGATGGATGGATGGATGGATAGATAGATCAATCAACCAAACTTCAGAGTCATATATTTGGTAAATTACTGGAATTCTCCACACAACTTTTAACTTTTATAAACTTGAACATATCACATGTGTACACACATATGCACAATCCAAAACAATACCAACAAAAAACAAAGAAACAAGAAATACTGGTATTTTAAAGATATGAGATAGAAATAGGACAGATACCTTATTCTCTGTTTTCTACACTACTCAAAGATGCTTATTTTTAATTACTTCCCAGATGTTTTTAAAGAAAATCATCTATAATGATCATAAAGTACATGTATTATTTTTTATATATAATTATTGATTTCAGAGAGGAAGGGAAAGGGGGGGAGAGAGAGAGAGAGAGAGAGAGAGAGAGAAACAGAGAAACAGAAATGATGCCCCATACTGGAATGGAGCCCACAACCTGGGGATGTGCCCTGACAAGGAATGGAACTGTGACCTCCTGGTTCATAGGTCGATGCTCAACCACTGAGCCATGCCACCTGGGCTGTACATGTATCATTATGTTGGGTTTAGTAAAATAAGATTCTTTTGAAAATAAGGCAAAGTGTTGAGGGGGGAAAAAAGCTCTCAGTATACTTCACTTAAATAAATCCTTAAATTGTCCTCTGGAGGAAGAATTAAAATCTTCCATTTACTTTATGAATGTGCAGCAGAATTCAGTGTTGAACTCTAATCACATTCACTGATTTGTAGTAAACATTGAGAAAGGAGAGCCTTATATTTTATTTGAGCACAGTGTAATATGCTACTTAATCATGATATGATTATGAAGCAAGCTGCTCATAGAAATAAGTAATGACTAAGCAGTAGCAAGCATATTTTTAAAACATTACATATCTACACACACATATATAAGCCTAAGCAACCGTTACGACCTAATGACTGGAACAATCAGAATGACGGGTCGACCGGTCGCTATGACGTGCACTGACCACCAGGGGGCAGATGCTCAACACAGGAGCTGCCCCCTTGTGGCCAGTGTGCTCCCACAGCCAACATCCCATGGCCAGCCAACCTCCCCCAGTCCCTCCCCCTGGCCAGTAAACCTCCCGCAGTCTCTCCCCCTGGCCGGCCCAGCCCCCAATCGGCCCCTGATTGGGGTGGGTGGCCAGACTTCACCCGTGCATGAATTCATGCACCAGGCCTCTTGTATAAACATAATATTAAGCAATTTTATATTTCACCATAAGTACCTTAGAGCAGTTGTGTGCTGGAGACAGCTTACAGCAGTTGGTAGAGTCTCTTAGCAGCATTTATTATCCACTTGCATTCAGTGACCTGTAGGCAGATTGAAAATGAAATGGGGCAACAAATAGGTCTGGACTGCCTGTCACTACTTGAGCCAATTGAACAGAGACAGGATTGAATCATGTGTGGGCATTTATTCCCATAACACCAGCAGTATGGGAGAGTAGCAGGTAATCTAGAAAGATCTGCTCTGTCCCTCCCCATAAACCAGCTGCTTCTATTGGATATAAGGGCAAAGATTACATGGGAAAGCAGGAATTTTAGGCATGGGGATATAGGCAAATATAATGGTTATAGGTTACAGGAAATGTGAACTGGTTTATCACATAGGGGCACATCTGGGACTCCACTGTTTTAGCAGCAAGGTTGGTAATCTTTCCATGATGATAGGCAGTTCTTAGAAAAAGAGTATGGACTGCATTCTGAGGTTAACTCCCATGTCCTAGGGCATGCAACTCTTAGCAAGGGTAGAATGTGCTTTCTCTAATCTGAAGAGAACAATCACAGTTAACAGCAGAATTAACATCCTATATAAAAAAGAAGTAACATGCAAATTGACCCTCATGCCCTCACAAGATGGCTGCCCCCACATTGTCACAAGGTGGCCAGCAGAGGAGGGCAGTTGGGGGTGACCAGGCCTGTAGGGGAGGGCAGTTGTGGTGATCGGGCTGGCAGGGGAGCAGTTAGGTGTCAATCTAGCCAGCAGGGGAGCAGTTAGGGGGCTATTAGGCTTGCAGGCAGAAGCAGTTAGGGGCAATCAGGAAGGCAGGCAGGCGAGTGGTTGGGAGCCAGCAGTCCCGGATTGTGAGAGGGATGTCCGACTGCCTGTTTAGGCCCGATCCCACAAGGGGTCCCAAGGGCTCCCAGATTGGAGAGGGTGCAGGCTGGGCTGAGGGACACCACCTCCCCCCCCCCCCCGTGCATGAATTTTGTGCACCGGGTCTCTAGTATCTTATAATTATAGCTAGTCCCCACTATTGTATTTCTACTCCTAACAAAGTCATCCACAGAGTATTTACATCATAAAAGTTGGCAAACCCGTCTATCAAGGGTTTTTCCTACCTCTACAGGGAGATCCAATGTTTAGACCTTTAGCAACACATCACTGCTTAAAATCCAAGTATAGTATTCAGAATTTATAATTCAAATATGTTATTCAGCAGAATACATTATTTCAACTTTTCTTGTGATATGAACACAAAAATATTCAGTAATTTTAACTCTGCTGACATTTAAATGCACCTCATAATTTTTTCCTCTTTGAGAGCAAATTCAAAGAGTTGAATTTTGTTATGAATTTCCAACCAAATATTTCTTCTTTCAGATTTATATATAGTTGCCTGTTTTTAACCTTTCAAGATAAATGATAAATTGCATCTCCCAGTGAACCAAGTCACTGTTGAGCTAATACAATCTTTACTTAAGATCAAATAGGCACTGTTCGTTTTACAGCTTTTATTTTATTACTGTCAGTTGAGTCACACTTTTTTCTGAAGTGAAAGTAAAACACACACACACACACACACACACACACACAAACACACACACACAGAAAACAACCAGTTGAAATATTTTGAAAGATAATGTTCTGGAAGGTAACAATTTATTGTAGAAAATGAATGTGAGATTGCTGACAAAGATCAAGTTTTGGTCAATGAAAGTCAATTTTCTTTCCTCCTCTGTGCAGCTACTCTTGTGTTGCCTGTAGATGTGAAAAGGTAAAAAGTTTAACTTTTTTTTTCTCCTATCAAGGAAATAAAATTCTCTTTTCAGCATCTTTTGGTCATTGAATATTTATTATGTATAATACATGTAGATTTATTTATTTTTTAAAAATATATTTTATTGATTTTTTACAGAGAGGAAGGGAGAGAGATAGAGAGTTAGAAACATCAATCAGCTGCCTCCTGCACGTCCCCCACTGGGGATGTGCCCACAACCCAGGTACATGCCCCTGACCGGAATCAAACCTGGGACCCTTCAGTCTGCAGGCTGACGCTCTATCCACTGAGCCAATCCGGTTTCGGCTAATACATGTAGATTTAGAGGTGATTTGTGGAGATTGTTTATTTTACGTAAAGAAATATATTTAAAAATATAAATATATCTGAATTAGCAGTCTTGGACTAGAATTGGGTGAAATGTTCCAGTTATTCTTTGCAATTGTTGAACAGTCAGAAATAGCAAATGCGCATGCGAGCGCGTGTGAGCGCGCGCGCGCACACACACACACACACACACACACACACACCACTCATATTTCATCCTAAAGTTTATAGATATTTAAAAGCTTTCTTTTGCATATTAAGGCTAAAAAATACAAAAATACTGTCTTACCCTTGAACATATTCTTAGAAATTTTAAACTATTTAGAGTCTACAGAAATTTCTACAAGACATAATTTATAGGATTGTGTTTTAGGATTATAGAGGTGGAACGATTGCAGCTCTGATTTTCTCCTAAGAAACCTTCTTTAGCAGGAGAAAGCTGCTAATCTCTGTGATAGTAAAAAGGGGATCTGGTGAATTCAGAGAAGCCAGACAGGGAAAGTGGGTGACTAGGACAAAAAGATTAATTGATGGCCTGAAAATATTCAACTATATCATTTAGAATTCTTTTCTGACCTATCCAAACACATAGACTAAACCCGTGGTTGGCAAACTGCGTCTTGCGAGCCACATGCGCGGTTCTTTGGCCCCTTGAGTGTGGCTCTTCCACAAAATACCACGGCCTGGGCAAGTCTATTTTGAAGAAGTGGTGTTAGAAGAAGTTTAAGTTTAAAAAATTTGGCTCTCAAAAGAAATTTTAATCGTTGTAATGTTGATATTTAGCTCTGCTGACTAAAGAGTTTGCTGACCACTGGGCTAAACCATTGAAATGAACTACATGTATCCTAATATATCAAAAGTCGGGCCATCACAACTACAACCAGACGGATGACCAAATAGCTGGCTGCATGGGGTGACCAGGCTGGCAGGGGGGTAGGTAGTTGGGGGCAACCAGGCCGGCAGGAGGAGCAGTAAGGGGTGACCAGGCTGGCATAGGGGGGCAATTGGGAGTAACTGGGCCAGCAGGGGGGACTGTTGGGATGATCAGGCAGGCAGGTGAGCAGTTAGGAGCCAGCAGTCCCGGGTTGTGAGAGGGATGTCCAGGGATCGGGCCTAAACCGGCAGTTGCACATCCCCCGAGGGGTCCTGGATTGGGGAGGTTGCAGGCTGGGCTGAGGGGACCCTCCCCCCCTTTCCATGCATGAATTTCATACACTGGGCCTCTAGTAAAATAATAAAATTGATAGAACTTGCAAAAAGTAAAAAAAAAAAAAAAAATGACAAAGGAATTGGAGGATGTGAGAAATATATGAAAGCTAAATGAGGAAATTTAAAAGGTCTAATATCACAAGGAAATATGAGAGAAAATCATTGGCTAAATATAAACCAATAACAGAAGGGAATTAACCAGAGATGATAATATTATAAAACTTCAGACTGAGAAATACTAGGACAATGTCTGAAATTACTCCACTTTAGACAAATCACTAATCAATTTTATTTTATAACTAGAGGCCTGGTGCATGGATGAGTGCACAGGTGGAGTCCAGCTGGCCTGCCCTGATCGGGGCCAATAGGGCTGGGCCAGCTGGGGGGAGGGGCCGCAGGCAGTTGGCTGGCTGGCCCTGCCCCCCAATCGGGGTGTAGGGGGCCAATAAGGGGCAGGGCTGGCCAGGGGGAGGGGCTGTGGGTGGTTGACTGGCTGGCCTTGCCCCCTGATTGAACTCCCAGTCAAACTCCTGGGAGGGGCTCAATTTGCATATTAGCTTTTTATTATATAGGATATCAAAGACAAAACATGTAAAGAATGAAAAGTAATGTGCAACACAAAAAAAGTGATGCCAAATTATAACATATTTTGCATTAGCAGTAATAAATCATTCTATATAATAAAGAGGTAATATGCAAATGGTTGTTACACTGTAACAAGTAATGACCAAACAGCAGGAGGGCGGGGCAGCAAGCTATGTGTGGCAGAGAGCCAAGAGTCAGTGGGCAGGGCGGCCCCCTGAGGCAAGCGGCAACGAGCTACTTGTGCACAGATTCTTGTGTAGGGCTAGTAGTAGAATATAATGATACATTGCTTTTAAAGATCTGAATGCACATTTTAAAATAGTATAGTATATACAATTGAGCAGTTAATCTAGAGGACAAAAGACATTTTTAGGCAAGTAATCACATGGTACATTTATCACTCTTATACCTATTTTCAGGAACTTACTTGAGAATTTAGTTTAGAATAATCTGAGAGAGAAGAGACTGTGATATCCATCTAACAGTACTTTAAAACCAATGGAACAAAGAGATCAACAAGAAGAAATCTTCACTGTGTGACCTACGTTCTCCGTGAGTCACCAGGCATGGGCAAATAGTGTTCACCAGGTTTATACAGATTCACACTTGTCTCCAGTGACAGGTCTGGTGCCACTCAGCAAATGTCTCATACACCAAGGCCAGCTGACACCTGCCCTGGGGCTGAATGGGTAGGGTCTCAGGGAGTGATTGGGATTATGCCAACAGATTTCACCATGCCAAAATAGACCAAGATTTGGCAATGCAGAGGAAGGCCTTTGCCCTAGAGCTACACATCAGTCCCTCCCTGTGATCTCTGCCTCTCTCTGTGTCTGCCTGGGCCTCCTTGAGATTCTTCCAATAAAGTCTACACCTCGAGCCTAGCCTGGCTGTAGCCAGCTGACTCCTCCCCAAGAAGCAAGCTCAGCATGGCAGGGCCACAAGAGTGGAAGTGTGGGGATAGTGTATCTCCTGTGGGGAGAGGCACCAGCCTGGCATTTGGTGGTGTGGAGGTTTGGGTGGGAGAAAATGAGCCCAGGACCACAGAACTCAGTGGAGGTAGTGTGGGAGAGAGACTCAGCACAAGGAACTTTGTAGCTGTCCTTTCAGCATTTTCCCTAAAGCCACACAACCCATTCTCTCCCTCTGTGACTCCAGTTTGCTCTGAGCCACCTTTCCTTTGCTGGAGCCTGGAGCCCAAGGGAGTAGCTGCAAACAAGATTTTGTGTACTAGTGCCTCATTAGGGTGCCTGGGTTTATCAAAGACTTCAGTATCACCCTGGTATACTGAATCCCTGCTGATTTTCACAGCCAGATATTATGTGGGCACCTTTTCCTGGCTCTGGTGCTCTGGGCTGGGGAGCCTGGTGTGGAGTTGAATCCCTAGCTCCTCAGAGGGGAACCTTTGCTGTTGAGATACCCCTGCCCCTCCTGATTCTTAACCATTGAATATGGATACAGGGCCAGCCCTTTTCTATGTGGAAGTGGCTTCTTCTGTAGATCCTTAGTTACAAACTTCTGTTCCATTAGTCTTCAGTCATTTATTCAGGTTGATTGTTCTATAATTTAGGTGTAATTTCTGTTTGGTCCCAGGAGGAGATGAGTGTAACGTCCACCTACTCCACTGCCATCTTGACTCTTCTATGATCCATTTTGACTTCGTTTTTGGTGAGGGAGTTAAGGTCTGCATCTAGATTCACTTTTGGCATGTGAATATCCAGTTGCTCGAGCACCGTATGTTTACATGACTGTTTTCTTCATTGTATTGCCTCTGCTCCTTTGTCAAAAATATTTCATTATACTTATATGCCTCTATTTTAGGTCTCTCCATTCTGTTCCATTGATTAGTTGTGTGTTCTTTTCCATTGTTTCCTGATTACTATAGCTTTATAATGTTCAAGCTGGGTGGTGTCAGTCCTCCAACTTTGATTTTTTCCTTCAATATAATGTTGGTTATTGTGGATATTTTGGCTCTCTATGTAACCTTTAGAATGAGTTTGTGCACATTCTAACAATAACAGTTTTCCAATCAATGGACATAGAATGTTTGTCCATTTATTTACTTCTTTGAAATAATAAATATTTCTAACATTGGAGGATACAAATTTATACAAAATTCAGTGGCTTTCCTGTATGCCAACATGAACGAGTAGAATTTCATATTAAAAACACATTCTTTATGTTAGCACCCAAAAGAGTAAAAATTTAAGAAAATATGTTCAAAACGTAAAAGAGGGGAAAAAAAGAAACTAAGAAAAACTTTAGTGAATGAAATTGATGAAGTAAGTAAATGGGAGATATTCCATGTTGCCCTTGAGGAATTAGAGTATGGGAAACTGATACTAAATGTGAGCATACAAGAAAATTCTGTTTCACAGAAGAAACCTGAAATTATGAATCTTGATGTCTTGAACAGTAGCTATCAGGAGAGAATGAGAGTGACCTTTATTACTTTTTGGTGGGAACATTTGGCTCTAGGGGAGAACAGAAAGATTGCTTTGTAAGTAAACAAATGGATTCAACTCTGTTGTCATTAAATTGTGATCAAATGGTTCTAGGGGAATATACAACCTCCACCTTCAAGGGAACTTTGCCATTCAACATTTCTTAATCTAAGTTGCCAGTTTTTTGTGTGTGTTTGTGTGTTTTTTGTTTTTTTTATTTTTCACAAAAAGTCCTGACCATACAGAAATGTGAAAAAAAAATTATCTTGATAGGCACATATTTGCAATTTCAAATCTTTTAACAAACTATGAGATTTAAATTTAAAATATCACATGTAATGAAGTATATAATAAATATATATGCTGTTAAATGGAATTATTCTTTTAAATATTCATTTTTTTCTGGATAACTCTGAATTATCATGAACCTTACTCATTTTAAATAATGATGAATTGAGAAAAAACAGTTATATGAATGATGAAATGCAAGGTTTGGTGTAATATTTTTAGAATATTTTTTCAAAATAATTTTCAAAGTAGAAAACTATAAATTATTTTATTACTTATAAATGTGGTATTTATATTTGTCTAATAAAAGGAGATATGATTTGTATAATAAAATATTTTACTGCAAAGTTTAGGAACACTTTGAAAACTTCACTTTAATAGAAAGGGAGAAAAACACAAAATTAAATGGTTTTTCCAAGATCTTATTCAGTGTTTGGAAAGGGGAAAAAATACCAAGTTTTGGAAGCAGTGTATGGGTTTCTTTCTCAATGTTTATTTTATGCAATTTAGTCTTTAATCTATTTTTATAACCCATCACACTGTTTCTATTATTCAGATAAATAATCCATGCATGACATTGTCTCTCCTTAGGAAATCTTAAAAGTAAAAAGCTGGAATTACTCTCAATTTAATTTTATGCAATTAGTTCTTGAAAAGTTAACGTGGTGGTACATAGGCAGGCTAAGTAGCCATCTCAGAAGGTGGATGAGGAAAAATTGAATTTATTTAAGGAAAAGGGATGGGGGATGGGACAGCCAAAGGGAAGGGCTGCAGCATTAAGACAAGGGGACATTGTGTTGATGATGGATGGCAGCATCCAGGACCTGGAGTTTCATCCCTGCATGTAGTCACTGGTGGGAAGCTCTTGTCATCACTGGGTCTAGGGCCTGAGCTGGTGGGCTTGGAATGCGGATGGAATGCAGGTGTGTAATAGAGTGTCTTTAGGACAGTTTCAATTCCTTGTATGATCTGATTCCTGGTGTTCAGCAAGTTTCTCCTGGTCTTTGTCCTCCTCTGGTGGGAAGCTTAAAAATGGCTGTCAAGGATTGTATTGCCCTATAGACCTAACAGTTCTCTATATTTCAATAGTAGAACACCTCATCTTTTTCATAGAGAAGATTCAGAAAGGAATTTTTATGAGACTAAACTAAAGCTGTATGCAAAGGTGGAAGCTATTTGAGTTGATATATTTCTAAAGATTAAAGAAACACTTAGTAAACCCAGTCATGGTTTTCTTTTAGATAAAATGTTATTTATAACATAGTATCATGAATTATTTACAAGCAATGGAGTCACTTGCAACAGGAGTAAACAGAATTGATGGTGACCTTCAGTTCACTGTACTGCCGAGAAAGCAATTCTCTCATTTGGGTTACACTGGAGAATAAAAGAAGTCTTTGCCTCATGAATAAGTCACTGCTTGCTCCCTCAATCCCATAATTTTACCATAGAGTTGAAAATAATTTTAATGAAAAAGATTACAAATGATTATCAACCCAGCTCTTTGTTAATATATGATTATGGTCTCTCTACTATTATGTCACTTAGAAAGATACAAATGGGCTCTTGATCTGAAAGTAAATCTCAGATAAATGTGTAGACATTTCTGCCATTATTAATGAGGCTTTGGGGGACTGTTCCTTGACTGGAGTATTAAGATTGTGAGGGAACACATTTCCTGAAACCATCTTGAACATTATTATGAGATATTTTCCTCCCAGGGCTGAATGATTGTCACAGTGACGAAGAGTGTGTCCTTGAGAAAGTCTTAGCCTCCTGTGAGTCCCACCTTGGGCTTCTGTCTCTGTTCTTACAGAGTTCATTTTTCAAGAGACTCTGGTCTTCTGTTTTTCTGTTTGTTCTGTTTTAATGAGAGAAAGGTATTTCTTATTATGGCCATGAAAATAACATTTAGAACTTACAGTAAATTTCAGAAAATAATTTTCTTATTATCACTTATTAAATAGATAGACATTCTAGTATAAAATTCATGAGTTTAGGGGAAGTTACAAAAATAATCTAAAAATTTTCCTGTTGCTTAAGATGTTTACAATAAACTAGAGGCCTGATGCATGAAGACTCATGCAAGAATAGGCTTCTGCTACCCGGGACCTGGGCCTTACCTCCAGCCCGGAGCCGCCTTCTGCCTTCACATGATGCCCAGAGGCCTGGAGCGGCCAGGGTGGGGCAGAACACCTGCATCATCAATATGGCGATGACACAAGAGTCCGGTCCAGCCACCACCATCTTTGTCACATCAATTTGCATATTCCCTCCTTATTGGCTGTGGGTGCCGCCATCTTTGTCACGATGTTAAATCTAATTTAGTCCTTTTACATTTATTATCAAATTAAAATAACTAGAAACAGGTAACCTAACATAACCTGAGGATATGGACAGATTTCCTGTGAAAGTAACAATATGTAAGAACACACATAATATTTGTTGAATTGAGTTAAATTGATTTTATGGTTTATAAATATAAACTTTAAACAGATGAGTATGGCTATTTAATACTAGACATTGAATGACAGATACAAAAATGATTTGATAAATATTGTGGAAAAAGAAAATAACTGGAAAGCATGGAAAAGGTAAGAAGAGTGTTAAGTCTGAAATGGTTAATTAGGAGAAGATTGAAACAGGAAAATTTTATAATTATCTTCTTCTACTGATGATTATTATAATCAGAATAGAAGCCCAGTGAACAAAATTCATGCACTTGAGGGGGGTGTCCTTTAGCCCAGTCTACGCCCTCTCACAGTCCAGGAGCCCTTGGGGGATGTCCGGACCATCAGTTGGACATCCTTAGTGCTGCTGCGGAGGTGGGAATGGATCCTGCCACCCTGCTGCACTCACCGGCCATGAGCCGGCTTCTGGCTGAGCAGTGCTTCCCATGTGGGAGCACACTGACCACCAGGGTGCAGCTCCTGCATTGAGTGTCTGCCCCGTGGTGGTCAGTGTGCATCATAGTGACTGGTCATTCCGCCATTCAGTAAATTTGCACATTAGCCTTTTATTACATAGGATACTCCACTGGGTTTGTCTGGGTGGCTTTCCTGTATGAGATAAACATCAGCTTAAGGTCAAGGAGAAGAAGAACATCTGGCATTAATGAATTTAAGAGATAATTGTTCAAATATAACCAATAATATTATTATCTAATAAGCAACTCATAGGATAGTTATTTCTAGGGAAAAAGTGGTACTTGTCTCAACCAGAAGAATTGTAACATCTACTATGAAGATTGTCATTGAAGATAGTATATGCATACACAATACTCAAACTACAAATGAAACTGAACATGAAGCACAGTGGCAGTTCAGGCTACTCTTATATGATTTCATTTTCTTAGAAAAAAATGTACAGTGCCTTAATATTAGTGATAAGTAATATCTAAATTGCTGTATAAAAATGAGTCATGACCAGGAAACATTTATGCAGAGAGCTCATTTCATGGAATAGTTACAATATTAGATGTTTGCTATTTTTAATTTATTGTAATTTTGTACTTAACAGATAATTGTGAGGCTTACTATGTGTGAGACTGTTAATCTCTTATGATTTATTGTAAGTTAAAATATGTTTTCTGCTCTCAAAACTTCATTTTTATAGAACTATAATTTTTTCTCTAATGACCATGATGTAATACACATCTTTTGATTTTATTAATGTTTATTATGTCTGTTTAAATAAGAGTGGTTTAGAGATTGAGTGAAGACAAAATTCATTTGTCAGGTGTTTTCCCCCTCAGTTCTTCAGTATCTAGAGAGAATAATTGCCACTGCAGTGCTGAGTTGTGCTACAAAGCTTAACATGGAAGTTTTCAAAACTTGCTAAATTTTAGTCACATTTAGTATTATTTTATTTGTATGTGTTTTCTATGATATATTCATTTAATATCTCCTTGAAGTATTGATCAACTTTTCTGCCTTTCTATCAATACTTCTATGAATTTTATAGTTATTTCAATTCAAATATATTTCTTTTTTATCAAGAAATCAAACTCAAAATCAATCTTAATTAATTTTTCAAGTGACTCTCATATGCATGTTATATCAACTAAAGCATAGCCAGACAATTTTTAAAATTTATTTGTATTTATTTGTTTGTGTTGCATGGGGGTTACTCTCTTTTTAATTCACAGGGAAATGGAATAAGAGCTAAATAATATATATAATTAACTTATTTAGGTTTTTTCTTATACCCCTGAGTTAATGCCACTGTTTCCATCTTAGATTCCTGTTAATAATTATAACTTTATCATATTCTAAGAGATTAATGAGTACTCTCTATTGGAAATAATAATAATCCTATCTAATAAAAGAGTAATATGCAAATTGATTATACCTCCACTACACTAACAAGCCACACCCACAAGCCAATCAGGAGCAAATATGCAAATAAACCCAACCAGTAAGGCCATTGAGAGCAGGAGGGAGGCTTGTGTTTCCCTGGCAATGGAGAAAGCCAAGCTTTCCACCTGCCCTTGCCGGCCCAGGCCTCCACTCCAGGCTACAAATTTTCAATTATAGAAGATAAATAAATCCCAACAGAAATGGCGGCAGCCACGGAGCTGGAGAGAGCAGGAGGCTAGCATTGCCCCTGGCAATGGAGGAAGCCAAGCTTCTGCAGCCCTGGCTGGCCAAGGCCTCCACTTAAGGTGACAAAGTTTCAATTATAGAAGATAAATAAATCCCAACAAAAATGGCTGCAGCCACAGAGCAAGTAGAAAGCTTGGCTCCGCTCCAGGCTACAAAGTTTCAGTTGCAGAAGATAAATAAATCCCAGATACGAGGGCCTCTGCTTGGGTCGCTGGGGGGCATGGCCGGCCTGCAAACCACCACAGGCCCCTCACCCTATATCTACCTAATAAATATGAGAAAAAGTAAAAAAAAAAGCCAGGAGGAGTAGCTTCTTCAAGGACATAAAATGTAACTTGTTTCATTTTATCTGCCAAGAAGAAAGAGGACGAGAAAGGCAGAGAAAAGCATGTAACTGAAAGTGTGTCTTCGAATAAAACTCATGTGATGTCTTCAGAATCCTGAATTCTGCCAGTAAGTACATTCACTTAGCTAATTAGAATCAAAGGAAGTGCTTCTGGCCAAATATGATGTTAAAATCTGCATTTCCATAACATATAATCCTGGTAGTTTTCCTAACTTGAAAAGAAACTATTTTTAACTGGAAAAATAATGAAGATTTATTTACCTTTATGTGGTATCTTAAAAATATTCAATATTTATAGATACTTTTATATAATATTTCACTTAAAAATAGTTCCATCAAAAATATTAATACCATTATTCTATGGTGAAAAAGATTTAGCATTTTCTCTTTTCCTTAGAAATATACCTGCTTCCTTTCTTGGTTTTAAGTTAAGCAAATCCCCTCAACCAAATCTAAAAAAAAAGAATATGGATACTGGAATGCTTCCACCCTATTTCACCCTAGTTATATATCTTGTTGGTATATTTTAAATTGTTACTGGTCCTACTTACTACTTCCTCTAACCATCAACCAATTAAAAAGTTAATAAATCCAAACACTTCAGAAACATCATCTATAACCATTATTCAGTCTCATTTGCAAAAACTGAGCCTTTAAGAAAATCTCTACATGTAAAAAGAATAATAATTATGTCAGAGTAGACTCCTTATGTCACAAAGTTGTGATGTATTATTATTAAAAGTTATTTCCAAATATCCAACAGTCAGTGTCAAAATATGTGTACCATTAATGCAGGACACTTTGCTGATTAACCTACATTGCACAACATCAGAAAATTAGCTAATTAATAATCTGTATAGTTGTATTGCAAAGCTTATTATCAATGAATATTTTGAATTTGGAGATAAGTTTTCAAGTTCAAACTTGTAAAATATACCTGCTGAAACTACATCTTTTAAAATTTAGTATAGGTTTCAGAGAACAAGAAGAATATAATATCTTTGAGTCTTAAAATGGCAAATGTCCTTTATTTAGTATCTTGTCTAGGTTGTGGGGTTTTTTTGCCTCTGGACATTATAATGGATTGAAAATAGGGTTGTCTTTATTTTTAAATCTGCTTATATAAGTTTTTGAAGAAGCACTTTTACAGTGTGTCTGAGATGACTTTCTTCTCAAAGTTACAACACAGAAACACTTCAAAACTTAATCTTTTTATTCTAAATCTCCTTTTCTCAGAACAAAAAAAAAAGTAGAATAATATACACCAGTTTGAGGCCCAACATTTCTTACCAGTCCATTATCCATTCTGGGTTGTGTTTTAGCCTATGTATATTCACTTTTTGAGAATGGAGAAGTAAATGTATGGATTTATTAAATGAAGATAGTATAGACAACAAGTAACATAAAATAAGTTAATAGTTGGAGATACTAGAAATCTCCAAGTTATTTCTCTTTGTTTTATGAAGAGATGAGAAAAACAGAAACTGAGAACATGTACAACAAAAGTTTTTATCATAGTGTGCATCCTAGTTTTTAAGGTTAATTCATTCTATTTTTATTAATACTTGAATCTATTATTTCAGAAATTAAAATAATTCTAAAAATAGATTTTGAATAATGAAAATAATAATTGAAAGACATATTATTATTGAACCAGATACTTCAGAAATCACTATTCTATCAGTTTATAAATTTGAACTAAAATATCTCTTCCAGTGTTTGTATATTTCATAGATGCATATTTATTAAAATAAGGAAGAAATCAAATTTACAGAAAAAAATATAGGAATATACAAATATGAATGAGCTGAATTATTGATGTAGCATTTCTGTGGCATTATATCCATATCTTGGAAATGCATTTGTTAGCATGCCCATTATTCTACTCTTCATTCTTGATAAGGTCTGAAAAGTAAAAGATAAAAAAGTGAAAATGAGCTTTACTTTTTACTTTACCTTTTACTTGTGTGTGTTTTATTCTCTTCTGTTATAACGTGAGGGGAAAAGGCAAGATGAAAAGTTATTATAACCCTGAGTGACAGAATTTGGCACAATGGCTTCCAAATGTGTAATGCAGCATACAGGGAGATTCAATGCATTAGGATGTACTTATATTGACAAAGGAGTCATTCTTTGTAGTGTTTAGAAGAAGTATTCTGCCATGACCCACATAACAAATTACTATTGTCTGACCTCACTGAAACAAGAATCTAGTGAAGTACATCCAGTGGAGCTAATGTAGTAGAGGTTCTTTTACCACATCACTCCTGGAGGGCCACGATTTTACCTCCTCTTATTTCCTAGGCTATCAAAGCACTCAATAGCCTTATCACCTTGATACAGAGCTCTCTATGAGACAGAAAAAGGAGAGGCTGTGTTGCCACAGAATAGCATGCTATTTTCTGAAGAGTTAAGATTGCTAAATAAGAGAAAGAACTCATACAAACTGAAATAAAACCTGTGTACATGTTGCAGCACATTCAGCCAACAGTTTGCATTAAAAATAAGGGGAATTTATTTCTCCTCATTTCATATTCTGTTATACTTCCCAGGTTGTATACCTAAGCAACCTGTTGTTAATGGGATTACCCTTTAATCATTTCTTTCTCTTAAAGTATATGTTTTATTAAAGACACATACTAAAGACTTTCTTAATGGAGATAAAAACTATATAGTTTGTTTTATAATGCATTGCTATTTCTTATAGATTGCATTCATTTTAAAACAGCAGTGTTTTTCTTATAATATACTTTATCATCTATGGATTTATTTAATATAAATACTCATTTAAGTGGAAATTCTAATGTGATTGACTATCAGGGTTAGCAACAAATTAGTTGTAAAGATTTCTTTTAAATAAAAGACTATCAACCATTTTTATTTTATTCAAACTAAATGAACTCAACTCTAAAAATTGTAAAATAATTTTTCCAAAATGAAAATGTAAGAACTTTTAGTCCTCATTAAGTACTTCTTGTCACTACTGCTGAGCAGGCGATTCTTATATTCACTTAGAATAACGAAAGTAATCTTTGGTAATTTTTCTAATAGCCAATAAAGAACTGAATCTTACACACCACCAGACAGCTTAAAAGCTAAGCTCTTTAATTGTTGTTCTTAATATTCCATTTAATATTTTATTGCTGAATGCAGTCAGGAGGAAAGCACTGTTTTATAATTTTCATTTTGAAGTATATTTTGTGGATTTCATTCTTACCAAATTGATTTTGCAAGCAAGTTGTTTCAGGCACTTTGTTCGGAATCCTTAAATTAAATAACAATGTCGGGGAAAATCCATACTGATTAGTAGTCATGGGGATTATTCAAGGATGAAAGCTTTTTCTCACCACTATAACACTTTTAATGAAAGGGTTGAAAAAATTACAGTTTAGGATTACTAGTGACATTTGTTAGGTGAGAAGATTTTAAAAAGTTGTATTTGCTTAATGAAATTATATAGTTTCAGGTGTACGATTCTATAATACATCATATGCATATTGTATTGTGTGTTCACAACCCCAAGCAAGTCTCCTTCTATCACCATTTATCCCACCTTTATCCTCTTCTAACTCAATTTACACCCCTTTTCCTCTGGAAATCACCATATTGTTGTCTGTTTCTATGAGTTTGCCTTTTATTTTGCTTAATACTTTCACCTTTTTCACCTAGCCCCCCAAAACACCTCCTTTCTGACAGCTGTCAGTCTGTTCTCTGTATCTATGAATATGGGCCTATTTTATTTGTTAGTTTATTTTGTTCATTAGGCTCCACATATAAATGAAATTATATGGTATTTGTCTTTATCTGACTGGTTATTTCACTTAGCAAAATACACTCTAGGTCCATCCATGCTGTTGCAAAGGGTAATATTTCCTCTTTTTTACAGCCTAGTAGTATTCCACGGTGTATATCATAGCTTTTATACCCACTCATTTACTGATGGGCACTTGGGCTGCTTCCAAATCTTGGCTATTGTACTAGTAAATAATGCTGAGATGAATGTAGGGATATGCATATCCTTTTAAATTGGTGTTTCAGTTTTCTTCAGATATATTCCCAGAAATGGAATAGCTGGGTCATATGAAAGCTCCACTTTCTTTTTTGAGGCAATTCCATACTGCTTTCCACAGTGGCTGCACCAATCTGCATTTCTACCAAACTTTCATAAGTGTTCCCTTTTCTCTACATCCTCACCAACACTGTTGTTTGTTGATTTATTGATGATAACTACTTTGACAGGTGTGAGGCAATATCTCATTGTGATTTTAATTTGTGTTCCTTTGATGATGAGTGACATTGAACATCTTTTCATATGTCTATTGGCCATCTGTAAGTCCTCTTTGGAGAAACGTCTATTCAGGTCCTTTGCCCAGTTTTTAAAATTGAATTGTTTCTGTTTTGAGTGTTGAGTTGTATAAGTTTTTTATAAATTTTGGATATTAACCCCTTATCAGATGTATCATTGGCAAATATGTTTTCCCATTTTGTATGTTGTCTTTTTATTTTGTTGATAGTTTCTTTTGCTGTGAAAAAACTTTTTAGCTTGATGTAATCCCATTTGTTTAATTTTTTTCTTTTCTTTTCCTTGCCTTATGAGATATACTAGAAAAAAAAATTGCTACTTGAAATGTCCAAGATTTTACTCCCCATGTTTTCTACTAGGATTTTTATGATTTCAAGTCTAACATTTAAGACTTTAATCTAATTTGAGTTTATTCTTTTGTATGGTGTAAGAAAGGTGGTCTAGTTTCATTTTTTTGCACATATCTGTCCAATTTTCCCCACACCATTTATTGAATAGACTATCTTTACCCCATTGCATGTTCTTGCCTCTTTTGTAAAATATTAATTTACCATAAAGGTGTAGGTTTATTTTTGGAATCTTTATTCTTTTCCATTGATCTATGTGTCCATTTTTATGCCAGTACCATGCTGTTTTCATCACTTTAGCCTTGAAATATAGTTTGATATTAGGTAGAGTGATTCCTTCTACCTTTATTATTTTTTTATCAAGATTTCTATGGCTCTTTTGTGGTTTCATATAAATTTTTGGAATATTTGTTCTAGTTCTGTGAAATATACTATTGCTGTCTTGATAGGAATTGTGCTGAATCTCTAGATTGCTTTGGGTAGTATAGATGTTGTAACAATGTTAATTCTTCCTATCCATGAACACAGTATTTGCTTCCACTAATTTGTATCTCCTTCAGTTTCCTTCTTTAGTGTTCTATAATTTTCCTAGTATAGGTCTTTTACATCTATATATATAAAAGCCTAAGTGACTATTATGACCAAACAACCAGAATGACCGGTCGCTATGATGCATACTGACCACCAGGGGCAGATGCTCAATGCAGGAGCTGCCCCCTGGTGGTCAGTGCACTCCCACAGCCAACTTCCCCCGGCCAGCTAACCTCCTGTGGCCCTTCCCCCTGGCTGGCAGGCCCCGGCTGGGACAGGCAACCAGAGATGGGTGGCAGTGAATGCGACCCCTTTTCCAGGGGGGCCAAGGGCCATCTCCCTCCTCAGAGCTGGCGGCCAACCTCCCGTGCCCTGCCCCTTCCTAGGCCAGCAGGCCCTGATTGGCCCAATGCGTACGGCAAGGGAAGAAGGAAGGGGTGGAAGTGGGAAACTACGTGGTGGCCTAGGGACCCCACCCATGCATGAATTTTGTTCACCAGGCCTCTAGTACTTGCATAAAATTATTCCTAGGTATATTTTTGGTGCAATTATAAATGAGATTATTTTCTTAGTTTCCCTTTCTGATAGTTAATTATGTATAAAAATACAACTACTTCCTGATTATTTTTGTGTGTGTCCTGCTACTTTACTGAATTCATGTATGAATTCTAGTACATTCTGGTCACCCTAATACATTCCAACCTTTAAAAAAAAATGTGCTTGGCCAAAACCGGTTTGGCTCAGTGGATAGAGCGTCAGCCTGCGGACTGAAAGGTCCCAGGTTTGATTCCGGTCAAGGGCATGTACCTGGGTTGCGGGCACATCCCCAGTCGGGGGCGTGCAGGAGGCAGTTGATTGATGTTTCTCTCTCATTGATGTTTCTGACTCTCTATCTCTCTCCCTTCTTCTCTGTAAAAAAATCAATAAAATATATATTTTTTAAAATGTGCTTGAATTTCTAAGGTATTTTAGAAAAATCCATTTTAATTTATTTATTTTCATATTTCTTAGCATCAGAGTTTTCATCTTTATTTTTTTCTTTATTTTTATTTTTGACACTGTTATAGATGTCCCTATCCTCCCTCCCACACCTCAACCCATTCATAGCCCTTGTTCCCTTTGGCCTTCACCACCTGTTGTCTGTGTCTATGGGTTATACCTACATATTATTTGATAATACCTTCACCTTCTTTCATCTAGTCCCCATCTTCCCTGTCCCCTCTGACAACTGTCAGTGTGTTAGATTTGGGATCTCTTATTAATCTATCTATTCATTTTCTACCCACCTTTGAATTTGCAGTGCATGGGAGAATAACATAATAAAATGTTGAATGTGGAAATGAGGGAAGAAAATAATTCAGAGACTGGCAGCCACATCAATTAACATAGAGAAATGTATTTACTATTTATTGAATTATGTATATTCTCCTACAATTCATATGTTGAGGTCCTAATTCTCAATGTGACTGTATTTGGAGATGTGGCCTCTAAATAGCCACTTAAGGTTGACAGGAATAATAAAGATAGGGCCTAAGTCTAATCTGACAGGTGTCCTTATAAGAAGAGAAAGAGGTGACCGAGAGGCATGTGGACTGAGAAGAGTACATGGACAAACACAGTGAGAAAGTGCCCATCTGCAAGCCAAGGAGAGAAGACTCGGGAGAAATCAGCCCTGCTGACACTTTGATCTTAGACTTTCAGCCTCCAGAACTCTAAGTAAATACATTTCTGTTGTTAAAATCACACTAGCCATGGTATTTTGTTATGGCAACTTGAGTATACTAATACAATACCCAACACAATACAGAAAACTTTTATGGATATTTTTCATAAAGGTTGTCTTTAATTTAATATAGTATATGCATATCAAAATACATTTTGTTCTAATTGTTTTAGATTGTGTTATTCAGAAAATTTCCATAAAAATGTAGCAATATAGCAAGACATATTTGCCTTACATAATTTTCATGGCACTTTACTCATGAGTATGCTAGGTTAAAAAATAGTAAAAAGTACTGACGTTTAGAAAAATGTTCTTTGTCATTTTTTAAATTATTATTTTTAATCCTCACCCAACGGAAACTTTCCTATTGATCTTTAGAGAGCGGGGAAGGGAGGGAGAGAGGAGAAGGGAGAGACCCTTTGTTCTGCAGGCTGATGCTCTAACCACCAAGCAACTGGCTAGAGCACTTCTGTCAATTTTTTATCTCTAAAAGAGATGATATATTTTATTTCCTACATATTTACCTTACATTTTAATTAAAGTGACGGGGAGTGAGAGACCAACCAGAGGACTTGTATAGATGCATATAAGCATAACCCATGGACACAATCGGTAGAGGGGGGTGAGGGCATCTGCTGGGGGGGGGGGGCAAGAGGGGAGAGGTCAATGGGGAGGGGAAAGGATTCATGTGGAATACTTTAAACACTAAAGAATTTTTTAAAAAGTGACTAGCAACTTGCCTACTTATCTACAACCTTCAAATTTGAGTTTATACTCCCTTCATTAAACCAAGCAAATTGGGGAAAAGCTGAATCTTAATAGTTTAAAACTTTGAAGAAAATTACAAAATTGTTTTTATCAGTGTTTGATATAGAATAGCAATATAAAGAAGTTCTAACATATACCACATGAATTAAAGTTTACTGAGGTTGTTTAAGATTTCTGTTGTTGTTTGTTTGTTTTACAGTATCAAAGAACAAAATTGCACGTGTAAAAGTAGCTCTTTCCCCTACCACACTTCATGTGGTTTCATAAGAATATGGTTAATGAAACTGACACCTTTTGTGAACATGAATGGATAAACTTGAGTATGAAATTCCATGTGTAGCTAGAGAACATAGAAAGTAGAGAAAGAACCTGGCCATAGATGGCATTATTGAGTTGAAATAGTTAATTTTGGAGCTGCCTGAACTCTGGATTTTAAATGATATGAGAAAACACAATTTTGAATTCATACAATTTTTATTTCATGTTTCTGCCACTTACACCCAAATTATCCTATTACTAGGTGCTTTAATACATTCAAAATTTATTCTGCAACGAGACTAAACAAAGTCTGTTGTCTCAAGTCAAAATGCTTATCTATACTAATAAAAGGGTAATATGCTAATTAGACTGGGTCAACTGGACATCCAACTTCCTTCTGGACAAAGCCATGGTGGCGGGTGCCGAGGCAAAGGGGGTTACGGGTGATCAGGCCCACAGGGGGGCAGTTAGGGGTGATCAGGACAGTAGTGGGGAGCAGTTAGGGGGCAGCCAGGCCAGCATGGGGCAGTTAGGGGGCGACCAGGCCAGCAGGGGGCAGTGAGGGGGTGACCAGGCCAGTTGGGGGGGTTATGGGGCAACCAGGCCAGCAGGGGACAGTTAGGGGCAGCCAGGCCTGCAGGGGACTAGATAGGGGGTGACCAGGCTGGCAGGAGACCAGTTACGGGTGGACCAGGCAGTTAGGGGGTGATCAGGCTGGCAAGGAGAGGCAGTTAGGGGCAATCAGGCAGGCAGGCAGGTGAGTGGTTAGGAGCCAGTAGTCCCAGATTGCAAGAGGGATGTCCCAGATGCGGTTTAGGCCCCATCAGGCAGTTGGACATCCCTAAAGGGTCCAAATTGGAGGGGGTGCAGGCCGTGCTAAGGGACCACCACCCTCCAATGCATGAATTTCATGCACTGGGCCTCTAGTAATATATAAGGTATTTTAGTTTTCCTTTTATAATTAAGGGATATGAAAAATGATGTTAAGAAATGTGATGTAGATAAAAAGATAGTATAAATTAAGTTGTATCTGACCATGGAGCTTTACATTTTAGTTTTTTATTGATTTTCTTCTTCTTTTTTTCCTTCATTATTTGGATATTGTCACATGAACCCTTAAGTTTATCTTCTGTACTTTCTAACTACTAATTATGAATGAGTCTATTTAATTCTAGCTGATATATTTTTTATAATTTACTACATATAAATTCTGCACACAATGAAAAACACCTGCCATCACACCACAGTCTATCTATTTACTTTTTACTTTTTATTTTTTTGTAAATTTTCACCAGAGGACATTTTTCCATTGATTTCCAGAGAAAGGGGAAGGGAGAAGTAGAGACAGAGACAGAGAAACATTGATGTGAGAGAGACACATTGATTGGTTGCCTTCCTGCCTCCCTCACGTGCCCCTACCAGGGCCGGGATCAAGCCTGCAACCGAGGTACATGCCCTGGATCTGAATAAAACCTGAAACCAAGGTACATGCCCTTGACTGGAATCAAAACAGAGACCTTCAATTCACTGGCAGACACTCTATCTAGTGAACAAACTGGCTTGGGTAACATAGGCTATTTAAAACTGAGATATGAGGAAAAGACAAACTGTAGAATAGAATAAGTTAATTAACATTATGATGAAATTACTAGAAGCCCGGTGCACAGAACTGTGCACCAGTGGGGTCCCTCTGTGTAGCCTGCAGGGATCACACCAAATCTGGCAGTCCAACACTGCCTACCACTCCGGCCTGCTGCTCCTGCTCATCCCAGCCCCGCTGGACCTGCTGCTGCCACTGCTCGATAGGCTTACTTCTCTCTGCTGTGGTCTCCAGTCTGCTGCGGCCAGCTGTGAGCCCTGTGTCTGGCGCCTGTTGGTCAGCTGAGCAGTGCTCCCGCTGTGGGAGCACACTGACAACCAGGGGGCAGATGCTCAACACAGGAGCTGCCCCCTGGTGGTCAGTACGTGTCATAGCGACCAGTCGAGCAGTTGTTCAGTCATTCGGTCACTTAGGCTTTTATATATAGATATTTCTAGGTATATGCAAAATTTAAAATATGCCTAGAGGTGGGAAAGATGAATTCTAATTTTCATGTGTGAAAATGGTTAGATAGAAATGGAAATCTTTTGAATGTTTAATTTCTAAAAAGGTAAGTTAGAATTTCACTTTCTGGTCAAGATAAAGTGACGAGAATCAGATTTACTCTCCAAACAGAAACAATTAAAAGAATGGGGGAGGTGTATGAAATAACAGTGCTTCATATATTGAATATCAGAATACAGAGGGCAACTATCCATGAGAGATCCGAAACAAATGAAATAAGCTTTAGATATGCCCCCAGTTAGAGACCAGAGAAATTTTTCAGGATGTAGAACAAGGCATGAAAGCCAACAGAACCCATAAATCTACGTATGTTGATGGGCTGGGGCTGGAAATCCATGGAAGCTGAGGTAGCTAAAGTAAACAGGACAGGGTGCCAGAGAAGAGAGGGGCACACACAGAGACTTCAGAGATCTGCAGGGGGTTATTTTGAATACTCATCATGTATTCAGGGGAGTATGATTAGTACATGCATTTGAGGAAACTCTCTAAAACAGGGAAAAGAACCAAGTAAAATAATTAGAACAGTCCACTGAATACACCAAGGGCTAGGAACAGTGCCAATGGCTAAAATGGGAAATTTCATAATTCAGATAGCATTAACATTAATTAGAGTAGTAAAAAGGGCCTTGCCTAAGTAGTACTGATATTTAGTTCTAGACAAAATGAAGCACTGGGCCTGACTAATACATTTCAAAATCAAGACTTGGAAGGAACCAATTTTTTCCAATTATCTTAAGTCCTAGAAAAAAAATTTCAATGATATTTATAGAAATATGAAAATATCATTATACAACACAGTTAATTTTCACAGTGTCTGCATTCAGTAACAATTAGCAGCAATGCAAAGAACTGGGAAAATAAAATTCATAATGAGGTAAAAAAAACAACAATAATGAATCCAAATCTATTAGTAATCACACTGATGACAAAATTAGTAGACAGTGACTTTAAAAGAGGATTTATAACTTTATTCCATATACTTAGGAGCTTAAAAAAGAAATATATTTAGTAGGTATATGGAAGATATTAAAAATGTATGTTGTACACTGCATGGTATCCTATCTAATAAAAGAGTAATATGCAAATTGACCATCACTCCAACACACAAGATGGCTGCCCCCAGGTGGTTAAAAATGGCTGCCGCCATGTGGACACAAGATGGCCAGCAGGGGAGGGCAGTTGGGAGGGACTATGTCTGCAAGGGAGGGCAATTGTGGCAATCAGGCCAGCAGGGGAGGGCAGGTTGGGGTGACCAGGCTGGCAGAGGAGGGAAGTTGGGGGTGATGGGGCCTACAGGGAAGGGCAGTTGGGGGGGACCCAAGACTGCAGGGGAGAGCAGTTGGGAGGGACCAGGCCTGCAGGGGAGGGCATTTGGGGGCAAACAGGCTGCCAGGGGAGCAGTTAGGCATCAATCAGGCTGGCAGGGGAGTGGTTAGGGGGTGATCAGGCTGGCAGGTAGAAGCAGTTAGGGGCAATCAGGAAGGCAGGCCAGCGAGCAGTTGGGAGCCAGCAGTCCTGGATTGTGAGAGGGATGTCTGACTGCCCATTTAGGCCCAATCCAGGTAGGGGTCCCAGATTGGAGAGGGTGAAGGCTGGGCTGAGGGACACACACCCCCGTGCACGAATTTTGTGCACCGGGCCTCTAGTTAAAACATAAACCTTAAAGAAAAATGTTTAGAGATTTTTTAAGACATACTAATATTAGAAGATGATCCTTTATTTTTTCTCATATTGTGATTTGCCTTGAGGTGAATGCCTGATTGCCCTTTTTTATGGACCATCTTTTCAAGAAAGCTTCTCTGATGAAGACACTGGAGACAGAGACAATGCTTCACACAGGAACAAATAGTAACTATACAGGGTGGGGCAAAGTTGGCTTATAGCTCTTCATATGAAAAATCATACAATAAATAACAATAGAAGAAGAAACTGTGTTTCACTGCTCCCAACTGTAAACCTTCACTTGTCCCACCCTGCATTTACTGCCTGTTGGGAAGCACATGAGACTTGGTTGGAAAATTTGAAAAGAGGATATTCCAAGAAAAGGGAAGTGTATGGAAGGTCGCCTGCCCTGTTTATTGGTATTCCAATGTAGAGAAGACTTAGGGGAGTGTTGAAGGTGGTGCCCCTAATTATTCCTTGACCTTTCTAAACAAGTCTGTGCATGTGCAGAGCCCCGGGTGTTTACTGGAATCCTTATGCCTAATCTTTGGGTGCCCTTGCCTGGAGGACAATGCAAACACATGTATCCTCCCAAGATTACTCACCCTACTGATTGTATCTAAAAGATAAAACTGCAACAAAAGCCTAACAAGGCAGGCAATCCAGGCCGCCTGGTCCCTTTGGCAGGCCATCCCTTAGCCTCTCTTTCACAGCAAAGGCTGTGTCAGAGTAATCATTCATCTGTCATTCAGGGTCTGCTGGCCAGTCCTGGCAACTGCCCATTCCAAAAGATTCAAGTTCCTTAAGCTTCTGTAAACCAGTCCACTGTGGGTACAGGTGCCATCTTTCCTTCTTCATGTAACCCTTACAGCACTGAGGCTTGGGAACCAGTCAAAATGCTGATACAAAGGCCACTGCTGTTTCTGTGAGTGATACACATTTTCGTTTTGTCTATGACCCAGGAGTCTTATGTCTTCCATCAGCCTTATTATGCTGTGACATGTTAAATTGTCAGCTTTCAAAGTGGATAAAATCTTACACCCCTCACAGTTCTTAATAGTTATAGTGCTGAGAATAGGAAGGCAGGATGCTGAAAGAAAAATAACTTCCCAAAAGGGCTGCAGGAACAATTATTACTATCTGAGAAAAACCCATGGGAATTGATGAAAAACATGGTGATCTAACAATATTATTTGTATTGCCTATTAGTAAGAAGGAAGTGGGAAGCACTGCATATTGAGATCTGAAAAGAAAGTTCAAGGGCATGACATTTATAGCAGGCAAGTGAATTTCCTTGCCAATTTGGTTTTCAGCCTCAGACACAACATTTTGTAATAACTAGTCCTAGAGTCATCCTGGGTAAGC
Organism: Corynorhinus townsendii; assembly: GCA_026230045.1. Lineage (NCBI taxonomy): Eukaryota > Metazoa > Chordata > Mammalia > Chiroptera > Vespertilionidae > Corynorhinus > Corynorhinus townsendii. The sequence continues at coordinate 16,415,607 of JAPDVU010000015.1, forward strand.
AAAATGTCTACCCCTCCCCCCACTTCACTATTTTAGTCAGTAGTTTCAGAGATACAAATCTACTCTAAATGTGTAAGAAACCATGAGCAGAAACTAGTTGCTTTGTTAGAAACCAATTGGTTTACTAGTAGTTAGGATATGAAGATGTAGAAAGTGTAATGCTTGTTAAGGCAGAAGAATGATAGCTGGGTTGTGTTACTACTCAACCCCTTCCACAGTCATCACAGATCCATATGGTCCAGGCGATGATTCAGATTTAGAGTTCTTTGCACTGAATACCTACTTCTAAAATGCAGCTTTGTCCTTTTTGATATATCCCCTGAGACAAACACACTTCTGTGGAAGCCATAGATAAGACATTGACTAGTCTTCAGGTGCTTGCTATCCCAAATTGAGTTACAAAGCTAATGACAGTGACTTACTGGAGAATAAAAAACTGACCCAAAGAAATCAACATAAATTCTTGGATTTATTCTTCTCTGGAAAATTCACCTAGCTTTTATGTAAAACCAACTACTTAGATGAAAAAATAATGTCTGAAAATATGAAAAATTTGATGAAAGCCGTAAACTCATGTAGCTAATAAACTCATTGAATCCAAAGCACAAGAAATGTGAGAAAAATTACATGAAATTATCTTATAATCAAATTGCTTAAAAAGTGATTAAAAGAAAATCTTTAGAGAGGCTCTAACAACAGAGACGTTGGATTAAAATGAACAAAATATGGATAGCAATAGAATTCTCATTGAAGACAATGCAAAAATAAAAGACAAGGTAACAACATTTTTACAGTATGAAGTAAAAACAATAAAAATTATACTTTTCATCAACTACAGTAATTATTAAAGTTAGTTTTACATTGAAAAGGAATGCTATACTTGCCATTACTGATGGAAGGCAGGTTTGAAATAAAGAAAATGGAAAAGCTTAACACATAGATAAATACACAATTTTTAAAATGATAATCTCTTTTAGGAAGTAATAAACCATTTAAATAAGTAATAGTAATAATATTGCATATATTTTGGTTAAATATGTGACAGAAATAGCACAAATGCTGAGAGGGAAGTATACTGTGTTTTAGGGTTATTTACATACAGCACTATATACCACTTGAAATGAGACTGAGATAAAACAATAATCCTATATAAGAAAAGCCTAATATGCTAAGTGTCCAGTAATGTAGTTGGCCATTCAACCAATCAAAGCATAATATGCTAATGATATGCTAAAGATGCTCAACCACTCACTATGACATGCACTGACCACCAGGGGGAAGACAGTCAACCAGTCACTATGATGTGCACTGACCACCAGGGGGCAGACACACCAACCAGTAGGTTAGCTTGCTGCTGGGGTCTGGCAGATTGGGACTGAGCGAGATGGGCTGGACATGCCCTGGAGCCCTCCCACAGTCCCTCCCTGGCCCCGATAGTGCACCATTGGGGTCCCTTGGCCTGCCCTGTGCCCTTTCACAATGTTGGGGGATGTTGGTGAGCCAGTTTTAGCCCAATCCCGCAGACCAGACCAAGGGACCCCACTGGTGCATGAATTTGTGCACCGGGCCTCTAGTGATTCCATAAGCTCTAAAATACACACAAAAGCCCAGCCAGTGTTGCTCTGTATTTGAGCATTGACCTGTGAAACAGGAGGTCAGAATTCAATTCTCAGTGGTCAGAGCACATGCATGGTTGCAGGCTTGATCCCCAGTGAGGGGCATGCAGGAGGGAGCCCATCAGTGATTCTCTCATCATTGATGTTTCCATCTCTCTCTCCCTCTCCCTTCCTCTCTGAAATCAATAAAAATATATCGTAAAAAATAAAATACACAGAAAAACAACACAAAAGAATTTATAAGCGCTAATCCAACAACAAAAATAAAATGGAACCATAAAAATACTCAGTAACCATAAGAGAAACAGAAAGGTAAATAATAAAAAGTACAAAAACAGGGTTGACAAACAGAAACCAAAGAGTCAGATAGGGAATTTAAACCCAACCATATCAGTAATTACATTAAATATAAATTATGTGTACACCAAGTTTAAAGAATATTGTGGTTGAATTGAATAACAATGTAATAATCACCTATATACTTCCTACATAAAGCTTACTATATATGAACCAAATAGTTTAAGATAAAAGTTGTGAAAAGATACTTTGCTAATGTTAATCAGAAGAAAAATGGAATGCTATTAATATCAAGAAACTATATTTTAGAGCAAAAAATTTACAAACAGTAAAGATCATTTCATTATGACCAAGGGGCTAATTCATCTGAGAGCATAACTACTATCCTAAAATTTATAACAACAGAGTTCAAAACAAAACTGTTAAGATTACAAAGAAAAATAAATCACAAATATAAGCAAATACATTACCATGTCTCCAAGTGATAGAACAAATAGAAATCAATAGCTATACTGTATATGCAAGCCTTGGACAATACCATCAGCCCATTTGGCCTAATTAAAGTTTACGAAACACTTTAACCAACACTAGCAAAACTACTATTATTATTATTTTTAAATCCTCACCTGAGGATATTTTTTCCATTGATTTTTTTAGAGAGAGAGAAAGTGAGGGGGAAAGATAGAGAGAAATATTGATGTGAAACACATTGACTGATTGCCTCCTTCATGAGCCCCATCTCAATATGCTGTACAAAATTGTTAACAATACTGTATTAAAATTTTGTTAAAAGGGTAGACCCCATGTTGTGTTCTTACTATAATAAAATAATTATAAAACATTTTACCCTTAAGTGACAATTAATTCACATTCCAATCTTTCCCTCCCAGAATGTTCATGAAATAGCCTTCTTACAAATCCCCTTTCCCTCTGAATATGGAGTCTCAACTCCCTGGAACCCCAAGTTTGAATTTCGATTTCAAGTTTGACAATGCTCCCTCCTCAGATATCTGAGTATGAATTTCACAAATATTATTTGAGCTACAACTTTGGCTTTGTCATTGTTCTGTTTCTGGTATAGATATGTCATAAACACACACACACACACACACACACACACACACAAATATATGAAAAAACAGAGATCACAATCTTATTATAATTACACTTTAGAAGAGGACAGACAACACAGAAAATAAGTGAATTATGCAGTAATTTAGAAGGCAATATATTGTAGAAAAAATGATAATAGAATACTGAATGAAGTATTGGGAAAGCCAAAAGTTTGGGAAGGGTGGAGCAGTTTGCACTTGCAATTTTAAATAAAATAGTAGGGTTATGTTTCATTGTAATGCAATTATTCAGCAAAGGCTTGAGAGAAATGAAGATGTGATGAGAACAGCCAGTGTACAGGCCGTAAAGTGACAGTGTGCTTGGTGTACAAAGGAATAAGGAAAACAGGGTGGCTGGAATAGAATAATCCTGAAGGGCACAAAGATGGGGAAGGAAGGTTGAAGCCAGATCATGCAGGACTTGAAATGACTTGAATTTGAATAGAATCATTTTTATTTTATTTTTCTGTTGAAAATAGACTGTAAGAGAGTAATAACTGGATTATGTTAAACCTGTTAAGAAGCGATAGAGGGAACTCAAGTCAGAATTGATGATGTCTTGACCCACAGTAGTAATAGTGCTGCTAGCAGTGAGAAGTGATTTCATTCTAGATATGTTGTAAAGATAGAACCAGCAATATTTCTTAATATATTATATATATGGATTATGAGAAAAAATGAAGAGTTATGAATGACTGCAAGGCATTTGTCCTTGGCAAATGGAAGGATAGAGTTATCATTCACTGAGATGGGGATGGTTGCTTAGGGAGCAGGTTTGGATGGAAATTTAAAAGTTCAGTTTGGATGTGTTAGTTTATTGGGACATCTATTATTCATCCAAATAGAAATGTCAAGTAGACAGATATGTGAGTATGGTGTTTAGGAAAAAAACAAATCTTGACTGGAGAGATAAAGTTGGAATAACTGATGTATAAATGACATTTAACATGATCAGGAGATATTCACCAGTAAGATCAGGAAACTTAATGAAAAGAGAGTGTAGACAGAGAAAAGAAAAGGGAAGTCTCCAAAATTAAGAGGTGAGGGATAATAAGACAGACTAAAGAATAATTAAATATATGCTTAACCTGAATATGGGTGGGAGAAAGATAATATCAGAAAAGGTTAAAAGTTTGTAGAATTAGTGAATTGCAATGTTGTTAATGTGGGAAACAGATGCAGTTGTGTTATATGAGAGCAGGACAGTTGAATACATAAGATTTTTAAAATTTTAACTTTTTATGTGTTTTATTGAGATTTTAGAGAGGGGCGGGGGGAGAGAGAGAGAGGTGAGAGAAAAACTTTGATCCTATCATCTCCTCTTTGCATGCTGACCAGGGATCAAATGCACATCCTGGGTGTGTGCCCTGACCAGGAATCAAACCCACCAGCTTTCAGTGCACAGGATGACATTCCAACCAGCTGTGACACACTGGCCAGGGCAAAAACGTAATAAGTTTTGATCAAAGTGTAGGGTATATAAAATTGAGACATTAACATATGCATCCTATGGTAATTTTCAAAGTACAGGGAAATAGCCTTTTAAAATTAGATGGAAATAGCCCGAGATAAAAATCTGAATATTACTGATATTCCTGTTGTTTCCTTGAAAATGAGAAAGTAGATTGATGGCCAGATGCTCCAATGTAATAAAGAATAGGTTATATATCAGCTGTGTAATTTATGTACTTCTCAAATGTTACTCAAAGGGTGGAGAAACCTATTTGAAGTTGCAAATTGACAACTGATGGATAGCTTTCTATAATAGCATTATTATTTTTTGACCAATTGGGGTGAAAAACTTCATGGAAATGAACAAAATAATATATTCAAATTCTCAGAACTCTTTATTCTTTAGCATAATGCTCAATTCTGCTCTAATATCACTAGTAAAATGAACTGAAAAACAGAATGAATTAAAAACAGGCATGGCATTAGAATTTGAGAATTAATTATAGAGGGTTCACATTATAAGTTCTGTGTGCAGACAAGTGATGTGAAAATGATATACTTCTCATAGAATATAAATTATATAAATTATTCTATATTAAATATATTTCTAATATAATATTAACTGCAATATATTTAGTATATATTCATCTATATATGATATTTATTTATAATATAAGATAATCTTACTGTTTAAAATATATTTTCTAAATCTCTAAGCCATATATTAGCAAACACTGAAAGATGATTTATTATTGTCTTATATTGATAGCAATTCTACGCCACTTCTTATATTTCTTTTTGAAACGTGATTTTAAAACTTCTCTTTTCAAAATGTAGAGTACATTCTGTCATATCTTGATCCTGGGCCATCCATGAATTATTTGGACTAACAGAATATGGTAGAAATGATGATAGTTCTGAGTTGAGGCCATATATTGCATACTTCCAATCTTTCTTTTAGACCCCCCAGCTCCATCATGAGTAAAATACCAGACTATTGTGCTAGAAATGAGAGGTTATATAAAATACTGTGATTGCCTGGCATCCCAACCAGATTTCACATGTATGAGAAGCTTCATAAGCAGAATCACATACTTTACCCACAGGTGAACACAAATTCATGGATAATCTTTACTGAACCCAGCTCAGATCAAAAGAAGCACCCAGCTAACCCATTAGCTTATGGGCAGTAAACATAAATGGTTATGATAGCTAATTTATGTTAATTTTTATATAGTTTGTCTTGGTGAAATATATATATATTTAACCATGTTAAGCATTTAAGTGTACAATTCTGTGGAATTAAGTACATTCATACCATTGTGCAACCATCATCACCATCCATCTGCAGAACATTTTTATCACTCAAAACAGAATCTCTCTAATAATTAAACAATACCCCCCAACACCTCTCCTCCAAGTTCCCACTAACCGATATTTTCCTGTTTAAAAATGTATAGGAACTTCATATAAGTTGAGTTATATACCAGCTGTCCTTACTTGTCTGGCTTATTTCACTTAGCATAATATTTTGAAATGTCATCTCTACTGAAGAATTTATGTCTCCCTTTTATATCTGCATACTGTGCTATCGTATGTATTTATCACATTTTGGTTATCTACTCATTTATTGATGGTTACTTCCATCTTTTGACCATTATGAATAATGCTGAGAAACTTTTTGTTTACAAATATCTGTTTGAGTTCCAACATTATTTTGTTTATATACCTTGAAGTGGAATCGCTGGATCATTTGGTAATTCTCTATTTTTTTTGAGGAAGTGCTGTACCATTTTCTACGGAGGCTAAACTAGTTACATTTCCACCAGTAATGTACAAGCATTCCAGTTTCTCTACATCCTTGTCAACACTTGTTAATTTTTGTCTTGTTTTAGTATTTGCTTTTTTTAATAGATCCATCCAAATTGGTGTTTTGAAGGTTTTAGCACTTGCTTTATAACCTAAAGATATGCTCTATGCTGGAGAATGTTCCATGCACGCTGGAGAAAAACTTGTCCTCTGCTCCTGTTGTGGGGAGAGTTGTGTACACAGCTGCTAGTGACAATTGACTTACAGAGTTCCTCAAGTCTTCTATTTCCTTATTGCTTTTCTCTCTGCTATGTGCTAGCAAAAGTCAATTAGTGAAGTCTTCAATTCTCATTAAAATCCTCTCTCCTTTGAATTATGCCAAAGTTTGCTTCATATATTTTAGAGGCCTGATGTTAGATGCATATATATTACATGTTTATACCTTCTAGGTGAATATTGCAACCATTCTCCTTCAGTACAGAAAGATACATAAGTTGCTATTTTGCAATGCCTCTATTTAATATTTTAGCAGATGTTTTGTCAATGCAATGCAAGATAGAAATACAAGAAACAAAAAGAATAAACAATGAGAAAAACAAGCATGCTAAAATTTATAGAAAATTAGAGGATTAATACTATTATGTGTCAAGGTTTACTGGACACCAGTAAGGTACATTTTCTGAAGAATAAGAAAGAGTAGGATCCAAATTGCTGGTAGAGGTCACCTTTTTCTTAATAAAAGGAGTGTAAAGAGTAAGATGAGAGCAAATTTAGTGAGATTTGTATGATTGGAAACAGTAATCTTGCAAGGTTTTTGTTTGTTTGTTTGTTTTCCCTTGAAGGCTTCTTTTTTAAAAAAAAAAATGAGGTCATATGTTGTGAGTATGAGTGGAAATCTAAGGAACTGTAAAATTGGAAGATGATTAAACATAAGGGCATTTTAAAAGTTACCATAAAAAGTGAAAAAAAAAAGCCTAGCCAGATAAAGACAATATGAATGATTATCAAAATCATAGGATAATTTAAATGTGCCTATGCCAAGTTTATAATAGAAAACACCAATATTTTCTGTGACTTTTTACATTAATACTAAAGTATAAAAAAAGATAGGGAGAGGGTAAAATTTTATCCTATATAATAAAAGCCTAATATGAAAAATTGACCAAATGGTGGAATGACCAGCGGAACGACTGGTCACTATGATGCACTGACCACCAGGGGGCAGACACTCAGTGCAGGAGCTTCCCCCAGCCTGCAGTCCCCAGGCTAGCCAAGGCAGATGCCAGCGGGGGCCCCCAATCGCCCTGCCGGTCGCCCCACAGATGGGCCCTGATAACCGGCCAGGCTTAGGGACCCTACTCATGCACTGGGCCTCTATTATACCAATCAAACAAATACTGAAATGATAGACAGGAAACAGTACAACAGATTAGAAAAAAATGAATATAAATGAAGTTGGCTATGAACTGGAAATAAAGTATAAATGCCAATAAAGGGGAACATCTCTTGAGGTCAAAGGGTTTTATACTGTATACAGTTGAACCTGTAAGATAAAGTTAGAAAAGGCAAAGATGCCCTCAGTTAGTGAAGTTTTATGTCAAACATTTGCATGGTCTGAGGAAAGTATGGGTGTGCATGACTTCAGTATATGGTCAAAAACATAAATGCTCCTCTTAAAAACATGCTCACAAAATACCCATACTAAGAAATATATTGGATAATGTTTTTTATGTCCTAGGAAATCTTTATAATAAAATAAGTAAATTATATAAAATATATGATTATTAAAAAGCAATGTACAATATCTCATTATATTTGTAACTAAAGGCCCAGTGCACGAAATTCGTGCACTGGGGAGGGAGGGGTCCCTCAGCCCAACCTGCACCCTCTCGAATCTGGGACCCCTTAGGGGATGTCCGACTGCCTGTTTAGGCCCGATCCCACAGGCAGTCGGACATCCCTTTCACAATCCAGGACTGCTGGCTCCCAACTGCTCGCCTGCCTGCCTGATTGCCCCTAACCACTTCTGCCTGCCAGCCTGATCACCCCCTAACCACTCCCCTGCCAGCCTGATCGACACCTAACTGCTCTCCTGCCAGCCTGATCATCCCCAACTGCCCTCCCCTGACAACCCAGTCACCCCCAAATGCCCTCCCCTGCATATTACCTCTTTATTAGATAGGGTTTTTTCTTTAACATATTGGACAGCTCTAACTGGTTTGGCTCAGTGGATGGAGTGTCGGCCTGCAGACTCAAAGGTCCCAGTTTCAATTCCTGTCAAGGGCATGTACCTTGGTTGGGGGCACATACCCAGTGGGGAGTGTGCAGGAGGCAGCTGATTGATGTTTCTCTCTCATAGATGTTTCTAGCTCTCTATCCCTTTCCCTTCCTCTCTGTAAAAAAATCAATAAAATATATATTTTTAAAAAGAAACATTTAAGATTCCTCCATATCTGTCTGGCTGGTGTGACTCAGTGGTTGAGACCCCAGGCTGCCTCCGCTGGCAGGGGATCGCGCCGTGGGGGTGCATGCCCCTGCCAGGCTGAGACCCCAGCCCAGGTTGCCGCTGCTGGCAGGGGATCATGCCGTGGGGGGTGCACGCCCCTGTCAGGCTGAGACCCCAGCCCAGGCTGCTGCCACTGGCAGGGGATTGCACCATGGGGGTGCGCGTCCCTGCCAGGCTGAGACCCCAGCCCAGGCTGCCACCACTGGCAGGGAATCACGCCGTGGGGGTGTGCACACCCCTCCCAGGCTGAGACCCCAGGCTCCCGCTGCTGGGAGGGGATTGGGCTGTGGGGAGTGAATTTGTTTTTGTTTTTTATAAAGGGTCAGAAGGGCCTCTGGGCAGCATTCCACCAGGCTGCTTACTCTGCAGGCTCTCAGCGGCAGCCCTCCCTGAGACTGGGGGACTCCAGTAGGGCTGAGGGACTGGGCACCGCCATCTTGTGGCCATTTTGTCACAGAGTGACAGTTAATTTGCATATTACTTTTTTATTAGATAGGATTATTTATCTTCATAGAAGTTATAAGAATTTTTTTTAGGAACAATAGTAGAGTTCAGCTGAGAATTTGAATATATGACTAATGTACCAAGAAATTTTGAAATTCTCATTTGGTCCAGGACTAGACTATGCTTTTAGATAATCTATTTACTTCCCAGTAAATATAGGCCTATACTTCCATGTGTATATCTTCTACATATTTGCACCAGTTTAATGCTATTTCTAAACCAAACTGTGTATCTTATTTTGTATTTTAAATAATTTTGCTTTATTTGTGACTTTCAAAATGTTTTAGAATAAAGAGAATTAACAGTAGTATCTTTTTCTATGGTATTTTACTTTAGGATTATAACTAAAATGTAATGTGTATAGGGGACATTTAAAATAATAGCATGTTACTATTTATTACATACTTATCAATCACTTTAATTCTATTTCCATTAACTATTTTAATATATCTTATGATTTATGACTCTGTCAATAAAATACCTAATGTTAATTATGATTAGATGTTGAATTAATGACCTATTCAAATGTATAATATAGATAGTTTTATAGTTTAATAATGAGTACACTTCTGTTTTACAGCAAACAACAGGACATATACACTTGCTAATCATTGTTTAGGCTTTGAAAAAAATGCTAAATCCTTCAGAAGTGAAAATATAGTCAACCTATATATATAAAAGGCTAATATGCTAAGTGTTTATCTGACTGGCAACTATGACCCACACTGACCACCAGGGGGCAGACACTCAAAGCATGAGCTACTGAGCTGCAGTGACTTGGCAGTGATGCACCTCAAAACCAGAGAGGAGGGAGCTCAATTCCTAGCAGGGCTGTATGATTCCACCTTTGGCCGTGGGTTATGTTGCTGCTGGGGCACTGCCCCAATCTGGTTTACTGCACACTTGCATTTGTGTCCCTCACCCTGTATGGCAGCAACTTTGCAGAGTGCCCTCTTGCACTCCTGGACCCCTCAGTCCACGGACATCCTTCAAGCCATGGTGCCACCCCAGGTGTGGCTGGCTGGGGAGGGACTTTGGGAGGTTGGCTCCAGGGCGTGTCTGGCCCATCTCGCCCAGTCCCACCCTGACGGCCACCTTCTAATTAATTTCCTTTCAATGTGCATGAATCATGCACCAGGTCACTGGTATTGATATATGTTACCAAGAATTACTATAAGTGTATTTCCAGGTTTTTTTTTATTATTTCCAGGGATTTAAAGTGTTACTACTACTCTCAGATTTATTTATCAAATATTCATAAAGCACACTGTATTATCTACAGTAAATAGAAACATTGTGTCACTATGGAATGTCTGTTTGAAAATAATTTACCCATATTTTAATTCCTTTGTACAGTTTTATGATACACAGTAACTGATTAATTTGGTATTAATGTAAATTAAGAGCTCCTTGTACAGGGATTTAATTATTAACCCTTTGCAATCATTTAGACAATTTTAATTCATTTCAAAAGTAGATGCTGACATTTATTGCAAATGGATTTTATTCACATTGCATTTCTACTTCTATTTTATTTTTTTTAAACACAAAGAGAGTGAGTATATGTTGGAAGCCACCCATTGTCCTCACTAGCAGAGAGGTGTGGACAAGGAACCCGGAAGGCTGGTTAACCTTGAAGGCTCTGAAAGGTCAGAGCCAAGCACCCACTGTCTAGTTGAGACAATGCTACCTAAAGCAACTTCCACATTTTAGTCTTATGTGAATTCTTGCTGATTGGCTATTATTGGAATTGCCTGCCTAAAGGCTATGGGTGTATCCCATAGTCTTAATAAAAGGGATTGCAAGGCCAGAATGGGGTGAAGGCCTTCCCCTTGAGTTGGGCTCCCGCCTGGCCCCCGATATTCCCAAATTTACACTTTCTTGTCTAGTCTCTTTCATTTGTGTGTGGTCGCCTCCAGAGCCCGAACCTTGAAACTGAACCCTGAACCATGTGGGATGTGGGGGGTACGCTCGCAACTGGCAGCCCAACGTGGGGCACTCACAACTGGCAGCCCAACGTAGAGCACTCAAAAGTATAGTATAAAGATGTAATGATGCAGTAATTAATAAAGGAAAATTTTTAAATATCTTACTTAATCACCTTCCTCTCCACAGCTTGGAATGTCACTCCTGTACATGTGTATCTTTTCAAAGTTAGTTGGTTTTTCATAAATAAAATTTATATTCGGGTGACAAATAATCCAAGGGTAAATAAGGAACTACCAAATTGCCCTGCAAAAAGATATTTAGCAAATTTATAGCCCGATTATAAAGCTTGAAAATAAATATTTACCTACAAATCTGATAACATTTTATTTTAGTTAAATAAATTTGTGTCCCTTTGTGCATTGATAGATTCTAAGCTTCTATCATTGAAAGCTTCTTCTTTTATAAAATAGCATCCCATTTTCAACTCTATTTTTACATGTTTTTTTTTATGAGCATGGACACTATCTTTTCTATAAATTTTATATGGATATGGATATGTAAATATGTCTGTTTTCTAATCAGTAACAATTTTTTAAATATTACTTTATTGTATTTTCCATGTAAAATGTTTTATTAGTGGTTTGGTTTTGTGTAATACTCTCAAAAATATTTTATACCTTTTAAGGTTTTATACCTTTTAAGTAATCACCTCCAACTCCATTTTCTTATCTTATATTTCATACTTTTAATTAATTTTTGTTTTATTTTTATATGTGATATCCTATTGAGTCTACTTTTTTCCTTCCCAATAGTACCTAAAAATATAATTAATTAAATGTCTTTTCAACTAGTTAACCAGAGCAAGAACTTCTAGAATAGTAGGACCTAAATGACCTGGGGAAGGGAAGAATCCAATTGTGGCCAGCTCTAGTCCTCCTGTTTTTCCTGGGATGGTGGGGGCAGGATGGGACTGAGAAACACTTGTGATGTTCATAGTCCAGTCAGCTCATTAAAAACTGAGACCTAATCACAGGACTATAGAACACTTCCTCACCCCTCACACTTCACAAGGACATGACTTAAGGCCTATTTATAGTAGTTCCTTTTACCTAACACATCATATAGGACTATTAAAAAAATATTAAGTGTATCATAAGTCAAAAAATACAATTTGTAGAGACAAATCAATGATTAGAATCAGAGAGTTCTATGATGTTGAAATTATCAGGCCGAGTATTTTAAACAACTATAATTAATATACTAAGGGCTCTAATGGGAAAGTATACAGCATGCAAGAACACTTAAGCAATGAGAACAGAGAAATGTAAATACTAAGAAATGATAAGAAAAAATACTAAACATTCAAAAAAGGCAGTGACAATAATGAGGAGTGCATTTGGTAGGCTTATTACTATATTGAAAATGGCTGAGGAAATAAATCTCTATGTTAACAGATATATCGAGAATTTTCAAAAAACAAAAGTAAGGAGAACAAAGGCTGAAAAAAAGTAGAATAGAATATCCAAGGACTGTGGGATAACTGTGGTAACATAAAATTAATAGGAATAGTAGAAGGAGAAAAACAAAAGAAATGGAATGAATATTTTGAAAAAATAATGACTGAAAATTTCCCCCAAATTAATGTCAGACACCAAATCATAGATCCAGGGAGATGAGAAAACACCAAGCAGAATAAATACTAAAAGAACTGCACCTCAGTATAACATTTATAAATTAAAAATTATAAAGATTAAAATAAAATTTAAAAAATTCCTAAGAAGCCAGAAGTAGGAAATCTTACTTAGAAACAAAACAGATACAAATTGCATCCTATTTGTTGGAAACCATGCAAGCAAGAGGAGAGTGGAGTAAAATATTTAGTGTTGAGAGGAAAAACAAACACTCCAACCTAAAATTTCATACTTTGTTAAATTATCTTTCAAAAGTGAAGAAGTAATAAGGACTCTAACAGAAATTGAGGGAATTTGTCATTGGAGACTTCAACGTTCCTCTTTCAGAAATGAACAGATCCAGCAGGCAGAAAATCAGGATGAACATAGTTGAACTCAATGCCATTAATCAAGTGAGTGTAATTGCCATCTATAGACTACTTCATCCAACTATAGCAAGTGCACATTTTTCTCAAGCTCACATGTAACGTTCTCCAAAAAACAGATCACATTCTAGACAATAAAATAAACCTTAATGATTTGAAAGTAATCATTTAAACAATTCACTTCTAAATAACAAACACATGGATCAAAGACTATCTCAAGAGAATTTTTTTCAAAAATTTTTTCTGTCCTTTTTATTTATTTACTATAGGCCCCGTGCACGGAATGCATGCGGGGGGGGGAGGGGGGAGAGGGCAGGGAGTTGGCGGGGGTGGTGTACCTCAACCCAGCCTGCACCCTCTCCAATCTGGAACCCATCAGGACCAGGCCTAAACTGGCAGTCGTACATCCCTCTCACAATCCAGGACTGCTGGTTCCTAACCACTTGACTGCCTGCCTGCCTGATTGCCCCTAACCACTCTGCCAGCCAGCCTGATTGCCCCCTAACTGCTCCCCTGAGAGCCTGATTGACGCCTAACTACTCCTCTGCTGGCATGATGATCCCCAACTGCCCTCTCCTGTTGGCCCGATCACCCCCAACTGCCTTCCCCTGTGGGCCTGAGTGGACTGGGGGACTTCGACTGGATGAAGTATGTGGCACCTGCTGAGGTGACTGGGTGCCACCATCTTGTGGCTGTGGGCACCACCATCTTGTGAGGGTGTGATGGTCAATTAGCATATTCCCTCTTCATTATATAGGATTTTATTTTATTTTTATTGCTGACACTATTACAGATGTCCCATCCCCCTTTGTCTGCCTCCACCCAGCCATCAACCCCGCATTTGCCTCCTGACATCATCACACTTTTGTCTATGTCTATGGGTTATGCATTTATGTTCTTTGACTAATTCCTTCACCTTCTTTCATTGAGTCCCCCTCCCCCTCCTCTCCTCTGATAGCTGTTAGTCTGTTCCATGTATCCATACCTCTCTTTCTATTTTGTCAGGTTTTTTTTTTTTTTCATTTGATTCAACATATATGTGAAATCATATGGTATTTTTTTTTTCTCTGACTGGCTTATTTCACTTAGCATAATAGCCTCCAGGTCCCTCCATGCAGTCTTAAAGAGAAAGAGATCCTTCTTTTTTTTTTTTTTTTTTACTGCTGCTTAGTATTCCATGGTGTCAATGTACCATTGCTTTTTTATCCACTCATCTACTGATGGGCATGAAGACTGTTTCCAGATTTTAACTAGGCAGCCATTGGCTCCACATAGTGCTGCTATGAACAGGAGTGCATATGTTCTTTTGAAGTGGAGTTTCTGGATTCTTAGAATATATTTCTAGTAGTGGGATAACTGGGTCAAATGGCAGTTTCATTTTTAATTTTCTGCAGAAACTCCATACTGTTTTTCATAGTGGCTGCACCAGTCTGCATTCCAGCAGTGCAGGAGGGTTTCATTTTCTCCACATCCTTGCCATTTCATGTATTGATAGTAGCCATTTTGGTAGGTGTGAGGTGATATTTTGTTATGGTTTTAATTTGCATCTCTCCCAAGAAAAATTTAAGAATGAAATTTTAATATATGAAAATAAATGTTTAAAGTTGTTGTGCTGCTTGGTGTTTATCCGAAGGAGTTGAATAACCTTCACAGGAATGTTTACAGCAACTTCATTCATAATTGCTGGAACTTGGATGCAAGGATGGTGGTGAATGGCTAATAATCTGTGGTTTACCCAATGGGATATTCTTCAGTAAAAAGCATTGAGCTGTCAAGCTATGAAAAGACATGGAGGGAACTCAAATGCATATTACTAAGTAAATGAAGCCAATTTGTAAAAGCTATGTACTGTATGATTTAACCTATATGACAATTTTGAAAAAGGCAAAATTATTATATCAATTCAAATTTAGGGGCTATATTTTCAAGCTGCACTTTATCCATATCATCTCCAATACTTATTATTATTAGGTAAATAATTTTCATCACTTTGATGTTAAAAGTAGTATATAATTGTGGATTGAATTTGATTATTTTCTATTTGAAACCATTAAACACCTCTCATATGCCTGTTGTTTAACATGATCCTAAAACATTATATAGGGAAAATATAGTCCATGTGCATTTCTGGTGAGGTTATTATTGTGATACATTACTGTAAGGTTTTGAAAAAAACATTAACTATGTTTTTTGTTTTTCAAAAGGTCAAAGTGAAATGATCAATAACTCTAATACACTACAGAGTGAAATAATAGATTATCTCTATTGAGCAAGGTATTACTAATAATCATTATATTTCATAAATAAATATGTCTCTGTAATGACAGGCACTTATACAGGTTTAGTGTAGACATTTATTTACTCACTACAGAAGTATCCAGATAAACCTGCCTCGGCTGATTATGTTCTTCCTTCCTACCTATCATATTCATCTCAAGTCTTCTATCCATTACATTCCTACACCTCCATTAATGTACAATAGTCAAATGGAATGTATCACAATGTTCATTTTCACCTCTTTCCTATTTATTTTTTATGCCTATTGATCATACTAAAATTACCCATCTTGTTGTTACACTTAAAATGTTTGAGATTTGGAAGCAAGCTCATATATTTGCTTTATTATTTTATTGCCTCAAACTGAATAATCCCTCATTATATTTAAAATATATTTATTAATTCAATTAATTAAAAACATCCTCTTGGAGTATTGGAATATATATATAATTAGTGTCCCAGTTCACAAAATTCATGCACGGAGTGCGGTTCTGTCAGCCCAGCCTGCATTGTCTCCAATCAGGGACCCCTTAGGGGCTGTCCCTGTGGGATCGGACCTAAACCAGCAGTCAGACATACCTCTCACAATCTGGGACCACTGGCTCCTAACTGCTCACCTGCCTGCCTGCCTGCCTGCCCCTAACTGCTTCTGCCTGCCTGCCTGATTGCTCCTAACCCCTCTGCCAGCCTGCCTGATCACACCTAACTGCCTCTGCCTGCCTGATCACACCTAACTGCCTCTGCCTGCCTGCCTGGTTTCCACCAACTGCCCTCCCCTGCCAGCCTGATCTTGCCCCCAATGGCCCTCTCCTACAGGCCTGATCTTGCCCTCAACTGCCCTCCCTGCCAGCCAATTTGGTTCTGATTGGTTGGTTTCTATGCTAGTCAGTGTCAAAAGCTCTGCCTCCTAGGCAGCCATTGGATTCTCACAGTTGACCCAGATTTGGTTCTGATTGGTTGGTTTCTATGCTAATCAGCATCTCTGGGCCTATATCCATGCCTGATCAGAGAGGGGAGGCTTATCAGCAGCCAGTGGAGGCCTGGAGAGAAACAGAGACGCAGCTTCTGGTGAAGCCCAGAGAGAAAGAGAGAGGCAACAGCTGATCAACAGCTGCCACAGAGGCAGCGGATCAGACTCTGCCTCTCTCTCTCTGGGCCTGATCTGCAGGCCCCTTGGCAGTCAGTGCTGGGTCGCTGCACCCACAACGGTGGCAGTCAGTGCTGGGTCGCCACTGCAACCCAGCACTAACTGCAGGACTGACTTCTGGTGTTCAGTTGAGCCTTCGGTCGGTCATTACAGACCCTGGGTTTTTATATATTAGGATGATTAGATTATAAAACAATGGATGAGATGTCTATACCCCAAGCAGGTGACAGTTTTGTTGCAGATACATACTCACACACATAAATAAGTAATTGTAATTATATGCAGATACTATTAGGGTAGGAAAATATATTAGAGGCTGAAGAGATTAAGGAGAGAATGGCTGAATATTGTTTCACAGTGGTGCTTCCCTTCTTGTGAGCTGGAAAACTCTTGCCCAGTATCTATGTCTGCATGTTGCTAGGAAGTTACTTGTCTTGATTCCTCAGACTTTATCAAATTTTAGTCCTGTCCTAAATATAGGAAAACTGAAGCTAACTCATATTCCTTTTGTATTTTATGGACTAAAAAACTCACCTAGTAGCTTTTCTAAAAACTTTCAACAGTTCAATCCCACACTCACTATTCAGTTATCTAACCAAATTAGACCAGACTCAAATTCATTTTTGTATATACATGAATAAGATGATTTTAGTTAATTTGATAAGTACAGTATCTTACCAGTACAAGTATTGGCTTTCCTGATAAACTCACTGAGTGAAAGTCAGACTATGAAGATTTATAATAATGTTTCATTAAATAATATTTGAGTAAGTAATGAATGGTATTTTTTGTTCATTTTGGAAATGCTGATAGGCTTTATGTATGGTTAATGTCACTAAATTTAAATGCAGTTTTCAAGAAAAGAATGATTATTTTCAATCTAACCAACTAATACTCTGATAATTGGTTAAATATCAGAGGTAATGTCCTTAATAATCAAACCAACATAAAGATAAAGACCTCAATAGTGTGTGATTTATTTTTAATTTCTACAAAGGTAATTGACAAGAAACTAGAAAGACAAAATTAACCTCAACATGCATACTTCTCTTTTGAAAACTTTCACAAATTTCATACTACATGTTTTTGAGGGTGCTTCAAGAAAAAATTGTGAAAATGACCTTTTCTTTTATGCTTTTATTTTCTTGATGTGCTAGTTTGGATCATCATTTTATGCACTATTTATACTCCTTTTATGGGAAAATTGACCTTTACTGGAAATTAGATATGAACAGAATACAAATGTGCAACCAAACTTTTTATGCACTTGAAAAAAATCAAAGGAATGATAAACAGATGAGTATCTGTGAAAGATGCCATATAAAGTGTATTTTTCAGGCCTTTGTTTATAAAAATCAATTACAGTTTTATAGCTCTCTAGATTATTTTATCATTACTTAAAAATGAAATATGATGAGTCCAGTACCAACATGCAATATTCTCGATCAAATAACTTGAAATTGTGTTATATGTTAACACAATATAGTAATTATAATGTTTTATTTTAAATTATACTAAATTTGGGTATGTTTGAAATATATAAAGATTCAACTCCCTGTTTTTGAAATAGTATAATTCTTAATAATAATATCTGATTTGGCTTTTGTGTCAGTAAAGTAAAAGTTAGAAAACTTTAACTCTGGTTGAAATAAAAGTTTGAAATATAACAATGACAAAAGTTGATTTGTTACATATCAAAATTGTTCCTAAAACTTACTTACCTAACAATAGACAAACATGTAAACTGACCATACCTCCGCTATGCCTCCAGCCAATCAGGAGAGATATGCAAATTAACCCAACAAAAATGGTGGTTAATTTGCATACACAGGCACCGAGTGACAGGGGCAGGATGCAGGCATTCTGCCCCAACCCTGGTCTCTCAGGGTCTCTGGGCATTGTGGGAAGGCAGGGCCGGAGCAGAAAGAGGCAGTTCCGGGAGTGGAAAGAGATGGCTCCAGGGCCTGAGCAGAAAGGGGCTGAGCCAGAGTGGAAAGGTGGTGCCGGCAGCCAGGGAAAGAAAAGCCCATTCTAGCACAAATCCTCATGCATCGGGTTCCTAGTCTTACCTAATAATAGACAAACATGTAAATTAACCATACCTCCACTACGCCCATAGCCAATCAGAGTGAGTATGCAAATTAACCCAACAAAGATGGAGGTTAATTTGCATACATAGGCGCCCAGTGCCTGGGTCCCGGGGACATCTTGGCACCCAGGTCACTCTGAGGTAAGCCCTGTGTGGGCCCTGAGCAGCCTGGGAAGGGCCTGAGCCAGGGGGCTCCTGGGCAGGGCCAAGCCTGTGATCAGAGCCAAGGGGGTAGGTGCAGAACCAGCAATCGGAGGGTGCTGGGGGTCAGAGGCTTTAGGCCTGGGCAGGGCCCAGCCGGGAATTGGTGTGAACTATAGAGGAAACACCTTTTCTGACTGCTCATTGGCTAAGCTTCCTATATGCCACTGGTAATATTCTTAGTAACTTGGGTAATAAGAATCCAAAAAGGTGATCTAGGGTTTTTCCACCACATTCCTGGAGGAAAAACGAAGGTCTGCTGCTGGAGGGCCCAGGAATTGTGATATCCTGCCCTAGCTAGTTTGGCTCAGTGGATAATGACTTGGCCTGCCGACTGCAGGGTCTGGGTTCAATTCTGATCAAGGGTATGTACCTAGGTTGTAGGATCCTCCCTGGCCGGGGCCCAGGTCAGGGCTCATGCAGGAGGCAACCAATCAAAGTGTTCCTCTCACATTGATGTTTCTCTCTGTCTTTCCCTTTCTCTTCCACATTCTCTAAAAGCCAATGGAAATGTATCCTCAGGTGAGGATTAAAAAAAAAAAAGAAAGAAATGTCATATCCTATGAAAGACACATCTTGAAAATGCCTAAAGAAAGTTGTCATTTTTTCACGGTGAAGTGACTGGAGTTCATGTTGATGAAAACACCTTGGTGGCTGTGGTGACTGACAGTGGCTGCAGCAGCGGGGTGATGAGGCTGGTGCCTTTCCCTGATCAGCCCGGTTGCCTCCTGCAGAGGGAGGCCAGACTGCGGCTTAGGCCCGCTCCCCAGGGGGAGCAGGCTGAAGCCATCAGTAGGACATTCCCTGAGGGCTCCCAGTATGTGAGAGGCGGCAGGTTGGGCTGAGGGACCCCCCAACCCCAGTGCACGAATTTCGTGCACTGGGTCCCTAGTATATATATAAAAGGCTAATATGCTAAGTGTTCATCTGACCGGTAGCTATGATGTGCACTGTCCACCAAGGGGCAGATATTCAATGAAGGATCTCCCATGACGTGTCCTGGCCATTTACTGGGACACATCACCACAGACATGGTACCCACAAAGCATCACTCTGCTTCCCCCAAGTGGGACACAGGCCCCACTACCACCCAAGAGCAACACCCCACCAAATCACAGCTGACACTGCCAAGACCCCATGGTGCAAAATGTGGCCTACAGCCCAGGCCAGCCTGGAAATGGTGACTGTGGGTGCCGGGTAATGATGTCACATAGCAATGCCGGGCTTCCTTTCCAGTGAAGATCTATCCAGTGAAGTCAATGAGATGTTAAAGTCCCCTACTATGACTGTATTGTTGTCGATTTCTCTGTTAAAGTCCTCCAGAAGTGTTTTTTTATATATTTAGGTGCTCCTATATTGGGTGCATATATGTTTACCAGGGTTATATCCTCTTGTTGAATTGATCTCTTTATTATTATGATAGTGACCTTTTCTTGTCTTTTGTGAGGGCTTCATTTTAAAGTCTAATTTTGTTTTGCTTTCTTTTGTCTTTTTGTTGGATGTTAGTATTGCTACTCCAACTTTCTTTTTCTTTTCCATTTGCATGGCGATATTTTTCCCACCCTTTCACTCTCATCCTGTGTGCATATTTTGTTCTGAGGTGAGTCTCTTGTAGACAGCCTATAGTTGGGTCATATTTTTGTATCCATTTAGCTACCCTATGCCTTTTGACTGGAGCATTTAATCCATTTACTTTAGGATTATTATTGATAGGCACTTATTTATTGCCATTTTAATTCTGAATGCCTAGGTTTCTCTCTCTGTTTCTTCTTCTGATTACAGCAGTCCCTTTAGCATTTCATGTAATGCTGGCTTGGTGGTGATGTACTGCTTTAGCCTAATTTTGTCTGGGAAGCTCTTTATTTGACTCTCTATTTTGAATGATAGCCTTGCTGGATATAGTAATCTTGGTTTCAGATCCTTGCTTTCCATTACCTTGAGTACCTCATGCCATTCCCTTCTGGCCTATAGAGTTTCTGATGAGAAATTAGGTGTCAGTCTTATGAGAACTCCTCTGTAGGTAACATTTTTCTTTTTTCTTGATGCCTTTAAGATTCTCTTTTGTCTTTAATTTTTGGCATTTTAATTATGATGTGTCTGGCCATGATCCTGTTTAGGTTCTTCTTGCTTGGGGTTCTCTGTGCCTCCTGGACTTGTGGGACTTCTTCCTTTACCAGGTTAGGAAATTTTTCTACCATTATTTCTTCAAACACATTCTCTATCCCTTTCTCCCTTTCTGCCTCTTCTGGTACACCTGCTATTCTAATATTGTTATGTTTCACATTGTCCCACAGCTCCCTTAAGCTGTCCTCCTGTTTTTTAATTGTGGTTTTTTTTTGTTGTTGTTTGTTTGTTTTTTGGTACTCTGATTGAGTAATTTTTTCAACCCTGTCTTCTATTTCACTGATTCAATCCTCAGCTTCCCCTAATCTGCTGTGTATTCCTTCCAATGTGTTCTTTGTGTTATGTCATCCTTTATTTCCAACTGTTCTTTTTTTTGTAATTACTATATCTTTTTTTCATGCTGTTGAGCATCTTTACCATCATTACTCTTACCTGTGTTTTATTTATCTCTTCCTCTAGAGAATTTTCTAGTTCTTTTATTTGGGTGTTGTTTCTTTGTCTCCTCATTTTTGCTTTCTGTTTGTGTTTGTGTCTATGTATTAGGTAGATCCTCTACACCAAGCATGTCAAACTAGCAGCCTGTAGGCCACATGCCTCATTTATTTAAGTTTGACATGCTTACTCTATGTCTCTCAATTTCTAGTGTGGGAGATTGTCAAATACTGTTTCTGGCTAATTATATCAGGCAAGGACTCAAAGCCTCCAGAGACAGCCTCTGCCTACAGACTGATAGGATTCTGACTTGAATTGTCACTGGGCAATTTTCCACAGGTGTGGCAAGATTTTTTTCAACAGGGTGGGGCCATTGCTTCTGCCTGGAAGCTAATTGTTATTTTTAGTCTCTTAACACATTGCACACCAGTAGTTTTATTGCTAGCTTTACCCACTGGCCAGATAAGTTTTACATAATTGTCAAAGACATGCCTTAAAATTAAATACCCATTGCATTTTGAAGTTATTTATTACATGTTCTTACAAGCTAATATCTTTTTAAAATATGATATTTTATAAAACACTGTGTAATATGAAAACACAAGGACTCTCATGATCCATCCGCAATGTGTTAAGTGGGCTCAGGGCTATGTTTTTCCCAATATTCTCCCCCCAGGCAAGGGAAATGTCTGTGTGGGAAAAATGTCCTCCACTGGGTGAGGAAATGACTCAGCATAGGAAACTGAGGGTATCTGCCTTTTGAGTTCTAACCCCCAAGTCATTAATCCTGGCTTCTGCTTATTCAGCTCCAGTCCATGCCACGCTCTGTCAGAGCATAAGGTGGGTGGCTTCACAGGGAATTTTGTGTGTTGGCCCTTTAAGAGGGTGCCTGAATTTTCAGTCCATCTCTCCCTGGCCAACAGCAACCCCAATGCTTTTCACAGCCAAATGTTATGTGGATACCCTTGTCAGTTGTAGTAATCTCTGCAGGGGGGCCAGCTTAGGAATTAGATGCCAGCATTCTCAGTGGCAGGCAACCTCCCACAGATGAGATATCTCTCTGGAACTTCAGTTGCTATGGGCGCCGGCCAACCCTTTTGTGCCTCCACCTCTCCTACCAGTTTCTATGTGGTCTCCTCTTTCAGTCCTTGGGTATCAGGGTTCTCTCCTGCAAGTGTTTCATTGATTATTTAGGAAGTTTTTCTGTATTTTAGTTGTAATTCCAGTTTGTTCCAGGGAGCATGTCTGGGCAGCATTCACTTACTCTGTCACCATTTTTAATCTCCCCAGAGCTTCCTTTTTATATTACAATCAGGTTCTAAAATCTATTAGTCCATGTGTAGAGTTCTACATGGCCATAGGATACCTGGGTGCAGTGCAGATTGTCTCCTGCCATCAACCTAAGAATCTGCTGTGGTTGGTGAGAGAGAAGAGAGAAATAGACATAGAAAGAAAGTGTAGGCTTTTTAATTTAGGGGCAGATACATGCCTCGCAAACTCCTAATTGGCCCTTTCAAAGAATTCTGCCTTAATAATGGTTTTGGGATTGATTATTCACCTCACTTTTTTTATGATTGGTTATCTGCAAATCTGCCTGTCTTAGTAACATTCATACATTTTATTTTTTTATTTTTTAATATATATTTTTTACTGATTTCAGAGAGGAAGGGAGAGGGAGAGAGAGATAGAAACATCAATGATGAGAGAATCATTGATCGGCTGCCTCCTGTACGCCCCCTACTGAGGATCGAGCCTACACTAGGGCATGTGCCCTTGACCGGAATCAAACCTGGGACCCTTCAGTCCACAGGCTGATGCTCTATCCACTGAGCCAAACCAGCTAGGGCAGTGGTCAGCAAACTGTGGCTCATGAGCCACATGTGGCTCTTTGGCCTCTTGAGTGTGGCTCTTCCACAAAATACCACGTGTAGGCATGCACATACAGTGCGACTGAAACTTCGTGACCCATGCACAGAAGTCGGTTTTCGGCTTTCAAAAGAAATTTCATTCGTTGTACTGTTGACATTTGGCTCTGTTGACTAATGAGTTTGCTGACCACTGAGCTAGGGCAACCATAGAAATATTATTAAAATAATCATCACAATAATGGCTAATACATCAGGAATGCTTGCTATCTGCCAAACACTTTTCTAAAATATTTACATATGTTAACTTACTGAATTCTTACAATAACTCTACAAGATACCCACTGTTACCCCACTTACAGATTACATGAAAGTAATTCACAAGAGAAGATATGTAACTTGTTTGAATAGAATATTGCATTTATCAGAATTCCTCCCAGGGCAAATAGTCTTTTTTTTATTATTATTGTTTGAAGTATTACAAATAGTAATACATATGTCTCCTTTTATTCCCCCTTTGTCCTCTCCCTGGCCTCCCCTACCCCCCAGTACATGCCTTCACCTGCCCGCACCCCACCCCCCAGTGTCTTATATCCATTGGTTATGCTTATATGCATGCATACAACTCCTTTGGTTGATCTCTTACAGCCCCCCTCGCCCAACCTCCCCTGCCTTCCCGCTGTAGTTTGACAGTCTGTTCAATGCTTCTTTGCCTCTGTGTCTATTTTCTCCCCATTTCTTTCCTTTAAAAAATTTTGCCTCTGCAGACTAGAAATAAACATAATAACAAAAAATAAAATTGTTTGAGTCACAATTTCAATGTCCAACAGTTCTGAGTCTCCGTTTCAATGTCTAACAGTTCCTTATGTGTACATGTCTGCAATGATATCTGGATGGTGGGCACATGGTGGCAATGCAGGTCCAACCCTCTCTGGTTTGGTCCTAGGCAACCTGCAGTGGTGCACAGCTGCTGACTGCTTGCGTGGCAAGGTGTTGTCAGCATCTTCCATCTCTGGACTGTTTTTCCTCTTGTCTTCGTGGTTGGAGCAGACCTGTCAATTCCTCTCTATTGCAGGAATCCATTTGGTCTTGGAGTTGTTTTCTGAAAATATACAAACATATTCTTGACCAAAAGTTAATAAAGGAATCTTTTCTATATAATTGATTTGGGATCCTTTTTATTTTTGCCCAAATGATTTTCCTTTGTCTTATTTAGACACCATGTGTGTTTTTCATGGATGTCTTGCTGTTAGCATTACAAATGAAAATTAATTTTGTAAAGTAAAAATTTTCTAGATGTAATTTACTTACAGGATATTTTTCCTTACATGATATTACCCTGCTATCCCCCCCCCTTTTTTTTTGATTAATGGAGGCTTTTGCAAAAAGGTGTTCTTAAAGTAATACCTAAAATTTTTATTGGTAGTTCATCTCATGGTAAAATTCCTGAACATGCAATGAACCTAAAGCAGTCATATTTTTGGGCAAAAAAAAAAAACAAACCCAAAATCCATACATTTTAAAGCTCACTTCCTACACATAGATTCTTAACTACTTGGCTTCCCTCTGTTTCCTCAAATACACAGTGCAATATACAGATGATGTATTATAGAACTGTACACATGAAACACGTGTAATTTTATCAATCCTTTTGACCCCCAAAAATTTTTAAAAAAGCAAACAGAGACTGACCTTGAAAATTCCCTGAGCAGGTAAAACCAGTTTGGCCATACAAGCAAAGCTTAGTTTAGTTTAGAATAACTTAACCTGGGTCATTTCTTTTTGTGCCTCTGGAAATCATAAGTGAAATTGATCGTTTTCCAAGATTGATGTGAGGTAACTAGTAACTCATTTTCTATTATGCAAGAAAATTCTAATATTGTAACCAATTTCAGTGAAGAATAAATAGTGACTGTGTTATAACTATGTACTCTTGAGCCTCATTCCCTGTTTTGCTTTGACTGTTCCAGGTTTGCAAACTGTCTTTTGGTATGTACACAATAAGTTTTTACTAATTACTGCTTTGATGATTCCTCGGTTTTATTTCTGTTATTCTCAACTTTTGCTATAGTGCAATGAATATTCTGATGAAACTGAATGAAGACAGAAGTATCCTTATATAGTTGCATATACATATGGCACATACAGTATATGACATACAGTGAAAAATGCAGGTATGAAATTTGAGAGTCATAAGTATATAGAATTTTTACCATCCTTTGGCCATCCTGCATCCCTGAAAGCTGACAAAGTAAACCTGCAAATTAGTAAACATTCCAATGTAAAAACATTCTTTTGCAGATATGTCTATATTATGGTCTTAGCAAATAGACATAAGATTGGTATCTTAAGAAGGTTACTCCTGCTTATGCCATTGTATAATTTAAGTGTATATTCAGTTGCAGTGTTTTCCTCAGTTATATAGATAGTAAAAATGAAGCTGATCTTGCAACTTTATTACTTAATTGTGATGTGACTTCAATTAAGAAATTCCTTGAAAATTTTAATGACATAAGCCAAGTGAATAAGTCATAGCCATCTAAAAATGCACTAACATAATCTGCTATTAGGGAAAGTTGTTTTTTTTTCTTCTTTTTATTGCTGACACTATTACAGATGTCCCCATTTCCTCCCCCTTTGTCTTCTTTCACCCAGCCTCTACCCCCTTTCTTTCTGGCCGTCACCACACTGTTGTCTTTGTCCATGGCTGAAGATTAAGTTTAGGGATCTGAAATACATCCTCAATTTCTTCTTTCTTCTTTAACTACAGTTGTGACTTTTGAGGGGAAAAAATATCATTAATCTATGTGAACTTTACTTTCTTATAACATGCCTGTAGTATCTTTACCAAGCACAAGTCAACCAAACACTTATTTTCTTTAGCATTGGCTTCAGTGTCATAACATAGATATAACTTCTTTGAATACTCCTCTTTTCTATCTAAATTATATAACTAGTGACCCAGTGCATGGATTTGTGCACATTGAAAGGAAATTAATTAGAAGGTGGCCAGCAGGGCAAGACTGAGTGTAATGGGCTGGACATGCCATGGAGCCAACCTCCAGCGGTCCCTCCCTGTCTGGCTACACCTTGGGTGGCACTGTGACTCAAAGGGTGTCTGCTGAGTGAGTGGGGTCACTCAGGCAGGTGGGGTTCCTCAGGCTGGCCTATGGTGATTGGACCAAAACCAGCTTTCTGACATCCCCTGAGGGGTCCCAGAGTGTGAGAGGTCACTCTGCAAAGTTGCTATTGTACAGAGTGTGGAATGCAAATGCAAGTGTGCAGTAAACTAGATTCGGGTCTGACAGTGCCCCAGCAACAACATAACCCATGGCCAAAGGTGGAATCATGCAGCCCTGTGAGTAATTGCACTCCCTCCTCTCTGGTTTTGGGGTGCATCACCCGAGAACCACCACTGCCAAGTCACTGCAGCTCTGTGTTGAGTGCCTGCCCCCTGGTGGTCAGTGTGAGTCATAGCTACTGGTCAGACAGGCAATTAGCATATTAGCCTTTTATATATATACTAGAGGGCCCATGCACAAAAATTTGTGCAAGAGTAGGCCTTCCTTCCCCCGGCTGCTGGCACCCAGGATCCAGGCTGCTTCCCTCCAGCTGCTGCCAGCAGGCACCCAGAACTCAGGCTTCACTCCAGCCCTGGCTTCATCCGGAATGATGCCCAGAAGGATGTTTGGTCTAATTAGCATATTACCCTTTTATTATTATAGGCTAGAGGCCTGATGAACAAAAATTCATTCACTGGGGGTTCCCTCAGCCCAGCCTGACCCCTCTCACAGTCCGGGAGCCTTTAGGGGATGTCCTACTAATGGTTTGGCCTCCCTCCGCAGGAGGCAACTGGGCTGATCAGGGGAAGGCGCCACCCCCATCACCCCACTGCACTGCTGCTGCCTCCACTGCCGGCTGCCATAGCCACCAAGGTGTTTTCATCAACATGGATTCCAGTCCCTTCACCATGAAAAAATGCCAACTTTAGGTATTTTCAGGATGTCTCTTTCATAGGATATGACATTTCTTTCTTTCTTTTTTTTTATCCTTACCTGAGGATATTTTTAAATTGATCTTTAAAGCATGTAGAAGAGAGAGGGAAAGACAGAGAGAAACATCAATGTGAGAGGGACACTTCAATTGGTTGCCTCCTGCATGAGCCCTGACCTGGGTCCCAGCCAGGGAGAAGCCTGCAACCTAGGTATGTGTCCTTGACCAGAATCAAACCCAGACCCTGTGGTCCACAGCCTGAGGTGCTATCCACTGAGCCAAACCAGCTAGGGCAGGATATCACAATTCTTAGCCCTCCAGCAGTGGACCTTCATTTTTTTCCTCCAGGAGTGTGGTGGAAAAACCCTAGATCACTTTCTTGGATTTTTTTACCCAAGTTACCAAGAACACTGCAAGTGGCATACCAGGAGCTTAGCCAATGAGCAGTCAGAAAAGGTGTTTCCTCTGCAGCTCACATGCAGAGGTAGGGCTGCCGGCATGCTGTGGCTGGCAGGCCCTGTTCTCTTTGGGCCTCCCTGCAGCTGCGGTGGCTAGCAGGTCCTCTTCTCTCTGGGCCTGCACTATCTGTGGCTTGCCTCACTGTGCATGCAGTCCCCTCCCACCCACCTGCGCACGCAGCCTCCTCCTGAGTGGTCGTGATGTTATGCCATCCCGGACAATTTGCATATTACCTCTTTTTATATATATATATATATATATATATATATATATATATATATATATATATATATGAGAGCAGTGATTTAATGAGAACAGTGATTTAAAACATTGCAATCTGTCCTAGCTTCTGATTTCATATTTATAGTACAGAAATATTTGATTTCCATGTAAGCTGATTGGTGACGGTTAGGTATGAGAAAGCTAAAATTAAAAGTTATATAAGAAAAAGAATAAAATACTAGTATATCTGTAGCAAATCAAACTTTTTAATCATTGAAAGTTAAATTATCATTTCTTTTATAAACCTGTGTCATAGGCTGAATTTGTTCATATTGACTGTGAGCTCTGTTCATGAATTTGAGACTTTTCACTTATCCAGTGACTACCATGTTGCATAATTACAAAGTAGATTGAATTTTTAAACATCTCTTGAAATTAAAAATGTTTAGAAAATTCAATTGACATTTATGTGGAAAGTCTCCTCTAGATTTCAGTGAACAATGAATCTGCAGCCATTAGAATTTAGCTCTGAATTTAGTTGACAATTTAATAAAAACTTTCTCCTTTAGAAAAGTAAATTGTCTTTATTTTTCAGTTTCTTTTTAATGCTCAAGTTCTGTTTGAACTGTGGTTTCTTTTTCTTTTATTACTTGTACAATGACATTTTTCTTTAACTACTTTTCTGAACATTACTTATCTAAAAGTCTGTTACTCTAAAAAAATTCCTTTAAACCTCAAGATAATTTAGGAATTATTGACATTGATCCCTTATGCCTGAATTAAGTTCTTTCAAATTGAGTTAATCAAACAACCCTTGCCTAAGTCTTCCTTAAGGGATGCTGAGTCTATAAAGCAATGAGTAGCCAGACCTTAGTATGTATATAACCTATGTATGAGTGGTTATGGCTATTGTCTTTATATTTCTAAATAGCTTTTAAGGTTTGATAAACTAAGTCTTTAAGAACATTATATTTGTAATAGAGACCCAGTGCATGAAATTCGTGGACGGGAAGGGGGTCCCCTCAACTCAGCCTGCACGCTCTCCAATCTGGGACCCCTCAGGACCTCTGGCTCCTAACCGCTCATCTGCCTGCCAGCCTGAACTCCTAACTGCGCTCCCCTGATAGCCTGATCCCCCTAACTTCTCTTCCCTGCCTGCCTGATCACCTCTAACCTCCTCTGCCTTGGCCCCACCAACATGGCTTTGTCGGGAAGGACGTCCGGAAGGAAATCTGGAAGGTCATCTGGACGATGTTCAGTCTAATTAGCATATTACCCTTTTATTATTATAGATGCCACCTTGTCCTAAAAATGCAGGTTGTTCCCAGGTTTTCCTATCGTGGAAGGGGAGCCTGCAGTAGCATCCTGGGTTCTGACCAGGGCTTATATACTTGTGCTTTATCTCAGCAGATACGATTCCTAGAAGACTCTTGGATGTACCTTAAACATTTCTATTGAATTTGCCAAATCATCCTCCAAAAATGTTGAACCACTTTAAACTCCCACCAGTAACCATGTGTGTGCCCTCCATCCCACTTTGATGCCAATATCATTGATTTCTCCCTAGAAGCTTCCCTCCCGTCAGCCGGACTGCTTGGTACTGGAGCTAACCTCAGTGTTCAGCTGGGGCTTTGATTTCCCGAGATAGAATTATGGAGGAGGAAAAATAGTTTTCCTCTACCTTTCTGGGTTCTTAGTGGAGGCCCTTGTAATGAAAGACAAATCACCACAAGGAAAACAAAAGTTCATTAACATGTCTATCTCCTGTATATATGGGAGATCCCAGAGAAAAATGAGTAACGCCCCAAGGTGGCTTAGAATGCTGATTTAAATACCTTCTTCCTAGGAAAAGGGGACGGGAGATGTAGGCCTCTTAGAGGAGAGTAAATGATTTTTAGGAAAGGTGAATGGGGGTGGGGGGAATTCGTTTGTAACAAGGTTTGGGTGTGATGTCAACTTCTACTCTCCTGTCCTGTGACAGGAGTCAGTCTTCTCTGCCTGATGACACTTCTCCCGTGAAGGGGACCTATGACATTTCAGCTCCTTTTGGGGGGTCTGATTTTAGGCAGATCAGGAGACTTCAGTGAAAGCCTCTGCATGCATTTGCTGTTTCTCAAGCATCTGCAGCTCAAGATCATCAATATAACAACACAGCATATGTTGGGGTGGCATGTTCTCTGACCTTCAAAAGCGCGTTTCCTCTCTTAGATGATTTGCCACAGTAGCATTATTCCCTGGAGACGGTATTCTGACCAGACCTTCCTGGGAGTGGTCATAACATACCCTGTGCTTGTAGAAAGGTGTGGGCCACATCACTAAATAAACCAGGGGCAGTTTTCTCATCTTGTGGAAAGGGAGATAAATTTATCATAGTTTATCTCCCTTTCCACAGGTATCTTGTGGCTTTGGGTCTCTGCTCCCCCCCAACCTCCCCAACAGCCCCAGCACCTCAGCTGCGGGCCTTGGGGCTGCTGT
Source organism: Corynorhinus townsendii (assembly GCA_026230045.1). NCBI lineage: Eukaryota > Metazoa > Chordata > Mammalia > Chiroptera > Vespertilionidae > Corynorhinus > Corynorhinus townsendii. The sequence continues at coordinate 16,446,172 of JAPDVU010000015.1, forward strand.
GTGCCAGCCTCCCTGCGGGTTTGTGTCCCTGGTCCGGGGCTTGGGGCTGCTGGTGCCGGCCGCCTGGCCACTACAGGCCTCGCCATCTTTGTTGGGTAATTTGCATACTTACTCCTATTGGCTGATAGCATAGCGGAGTGATGGTCAATTTGCATCTTTCTCTTTTATTAGTGTAGATTACATTAATGCACCTTTCATTATTTACATGTATAATTTTAACAAAACCAATGACTGCATGTTAATAAAAAGCAATCACAGTGACTGAAGAGAAGAAAATATGTGCTTCCCAAGGAGGAGTGGAGATGACGTAGAACACAGAGCAGAATGAAAATACTGTAAAGTTATAAATTGTTACTGAGAGTTAACCATTTTTCTGATGTGTTAATGATAAATCAAACAAAAAAACTAACTAGAATTGTACTTTTCTGTATTAAAGAATACTTATTACCTTTAAGTTAAATAATGTTAATTCTTTGTTTGAACTTTCAAACTCTTTTTTCCTTTATAACTCTTTAAAGATCCTTTAAAGCTATTCTTCATTTTTTTCCTAATAAAATAAAATGTTCTTTAGTATATAGAAGTTTCTATTAGTATATCTTTTGTAAGTTATCTAAGAGAAGGTATTCAAAATTTTAATTTTTTTTTTAATTCAAAAGTCTTAAAAGGTATATAAATATTTTATAAGTAGTGCAGTCTTTCACAATTCTTTCTTGTGAAAAATTTGTAGGCTTGTCACACACCTCAATATTTTGAGTGATTTGGCTTAATCTTACGTTGGTTTGGTAAAACACACACACACACACACACACACACACACACACACACACACAAAAAACACACATTTCACAGTCAATTCATTTCTCAGTGAAAATATATAGCTACACTTAAGACTTTTTACAGATTCCTAGAGATGGTGGTTTAGTGTAAATGTAGACTCATCTTAAAGCAAACAAAAGAAAATGAACAAAAATCATAAAAATCAAATATAATTTGAGCATTTTAAAAAGAATAATATTAAAATAAGTTTAGGTTCATATTGAAATAGTATAGAAGATTATACTTAGAAAGAAATATTTTATTTAAAAACATAATACTCCTTGGGCTATGATTAAATTTGAAGCATCCTGGCATAATTTAAATTAAAGGTCTTGGTACTCAGCAGCAGTTCAGAATCACTAATTGCAAAGCCTGTGCATTTCTGCCCTGTCAATCAGCACAAGTCACAAGTCAATCAGCTGCTTAGCACTGGAATCAAGGTCAGAGAGAAAAATGATTTCTGCTTAGCTATAATAAAGTGCATTTTCTCTTCTTTTTTTTATCCTATCTAAAATTCAGTTTAAATAGGCATGCCAACCACCAACCTGGCAACCCAGCATTGTTTTAGTTTTTCAACTGTTTATTCTGTGAATACACTTTGTTTTAACCATGTTCAACTTCCTTTGTGTCTTATAGAATTCTATCCTATTAAACATTTTTCTAGATTTTCTGAGTAATGGCATAGCCATTACATAAATTTAAAAATTGGAGAAATATGTGGTTCTTCATAATAAGATACAACTCAGAAACTAGAAAACAATTTTGTCATGAGTATTTTCATTTATTTTGTAGTAGTTATTTCTTTGTTGAAAATACAACTGAATAAGAGTATTATTCAGAGTGAAATGACTGAATTTTCTTAGATACACTAGAGGCCCAGTGCACGAAATTCTTGCATGGAGGGGGTGTCCCTCAGCCTAGCCTGCACCGTCTCCAATCTGGGACCCCTCAGGGGACCCCTGTGGGATCGGGCCTAAACCAGCAGTTGAACATCCCTCTCGCAATCTGGAACCACTGGCTCCTAACCTCTTGCCTGCCTGCTTGCCTGATCGCTCCTAACCACCTCTGCCTGCCAACCTGATCACCCCCTAACTGCCCTCCCCTGCCATCCTGACTGCCCCTGACCTCCTCTGCCTTGGCCCCCAACACCGTGGCTTTGTCAGGAAGGACGTCCTGAAGATGTCCAGTCTAATTAGCATATTACCCTTTTGTTAGTATAGATTTTGTGCAATATAATTATTTAAAAAATGTTTCGATTGATTTTAGAGAGAGAGGAAGGGAGAGGAAGAGAAAGAAAAACATAGATGTGAAAGAGAAACATTGATAGGCTGCCTCCTAAATGTGTCCCACACCCCCAATGGAAATCAAGCCGGCAACCTGGGCATGTGCCCTGATCAGGAATCAAGCCAGCAACCATTTTTGTATAGGGTGATGCTCAACTAACTGAGCCACTCCCACCAGGGCTGTGCTATATAATTCTTACCAAAATTTTTCCATGCTTAGTAGAAAATATAGCATCTGAATTTGAGTAGTATTCCATTGTATGTATGTACCACATTTTTATCCAATCATGTATCAAAGGACACTTTAGATATTCCCATGTCTTGTCCACTGTGAATAATGCCGCAATGAACATAGGGGTACATACATCTTTATAACTAAATGCTTTTAAATTTGGAAGATAGATACCTAGAAAAGTGGATCATATAACTGTGATTCTTAATTCTCTGAGGAACCTCTATACTGTTTTCTATAGTTGATGTACCAGATCACATACCCTCCAGCAGTGGATGAGGGTTTATTTTTCTCCACAAACTCTCTAACGTTTGCTATGTCTTTTTGATAATAGCCATTCTTTTAAATAAATAAAAATATATATATATATTATTATTAATTTCAGATAGGAAGAGAGAGGGAGAGAGAGAAACATCAATGAGAATCACTGATAGGCTGCCTCCTGCATGCCCCATATGAGGGATTGAACCTGCAACCCAGGCATATGCCCTGACCAGGAATCAAACTGTGGCCTCTTGGTTAATATGTTGAGGTTAAACCACTGAGAACGGTGGCCAGGTGATAATCGGCATTCTAACAAGTATGGGTGATATATCATTGTAGTTTTGATTTAAATTTTTCTGAAACTAATAAAGTTGACCATCTTTTCATATATCTGTGAGCCATTTGTATGTCTTCTTGGGATATGTTTTTGTTTCCAACTTTTAATATGTTCTAAAGTAATATGCATTTTATATATATTAATGATTGTATTTAAGTTAGCTATTTTAAACAAGTGGAAAATAATTGTGTAGGGTATGGATCAATTGATGTGCCCTAATGAGCTCTCCTAATTTGATAATATACAGGGTGGGAAACAGTAGGTTTATTCTTGTATTATTATTATTTATTATTTTCCATACAAACATATACGTATATATTATATGCATACAATTATATATCTTCTAGTATTCTTTTAAAAAAATAATAGCTTAGCCCTGGCTGGTTTGGCTCAATGGATTAAATGTCGGCCTGAGGACTGAACGGTCCCAGATTCGATTCTGGTCAAGGGCACATGCCCAGGTTGCAGGCTTGATCCCCATTAGGGGGCGTGCAGGAGGCAGCCAATCAATGATTCTCTCTCATCATTGATGTTTCTATCTCTCCCTCTCCCTTCCTCTCTGAAATCAATAAAAAGATACAAAAATTAACAGCTTTATTGCGATATAATTCATGTACATGCAATTACCCATTAAAGTGTAAAATTCAATGAGATTTAACACATGTATAGGTTTACAAACATTTCAAAAATTTTTAGATATTTTTATTGCTTTCATCTCCGCAAAAATGCCATATGTATGAGCATGAACTCTCCTATTTTCCCCCCACGTATCTCTGCCCCAGTCCTCAGCAAAAGTTAGTCTCTATAGATTTGCCTATTCTAGATATGTCAGAGAGAAATCATAAGAAAGGTCGTTTAGCCCTAACTGGTTTGGCTCAGTGGATACAGCATTGGCCTGCGTACTGAAGGGTTTCAGGTTCGATTCTGGTCAAGGGCATGTACCTGGTTGTGGGCACATTCCCAATAGGGTGTGTGCAGGAGGCAGTTGATCATTGTTGCTCTCTCATGGATATTTCTAACTCTCTATCCCTCTCGCTTCCTTTCTGTAAAAAATCAATAAAATATATTTTAAAAATGTTTAAAAAAGAAAAGGTTGTTTATTTTTTCACTTGATTCTTTCACTTAGCATAATATTTTCAAGGTTGATTTTCTATTATGACATGTATAAGTACTTTGCTCCTCTTTTATTGCTCAATTTGAATCAGCTATACAATTTCATTGGTTCCATTATCATTTAGTTGAGTAAATATTTTATATGTGTCCACTCTGTTATTTATAAAAGTCCATGTTCTTAATTTTATAATTTATAATTATAAATATATTAAGAAACATTTTTAGTTTTTAATTTTTATTATTTTGTGTTTCAAGAATAGAAAAATATGAGCATAATGCCAAAGAAAGCTTACACAGAAAATGAAAACAAATGCATAGTATTTTTAGAAGTATATTTATTAGATATTCAAAAAATGAATTATTATAAAGAAAATAGCATTTTAAACATTTAGCGTGATTCCAAATAATTGATTCAGGCATACTTGCTATAGTTTTGTATGACCTTGGGAAACATAAAAGAAATGTCAAGCTCACATTTGGAAACATTTTTATTTCTATTCATTTTGTTGATTAAAGACATCTAAAAGGCCTTTGACATTATATGTGTTTTTGCAGCTGTTGTCATTAATTCAAACCAAACTGTGAAATGTGTTGATTTCTCCATGACCAACCCATGAAATCAGTTCTCTAACTGCTTCATATGCTGACTGCTTACCAAAAATGCTCTAAATAAAAGATGTGCTGTGAAAACAAACATCCTGTGTGTGTGTGTGTGTGTGTGTGTGTGTGTGTGTGTGTGAATGTGTCTTAAATCTTATTAAAACATTTTTAAATGACAATTATAGAACTAGAAATAGCTCTATATTCATTTTAAATTCAATTTGAGTAAAAAGTGTTATGCCCTAGCTGGTTTGGCTCAGTGGATAGAGTGTTGGCCTGTGGACTGAAGAGTCCTGGGTTTGGTTCCGGTCATGGTCATGTACCTTGGTTGCAGGCTCCTCCCTGGCCCAGGACTCTGGTTGGGGTGCATGCAGGAGGCAACCAATTGATGTGTTTCTCTCACATGGATGTTTCTCTTTTCCACTCTCTCTGAAGGATCAATGGAAAAATATCCTCAGGTGAGGATTAGCAAAAAAAAAATAAAAAAAAAAGTGTTATGACATTGTGGCTTAGATATGGAATTATAATTGCAGAAACCTTCACTCTACAGTAGCTTTTTGTCTTGTTTTGTTTTGTTTACTAGCCATAAGCTTTGATTAAAACTTAGTAAATGCATTGGACTTACAAAATCAACATTTTTTCTATATTTTTATATCCTTTTTTTTTTTTTACTAATATTTATAAATACCGGGTTTGGCAAAAGTAGGTTTGCAGTTATTCATATGGAAAAGAATTCAATAATTAATAACATAAGAATAAATTTTGTATCTCATGTACTCACACCTGTAAACCTACATTTGCTTCATGGTCATAAAATATATACTGGTTCTAACATTAAGTTTATTCCTTTATTTTTTTAATAAATCTTTATTGTTAAGATTATTACAGTTGTTCCTCCCCCCCCTCCACATAGCTCCCCTCCACCTGGTTCCCTCCCCACCCCCTGCCCTTACCCACCCCCACTGTCGTCATCCATAGGTGTACGATTTTTGTCCAGTCTCTTCCCGCACCCCCCCTTACTCCCTTCCCCCTGAGAATTGTCAGTCCACTCCCTTTCTATGCCCCTAATTCCATTATATTCACCAGTTTATTCTGTTCATCAGATTTTTTATTCACTTGATTTTTAGATTCACTTATTTATCAATATGTATTTGTTGTCACTTTGTTGTTCATAATTTTTATCTTTACCTTTTTCTTCTTCTTCCTCTTCTTAAAGAATACCCTTTAACATTTCGTATAATACTGGTTTGGCAGTGATAAACTCCTTTAGCTTTTTCTTATCTGTGAAGCTCTTTATCTGACCTTCAATTCTAAGTGATAGCTTTGCTGGGTAGAGTAATCTTGGTTGGAGGTTCTTGCTATTCATCACTAAATATTTCTTGCCACTCCCATCTGGCCTGCATAGTTTCTGTTGAGAAATCAGCTGACAGTCATATGAGTACTCCCTTGAGGTAACTAACTGTTTTTTCTCCTACTGCTTTTAATATTCTCTCTTTGTATTTTGCCCTTGGCATTTTAATTATGCTGTGTCTTGGTGTGGTCCTCTTTGGATTCCTCTTCTTTGGGGTTCTCTGTGCTTCCTGGACTTGTAAGTCTATTTCTTTCACCAGGTAGGGAAAGTTTTCGGTCATTATTTCTTCAAAAAGTTTTCAATATCTTGTTCTCTCTCTTCTCTTGCACCCCCATAATTCGGATGTTGGTACGCTTGAAGTTGTCCCAGAGGCTCCTTACACTATCTTGATATTTTTGGATTCTGTTTTCTTTTAGCTTTTCCAGTTGGGTGTTTTTTGCTTCTTCGTATTTCAAATCTTTGACTTGATTCTTGGGATCCTCTAGTCTGCTGTTGGATCTCTGTATATTATTTTTTATTTCAGTCGATGTATGCTTAATTTTTAATTGGTCCTATTTCATATCCTTGAGGGTCTCACTAAATTTCTCAAAGGTTTCTAGAAGATTCTTGAGTAACCTTATAACCATGGTTCTGAACTCTATATCCAGTAGTTTGTTTTCCCCCATTTCTTTCATTTGTGACCTGTTTCTTTGTCTCCGCATTTTGGCTGCTTCCCTGTGTTGATAGAGTGGCTTTGCTAAGTGTCCTATAGGGCCCAGTGGCTCAGCCTCCCTAATTACCTGAGGTGGACACTCTTGGTACACACCTTTGTGGGCTGTGTGCACAGTCTTGTTGTAGTTAAGCCTTGATTGCTGTTGGTATCACTGGGAGGAACTGACTTCTAGATCAATTGGCTGTGAGGATCAGTTGTGTCTACAATGAGAGAACTTCTGTGCTGGAGACACCCTTATGGGGCAGGCCTTGCTTCAGTGGGGCTTTGGCACTCACTGAGTCTGCCCCCTGAGTGTGTCTCTTATGGATGTGAAGAGTTGTAATCTGGATGGTCTCAGTCTGACCACTGGGTACACTGGCTCTTGGATCTACAAGGAAGTGCAAGTCAGCCACTGCCTGAAGCCACCCAGCAGGAGTTACAGAGAGATCTACAGATTCCTCCTCTTTGTTTGGGGTTTGGAAGTGCCCAGATAAGGCCCAGCTGTGAAGCAATGCAAGCTGCTGTCCAGCCTTGGGCCTTCTTTTGGAAGCTCTGGGGCTCTTTGACCCAGATGCAGTTTATTAGGTTTTACATTGAAAAAGGCCAGGCCATTCATATGCAAAAGCCTCTGCGCACAGCTTGGGTGGGGTTGTAAATTGGGTGGGGTGGGGCTTCAGGTAATCACCAGGGCAGAGCAAACAGCAATAGCTGACTGTCAGCCCTGCCCTGAAGAGGCCCTCAGGTCTCTTTGTCCTGCGAGACTGTGCAGGAACAATAATTGCTGCAAGCACCTCTGAGAGAAAGCTGCCCTTGTGTTCTGGCCTGATGCCAGACAGTCCAGTTTCTCCCCGTATGAGTCTGGGTCCCCAAAGTCTCACCCAGAATGAGTTCAGAGCAGTCGGGAGCTTGTATCTCCCTCCCCATTGAAAAAGACAACAATGTACTCAGTTGCCAGTCCATTTCTGCACGCGTCTCCGTACCTCCGCACTTCACTTCCGCACCTCTGCACCTTCTCCCAGTCTCAGTGTGCTTTTCTCTTTCCTTCTAGTTGTATAAATTCCCTAAGCCAGCCTTCCCATGGTTCTGGATGATATCTGTTTTGTCTTTTAGTTGTAGTTTTGATGTGGTTGTGCAAGGCAGCAAGTTCAGGTGTTTACCTGTGCTGCCATCTTGGTTCCTCTAAGTTTATTCCTTTACAAGTGATGTACAGCCTTGGCCAGTGTCACTCATTTGTTTGAGCATTATCCCATGCACAGAAAGCTCACCAGTTTGATTCCTGGTCAGGGCGCATACCCAGATTATGGGTTCAATCCCTGGTTAGGTGTGTGTGGGAGACAACTAATTGATGTTTCTCTCTCACATCGATGTTTCTCTCTCTCCCTCTCCCTTCCTTTCTCTCTAAAATAAAATAAAAAACAGAAACATTTTTTAAAAAGGTGATGTACAAATAAGAACAAGTATGTATTGATTTTTGTCTCCTTATCTGAATTATTTACTGAATATATTACCGTTTAGTTTGCTTATTTAATGTTGAATTAGTTGTTATTCAGATCTGTCAAAATGTTCATGCCAACAACCAGATCCAAAAATAGTATTAATCTGACTTACTCAAATTATTTAAGAAAGTATATTATTTTTTGTGGAATCATATTAACAATTATATCATATTTTCACATTTGTTTTAAGAATAACATACTTTAAGATGATTAGAATCTTGCCATTAACCTTTTGAACAGTTCTAAGTTGTACATTGTACATTCTTATATGAGGCAAGTGTTTTGAAATTTTTGAAGTTTTTATTAGAAATATATTTTTTCTCACCCAATCAAATGTGTTAATGAAACAACAAAACAAGACACTGGATTCTGGTTGAATCATCCTAATCAATGATGTCATTAATTTTATTAACTAATATATTAGGTTGAATTGTGTTATTTTTGTTGCTAAAATGATAAACATTTTAACACAGTTTTAAATTTTATTTTTAGTGATTTCTTCCCTAGATATCAAAGCTTCTTTTCAGTAAGTGGTATGTATTCCTCTTCTGAGAAAGGAAATATACTTTTAAATTTAATGACCTTGTTGTGTTCAACTATTTAAAGTTATCCAACAGAAAAAAAAATATGGTAATGGTCCTTTAAATAAAACTTTATAAGATATTACAATAAAAAATGATTTAAAGATAAATAAAGCCAAGAATTTCTCTTGGCTACAAAATACCTAGACTTGATAATCTTGGAATAATTTTTATTTCCCAATTTTTTTATGTTATTAACTACATTTGCTCAAGAAAAACAAATGGCACTTATAGTGGTACTTATTTCTCCAAAATAGATTGCAATATTGCATGTTGGTCATTGACTGTCCAATTATCCTTGCATTATGATGTAAAATTTCTCCGTGTGTATAGACACTCAGTACTCATTATATACATGATATATTATTTTTCAGACTTGCAGAAATATGTTTTTTTCTTTTGTTTTTTTAATCTTCACCCAAGGATATTTTCCATTGATTTTTAGAGCGAGTGGAAGAGAGAGGGAAAGAGAAATATCGATGTGAGAAAAACACATTGTTTGGACACATGGTTTGGTTGCTTCCTGCAGGCGCTCTGACCAGGGCCCAGGCTAGGTAGGAGCCTAGAACGGAGGTATTTACCCTTGACCAGAATCCAACCCAGAATACTTTGGTCCGCTGGCCGACTTTCTATCCACTGAGCCAAAACGACTAGGGCCAAAAACATATTTATTTATACCTCCCAGGTCAGCTTTGTGGTGCTTTCATTTGTGGCCATATGCAATGAGATGAAAACTTGGTCACCCTTGTGCTTGCCTGTTCCCGGCTGAGGCTGAATAAGGCAGTGCTCTGCCTTCTTGTTTCAAGTCTCATACAAGTGCCTCTTCCTGGTCTGTGTAATGCTGCACTTTGCATTTTATTTTGTTGTTATTCATGATTTACTTTGTTTAAAACACCCACCATGCATACTTCTGAAGTTTGTATAGTGTTCTCAAGAAGGATGTTTAAGCCTTACCGATAAAATGTATGTTCAGGCTTGAGTTCAAGTGCTGTTGGCTATTAGTTCAATGTTTATGAATTAACAATATACAGGGTGGGGCAAATGTAAGTTTATGGTTGTGAGTACTTCAACAGAGTTTATTCTTGTATTATTATTTATTATTGTATTATTTCCCATGTGAAAAATTGTAAGCCTGCTCTTGCCCCACCCTGTTTATTAAATAAGGTATCTTTAAGAAGATATACATAAAATTAGGTTATATATCAATCAGTTAACAAAAATGTTATCATCAGAAGTTCAAAGCCTGTATTTTCTCTGGGAGCAGTGGTTCAATATTTGCTAAGTCAGTGTATCTATCTGTTCATGATATAGAACATGACTACAGTGAGCTTATGATTTAACTGAATTAATGTTTTTGATACGTAGTTGGAAATCCACATATATGAAGGGCCAACTTAAGTTACATGTAATTTTTTTTTTAGCTCTATCCAGTGCCCCTAACCTCTATGTTGTTCAAGGGTCAACTATATAAATATATGTATGTGTATATATATACATGTGCATACCCTGTGTTTACATGTATAATTATGTCTTTAAATTTATTTCAGTTAGTGTAGATTCTTAAATATTACATATTTTTTTTAAATGAGGGAATTCCACCAAAAATTATCAAATTAAACAGTAATTTTCACATAAAAATGGTACATCATTGATATTGAAAATTTATTTGCAGAAAAATCCAATGTATTTATTTATTTGTGATTTAAATTGCTGCTGTGATCATTTTACTTTCTGATCTACAAAGTATGGGGAAAATTACATATCTCCACTAATACTTTATATATGTTATGAATTAATACTTAGAATTATTTTTGCACTTTTTAAAAATTTTTCCTTACCAAATATTGTACTTCTTTTTTATTCTTACTCATTAGCTGTTTGATATATTCTTTACACTAGCAAAATAAAGACCATAAATAAAATACCATAATGTTCAAAAGTCTTAAATATTCACTTTTCTTTCAGACCATTTTTCAGAAGAAAGATGTTAAAATTGCAGAGCATATAATTTTGATGACATGGTTCTAATGAGATTCTATAAAAGTTCACCTTAAGGAAACATGAAACATGATAGTCTTGTATATATTTATGAGCAGATCATAGAACAGAAGTATACATGAATATACTTTAACAGAATTGTGGGACTTAAATTGTTGCTCTGTATATCTGATCTTTTTGGTTAGTAGTCTAGTACATAGGGCCATGATGCTTGAATTTTTGCTATCAGTGTATTTCTGTAGGTTTTTAACACAAACTAACATTGACCCAGGGGCTTTCTAAAATTCTGGGCAAACTCTAATTCTGTGAATGTGTAACTGGACTCTGGGAAGGTTAAGATCAATGAAATATTATAGTGGTTCCTGATTACCACTAAAATTGGAGACTTTATTAACAAATCCTTGTTTTTAGGAATTGGAGTTGCAGGTTAGAAGTTGAATTGTTATATATACGGCTTTTACTATGGAACTAAGAAGTTTACATGGCAACTAATTCTCACCACTATCCTTTGAATTCAGTATTAATATCAAGCTCACTTCAGACTTAAAGAAAATTGGGTCAGAAAGATAAGTAACTTGGCTAAATTTACTAAATGTTTGGAATGTGAAGCAAGGATTGGAGCCTGGCTAATCTGATGTAAAAAGGCTCACATTTTAACCACTTAACTACTTGCTGCATTCTCATGTAAGTAAAATGTTACCATTTTAATTGTGCTAAATATTCACATCAAAATTTACTATTTTAACTATTTCAAGTGTATAGTTCAGTGGCTCTAACTGCATCCCCATCATTGTGCAACTATCACACCTCTCTGTCTCCAGGACTATTCAGCAGAAATGAAACTGTTGGTATTGAAAATCCCTTGAATTCTCAGCACTCAAATATATCTTTAAAAAGAACAGCAAGACAGATTAGAACAATAAAAACAGTAAAGTCTGAAATCACACATAATGGATACTGACAAATGAATACGACATTTAATAATACAAAATGTTACCATTTCTATATATTTTCACTGTTTAAGTTGAATAATGATAGCTCAGCCACAATGCCTGAAAGATCCTGTTTGATCACAGTGTGCTGAACTCTAATCGTTAACTTTTCCAAGAATTTGTCATTTCTGCTCCCATGTAAATCTATTTTATATAGCGAAAATTAGTACCATTAGACTGTGAAATAGGTAGCCATACTATATTTACTGAGAAAAGAAACACCTACTCTGTTATAGAAAAACATAACAAATCTTAGAAAAAGTAATTGAAACAGGTATATTTGTCAAATAAAGTATTTTAGGGCATTCTTGTTTGAAGTGTTTATGTATGTTGATCAATTTCTCCCTTAGAGACTACTGTGAAAGCAATGGGATTTCTTTAGCTTATGTGCAATAATAATTATTTCAGAATCAAGTTTCTCCTGCTCAAATAAATGTCTCTGTGAAAACATTTTAACTAGAAAGAAATCACTCACATTTTTCAAAATAGCTCTTTTGAATTTTAATCAGACGGAAGTCTATTAACATGAAAAGTATATCATTGGATATAAAACTTGAATGGGTTTCAGAAGTATAAATTTTAAAATAGTATTTAATTCATATAAATGCATGCACATTTTCCTTTCCAATGGTGACCCACAATTAAAATCAGGGGCTTTTGTGATATCAAATAATGAGCATATGTCAGGATGCAAGCTAAGCAAACCAGAAAACATTAGAGTATAACGTTGTAGAGTTTATTTCCATAGACAAAGTAGCAACAAAATATATTTCAAGCCTTTAAAATATCATCTTCATTAAATTTCTTCTCTGAAAAATACAAAAATCACACACAATTTAATGTTGTCAACGTAAAAGCTCCTTAAGCATAGAATTATTATGGATTTGAAATGTTTGAATAGAAAGAGGTTATAATAGTATAGCACAAGAAGATATTCCCTGATAATGTATAGTCTTAAATATATGTTAACTCTCTTGACAGGATAAGGAGGAGTTTGTATAACCCTTCAGTTTTGCTTTTTTAAAAATATAAATTTGTATTTATTACAGAGAGGAAAGAAGAGAGAGAGAGAGAGAGAGAGAGAGAGAGAGAGAGAGAGACATCAGTGATGAGAGAGAATCATTGATCAGCTGTCTCCTGCATGCCCTGCACTGAGGATCAAACCCACAACCCAGGTGTATTCCCTGACCAGGAATTGAACTATGACCTCATGGTTCATAGGTTGAAGCTCAACGATTGAGCCATTGCCAGCCAGGCTATGGAGGGTAGTTTTGACTTTTACTTGTATTCCTTTTCTTTTCTGAAATTTTTCTTTTACTGGAAAATCTATTTTAAAAAGTAAATTCCACCTCAAAAAAAACATGTTTAGAAATTTCTCCTGAATGACTAGTTTGCTATTCTTTTCTCAGATTAGCATATTTTCATTTAGTACCTAATCCCCAGAACCAAAATAAAGGGAAATTAAATGTAAATGCATGGCATGTATTTGAAACCTTAATCAAAGTCATATAAAGAATTCTGACACATAGACTCCGTATTTTGTGAAGGAACACCCCAAATTGCTCACTGGCTCTTAAAATTTCCTACCAGAAATCACATACACCTTCCAGTTCCATATGAGAGGGCAAATGAGCCAGGCAGAAACACTGAACTTTAAAGGGGACAATGAAGTCCATTTCTACCATTTGTCTTGAAGGAGTAAAGTTGGAAATATTTGGGAATTGGCACTACGGATTTCCACAGTTTGTAATATTTTCCTCTGTAGGGCCTCTCTTTTTCCTTTCTAATTTATCCTTTTCCCAGTTTCCTTTTTGATAGATTCCCCTTATCTTGCTGACTCTTGTTTATTTCCATAGACAAAGTAGCAACAAAATAAATCTAAATCCTTTAAAATACTATCTTCATTAAATTTATTTGCAGAAAAAATACAAAAATCACATACAATTTAATGCTGTCAATGTTCAAAGCTCCTTAAGCATACAATTATTTGGGAGGCTTGAAATGGTTGAATAGAAAGAAGTCATAATACCACTTGACATTCTTGTGTTACACTGTATTATCCAAAATATGCTATTTACCATTCTAAATTCTACATAAACAAAATCTCTTGCCTCATAATATAAACCTCTCAATGCGATGTAATACAAAAGGCTGATCCAGCCACTCCCTGATACAGGGATTAAATAATACTAGTGTCCTGGTGCGCAAAATTCTTGCACATTAAAAGGGAATTAATTAGAGGAAATCTACATATATAAAAGCCTTAGCAACCGTTTCAACCGAACAACCAAATGACTGGTCACTATGATGACGCATTGACCACCAGGGGGCAGATGCTCAATGCAGAAGCTGCCCCCTGGTGGTCAGTGTGCTCCTACAGCCAACCTCCCCCAGCCAGCCAACCTCCCGCAGGAGGTCCCTCCCTCCGGTGGGCCAGCTGGGTGGTCAGTGCGCTCCCACAGCCAACCTCCCACAGCTGGCCAACCTCCTGTGGTCCCTACCCCCAGCTGGCCCCGATCAGCCCCAATGGGCCCTGATCGCCAGCCAGGTGAAGGTACCCCACCTGTGCCTGAATTCGTGCATTGGGCCTCTAGTATTTTAATATTGCTACTTGCCCTTTCTCTATAATAGAAGTGTTAGAGATGAAAGAAAATTAGTAAAATGTATATGAAAATCTTCCTCCTGTCAGAGTCTGGGACACTCCATGGAAAACAGAATCAAGTTCCTGCCCATCCATGTGTGCCTTGAAATCATGTGAGACCCAGACCTGGCCAGCCCCACCCCCATTGGGCTAGATCCAGACCCGGCCAGCCCCACCCCATCAATCCCCGCTGGATCGGGGGGCACGAACTCAGGTTGCCTGGCCCCACACTGGGGCGGGGGGCGTGGCCTGAGGTCCCCTGGCCCGGGCCAGGGGGCGCTCCTTGAGGTCCCCCGTCAAGCCCTGCTGGGAGGGGGGCATGGCTTCAAGTCCCCTGTCAAGCCCCACCAGGAGGGGGGCACAGCCTCAGGTCCCCCTGCCCAGCCCTGGGGCGTGGGGTGTGGCCTCAGGTCCTCTGGCCTGGTGCCAGGGCAGGGTCTGCAGCCTGAGGTCCCCCATCAAGCTCTGCTGTGGCTTAAGGTCCCCTGTCGAGCCTCACCAGGTGGGGGACACAGCCTCAGGTCCCTGCCGATTGCTCATTAAGGCTCTTTACGGGAACTTGGCCTCCACTGTGGGTGCAGCCATCTTGTGTTATGGGATCCCTGCTTGCCATTTTTGTTATGGTGTGATGGTTAACTTGCATATTCCCTCTTTATTAGATAGGATTGTAAAAAAAGAAGAGAAAAGCATATACACAAATTCTTAGTGAGATATATAGTATGTCTCTTCCTTAAATCTAACTGAACCAGTGACCAGTTTTCTTACTGTATGTCTACTTATTTAATCACTCAGTCTAAACTTCATCAATGACAGAACAATAACCACAACTACCTTAGTGCTGTGCTTGACTCAATAAATATAAATGGTCATTGTCACTGTTAATACACTACAATTCAGTAAAATTAATACAAAAATATGTGTTAACTAATAACTTCATATTTCATATATTAACTGTGCTAAAATTTTAGGATATGTTTATTTTGAAAATTGACTTTGATTTTATCTTATTGATTCCTTATTACTGTGTGGGTTTCTTGTTCCTGTAATGCTTCTCATGTGTTAAGATATTGAATTATCAGATGGCAAGATTTTTTTTAATAACTCATGTTCTCTAGTTTAATGCTCAGCAATTAAGATTCAATAGACTAGGCTTCATATATTTGGATATTTTACAGTTTTGTGTTTTTTTTTTTTTCCTGAGGGAATCTGCAGTAGCTAGGAAATACGTTTTGAGACAAAACAAAGCTAAAAAAGTTAATGGCCCTTTTTGAAGGGTACATTTATCAGATCATATCTCCCAGATTGATGGTCATCTCTTCCCTCAAAAAAAGGAGCCTATGCCTGACCAATGTGGCTCAGTGTTAGAGCAGTGACCCATGAACCAAGAGGTCATGTTTCGATTCACAGTCAGGGCACATGACCAGATTTTGGGCTCAATCCCCAGTGGGGGGCATGCAGGAGGCACCAATCAGTGATTCTTTTTCATCACTGATGTTTCTATCTCTCTCTCCCTCTCCCTTCATCTTTCTGAAATCAGTAAAAACAAAAAATAGAGGAGACAATCATATATAAATAAAATATATCTGTATTCAAAAATACTGATTGTTCGCCCCAAATCTCCACCTAAATTAGACATAGACTGAATAGAAAAAAAAGTAAAATATATTAGAAACAGACACTCTTAAAAACATGAGTACAGACATTTTAAATAAAAGAAAATGAGAATGGGTATTTCTAGAAAATACCACCAAATTAAATATGGTGTTTTTATTTGAATAATTTATATGCATATTTAAAAATAGATACCAAATTTATGATGGTGATCAGGTCAAGTGAAGGAGAGTTATGTAATCCGGAAGTAGTTACAGGCCAATCAGTTGAGTAGTCATTATTTTCATTTGCAAACTTACTTTGTTTCCAAAGATTTGCTGGCATTTTAAAGTATAGATGACTCATAATACATCTAGAAACCCATTTTACTATTTATAAAGTGTAAAAACTTATTAGGAAAGGCTACAGAGTATGCAGGATCAATAAAATATTATGAGAACCTTTGGAGCCAGAAAATAGTCCAGAGAGCACAAAGCAATATTAATTAACACTGAAAGGAAATACAAGTTTAGATGAATGTTTAAAACTACTAGAAACTACTTAGCTTGGACTGTGTTTATTACATTAAAGGACCTGAATTGATTTTCACTTACTTTTATTAAAGATGCTTCAAATCACTTCATTCTTTGTTAATCAAAAGATTCAATACAATTTCCTATATACATGAAATTTTACCTCATATCTTACTTTTTTTATAATAAGGCATCTTAAAATTCTTATTTTAAATGCCACTTTTACAGTTATCCAGTGATCTAGTTACTCTTGCTTTTCAGAAAACCTTTTTGTGTTGTTCTTTTAATTTGTGTTTTGTTATTATTGTTTTTTAGTTTCTAGAACCATTACATACAGAAAGTAATTTAAATCAATTACCTTTCTAATTTTTAATATGGCATAAAAATCTCACTCATGAGAAACGCAGATTTCCTCAGAAAAAAACTGTAAAATATCCAAATATCTGAAACCCAGTCTATTGAATCTTAATTGCTGTAGACAGGTTCTCATAGTGAAGTCAAAGGTACAAAAAGGGAAGCAAACATAGTCTTGAAAGTGCCTTTCAAGACTTTATTTGCATTCTGGTTTCCGTCTTTGCACCGGTCCACAAACCAGTTGGTTACATGGCTGAACTTAGAATCAAGTGATAGGGAAATAAATTCAATCATTCTATCAAAATTAATTTGAAAGTCACATATATGAAAGTCATTGGTATAGGAGAAGATGAACTAGTAGAGGTATTAATTTATTCAAACTACCACACCCTTGATGCTGTCATTCATATATAGAAATTTTTCCTACAGATATACTTGGACATGGGTGGCATGACCTAGGTATAGTAGTATTTAATAAAACATTTTTAAAAATGGAAACTAAAACATGTCAAGCTTGAAAAATGTCAAGCATCATCCATCAAAAAGGGAAACATTAAATAACTACAAACATCTGCAAGGAATATTCTGTAGGAATTGAAAATTATTTACGTGACAAAAATACTTTTACATGGAAAAGCAATATACAAAATAGGACACTGTATGCTACTATGTTTTTAAATATATCAAGTATGCTTAGATATCTCTGCAAAAATAGTAATCGTGCTAAAGATGACTGGTTGGCATTGGAGAAGGGAACAGGAGGACTGAGAAACTGAAGTGTTCATGTAATCTTTCCGTGTACAATGTGCTTTTCAGTCTTTTTTAAATTCTGTACCATAGGCGTATATTACCAGTTTACTTATTACCTATTTGTTCACACAACAACTTTGAGTTTCTATTTAATCCTCACTCAAAGATACTTTTCCATTGAATTTTAGAGAGAGTGGAAGAGAGAGAAATATCCATGTGAGAGAAGCACATCGATTGGATGCCTCCTGCACACAGGCTGACCAGGACCTGGGCTGGGGAGGAGCCTGCAACTAAGGTACATGCCCTTGACAGGAATCGAACCTTTAGTCCACAGGCTGACTCTCTACCCACTAAGCCAAACTGGCTAGGGTGTGAGTATTATTTTGTATCCCACATCAATAATCGAATGGGCAACTATATAATATGTCCAGATAGAGAGATATTTCCAATATGTTTTCCAATCTTCTAATTACTTTAGACTGAATTAAGACAAATTGTACTACGTAGAAGGATATATTACCCACGACATATAAATATCATGTAATTTATATGAATTGCCAACAGTTTTGTGTATCTAGCACTTAAGCTAATGAATATGTTTGTGCAACTTCTCAGTTACTTATTTAGGTAATTTTTCCTATATTTAGTTTTGCTAATAAGATGACAACTCTCCTTAAAGAAAGAGAAAATGTTTTCTTACATGTCCTCTCTGTTGTTGCTGGGAGTAAGAAGCAATATATAGCACAACAGAAGTGAAACAAGATTAAAAGAAAACTGTCACAAATTTCCAGGATTTAGCACTATTCGACCATAAGCAAATTATTTACTTATTTATTCATTTTCCTCGGTGTCAATCTCTATTCCTTGGGAAAACATAAATAAATGGGGTAAGAGTGTCTGTAGGCAATATTAGTTTAAATATTTCTATGGTAGTTTAAATATTCAATGGTAATTTAAATATTCCAAAATTTATTATACTCTGAAACTTGTTTATTCTGACTTATTCTGACTTCTTATTGTTTCACATTAGTAAATACAGTATGTCTTAAACTCTCTTCAATAAGCTACAAAACATTTTTTCTGATTAAAAAAAGATGATAGTTAGCTGATGCATTTTTTACTCCCTAATGGTTTTATCAATTTGTATTAATTGTTTTATATTTTAATATACAAACAATAAAATTCAGTGAAAATGAAACACAACTGAGTTATTTAAGGCTGATCTCTTTCTGTTTGTAAGACAGATGGCAATATTTCTAAAGTTATAAATTCAAATTATAGTGTATGTACCATTGGGTATTGACTTGCATAATTTCAGATATTTTTGACTCCTTATTTTTCATAAATATGTAAATATTTTGTTTCATCTTTGGGGACGAAATCAGTGTATTACATCCAAATAATCTAAAGGGAACAAATATCTATTGAACTTGGTTCCAGAATTTATAATGAATATAATTTGCCAACATAAATGACTTTCAGGAGCTGACTTTTCAAAGTGAATATCATACTCCAAAGAGAAACTGTTATACCTAGTGTTAGAAATTAAAGATACTGGATATTGACTTTAAAATGGAAAAAATAGAGAAAAACATATTTAGGGAAAAAGAGTTAAGGGAATGAAAAAATTTTTAAAAAGCACCTTTAAGTAAATAAAAACATCCTATATAATAAAAGGGTAATATGCAAATCAACTGAACGATGGAACCACCAGTTGCTATGATTTGCCCTGACCACCAGGGGGCAGACGCTCAATGCAGGAGCTACCCCCAGCCCACAGGCCATCTTGGTCCCTCCTCTGGTCGGCAGGCTCTGATCACTGATGGCAAATGGGGAATGGGGTTGGGTGGCGGTGGGGCAGGGCCGGCGAGTGGGTAGGAATACCCAACCTCTTGGTCCCTCCTCCCCGCCCCCTGGCTGGATGGCATTCTTTCCTGCAGCCAAGACACAGGCCTGACCACAGCTGCAGACAGTGGCTCCTCACTCCCCCCACCTGCTCCCTCAGTAGGAGGGAGAAATCATCAGCAAAGTAGCAGGCACTGGTTAGGTGGGTTGTTGAGAAACCTGACTCCTGACACTGCTGAATTCTAACCCTGTTTAGTATTCCATGTTCTCTGCTTTAAAGCACCTGATCTTACCCTCCTCAGTGGTGATACGACCTGAAATCTAATGGGACCTTTTTGTGGAATGGGTTGCCGCACCCCGGGACCCTGCAAGTAGAAGCCTCCAGTGAATAAATGCAGTTTAGGGGTGACCAGAATGAGCCTGATAGTGCCACCGGCCCCCGGGAACTCTCTCAGGCAGTGAGCCCATGCCCCATCCCTTACCTGAAAGAAATTCCACACAAAAGCACCTCCCGCAAACGGGACTCCACTGGGGGAATCACAGCCTTCTACACGGGCTCAAAGTGTATCCTGGGCTGGGCCCACCTCGGGTGCAAGATGGCTAACAGGGAACCGGAGGGTGGGTGGTGGCGGGTGGTGGGGCTGGCTGCTGGCTGCTAGCAGTTGGGGAAGATGGCCCTGAACACAGGCCAGGCTTAGGGACTGTACCCATGTGTGAATTTTGTGTGCCAGGCTTCTAGTCTATATATATAAAAGGCTAATATGCAAAGTGTCCCCGTGGGAGTTTGACTGGGTGACCAGGAGTTCTATCACATGCTATGACATGCGCTGACTACCAGGCGGTGGCACGAAATAAAGAAAGGTCCTGGCCGACAGCCGGCAGCCGGGGAAGGGAGGCTGCAGCTGGCAGCCAGAATGCCCCTATCAGCCCTGATCGCCAGCCAGGCCTAGGGACCCTACCTGTGCACAGATCTCATGCACTGGGCCTCTAGTACAAAAATAAGATTAGAAAAGTTATACTGAGTAACAAAGTATGATGTTTTCCTTAAGAGATTAACTTAAAAAAATTATTTTAATTAAAGCTTTAACTGAAATTGACCTTTTCAACATTACTTAATTTATGTGGAAAGAGAATTTATAGGTAGGCCAAATCAAAGATTTTATTAGAATCTAATGATGTGCATTTATATATGTCTCTATAAATCAATTATATAATTTCTGAGTTCAACAAAAATTTAACTTTATTGAACTTTAGCTAGTGTCATGTACACAATGTCCTCACACACCTACCCAGGTGACAATGGACATTATAAGATCATACTGAAAACCAAATTTCTCAGTATTCAGCAAATAGCTAGTAAGACCAATTAGTTGAAGACCTCTAAAACTAGTGTTAAAGGTGTTTAAGCCAAGTTAATAATTATAAAAAATAATTATACTTCCACAGTGAACTTTAGAATGGTAATTGGACTGTCTATCCCAGTTAATTAAATAATTAGCACACCAAGATTATTGAAAAAATTAGTAACTGCAAAAGTGCATTTTTTAGAAATCTCACATTTAGATAGGCTCTTTAGGATAATTTGATATCACCAATATTCCAAAGCTAAGAGAAAACAATTTAATTTTCATTTTCACAATAATTAGTAGTTATCCAATTAATATTATTGCTCTTACTTTTTACCCCCTTCCAAAACAATTTGATCAAAAGATAAATATACGTCAACCCAAAGTCCAAACTAACATTAGGTGAAGTTATTGGTTGATTGCCTCTAACAGTGGAGTAATTGTGGAAGATTATATTTTATTCAATTCTTTAGAGTTTCAAATAAAAAAACTAGAACATTTTTCCTTTATTAGAAAAAATATTTTGTATATAATCATATTTAATGATCCCTGACCTTGAGATTAAAATAAGCTAATCTTGCTAATATACTTTATTCAGAAAATAGTTGAGGAGCAACAATGAGCCAGGCAATGTTTAGGTAATAAACATTGGTAATACAAAAATGAAACAAAACTTACTGATAATAGAGAAATTAAAAAAACAGACAAAATGTCCCCCTGAGGAGTTTGCATAATAGTGAGAATACCCATTTATTTCAGCATAGGTTACAGAACCTTTAAAAGAGAACCCTAACATTCTATGACAACTCTATGTTTCTGTGCTCAGACCCCCATAGATTATGCTCAATCAGCAGTCTACTGTTACAATAGAAATAGTATCGATCATTAATTTCTTCCAGGACCTGGCCAATCAATAAATATATCAAAAATTATATAATTTGCCCTAGATAGTTTGGCTCAGCAGATAGAGTGTTGGCTTGTAGACTGAAGGGCCCCAGGTTTGGTTCCGGTCATATCCAGGTTGCAGGCTTGATCCGCAGTAGCAGGTATGCAGGAGGCAGCCTATCAATGATTTTTTTTCTCATCATTGATGTTTCTATCTCTCTTTTCCTCTTCCTTCCTCTCTGAAATAAAATATATATATATATATATATATATATATATATATATATATATATATATATATATATGTGTGTATGTATAAAATTTACATAATTTTAAGTTAGCATTTTAAGGCACATTTTACTATGTGCATCCCAAACATTAAAAATAAGAATAGTAGGAACTAACTGGTTTGGCTCATTGGTAGAACGTTGGCCCGCAGACTGAAGGGTCCTAGGTTCAATTCAGGTCAAGGGCATGTACCTTGGTTGCGGGCACATTCCCAGTAGGGAGTGTGTAGGAGGCAGCTGATCGATGTTTTTCTCTCATCGATGTTTCTAACTCTCTATCCCTCTCCCTTCCTCTCTGTAAAAAATCAATAAAATGTAGTTTTAAAAATATAAGAATAGCAGATACTTTAGCTAAAACAAGTATTAATATTTTCATAATGTGATCCAATTTTTTTCAAAAAATAAAATATTACAATATACCTCAGTCTCTTCTAACTTTTCATTGTTATGCTGCTTGACATATCAAATACTCTGCAATAGCTAGGTACCTTTCTCGTGAATTATTTTATACAATTAATATATAAAGGTTATATCTAACAAAGTCATTTACCAAAGCTACACACACACACACACACACACATAAAAATTATCAATTTTTATACATGTAGCTATGGTTCATTTATTTAATTCATTTGTATGATTATATTTATATATTTTATTTTGTAAAAATTTAGGTTATTTCCATATTTTTCTCTTACAATTCATTCTGGGATACATATTCTAGCATAAGTGAAATTTGAAGTTGGGCACATATTTCTCACTGTCCATAGTAGATGACATAGGTATGCTAGAATTCTCCTTACTCTGTGTTTTACTGTATTAATTAGCATTGCTTATGGACCAACATAATCATATAAATAGGATTATCTTGATCAATGATTTATTGACCATTTCGAAAGAGACATTTTGGGGCTAGGTGAATGTCAAATCTTTAAACGTAGTTCTCCTACATTGAACACTAATGAGTTTGTCCCTGGTTGGATGCTTGGATTTATTTGTGTTTATAATTCATACTTGCTCCAATATACACAGTAAAAAAGGACATCTAAGATATTCATTTCAATATTTCAGTTTTCCTGATAAATACTATGCCATTGATTTAATACATCAGGTTGGCAACTGGTAGAATTTAATCAATGGCTCAGTTTGGATTCCTTCCAAATAAATTATAGAATAGAAACAGTGTTAATATCATTTTGATTTAAGACAGATGTGAGATTGCTGTAACGATCATACTAATAAAATAAGGTTTGTGCACCAGGTACACTGGTGATGAAAATTATGTATTTATTGTATTCAAGATTGTGTAGAGCTTGTCTGAGGCTGGGGTTATGACTTTTCCAAGTTATAATATTGCCTAATACTTCTCTTGTAATATTGAAATTATCTGACTTATATGCTAGTATTCATGGTGAATTGATATGCTTCATATGGATTCTTGATTTGCCTACATTTTTAAAGGTGGTGGTTATGGCACAGAACAATCTTTTTAAAAAAAATTCTTTAATAATTTAAATGAATCTGATTGAGTGTGTGATAATAAGAGATCAAGATAATCATATATCATCCTAGGACTCATTGTGGAAATATTTCTATAGGGAAATTTTAATTACATATTCCCTGTGATAATGAAATTCAATTATTATTATAATATGCAAACTGAGAGAGGATCAAAATTAGATTTTTCCCTCTATATATTCCTTGCTTAATATTGTCTCAAAGTATTGATGAGAAATTTAAAAAATACTTTGATGCTCTTAACTATGCTGGAATATTTACCAGTTGCAAGATATGGTAGCACAAATCAAGCCGAACATTTGATGATAAATACCATTTATAACCATAGGGATTTTGGAAAAACAAAGATACCCAGAAAAAGGGAGCTTGGTCACCCCCAAAATATTCATATTATTATAGTCCATGATCTAAGGAATGAGGACTAAAGAAACATAAATTTCATCATGTGCCCCAGGTTGTACTCATACAACCTGTTCCTGAAGTGCAGTTCTAATGTAATGTCAGGAAAACGATCTCCATATTATTGTAATAATTTTCATCATGAAATATTTCTAATCTATCACTTATGTTATATAATAAGTAGTATAATACATAAGTGAGTTCAATGAACATTAGGAAAAGGTAAGCAAATAAAAATTGCTTATAAGTTCATCCTTTTTAAAATGGAAATACTAGTGATTCCAAGAGTGTCTCATATTATCAAGCCCAATTAGGGCTTTAGGAATTTGAATGTGCACTAACAAATTTGAAACCTGTTTATATAAAACCTAGGACTAGAGTCAATTCTGTTATGAAGTAAAACAAATGCAATGATGTCATTTTCTGTATTGAAAATTAATTGTATTTTAAATATTAACATCAGTAATTCTAACAACAAAAACAGTATACTCAGGGAAGGAGCTCCTAACAAATATTCATGGTAAAGTAAAATAGTTAGAAAATAATAGTTTGAATTTCAAAGAACGAAAAAAATACATAGATTTAAAATATGCATATATGCATATGCATATATTATATATTTATAATAACAAAAGGGTAACCTGCTAATTAGACCAGTCATCTTCCAGATATCATTCTGGACATTCTTCCTGATGAAGCCGGGGCTGGAGGGAAGCCGGTCAGGGTCCCGGGTGCCTGTGGGCAGCCTTGGGGAAGCCAGCCTGGGTCCCAGGTGCCTGCCAGTGGCTGGAGGAGGTAAGCCTGGGTCCCAGGTGCCAGAGGGAAGCCAGTGCCAGCAGCTGGGGGAAGGAAGGCCTACTTTTGCATGAATTTTCATGCATCAGGCCTCTAGTTGTAATATAATACCAGATTTTCTGATTTAAATGTACTAAAAAAAGTTATTTTATTATGTTGTAGCTATTCTCTTAATTTTAGTCCTAACTTTAAAATGCATTTTCACAGATATATCTGAACCTGCAACACAATTTAATTTTAAGTGTCACCATATTTCCATTTTTTTTAACAAACATTACTTTATATACTGAATTAACTCTAATGCAGCTTTCATTGAGAATAGAAAACAATTCAGCATAGTCATTTATCTAGGAATTTTCTTCAACATCTACCAGTACAATGATGGATCCAAAACTGATATCCACAGCCAACAAAATTATATATCCTCCAGAACTTCATGATTGGATATATCAGACATTTTTACTTAGATGCCTTTAACACTTTAGGTTTTACACATTCCCACTTCAAAACCACCTCTCCTTTATTTTTTTTGTCTTGGTGGATGACTCTTTAGAGCTACCCAGTTAGACAAGTCAAAAAACAAGACATCTTATATTCCTTTTTTCCCCCTAATTCATTATAATCAATTAAGTTGAGAATTCTATGTCATAAATATCTATTGTATTTATGCCCGTGCCAGTACTACAACATCGGACCAACTGGTTACTTTCCTGGCCTCTTAGCTAGTCTTATCAAATCATAATCCATTTTATACTCTTATCAAAATAAGTTTTTATTAACATATATATGTAACGGTGCTATTCCTTTGCTCATAATACTGAAATAGATCATTTTAACCTTGGAAACATATCAAGATGACATTGAATCCCTTCATAACTGTATGCCCACCAGTATTATTATGTTCAGGATGGGGAAAAAGTAGGTTTACAGTTGTGAGTAAATGAAATACAGAGTTTATTCCTGTATTTTTACTTATAAAATAGAGGCCCAGTGCATGAAATTTGTGCACAGGTGGTGGGTCCCTCAGCCTGGCCTGCACCCTCTCACAGTATGGGACCCTTCGAGGGATGTCTGACTGTTGGTTTAGGCACATGGGATCAGGCTTAAACCGGCAGTCAGACATCCTTCTCACAATCTGGGACCACTGGCTCCTAACTGCTTGCCTGCCTGCCTGATTGCCCTTAACCATTCGCCTGCCTGTCTCATCGCCCCTAACCACCTCTGCCTCAGTCTCTGCCACTGCAGCTTCATGCAGAAGAACGTCTAGAAGGTCCTTTCGCTGTTTGGTCTAATTAGCATGTTATACTTTTATTATTATAGATTATTGTGTTATATTTTCTTATAAACAACTATAAACCTACTTTTTCCCAACCATGCATTAGGTTTAAGTTTTTTTCTATACTTCATTGCTCCCAAACCATTGGGGATTCTTTTATTATCATGCTTCTCTATCATTCTACATGTTGCTTCCTTGCCTTAAACACCCACATTAGGCTTACTCAGAATTTCCTAACAGTCCTTCAGAGGCTCTAGAAAAACAAAAACAAAATAAAACTTTGAAATTTTGTATACATTGCTTCTTTTACACATTTCTTTTACAACACTAGAAAAATGTTTTAGACTTTTCTGTTTGTGGGGTACCATCATGCAAAAAATGTATGTGGCTCATATATTTGGAGTCTGAAGGCTATATTCCCATGCTTGCCCTCCAAATTTAAGGCCATGTTCCACACATCTAAATTGACATACTAGTAGCTCTCTTTCTTATGAAAAAACATGCCTTTATTAAAAAACAGAGAGAAAAATTAAGAGATTTTCATGATTTTACAACTACCACTGCCTCAGTGCACAAATTATACATAATTGCTAATATTTATACAAATCCAAATTGACTTGACCTACTGAAAAATCTATATATTTAATAAGCTGTTTACCTAGGATGCCTACCATTTCATTAGTATGATGGAACCATTTTCTACATCTACATTGTATGTGTTAATGCCTACCCCCGACCCTGAATCTTTTTTATAGTTCATTCTCTTCTTCCTCCCAGTATCTTCTTTTGTAATGTAAACATAGAATCTGGAGCATATACCTTGATTTTATTCTCACACACTGATGAGCCTTTGACGTTTAGTATCTGGTATTTCAAGTAGGCATGGACCAATGGTAATATCACCATAATTGAAACACTCCAAGAAAAGTTTTGTTTTATAAATGTCACAAATGGAATTAGTGACTTTTTAGTGGCTAAGTATTGGCTGCCTTCACATTATCATCAAATAATCTACTGTCTTAAGTTAGCAGAGACCTGACCTATAAAAATTGTCAAATGATTAATAAGGCTTATAAATATCACTCAAGGGAAATATATCACCTGAAGCATGTCTATTACCATATGATCTTCAAAATGAAAATACAACCCAAAGCTTTTATTTTGACCTATCTCTTCAAGACTCTCACACCAAAAAATAAGGCCAGTATCCAAGTACAAAGTATTACATATGCTTGCACATCTGTTACTCAAGATATCTTATTCTAGCGAACATCAATGACTTATTTTGAGACTAAGACACTCTTAAAAAACTGAAAGCTATCTGGATATCATAGAAGAGGTAGTTTGAAGGTAAATAATTAAAAGAAGAAAACCCTGATATAAAATTTGGGGTTTTTCTTTAAGGTATTGGAGTCAATCAGCCAAGTCCACACATAGGATACCTTCAACTAAAACAAAATATATAGAGGTAACTGCAGTGTTAAGGGATCTGCTTGTGTTTAATACCATCTCTGTTTATTCTAATTTAAAAGCAAATTCATTTTTAAATTGAACATGAATGTTTTGATTCTTATCAATATTATAATGGTCCTTTGTAAGGGCCTTAGGTGAAGTTTTATGCTCCTGTCTTGGAGAAGTCATGTATGGTATTCCTAAAATGTGTATTTTAGCTTTTTATAGCTCTTCAAAAAGTTTCACTTTTCTCTATTTTTTTTCTGTTTCAAAAACTCAAGATCACCTTGACAATGATTACTCCATTTGAACCATTTGAGAAAGAACAGCCGAGCAATTTTACCAAGGACTAAACAGCTTTAAATGGGCTGAGATACTGATTCCAGACAGCCAAATGACCATTAAAACAGATATGGGCGGTTGTGGAACATGAAACTAATTTGAGAAATGTGTATTTTGACATTTTTTTATTACACAAGCAGTTGTATAAAGTCTAGCATTCCCTTATAGATATGGAGAAAAGTTTTTCTTGCCATAGAACTAAAAGGACAGTAAGCGAGGGAAGCTCATATATATAGATTTTCAAGTGACTAAGATGAAAACTTACAATACCCAAATGGTATAAGTGAAGAAGTGAAAAATGCACGAAACTACTCAGCATGTGACCCTTATCACTCTGATTCTCTCAGAGACATCAGGACTTGTGCCAACCCAAGTAAACACACAAATCAGAGGAGAATTAGAAAATGCATAACAGCTACTACATTGCACCTAAATCTAAGTTATAGTATAGTAAATAGTATAGTAAATTTGATTTCTAATATTTTCTCTTGAACATATTTAAAATAATTGTGTACAATTTCCATTATTTGTAATAAGTAAAGGATGTGATTGTTTAGGTACGTAGATTTTGATGTGCAGCATTTTGGTTGATTATAGCTCCTGAATATAAATCATAAGAACAAAGTGATATACATGTTTTTATAATAAATAAAATTAAATATTTAATGTGACATAGCACTCTAAGAAGAGATGATCTTATCTATCTATATATGTATATATATAAAGAGCCAGTGTCTGTAACATCCAAAAGGACCAAAGGGATGACTGAACGCCATGTTATGTGTGCAGCAGGCTCAAGTGGGCGAGGACTGTCAAACAGGCTGAACTGCTGACCTCTCAGAGAGAGAGAGAAGCGGGGCTGATCAGCAGCCACTCCAGGCTGCTGGCAAGGCCACGAGAGTGAGAGAGAGAGAGAGGCAAGCATCTGCCCCTTGGTGGTCAATGTGTGTGTCATAGCAACCAGTCGTTCTGCCATTTGCTCAATTTGCATATTAGCCTTTTATTATATAGGATGAACTAGAGGCCCAGTGCACGAATTCATGCATGGGTGGGTTCTGGCCGGCTCGCCCTGATGGGGGCCCTTTGGGCTGGGCTGGTGGAAGGGAGGGGCTATGGGTAGCCATGCCCTGATCGGCGGGGCACGGGGGGGGAACTGGGGGGGATGCTGGGGGGGTTACGATTGGGGCCCAGATCAGGCTGGTTGGCTGCTGCAGGGTGCATCATAGCCACTGGTCATCTGGTTGTTCTGCCATTCCAGTCTCTGGGCTTTTATATTTATAGATATAAAAGCCTAACTGAGTATCACAACAAAACAGACGACTGAACAGGCTGCATGGGGTGACTAGGCCAGCAGGGAGGTTAGTGAGGGATGACCAAATGACTGAGCAGCAGGCTGCATGGGGCGACCAGGCTGGCAGGAAGGTTAGTGAGGGTCGACCAAATGACTGAGCAGCAGGCTGCATGGGGCAACCAGGTCAGCACAGGGTTAGTGAGGGGTGACAAAATGACTGAGCAGCAGGCTGCGTGGGATGACCAGGCTGGCGGGGGGGGGGGGCAGTTGGAGGCAATGGGAAGGCAGGCAGGTGAACAGTTAGGAGCCAGTTGTCCCAGATTGTGAGAGGGATGTCCGACTGCCAGTTTAGGCCTGATCCTGGGGATCAGGCCTAAACTGGCAGTCGGACATCCGCCAAGGGGTCCCTGATTGGAGAGGGTGCAGGCTGGGCTGAGGGGAACCCCCCGTGCATGAATTTCATGCACCAAGCCTCTAAAATATATATATATATATATATATTATTGAAGGATAAAGCTAATTCATATACCTTAACTTATATTTTATTTTTTTAAATATATATTTTATTGATTTCAGAGAGGAAGGAGAGGGAGAGATAGAAACAATGATGAGAGAGAATCATTGATTAGCTGTCTCCTGCATGCCCCATGCAGGAGATCAAGTCTGTAACCATGGGCATGTGGTCTGGTGCTATGACTGGAATTGAATCTTGACCTCCTGGTTCATAAGTAGACACTCAACCACTGAGAAACTCCAGCCAGGCTTTAGTTATATTTTCTATTGCTGATCAAGTCATTATCAGAGAAAGAGGTTGAATGGGATCTTTAACAGGACAATGTTAATGTTGCCTATAAATTCAGTGGGACAGGTATGAAGAATTATTTTGATTATCTATTCTTACACTCTAGGAGGACTATAACTCAACACAAAAACAGACAAAAGAAGCACACAAAACTAAACAAATAAAACTAGTCATGTCCTTCTCTTGATTTTGTATTAGTTACTTGATTAGGTATTTCATTTTAGATTTATAATTGCATTAGTCTGTATATTATAGTCATGAGTATAAAACTCATTTGTAACAAACTTTGTGACATAAAAATAGCTATTTTGTTGTTGTTAATTTTCACCTGAGGTTATTATTTCCATTGATTTTCTTTAGAGAGAGTGGAAGGGAGGCAGCGAGGGAGAGAAAGAGAGAGAGAAAGAGACATAGACTGGTTACTTCCTGCATACACCCAAACTGGGGCTAGAGATCAAACCTGCAACCTAGGTAGTACCTGCCCGCGACTGGGAATCAAATCTGTGACCCCTGATGCCCTAACCACTGAGCCAAATAAGGCAGCAAAGAACAAGCTTTTGCTCCTATTTATGGTATCTTCTTCTTTTATTAAAAAAAAAAGATGAATGTGTATCTGAAATTGTATCTATGAATTTCTTGCTAATTATACTATTTTCACTAATGTCACCTTATTATTTTCTGGTTATCATTTACAAAGTCTGTGCTGCCTTTGCCTTAGAGGCTATGTAAAATTTTTGTTTGTTATAAAGCATCTCATTTCTGATTTCAGGAAGTCAACATAATCCATCTGCTCCTTTCTCTTTCCAGCTGTATGCAGCTATGCCAAATTGCTCTAAGTTAAGTTTTATCCGGTTTTTGTAGGCTATCTTTTACCTACCATGCTTACATTTTCTTTGTGTAATCCACCATCAACACAGGTGCAGATGGTATGTAAGAAGAGCAATGCATTTGGGAACATGTACTGTGAAGCTTGCAAGGCTTCTGACAGACTTTGAATTACAGTTTTAAAGGAAATTAGTTTTGTCTAAGGACCATCACTAGTGCATCAAAATGAATACAACTCTCAAAGTGATCCCTGACTTTAGATCCAAAGTCCCTACATCTATGGTTTCTTGAGGAAGTCGTTCCTTCATTTTCAACATTTCCAAATGAAGATGTTGATACTTTTCACTAACTTTCTAACATTGCAAATAGATAGATATATTTACATATCGATAAGTACTTATTAGCAGTGTGCAATATAACTATAAAATATTCTTCTAAATGACATTTAGAATACTAAAGATGTTTATGTTATAACTAGAGGCCCGGTGCACAAAATTCATGCATGTGGTGGGGGGTCCCTCAGCCAGGCCTGCACCCTCTCCAATCTGTGACTCCTCAGGGGATGTTGACTGCCTCTAGCAATCCAGGACTGCTGGCTCCTAAACGCTCACCTACCTGCCTGATTGCCCCTAACTGCTCCCCTACTGGCCTTATTGCCCGTAACTGCTCCCTTGCTGGCCTGATCACCCCTAACCACCTCTGCCTCACCCCACACCTGGGACCCAGGATTCCCTCCTCTGGCCAGTTGCAGGCACCTGGGACCTAGGCTTCCCTCCCTCTGGCCAGCCGCAGGCACCCAGGAACCGGGCCAGCTTCAACCAGGCCAGCCGCAGCTGCAGGGGACCATGGGCGGGCAGCTTTGCCCGAGCCACAGCTCCAGGTGCTTGGAACTGCAGAGCGGGTGGCTTGTCCCTTTCTCAGGCTGCAGCCACAGGCGCTGGCACCCAGGACCGTGGGATGGGTGGCTTGTCCCTCTCCCAGGCCACAGGTGCAGATGCAGCCACTAGTGCCTAGGACCTCAAGGCGGGCAGCTTGTAGGCATAGCCACTGGCGCCCGGGACCGCGGGGACTGTGGGGTGGGTGGCTTGTCCCTCTCCCAGGCCACAGGTGTGGCCACTGGCGCCCAGGACAGCGAAGACCGTGGGGCAGGTGGCTTGTCCCTTTCCTTGGCCGGAGGCGCAGGAGCAGCTGCTGGTGCCCAGGACTGCAGGGCAGGCGTTTTGTCCCTCTCCCAGGCTACAGGTACAGGTGCAGTTGCTGGCACCTGGGACCACAGGGTGTGCAGCATGTCCCTCTCCCAGGCAGCAGCCTGGCTGGTCCCCATTCCTCTCTCTAGAGCTCATTTGTACCTGGCTGGTCCCCATTACTCTCTCCCCAGTGTTGAGTGTCTGAGCAGTTAAGGCATGAGGCTGTGACAACCATTTGCATATTAGTTCTGTATTATATAGGATTATTAATGACATTTAAAATAAGAACTGAACAGTCAGGTAAATCTTATCAACAAGACCATTATGTATGCTCTAACTTTTCTTAAATGATCAAAACTCAAAACAGCCCAGCCAGTGTTGCTCAGTGATTGAGTGTCAACCTATGAACCAAGAGGTCATAGTTTGATTCCTGGTCAGGGCACATGCCTGGTGTGCAGGTTTGATACACAATGTGGGATGTGCAGAAGTCATCATTGATGTTTCTATCTCTTCCTTCTTCTCCCTTTCTCTCTGAAATCAATAAAAATATATTAAAAAACAACTCAAAATATATGTTTGGAAGTTATAACCTAATAATTCTGCTAACCCAGATATGTATATACATGTCATCAAAATTATTTTGATTACATTTGTATACCTTAGGTATTTTGACTCTTTAATATTTGGAAATACCAGGTTGATGGCTATTTTTTTCATTTTAAAATTTTTATTTTATTTTATTAGAAAAAGGAGATTAGGTAGACTGGGCAATCTGTTTTAATGGAGGTATAGGAAAGGGCAATCATTTATACTTTTAAACTCGTGCATTTTAATATAGTTGCATTCTACAGTGATTATTGATAATTGAATATGTGGAATACATATAGTATACTTACTAAACCAGCAGTCAGACATCCCCGAAGGGTCCCAGGTTGGAAAGGGTACAGGCCCGGCTGAGGAAACCCACCCCTCCTTGCATGAATTTCGTGCACTGGGCCTCTGGTTTAAAATAAATGTTAGGGGGAGAGGCTAGCTCATAACTTATATAAAGAGGTGACAAATGGTCTCTTCTCCTTCCAAATTCTGCCATGACCCAAATTAGGATACAATGGAATTATCAAAAATATTAATTCCATTTATTCTGCTATAATACAATAATTCCAAAGAAGTCATTCAGTCTGTCAATTGATTTTTGGGGGTCAATTGCAGTGAATGATGATGGACATAAAGTTATACTATTACTATTAAAGCCAGTGTTTAGTATACAACAGGGACATGAATTACAAGTATCATTGTTTTTTCTCAGTAGCAATTAAAGTTCTGTTTACATACATTTGTGCCAAGTCTTTGACAATCCTAGTTGTATCCTAGTATTTACATATTTTCTTTTTTCATTTCAGAGGTTCGTTATAATGCCCCTTCCCATAATTTTTGGAAATTAGAAAGAAAACAACCTACTTTTTTTTTTTTAACAAACTGTCTGCCCCAAATCTGTCACTGTGTTAATTTATTTAATAACTAGGGGCTCAGTGCACAAATTTGTGCACTGGTTGGGTCCCTCGGCCTGGCCGGTGATCAGGGTCGATTGGAGCCATCTCACCCAGTCCCCATCAGGGCTGATTAGGGCCGGCCAACTGAGGGGAGAGACTGCTGGAGGTTGGCTGGCCATGGGAGGTTGGCTGTGGGAGTGCACTGACTACCAGGGGGCAGCTCCTGTGTTGAGCATCTGTCCCCAGGTGGTCAGTGCGCATCAAAGCTACTGGCCAGTCATCTGGTTATCCGGTCATCTAGTCATAATGTTTGCTTAGGCTTTTATATATATAGATAGTCATGCCCAAATAGATGCAAGAAAAGGGAAGAAGGTTCTCTCTATTTTCTGAAAATATTCTTCAGTTCTCATTTTTAGTTTTGCTATAAATCTATTACCTTAGGTTAGGCTTCATGCTATTTATTTTTACCAATCTATAAAATTGACACTCTATTGTCTGTTGTGTTTTAGGGTTAGAAAGAGGTATCAGCACTAATTGATATTTCTGGCATAATTTTGAAAATATAAGATAATATTTATAACTAACCATTTTATTTTCAACTAATTACTCTGTCTTTCAATATAGAAATCTTCATTTATTGCCTTTGCTAATCAAATTTACTTTCCTGTCATTTCCTTTCCTGATGTCTGTCAGTTGTAATATTTTGAAACAAAATCGATCCAGGGAAAAGCAGTTTATTACAAATCTTCACAAGAACAAAAAGGTAAATTGTGCCTTCATCACACCTATGAAAATGTCTAGAACATATATTATTACCCATACTTTGGTTAAATCTTTGGGAAACTGAAAATATCTTAAATAATAAAAAGTAATTCTGGTGTTTTGAAGCAATAACTTATAATAATTTATTTTTTTCAATTTTTGCTTGCCATTCTACCTCCAAAACACCACAGGAAGAAATTTATACAGAACCATCCAGCTAATGAAATTTCTGTTCTACACTGAGAGTTACACAAAAGTGTAGATAGAAGGGTTAGATAAAAATTTCGCAGTTGTTACAAAAACTTTTGTTTAAAATAGAATGTTTATTTCCTCAATTAACTAAAATGGAAAGAAAAAGAACAAACAGCACAGACACTTGAAAAGAAAAAAGAAAATAAAGCACATAAATTGGATAAGACAGTATAGCAGATAAGTTGTGTCAGCAATTTTCAGTTTGCAGAAAATGTATATAAGCTGGAGTACTTATATTTATGGCAATTTGGCAGTTGAGCAGTGTGAAACACCACACAGTAGAGAAAATAAAAAATTGTAGGATAAGTTGTAGGAAAACTTCCTTTCCAACACATTTCACAGCAGGCAAGAAATGTGTGAGCCTAAAATGATGATAAAGTGTGAATTCAAAGAAGACAGAAAGCTTTGAAGTTGGTAGCTGCCTTGGGGCATTTGACAATCATTGGAGGCATGTCCTGGGTTTTAATTATCTGTGTATATAGAGGATACAAAAAAAGCCTAGAGTCTACATATGGTAAAATGTCAAATTAAAGACTTCCAGGTAAAGACTAAATCCTTGAAAGGGGATGCCACCATCCATAAAAATTGAACAAACCTAAATCTTACTACACAGAACAAGACTCTACCTACACTAGCTCAAAACCTTCATTCTCTTTGGAAGGATAGTAAAGTTTCCAGAAAAGGCACAAATAGAAATTGGGATCTGAATTAACTGTATTCTTCTGGCCAAAAAACTATTATCTAGGAAGATGGCTTAAATCCTGAGTTAGTCATGACACAAGGCAGTTAACAGACTCACTGAAAGAAAGCATCTTTATTCTCATCTCTCCAAAAATTAGCACAGATAAAGGAACAACTATGTCAATAAACACATGTAATTGTTCTAACATTTAAATAATAAAATTAAATGAAAAAAATGAACTAAATAATTTTTGCTATGCTTCCTTCTCCTCTCAAAGGAGAGAAAAGAAATTATAAGTGGCTATGTTAGGGAAGAAAAAGAGAAAATAATCACAAGAGTCGCATGCACTAAAAACCTAAGAAAATATTATGATCAAAATTATGCTAATTTATTCAATATATTTAAGAATTTAGATTAAAAAAAAGAAAGTATACAAAAATAGAAGTGAATAAAAGTCTCATTAATAAATGTAGATGATTTCTTTAATAAAATAAATCAATATTGGCAATACTGATTGATTATAATAATAAAAAATCACATTTTATTGATGAGTTATATGGCATATTACAAACAAGATCAATTCAATATTATGCTAATTATTTTTAAAAATACAAAAAGTGCAAATGCTCATTATCTGAACCTAATCTCCTCATGGTGACATTAAAACAAGAAGATGATTATAGAAATGAGTATTATGGTCAAATTATATCACAAAATACATACAAAAATCTGAAAGATAATTAAATAAATACAAAAATGCATTTAAAGGCACACATGCATGGATACATACATATTTGATTTACAACATTAGCATATTAAAGGGAAAAATCACTTAAGAAAACATTCTGATGATGTCTCCATATGAAATAAAAACTTGGCAAAATACAAATAGGGTAGGACAAGTATGTGTTGTACAGTGAAAATATAAAAGCATTTCTTTAAAATTGTAAAAATGCCAGGGAAACCAATATTACTAAATCAATTCCTTGCATTAAAATTTTTGGCCAATAAATAGGAAAAGTAAGATTCCCAAAATAAGTCTCTCTTTTCTTTTCTTTCCTCCTAAACATCTTTACTACCAACAGAGGAATTCTTTTGTCACTTCTCTGTTGAAACAAAATGAGATTTTCTCAATTTTCTTACAGTAAGATCCACATTTTTTACCATGTCCTACAAGTAGTTATATGAGACTCTTTTTCTCTTAGACATCTTTACTCTGTTTCAGCTACACCGGTCTTGCGACTTTGGTCACATGCGCACGTTAAGGTATTTTAAGTGGCATTTTCTTTGTCTGGACCAGTTCTTTTCTATAGTCATTTATACACATTCCAGTATTGCTTAATTTCAATCTGCAATGAGACCTACTTTGAGAGACCTGGTATTCTGCAATCCTTCTCCATTATCTCCCACACTTTAATTCTTCCATCCCATTTTACTATTTCTTTTTCTAGAGGACTTATTACCTAACATTTTAAATAATATTCCTAGTTATTAGTTATGTTTATAAGGTGACCATTTAAAATAATATCTGAATAGTATAATTTGAAAATGGAAGAGGTTGCTATTAACAACATGTCATGATAACAGGCATAAATGGGAATCATCACAAGCAAACGGAGCATATGGTTATTCACCCTATGACTTATATTTTGTTTTGTCTTTTTTTCTGTGATGCAAGGTTCACAAAAGATCTTTGCTTTATTTACTGATGCAAATCAGTTGGCTACAATGCCAAAATAAATATTTATTTGAGGAAAAATATCTGACAATCTCTCCTTTGCCAATAAAAAAAATTCCCCCCACCCCCATTACTCTGTGATGCTAAACACAATGAAATATTCCTGGTTGGTTAACCAGGTAGCAAACAAAATTCCTGACAATTCATATAACATGAATTCTGTTTTTCATTAGGCAGAAATCACTCCTGAAATGTAGACCTAAGTTAATATGGCTTTTAATATGATACTCTTTGTTTTGTTTTGTTTTTGAGTGTACATTTCTGCCTGTTTTAATAAATACAATTAGCACCATCACCAACACCAACACAGCTGCATTACCTCCACAAACCCCACCCAGCCCCTGACAACTGTTCTGTTTTTGGTTCCTCTAGTTAGCCCTTCTCTAGAATGTTGTATATGTGAAATCTATACAGCATGTATCATGGCCTATTGTGATTATTATTTTCTTTTTTTGCATTATTGACTCTTGATTTTTTTGTTTTGTTTAAAGTATTACATACAGTATTACATATGTCTCCTTTTCCTTCCATTGATCTCCCCTGTCCACATCCACCCCTCAGCACATGCCCTCACCTGATACTCTTAAATGAAAAGTTTTGGATTTTGTCACAAAGCCAGAGGTAGTTCCCACCCCCTCCCTTCATGTAATATATTTACTTTAAATATTGAAGTTTGCTTTTCTCTTATTTGAAAATTAGGTGGATTTTTACAAGAGAAAACAGAGAGGCAGGTGTGGGCAACTAGAACACACACAATCTCTCAGATGCAAAACAAATAGACCAACAAAAGCTTTTGGAACCTTTATATCCTGGCCTGTTGATGCCTTAGCACAATCTGCAAAGTGCTGTGAGGATTGTCCTTATGTTTATTCATTGAATAAGTAACATTTGCACATTTCTCTTTTTCCCTTTGGATATAAAGTTCTGTGAAATATGATAGAGGAAAAGGAACATTTGAATGACAGAATCTGTATACATATTTCTATTACAGGCGATAGGAAGACTTGTGACTTTCCATCATTTCAATATATATTTAAAAATCTAGTAACAAATACTCTTTTTATGAGATCAATAAATAGAAATGTTTTGGAAATTAGTATTTCTTTTTTCAGTACAATCACTTAAAATAATATTCTAAAAAAGTAAATCTAACTTCAGGTGCATGATAGAAAACACACATACACACACACACACACCACACAATAATGTTTCTGGTTCACACAGCTTAATTCAACCCCCATTAGATATTGAAATCTTTAAAAATTATAAGCATTGCCTAATTAGATAGCCTTTAATGGAAAATTGTTTATCATGAATTGACTGTTTAAGAAACTAGGTGATTAAGTTTGACGATA
Source organism: Corynorhinus townsendii (assembly GCA_026230045.1). Lineage (NCBI taxonomy): Eukaryota > Metazoa > Chordata > Mammalia > Chiroptera > Vespertilionidae > Corynorhinus > Corynorhinus townsendii. The sequence continues at coordinate 16,484,323 of JAPDVU010000015.1, forward strand.
TATATTTCTTACCAGTTGCTTTGCAAATATAGGCTGTTGAGAATAATTGAAGTTGTCTTAAGAACTGTAAAATATCTTCATTAGTCCTCTAGAGCCTGAACTCTGATTTTGTATTTATTGCTTGAAACCTACCAAAGAAAGGCTCTTGTTGTTTGCATTCTAGACTAGACAGTAAATATTCATATTCATGTATGATATATGTCATATATCTTGTACATATATACATATATCACATATTATATGTACCCATATGCCACACACACAAACACTATATATATGTGTGTGTGTGTGTGTGTGTGTGTGTGTGTGTGTGTATATATATGGTTTATACAAAAGTAGATTTACAGTTGTGAGTTACATTCTTTTGAGTTAATAAAGCTATTTTAATAATCATAACCTGCATGTCTTTCTCTAATCGAACAACTGTAAGCCTACTTTTGCCTACCCCTGTGTACCTACAAACATCTATATATATAAAATCCAAGTAACCAGAATGTTGGAGCGACCAGAATGACCGAAACAACTGGTCACTGTGATGCGCAATGATGCTTGCCAACTGGCCCAATCGGGGGCAGGACTGACTGGCCAACCTCCTGCAGCGCTCCCCCCCCTTCAGCTGGCCCAGCCTCCGATCCGCCGCCCCTGATCGGGGGTGAGGCCAGCTGGCCAATCCCCTATGGCCCCTCCCCTGGGCTGGCCCTACCCCCAATCGGCCCCCAAACCCCGATTGGGGCCAGGGCTTGCTGGCCAACCTCCTGCTTCCCCTCCCCCCACCAGCCTGGCCTGATGGGCCCCATCAGGACAGGCTGGCCAGACCCCACCCATGCTCTAATTTGTGCACCAGGCCTCTAGTACTAGATAAAAAAAATTCAGATTTTTTGTACTATAGTACATCAGATGAGACATTGGTTTAAAAATTCTCAAACACTCAAATACAGCAGGACTTTCTCATAACATTTAAAATAAGTCTTATGATGCTGCCTCTATATGTGTGGCGGCAGATAGTACAATCCTAACTACATTGTTCTATACCCGTTTGTGTGGGTCAGACAATTGACCCTCAGGGGACCTTTCTAATTTAATTTCCTGGCAGACGGCCTCAGCTAAAATATTGCTGGAAAGTATTGAAGTCACTCCGGAATTGCATGCGGGAAGAATGGAAGATATTTTCTGTCTATAAATAGATAAACATCTCTGGACATGCTCTCTTCCTCCTACTCTTACATGTTAATGTGGATATTTCACAATTTTCTAGTGCTATCTGTATCTCTGCAAACACATAGAGACTTCTGTACGAATTTCTATCACAGCCCTTTTCTAAATAATGAAAAATCAATTACAAAAACAAAACAAAAGTTTGTCAGTAAATGTGGAATTTTAAACTCCACCTCACCAGAGAAGTCAGTCTGATGTGATAGAGAAAGTGTCTGCTTTCTTACCAGGCTGATGAGATGAAATTGTGATAAGACTAGGGAATAGCCAGTTAATTTACTTATCTTCTCTAAGCCTTACTTCTGCCACCTTTAACATTGGAATAAATGTTGAATTTATTTCTATTTTGTGTTGAATAGAAAATGAAATAAAGTATTAAAAGTTGTTCTCAGATCTTTCCACAATCAGTATGTCATATATTACCACCCTTTAAAAAGTTAAATATTGCTACTTTATCTTAAATATTTAAGGGATTTTAATTTTAATTGATTTGAGGTATCCTAGAAGCATTTTCAAGACATTTTTTAAATGCTGGAAAATCAAATATATAAGGAGTGAGTTTTTTAAAACTTTTTTTTCCTTTAATATTATAATTGAGAAAAGAAGCCAGAGTTGGAATATTATTAATACTTTTTTTGCACATTGCTGATTAACAATTTTCTATACGAGCATTTATTTTTTACCAACTAATTCATGTTCTCCAAAACAGTGACATTTTTTTCTGTTCTTCACAGAATTGTTTTTACTAATCAAGCACTTTGTTAATGATAAACTTTATAAATCGTCAATATAAATAAAATAAATAGAAATGGACAAGTAGGCTTAGTGGATAAAATAATTGTTTTAGCTAACTGTAAAGATTAGCCTAATCTTAGTTTTTTTATTTATTTTAAGCACTTTTAAATGTACTCATTTGTGCATTTGAAAATAGTGTCCTCGACCTTGCTGGTATTACTAAGTGGTTAGAGCAGCATCCTGTGCAGGGTCACGGGTTCAATTCCAAGTCAGGGCACATACCTAGGTCCTGGGTTCAATCCTTGGTAAGGGGGCATACATGAGGCAACCTATTGATGTTTCTCATATCAGTGTTTCTCTCTCACATTGATTTCTCTCTCTCCTTCTTTTTCTCTCTCTCTCCCTTCCTCTGTCTCTAGAATCAATGAAATAAAACAAAAAAATACCCTTGAGTAAGCAATACCAAAAAAAAAAAAAGTAGTGTCCAAAGTTGATGATTTTTTTTTGGAGCCTGACTGCCCTCTTTGACACATGACAAATATTTACTCGCAGGGCTCTGACAAGTTTTTCCATCTAGTTTGTAAAATTTACTCATCAAGGCAATTTTCAAACTTTCCTAAAAGGAAGCTCCAAGCAATTGATTAATTTGCTTTTTGATTATAGTTTTCATTGCATTGCTCCCAGCCAAAAATTTTCTCTTCTGAGTTGCAAAAACAGTTTGGTCATATTCATTCATAATTTGCTTTGCTGGCTTCAAATATTGCTCAGAGTGATATTTTCATTTAGTTATTGCTCGGGGTTTTCTCTCACAAGAGACAACAAAATTCAGACTCTTTTGAAATTTCAGTGTAATAAGGTCCATATTTTAAGTAAGTATCTATAAAAATCTCACATTATTTTACTTTGGCTGATGAATACATTGCAGTTATATGAGCTTTGGAGAGATAGGTCAAAATAAAAGCACTATGTGAGTCTGTGTTTAAATGAATTTGTGCTCAAGTATGCAATAGTTCAATATTTCAGGTATGTACCCTTTTGAGAAAAACGACAAGACTACATGTTTTCCCTTTTGCTACTCTTGCAGAGCTGAATAATGGTCACCCATTAGCTAGGTGACAGCATGTGATAGTTTACTGCAATTGTCTGTTAGCACAGGCAAAGCCAGGGAAAAGCCGTGCCCGAAAAGCTGCCTTCTTAAGTACAAGGCCAGGGAGAGACTGAAGAAACATGCAGGCCATTCTAGTCTCGCAACTAACAGAGTTTATTAAGGGAACATACATAAGTGGCACATCTTGGGTGGCTGTAAGACCAAATGGATATTCTCTGTATTGCTTGGCAGGAACCAAAGAATTCCACAGAGTAAAAAGGGAGGGGAAAATGGGCATGAGTACGAGTATGGGAATGCTACCAGGGACAGGAAATTCCTCCACATGCTTGACCAGGTCAGGACAATGGCCTCTTCCAAGAACCATCATGTAGCAGGAGGCATGGGAGAAGTACGGAAGTTAACTTAGGTTCACTGATATTAACTAAGGTTCAATGTCACAGTGAATATCAGTTATGATCAGTCTGCAGGTGGGGGTTGCAATAAGTGATCTCTGGTCCTGCCTAGGTCAGCTCCTGGGCCAGACAGCGGTCATGTCATGGAACAGTCTCTTATCCACACTGTCCACTCCATCCTAATGAATTTTTGACATTCGTGTCTAATGTCAGCAAACATTAATTACCACATCTTCCTTTGTGGCTTTTCTCATGATAAGAGAGTCAATGAAGGAAGAAACTCATTTCTGTAGAGCTGACTCAATGAAATGCAGTCACTGCAAAATTAACATTTTGGAGTCACTAGATCTACATAGGAAAGCCAAGTAGCCATGTACTGGAGCCAAATACATATACAAAATTAAATAACATGATATTTTATTAAAAGAAAAACTAAAGAAATATATTTAGGTATCAACAGAATGAATGCAGGTCTTAAAGAAAACATAATGTTCAAAGAAGTAAAATAAATTATAATTACATATAAAATTATGTTTAGTTAAAACTATTTTAATGTGAAATGTCTATTTAATCTTTTAGCCATTGTAACTGGTTTATTTAGCATCTAATTATTGAATTAGAACAGTTCTTTATACACTATGGATATATTTCCTTGATCAGATGTATGTTTAGTAAATATTCCCTCCCCAATCTCTGCCTTATTATTTCATTTTCATAATGGTGTTTTTTGATGGGCAAAGCATTTTTAATTTTGATAAGGTCCAAATTATCATTATTTTTATTTTTAAGGATCATACCTTTGGTGATTTTATCTGATAATTATTTTCGTAACCCATGAAGAATTATTTACATTATTCTTTTATATACTTTATAGCTTTAGCTTTTGTATTTAGTATATAAATTTTTAGTATTTTTTTATTTATAGTGTAAAGTGTCTTAGTTCTTTTGTGTGTGATTGCCAAATTGTCTCAGTATAATTTCAAAAAAAAATTCTTCCCCTATTTGGGATGGCAAACTCTATTTTCCTTCATTTGCTACATATTGTGCTAAGGGCCTTCACATCCATCATTGCAATAGCCTTATACTTTAGTAGCTATTATCATTCCATTTTTGTATGTAAGTGAACTAAGGTTCAATGATATTAAGTCTCTTAACCTTTAGTCACACAGCTTCTAAACTAAGTGTGAAAATCAAACCAACTGAGTAATTCTCCAAGAACAGTAATTCAGTAACTTGGATTTGCATGAATAAAACAACATGTAAAGCAAAATAGATGACTTCACAAACTCTAAATGTTTTTATCTACCTTAATATAATGCACCATATGATGAAAAACCTAAATAAAAGGAGAAGCAATAGTCTGAGAGAAAATATGTACATAACTCACATGTAGCAAAATCCTTTTGTTCAGAACATATAAAAACTCTCAAAATTCAACAATGCAGAAACATAAAACAATAAAAATAGGAGCAAAACAGTCACTTCATTAATGAAACTAAGTGTATGGGAAATAAGTACATGAAAACATATATAAAAGTACGAGTGATTTGGGAAGTGCAACTTAAGGCCACAACGGGGTCCTGCTACTTACCTAGCAGAATGGCTAAAACAAAACAAACAACAATAAAAAACAGTCTGACAATACAAAATGTTAACAAAAACTGTCAATGACTTAGAGAAACCCAACTCTATCTCATACATTTTTGCTCAGAATGAAAAATAGTACAGTCAGTTTGGTAGTTTCTTATAAAATCAAACACATATCTTACATATGTTTCAGGAATCCTGCACAGATAAAAATTACATAATGAAAAATACCTGCATGTGTTTTTTTAACCATTATTTAATCACCGAAAAACAGAGATAAGCTAAATGTGCTTAAGAGGTGAATGGATAGCCCAACCAATGTGGCTCAGTGGTTGAGGGTAGACCTATGGTGGTTCTATTCCTGGTTGGGGCACATGACCAGATTGTGGGCTTGGTCCCCAGTGGGGGGTATGCAGGAAGCAGCAGATCATCTCTCTCTTCATTGATGATTCTGTTGCTCTCTCCCTTTTTCTTCCTCTCTGAAATCAGATGAATGGACAAAGCATTCATTATTCATTAATTTGATAAAATATCTATCTGTACTAATAAAAGGATAATATGCAAATTGGTCAGGACACCCTCACAGTAACAACTGAACAGCAGGATGTGTGGGGTGATCAGGCCAGCAGGGGGGTTAGTGAGGGGTGACCAGGCCAGCATGGGGGGCAGTTAGGGGGCGATCAGGCCGGCAGGTAGAGGCAGTTAGGGTTGATCAGGCTGGGAGGGGGGAGCAGTTAGGGGCAATCAGGCAGGCAGGCAGGTGAACAATTAGGAGCCAGCAGTCCCAGATTGTGAATTGGACATCCCCCAACGGGTCCCAGATTGGAAAGTGTGCAGGTTGGGATGAGGGGACCCCTCCCTCCCATGCACCAATTTCGTGCACCAGGCCTCTAGTTCAGTAATAAAAAGGAACAAAATATTGGCATAGCCAATGACATGGAGCTAAATTAAAGAAGCCAATCTTAGGAAGTTAAATACGGTATAATTCCATTTTACAGATTTCCAAAAAAAAAAAAAAATCAGCATTGTAAGGGTTTCACAAGGGTTTGACTATACTAGTAAAGGACAGCATGAGGGACTATCTTGGCTGATAAATATCCTCCTATGGTAATGGAGAGCTGAATCTCTGCATGTGTTAAAACTCAGACACTTGGGCACCCCTCCCCCTCCCGGCCCCCCAGAAGAAATTATTTTATTTTTAACAAACATTTATTTTTTAAGGAATTTGATTGTGAAGTTGATATACTTTTAATATCAAACATTGATCTATGCTTATTTGTAAAGTGTGTCTACTAGAAAATAGATGTATCTTATGTAATGTTGTAATTTTATATGTGACAGGATAAGAGTGATATTCTGCATTAGCTTTCCCAGCTCTAAATTCAGCCTATGTAGAAATAAATGTGTTTTGGAAGGAAAAAATTTGCACAGATGTCATTCCCCAAAAGCAGGTGAAGTATGAATGTAACTAATGCACTGTTTTGATTTTGAGCTTCTGGAGTCTGATATATTGAAATGTCAACAGATTCAAGACCATTTTCAGCTATGTTAGAGATGTATAAATTGATAGCCACTTATCTTACTAGTAACTTACATTGGTTTATCTATGAAGAATCCTTAAGAATGAAATTCAGCATTTTCCTATATCTATGATTATAGCATCATTAAACTATTCTTGAAAAGCACAACTGAACATAAACATTAGTCTTATGTCACTTTTGTTATGTAATAATCATTGATATTACATAGGAAAAAAGATAAGGAAATATAGACAGAATATAATTGTATTAAATTAAAAATTCTTGGAGGCTTCTGGGTAAAATGCCAGTTTCAGGGTAGATTTATTTCCTTCGTAAGATATTCACAAAATGATTATACATACACACTAATGTCTATACAAACATGTGTGTGTGATCAATAACAAAAAGCAACAAATTTAAAAGCTCTTATGCTAGTATGAAGCAATGTACCTACTAGGTGTCACAGTGTTTGGTTAACACTAAGTTTGTGCACCTCTTGATCTGGCAGTCCACTGGTAGCCAGTGAGGATGATACATCAACGAGTTGAGGCAGCACATTGCTGACAGTTAACTCTTACATTGACAAATTCCCCCATTATGGCCCTGACCAAAAATCAAATAGTAAATCATTAATATCCCATCACATGAATTATTCACTCTATATTGTTTACTGTTATCGTGAATTCTCCAGGCCTTCAGAAAAGCCAAGTACAGCCTGGCCAGCATGGCTCAGTGGGCGAGTGTCAACCTATGAACCAGCAGATCAGGGCACATGCCCGGGTTGCAGGCTCAATCCCCAGTGTGGGGCTTATAGGAGGCAGCTGATCTATGATTCTCTCTTATCAATGGCATTTCTATTTCTCCCTCTCCCTTCCTCTCTGAAATCAATCAGGAATATATATTTTTAAAGAAGCCAAGTACATTCTGTAAGCAAGATAAAATATCTCTGAAATATTACATACAATAGTTGAATTTTCTCACCTGCTTATGTTAGTACTTTTAAATGGTATAAATGGATAACATGCTGCTTATCCAAATAAAATATGTAAGTTAGACATGCACCTAAAAATGAGTTTCGGGCATACTTTGTATTAATGATTGGAATGTTTAACATTTTTAGGTTTTTTTTCAGGTTAATAAAGTCTTTACATTATGGACTAAATGTATGTGACTCCCCCAGATTGTTATGTTGAAATCTTACCCCTGATGAGATGATATTTGTATTAAGAGGTGGAACTTTCAGAGGTAATTAAGATTAGATGAACTCAAAAAGGAGAAGCCCTCATGAATGGGATTAGTGCACTTAAAGGAGTTGCAAGAGAGGAGTTCTGCTCTCTGCTACATGAGGCTACAATGAGTAGTCTGCAGTGTGCAGTGTGCAACATGGAAGAGGGCTCTCACCAGAATCCGATTATGCTGACACCCTGGCCTTGGACTTGCAGACAACCAGAACTGTGAGAAATGCATTTCTGTTGTTTATAAGCCACCAAGTCTAATTCCGTTATAGTGGCCTGAATTGAACTCCTGGTATTATTTCTTTTCATGTTTGGAGAATTCATAATTCTCTGCATATATTGAACAAACTCTCCTTAAGTCACCTTTCATTGCATTCACTTTGTTCTACTTTCCCTCAATATAAAGAAGAAAATCAAAATTATCATGCATTCATGGCTAAAGTTCACATTTTGGTTACTTGTGTGAATAAATATCATGTACTATATTTAAGGGTGCCTATTTTGGCAAGAATGAAATATAATTTTGCCATAATGCTTTAAAATTTAGAAATATTTTTTCTGTTCTATTAAAGCAAATTATGTTAGGGAAGGGTTATTACTTGCATGTGAGAGAGGAATTGTTTGGATCTTCGCTCTTTTATATTACAGACTAGAGGCCTAGTGCATGAAATTTGTGCATGGGGAGAGCAGTTCCTCAGCCTGACCTGTACCCTGTCTCTAATCTGGGACTCCTCGGTGGATGTCCAACTGTCGGTTTAGGCCCGAACCAGCAGTTGGACATCCCTCTCGCAATCCAGGATCACTGGCTCCTAACTGCTCACCTGCCTGCATATCTGATTGCCCCTAACCTCTCTGCCTGCCTGCCTGATGCCCCTAACCTCTCTGCTTGCCTGCCTGACCACCCCTAACCACTCTGCCTGCCTGCCTGATTGCCCCTAACTTCTCTGCCTGCTTGCCTGCCTGATCACCCCTAACCACTTGCTTAGGGGTAGGGCCAGCCTAGCGAGGGGCCGTGCTTGTTCTGGTCTAACGGTCATTACGGTCATGATGTCATTACAGTCTCTGGCCTTTTATTATATAGGATAGGATATATGACTCTGAGAAGTCTTTAACCTCTAAGCCTTAGGTGTTTCATCTCTAAAATGGGGATAATAAGTACACATGTCTCAGGAAGTTTTATGAAAACAAGAGAGGTGCCACAGAGCAGCACTATAAAATAAGGACAGTTTATTGGGATTAAATTCAGTTGTGTTTGAAATGAGAATTCAGAGAAAATGTTATAAATATTTATGAATGCTAGGAAATGATCATATCAGCCTTGTAATTCAGTATCAGTCAGCAAGCAGATTTATTTTTCTGCAGCAATCATAGTACTACTTTCTTTGAAATGCATAACAAAATGTAAAAACCATAGTTTTGCATGCTTGTTTATTGTCTTCGGTTATGAATGTAACCCTTTTGAGTGTACCAGAATGGCAATCATAAAATGTAAAGAAATAAATATACCAAAAATCACTTTTAGATTTAAAATCTTGATGGCCTGGTGTGTGTGCTGCCTGACCATTTGTCCCAGGCTTCCTTGAACAAATCTGGACTATCTTCAAATGACCTGGAGTCTATACTATAATACTTTATATGAGCAAACATATTAAAAGTGAATTAAAGTATACCGTATGGGCAGATATGTGTATACATACATATAAGTATAATATCTATAAAACACAGGTTAATATTAAAATTTATTAAAATTATATAAAATTTAAATAATGTTTTTAGTGCTTTTTTGAGACAGCATATGGAGTCGAGCAGGGAATAAAATATGCCTCATTGCCAGGAAGCTAAGTTAAGATGAGGTGGTCAGAAGGAATACCAGAGAAGCTGACCTCAATAGGGTAACACCCACCCCCCATGCCCTACCCAAAAGCATAGAGGTAGCTGATTGTATCACTTTTCTAACTGCAGATGTTGAAACTACTGACAAACATGTACAGGGAAACAAGGTTTGGCTGCTATATGTGCTTTCTAAGGTAGTGGCAATGAGCAGGTACCAACATAATTACCAGGTAATGGAGCCCTCCCTTGTAAAAAAGCCCTCTCTTTCATGAACGCCCACTTTGTCTCCAACTTATTAAAACAGCCAAGCAGTGCCAGCCCCCAAGCCCGTTCAGAGGGTCTTTCTTTCCTTTGTGCTGCCTCCTTCATGCTCGAGCATAAGCTTAACATATGTCTGGAATTTTCTCTTCTGATTTCTATCTTGGGGAATCCACGAACCCCAACACTGGTAACACCTTGTAATAAATGATGAGCCTGTTGATTTTACAGTTAATACAATATGCTCTTCATTCTGAGAAATAACCATATAATTGTTATTGTTGAAATCAGTTCAGTTTTCTACTTCTTTTACTAAGTATTAAGAGGAGTTTCCCCAGCAAAATCTCTTTTATTGTCAATGACTGATTTCCCATTAAATTTGGAGCCCAAAGCTCTTGGATTGTGTATCTATATCATAAAAGGCCTTTGGTCAACACACCGTAACTGCAGAATGAATGAAAAACTGGTCCCCAGGAGATGCATGGAGCACCACTCATGGGCTGGGACTCGTGGCTCTTGTGGCAAGGCGGGGCTCATGTGGGGCTGGTGCGGCTCGCGCAGGGCCTGTCTGGGATCCCGTGGCTGATACCCAGAACTAGATAAAAAGGTTAAAGCTTATTAATATAATCAACCAATTCTAAATTTTCTCAAAATTGAAACTATTCAAGAAATAATACTTCAAAATAACTAATATGTTAAACAGAAAAATATTTAAACATTGGATATTTAACTTTTAATGAATAGTTCAAAACAATTAATATCCAATTACTATATTAAGCACAAACCAGCTTTCATGAGCCTAGAAACTTATCTATACTAATAAAAGGGTAATATGCACATTAGACCAGGAGACCTTCTGGACAAAGCCATGGTGGCAGGGCCAAGGCAGAGGAGGTTAGGGGCGATCAGGCCAGGAGGTGAGGGTAAGTTGGGGGTGATCAGGCTGGCAGGAGGGGCAGTTGGGGGCAAGCAGGCAGGCAGGGGAGGAAGTTGGGGTGAGCAGGCTGGCAAAGGAGCAGTTGGGGGCAATCAGGCCAGCAAGGGCTGGCAGTTGGAGGTGAGAAGGCTAGCAGGGCGGGGGGTCATTTGGGGGTGAGCAGGCTGGCAGGCGGAGTGGTTAGGGGTGATCAGGCAGGCAGGCACGTGAGCAGTTAGGAGCCAGCAGTCCCAGATTGCAAGAGGGATGTCTGACTGCTGGTTTAGGCATTGGAGGGGTCCCATATTGGAGAGAGTGCAGGCTGGACTGAGGGACACCCCCCCATACACGAATTTTGTGCACTGGACCACTAGTTGGAGTATAAAAGAATAAGCAGAGTAAAATACTGGCAAGTCCTTTAACTTTTACTCAAAAGTCATGACATCTGAGGTTTAATAATTTAACAACAACAAAAAAAGACTTATTGCTCATTTTATATTCTTAGACCATTAATTTTAAGATGTGGACTGGACTGAAAGAAATGTAGTGAAACATAAGTTGGCATACAATTTTATAGGTGGATTTTATCTAGGAGGAATGAATGTCTATCAGAATGCTTACTGAAAACAAAATTGATTTAATTAAATTATTCAATAAGACAGATGCATGTACTAAAAATTCTTCATGAGGGTACAGTCACTAGTTCAAGAAAAAAAGTAATGTATTCCATTTGATTAGAAAATTTACGTGGAACATTTTTATAGGGGAGATAGCAGGAATATTTCAATTCAAACTTTAGAGAGTCACAGAGGTTAAAGCTACTCTTGAAAAAAGAAATATAAATATACATATTATTTTTTACTTATTTCTCAATTAAGGGGGGATATTAAACATATTTTTAAAATAAACAGATTAATAAAAGTCACTTTTTTATTTAACTTAGCATAGAGAAATGGAATTTAGTGAGATAAAAGACTGATAGAGACAGCTGTTGACTCTGAGACTAAAAAATATGAGACCATCAATTCAATAAATAAAATCAGAAATAAAAACACAAGTCATATTCAGTGAATAAAAAATAGAAAGTGTGTGTGTGTGTGTGTGTGTGTGTGTGTTTAAATAAAAAAATAGTTTCTATAAATAAACCTAGCAAGTACCTCATCCATGTAAACCCAGCAGGAGCAATGGAACTCATAAGTCAGAATAGACCAAGGATCAGCTAGTTTTGAATAGATGTAAAAGCAATGAGATTAAAGTGAAAGTTAATCTAAGAATGTACAAAATGACTAGAGTATTATTCACAAAGGATCACACGAGCAGTGACGCTCAGAGATAAAGCACAATATCTGCCAGACATCAAGATGTTACGAGAAGTGGCAGACATGTAGTGTGTGATTAAAGAAATAGTAATAGTTGAAATAATTTATTGTGTAAATGTCAGTTACCTATATTTTCATCCAGTCTGTTAGTAACTGTTTCTATCAAAGCAAGATCATAGAAGGGGGACCTCTAAAATATGCTGGTTCTTATCAGTCAGTCAAACTGAAAGATATAAAAGCCTCAGACACTTGACACAAACAAGTGTAACCTTTCTTAAATTGACAGCTCAATGTTTTGTACTTTTTCCATTTTTACTACTAAGTCTTTCTTAGTTAAAATGAGTATCAACTTGAGTCTGAAACCTTTACTCTTGTTTCACAATATACATAAATCTGGTTTTGTGCAGTCTATAGGACAGAAATTTATGACCAATAATTTCAGAAAAATAAATGGAAATGAAATTGATTAAATGATCAAATCCCAAACTGCAAAGTAAATTAACATATTTCAAAACCTTAAGGTGCTATTTTTTTCCTTTTAAATAAATTTATTGGAGTGTCATTGGTTAATATGATCATATAGGCTTCAGGTGTGGGTTTCTATGTTACAAGATCTGTATATTGCACTGTATGCCCACAACCCAAAGTAAATCTGCTCCCATCACCATAGACTATATGCTATTTCATATCATAAATGTTTATAATTTGAGGAGAATAAATCATTATAATTTATATATCATTTACTAAGGTAACTTCAGATCATACTCAAGACTTCAATATTCAAAATAACAGAGAGCCAGGGCCATTCAATGAGGAAATGTCAAAATGTCAGTCTTTTCAATAAATGGTTTTGAGAAAATTAATATGCAAATGCAAAATAATGAAACTGGTTCCTTATACAAATACAAAACAAACAAACAAACAAAAACTTAGAATGTAGCTAAAACTCTGAAACTCTTTTTTATTTTTAAACTCTCAAACTCTTGAAGAAAACATAGATGAAATGCTTCATGACATTTGATTTATCAATAATTTCTAATATATGAAATCAATAGCACACGTGTTATAGAAATAAGGGGGTTCATTTGCCTGTGTGTACCATACCCAATCAAATAGGAACAGTTTTCTGCCAAATAAAGGAAAGTTTCATTAATTAAGGAATGGTACCATACCAGAGTCAGAGGTGAGGTCATCTTCAAAGACCTGATCATCTAGAAGATGAGTTATATGGGGGCAAAAAATCATGGTGACTAGGGCAGTTAGGGTCATAGTAAGGGTCCTGGTCTCTACTGATTTGTTGGAGAGATTGTAGGGGGTAGTTGATCATTGCATCTGGTCCTGATGTCAGCCATGATGTTGTCCCTCTGTCTGATTTTGCAAGGATGTGGTTGATGGGGTCATTCCCCTTTTCTGGGTCTGGAGTTAAAACATAACTGAGGCCTAGATATTATCTTTTGTTCGACTAAAACTCTGTCTCCATGGTCAACAGACCAAGGCTTTGTTCATAAGATTATTTGATGCTCATTAGAACCTTATTGTCCTAAGGGCTTAATGATTATGGTAGTGGCCTTGCAAAGCAAAGAGAGATGGGTGAGTCAAGGTACTTCTAGGCTGGAAAAGGCTAGTTTGAATCAAAAGGAAAAAAGAGAAAATACTGGATTAAAGAAATGAAGTTTCTGAATGGTTACACATGTAACAAAACATTGATAAATTGGACTTTATAAAAATTAAGACATTTGTTAATTATATTGATGATAAGTCTATAATGAGATACTACAAATATTGTCAATACTTACAAAATTCTAAATAATCTAGTTTACAGCTTAATCTAAATGGGTAAATATAGAAAAATAAAGAGAAAGGAGGGAAGAAAATGTTGAAAGCAAAGGAAAAGAAAAGAGAGAGAGAAGACAGGAAGAAAGAAAAGGGGAAAGAGAGGAGGAAAAGAAGGAAGAGGAAGGAAATAGGAAGACATAAAAGGGAGAGAGAAGTTAGAAAGGAAAATGGATAAATAAAAAATATTCAGACATTCTTTTTGTTTTAGTTTTGGTTTCATTCAATATTAGCAGAAAGAAAATAGATAATGTTTATAGGTGTTTGAAAAATTCATTAAATAAAAAAACTCACTATAAGTAAGAATGCCAAGTTAGCTAAAACTCAGGTTAATTTTTTACAGAGCAACACAATCATAAGTTTTGAGTTATCATTTCTATATGCAACAAATGATTACAATTCACAACTTTTAATATGCTAATTTCTAACTTTATGGGGCTGGAAATCATCAGTCAAACATATATATATATATATCTCCTACATAATAAAAGCTTAATATGCAAATAGACTGAACAGTGGAATGACTGGTCAGTGAGGGGTGGGGCCGGCAAGCACCGGTGCCAGGCCAGCTGAGGCAGTTGCCAGTGGTCATAGGGAGGGGACAGCAATCAGGGGGTGGCAGCGACCGGCAGCAGAGGGGCGATCAGGGGGTGGGGCCTCAGAGGGAGGCCACCAATGGGGGTGGTGGGGCCCCGCTGATCGCCTCCCACAGAGGGAGGCCAGACTGCTGCTTAGGCCCGCTCCCCATGGGGACCGGGCCTAAGCCATCAGTTGGACATTCCCCGAGGGCTCCTGGACTGCAAGAGGGTACAGTCCCGGCTGAGCAGGCTGAGGGAACCCCCAAGTGCACAAATTTTCATGCACCAGTCCTCTACTATATATATATATGTGTGTGTGTGTGTGTGTGTGTGTGTGTGTGTGTATTTAGACTAGTGTGAAGTAAGCTTACAAAATAATAGAGGCCTGGTGAACAGATTCACGCACCGATGGAGTGCCTTGGCTTGGCCTGCAGCAATCAGTGGACCTCCATGCTGCCACAGCCTGGCCTTACCTGCCAGCTCATGGGGCTCTAGCCTGCTGTCCGAGTTGATCCCTCACAGCACAAAGTAATGCGCTAAGCAGCAGGTGGCCAGGGAGGAGCCCAGACTGGATTGAGGCTGCACCACTCCTGCTCATCCTGGCCCTGCTACACCTGCTGCCACTGCTGCCACCTGGGCACACAGGGGGGTGTCTGCAGGAGAGGCTCACGTTGCTGCAGCTGCACTCGCCAGCTGTGAGCCCAGCATCTGGCACCCATCTGTCAGCTGAGTGGTGCTCCCTGCAGGGGAAAGCTCGTGCACTGAGAATCTGCCCCCTGGTGGTCAGTGCATGTCATAGCTACTGGCTGGTCACCCGGTTGCCCAGTCGTCTGGTTGCTTAGGCTTTTATATCCTATCTAATAAAAGAGAAACATGCAAATTGACCATACCTCCACTATTCCCACAAGCCATACCCACCAGCAAATCAGGAGTGAGTATGCAAATTATCCCAACAAAGATGGGGCGGCCATGGAGCTGGAACAAGCAGGAGGCTTGCGTTGCTACCAGCAATGGAGGAAGCCAAGCTTCCCGCCCACCCTGGCCGGCCCTGGCCTCTGCTCAAAGAGGCGCTGAAAACAAACAAACAAACAAAAAAAACGGAGGGTCTGGGAGCTTGGGTCACCAGGGGCCATGGCCAGCCTGCAAACAGCCATTAGCCCCTCATACCCCAATGGCCCAATCCCTGTAAACGGGCAGTTGAGCATCCCTTAAGGGATCCCAGATTGGAGAGGGTACAGGTAGGGAGGGCAAAGGGAACCCACCCACTCCGTGAATGAATTTTGTGCACCGGGCCTCTAGTATATTATAGAGAGACATTTTTCTTATGCTTATGGGGACAACCCAGGCTGGCCAGGCACCCCAGTGGGACCCCCACCCTGATCTGGGATACCCTTCAGGGAAAACCAGCCAGCTCCCACCCATGCACCAGGCCTCTATCTATACTAATAAAAGGCTAATATGCTAATTAGACTGAGAGACCTTCCAGGAGACCTTCTGGATATCCTTCTGGACAAAGCCATGGTGGTAGGGCCAAGGTAGAGGCGGTTAGAGGCCAAGAGGGAAGGGCAGTTATGGGTGATCAGGCTGGTGGGGGGGCGGGGCTATTGGGGGTAAGCAGACCAGCAGGCCGAGCAGGACATTAGTGGGGGTCAGTTGCTGGTGATCAGGACAGTGGGGGGGCAGTTGGGGGTGAACAGAATGGCAGGGGAGGCAGTTGGGGGTGAGCACAGTGGCATGGGGGGCAGTTGGGGGTGATCAGGACAGTGGGGGGGCAGTTGGGGGTGAACAGAATGGCAGGGGAGGCAGTTGGGGGTGAGCACAGTGGCATGGGGGGCAGTTGGGGGTGATCAAGCTGGTGGGGGGGGCATTTAGGGGTAAGCAGGCTGGTGGTGGGTGGCAGTTGGGGGTGAGCAGGCCAGCAAGTAGAGGGTTAGAGGCAATCAGGCAGGCAGGTGAGCAGTTAAAAGGCAGCAGTCCCAGATTGTGAGAGGGATGTATAACTGCTGGTTTAGGCCCTATCCCTGTAAACTGTAGGACATCCTTTGAAGGGTCCCAGATTGGAGAGAGTGCAGACCGGGCTGAGGAACACCCCCTCCCGTGCACAATTTTCATGCACCAGGCCACTAGTATATAGATAATTAAAAATAATAAATAATCAATGGTCATTTGCCTGTACCTCCATGACAAAGGTGGCCCTGCCCACAGCCAATGAGGAGGGAATATGCAAATTAATGCACCAGGCGAGAGGTGGAAGGCAGCTCCAGGCTGGAGTGAAGGTGGAAAGGCAGCTCCGGGCCGGAGCGAAGGCGGTGCCAGCAGCCAGGGGAAGGAAGGCGTATTCTTGCACAAATCTTCGTGCATCGAGCCTCTAGTTTCTTTATAAAAAAGAAATGGAATGAAAGGAAGAAAAGAAGAAAATATAAAAGAAATAGCTAAATATGTGGAAATTTTAAAGGAAAAGTCTGATTACCAAAATTTCAATTCCAAGATGCAGAGTTTGTTAGGGGGACATAGGCTTGTTCAACAGGATTTAACACATTTTTCCAGTGATTTAACATTTAGTGAACTAAGCTTAAAATTTATTCTATCTATCTGTGAATACTTTTATCTCAAATTAACAGAATACAAAATCATTGTTTTGGTAGTAATATTTATATGGATATTCTCAAATATTTCTAAATTAGGTAAACAAAACTTTTGTGTTTTTTTTTTTTTTTTAGTTTGGTAGAAAACATTTAAAGTAGCTGAGTTGGATCATTTGAATCCTGTGATTAATACTGTGAGTTTATACTGTGAGTTTAATCTGAATATATTTACATCACTCTTACTGTTTAACAACAAATGTAATAATCTGTTAATAATTACCAGGCAGGTGTGGCTCAGTGCTTGAGTATCAACCTTTGAACCAGAAGGTCACAGTTTGATTCCAGGTCAGGGCACATGCCTGGGTTGGGGGCTTGATCCCCAGTTCGGGACTTGCAGGAGGCAGCCAGTCAATGTTCTTTGTCATCATTGATGTTTCTATCTCTCTCCCCATCTCCCTTCCTTTCTTTACTATTTTAAATAGTAAAATATAGCTCAGCTGGCATGGCAGGGTGGTTGGTCATCAACCTGTGATCCAGGAGGTCAAGGTTCCATTCCCCAGTCATGGCACATGTCTGGGTTGCAGGCTTGATCCCCAGTGTGGGACCTGCATGGGGCAGTCAATCAATGATTCTCTCTCATCATTGATGTTTCTATCACTCTATCTCTCTCTCCCTTCCTCTCTGAAATTACTAAAAATATATTTTATTAGGCCATTATAACATTTTATATAATGATTAAGTTTATGATAGTGAATTTGATACATGATTTAAATAATTGAGTCTTTGATTTCACAGTTTCTTGAATAAGATTATACTTTCACAAATTCGGATGCACAAAAATGTTGTTGAGAATTTGACCACAGAATTCAAATTTTTTTATGCTTATTCTGAGAGTCATATGTATTTCAGTAACTCCAAAAGTTTTCACTTCTGGGTAACATGGCCGACTTTTAGTTCTATCTCATCTTCTTTTAGCCACGTTGATATTCAGATGTATATTGAAGCAGCCAGATGAATTAAAAGCATGATCTAGATACATAAAAATCTGTTATTTTTTTACACAGTTATGATTTTCCAAATATAACCAAAAATCTGATTGCATTGAGCTCAGGGTTTAGCATTAGAAAGGAAGTCATCTTCACTTGCCAGGTGTATAACCCATGTATTCGGTATGAGTATGAAATTTTTAGTTAATACATTAATAGATCTTATCATACATTTACTGGTTTATTATAAAACTAGAGGCCCGGTGCATGAAATGCTTGCATGGGGGGGGGGGGGGCGGCACTTCCTCAGCCTGGCCTGTACCCTCTCCAATCTGGGACCCCTCGGGGGATCAGACCTAACCCGGCAGTCAGACATCCCTCTTGCAATCTAGGACTGCTGGCTCCTAACCACTCTCCTGCCTGCCTGCCTGATTGCCCCTAACTGCCTTTGCCTTGGCCCCCAGTCTGGCCTCCCTCTGTGGGAGGCGGCCTGGCAGATCAGGGGAAGGCACTGCCCCGATTACTGTGCTGCAGCTGCCACTGCCAACCTGAGCCTCAGCCTTTCACAGCCACCCATGGCTGCCTGAGCCTCGGCCCTCACAGCTGCTGTGTCTTTGGAAGGACATCTGGAAGATGTCCACTCTAATTAGCATATTACCCTTTTATTAGTATAGATTTGGGGACCATTACAACCACGCAGAACTTAAAGAAAACTCATGGCCCTGGCCAGTTTGGCTTAATGGAGAGAGCATCGGCCTGTGGACTGAAGGGTCCCAGGTTTGATTCTGGTCAGGGGCACATGCCTGGGTTCTGGGCTTGATCCCCAGTAGGGGGCCTGCGTGAGGCAGCTGATCAGTGATTCTTATCATTGATGTTTCTCTCTCTCTCTCTCCCTTTCTCTCTGAAATCAATAAAAAAAATTTACAAAAAAAAAAAAGAAAACACATGACCTTCACTTTGGGATTTGTCATTTTACAATATCCTTTGTGCAGTATTTTAACTTTCCTCAACTTTCCTTTACCCACCCTTACAATGCAATCTATTTTGGGGAAGGTGATTGGGAAAGTGATTCTAATGGGTAGAAGTTTTTTTTGGAGGGGAAGGGGTCATGAAAATATTTAAAAATTGAGCATGGTGATGGTTGTACCACTCTGAATTTACTTTAAAAAACCAGTTCATTGTACACTTTAGGTGACATGTACAGTATATGAATTATATCTCAACAAAGCTGTTATTTTTTTTTTTAAATAAAGAACAGTCTTATAATCAATTGCAGATATTTTCAGAGGCCCCCCAGGACTTGCTTACTGTGTCCCAAACCTCGGCTGTAACTCCCAGTTGCTTCCAGTCCTGGTGGATCTGGATGGTGTGGTTTGCAAAGGAGAAGGTGTCAAGAGGCTTGTGGAATTTCTGCAACCCCATTCCCACATTCTCCTCATAGGGCACCAGGACCATTTCCACTGCCAGCTCTCTGCTTCCTTTAACCTGGTGGGCAAAAGAATCCTGCGTGCTCTGGCCAGAAAGTGCATGGTGGCCCGAATGCTTTTTTTTAAGGTAGTTTTATGGATTCAAAAAGAATAACCAGAGATGTGGAAAGCTTTTATTTTTATATATATTTTATTGCTTTTTTATATAGAGGAAGGGAGAGGGATAGAGAGTTAGAAACATCGATGAGAGAGAAACATCAATCAGCTGCCTCCTGCACACCACCTACTGGGGATGTGCCCCCAACCCAGGTACATGCCCTTGACCAGAATCGAACCTGGGACCTTTCAGTCCGCAAGCCGACGCTCTATCCACTGAGCCAAACCAGTTAGGGCTAGATGTGGAAAGCTTTTGTCGAATTCCTTTTACATGGTTCTTCCAGTCTCATGGAAGGTGAGATGTGGTTTCTGAATTCATCCCAAAGGGTGTCCTTGGGCAAAAGCACCCAGAAAGGCACAACTCCTTCAGGATGCCCTACACACTTCCTGTCAGGACTCAGGGGGGCTTGAGGGTGAGCGAAGCAGCGGTGCCAGCACAGGACCTGGAGAAGGTAGCGCTTTCTACACTGCCCAGCTGTACCCACCCAGGTGGAAAGGGTGTTTCTGCTGTTTTGTTTTGGTCTGGCCTCCACCCCGTCAGCCACGGACCTGTGCCTGCACTGAGATTGAACGGTTTAATGGTCCTCCTTTTTGGTGGACAGTGGATGCACTCCCACCTCCCAGAGACTGGCAGTTAGACACTGGGGGCTTCCGAGTCACTCACAGGGAAAGCGCAGCCCTAGGTCCAGAACAGTCTCTGGTATCTTTGGCTAGAAGGCCTCCCCAGGGTTGCGGCTGCCAGCAGATTGAAGGCCGGCCATGGCCCTGATCGTGGCGGGGGTCCCCTCTGGGGCGCTAGCCGGCCTGGGCTAGGGGCTGCCCATGGTTTGAAGGCTGGCCATGTCCCCAATCCAGGCGGGGGTCCCCTCATGATGACCATTCATCCCGCTCCCTCAGCTCCCCAGCCTGCTGTTCAGTTGTCCATCTGGTCGTTTTGGTTGTGATTTTTTACTTTGAGACATGTGGTAAGTATTTTAAATATATTATACATTTAATGTCTGAGCATTATGAGATAGGTATTGCTTTTTCTATCTTGTTTTATAGCTATTAAAACTGAGGCTCAGAAAGTTTAAGATGTTGGCAAAGATTCATGGATATGATGCCTTTAGCCCATATCATATTGCTTCTTGAGCAGAAATTTTCTCTGTAATCACCATTATGTCCAAAATGAAAATGAAAATTAAAAAAAAACTATTATCAGTTATACATATGGCAATCTATGTAGCTATATAAATAAAATATCTGTATCACTTCAACTCCTGAAATATATTTGTTTTCTTTGGCATAAACAGTCCTACAAGTCTCAACAATGTCATGCAGTTTTGAGTTCTTATATTATTCTTGTCCCTAAATGTTCTTCTGGCTTTGCTCACACCCATTCAAGCTTGTTAATACAAATCTTTGAGCATGGTCTACATTTGAACATAGTATATTTGTTGTAATTGAAGTATCATAAACAGGCATAAAAGTTTACCCTTGAATATAAATGCATCCTTAGAAATGTCAAGTCCTTTTATTGTCCTCCTAATACTGCAACATAAACCTGAGAAAAATGTGTGCATAGGGAGGAATCTGCACTTGAATCATATTCTAAGTAAAAATCTTATGTCATATAAAAATAATGTATTGTTTCAACTGAACTCATTTAAATTTTTAATTATGTCAGAATTGGAAAATTATATACCATGCTCGTTCACGAAAGTGCTGTAAGAATCTTCTGTCCACATGCCCCTGGAGGCTGGTTGTGTATGTTTGTGCTGCCTTACTGGAGCTTTTGTGTCAAGAACAAGACAATTTCTCTTTGTCTTCTCACTTAAAAAGCCCAATCTTGCTCTTAATGCTGCTACTCGGTCAGAAACCAGATTAAGCAGGAGTCTTGTTCCTACAATATGCATTCATTTCCTTCCTCACTTTGTACTTGGACAGTAAGGCCTAACACTTCTTAATACTGTTAATCTTCAAAGCCTTAAGGTCTACAAGTGAACTGGAGCTTATTTCACTACTCAAAGGCCAGTAGTTTACCTCTCCAAATAATAATAGCAAGCATTTATTGTGCAGGATCTTAAAACTGTTTCATGTGCTTTTCTGAAATTGTTTCTATAAGGTTCCTAACTCTGTGAAGTAATGGGGTGACCACAAGCATTCACCTCATTGCTCCCAACTTGTGGGAGGGAGGTTTGGCTGCCAAGTTCTGAAATCCATTTCCACATTTGTGCTATGCCCGTACCTTCTAGGGCTGTTCCAGGCAGTAACTGAGATCAGCAGAGGTACTTTTTTAGACCCATTTCCAGAAGTCTTAAAATACCTATAAAGACTGCTCACCAGCTTTGCAGAAATTTCCTCCATCACACAGCGGTTTACAGATCACTACCTAATCCACCTTATTTCCATGCCCTTTCTTTCTGGACTTCTTTGTGGTTGGATGACTGCCCCAATATCATGCAGCTCTATTTCCAATCTCTAACATTGGGGCAGGTTTAAATTGCCTTAATACCTGCCTCTCAGATGATGCCAATCAGCACATCTATACTATATTATTAACCCAGTTTTAATACCATGATAGCAATGTTGTTAAATAATTGATCCAAGTTTACTGGTTCAAGAAAATACAGATCTGTGGCTGCAGCATGTTCCCCAAAGGGAAGTCATCGTAGGTATTGTCAACATATTGCAGCAGGAAGTTTTAGGAAAGAGTACTTATGAGTTGAACCTTGGGATCTCTATGTAGATTCAAATATTTTCCATTTACATCAGGGGTGGGAAACCTTTTATCTGCCAGAAGCCATTTGGATATGTATAACATCATTCTAAGGCCATATAAAATGAGCAACTTAAACATTAGCCAGCTGTGTTTGGCCAAACATTTCGTTAACTCACCCCTAATGCCTTGGCAGAGCCAAACCAAATGATTTCTTGAGCCTTAACTATCCTGCAGGCCGAACATACCCCACTCCTGATGTACATTATACCTAGCAGGATTGTTGTGTTCTATTAAATATCAGTGTTCCAGAATTTTTAGAACGAATGCAGCAACTCTTGTACTCCCATTTTCTTTTTTCATTTTCCATCGCATTATTTTATTTTTCAATATAACATGGGCTTGCCATGACCACATATGGGCCCTAAGACACCATCTTTGTAAAAGTGGGTCTGTAATTGTAATGTATTGATTACAGTGCACATATATTAATTTACATTTTTATATAGGTGCATCTTTTAGATATTTACTCATCAAAATCTACTTTTAAACTATATTTGTGTTTCTACCCCTACTTATTTAGTTAATACATCTTTTAAACAAATGAGAAAACTAGACCAATTTATACCTGTATTCAGCTTGTGATTTGTCACTAACGTAATTGACATTAAAACCTTCTGCCAGTCATTGAGAGATATTTCCTTTTTAAACAAATTAATGACATTGGTTGTTTTGTTTGTTTGCTACCTAATTAAAAAGAATATGAAGTCATTTGCTGTTCACTGAATGTATACTGAAAATTTCTACATGATTGCCATATAATGCATACTTTCCTTATGTAAGATACTCAACTTCAAAAGAAATAGGCAACATTTATTATGAGTTTATGTTTACTGTAATATGTTTAAAAATTCATAAAAATTATGACTATGTCATTGATTCAAGCAGAACCATGTGTGCATTATTATATTTTTATTAAAATATTTTAGTAAAGTAGAATCATATCCCATTCCAAACACCTCATCAAAAATTATTTATTAGAAGATTATTATATAATATATTTTTATAGATTACTTCCTCTGTCTCATATTCATCTAACTAACTTGAGAAGTACTGCCTTAGATGATAGTGCAAATTTTATTTTATTTATATTTTATTTATTTGTTTTTTAAATCCTCACCAAGGATATTTTCCCATTGAATTTTAAAGAGAGTGGAAGAGCGAGGGAAAGATAGAGAGAAATATCAACATGAGAGAAACACATGGCTTGGTTGCCTTCTGCACGTGCCCTGACCAGGGCCCAGGCCAGGAAAGAGCCTGAAATTGCGGTGCATGCCTTTGACCAGAATTGAACCCAGGACCCTTCGGTCCTCAGACTGACACTCTATCCACTGAGCCAAAATGGCTAGGACAGTAGTGCTAATTTTAAATGAGAATACATAGTCATTGAAAAGAAACACATAACTTCTAATTATTAATATTGCCAATAATCCTGAATATTAAACTATCATTCTGACCTGTTAAATCAATATAATTGTTTTGACATAAATAAAATTATTCCAAGAATAAGACCTTGAGGGTCTGGAGACTATATTAAATATGTAGTAGATGGTACAGGATTACAAGGATAACAAGAGATGTCAGTCATTGAGTTTATCACCTCTGATTGAAGTATGAAAGTAAATAATACGTTTTTCATTTCTTTCATCTCTGATCTTTCATAACTTTAAAAAAATTGTAATTATCTTAAATAATAATTCTGGAAAACAAAAACAAAAAAGCAGAAAAAAAATGTCAGGAGACTACTTGAGAGCCTTTTTTTGAACCAAAAATAGGGAGTTGTTCAGGTGAAAAAATAGCACATAGTAAACTATTGTCAAACATTTTTTCATTCATTAACATTGAGTGTGGATTTTTGTAGATGGTAGCGTTCCTCTGGCAAAAAGGTTCTGATACTTATTTACACCTATATATAATGTTACTGCTTTGATGATTTTTTTTCCTCTTCCTTTAAGGAGGGACGATCTGAGTCAATGGTGGTCCAACTGCATTTGCATCTTTACTCCTCAGCACTCACAAAAAATAAAACACATTTGAATTCATTAGCAAGCTTCAATTTATGGCTTGCCAGACTGTATTATTCTGAACAAATGATGTTAGATAAAATTCTAATGAATTTACATAATGGAATCTATAAATGTAATGGATTAACTGCATTAGTGTATTTGTTGCAGTGATTTACTTTTTTGTTTTAGATGAAAAAGAATGTTTTTAATTTCCCTTTAACAGATATTATTAATCTTGTTGACTTTGTGGCTAAACATGTAGTCAGATCTATTTACCACTAAAGATAAAAATGTCTTACATTTGAACTGCTAGGGGGAAAAAGCCTTAAGAATTTCTATAAGATTGCTTTAAATATAAACATATATATAGAAAATATTTTAAAAATATTGGTTGGAAATAAAACACAGTCAGACCTGCATTGCCACCATGTTCCCCCCATCCAGAACTGAAATATCATTGCTGACATGTACACATAAGGAACTGTTTGACATTGAAACGGGGACTCAGAACTGTTGGACATTGCAATTGGGACTCAAACATTTTTTGTTGTTGTTATTATATGTTTATTTCTAGTCTGCAGAGGCAAGATTTTTTAAAGGAAAGAAATGGGGAAAAATAGATACAGAGCCAAAGAAGCATTGAACAGACTGTCAAACTACAGCGGGAAGGCAGGGGGGGTTGGGGGGGGGCGGGTAGGGCTGTAAGAGACCAACTGAAGGACTTGTACACATGCATATAAGCACAACCAATGGATACAAGACACTGGGGGGGTAGGGAAGGCCGGGGGAGGTCAATGGGGGGAAAAAAGGAGACATATGTACTACTATTTATAATACTTCAAACAATAAAACAATAAAAAAATAAAAAAAGAACAAACACATAAAAGGTTAATAAAGAAAAAAAAAGAAATAAAACACATTGCTATATTGCATTATTTCTAAGAACTAAAGATAAATAACAGTGTCAAACAAAATTTAAAGTTATGCACTGTCATACAGGACCTTTTTTTGTCTCATATTTTTTAAAAATGTAAGCAATTTAAAAGCAGATTTTGGCCCTACTGGCATAGTTCAGTGGTTGAGCATCAACCTATGGACCAGGAGGTCATGGTTCAAATCCCAGTTGGCATATGTCTGGGTTTCAGGCTCGATTCCCAGTGTGGGACTTGCAGGAGGCAGGCAATTGATGATTCTCTCTCATCACTGATGTTTCTATCTCTCTGTCTACTTTTCTCTCTGAAATCAATAAAAAATATTTAAAAATATAAAAATAGCAGCTTTAATAAAGAAAACACTTTCTGACTTTAATACATAAATAATTCTTTTACATGGAATTTATGACAAAGTGATCTTCTAGAGCATATAATAGTGTCCCAGGTAACTGAAAACACCAACAGAGAGAAGGAGCTTTCCTTACTAAACCTATACTCAAAAATAAATATACATGCAGAACCAGATTAATGCAGTGTTCTTCCAAATATGTAATATCTACATCCAGTTATGAGAAAATAATCAGGTAATCACTACATGATTAGCATTCTTCCAAACAAATTGATCTACTCTCCTCAGAAATGACAACTTCATGAAAAAAAAAGAAAGGCTTATTAAATTCTCCAGTTTAAAGAAGATCAGCTAGACCTAACAACTGAATGCAAGGTGTAATGTTAGATCATAAGCTAGATGGATTGGGGTAAAATACTCTAAAGACTATTATTAGCTAAGTAGCAAAATTTGGGTAAGAATTATAAATTAAAAAATAGCATTGCAAAATTAGAAAATTACATACACTTTACTTATGTAATATTAGGTGATTTTTAATTTACTGTGCTTTCATAAAGAATGACTTTGGCCCTTGGAAAGATCTTACATTAAATTCATGGAAATATTTGGAAGTAGGATAATAATAATTATGTTCATGATAATAACAGTAATCCTATCATTTCTCTTCCTATTAATAGATAACTGGGTAGACAGATGATAGAGAGATAGAGCATATGTGATGACTTTACATGAAAAATATACATACTTGGATTTATTTCTTTACTAGAGGCCTGGTGCATGGAATTAGTGCATGGGAGGGGTTTCCCTCAGCCTGGCCTGCACCCACTCCAACCTGGAACCCCTTGAGGGATGTTTGACTGCCCACAGGGATCGGGCCTAAACTGGCAGTAGAACATCTCTCTCACAATCCAGGACTGCTGGCTCCTAACCGCTTGCCTGCCTAACTGACGGATTGGCCCTAACTGCTTCTGTCTGCCAGCCTGATCGCCTTCTAACCGCTCCCCTGCAAGTCTGATGCCAAAATGCTCCCCTGCTGGCCTGATCGCCCCCAACTGCCCTCCCCTGCCAGCCCAGTTGCCCCAACTGCCCTTCCCTGCTGGCCTGGTCACCCCCAACTGCCCCCCCTGCTGGCCTGGTCATCCCACACAGCCTGCTATTCAGTCATTTGGTCATCCCTCACTAACCCCCCTGCTGGCCTGGTTACCCCACACAGCCTGCTGTTCGGTTGTTTGGTCATCCCTTACTAACCCCCTGCCAACATTGTCACCCCAAGCAGCCTGCTGTTTGGTCGTTACTGTTATTGTGATGGCGTCCCAGACAATTTGCATATTCTTCTACTATTAGTATAGATTATTTATTTCAAAATAAATGCTACCCAGACATTGTGAAGCACAAATACCAACGTATTATATGCACTGTGCTTCAAAATAACCTTTGTACTGCTGCTAGGGAGGATAAATTGACAGTTATTTGCAGCTTTGCCATACTGCCATTTTAACAGGGCTGAGAGAGAGAATCAGGGATCAGTGTGTTAACCTTTTAATGGAGACAGTTAGTGGTGCTCTAGCATGGACTAAAACTTACCCGTGCTGCATATAAACATAATTATAATGGGCAGTAGCAAGATTTTGCATAGTTTCTTGAAAAGAAACATTCACATTTTCAGATATTACCAAATAGCCCTTTTGATCTCCATTTTGACAAACTCTCATTATAAGCATTTTATGACACTTTGTGGGAGCATAGGCTTTTTTTATGCAAACATTACAAAAAGCCTGAAGCAAACTGTGCCATTCTGGTTTTTTTCCAATGTTTTATTGAAATATAAATATACATGTTGCTAAGTATATATTACCTTATAGCTGATGAGTAGCTGATGACTTTTCACAAACTGAATATATTTGTGTAGGCTCCCAGATCCAGACATGTAATGTGCAAGCCCTCCAGAGGCCCTCGGAGGAGGGGAAACACAGACACAATATAAACGCTGTGAAGTAAACTCCGAAGTACACTGACCTGAAGCAAACCTCAAGTGGCCCAGCAAAACAACAAGCCCTATGCTCTTCCTTTGGACAGCAGGATTTGGACTGCTTTTTCTTTCTGAAGCGCCTTTCTGTTTCCTGTCCCCATTAGTTGATGATTATTCAGCAGAGAGTTGATGTTCCTAGAATTTTGGATCATACCACTTTTCCCTTTACAGCTACTGAGAAGCCAGATCCCAGGCCTTGCACTGTAGGGCTTCATCAGATTTTCCAAGTGATTGGAACTGCTGGGGATTTGGAACATTTACCTTTAGAAGTTGCAGAAAGACATGAAATGAATAGGCCATTTAATAGGAAAAAAAAGAATAAAGGAAGTCAAGAAAAATTAAGACAGTTGATAAGATTCATGGAATACATATAGGAAAATCAAATAGTCTAGCTAAAACACACAACTACAAATGTAAGGGAAAGGTTGCTAAGTAGTTAGAGAATCGGCCCATGCACAGAAGGGTTCAGTTCCCTGTCTAGGGCACTTATCTTAGTTGCAGGTTTGATCCCCAACCCAATGTGAGGGTAAGTGCAAGAGGAAACCAATCCATATGTCTCTCTCACATTGATGTCTCTCTCTCTCTCTCTCTCTCTCTCTCTCTCTCTCTCTCTCTCTCTCTCTCTCTCTCTCTCTTTCTCTCTTTTTTCTCTCCATCACTGCACTTTCTCTAAAAAGCCGTAGAAAAAATATCTTTTGGTGAGGATTAAAAAAAATATGAAAGATACCGCTTCCTGGCTATAAAGCTATGATCTTTAAGCATAATACAAAACAGTGGACAATAATAACAATAAAAAAATCTCTCAGGTTAAGGAAAAATGTATATAAACTTTCTGTCAAGCAGGACTATATATATATATATATATATATATATATATATGTGTGTGTGTGTGTGTGTGTGTGTGTGTGTATGTATGTGTGTGTATATATATATATACATATATATACATATATATATACACATACATATATATATATTTGTAACTAGTAGCCCATTGCGTGATATTGTGCACAGTAGGCCACCCGCTGCCTCCGTGGGAGCCTACAGGAACCGCAGGACGCTGTTGGGAGCCACGCTGCTTTGATGGGAGCCGTGCAGCTTCTACAGGAGCTGGGAGGGAGCCATGCTGCTTCTGCAGGAGCCAGGAGGGACCCATGCCGATTCCACGGGAGGCGGGAGGGAGTTGTGCTGCTTCTGTGGGAGGCGGGCCTGTGCTTGGCTGCAGAGGCTGTGGGCTGGCCCCTTGTCCCTGTCTGTGTCTGCTCTGGGCCTCACCTGCCCGCACAACCTCCTCCTGTCTGATCGTAACCCGTTACGGTGTCCCAGCCTAGTTTGCATATTTCCTCTCTCTCTCTCTCTCTCTCTCTCTCTCTATATATATATATATATATATAGAGAGAGAGAGAGAGAGAGAGACCTATAGTAGGTGTCATGTCATTAGTCAACCTTTCTCATATATATATATATATATATGAGAAAGGTTGACTAATGACATGACACCTACTTGGGTTTATTAAGAAAAATTATATATAACAAATCCACAGGTTGGTTGTTCAGGGATTTGTATAGCAGCACTTAGTTGTGTTCCTTGGTTCCTTCATATTTCTTATGCTCAGGGTTCTTTGAAAGTCTCAAATCTGTGAGTTTGTGGTTTTGATCAATTTAACTAGACTATCATGGAAGCCTACTAACATGAGCTATACTTTTTATCACCTAATGGAAATGCTTTTACTGAAATGCATTAGCTTATTAGAGCATTGCCCTGCATTAATATAGAAACCTCTAAAACAGGGGTCCTCAAACTACGGCCCGCAGGCCACATGCGGCCCTCCGAGGACATTTATCCGGCCCTCCAGGTGCCGCTGCCTGTCCTGCTTAGCAGCTGACTCATCCCGGGCCTGCAGTGTGCATAGGAATTTGTTCATAGTGTTTTTTTTTAAACTATAGTCCAGACCTCCAACGGTCTGAGGGACAGTGAACTGACCCCCTGTTTAAAAAGTTTGAGAACCCCTGCTCTAAAAGATGAATTATTTTTCAATACAAGAATGTTGCCACTGTTACTGTCACTACAACATTTACTATTATCATTATTAGGACCCATATAAAAATCTCACAAAATCTCATAAAAGAAACCTCAATATATTGAACAGTTGGAATCATTTCTGTAACTGGAGTGACATTGATAGAAGTAGTCACTTATATGACTTTTTTTTTGTTACCACATTTATATAGGTACAAATATGTAATTTGGTAGATCCAAATATATAATTTGGGAAATGATCTCCCTCCTTTGTATTTTATTTTTCTTGAAAATTATCTTTCCTTTGTCTAAATCTTCTCAGTGATTTTTGGTCAAAATAAATACACAGAAAGACTAAAACAGAGGTGGGGAGAGATATATTGGTGGTTGTTTGACCTTCCCTGACTTTTCTAAACTGATTTTTGCTTGCCTGTTTCAACATATCCCACCTGATACTTCTAGACATATTTAGTTCTATATAATTAATTTCTTGTATGCCCACCAATGAACTCTGCCAGAATGCTCTTACCCTAACAGATTTTTGGATTTGGCTACTTTCCCCAGCCACATCCTGCTGCTCCTCATCCCTCTGTGTGACAGTGGCAGTGCCCTGAGGGGTTGTGCCAAATGACACGCTGGTGGGAGAATAATTAAAGTCCTTCAATTATCAAATGTTTATGGAAGATCAAATATGTGCCAGCATCTGTGCTGTACTATGGAGATATGACACAGAACCTGACAGATATCATTCTGTTTGCTCCAAAATCTAATATCAAAACGTATCACTTTGAATTCTCTCCTGAAATGTCGAGTTATTTGGGATACAGATCTGGCCTAGTACAAAGTAGGACATGTTTGTAATTAATTGGTTTACTTTTCAGGTATGTAAAAATATGCAATCACACAATTTTCCTCTAAGAAAATACACTGATGTCCCACATATGGTGATGATGAACATTATTTTAGCAGGGTAAACTTAAATAACAACTTAAGTTATTCAGAGAATCTATTGGAATGGAGACCAGACACAATTATCAGAAATAAACAACTGGTGGTTAGTCAAGTGAATCTTAGGTGTTAGTGTCACAACTACAATACATGGACTGTTATATTAAAACATACTTTTTATTAAAAAAAATTAAAGTATTTAAAAAAACGTAAAAACATAAAATGAAAACAATTGTGATATACCTCATTATAGTTATTACTTTTGAGGAGTTACTGTAAGCTAAACCATCTACTAAATATTGTATCTACATTATGATTTCATTTATTTTTCAAAATAAAACTGTGTGAGGTCAGCATTAATTTAATATCGTATATGGGAAAATAAAAGCTAAGGGCATTTAAGAAACTTGATGTAGATTCAGGAAAATTCAAGACACCAGAATGGTTGAAAATTTTTCTTTAAAATAAGGTATTCAATGATCTATGCCCCTGGGTTAAATTTCCTCTGGATAAATATCATGCTTATTTCCCTCCCCCCCATCCCCCCGAAAATGCTAAGAATATGCTGTGAACTATGCAGTCATTGTTTTTGTTGCATGTTACATTGGACCTCAGTTTCCTAAAGGACTCATGTAGGAAGCAGGTGGGCTGAGAAATAAAGGTGCTTGCCCATCATGCAAGCAGGAGACCTAGTCAGCAGGGGTTGCTGCAGGTGCCGCTGCAT
The DNA here is from genome assembly GCA_026230045.1 of Corynorhinus townsendii. Classification (NCBI taxonomy): domain Eukaryota; kingdom Metazoa; phylum Chordata; class Mammalia; order Chiroptera; family Vespertilionidae; genus Corynorhinus; species Corynorhinus townsendii. Next base: position 16,515,769 of record JAPDVU010000015.1, read on the forward strand.
GCAGAATGCTAAGCCAGATATGATGCTCTGGACTTTAATGAAACATTTTGTATCTCCCTTTCAGTCAGTGAGAGCAACAACATGAAACATTGCTTGGTACTACATTTAGTAAGTAATTTACAGACACGCAGGACTTCATCTGAACATGGGCTCGTCTCTGCCTCGGAGATTCCTACAGACCCTAAGCCTGTTGCTTAATGTCACACACACAACAGTTTATTTTAATAAAAAATTCAAGTCAGTGTCTCTACTTGAGTGACAAAAAAATGATGCTACCTATTATGGAATTAATTAGATAGTAAATATCTGATAACAGGAGAGAAGGTAGCAAAGAGGAAGGCAATTTTATGTCGTATGTTTTATTAAAAACTGTAATATTTTATGCAATAATCTTATACATCATTATTTATATAATAAATGGTAGAATTTTTATAACAAACATTGACATAATTTGAATTATTTTTTCCATCTGGCTTCTTGAATATTTCTATCAGGAAAGAAGGTGATATGCCTACCTACAATTGATAAAAAATGCACTCTCTGGCATTAGAGATTGAAATGAGAAAACCAATATCCAGATAGATGATACTAATATCCAAACTGTAGATTAGAAATTCCTGATGCTGTTTATTTTCCAGAAGCATTGGCATGGAGTAATCCTGGTTTGAGAGTAGTAATAGCACCAGTGATGTATCTGAAATTGTTAAGATGAGTTCGAGGAAAAGCATCAAATGTTTGCAAACCAGAGAATGGAAGGTGGGCTGAGTAAGGGCTAGAGCATAACAGCTTATTCAGGCATTTGGTGGTAGACTTGTTAGTACTGCAAAAGCAAGGAAGGGAGAGCTGGAAAAAGATCTCAAGTATGTAAAGTAATATGTTTAAACATTTTTTAGTTTAGGATGTTAATTCTTATTGTAAAAAGAAAGTCACTCTTACTGATGTTTCCTAAGCCATCATTTCCAAAACTTTACTGTGACAAAATTTGCTTGGAGATCTTGATAAAACATAGAATTCTGGAGCATACCCTATACCTTTAAGATTCTGAATAAGTAGACCTTGAGTAGGCTGCAATAATTTGCATTGGTATCAATTCATAGTTCATGCTTTGTTACTTATTCATAGATGCAATTCACAGAATGATGCTCCCCTTCCCTCGCCCCTCTCCCCCCAACACACACACACCAATTATGTTCAGATCCTCACTTCTGGAATCTATGAATATGCTTGGTTACATGGCAAGGGGGAAATCAAGGTTACAAGTAGAATTAAAGTTGCTAATCAATCTGACTTTAAATTAAGGAGATTATTCAGAATTGTCCACATGGACCTAATGTAATCACAGAGATCTTTAAAAATAGGAAAGAGGGAGGTAAAAGAGTCAGAACAAGAAAGAGACGGTGTCATGGAAAAGACGGAACTGGCTATTTCTGACTTTGAAGAGGGAAAGTTTAATAAGGTGGGAAGGGCAAGGAGATTGATTCTAGAACCTCCAGAAAGGATCACATCCCTGTCGAGGAGACAAAAGGAAGCCAGGTAGATAGGAGTGGAACCATGGGGAAGGAAGTAGAACCAGAACCCAACTAGTCAGAGTTACTAAGGCACCCCAATCAGAGGCAGAGGGGAGGAAGGGCACTCACACCAAAGGCATGAACTTAAAATATGTGGTCATTGCTAAGACAGGCAGCATACAGATAACCAATCACAAAACAGCAAAAGACCAATTAGGAGCTAGCAAGACTGTACCCACCCCAAAATTAAAAGGTTCTCTCACACTAGTCCCTCTCTCTTCTCCCTGCACGCTATGGGTTCCGGACGTTCATTCCTGTGGCAGGGGAGCACATCCCTGCATCCATGTGGCTTATGGCCATGTGGCCTCCACCCATGGACTATTAGGCTTTAAGTAGCTTGGATACTGAACTCCTCCCGACTGTAACATGGAAAGGAAGTTCCGGACACTGGTCTGCTCCTGGAGCCCCAGCTGCATCTTTCCCAGGACTGGATCCTCCCAATAAACTTTGCTCCCATTCATTGATTTTGTCTGTGACTTCATTCTTTGGGTTTTGTAAGATAAGATGTAGGACTCAAACAACACCGACATTTTTTGGTATCAATTGAACTGATTTTAACTTATCTATATTTCCCTCATTGATTAATTAGGTTAAAATATTGACACTTGTTTATTTTATATTGGCATGTGTTTCATGTTTTTAAATTTTAAAAAATATATTTTAATAGCAAGTAGAGTTTTTGTTATATGTTATGCAACTGTTTTCCCTGCCCACTTCCATGTCTATCCCAATCATAGTTTTTAGCTCTTTCCATGAAGAAAAATAAACATACAGTGAGCATTTCTTCCTAGTATTATATAACCTTAATGCCTTAATATTTGGATAAATTTAGTTTACACTTAAAAACTTAATGGTAATTTTTCTTGGCTACATATTTAATGTGTACCTACAATGGGAACTGTGGTTTGGTGGAAAGGTTACTGAATTTGGTAAGTTTTAGAAATTTGTTAGAATCATGCCTAAATTATTTTGATGGTTTGAATATCAATGTCTTTATTCATAAAGCACTAAAAATAAAACCCCTGTTCCTCTCCATCCACCCCCAAAATAATTTAAACAACACAACTTCTTCCCTTTAATAGATATATTAACATGTTATTTGAATTCTGTTTATGTCCTAAAAATGCACATATAACCATGCTTATTATGAACCTAACACTTACTAATGCTACTAAAATTTGGTAGTCATATTGGATTTAAACATCTAAACCTTTATTTTGAGCTCAAAGCCAAAACTCACCAGCTTTACGATGTCAAAAGCTCAACAGCTGACATATCATATCCCACCTTAATTTTCCCTCCTTCTATTTAATTATTCTCACTTGATGCTCTCACCACCTTTCATTTCAGAAGCTTGAGTCAACATTCACTTTTATCACTTGATCCATAGTTATCTTGCAGTGCAGGCTCTGAAAAGAATATTACATTTTATCTGCTATTTTGAAAATCTGGTCAAGTTTGGAAGGACTACAGAGCCTAACCATAAATTCCCCTTCTACTAGTTTCTTGTAGTAAGATCCTTTAGCCAAACAACCCTTATTTCCCCCTCAGGAACCAGGCACATTGAATACATACTCCTCAGTATCAAATTACAGTTTCCTTCTGTCTCCCAGAATTATTCAAGTAACTCAATCACATCCTCCCTCTGGTTACTACAAAGTCTGCTTCCTAGAGGTCCTGCTTGTTCACTGTAGCCAAATTTATCTGTATTTGTAATTATGTATGTATAATAGTTAGCATTATTTAACAATAAATAAGAAATAAGTGATTTCAAAATTAGATAAACACTATAATGCAAATATTCATATTTGTTTCAACTACTTTGAAATTATAAGAGGCTTGTTAGCATAATTACTGCTTATTATCCCTGAAGGCCTTATCTATTAAATTTTATTAAAACAGTCATTGTGCTTATTGTTGAATTTATAGAACAGACTACTATTATAAAATATCTGTTTCTATACACACAATAATTATACAAGCAATTAAGAACCATAAGATACCTGAGGAATCCAAGATGGTGGCGTAGGTAAACACCTAAACTGCTGCCTCGCACAACAATTTAAACTGCAACTAAAAGACAAAACGTCTATCACCCAGAACCATGGGAAAGCTGGCTGAATGGAAGTTCTACAACTAGAAGGAAAGAGAAAAGAGCACTGAGACATGCACAAGCGCTGAAAAGCTGAGGTACAGAGGTGTGGGATCTGGGCTGGCGGCGGGCGTTGCTTTTTTCAACCCAAAGGGGAGACAAGCCCCGATTACTCTGAAATACAGTTTCTGGGGGGACGCGGGGGACCCAAACTCCTACATGAAGAAGCTGGATTGTCTGCTACCGGGTCAGAAAGTGAGGGGGGCCTGCTTGTAGAGCTGCACACAGGAATAATTGTTTATCTGCACTGGGGCACAGGACTGGACGCAGTCGGAGACACAGAGCCGGCTAACTACAGCCATTGCTGTTTGCCACGCCCTAGCCTAGTGACGCCCTGAGACCCCGCCCCACACAACCTACAAACCCACCCAAGCTCCAAGCAGCAGCTTTTGCATATGAATGGACTGCAGCTTAACCTAACAAACTTGCAGCCCGGATCAGACAGCTCCAAAACCTCCAAACCCCAAGCAAAGAGGAGAAAACTGTAGCTTTCGCTGTAGCTCCTGCTGGGTGGACTCAGACAATAGCTGACCTGCACCCCATTGGAGATCCAGAAGCCAGTATACCTAGTGGTCAGTGTGAGAAACCAGATTTCAACTCCTCACATCCATAAGTGACACATTCAAGAGGCAGACTCAGTGAGCACCAAAGCCCCACTGAAACAAGTCCTGCACCATAAGCGTGTCTCCAGCACAGCAGTTCTTATAGACACAGCGATTCCTCACAGCCGATTGGCCTGGAGGTCAATTCCTCCCAGTGTACCAACAGCAATTAAGGCTTAACTACACCAAGACTTTGCACTCAGCCCACAAAGGGGTGTACCAAGAGCGTCCACATCAGGTGATTGGGGAGGCTGAGCTACTGCCCCCTCTAGGTCACCTACCACACAAAGCCACTCCATCAACACAGGGAAGCAGCCAAAATGCGGAAACAAAGAAACAGGTCACGAATGAAAGAAATGGAGGAAAGCAAACTACTGGATGACATAGAGTTCAGAACCACATTTATAAGGTTACTCAAGAATCTTCTAAAAACTGCTGAGAAACTTGATGAGAATTCTGAGGAGCTTAGTGAGACCTTTAAGGACCTTAATGAGAATGCCAAAAAAATGGAAAAGGACCAGTCAGAAATGAAGCATACACTGTCTAAAATAAAGAATATACAGAAACTCAACTGTAGATCAATGTACCCCAAGAATCAAACCAAAGATCTGAAATATGAGGAAACAAAAAACACCCAACCAGAAAAACAAAAAGAAAAAAGAATCCAAAAATATGAAGATAGTGTAAGGAGCCTCTGGGACAACTTCAAGCGTATCAACATCCGAATATTTGGGGTGCCAGAAGAAGAGAGAGAGCAAAATACTGAAAACCTATTAGAAGAAATAATGACAGAAAACTTTCCCTACCTGGTGAAAGAAATAGACTTACAAGTCCAGGAAGCACACAGAACCCCAAACAAAAGGAATCCAAAGAGGACCACACCAAGATACATCATAATTAAGATGCCAAGGGCAAAAGACAAAGAGAGAATCTTGAAAGCAGCAAGAGAAAAACGGTTAGTTACCTACAAGGGAGTACCCATACGACTGTCAGCTGATTTCTCAGCAGAAACTATGCAGGCCAGAAGGGAGTGGCAAGAAATATTCAAAGCGATAAACAGCAAGAACCTACAACCAAGATTACTCTACCCAGCAAAGCTATCATTCAGAGTTAAAGGTCAGATAAAGAGCTTCACAGACAAGAAAAAGCTAAAGGAGTTCATCGCCACGAAACCAGGATTACATGAAATGCTGAAGGGTATTCTTTAAGAAGAGGAAGAAGAAGAAAAAGGTAAAGATAAAAAGTATGAACAACAAAATGACATCAAATACATACCTACCAACAAGTGAATCTAAAAATCAAGTGAATAAAAATCTGAAGAACAGAATGGACTGGTGAATATAATAGAATCAGGGACATAGAAAGGGAATGGACTGATGACTCTCAGGGGAAGCAGGTGTGAGGGGTGCGGGAAGAGATTGGACAAAAATCTTACTCCTATGGATGAAGACAGTGGCGGGGGTAAGGGCATGGGGTGGGGTGGGGAATCAGGTATAGGGGAGCTATGGGGGAAAAAAAAAGGAGGAACACCTGTAATAATCTGAACAATAAAGATTTATTAAAAAAAAAGAATCATAAGATAAGCTTAATAATCCAGAAAATTATATAGATCTTCCTTTAAGAAGATAATAAGTAATGTCATTGACCAACCTCTCTTTACCAATATCCTGGAAAAATTAATGTTTTTTAATCCCATGACTTGAATTTCAATTATCAAAGTCTGACAAAGAATTACATTTTATACTTAAATATCTTCCTTTGAGATTATATATATAATATATCTTATCAGAAAAATAACAAATAATTTAGATAATGATATAAATTATGTTTTCATAATACTTATAATTTTAACATTATGATAAACAGTTATTTTCTCATGGGACTCTATTGAAAACAAACAAAGGCTTTGCTTTATAGAAATTAGCCTACAGGCAGCATGCAGAAAACCAATGGATGCTGGTTAACAAGCGTGGCATATAAATGTACATTTCCTAACTTAATGCAGTATTTTGAAGAACCTTGGTTGTAGAACTGAAACACTTGTCCTTGGGTAAAAATAAATCTCTAGTATTTACTTCAGGGAGTTCAAAATTTTATGTTGCACTGTGTAAATAATTGAAAGTCATATTTAAAATATACATTAAGTAGGTTTATCACCAGTCATAAACTTAAGTAAGAATCTTTGAAATTAGCAGAGTCTTGAAAAGTAGCACACAAGGAAGCTGCAGAACATGTTGAATGCCAATTTTGATCAAAGATGAAATTTTATTTATTTAGTCATTTCCACTTTGGCTTAGATATATTAAAAATATATTAAAAATTGAATAAAACAGTCTTGAGATAAAATAGAGAAAAATAATAAAAAAATACATCTGAGAAAACTCAAATGGTAGAAATTGCAATCATACAATTAGTTACATTTGTCATCATTTAAAAATATTTAAAATTTCTTGATGATAGCCATTCTGACAGATGTGAGATGGTTTCTCATTATTGTTTTGATTTGCATCTCTCAGATGATTAGTGACTTTGAACATGTTTTCATAATCTCTCGTGGCCTTCTGTATGTCGCTTTTCAAGAAGTATCTATTTAGGTCCTTTGCCCATTTTTTGATTGGATCGTTTATCTTCCTTTGTTAAGTTTATGAGTTCCCTGTAAATGTTGGAGATTAAACCCTTATCTGAAATATCATTGGCAAATGTGTTCTCCCATGCAGTGGGCTTTCTTGTTGTTTTGTTGATGGTTTCTTTTGCTGTGCAGAAGCATTTTATTTTGATGTAGTCCCATTTGTTTATTTTCTCCTTAGTCTCCATTGCCCTAGGAGCTGTGCCTGTAAATATATTGCTATGACATATGTCTGCTATTTTGCTGCCTATGGAGTCTTGGAGGAATTTTATGGTTTCCTGTCTTACATTTAAGTTTTTTAGCCATTTTGAGTTTGTTTTGTGTATGTATGGTGTAAGTTGGTGATCTAGTTTCATTTTTTTTCATGTATCTGACCAAATTTCCCAATACCATTTACTGAAGAGACTGTCTTGACTCCATTGTATGTTCTTGCCTCCTTTGTCAAATATTAACTGAGCATAATGGCTTGGGTAGATTTCTGGGTGCTCTGTTCCATTCCATTGGTCTATATATCTGTTCTTGTGCCAGTACCAGGCAGTTTTGAGAACTGTGACTTGGTAATACAGCTTGATATCTGGTATCTGAACACATTCCCTCCAACTGTGTTCATCTTTCTCAGGACTGCTTTAGCTCTTCGGGGTCTTCTTTTTATTCCAGATGAATTTTTGGAGACTTTGTTCTAGATCTTTGAAGTATGCCATTGGTATTTTAATGGGGAGTGCATTGAATCTGTAGATTGCTTTGGGTAGTATGGGCATTTTAATGATGTTGATTCTACTAATCCATGAACATGGTATGTTCTTCCATTTGTTTATGTCTTCCTCTATCTCTTTTTTTCAGTGTCCTATAGATTTCCGAGTACAGGTCTTTTACCTTCTTAGTTAAGTTTATTCCTAGGTATCTTAGTTTTTTTGGTGCAGTGGTAAATTGGATATTTTTTCTTTTCTCTTTCTGTGAGTTAATTATTGGGATATAAAAAGGTCATAGATTTCTGGGTGTTAATTTTGTATCCTGCTACATTGCCGACAAATGACAAGTACTGGAGAGGATGTGGAGAAAAAGGAACCCTTCTGCGCTGCTGGTGGGAATGCAGACTGGTGCAGCCATTGTGGAAAACTGTATGGAATTTACGCAAAAAGTTAAAAATGGAATTCCCATTTGACCCAGTAATCCCACTTCTAGGACTATATCCCAAGAAACCAGAAACACCAGTCAGAAAGGATATATGTACCCCTATGTTCATAGCAGCACAATTTATAATAGCTAAGATTTGGAAACAGCCTAAGTGTCCATCAGCAGATGAGTGGATTAGAAAACTGAGGTACATCTATACAATGGAATACTATGCTGCTATAAAAAGAAGGAACTTTTACCATTTGCAACAACATGGATGGAACTGGAGAGCATTATGCTAAGCGAAATAAGCCAGTTAAAGAAAGATAAATATCACATGATCTCACTCATATGAGGGATATAATGATCAACATAATTTGAGGAACAAGAATAGATCCAGAGACAAATGGTGGGGGAAGTTGGGGGGTTAGAGAACAACCAAAGGACTTGTATGCATGCATATTAGCGTGACCAATGGACATGGACACTGGGGCGGTGGGGGCTTGCCCAGGGTGGGAATGGCTGGTGCGGGGGGTGTCAGTTGGATAAAAGGAGACATATGTAAAACTTTAGACAATAAATATATAAATAAATAATATTTAAAATATTTATATAAATATGCTCCAGTAATTTCACTGTGGCATAAACAAAAATTATGTATTAGCTTTTTAAAACTGTGTTGTCCAAAGCAAAAGATAAAATTAAACTAGAATTTCAATATTGAATACAGCATTCAATAATTAATGTTGTATATCCGCCACTTTCTTAATATAGGTTATTAATTTTATATTTCAATATCATGATAACAATAAAAATAAGATAAAAGAAAATACTTATTATTTCAATAAAAAGACAAACATATTTTTATAAGTAAAATAGGTAAAGTAATATTTACTTGCTATTTATCACCCAATTATATAGCTCTCATCATAGTTTTTTGGCACTCTCAACTACCCATCCAATTAAAATAAAATTTAAAAGTTTTGTTTTTCAACAAATAAAGGAAAGAAGTACATATTGTTTATCTTGTTAGTCATTAGATTTTAAAATCTTATTTGGACTTTCAAGATGCTCTCCCAACAATATCAACTTCCTCTATCCAATGTGTCGGTGCTTAAATGCAAAGCTAATTTATACAGGAGGTGTTTGGCCCTTCTCTTATTATAATACTTCTACCTTGGAAAACTGTCGCACACTTTGTCTGATGAAAGGCTACTCTTTGAATTCACTTCAACACCCCATTTAAACATCCTCTGAGAAGGATTAACTTTTTTCTGTTTCTGTGCCTTAAAATTATTATTTTTCTACCTTTGTTAAAACACTTGTCTTTATACCAGCTTGGAATCTATATTATGTTAGTGCATGCCTTAATCACTTATTTTATATTATAAACTATCTGGAAATTGGTTCTGTATTAATTTTAAACTTTATATTATTCCTATGACCACAATGCAATTAATACTTAGTCATACAAAAACAAGCAGTTAATGTATAATATGTCTCTTCCATCACTCTAAAATGTAGATATGTGCCTTGTCCCAATAACATTTATAATTCTCAAGAGAGATGTACTTTTGTACAAGAATAATTACAAGTGTGCTGGGTATAAGAAGTAACAGTAATTAATTTTATTAAGGCATAAAATAGGAATTGCTAGCAGCTGAGTTTGAGGTCAAGAAAGAGAAGTACATTTAAGCAGAGAATGAGAGCTCTGAGAATTAGTTTATAATTAAATTATTTTTATTTTAAGGATCAAAATTTATTTTTTTTAATATGATATAAATATTGTTACATTGTAGTCATATGCAAAATGGAAAACTAAAAGTTACTTGTAAGCATATAAAACACTATCATGAAAGATGCTTCATATCTGGCATTTTTTCTTTCTTTATGAAATACATTTTATATTGAGTGATGTCTTATCTCCACTTTTTGAGAAATTAACAAAACTAAATGATAGAAAAGAAAAAAAGAGGAAGGAAGGAAGGAAAGAAAGGAAGGAAGGAAGGGAGGAAGGAAGGGAGAGAGGGAGGGAGGAAATAAAATCTTTGACTCGGAAAATTTTTTTTCTACCTTTCCAAATGACTATTACCCTTAATTTGTACTTTTTAAAATTCAAATTGAGAAGTATTATCCCTATAAGCATCGAGATTATTTTGGAGCACGTTTGTCCTCTTCCCTCAGAATCCTAAATTTTTTATATTCAAAGTTATGGGGAGTATTTCTTCAGCCCCTTACACTCCCCTAATTTCTTCTACTTCAGAACATATTATCTTATGTGTTTTGGGTCATGAAATTGGTTCTTCTGAAACATACTATTTTCTACACATACACACACACACACGCACACATATTTCTTGTAACTCTACTCCTGCTTGTGAAATCAAAAGCCACAATTTGGTTTCCCCTTTTTCTTTGGTTCCTTTGTGACAATTTGTCAGTTGGAGACTCGACAGATCCTACTTTTATTTTTGATATGAAATAGGAGAAAATAAAAACATGCATAAGTTAATATTTCAAATGTACAATGCATAATATTTAACTTATTAATTAGATTTTATTTCTCATCAAACTATGTTTATTGAAAAGTCATCTCTTTCTGTCCTCAAATACTTGTTTTGTACTTAATGACCTAAAGTCATGCATTAAGTACAAAAATAAATTGTAGAAGTTAGATACAGAGCAAATCAACAATAAATAGAGTGGAATGGAGGAAGGGAAAAAAAATGTTTTGCCATTAAAATGACTGAAGACTACGAAAGTGCCTTCTTTTTATTCTGTGTAACACCATCCCTCAAAAATCAATGATACCAAAATTATCCTTACTCCCAAGCATTTCTATGAAGTTTCATGGTTTCACCTGTAAGCTTAACATCCCATTCTTCTACTAGAGAGTGCAATATATAGCTTTATATAATACATTGTCTTTCTCTTCTGTCATTCCCTTGAACTCACCCAATTCTCACTGCTCTTTACCCCAAGGTTCCCACTTTGCTTTATGGAAATTTCACCTGAAAAAGTCAATATAAACATTCTCAAAACTCTTTCTGCCCACTTATCTTAATTTAAAAATGATTCTATTCAGAAAACAGCATTGCCCTGTTAAGCATCCAAATGAAAAGTTTCACTTTTTGTTTTACAGTTTGCTTTGTAGTTTTCATAACCCTTGAGTTTAAGTTAGCATAGAACTCCACGTTGATCCTTAATGTTATTTCATGACATTCGATCTCCGTCTAATTATACAACTATGCAAACAAAGAGCGAGAGGAAAAGTAACATTGCTTTAAAGTGCATGCTATGAAATGCCAAACATATCTTTATCAATGTTGGTCTATAATAGCAACTTACTCACAGGACGTTTCTATACCCTAAATCATGCCATCATTCTCAGACAGCTACAGATATAATCATATGGACGGATATATACACCTCAGTCGTTTCTTGATCTACATACCACCAAGGATATTTTCTCTTGTCACTATAAACACAGATTCCTATTAATCTACCTGATATTTCTTATTGACAAAGAACTATCACTAAAGATATCAATAATTTATACATCGTCTCAAGTGTCTTTTCTCATCAGCCAGTCTCATGACATTCTTTCAATCATTAGTTTCTGCTCTTGTCTCCATTTTCCTCCTGGTCTACCAGAGATCCTTTGGTCCACAAATATTATGACAAATTTCAAAATACCCCAAAGTGACTTCCTTTTCCTTCCTTCTGTTACAACAAACAACACAGAACAAAACACAACAAAATAGATATCTATATTCCGCTAACTTATAGTTTGATTTTTTAAATTTTATTTTATTGTTTAAAGTATTACATAGAGTAGTACATATATCTCTTTTTTTTCCCCATAGACCTTCCCCCAGCCTCCCCTACCCCCTGTCACATGCCCTCATCCCACCCCCCCGCCCAGTGTCTTGTGTCCATTGCTGTGCTTATATGCATGCATACAAGTCCTTTGGTTGATTTCTTCCCCCCCTCCCCAACACTCCCCAGCCTTCCTGCTGTAATTTGACAGTCTTTTCAGTGCTTTACTGCCTCTAGGTCTATCTCTTTGTTCATCAGGCTATAATGTTCTTAATTTTCCATAAATGAGTGAGATCATGTGGTATTTTTCTTTCATTGCCTGGCTTATTTCACTTAACATAATGCTCTCCAGGTCTATCCATGCTGCTGCAAATGGTAAGAATTCCTTCTTTTTTATAGCAGCATAGTATTCCATTGTGTAGATGTACCATAGTTTTTTAATCCACTCATCTGCTGATGGGCATTTGGGCTGTTTCCAAATCTTAGCTATGGTGAATTATGCTGCTATGAACATAGGGGTGCATATATCCTTCCTGATTGGTGTTTCTAGTTTCTAGAAATATAGTCACAGAAGTGGGATTACTGGGTCAAATGGAAGTTCCATATTTAGTTTTTTGAGGAAACACTATACTGTTCTCCACAGTGGCTGCATCAGTCTGCATTCCCACCAGCAGTGCAGGAGGGTTCCTTTTTCTCCGCATCCTCACAGCACTTGTCATTTGTTGATTTGTTGATGATTGCCATTCTGACAGGTGTGAGATGGTAACACATTGTCATTTTGAATTGCATCTCTCAGATAATTAGTGACCTTGAGCATGTTTTCATATGTTTCTTGGCCTTCCTTCTGTCTTCTTTTGAAAAGATTCTATTTAGGTCCATTGCCCATTTTTTTTATTGGATCATTAATCTTCCTTTTATTACGTTGTATAAGTTCCCTGTAGATATTGGAGATTAAACCTTTATCAGTGATAACTTTGCAAATATGTTCTCCTATACAGTAGGCTTTCTTGTTGTTTTGTTGATGGTTTCTTTTGCTATGAAAAAGCTTTTTATTTTGATGTAGTCCCATTTGTTTATTTTCTCTTTAGTTTCCATTGCCCTAGGATTGGTATCGATGAAGAAATTGCTTTGACATATATCTGAGATTTCTCTGCCTGTGGATTCCTCTAGTATTTTTATGGTTTCCCATCTTATGTTTAAGTCCTTTACCCATTTTGAGGTGTTTTTTTGTGTGTATGGTGTACTTTGGTGGTCTAGTTTCATTTTTTTGGATGTATTTGTCCAATTTTCCCAGCACCATTTATTGAAGAGACTGTCTTGACTCCATTGTATGTTCATGCCTCCTTTGTAAAATATTAATTGAGCATAGTGGTTTGGGTCGATATCTGCATTCTCTATTCTATTCCATTGGTCTATATGTCTCTTCTTGTGCCAGTACCAGGCTGTTTTGAGAACAGTGGCTTTGTAATACAGCTTGAAACCTGGTATTGAGATCCCACCTACTTTGTTCTTCTTTCTCAGGATTTCTGCTGCTATTTGGGGTCTTTTTTATTCCAGATGAATTTTTGGAGAGTTCTTTGTAGATCTGTGAAATATGCCATTGGTATTTTAATAGGGAGTGCATTGAATTTATAGATTGCTTTGGGTAGTATGTACATTTTAATAATGTTGATTCTACCAACCCATGAACATGGTATGTTCTTCCATCTGTTTACGTCTTCCTCTATCTTTTTTTCAGTGTCCTGTAGTTTTCTGTGCATATGTCTTTTACCTCCTTAGTTAAATTTATTCCTAGGTATCTTAATTTTTTTGGTGTGATGGTAAATGGGATTGCTTTTTTAGTCTCTCTGTAAGTTCACTATTGGTGTATAGAAATGCCATAGATTTCTTGGCATTAATTTTGTATCCTGCTACATTGCCGAATTCATTTATTAAGTCTAATAGTTTTTTGATGGAGTCTTTCAGGTTTTTTATGTACAATATCATGTCATCTGCAAATAAGGACAGTTTTACATCTTCTTTTCCAATTTGGTTGCCTTTTATTTCTTCTTCTTGTCTAAATGCAATGGCTAATACTTCCAGTACTATGCCAAACAGGAGTGGTGAGAGCGGGAATCCCTGTCTTGTTCCTGTTCTTAGGGGAAATGGTTTTAGTTTTTGCCCATTGAGTATGATGTTGACTGTGGGTTTGTCATATATGGCTTTTATTATGTTGAGGTATGAGCCTTCCATTCCCACCTTGCTGAGAGTTTTTATCAAGAAAGGGTGTTGGATTTTGTCCAATGCTTTTTCAATGATGACATGAATTCGGCAATGTAGCAAAATCAATTGATATGACTATGTGATTTTTATCTCTCAATTTGTTTATGTGATTTTTATTGATTTGCGGATATTGTACCATCCTTGCATTCCTGGGATAAATCTTATGTGGTCATGGTGTATGATCTTTCTGATGTACTGCTGGATCCAATTTGCTAAAATTTTGTTGAGGATTTTGGCACCTATGTTCATGAGGGATATTGGTCTGTAATTCTCTTTCATTGTGTTGTCTTTATCTGGTTTTGGTATTAGGGTGATGCTGGCTTCATAGAATGAGCTAGGAAGTGTTCCTTCCTCTTGAATTTTTTGAAATAGTCTGAGGAGAATAGGTTTTAGTTCTTCCTTGAATGTTTGGTGAAATTCCCCTTTGAAGCCATCTGGCCCCAGGCATTTGTTTGCTGGAAGCTTTTTGATGACTGCTTCAATTTCTTCCATAGTTATTGACCTATTGAGATGTTTATATTCTTCCTGATTGAGTTTTGGAAGGTTGTATTTTTCTAGGAATATGTCCATTTCCTCCAAGTTGTCCAGTTTGTTGGAATAAAGTTGTTCATAGTATTTTTTAACAATCCTTTGTATTTTGGTGGGGTCTGTTCTTATATCACCTCTTTCATTTCTGATTTTGTTTATTTGGGTCTTCTCTCTTTGCTTCTTGGTGAGCCTGGCTAGAGGTTCATCAATCTTGTTTATCCTTTCAAAGAACCAGCTATTGGTTTCATTGATCTTTTGTATTATTTTTTTTGGTCTCTATGTTGTTTATCTCAGCTCTGATCTTTATTATTTCCTTCCTTCTGCTTACACTGGGCTTTTCTTGTTGCTCTATTTCTAACTCTTTGAGTTGTAGCATTAGGTAATTTATTTCCATTGTTTCTTGTTTTTTGCAGTAAGCTTGTTGAGCTATGAACTTCCCTAACAAGACTGCTTTCGCTGTGTCCCATAGGTTTTGGATTGTTGTGTTTTGTCGTTTGTTGATTTGATGTTTTTTATTTTTCTTTGATCTATCTGGTAACCCAGTCATTGTTTAATAGCATGCTATTTAGTCTCCATGTGTTTGATTTTTCTGTATTGTTTTCATTGTAGTTGATTTCTAGTTTTATGCCAATGTGAACTGAGAAGATGCTTGATATGATTTCTATCTTGAATTTGAAGAGACTTTGCCTGTGACCCAATATATGATCTATCTTTGAAAATGACCCATGTGCACTTGAGAAGAATGTATATTCTGTGGCTTTGGGGTGAAATGTTCTGAAGATGTCAATTAATTCCATCTGGTCTAGTGAGTCATTTCGTATTGATAATTCTTTGCTGATTTTTTGTTTAAAGGATTTGTCCAATCATGATAGTGTGGCATTAAAGTCTCCTACTATGATTGTATTGCTGTTAATCTCTCCCTTGATATCTTCTAAGAGTTATTTTTTATGTATTTGGGTACTTCTGTATTGGGTGCATATATGTTTACCAGAGTTATTTCTTCTTGTTGGATTGCTCCCTTTAATATTATGAAGTGGCCTTCCTTATCTCTTTTATGTCCTTCACTTTGAAATCTAATTTGTCAGATATAAGTATTGCTACCCCAGTTTTTTTTTTTTTTCATTTCTATTCGCCTGAGAAACCTTTTTCCATCCTTTTACCATCAGTCTGTGTGTGTCTTTTTTTCTGAGGTGGGTTTCCTGTATACAGCAGATATATGGGTCATGTTTTCTTTTCCACTCAGTTACCCTTTGTCTTTTGATTTGGGACATTTAATCCATTTACATTTAAAGTTATTATTGATAGGTACATTTTTGTCACCATTTTTATTCTTTACCCCTGTGTTCCTTTTTCACTTCCTATTTCTTCTTTTTACTGCAGACCCTTCAGCATTTCTTGCATTGCTGGTTTGGTGGTAATAAACTCCCTTAGTCCTTTTTTGTCTGTGAAGCTTCTTCAATTTTGAATGATAGCCTTGCTGGGTATAGTATTCTTAGATTCAGTCCCTTGCTTTGCATTACTTTGTATATTTCATTCCATTCCCTTCTGGCCTGGTGTGTTTCTGTTGAGAAATCAGTTGATATTCTAATAGAAGATCCTTTGTAGGTAACTTTCTGTCTCACTCTGACAGCCTTTAAGATTCTTACTTTGTCATTGGTGTTCACCAATTTAATTATGATGTATCTTGGTGTGGGTCTTTCAGGGTTCAACTTGTTTGGGACTCTTATGTACTTCTTGGACTTGCATAGTTTTTTTCTTGCCAATATCAGGGAAGTTTTCTGTCATTATTTCTTCAAACTGGTTTTCTATTCCTTGTTTATCTTCCTCTCCTTCTGGTACCTCTATTATGTGAATGTTGTTTCGTTTTGTGTTGTCCCAAAGCCCCCTTAGGCTCTCCTCTTGCTTTTTAAGTCTTCTTTCCATTTGCTGCTGTGTTTGTGTGTGTTTTCCTACCTTGTCTTCTAATTCGCTGATGTGGTCCTCTGCCTCTTCTAGTCTACTGTTTAAGCCTTCCATTGTGTTCTTTATTGCAGCTATGTCATTCTTCATCTCCTCTTGGTTCCTTTTCATGTTGGTGACATTCTCATTCAGTTCCTTATAGTTCTCATTGAGTTGTGTGTATTTGTCATTGAGTTGTGTGTATTTGTTATCCAGCCATTTAAACATCCTTAGAACCATTACTCTGAATTCCTTCTCTGATATGCTGCTAGCCTCAATTTCATTTAACTCCATTTCTGGTGATTCCTCTTTTTCTTTCCTTTGGGGATTGCTTTTTTGTCTTCCTATGTTTTGCTGTAACATTTCAATTGTAGGGCCAATTGGTTTGATACTCAGGTTCTTTTGGGGATGGTGCTACTGGTGTGATCTCTCAGGTCTCCTGGGCTTGGTGATCTAGTGTAGCTCCCTACTTGAGCTATTTGGGTTCTCTTGATGCAGGCCTGTGAACTGGAAAGATATAACTGAGGTCTCTAGAAGTCAGCAGCTGTGGAGGGGGGTGTCCCAAATTTTGCTGTCTTGTGCCCTTAATTGAAATCGCATGTGTCCAGCGGGGACTCACAGTAGGAACTGTCTGTTGGGGTGATGGGTCTTAGGAGGCCTGCATTCTGGAAAGGCATGACTGTGGTGTCCAGAATTTTGTAGTTGTGGCGTGGGCAGACTCAGCTTTTGTTGCTGCACCTGTGGTGGATATGCGTATGCTCCCAGTAGAGGCTCACAGGGGCACCCGTGGTGCATTTGCCAGCAAAGGGCGCTGAAGTACTCTGAAGGGCCCTGGCACTGAAGCTGCGTAATTCAGGCATCTGTGTGCAGGTATCCAGCATGAGTGAATTCAGAGTTTCTACTGCTGGGAGCAGTGCATCCCTGTTTGTCCAAGATCACACCCAGCCAGGACTCACAGCAGCTCCCACAAGCACCCTGTGGGTAGATGGGCTCAGGGTGCCTGGCCGTTGGAAATGCGTGCAAGAACTGGTGGTGTGTTTGCCTGCACAGAGCTCTGATGCACTTTGAGGGGCCCTGGCACTGAAGTTAAGCAGCTGGGGTGTATGTGGGCAGTTATTCAGGAGGAAGGAGTTCAGAATTTCTACTGTGGGGCAGCACGTCCTTGTCTGTACAGAATTATACCCAGCAGGGGCTCAAAGCAGCTCCCCAGAGGACCCTGTGGGTATATGGGCTCAGAGTGCCTGCCCTTTGGAAATGTGTGCGTCTGTGGCAGTGAGATTTTCAGGTGCAGAGCTCTGATGCACTTTGAGGGGCCCTGGCGCTGAAGTTACACAGCTGAGGTGTGTGTGGGCAGTTATTCAGGCAGAGGAAATTCAGAATTTCTACTGCAGGGCAGCGCACCCTTGTCTGTACAGAATCACACCAGCAGGGGCTCCCAGGTGCTGCCTAAGAAGTGGTGTTCCCTGGATGCCTATGGGGCTGGAAATGCCTGACAGAATGTGGAGTCCGGAGTTCTGCTGCTGGGGAGGGGGAGGTTGCACTTACTGCTGTGGGAGCAGTGCACCTTTGGAGGTGGAGGTCCCAGGGTCCGCGGGTCTGCGGGTGGGACAGCAGGATTTTGGCTGGAGTGGTGCTGGGTCGCAGGGCAGTTCCAAGGCCTGTCTGGGTGGTGGTGCTGATGAGTTCCTAAAAAAGGCCATTCTCCCCTTCAAGATGGCGTGGGCTCTGTGCCGGAGTACTGCAGTCCGGGGAGTGCCTCCTTGTCCAAGAGAGCCTGGTCTGCCAGCCCCTGCTGCTCCTACGGGGATTTAACTGTCCTTTACTCACTCACACACTCACCACACACATCCACACACTCTCCTTTCAACCCCCCACTCACTCACCTCTTCTCCCTCACCTCTGTGCTGCCAGCCGCCATCTTTTTTCCTCTACAATTTGATTTTGAATGTGAGACATGAAGGTCTATTAGTTCTTAATTGATTAATATGCCACAAATAAAGTTTGAGTACAAAATTTGATTTCACAGAATTATTATTCAATGTAATATATGTATATATAAATTTATATAAAAATAATTATATCTAAATAGGAAAGAACATTATGGAATTGCATGAATTGTAAACTTACCAGATACTATACTATGTGTTATCAGCAAAAAGAACAATATATATTTTTAAATTATTTAGTAAATAAATATCTTTACAATAGACCTTGGAAGCATTACACAGACAAATCAATTTCATTTTAGTTAAGATCATTGACTATATGATGTCAAGAAATATTAGTATTTCAAATGAAGAGTTTTTTAAGTAAACATAATGATCAATCTTAATGATTTGTATTTGTTATTTTCTGGAAACATTTTGTTTTACTGCTTTATATATAAGTCATAAAATTATATTGTTTTATGGATAACCTTCTTACCCATTTTCCCCCTTTAGCCAATTCTCTTATTCATACACATAATTATATATTGAAAATTCCAAGCCATAAGGAGTTTAGGTTTGTTAGGCTACACACATGAGCTTTGAAAAAATACTCTAGATTGGCCAATTTGTGAAAGTCATCAGTACTTTCCCGTTTGCAGACCTCAGCAAAACCATATGCAAAAAATAAATCATCCATTTTCATGAGTAAATAACAAATGCTGTGTGATCTCTACTATTCCTTCCTCTAATCACCTCAAAGTTATCCCTAATTTTTTCAAAGTTTGGAAACTCCTTTCAGATCACAGAGCTCACAGCACAGAAAAGTAGCTAAAGTCTGGACTAGAATAGAAATAAGCTGCAGTCAGTGCCAAGACTGGTCTGTAAGCATCCTTTTCAGGTTTCACTGCCTATCATTTTCCAGTATTATTTTTCTGTTTGGGATTGAGGCACTGTCTCCAGGTGTTGCTATTAAAATGCACAGAGGGTATATAAATTTTAAATAACAGTACATATTTTACATATATATTATTTGAATATATGCAGAACACTAAAGAGCACATAGAAATAAAACCTGCTCTACTCTTGGAAAATGTTTCATATTTTCAAAATAACCACTTTGTTCATTTTTTAATTAAACAAAGTATTGAATAAATACATGTGCTTGCCATCATTTCATGCTCTACTGACACCAAAATAAACCATGAATTCTGCTTTTAAAGAGTTAACAACCTGGAGAGAGAGACAGACACAGAGACAGATGTTCATGACACATTTAGTAATCACAACAAAGTAAGCGTAGCACATTTAGTAGACAGTTTCTTTAAGTCAAACATGGCTTGTTATATTTCTGTTCATTTAGGTTCAATTCTCATTCTTATATCTCAGAGTAGGAAATTGAGACACAGAGCAGTATCTTGCTCAAGGTCGTACAATTGCAGAATGACAAATGTGGAATTGCAATTCAATTCTTGTAGAATTCTGAAAGTGCACACACACACCATACACACACACACACACTGTATATACACACATACACACCATATATATATATATATATATATATATATATATATATATATATATGTATGTGTGTATATACACACACACACATACTAGAGGCCCAAGGCACAATTGAAATCACGTGAGGAGACACTCCGCCTTCCGCCATGCGAGGAGACACCCCACGGGCTGCCACGGAAGTCAGGCTGGACTGGTCCCACAAGCAACCGGGACCCGCGCCTAACTTCCACCCCAGGCCCCCCCGACCCCCTGCCTGTGTCCACTCCAGACTGCCGGAGCCACCACACCGGCTCAGGCAGGCTCCCCTGTCTCTGTATCTGCTCTGGGCCTCACCTGCGCGCACAACCTCCTCCTGTCCGGTTGTGACCCGTTATGGTGTCCCGGCCTAATTTGCATATTATCTCTCTCTCTCTATATATATATGTGTGTGTATACACACACACACACATACATATATATATATATATATATATACATATATATATATATATACATATATATATATATATAACAAGGTGGTATTGTAGTATATGGGCTGCATACTAGGAGCGCTTGTGATGAATGAGGCTGCGTTAGGACATACTCTCTGAGTTAAGATAGGGAAGAGAAGGTGAGAAAGGCTCCCAAGCTGAAGAAACCACTTGAGAAACATGGTTTTGGAGAATTTCAAACAGTTCAGAATTATTGGAGTATGAAAGTAGAGACATGGAATGAAGGAAAAAGGAAATTCTGCCAGAAGCAGACCCAGAGTCTCCATCTGTCAGATCAAAGAGATCAGTTTCAACATTGAGGAAAATAGAAAGCCCTGAAGTGTTTTATTTCTAGCGGTGACACTGTCACATTGCTGTTTTAGACCCTGGTATCTTTTGTGAGATATTTTGAGGAGGCCAAGAGAGAGAAAAAGGGAAAGCTTGGTGTATTGTTCTGGTAGCCTGTGGAATTTCAATAAAACATGATAGTAGAAACTGGTAATGGGATATGTAGAGATGCATGAAATGTGGATGAAGTTATATGCAGGGAATCTAGAAAATTTCATTGATCATGTGTGTTGAGAGAATAGTCATTAAAGATAATTTCTAGGCTTTGTTTTTCTTTTGTGATTCACTTCTAAATTCTCCAACTGAGATTAAGACTAAAAATAAGAAGTAAATGATATGGATCTATGAGAAAGAAGAATACTTTCTTCTGAGATGGAAGATTAAAGTGAATAGACACATTTAAGCAAAATAATAAATAACCTCTAGAAAGAAATGGTGATATCATCGTGGACCAATTGAATATGACATTTGAGCAAACACTATATGATGAAATCTTTCTTCAGGGAATAGTAAGTAAACAAGGTGGAAGTGATGGGGAATGGGAATGAGGAAGTGGCAGAAATAAAGCTATAAAACAATAATTTCAGTATGATTAGTGAAGATTTCCATAACTGGTTAGGGAATGCTTTTATTTTAGTGTTTATTCCAGAATGTGTATTTTCTAGTAATTAAAGTTTAGTCTTTAGAAATATTTAACTTTTAAGCCTAACTATAACATAAATAAAGGAGTAATGTAAAGTTTATTAGAATAAATAGAGATTGAGTGTAGACACCATAAATTAGCACAAAACATTACTTATATTCTATGTGCCAGGCTTAATATTTACCATTGATACAATAAAAGACTGAGTAGTACAGAGTATATAAATTAAGGCAAAGTAGGTGATAGTAAACGAGAAAGCAAATTTTTGTTCATGTACATTATATTTATTTATGTCCATCAGTATCAAAGTACAATTTATGATAGGAACACGTAATATACACATGTTGGGAACAAGCTGCAATGACAGAGGATAGCAGGATGTGAACGGACCTTCAGATTTTGGAAGACAGCAAATCCACTTAGATACATTTGTCACGGATTGCCTCACTGGAAAGATATTTAAGATGAGCAGTGGAGAATAAGGTTCCAATCATGTGAATAGTACAGAGAAAAACTCCTTCAAGCAGCCATAAGAACATGTGGAAAGCCCTAACGTGGGAAAGAGCCTACTTTTCTTGTGAGATAGCAAGTAGCCTATTGAGCCTGAAGGGCAGAGTTAATAAGACAAGGTTGGAAAAATGGTCAGGGTAGTGATGATGTAGAGCCTACATCTTATGTAATGGTCAAGTTTATGACATAATATATGAGGGGTGTAAGGCTCCCAGGAAAATAACCTTAAATTTGAAAGCAGTGAAATGACACAATAAGGGACTCTATAGACACAAAGGGGCTACAAAATGTATCTATATTATAACATCACTCAAGTTAGACGTTTTCAATATTGACCATATATTTTTACTCTTAAAGTATTATCTTTTTACTTTAAGAACATGTTTCCCTCTGTTTTTAGGGATTCGGTGTTTCATCATATCCTAAATTATTACTTTTACCTACTACTGGCCTCAGATTGGGTGGGGGGGTAATATTTAAATTCATTGCTACAACAATGATCCTTGGTAGGGAATAAACAATGAACTTCAGCTGAAAAAAAAAATGATGGAGTGATATCATGTTCACTTCTTAAAATTACTGAGTGGACTTCTACCAAGATCAAGGAAGAATGAACATTATAGATATTGCCATTAACCCTACAAAGTAATATTTTCTCAAATTATTGTTTTAAAGTTTGAATGGTCTCTGATAAAGTTGCCAAAAGCGACATTTCAAAATCAATATGTGCTCATAACCTAAAATTTAATAATAACATACTTTATTCATCAGTTTTCTCTTTGCAAATGATGAGCTTTTTGCAGTTTAAAATAGCTATAATTAAATCAACTGCTCTAATGTGCATTGGCTCTATGAAATTCTACTGGGGGTGGCAGCTAAGGAATAATTTTAATTTTTAAGAAATAAGTTAAATATAATAGTTCTTATGTTTTTTGGAGTTCTAGGCTTGCTAAAATCCTAGTAAATTTTTTTCTTTAAAAGGATAATTACATTTTAAATATTTGTACATTTTAATGACACAATCATGACTATATTTTAGTCTCATCAATGACAATCTTTTTATTTAAATATGACCTCTTTCATATATTTGGTATAATTGGTGTGAAAGGTTTATTATGTATATGCCAGTTACATATAGTTTAGTCCTAAATGTGATGAGATAACAAATTCTATTAAGTAAGCACAGTTTGAGAGGAATCAGCTAGCATGATAAGAGAAAGAGTCATGTTGTAGACTGGGCTATTAATTATCCTTCAGTTATCAATATTTCATTCAACAATCAGTACTTTCATAATTAGCATATGGATAAAAAAAGTGTTACATTGGTTGAATAGTGTCCTATTAATTAGCATAATGGATATTAGAAATAAGTTTAAGGATCAATTAAAACTATTCATAAATATGGATTAGCTAAAATTGTTTAGAAATACTGTTTTCTCTAATTTTTGACAAATAAAGGATACAAATCCATCCAGAAGTACTTCCTGAGCTCATAGGGATAGTATCTTCATTGGTTCTCCCTTTTGTTAAAAGACTGCTTTCAAAATCTTGTATTAAGAGAGTGGTGTGTCTAAAGCCAAGCTTTAACCTGGAATCCTTACCTGGCCACCTACTTATCTGATCTTGAGAACATTACTCATTAGAGAATTTAAAACAGCTACTGGCGAAGCAATAAATATTAAAATTCTTATTTGATAATATAATACATTTTCTGTAGTAATGATTAAAAACAAAGTCAATATCACCATGAATTACCAATACATATTGATAGCCTTACTAGAAGCAAATTTCAATTTTATTGCAAAACCCGGCAATGGAGTATTCAAACATTATGAAAACACATAGAACCTCGCTTGAAATTTCTCTTCCTTACATGTCCAATTTTGCACTTAGCACATGCCTTTAATTTTCTTTATATTCTACTCTCACTCTGTTTTTTTCAGATATTCTTCTCAAAGAAGTAATCAGCCTTATGCCCACAACAAACTGAGCTAAAATGTTGTAGGATGCAATTACTTGACTTACCTTTATTAAATTTAAAAGCTATAAATAATTTAAAACAAGCATCATGAAAAACAAAATTAACACTCAGCATATTACCTTTTTGCAACATATATAAATTTGAGAAAAACAGCAAGGCTATAATCTAAGCTGTTAGATGCCAGAATAACAGTTACCCTTGAGGCAGTGGGCTGTAAATGGCAGGTGGCTCCAGGGGGCTTCTGAGGTTCAGTTTATGTTCTCTCTTGATTTGGGTGCTGGTTATAAGGGCCTGTTCTCTATGTGAAAAGTCATCAAGCTGCTCCCTTAGGATTTTCTATATGTACTTTTACTCAATAAAATGTTTAAAATTGACAAAAAATATGAAGGTGGAAAAGAACTAATTTCAAGTACTGTGCTTAATGTTACACTATAAATTTAGAGAAATATAAGATTGATTTATAAAACAAAAAATAGAGTTGTATAAGGATAACAAAATAGAAATCTCTAGGAAAAAGAAATAGTGGTGTATGTGTGTGTGTGTGTGGGGGGGGACGGGGTGGAGATGGGGACAATAATCCCTTAAGTATTTCATATAGAAATCCAAGTTTTATAGCAGCATAGTATTCCATTGTTTAGATGTACCACCGTTTTTTAATCCACTCATCTGCTGATGGGCACTTAGGCTGTTTCCAAATCTTAGCTATGGTGAATTGTGCTGCTATGAACATAGGGATGCATATATCCTTTCTGACTGGTGTTTCTAGTTTCTTGGGATATATTCCTAGAAGTGGGATCACTGGCTCAAATGGGACTTACATTTTTAACTTTTTGAGGAAACTCCCTACTGTCTTCCACAGTGGCTGCACCAGTCTGCATTCCCACCAGCAGTGCACGAGGGTGCCTTTTCTCTGCATCCTTGCCAGCACTTGTCATTTGTTGATTTGTTGATGATTGCCATTCTGACAGGTGTGAGATGATATCTCATTGTGGTTTTGATTTGCAGCTCTTGGATGATTAGTGACTTTGAGCATGTTTTTCATATGTCTCTCGGCCTTATGTCCTCTTTCGAAAAGTGTCTATTTAGATCAGTTGCCCATTTTTTGATTGGATTGTTTATCTTCCTCTTGTTAAGTTGTATGAATTCTCTGTAAATTTTGGAGATTAAATCCTTATCAGAAATATCTTTGGCAAATATGTTCTCCCATGCAGTGGGCTTTCTTGTTGTTTTGTTGATGGTTTTTTTTTTTGCTGTGCAGAAGCTTTTAATTTTGATGTAGTCCCATTTGTTTATTTTCTCCTTAGTTTCCATTGCCCTAGGAGCTGTGTCTATAAAGTTATTGCTATGACATATGTCTGCTATTTTGCTGCCTATGGAGTCTTGTAGGATTTTTATGGTTTCCCATCTTACATTTAAGTCCTTTAGCCGTTTTGAGTTTTTGTGCATGGTGTAAGTTGGAACTTTTACCATTTGCAACAACATGGATGGAACTAGAGAGCATTATGCTAAGTGAAATAAGCCAGTCAGAGAAAGATAAATATCACATGATCTCACTCATATGTGGGATATAATGATCAACATACTTTGAGGAACAAGAATAGATCCAGAGACAAATGGTAGGGGAGGGGGGGGTTAGAGAGCAACCAAAAAACTTGTATGCATGCGTATTAGCATAACCAATGGACACAGACACGGTGGGGGCTTACTCATGGTGGGAATGGCTCAGGGGGCGGGGGGTGTCAATTGATGAAAAAGGAGACATATATAAAACTTTTGACAATATAAAAAAATAAAATAAAATGTAAAGAGCTCTAGAAAAAAAAAAAGAAATCCAAGTTTTAGTTTTCACTTTCTTTGGCTTTACTCTCTTAACCAGTTAAGCAAGTTCTTCTGATATTCATCTTTAATATTTCTAGATATCTCTCCTTCCACTTTTTTCTCAAGTATGCCAATATAGTTGTCTAGGAATCAGAATTGAAATTGTTAGGAATAAAAATGTGTCTAACCATTTCCCTTTTTACCTCCTGCTGACTTATTCTGAATACCAAAACAAAAGACAAATACAAAAAATAAGCCTAATGACATTGCCAAAATACATTAAGTCATACTTATAGCTTTTAGCATAAAGCCATGGTCTTGATAACCCACAGATCCTCCTCCCATTCCACAAAACCATTTCCTTTTTACATTCCATTAGTACTGGCCTTGTTTCACATTTGAAGTTACCTCATTTTACTTTCCTTGACCATACCACACCCTCTGTTTGAGAGATGCTTCCCCACCTTCTCATTTCAGAATCTTCTACTTACTCTTTTTTAAAATTATTTATTGTTAAAAGTATTACATATGTCCCTCCCCACCCCCGAATTGTCCTCTCCCTGTCTGCCCCTGCTCCCCAGCTCCAGTCTTCACTCCTCCCATTGTCTATTCGTTATGCTTATATGCATACATGTTCTTTGATTGATCTCTTCCCCACCAAATGCCCTCACCTCCCACACCCACCCTCCCCTGACTTCCCTCTAAGGTTTGACTGTCTGTTCCATGCTTCTATGTCTCTGGATCTATTTTTGTTCATCAGTTTATGTTGTTCATTATATTCCACAAATTATTGAGATCATGTGATACTTATCTTCTCTGACTGGCTTATTTCACTTAGCATAATGCTGCTCTCCAGGTCCATCCATGCTGTTATAAATGGTAAGATTTTTTTCTTTTTTACAGCAGCATAGTATTCCATTGTGTAGATGTACACATTTTTTTAATTTAAATTTTTTATTATTTAAAGTGTTACATAAGTCTCCTTTCTCCTCCCCATTGACCTCTCCTTTTGATAGCTGCTCCCACCCCTACCCCCAGCAGATGCCCTCGCCCCTTACTGTCTGTGTCCATTGGTTATGCTCATATGCATGCATACAAATTCTTTTGTTGATCTCTTATCCTCCCCCCCACACACTTTTCCTCTTAAGTTGGATGGTTTGTTTGATGTTTCTCTGTCTCTGGATCTATTTTTGTTCATCAGTTTATGTTGTTCATTATATTCCACAAATGAGTGAGATCATGTGATATTTATCTTTCTCTGACTGGCTTATTTCACTTAGTGTAATGCTCTCCAGGTCCATCCATGCTGTTGCAAATGGTAAGAATTCCTTCTTTTTTATTGTAGTGTAGTATTCCATTGTGTAGATGTACCACAGTTTTTTTTTAATCCACTCATCTGCTGATGGACACTTAGGTTGTTTCCAAATCTTAACTATTGTACTAAATTGAGCTGCTATGAACAGAGGGGTGCATATGTTATTTCTGATTGGTATTTCTGGTTTCTTGGCATATATTCCTAGTAGTTGGATTACTGGGTCAAATGGGAGTTCCCTACTGTTTTCCACAGTGGCTGCACCAGTTTACATTCCCATTCTTTATATTGGAACTCAATCACTTCCTCAATGGATTGTCTTCCTAAATTTCCTAAATTCTGGGCTGGGGCAGAGAGGAAGAAAACAAATTCTGACAGTTTCTGACCTAAAATATTTTCATTTTACACTCAGAAATGTGGGTAATAATCATTGAACGGGCTTTGGGTTTTGCAGGGAAACCAGGAGTATGACTGAGAGCAAAATACCAAAGAAGAGGGTAAAGTGGGGATAAAAATATTAAATAAATATAGGAACAATACAATGACAATAAATACATATCTATCAAAACTTAATCTAAAAAAGCAAACAGAACAGAAATCAACTCATATATATGAGAACATTTTGATGATTGCTAAATGGAATAGGGGTTGGCAGGCAGGTGAAAAAGGTGAAGGGATTAAAAAGTACAAATTGGTTGTTAACTAATAATCATGAAGTACAGTATATGGAATATAGTCAATACTATTCTAATAACTATGGCTGCTATTACATGTATCCCCACTTACTATTTCTAGTGCAACAGCTAGAAGGATATTGTTAAAATAAGTGTCAGATCATGCTAATCTCTACTCAGACTCCTCTACTCTATTCCCATCTCATGCATAGTCAAAACAAAACAAAAATGATCTATAAAACCTGATACATTACTTAATAGTTGTTTCTCATGCACTGTGAATATTTACTCCCCTCAAGAGCTATATTCCTATTCTCTCGTCAGTGTGAGGGCCTCTTCCTAACTATCTACATTGCTCATTTATGCTTCTATTTCAGGTTTTTATTCCACCACATTCTGAATAAGAACACTATCTTCCTCTGCTTTCTATTTTCCTACTTCACTTATTGCCATCTAACATACCACATATTTTATTAACATATATTTTAAGTCTCTTTTTGCAACAAAATATAAACTTACAAGGTTTTTTTTTTTAATTATTTTTAGTGTTTTGTTCCATAGTATACAGAATATTTTGGGGAAACTAATAGGTGTTCAGTCTACTTTGCTGAAAGAATAAGTGAATACATTTCTGGAAATTTATACTACCCTTAACTCAAGCTAGGAAAGAGGTGGTATAGTTCTAGTCCAAGGGCAAGAGAAAACCAATGTCCTAGCTTTTAAGACAAGTAGAGAGAGATGATTCTCTCTTATTCTGGTTTTGTTCTCTTCAGGCTTGGATGAATTGGATGAGGCACACCTGTATTAGGGAGGGCAATCACATTTACTCATTTCACCAGAAACACCCTGATGGGCATGCCCAGAATAACTTTTCTTTTTTTCTTTTTTTCAATTCCCAGAATAACTTTTAACTGAATATCTGGCAATCCTTAGCCCAGTCAATTTGACACATAAAATTAGCCATCACAGACTTAAAAGTCAAATGTTATGTCTGTGTTATGATGAATTTATTATTAAATATTTAATTGAAACCCTGTATATTTCTCTATTTAAAGGCAATTGTGAGGGTTTTTTTTAAAGTATTGAGAAGGCATTTCCCAAAGCTTTATTCATGTTTTATTTTCTACTTTGTGAAAGTTTGTGCTATAAAATAATATTTTATAGTTTCAATAAGAAAAAAATGATAATTGTGCTTTTTAGATACTAAAAAGGGCCCTGAAAGTATGTCGTGACATTTACAAGCATTTTAAAATCAGTTACTTATTGCTTGCAATATGCCCTAATATTGTAGCACTAGGAGCCCAGCGTGCGATTCGAAATCACACCATGCCGCCCACCCTTGAGTTGCCGGGACAGCCCTGCCTCCCTCTCCAGCCCTTGAGGCAGCCGTGGCCACTGCTGATCAGGCCCTCTCCCAGTGCAGGCATGACCGCCCCCGACATTGCACACACAACCTCCTCCTGTCCTGTCGACCCATTATGGCGGCCCAGTTAATTAGCATATTTCTCTATTATATATAGATTGTACATCAAAACATGAGGAAATATCTTTATTTTATCATTTCCCAATACTTTATTTTAAGAATAAATATAAATTGAGAGAGACAACAAATTTTCATGCCAAATTAAAAATAACATAAAATAAAGCATGGCATATTTTTTCCAACTAGAGATATATTAGAATAAACAGAAATTGTTCCAGAATTATTTCCATTGGCTAATTCAAATTATTACAGATATTACCACAATAATTATACTAATGAGTATGAAATTTGTCTTTGCTTTATAATACTTTTCGATCTGAAATTTAATTAATTACTCAATTCAAAGAATATTTTTTCAGATAAAAACACAAAAACTGATAATCAGCAAAGAAAAGTCAATTTCCAGATTATAGAAATATCACACTTTATCTTTTGCCCTGAAGGAAAAATAGAAAAAGTGTCTTGGGTGATATTTAATAATCTTTGAGCATGGTTCACATCCATACCATTTAGAAGTCATTTGAGTTCATCTTTAAAACATTACCAAATATGATTTTTTCTTTGTTTCTAATATTAACTCTTTAATTGATGCTAAAATCTTCACTGGTCTCCATTGTCATAAAATATTTCTCACTGTACTCCTTGGTAGCACTGCCTCCCTGCAATACCTAGCTATTAATGGAAAACAAACCACAACAAAACTTAGTGGCTTGAAGAAAGAATGGTTTTTGATGGCTCGTAGTCTACAGAAGAGCTAGATACTCTGGAATATCTTTACTGGGCTTGGCAGAAAGGTCCCAAACTTGGCTTAGGAACACACACATGTCTGGCAGTTAGCTAGCTGTTGACTGACATAGGACAACCTCAGCTTAGAGTCCTGGCTCTGCTTCGTGCATCTCTTCATCCAGTGGACCAGCCAGGGCATCGTTTGCTGCTGATCTAAGGGCTCCAAGTGAGAGAACAGAGTGTGCAATGCCTAGTGAGGCTTAGGCTCAGATCTGGGGCACTACCCCTCCTGCAACATTCTGTGGCCAATAGTCACAAGGCCCAGCCAGAGTTAAGGATTAGAGAGATAGAGATGAGAAGAATTGATGCAAAGATACATTTTAAGGACTGGATAGCATAATAGGGGTTTGGGAAATGCAGGGGAGAGAGCGGATAAGTGTACTCATATGTACAGTCAATCTACTAAACACTTTAATATGTAATTTTAAAATAATATTCAGATTTATATTTATAAAATATAAGCCAAAGTATTGCTCCAAATCATTAATGTCTTATTATTATGTTTATTACACATTCTAAACTCCTTATCAAGATGTGCAATGCCATTTACAATATGGTTTCTGCCTTCTCTGATCTCATATTTTAGTCTCAACAGGGAGATTTCCTATGGAATGTCCCCGTCCCCAGCTTGTCAATACGAAGTCCAGCACACAGTAAACACTCAATGAATATTTGCTAAATAAACAATGGGTTAATTAATATGCAAACATTTCACATAGTCATGGACACATTTGTTGAAAAAACAAGTAGAGTGTTGGGAACAATGTGAGATATAAAGATGATGTTATCTCGTTTTCCTGCTATCCTAGATAGATATTAGGGGGAAAACAGCAAAGTTAAATTTAATAGCTTTCTATTTTATTGAATTCTGCTTCTCATGTTGCTGTTCCTTACATAACCTGAACGGCCATATACAAACATCCAGGCTATTGGAAAAATTGATTCCATAAAAGAGCAAGTTCTTTCGGCACACAAACATTTGAACTCTTCACATTAAGTTCCAAAACCTCTTTTTATCTCTGTCAACTTCATAATATACCATGAAATACCAAATGTTAGACGGGGGCCAGTAATAGAAGAAAAATGCTATGAAGAACATTAGTGGTTGAGAAGAGAAAATTGTATGAAGGAAATTAATTGTACTGAGGTTACAAGTGTAATGTGAATTTTCCTATTGTTAACAAACACATATACTTAGGGATAGAGGGCCATGATGTGTTCTACTTCTCTATTGTTTCAAAAACTATGTTTGTATTTGTGTGTGTGTGTGTGTGTGTGTGTGTGTGTGTGTGTGTGTGTGTGTAGAGTAACAGAGAGAAAGAGAGAGCTTGAGGGAGCAAATAATAAAGTGGGTGTATGTATAGGTAAAACAAAATGAAC
Source organism: Corynorhinus townsendii (assembly GCA_026230045.1). NCBI lineage: Eukaryota > Metazoa > Chordata > Mammalia > Chiroptera > Vespertilionidae > Corynorhinus > Corynorhinus townsendii. The sequence goes on from JAPDVU010000015.1 coordinate 16,547,231, forward strand.
TGGTAAAAGCTTATATTTCTGCTCATGCAAATTTTCTTTTTCAAAATAAAATTTACATTATATGCTATAATAACAAACAGGCAAAATCTTTACCACTGTAAATTTTATGTCCCACACCTCGAATCTTTCATACATCACATTAATATTTTGTTTCCTTCATGCCTTTTCAGGTTGTTTACACATACTAGTATTTTAAAGAACAGGACTTACTCTTTGGATTTTCTTTGTAGTGAGGTGTATCAGTAAAGACTGGTATGGGAAAACTGAATTATTTCTTTTTTTCAATTGATCCTAGAGTATTAATCTACAGCCAGACATCATGAGACATAAAATTTTGTATGCAGGTGCCTGGAATTTAGATATTTTCTTTCTGTCCTCCCTCAGGTACCCAAAATGTAGTGAGTAACCCTTCTCATCTCATTAGAATACCCTGTAGTACTTCTTCCTTTTCTGCCAGAAAAGCAAACAAACAAAACATTGCACTCAGTATTTTCCTGCATTTTCATTAGCCTTCTTTATGATAATTTTGTTTCCCCATGGGCTTGCATTTTCATAGTGATACCCCAGTGTACATGCCTGGCCAGGTTGAAACCAGAGCCTATAGCTACCTGTAGACCAAGTTATATCTCTCGGGGCTAATAGAGTCTAAAGTGAAGCAAATATGTGCTATAAAAGTGTAATAAACTGCAAGCCTTGCACTGTGTTTCTTTAATAACAGAATGTCAACATCAATATACATGGGCAAATATAAATGTTGGAGTTCTTGAGGCAGTGTTTATTGCCATCTTTGAGTGTTCTTGTTAATTTCTTAGTCAAAAAATATGTGTAAAGCATGCGATATTTGTCCCCATAATCATAACAACAACATCTCTCTATAATATATAACTTTACATCAAAATCAACCTGTACATGCGCATTTTTCTTTAATATTTCTGTTGAAGGAAAGGGTAGTTATACGGTACATACACCTAAAAGTCTTGTCTGCTGTTATCATAAGGCTCTTCTAAGGAGCTAGCTCTAGCCTCTGGCCTGTTCTTGCTTTTCTGGCCACCTACATCAATAAGATTGTTTTCTAGAACATCCCTATTTGTCACAGCTATCCTCTGTCTTCTTCTTTTCCAGGTGTTTCTTTGTCAGGGAATTGTTTAACCTTTATCATAGCAACATTAATTCTTTTCCTCATAAGGGCTCTACTGCTTATCCCGTATACCCCAGATATACCTTCAGAGAAGAAACTATTAGAAAGCACAGCTGGGGATCAGGAAGCCATGTATTGCCGGCCAAGATTTTTTTTTCCTACAGGTGATTAGAGCTAACAATATGACCGAAAATGTCCTTTCTATAAGACAATTTAAAAGAAACATTTATTTTTGAGCCTCAACTGAGAGAACTGGAGCAGAAAAGATGAAGTGGCTAGTTTTCATGCCAAATCAAGATGATCTATCGCTGAGTCAATAATAGACTTGCTGGTATGTAACATATGTGCCCAAGGCATTCTCTGACCCATAAGCAAAGTTTTAGTCCGGTCTATTACTCTTACAATAAAGCTAGACATGAAGTTTGTTGAAATTATACAACTGAACTGTTTAGAATAGGAAGTGACCTTATAAATCAGCCATTATAATCTGTGTTCGAGATACAAAGATTTAATATATTTACCGGTGATGACCACCTAACATTGACTAAATAGAGCCTAGGTAAATGAAAAAAGCAACCATTTGAGATTTAATATAGTATTTGTTTTAATTTTTGTAATGTTTTAGTGTATAAAATGTATAATTAATATTAGCATGTAAACATGTTTTTTTCTCTGTAATCTTACAGCTTTAGTAAGAATTCTTTTATCTTTAAGAAAAAGTTATAATTGACAGTATACGTTTTTGTTTTGTTTTGTTAATCTTCATCTGAGGATATTTTTACATTTATTTTATTTTAGAGAGAGACAGAGAGAGAGAAACATTGATGTGAGAGATACATCAATTGGTTGACTACCTACCTCATGTACCCTTACCAGAGCTGGAATTGATCCTGCAACCAAGGTACGTGCCCTTGACGAAAATCAAACCTGGGATCCTTCAGTCCATAGGCTGATGCTCTATCCACTGAGCAAAGTGGGCCAGGTGACAATATATGTTATAATTGGTGTATTTTATTCCTATAATCATGGTGCCTTGTACTATGAATACAGGTGATACAGGTTTACAGTGTTAAATTGAATTTAATATTTTTTGTCTCTAAATTTCATAACCAAAGGCTTTAGTTTCCCAAATGGTAACTATTTCTAATTGTTGAAACACACAATTAGTTATAAGACATTTGAAAACTCATTAGTCTCTGGGAAAAGGAAATATATATCCTACACTTTGCACTATAATTTCAAGGCACAATGTAATTTAATCCATAAGCAAATAGCAATTGAAAACTCACTATATTCAAGATATTACTTAGTTGTATGGCACTGAAAATTTCCAAAGATTATTAAAATACAATCAACATGGACACAGGTTTGACAAAGTCCACTCAAAGGCCAATGACTCTTTAATAAAAGCTATTTTTTCAACTATTTGATATGAGCTAACACTTCTTGGTCCCCTTCAAACATATCTAGGATGGCAATGGAGGTCATGATAGTGCATTTTCTAGATCCATAGTACCAGAATGGTAATTTCTTTAGTGGGAATTGGAGAATTTGGCTGGAATGTTTCAGGTGGAATCTCTATGGGGAGTCAGAGTAGGCCATTGTAGTCATAGGGTTGGTTTGGGCTGAGGATCATGGATACATTACCAGTGCTCACCAATACGCGGTGTGTTTCTCCTTTCAGGAAGCACAGTAGGCTATGCTACCCAGGCCTCTTGTACTCAGGTAGAACCTAGTTCTTCCTAAAGAATTTTGAATAAAGATGATATGCATGCCTTCTTTCTCTTTTCTTGCTAACATGATGATGGCACCAGGCAATGTGATAATCATAGAGTCTTTGTATGATTTATTTTACTTAGTGGCAGGTTTCTCTTCCAAACAATAGCTAGAGAACATTCATACCCCAGGAACAGGACAAGGAATGGGTAGGCAGAGAGGGGTGGAGGTGGACAAAGGGGATGGGGCAGGAAGGGGGACTCGTATAATATTGTCAACATTAAAAAAATTTTAATAATAAAAAATAAAATTTAGGGAAGTTGCCACTTTTACAATATTATAAGGAGAAAAAAAGAGTTGTTCAGATGACAAATGATAATAATATTCGGTGTCATTAAACATTACAGACACAAACATTAACATGCCATGACATACCTATTAGACTTTCCCAGAAAAAAGCACACTCTACGTAGTGTCTCAGTATTATCTGTATTCTTCCCAGCAAGGTGGCTTCCGAAAGGAAGACTTTTTAAATTGTGGCTCTGTCCTTTAAGTGAGCATGTTCCAGCAAACTAAGCAAAAGTTGGGCCATTTTGGAGGCAGATTTGGAAATTCCATAGGGTCACCACCACTGCAGTATATTAGTGAAAGTGGTCCCAAGCCCAAATGTATTCAAGGGGAGGTGAGTTAGACTCCACACATTGATGAGAAAGTGGCCAGAACACACCGTAAAAGAGCCTGTGGGACCAGAGCCACTGCTGCATCAATCTTTGGAAACTGTACTCTTTACAACATTGGATCCAGGTATTCATAGAGTCTCTAGAATTTCCCCACAAATCACTCTTCCTTGTAAGGGGTAAAACAAGTGCCTTTAAATAATGACAATGAAGAAAATGAGGAGTAATGAAAATGCCAGGCTCACCTATGTATCCAAATCACAGTTAACCTAGAAAAGAGTGCCCCCTCCTAATTATGTAAAGATGAAAAGCCATTCTCCCAGGATCATGATGTTAATGAGGGTAAGATCTTCTCATAGATCAGACCTTCAAACCTCAGAGGGAAGGTAGGGGAGGGTGGGAGTAAGAGGGAGAGATCAACCGAAGGACTTGTATGCATGCATATAAATCTAATCAATAGACACAGAGAATAGGGGGGTGAGGGCATGAGTTGGGGGGATATGGGTAATGGGGGGATAAAGACACATATGTAATACCTTAATCAATAAAGAAATTTTTAAAAATCTCTTATTCAGAGCTGGTGATTGAAGCTTGTTTTTACAGATGTGCACCAATTTAAAGAAGCTATCTTATAGTTTGAGCCGGCATGTTCTCATCGGCATCATGACTGAAGTGTGTCCTTATTGCAAGGCTCTGAAATTTAATGGAGAAACGAAAGGAATGTGTTGCCCCGCCGGAAAAATTAAACTGCCTCAACTTGGAGAACCGCCAGAGCCATTAAAAACTTTGCTTTCCAGATATGCCACCGAATCAAAGCATTTCCTATCTAACACCAGGAAATACAACTCATGCTTCCAAATGACGTCGTTCGGCGCAGAAATCGTAACATCTCAATTCATGCCAGCTTTCAAAGTGAAAAGACAGACAAATTTATCATAAAGCCGGCTCCCTGCTTCCGTTCCCAGATGGTCAACGTAAATTCCTACAACTGTATTTCATCAGTGATGGCAATGATGAATTGAATGCACGCTGCGAATTTCTACCGGCATAAAAAGGTCCATCGTTTCCCAACTGCAAGAGCTCCTTCACGAAAAAAACAATTTAGTGCGTTTGTTCAAAACAGCAATTGACATGATGCCTTCTGATACACACAAGATTGTTATTCATGCTGACAAAATGCCTGCTGGAGAACATGTGCGAAGATTCCATGCTTTAACTATAGGTCATCAGCTGGGCTGTACCGGAACGCAAGGCGATTGTGATCGCGTGATTGCTGAGCGCGGAGTCGTGTTTGACGCTGATCTGCCGTTTCTCGTTGACGTCTTTCAGCCACTCTCAGCCTGTCGCGTTCATTCTGTTGAGAACCAAGCAGATCTGAAGCTGCAGAACGCGATCGCCATGCTCGCAACCGTGCATCCTCAAGTCTGGCTGCACGTCGCTCTGCTGCTTCCTCCGCACGCATTTGAGCCATTCTTTGTTTCGCTGATGCCCGTTCTTCCTCAGTTTGATTTGCAATTACTCGTCGCACTGCTTCCGCTCCGCGAGTACCACGACCTAGGTTTGATCTTCTGCGAGGCATTGTTTGGATGAACTAAAGCAGATCGAACTATACTCACGAAATGAACGCTGTGGTAAACGACACAGCTCAATTCCAACGCAATGTCACACGAAATAATTAAATCTAAATGAAAATAAATCGAAATCTATGAAAAGTCAATTTAACAATGCAATCGGAAACATTGAAATGGAATCGCAAAGTATTTAGTATAGCGTGTGTTGCTTTTACATTCAAAAGATGGTGCTGTTTTTCAAGAAAAAGCATGTTTTTACATGTCCCAGGTGTGACATCTATATAATAGTAGGTATAAGGTATATACAAACACGCGCGTATTCGAATGCAATGTTGTGTCAAATTTTCAAAGCAATCGGTAAAGAACTTTCGGAGATTTAAAATTTTGAACAAATGAACATTTACATTTTTATTTATATAAAATAAATAATAAAGAAGAAAAATAAATAAATAAAGAAGCTATCTTAAAATTCCAAAGCTGACTCCCTATAAATTCCCATTCTCTCATTCCTAATACCACACTATTTTCTCCTTATGGTATTATAGTGTAATATATTACTGCCTCTTCCTTTGGACTTACAATGTTCTCTCTTTACTTGAGACAAGCATGCAGTCATTTTCTTCCCTCTTGTCACCAGTGTATTTAGTCACTTTACTTGTTTAGATAACTTCTGTTTTCCTTTTTATTGCCCTGTTTTCGAATGGCTTCCACATCACAGTCACTATAGGATAATATAGGGTGCAGGCTCCTAAGTAAACAGTTGTCTTCAGATTGCCAACCAGAATATTTTTCATCTCTGAAGGAGAAAGAAGTACAGTAACGTCTTAGGATCTCTCTCAAGAAAGTGAAAAGTGGCAAATAGGCCTGCTTATTTGCTACATTTTTAAACCCTGAGTTACACTGTGATTGTGTCAGTACTCAGAAAAGGATCCTGTTCTATCTTATATGTTAATCAAAATATTAATTCCTTTTTATGCCAATAGAATTTTAAGAGCTTATTTTATAGTCGAGGCATCAAAATAAAATATATATTTTTAGTAATTTTTTCTTTCCACTGAATAGGGTTACTATTGTCATTTATAGGTATATACTGAATTTGCAAACCAAAGTCAAAACAGATTACAAACATAATAAATGACATTTGAAAGTTGAAGTTAATGTATTACAGAAAGGTAAAATTATGTATGACTAAAATGCAAGTTTAGTTCTATACTTTGTGGTGGTGACTAAAGAGGTGAAGAGATAAGAAATATGATATCCCATTTCATTAAATCTGAGTGATATAATATCTGTCTAGGATATTCAAAAACGCATGTCTTTAAATGTCATTATATAGAAAGATTTGGTGATAGATGGAACATGGGATCTGAGGAAAAAAAATGGGTACAGTACTATTTACTTCTTTAATTGGAATAATCAATGTGAACCCAATTCCTTTATAAAATATTTTCCAACAGTTTTCATTTTATGTATGCTGAACAATAGGAGAGTACTCTTGCTCTCATTTCCATGTTCATCCTCGGTGTTTTCATTATGTCTCTTATTGTACTTTCCCCACAAGGACACCTTGAATGTCACTGATCTTCCATGTCCCTAGGATTCAAAAAAGAGTCCAGTTGGGTCTGGTAACACTGTTGTTGTTATAAAACATGGATATTACAAAAGATGATCGTGTATTATAAAAAAGTTAGCTTGAATGACTCTCATTATTCAATAGTTGAATATGTCACGAGACTATGATTCTCTAGTGATATTCAAAGGAGAAAAGTCAATGTAAAAATGTTAAAAATATTTTTGAAGACGCATAACTAAATTGGGATGCATTTATAATATAAAAATTATTAGAGAGGGACAAAGTAGTTAAATGTTTATTTTCTGTTTTAATAATATATTGGCTTGCAAAACATGAACATAAATACCATATATGTAGCAGGGTCAGTTTAATGGGCTTGTGACTACCGTAGTTGTACAGAACCCCAAGCATTTATAGGTTTTCTGTGCTTGGTGTAAGGATCTGATGTCATCATCTATAAATGCTTAATAATTTTATCTTTGAAATTGAAAGCAAAGTGTGATGTGTGTGAGCAGATGAAATGTACACAATATCCATGTATGAGTTCCTTGATGCTCCATTTGCATAGCCAATGAGCCCAGGATTCTGATGGTAGTTTAGTGAGATCCAAAGTGAGCACAAGGTAAACCTGTTATGATAGCTTGCCTTGTATTTTCTTTGTCTTGCTGAACAAACATGTATTGGGGGCTATGGAGATTCTGTGCTCATTTCAACAGCTATGACTGAATAAAGGCCAGAGACAACCTAAAAGGTTGCACAGATGAACTTTAAATTTTTGACAACCACTGTCTTTGTATGCTAATAAAAAGATTGATTTCTTAGGCCAATAGAATTTTAAGAGCTTGGTATAGAGTGTAGGGGGTCTATTATATGAATTATTACTGATATATATATATATTAGAAGTAAGAAAAAATAGAACAGCCCATATTTGTTTTGTTTTTTTCCTTTCAGTACATCCATACCCATCAGTAAGCCTAAGGTAGAGATTTCTGGTAGCATATGCATTGCCAAGAGGTGCAATAGAAATTGTTGAGTTAGATTTGTGCAGTGTTTCTATTTTTTTTCTGTCAAGAGTGAAATGCATATGCATGTATGAGCCAAAAAGTATAAAGTATCTGCATTTAAAACAGGCTTTTCAAAATGTAAGAATGAATAGTAAAAGCCAAGCTAATAATTTTAATTTTTTCTTTATGTAAAACAGCACTATAACAACAAAAACACACACCATGGTAAGTATTTTGAGACCAATGAGGAAGAAAGGGAAAAGCTGTGTAATTTAGTGCCTTGAAAGGCATTCTTCTTCTGCTTTTTTGAACAAGAGGTCCAATATTTTACTTTTTCACTGTGTCCTACAAATTATGCAGTTGGAACAGCATGCAATGAAATATAAAGATTAAAATACATTGTGATTAAATATGGTCTATTTAAGCAGTATATTACTTAATACCCAAAAATTAGTTGTGGTATTTCACAATATAAAGAAACTTTAAAAATATACTATTATTTCACTATATGCAAAAAGTTCATGTGAAAAATGAAACTCTCACTTTTTGGTATATTAGAAAGAGAGGGAAACTTTCTCAAACTGATAAAGAACATTCATGAAAAAAACAAACACTAAAACTAAGATTATATTCAATACTAAAAACTGATTTATTTTGAACTCAGGAACAAACCAAGGATACCTATTTCATTATCCATCAATTTAGTCATGTTATAGTACTCCATATTTTTAATATTTGAGACTTTAAATGTCTCAAATTTTAGTATTGGCTAGTTTAGTCACACCTCAATATGCTATTTACAGGATTTTTTAAAAAACTATTTATTTATTTATTTATTTATTTATTTATTTATTTATTTATTTATATCTTTACTAGAAGCCCGGTGCACAAAATTCATGCATGGAGGGGTCCCCTCAGCCCAGCCTGCACCCTCTCCAATCTGGGACCCCTTGGGGGATGTCTGAGTGCCAGTTTAGGCCCAATTCCTGTGATCGGGCCTAAACTGGCAGTCATACATCCCTCTCACAATCCTGGACCGCTGGCTGCTAATCTCTCACCTGCCTGCCTGCCTGGTCGCCTCTAACCGCACTCTGCTGCCGGCCTGGTCATCCCCAACTGCCCCCCTCTGCCAGCCTCTTTGCCTTTAACTTCCCCCCCTGCCAGTCTGGTTGCCCCCAACTGTCCCGCCTCTGCCAGCCTGGTCACCCCTAACTCCCCCCCCCCCCACCGTCTTGGTTGCCCCACGTAGCCTGCTTGTTCAGTTATTTGGCTCTCCCTCACTAACCCCCCTGCTGCCCTCTTGTGAGGGTGTGAGGGTCAATTTGCATATTACCTCTTTATTATATAGGATTGTTGAAAGTTTTACTTAAGTCCCCCTTTTTCTTCTAAGAAATTTATGATCAAGTTGTCAGTCTTCCCTCATTTTATAGTTTATATTCTCTTAATAAAAACAAGGATTTGCTTATTTACTTCATTTAGACAAGTGAATTTGTTGGAATTTCTCTTGGAAATGTGACTTCTCATCCCCCAAATTTTTTATAAATATATATATTTTTAATTTATTTCAGAGAGGAAGGGAGAAGGAGAGTTAGAAACATCAATGATGAAAGAGAATAATTGATTGGCTGTGTCCTGCACACCCCCACCCTGAGGATGAAACCCACAACTGTGCCCTGACCAGTAATTAAACTGTGACCTTCTGGTTCATAGATTGATGCTCAATCACTGAGCCACACTGGCCACGTGTCCCCAAGTAATTCAAACTGAGAACTTACCTTGGATATCTTAGGACAATATAAAATAAAACATTTTAGGAATCAATACTGTCATTATTACAAATAACTTTGTATTTGCAGTATTGTTAAGGTAAAATAAAGAATTTCGTTAAAGTAGTGGCATTTGGTTTTGTTTCTAGATATCAAATACATACCCAAAAATTAGCATGTGGAAGAAATGGAAACACTTTTCTTATAAATATAAATTATTCAGCAGCTAACAAAATATACCTTTGATGTAATTGTCAGCAGTTTATATACTATACTAAATTTTGAATATAATTTCTGAGCTAGAAATCATAAGGAATAAAGAATACCTATGAATAATGAAAAACAAACCTGCACACATGAGTTATGGTTCAAACCTGTCATGTTAATAAAAGGTGACAGGAGCATATTATGCTGCTAGATGAAGTTTCAGCCTTTAATACATGATTTGATTTCATTGAGATCCATGGAGATAAACTGAAATATTTAGTGACAGTCCTTTTTTTAAAAACCATCTTCTCCTCAGAAGCAGATCCAAGAATGCAGTTTTATAATTACACCTGGCACCTTAATAAAAATTCTGAATTTGCACAATTGAATCAGTTTTCAGTTCCTTATCTATCAAAATTAGTAATTTATATACCTAGATAAACAAAATCTCTAACAAATACATAAATAACGTTTTGGTTATAAAGGATATGAGCATAGCATTGAAAAAAAGTAGAACAACCATTTTAACATGTACCACCTCCAGTACAAATGGAGTTAATATTCTGTCAATATGTCCATTTTACTGTACTTATAATACTGTACTTACAAAGGATCAATCAAGCAGAAGCATACCATTGTAGTTTAATTATTTCACTATTTTTAACAAGCAGTTGTTTGTTATTTCAACTCTTCATACTTCAGTATAATTTTAATTTATATTTGTATTCACATCTAAAATTATGTCCTCAATGTCCCCAGAAAAATAAAATGAGGTGGTTGACAATATATAAAACTGTTCCAGGGAAATACTTCTTCATTTTCAATATTTAAAATGATTATTTAGGATTCCATGTATCAGGGCAAAGACCCCCTTTCTTCGAATTTGTGTGTTGTATATTATTGAAGATAATAAAATTTACAGAATACACTGCATAATAGAAAAAGTTGGCTCCAATAGCATATAAATATTACTCCACTCATAGAAGTCAACATTTTCCTTCACTCATTCTATTCTAATGTGTACCTACAAAATAGTCAGCAGGGTTATTTTTCTCTTCCAGTAATAAATTTATTTTTAAAATTTCCTCATGATTTTACCAGTTTCCTTGGAAAATATTCCATTTCAGCTTTTTGTGATACTGGAGACACCATGATTCACAAAGTTGTCAGATATGCTCAGGGAATGGATGAGTATATTCCCGCAGAGAAGGAAGGATATCCTGTAAATGAGGAAAACATATGGCACATTATAAAAGTAATTAAAATCAGTTTTGCATGACTAGATTCCTGGTAAACTTAATTGCAATACCTGGGGTATAAAAGACATAATACTTTCTTAGTGGAATTGAGGAGCTAGTCATGTGAGCTTACACTAGGAGATCTCACACATTCTTGGTGCTTCAAGTATCATGCATGTGCTGTTACCTGGGTCAACCTTGTTACCGATTTCATACTCCATTACAAATCAAATAGAACATGTTGGAAATTATACCATAATTTACTTCATAACTCAACCACTGTTCTTCATTTTTTTGTTCATTAGGTTACTATGTGGTTGGTATTTCAAATAACAAAATTACAGGCATCCTCAGTCTCTGTTTCTCACATCTCTTATGTCCATTCTTTCAGTTTCTTGAGGTTTTTCATCTGGAATTGAGCAGCGATTTAAAAAATAGGGAATTAATCAATTTGTTATTTGTGATGTTTGTAGTATAATTAAAGCCAGCTTTAGGCCAAGTATACATTTTGGTGAACCCAGGATTGGCAGGGAGATAATACAAAGGGATTTTAAAATTTATTTAATTTATTTTGGATTGGTTTCAGGTAAACAGCTTAGTGGCTATACTTTAGATAGTGTCCCCTGCCCTGATATTTCCAGCACCCCAACTGGCACCAGACATATTATTGACTGTATTTCCTATGCTTTACTTCCTTCCTTGTGACTATTTTGTAACGACCAATTTGTGCTTCTTAGTCCCTTCTCCTCTTTCACTCAGTGCCCCAACACCCTCCCCTCTGGCAACCACCAGATCTCTCTCTGTATCTTTGAGTCTGTTTCAATTCTGTTCATTTATTTTATTGTTCTTTAGATTCCACAGATAAATAAAGTCATACGGTAATTGTCTTTATCTGACTGACTTATTTCACTGAGCATAGTACCCTCTAGCTCCAGCCATGCTGTTGCAAATGATAGGATTTTGTTCTTTTCTATGGCCAAGTAATATCCCATTGTATATATGCATGACATCTTTTTTTATCCACTCGTCTATTGATGGGCACAAAGCGATCTTGACCTTTGATTTACCCCAAGCTCTCTGTAAGTACCCTGGTGTATGAGATCTGTTAGCACTTGCTTGCACCTGAGTAGGCTAACCTGCAGACAGTTTCAGAAACAATTGGGAGGGACTAAGAAAATGTAAAATACTCATGGTAATGAAAAATGAATCATCTTATAGGACCCCAATAGGCAGTTTCTTTGATCCACTGGGAATTGAAAGGCAGGAAAATACTACTGAGATACATTTTTATGCATCCAGCTATGTGCTAATAGTGAGCTGTATAATCACTACTTATACAATAACATATATTTTGATTCCTTCTTATGCTACTCTATAATCACTTTCACCTTTGTAACAACCATTCACTAAATATATGAAACTGTCTGAGTTATTTTATTTTTCATCCAGTTTGTTGATTAAATACTACAATTAAATAAAAGCAATTATTTTGATGCCAAGAACACATTGGATACTCTTGTACAAGTGTCTTCTTGCATTGTTTTCATTAATTATTTTTATAAGATGTAATATTTGGCCAAGCAAATTCATTTTTTAATTTATCAACACAATTTGGAAACAGTGGTGGCATGAATAACACTTAAAACAATGCTTTACCCTCAGATTAGCAGACTACATTTCCAAAAAAAATATCTCTGGTTTATTGTGGGGTTTTTTTAGAACTTTGCCACTCGATCATCAAAAGGCAGAATGTATGTACCTTCCTTTTGTGGTATGGCAAAAGTGATAAAATGTGATTTCTGAGGCTAAACAACAATATAATTTTCCTGTTTCTCAGGATGCTCCCTTTTGGAACCCAGCCTCTATGCTGTGAGGAAGCCTGGCAGCCACAGGAGGTGTTCCTCTGAGGGCCCTCTCCTGAGGTCCTCACTTAGAGCTATATATAACACCAAACCATCAGACATGTGAGTGAGTACACATTCAAATAATTCCATAACCCAGCTGCCCTTTGAGCCAGCTTAGGTGATGCCACACAGCAGGCTTTTCCCACCAATCTGTGCCGAAAGTGTAGATCCATGATGTAATAAAAGATTATCATTGACTTAAGACACTACATTGAATAGTGATTTGTTATAAAGGGGTAGACAGCCCACTTAAAGAGTAACATTTTGATATTCTGTGCCTCCTGCACTCTTGTATTTCCACCTAAGGTTTAGATAACACATACCTTACTGAAATCAATTTTATGGTTATTCCAAATTTTTGTTGTCTTACATCATTTTGTAGTTCTCTCTCTCATTATCACAACTATTTAAAAAAGTAATCCAAATCACAGTTTAACAAACATTACTAGGGTTGTTGTTTCTGTGCGTTTGTGGTTTTTTTTTTTTTTTGTTTTCTTTTGTTTTTCTTTTGTGGTAAGGCAGACTGCTAAAGAAATATTTTAACTTGAGAAGGAGTATAATGTTCCATAGATTTCTTTGTATGCGTTGATGTACTTTGATAAGAAACTTAAAATATTAGAGACAGGTAATAGGAAGGACATTTAAACAGCATACAACAGGTTCTCAGATAACATTGTCTCATTCACTATTGTTTTGTTTTAACATTAATGAGAAGAAGAAAAAATGCTGCCAGATGGGACCCCTGTCTGTGTGGAGTTTGAAGTTCCTCCCCATGTCTCTGTGAGCTTTCCCCAAGCACTCCAGTCTCTTCCTGTGCCTCAAAGATGTGCACGTGATATAAATTAGTGTGTCCACATTGTCTCAGTCTGAGCATAGGTGCGGGTGAGTGGCGGGTGAGTGGCTCTGTGATTGAAAGGTGTCCTGTCCAGGCTTGGTCCCTGCCTTGCTTCCAGGATAGGTTCTGGCCAGTATCTTACTTGTTTTAATTAATTGTTCTTCATTGTATGCATAACTCACATTAATTAAAATGTTGATTATTAGAAGTGTTTTGGGTCTTCATTTAGAAATTTGGTGATGTGTTTGTGACCAAAGTTATGCTGTTGAAACTTAACTCCTACTTATATTAATTATCCTGTGGGAATATTGGATTCATTATAAGTCCTCTTGCTTAAAACTGCAGTTTCCAAGAAACTATTCATGAGAACTTACTGTATATTTATGTTCCTTGGCAAATAGCAAATCATGATTCAAAATATTGGCAATATCACTTGATAGATTCTTACATTTTTGTCTGTTACAATCCATTTTTACTACATGTGTTTATCCCAAAATTGGGATAGAATTTGAATCCACTCTTGATTAAAATATATCCCAATCTTCATGAAAACTCTCAGTGTTAATGTGTGATTTATCTTGGGAGTATGGAGAGCATATTTGCAAATATGGCTTGTGGCAATTGGCTTTAGTGTTCCAGAAATTGCAAGGTGGTTATAGAGTTTTACTGCTTTCCATTATACACAATTTAACCCTCATCATCTACTACTTCAGAGGTTGGCAAGCTTTCTCTATAAAGGGTCAGGTAGCAAATACTTTCAGTTTTGCAGGGTGTTGTGTCTGTTGCAATGACTCAACTCTACATTACAACATAAAAACAGTCATACCCAGTACATAACCTAAAGGGTCTGGCTGTGTCCCAGTAAAACATTATTAACAAAAACAGGTGGCAGACTCGATTTGATCCATGGGCAATAGTTTGCTTAACCCTCTATTAGAGTAGCAACACTGTAGAAATGTCTGTTTTTTAGTATTTGGAATCTCAACTAACCCTGCATTCATCTATTATGGAAGCATTCTTCTTTCTTTAAAAATAAATATATTAATCATTATATTTTAAAAGGTCCTAATAAGTTGGAAATTACATAATCAAAAGTTTTTCAAGGACAACATGCCGGATGTTGGGGTGATTTAATGCCGGTTGTCTTGATATGGCATCTAGAAGGGTTCAGGAATCTGGAGAAAGGGCTGTGCATAGATTAAATAAGAGTCCAGAGATGAAACATAATTTTTAAAGGCATATGGGGGTCAGAGAAGCTGGCTGAAGAAATCAAGTTCTCCTTGTCTCAGGACCCCTTGCTTTTTATTAACACAAATTGTCCTAAGGCAAGGTGGAGATATACACTTCAAAGGGTATGGTTTTGTACAGAAGCATTGTCAGATTGGGAAATTGCCTTTGGCTGTTCAGGTGTTTGGCCTACAGGAGGCAATAACAAGTAGATTAAGATGCCCTGAGCTGTCTGGCAGCAAACAATCAACTTAATGCATCCTTTTCAAGTTTGGGGAAATGCCTTTAGCCATTCCAGCAGATGATAACATATGTGACTCAGCCCTTGCTGAGTCCCCAATTTCTATCAACCTTTCGATGAAACTCTTGCAATTATGACATGCTGGAATTGGCACCTACTATCTCACCCTTTCTGATTTTTTAAAATTTAACAAGAATGTATGTTTTAAGATTTTTAAATTCAATGGAAAGGACAGAGTTCTATCAAGTCCCTTTAAATTACTGTCAGGCAGTAAAGGAATCAGCCTGTAGTCACTTTCTTTCTGGACCAACAGTTCTTTGAGTCCCAATTTCAGTGTCCAACAGTTTTTTATGTGTACATGTCAGCAACTATATTTCAGTTCTGGATGGTACATAAGTGGTGGCAATGCAGGTCCGACCTTCCCTGGGTTGGTCCTGGGCAACCTGCGGCAATGCACAGCTGATGACTGCTAGTATGGCAAGGCATCTTCACTACCTTCATTTATGAACTGTTTCTCCTCTGTTCTTGGGAGCCACTTTTTCTGTGGCTGGAGCAGTCTGGTCAGTACTTCTCTGGGATCCATTGTTGTAGGAATCCACATGGGCTTGGAGGAGTTTTATGGAAATATACAAATATATTCTCAACCAAAGGTTAATAAAGGAATCTTTTCTATAAATTAGCCTTGGGATTCTTTTTCATTTTTTGAAAATTGCCCAAACAATTTTCCTTTGGCTTAGTTTGACACCATGTGTGTTTTCATGGGTGTCTTGCTATCAGTATTATAAATGAAAATTAATTTTCAAAGTAAAAAATTTAAAGCAATTAAGGATTGATGTAATTTTCTTACAGGATATTTTTCCACTATTCCCCCTTTTTGTATTTAAATATTATTAGGAGGCTTTTGTTAATCTTACAATGCAGTCTTGATAGTTTTTAATTTCAATTTCCTGCATAGAAATATGGCTGCTTAAATTCATTGCATGTTAAGCAATTTTACTATGAGATGAACCATCAGATAAAATTAGTTAATACTTCAGGAACAGTTTCCTGCCCAGTACAATTAAGTTTTTTTTTGAATATTCACTTATTTTCATTAGCCAATTTAAATTAATCTGAAATAAAGTTTATTTTTAAACTTCATTTTTCCTAGGTTATGGACAGTAAATTACATTAATTAAATTTTGCTAATAGTCTTTCAGTAATTTTACATAAACTTTGTCAGAGAGGCAAAAACACAAATTATTTACTTTTTTTTTTGAGGCCAAATATGTTAACTTTTAATTACAGTTCTTAAGATGTTTGAAGGAAACCTCTCTATTTCCTTCTAGAGTAATTTCCAGGCCAGATTTTAGAGTTTCTCTTAAAAGTTTGGTCTTTCTTTTTTACACCTACAGGGCTACTGCTTGAATACGGAGTCATGTGGTGGAATAGCTATATTACAATGAGTCATTACATTAAGTTGACTACTATTTATTGTCAGATTTGGTACTTTAACAACAATATTTAGTTTACCCTGTAAATATTAGTGGAAGAGATTTCAAAACTTTAAAATTTCTCCTTTTTATTAAGCTTAGAATTTTATTTTTAATGAGTATCCCCTTTGGCTTTTTGCATATACAGAGGGATTATGGGAAGCCTTCAGTAACTTTTTTTTTTTTTACTCTACTAGGATTAAATTGCTTACAAAGATATTGGCTTCTCATATAACTTAATTTATATGGGACCTTTATCATATTTTAAAAAGCTAATTTATTAAGTAATTAAAGTCGGTATTTTTATTAAAAAAGCAGTTAGTAAATCTAGTAAACTTTTATGTCTGATTCACAAGGCACAAATGCTCTCCAGCCTAGTTAAAATGCAGGCAGCTAGAGGCTTTTGTGACTAAAATTGCATCTTAAAATGGATTTTAAGAAATATTTTGTCACTTTATTTTGCCCTCTATGGACGCCAAAACTTTCATAACATTTAAAATATACGTATATAAGTAAAATATAATTATTAATTTTTATTTGATAAAGTTTTCCATGTGATCTTAAGTAAGTTAGATTGGCTAAATTTAAAGTATTTCCTTTAAGAAGAGAGAACAAACTCTTTGAATCACTCTGGGCCCTTGGAGTTTTCCAAGAATCATCTCTTGAATAAAGCGTTGAAATTAAACTTAGAAAGACCATCAAATATATATATGATTTAAAGATTATATATTTTTTATAATTATCTTATAAGATATCAATTAAATTTAAACTGGTTTCAGTATTAAAAATTTAAGCTGGGATCACAGAATTAATCCTTCTTATTTTATTAGACCAATAAGCAACATATTTTAAATTCCTAATTATTTCAGAGAAAACACAAAAATCATTATTTCAAAAATAAATTTCTGTACTTTAGGCATTTAGTTACCACAACTATATAATTTCTCTCAATTTTATTTGAACCTTTAGAGCTGGCAAGTCAAATATTTAGCATTTCAGAAATTAGTATATTTTTAAGAATAAATTTCAAAAATACAAGACATAAACAATTAATAGATTCAATTCTGCCCTCTAGATTTCATACTAGGCATACTCAGATTAATATTTCAGTATTATGTCATTTCAAAATACCTAGATATTTAATACATGTTATTATTTATATAATTAAGCAAACTGCCAAAATTTTAAAGTTCCAAAACCACGTTTCTGAATGGTGAAAAAGGCTTGGTCTATTCAAATGTAAATTACCACATTTTCCTTAGAAGTTGCTGCATGAAGCCTTGGCCTACCTGCTTAAATAACAAAGGGTATAGTTAGTTTTTAACTGGGCTACGTAGATTTTTTATTATTAATATATTTTTATCTACATCTCAACAATTTTTGATATTCAAATCCAATTATAATTATTTTAAGGTATTTTCTTTGGCAAATTTTTGTAACAGAGACAATTTACTGATTTTCTTGGCGGCCTTAAAGTTAAATTTTTAACCTGGTTCATCAGCCTTTCTTTACTATGGAAATACCAGTCTTGTTGCTTAAACCAGCTTGTATTTTTTCCTGGGTCAAATCTGCCATCTTTCTTAGGAAAAAACATTTTGAATTTGATTCTGTACCATGGCAGAGAGTCAAGCTCAGCTAAAAACTCTATCAAAGTGTCCAAAAATCAGACAGTTGCGCGCATTTGTTTTAAGGTAGCTTCTCTCTTTACACGTGCACAGAAATCCCAACACATTTCTGAATTTTGTAAATCTTTTCATGGCAAGGAGACTTTAAATTAGCATACTTGGGGAGGGTGGGCATCCATATTGCATCGCCACGTGTCTCCCTTCCCCCACCTTCTGCTTGCTTTGGGGGAGGATTCAGCAATTGACCTGGCCGCGTTTCTTTTCCCAATTAAAGGCATGCTTAATAGATAAAGGCACATTTCAATTTTTTTCTCTTTTGCTTCCCAAAGTAATAACTAGCACCCAAGGTAACCTTAGCCAAATTTTGGTTTTCCCAACGAGTTCTTCTATAATTTTTTTAAAAAAGCTTTAAGTAGTCTTTTTGCGGGAGAGCTGATAGCTCTGCCCTCTCCAGACACCTTTGAATATCTCCCCACCAGAGGTAGATTCGGCAGCGGGGTTTTATTTCTTGTTACAGATTTTTTATTCCAAATATTAATTAGGATTTAATTTGAACAAGAAACCACATTTTTTAAAAAGTACCTTTTATATTCCAATTTGTGTATAATATTGCCTTTTAACCAAATTCTTCCCCATTATAATCTGACTTATACAAAAAGTATCACCCAAGCACTTGCGGATCCATGGGCTTCTGCATGGGCTCTATGCACAGTTAATCTTACCACCATCACTGGTGCTGTTTGATCCGCTCAGGCAAATACTTCATCTCCAAATTGTCCATATTTTGGGCGCCAATTAATGCTGGACATTTGGTGCAATTTAAAGCCGGTAGTCTTGATCTGGCATCTAGAAGGGTTCAGGAATCTGGAGAAAGGGCTGTGTGTAGATTAAATAAGAGTCCAGAGATGAAACATAATTTTTAAAGGCATATGGGGGGGGGGGGGCAGAGGAGCCTAGCTGAAGAAATCAAGTTCTCCTTGTCTCAGGACCCCTTGCTTTTTATTAACACAAATTGTCCTAAGGCAAGGTGGAGATATACACTTCAAAGGGTATGGTTTTGTACAGAAGCATTGTCAGATTGGGAAATTGCCTTTGGCTGTTCAGGTGTTTGGCCAACAGGAGTCAATACCATGTAGATTAAGATGCTCTGAGCTGTCTGGCAGCAAACAATCAACCTAATGCATCCTTTTCAGGTTTGGGGAAATGCCTTTAGCCATTCCAGCAGGCAATAACATATGTAACTCAGCCCTTGTTGAGTCCCCAATTTCCATCAACCTTTCGATGAAACTCTTGCAATTATGACATGCTGGAATTGGCTTCTGGCACCAACAGATATGCTTTTAACTTGTAATTATAACTTTAAAATTCTTGGAGCTTAAGAAAAATGTTTGATGATGAGAGTTTGAAGACTATCCCATGAGTAATCTAATGAAAGTCACTTAAACTAAACACCTGGATTCATTAGATAAAACAGTAGCTTCTTTGGCAGGCACACAAAAATATTTCTTTTCATTTTATGTAAATAGTTTTAGAATTGAAGGCATAGAGAAGCACAACCTTACTTTGTAGTTTATAAATAAATATTAAGAAAAAGTTCAATTAAGTTAATAGTTTTCAAATTTTATTTTGTTATTCCAAATAAAAGAGCTAATTTTTTTGTTTTAAAATACAGTTTGAATTCACAAATTATAACCATAAATGGATTTTTAATTAATGTATTTAAATATTTGTGACACAGTGTTTTAATAGACACACATAAAATAAGAAACCAAATGAACAAAACATATTCCCTTTTTGAAACTGTATTCTACTAGAGGATACAGATCATAATCAAGATAAATATATGGCATGGGGGATGATTACTAGTATAAGACGTAAAATAAAACAGGATACACATGTAAGGATTATAGGGAGTGAGGATGCATTTTATACAGTCCAATAGTAATTATTTAAAGGTTTCGTTTGACAAAAGACCAGAAAGAATTGTTACCTGATTGTAGTTATATGGGGGGAAAGATTAGCAGATAGAAGTTATAACTATAAATGCACCAACATAGAGTTTGCCTGCTGTTTTGAGAAATGCCCAGGAGGCCTGCATGTGAATGAGACCAGAGTGGAGAGAAAGATGAGGACAGAGTGAAGTATAAGTTCAAAAGGGAAAAGCGGAATGGATTCCATGAGACCTTGAAGGCCCTGGAAAGGACTTTGGTATTTACTTTGCATTGGGAAGGTGTTGGAGAGTTTTGAACTGAAATTCACATGAAATAATTAATTTTATAAAGATTGTTCTGGCAACATTGGAAAAAGATAAATTAAGGAGCTATGGAAATGACATAGAAGCACAGAATAGACTAATGAGTCTCAGAGGGAAGGCAGGGGTGGGTGGGCGGGTGGGGAGATGAACCACAAAATTTATATGCATATATGCATAACCTATGGACAAAGACAGTAGTATAGTGAAGGCCTGCAGGGAGGGCTGCAGGTATAGGGGACGGGGGTCAATAGGGATAAATGGGGGATATCCGTAATGCTTTTAACAATAAAGATACATTTTAAGAAAAAGAAGCTATGGATGTTTAAGTTAGGGTGGATCAGTACCTAGCTGCACATAAAAATCAGACAGGGAGCTTTTAAAATGATTATTTACTAGGGGCCCAGTGCACGAATTTGTGCACCTTAAAAGGAACTGTTGGCTGTGAGGCTGCAGTGGGCACAGGGGTGGGTCTTGGCCCATCTTCCGCACCCCTGCCCAGCCCCTCCCGCTGCAGCCTGTCTGCCAGTAGCCCTGCTCCCACCGCTGGTGATCGCACATGCTGAAGGCATGGAGCAATTGAGGCCGGCACCAGCAGTGGGTGTGAGTGGCGGCTGCTGTCCCAATTGCCCCTCAGGATCAGTGGGAGGTGGAGAAGCCCTCGGGGTGATCAGGACTGGCGCTGGGTGCCGGCAGCAGGTGTGAGTGGCAGCTCTGGTGCTGGCTGCAGGTATGGTGCTGGCAGTGGGTGTGAGCAGAGCCGTCATCAGCAGCGGGTGCGAGAGGTAGCTGCCAGCCCTGATTGCCCCTTAGGAGTAGGGAGAGGTGGTGGAGAAGCCCTGAGGGGTGATTGGGGCCCACAGCCACCACTCATACCCACTGACGGTGCCAAGTGAAAGGGCCGGCACCGGGCGCCGGCAATGGGTGCAAGCAGTGGCTCCAGTGCCCGCAGCGAGTATGAGTGGGGCTGGTGCCAGTAGCAGGTGCGAACGCTGGGTGAGACTGCATTGTGCAGGAGCAAAGAATTTTCAGTAACCACCAGAGGTTCTCCCTGATGACAGCAACCAGCGCCCCACTGTGGTCTGGCGCCCGGGCTCACCTGCTCTACCAACCCCCCACAGCCAATGATTGTATATTCTAGATGTAACTATTGTTGCTCCTGGTTTCATAAGCAGATAAACATAAGTTTCTTGTGCATATTCCATTTACTCACAATCATACAGAAAATATTTGCAGAAACCTTTGAAAATATAAAATGTAAGGTAGAAGGATTTGTAGGAAAAACAAATGTTGAAGAGAATGCTTGCCTTAAACCATGGTGCTGAACAGGGAAAACAATAAAAGTGACAAGAAAGGTAGATGAAATAGAGAACCAATTCTGCACTCAGCACCTGAGGATAACTGAAGAGACTGAGTAATGACTTAACACAATTTTTATGGGTAATGGTTGATACATTTGAGGATTTTCCCCTTGGTAATCCTTGCAATGTTTCTAAAATGAAAAAAATCCTAAGGTTGTATCATCCATATTATTATTTGAGAATTCATGCCACTGGAAAAGAAAATGTGAAAGTCAGCTTTAGAGAGCAGTTGAGTTTTATATGAAGAGCTAAAATCCTAACAAGTAAAATATGTGGACTTCCACATTTATTCATCATTTTAGTTTTCTGTGCTTCACTTGCTTATCTATAAAATGAATTTTTTATTGAGCTCATGTTTAGACATTTAAAGAAATATTCTTTTTTCACAAAGTAACATTCTGATATTATTTCGATTATATAATAATTTAAAATAAGTGCTACAGTATGAAAATGAATCTAATTTTATTATTAAATATTTTGCTTTGTTAAGCTATAAATAAATTAATATTACCATTTTAAGATATAGATGTGGTAAAATCAAGTTTACTATTTTAAAAGTGTATCTTGTTTAATGCAATCATGTCTATATATGTGGATATTTGATTCTGCCATCTATGCTAAATATGATAAAACAAAATTAGAACTAATTTTTCAGTTCTTAAGTCACTGATTTTGATCCTATTTACATTTGCCAATGCTAACTGTTCCACTTTTGCTATTATATATTTGTGGTAATGTCACCAACAGGCCAGGGCCACTTCCTTTCAACAACCTCCTTTTTTGGAGGGGTCTATAATTGAGTTCAACCCAGACATTTTTGAAGACAGCTTGCTTGAATTAATTCTTATGATACCAACAATCTGGGGAATACTGTAGTTTATAAGATTAATGGAGAGGTGCACTCTGCAGTGAAAAAATGTCCAGATTAGAGGCAAATAACAGTCCAGTTAAGTGTTGTTTTTTAAAATTATCTTCATTGTTTAAAGTATTACAGAAGCGCCCCGTTTTTCCCCACCATTGACCCCTCCACCCTACACCTGCCCCCTCCCAGGCCTTCACCACACAATCGTCTATATCAAAACAATATGCATATTGCATGTAAGTTTACAGTAACAAGTTTTTTTTTTAATGCCTAAAGCAGTTTTATCAGTTTATGTTTTAATTTCTTTATTGATTAAGGTATTACATATGTGTCCTTATTGCCCCATTGGCCCCTCATCCTCCCCCCACTTCATGTCCTCACCCGCCTGTTGTCTGTGTCCATTAGTTAGGTTTACATGCATGCATACAAGTCATTTGGTTGATCTCTCCCTCTTACCCCCACTGTCCCCTACCTTGCCTGAGGTTTGACGTTCTGATTGATGTTTCTCTGTCTCTGGATCTATTTTTGTTCATCAATTTATGTTGTTCATTATATTCCACAAATGAGTGAGATCATGTGATATTTATCTTTTTCTGCCTGGCTAATTTCACTTAGCATAATGCTCTCCATCTCCATCCATGTTGTTGCAAATGGTAAGACTCCTTTTTTACCACAGTGTAGTATTCCATTGTGTAAATGTACCACCGTTTTTTAATCCACTCATCTGCTGATGGGCACTTAGGCTGTTTCCAAATCTTAGCTATGGTGAATTGTGCTGCTATGAACATAGGGGTGCATATATCCTTTCTGACTGGTGTTTCTAGTTTCTTGGGATATATTCCTAGAAGTGGGATCACTGGGTCAAATGGGAGTTCCATTTTTAGTTTTTTGAGGAAACTCCATATTGTTCTCCACAGTGGCTGCACCAGTCTGCATTTCCACCAGCAGTGCACAAGGGTTCCTTTTTCTCTGCATCCTTGCCAGCACTTGTCATTTGTTGACTTGTTGATAATAGCCATTCTGACAGGTGTGAGATGGTACCACATTGTTGTTTTGATTTGCATCTCTCTGATGATTCGCGACTTTGAACAGATTTTCATATGTCTCTTGGCCTTCCTTCTCTCTTCTTTCGAAAAGTGTCTATTTAGATCAGTTGCCCATTTTTTGATTGGGTTGTTTATCTTCTTTTTGTTAAGCTGCATGAGTTCCCTGTAAATGTTGGAGATTAAACCCTATCATTGATGTCATTGGCAAATATGTTCTCCCATGCAGTGGGCTTTCTTGTTGTTTTATTGATGGTTTCCTTTTCTGTGCAAAAGCTTTTTATTTTGATGTAGTCCCATTTTTTATTTTTTATTTAGTTTCCATTGCCCTAGGAGCAGTATCTGTGAAGAAATTGCTTTGGCATATGTCAGAGATTTTTCTGCCTATGGATTCCTCTAGTATTTTTATGGTTTCCTGTCATAGTGTTTAAGTCCTTGATCCATTTTGAGTCTATTTTTGTGTATGGTGTAAGTTGGTGGTCTAGTTTCATTATTTTGCATTTATCTGTCCAATTTTCCCAACACCATTTATTGAAGAGACTGTCTTGACTCCATTGTATGTTCATGCGTCCGTTGTCAAATATTAATTGAGCATAGTGGTTTGGGTCAATTTCTGCATTCTCTATTCTATTCTATTGATCTATATGTCTGTTCTTGTGCCAATACCAGGCAGTTTTCAGAACAGTGGCTTTGTAATACAGCTTGATATCTGGTATTGAGATCCCACCTACTTTGTTCATCTTTTTTAGGATTGCTGTAGCTATTTGGGGTCTTTTTTTATTCCAGGTGAATTTTTGGAGAGTTCTTTCTAGGTCTGTGAAATATGCCATTGGTATTTTAATGGGGAGTGCATTGAATTTATAGATTGCTTTGGGTAGTATGGACATTTTGATGATGTTGATTCTACCAATCCATGAACATGGTATATTCTTCCATCTGTTTATGTCTTCCTTTATCTCTTTTTTCAGTGTCATGTAGTTTTCCTGGTATAGGTCTTTTACCTCCTTAGTTAAGTTTATTCTTAGGTATCTTAATTTTTTTGGTGCGATGGTAAATGGGATTGCTTTTTTAGTCTCTCTTTCTGTAAGTTCACTATTGGTGTATAGAAATGCCATATATTTCTTGGCATTAATTTTGTATCCTGCTACATTGCAGAATTCATTTATTAAGTCTAATAATATTTTGATGGAGTCTTTAGGGTTTTCTATATACAGTATCATGTCATCTGCAAATAAGGACAGTTTTACTTCTTCTTTTCCAATTTGGATGCCTTTTATTTCTTCTTCTTGTCTGATTGCAATGGATAGTACTTCCAGCACTATGTTGCATAGGAGTGGTGAGAGTGGGCATCCCTGTCTTGTTTCTGTTCTTAGGGGAAATGGTTTTAGTTTTTGCCCATTGAGTATGATGTTGGCTGTGGGTTTGTCATATATGGCTTTTATTATGTTGAGGTATGATCCTTCTATTCCCACCTTGTTGAGAGTTTTTATCAAGAAAGGGTGTTGGATTTTGTCCAATGCTTTTTCTGCATCAATTGATATGACTATGTGACTTTTATCTCTCAATTTGTTTATGTGATGTATCATGTTTATTGATTTGCGAATATTGTACCATCCTTGCATCCCCAGGATAAATCCTACTTGGTCATGGTGTATCATCTTTCTGATGTACTGCTGGATCAGATTTGCTAGAATTTTGTTGAGGATTTTGGCATCTATGTTCATGAGGGATATGGTCTGTAATTCTCTTTGATTGTGTTGTCTTTATCTGGTTTTGGTATTAGGATGATGCTGGCTTCATAGAATGAGCTTGGACGTGTTCCTTCCTCTTGAATTTTCTGGAATAGTCTGAGGAGGATAGGTTTTAGTTCTTCCTTGAATGTTTGGTAAAACTCCCCTGTGAAGCCATCTGGCCCTGGGGTTTTGTTTGCTGGAAGCTTTGTGATGACTGCTTCAATTTCTTCCATAGTTATTGGCTTATTGAGATTTTTAGTATCTTCCTGAGTAAGTTTTGGAAGGTTGTATTTTTCTAGGAATGTGTCCATTTCCTCCAGGTTGTCTAGTTTGTTAAAATAGAGTTGTTCATAGTATTTTTTAATAATCCTTTGTATTTCTGTGGGGTCTGTTGTTATTTCTCCTCTCTCATTTCTGATTTTGTTTATTTGGGTTCTCTCTCTTTGCTTATTGGTGAGCCTGGCTAGAGGTTCATCAATCTTGTTTATCCTTTCTAAGAACCAGCTCTTGGTTTCATTGATCTTTTGTATTTTTTTTTGGTCTATGTCATTCATTTCTGCTCTGATCTTTAATATTTCCTTTCTTCTGCTCATACAGTTATATGTTTTTAAACATCCAAATGAATGTAAGAGCAGTCTATTTATCTTACTTTCAATCATATGTAAAGAAAGCTGCTACTTTAATTCATTAATGAAATTCATATAGTCAGCTTTTGGTTACGTGTGGCATGTATGTCTTATATTTACTCTGATACCAGTGCTTGTCTGCTTTTTAGATATGCAATCTCTTCCCTTGGAATTTAAATTGTAATGCATACAAAAGCAGTAGGTATTAATTTCGCTTACAAAGTCAAGCGTGCAAGAAATACTTTATTGTTATTTTTTTGTAACTGGTCATATTTACTTTTTATCCTGAATCCAAGAGGAAAACAAAACATAATTTGCTCTTAGTTTCAATTTGTGTCCCAGGGTCACTTGCAGCAAAATACTTCCGTGCCAATTCATGGGTGTGGGATAGAAATAAATATCTCTTTCTTAACTAATTATCAATTATCTTTTACTCAGCTGTATCCAGCTTCTTCTTCTAAACATGGCCACTTAAACTTTTTTAAGTTTAAAAGTATAAAATTATATAAAAGCTGAAAAGATTTGGTTCACTTAAATTGTTAGACTGTTGAGGATGCCAACCACGGAGAGGAAAACTCTCCATAGGATCATGCCAACTTGGTAGCCTCTGGTGTCATCTGATAAGACGTGTACACCCAACTGTGGAAGACAGTATGGAGTTTCCTCAAAAAGTTAAAATGGAACTCCCATTTGACCCAGTGATCCCACTTCTAGGAATGTATCCCAAGAAACCAGAAACACCCATCAGAAAGGATATATTGTTGTGATATACCCCGAATCTCACAAAGGATGCCTCAAAAAAGGTCTAATTATGGAGTCATTTATTAAAAGCCGGCGGCATACAAGGGAGCAAAAGCACTTCAGACCTCACAGCCCCGAACAGCTCACTACTTCAGGCTTATATTGGCAGAATATCACAAATGTATTGATTACATCTTTGACTGGAATGAGGAACCTGTTTCGTGAAAAAGCGTTTTTTACAGAAGCGAAATTGAGAAACTTAGTTGTCTAAAATATCTACGAATCACTGAATCAACAGAAACACATTATCTGGGACCACCTGGGCAATTTTAGAATAATTATGCTGTCCAGATTCTGAGATCACTGAGTCAACCAAAACTCAGTTATCTGTAGCTTCTGAGACAATTTAGGCTCACTATCTGTCCTGGGTCCCAGAGGAATGTGCTTCGATGACCAGTGAGATCACGATCAATGGGATATTCAAACCGCCATCAAGGGAGTATTCAATCATACATAAGTTCAGAAAATCAAAATAACTTTTAAATGAATACAGAACCCAAAACAGCAAGGTTAAAATATTAAACAGCAATTTTTACCCAAGTATTGTTGCTACCATACTTCATTATGTACCCCTATGTACATAGCAGCACAATTTACCATAGCTAAGATTTGGAAACAGCCTAAGTGCCCATCAGCAGATAAGTGGATTAAAAAACTGTGGAATACTACACAATGGAATACTATGCTGCTGTAAAAATGAGGGAACTTTTACAGTTTGCTACAGCATGGATGGAACTGGAGAGCATTACGCTAAGCAAAATAAGCCAGTCAGAGAATAAATATCACATGATCTCACTCATATGTGGGATATAATAATCAACATAATTTGATGAACAAGAATTGATCTAGAGACAAATATTGCAGGGGAGGGCCGGTTAGAGAGCAATCAAAGGACTTGTATGCATACAGATTAGCATAACAAATGGACACAGACACTGAGGCGATGGGGGCTTGCCTGGGGTGGGAATGGTTGGGGGATGGTCAATTGGGAAAAAAGGAGACATATGTAAAACTTTAGCCAATAATAATAATAATAATAATAATAATAAAAGTTAGGAAAGGAATATGCGAGATACTATTATGCTTGATGTAGCTGTCCAGAAAACAATTACAGTTCAACAAAGCTGGGTCCAATTCTGGTAGAGTTATACAAGTTGTTAAACACAAATTGTAGTGAACAATTTTTCTAGGTTTTGTGTTGTTGTTTTTCACAGTTACTCTGGGAACACTTCTTTTGAAATAAACTTACAATGAAATAAAAATTTGTAGGATATATCCAATTTTCTTTAGTGTGACATAAAAAAAGGAAATAGGTATCAAATGAAAACATCTAGGACACAGGATAATATCAAGTAGCATTTCCCAAACAAGTTTGTTGCAACAATAATCAGTTTTTTTGGAACAGAAGATTTTATTAAATTTCTCTCAGAGTTGCCATGGGCTTTAGAATATTAACAACTACAAAGTTTTTAGCAGTTAAAATGAGCTGTGCAATCAGGTCTTGCACACTTTTTCTAACTCAAGTTATAGTTTAGCATTATCTATACATGTATATAGATCCATCTATCTCTCTGTGTCTTCAAAGGCTTATCAGTCAAACATATAGGAGAAGAATCTTTTTGTTCTTTATTAACTTTCCTGCCACTTCCAACATATTTTCCCCTTAAAACGATATTAGAGTTTGTTACTATAGTTAAATGAAGTCATAAAAAATGGAGACTTTTTTGTTAATCAGTTTTCATGGTTCAGGAATACAAAATAACTGATCAGATGAATTTGTTAAAATTAATTTGACAAAGTAAATAGTTGACTACATGTACTGTGCAGTAATTCATTGTTAATAAATTTGGGAAAACTTTTGAGAAGTTGTTGACTTCTGAGTGAGATCATCAAAATAGGTTAAATATGCAAATACCTCTGTGGTCCTTTATGTTAGCACAGATGCCTAAGTGAAAAAATATATTCTGTATGCAGTATCATAAAGTAGTGATAAATGTTGGGGCAAATGCTGAAGCTATAATGTCTCTCCTGACCATTTGTAGGAAAAGAAATATTACTAATTTAATATTGCCTCCCAGCTGTGACTACAATATAAGCTATCTTTCTTGGTATTAAATATTTCTAATTTAATGTGAAAAATGCCTGTTGTCACAGAAAACATCACTAAAATCCCACTGTCATATTAGGAGCATATTACACAAATAATAAATAAGCTTTAAAACTAGCAAAGGTTTAAATAAGCATCCCAGGGAGAATCCAAGATGGCGGCGTAGGTAAACACCTAAACTGCTGCCTCGCGCAACAATTTCAAAAATTCAACTAAAAGACAAAACGTCTATCACCCAGAACCACGGGAAAGCTGGCTGAGTGGAAGTTCTACAACTAGAAGGAAAGAGAAAAGAGCATTGAGACATACACGAGCGCTGAAAAGCTGAGGTACGGAGGCGCGGGATCCGGGCTGGCGGCGGGCGTTGCTTTTTTCAACCCAAAGGGAGACAAGTCCCCGATTACTCTGAAATACAGTTTCTGGGGAGACGCGGGGGACCCAAACTCCTACGGGGAGAAGCTGGACTGTCTGCCAGTGAGGGTGGCTTACTTGCAGAGCTGCGCGCAGGAATAATTGTTTACGGCACTGGGGCACGGGACTCCGGGACGCCCTTGGGGACACAGAGCCGGCTAACTAGCAGCCATTGCTGTTTGCCACTCCCTAGCCTAGTGACACCCTGAGGCCCCGCCCTGCACAACCTACAAACCCACCCAAGCTCCAAGCAGCAGCCTTAGCAGAAGAAAGCCCCGCCCTATCACAGCTTAACCTAGCAAACTTGCAGCCTGGGTCAGACAGCTCCAAAACCTCCAAACCCCAAGCAAAGAGGAGAAAACTGTAGCTCTCACTGTAGCTCCTGCTGGATGGCCTCAGACAGTAGCTGACCTGCACCCCATTGGAGATCCAGAAGCCAGTGTACCTAGTGGTCAGAGTGAGACACCAGATTTCAACTCCTCACATCCATAAGTGACACATTCAAAGGCAGACTCAGTGAGCACCAAAGCCCCACTGAAACAAGTCCTGCCCCATGAGTGTGTCTTCAGCACAGCAGTTCTTCCATTATAGACACAGTGAGTGCTCACAGCTAATTGGCCTGGAGGTCAATTCCTCCCAGTATACCAACAGCAATTAAGGCTTTAACTGCACCAAGTCTTTGCACTCAGCCCACAAAGGGGTGTACCAAGAGTGTCCACATCAGGTGATTGGGGAGGCTGAGCTACTGCCCCCTATAGGTCACCTACCACACAAAGCTACTCCATCAACACAGGGAAGCAGCCAAAATGAGGAGACAAAGAAACATGTCACGAATGAAAGAAACGGAGGAAAGCAAACTACTAGATGACATAGAGTTCAGAACCACATTTATAAGGTTACTCAAGAATCTTCTTAAAACCGCTGAGAAACTTGATGAGACCTTCAAGGAGCTTAATGAGAATGCCAAAAAAAATGGAAAAGGATCAGTCAGAAATGAAGCATACACTGTCTGAAATAAAGAATATACAGAAACTCAACTGTAGATCAACGTACCCCAAGAATCAAACCAAAGATCTGAAATATGTGGAAACAAAAAACATCCAACCAGAAAAACAAAAAGAAAAAAGAATCCAAAAATATGAAGATAATGTAAGGAGCCTCTGGGACAACTTCAAGCGAACCAACATCCGAATTTCTGGGGTGCCAGAAGGGAGAGAGCAAAATATTGAAAACCTATTAGAAGAAATAATGACAGGAAACTTTCCCTGCCTGGTGAAAGAAATAGACTTACAAGTCCAGGAAGCGCACAGAACCCCATACAAGAGGAATCCAAAGAGGACCACACCAAGACACATCATAATTAAAATGCCAAGGGCAAAAGACAAAGAGAGAATATTAAAAGCAGCAAGAGAAAAACAGTTAATTACCTACAAGGGAGTACCCATATGACTGTCAGCTGATTTCTCAACAGAAACTATGCAGGCCAGAAGGGAGTGGCAAGAAATATTCAAAGTGATGAACAGCAAGAACCTACAGCCAAGATTACTCTACCCAGCAAAGCTATCATTCAGAGTTGAAGGTCAGATAAAGAGCTTCACAGACAAGAAAAAGCTAAAGGAGTTCATCACCACCAAACCAGGATTACATGAAATGCTGAAGGGTATTCTTTAAGGAGAGGAAGAAGAAGAAAAAGGTAAAGATAAAAATTATGAACAACAAAATGACATCAAATACATACCTACCAACAAGTGAATCTAAAAATCAAGTGAATAAAACATCTGAGGAACAGAATGGACTGGTGAATATAATAGAATCAGGGACATAGAAAGGGAGTGAACTGACGATTCTCAGGGGAAGCAGGTGTGAGGGGTGCGGGAAGAGATTGGACAAAAATCTTACTCCTATGGATGAAGACAGTGGCGGGGGTAAGGGCATGGGGTGGGGTGGGGAATCAGGTGGAGGGGAGCTGTGGGGGAAAAAATAGAGGAACACCTGTAATAATCTGAACAATAAAGATTTATTTAAAAAAAAATAAATGAAAAAAAATAAATAAATAAGCATCCCAAATTGCTTGCTTTTCGAGTCACATTTCTCCTGTTAGTATTTGACTCAAAGTACGTATGAACAACTATATAAGAAATTTAAAACTCATTTGAGACAATAATATATTTAAGTGGGAGGAAAGTATTTGTCATTGTAGAAAACATCTTTGCATTATAAAAAATAAGTTAAATGTATGAATTTTTGTTTATTAGGATAATATCAAATACTTATGAAAAATATAGAATAACATTTATAGATTTGTAAAAAATTGTTTTTTTCCCAACAAAATGAAAATAAAAGTGTATTTTTGAGTCTTCAGATATGCCATGAATCTATAATTTAGGAGAATTAATTTTATTAATTCATATAATAACCCTGTAAGATAATTAGCTCTACTTCGCAGATGAGGAAACTAAAAGAAAAAATAAGTTAAGTTACTTTTAGTTATATAATCTCTGCAGTATTCAACACCATAATGTCTACCTTCAGGCCCTAACTTCTGCTCACTGTATTTTATTATTTCTCTTTGTTTTAGAGAAATTTTTAAAAATAAATGAATACACTTTAAGTACTCCAAAAGAAGTAATATCCCTGGTGAGCTTCAGGAATATGTAAGTAAAATAAATATAGAGGAATACAAGGGATTTCATATGAGAGTAAATGTAAACCAACTAACAAATCAAATAACAAAAGTACAAATAAACCAAAGAAATCTTGAAATTTAACTTTAATGTCCTATCTATCTATCTATCTATCTATCTATCTATCTATCTATCTATCTATAAAAAGCCAGTGTCCCTAACAACCAGAATGACCAAATGACTGGTTGCCATGACGTGGCATTGACCACTTCTTGGTCCCTCCTCCCCCGCCTGCCACCTCCCCCCAGCACGCAGGCTCCAATGGATCAGTGATGGTGAACAGGGGAATCGGGTGGGTGGCAGAAGGACCAGGCTGGCTGTCAGGCTGTTGGGATCACCAGCTCATCCCCAGGTGCTCGGGAGCTCAGGCCTGCAGGAAAGTGGTTGCCAGAAACTTCACCTGCATGCACATGTGCTGGACTGGCCACAGATGGAAGGTGCTGTCCACTCCGGGTGCTCATGCGGGGCGGGTAGATCGTGGGTGCACCGCACCTGCTTTTCCGCAGGCCTGAGCCTTGGAGCAGCAAGGGATGATCTGGTGATTCCAATGGCCTGACAGCCCAGCGGCAGAGGTGGTGTTTAGCCTGGGGACTGCTGAATGGACAGAAATGGCCCTGACTGCAGGAGGCTAGGCCTAGGAACCCTACCTGCACGATTTAATCGTGTGCTGAGCCTCTAGTTGAATTTTAAAATCAGTGTAATAAATCTGTTACTCTCCTCAGAATCAATTCTTTTAGGTATGAATGTCACTGGCTTCAAGCAATATTGTGCTCATTGGGTGAAACATGACCATCTTTGCAAGTGCATAAATGGCTGTGTTGTTTTCCAGAGCTCCCCTCAGGAAAACAACTTTCTGTAGTTGCCAAGGTATGGTAGAGAATGGAGCAGTCATGTTCAGACCTGAAGTTATGCCTAAGTAATGGAGAACCCCATATCAAATAGCTTGAAATTTGAAATTCGGGCTAAATGAGAAAGTTAAGGGATGCTTTATAGTTTGTTGTTATTGTTTGTGTTTTTAGTAATATATGCATATTTACACACACTTTTTCTCTATTGATTTCACTGCTTTAGAAACCACCTGTCCAAACAGATATCTGTAACTTTTGACCTACATCTGGAGTAAAGTGTTGCTTTTATAACTTAGCACCAACATGCTATGCAAATAATTGAACAATTTTGAAGATATTATCTATGCTTCATTTTCTATGGCTTATTTTTATATATTTTGTTAAAAGTCACTTATGATTATAAACTACAGTCATTTATGGACAATTATATGTTATGAGGGAACATTGTGGGGAAAATCTAGATCAATACTATAATTTTAATTGATATTAAAGTGTTAATATTAAGTCCTTTATAGTTCTATTTTTTTCCTAATGAAAATTTAACAAATATATTAATTTACCCAACTTTTCACTTTTTTACAGGGCCGATATATCATTTGGTGAGAGTCCTAACAAAATTTTAATATGTGCATTCCACAAAAATGATCCCATAGAAATGAAGGTTGTCATCAAATAATTTTTTTGTATGTGTGTAGTTCAAGCAGTCATTAGAACATTATACTAAGATGTTTATTTAGGTTTTCTTCTTTCTTCAGCTATCCTTACCATTATAGAAATCTACAAACCATATTTCATCTATTTTTATATCACTATTTCAGGGTGAGGCAAAGTAGGTTTACAGTAGATCGTATGAAAAATACTACAATAATTAATAAATAATGAGAATAAACTTTTTCACGAACTCACAACTGCAAACCTACTTTTGTGCCACCCTGTAAAGAAAATACATTAATTTTTATTTCTCTAACAAAGAGCATCCTTTCATATCGCATGAGTTCTATATCTTTGTACTTTCAATTGATCCTTTCGATGACTGATTAAACCAGAAGTATCTGATAGACTTTTCATTTGACCTACTCATGTCTAAATGCATGTGTCTGCTAGACTTTTTCAGAAATAGCAATCATTTTTTTTCTCAATGGGAAAAGTCAATATACAACAAGGAAATAGAAATTACACTTTTGTTTTCATTTTGAATTTATTTCAAATAAATGTCTCTCCCTTTTTTTCCCCCAGGTCTGTGGATACCAAATAAGAATGTTACTTCTCAGTTTTGTCATTTCACTATAAAATTAGCATGATAATATCAGGTTATGCAGTGAAACTTACCATCTTAAAAAACTTAATTATCTTCTTTGCAATTTTGTTCATTGTGTATAATCATACAAATATGTCTTTGCTCTATTCTATCAAGTTTTACTTTTACTTTCCACTGATCATGAACTGTATCTACACTGGACAATACCCTTGCTGTTTTTTATTTTTTGTTTGTTTGTTTTGTTTTTAATATGTTTTTATTGATTTCAGAGAGGAAGGGAGAGAGAGAGAGATAGAAACATCAATGATGAGAGAAAATCATTGATTGGCTGCTTCCTGCGTGCTCCCCACTGGGGATCGAGCCTGCAACCCGGGCATGTGCCCTTGACCAGAATTGAACCCAGGACCCTTCAGTCTGCAGGCCGATGATCAACCGCTGAGCCAAACCAGGTAGGGCCCCTTGCTGTTTTTCTACCATTGTCTTAGCACTTAGCAGGCAAACAGCAAATGCTAATATATCCATAACACCCTATGATATATGCATGAATTAGAGGTACTTTAGAATACTAAAACTTAACAGAGAACATGATATCACTTTGAACTAAACCCCAATGTACAGTTGTCTGCCAATTTTGTGTCCAAATTCAATTAATCTTGAAAATGTTCAGCTCCTGAAAGGCACAGGTTCCTATATTTCTGATATTTTAGTCATTTACTCATGAAATAAAGCATAGTAAGATTTTGTAACAGGTATTACTGACATCGATACACCATCTTTGAATATTTCTATCCTCTTCAGGAATACGTGTCAGAAAACTAAGACAGCTTGCTATTTGTATATATTCTTGATCAAATGTAATTCATAATTTATTGTATTTCTACTATGTGTGGCATGAAGTGGCTGAAATTTAATACTCATTCTGTTTACCACATTATACTATACAGTGTCAGGTCTTAATTTCTGGTTTAAAGTTGCCCTGTGGTTTAGTGTAAGCTCTGCTTCCTGGCTACAAAATAAAATGATAACTTTGGAAAATTCTTCCAAAGAAATATGTAGATTATGTATGGAAACTGACAACAGATTTTCAACTGATCTGGAAGTTCAGAGTAATTTTTCCAGGAAAACAAATGATTCAGGGAAAAGTGAAGTATGTGTATAATCTATAATAATAAAAGTGTAATATGTTAATTAGACCAGACAGCTGAACAGCCTTCCAGACATCATTCCAGATGTCCTTCCAGATGAAGCCTTAGTGGTGGGGGCTGAGGCAAAGGTGGTTAGGGGCAATCAGGCAGACAGGCAGAAGGGTTTGGGGTAATCAGGCAGGCAGGCAGAGTGGTTTGGGGGGATCAGGCAGGCAGGCAAGTGGTTAGGGGCAACCAAGCAGGTTAGGAGCCAGCAGTCCCAGATTGCAAGAGGGTTCAGGCCGTGCTGTGGGACCCACCCCCCGTGCATGAACCTTATTTCACATTTTGTATGAATTTTGTGCACCAGGCCTCTAGTAATACATAAAAAGGTCCCTGGAAATGGTGCATGGCTCAGTAGAAGAATATTTCAAATGTACTGTGCATCAGTAAAGAGCAAAGGAGGACATAAAGTAGAAGAAGCAGAACAGATAGGAAAGGATTTGGGCCCGATCCTGAAAGCAATAAGAAGACCTGAAGAGTCAGTAATGGGGGAGACACACTCAGATGTGATACTTTAACAGATTAGTTTGCCTTCCAGGAGAGAAACGGATTAGAAGGACTTGAATGTAGGTGAGGACAGAATCATTGTTGGTCATTTGGAGATGACTACAGTTTCCTGAGCTAGAGATTAAGGTAGTTGAAACCATGATGGAGTTAAATACAATAAATGGATACATTAAAAGCTATAATAATTTTTTTCTGAAGTATGAACGGGTGATTTAGACAATGTCTGAAATAAGCCATTTTTAGAAGTTGCTCATTATCTTTTAGTGATTAAGAAAAGCTGCCTTTGAATTTTTCACCACAAAGCATTATAGATGAAGTTGTTTTAAAATTCTATTTCATTTTAGTTAATTAAAATGATATATGAAACTATTATGACTAAAGGATAAAATTATAATTTCTTTCTAAAAGCTATATTCTAAAAGATACTCAGCCTTCACAAATAATTCCCTTATTATTTCAAAATATATGCATAAATTTCAAAACAAATATTTCAATATGGCATTCTAACTTTTTTAAAAATTTAGAATTATAAATTAATGTGTTAAGTATGAATTGCAGCACTTTGGGCCCAACCCTGAAATCAATAAGAAAACCTGAACAGTCATTAATGGGGAGACACACTCAGATGTGATACTTTAATAGATTAGTTACCTGGAACAGGTAAGCTTAATCATGTGCTATTATGTTTAAGGTGGTCAAGGTGTCTTACCAAGGACACTTTTTCTTTAAATGTGTTAGTGTTTATATATATACTAGAGGCCCAGTTCACAAAATTTGTGCAAGCGGGGGGGCGGGGGGGCATGGAGAGAGGGTGTCCTTCAGCCCAGCCTGCACCCTCTCCAATCTGGACCCCTTGAGGGATGTCTGACTGCCCATTTAGGCCAGATCCCAGTGAGTGGGATCAGGCCTAAACAGACAGTCAGACATCTCTCTCACAATCCAGGACTGCTGGCTCCCAACCACTCTCCTGCCTCTGCCTGATTGCCCCTAACTGCTTTTGCCTGCCAGCCTGACCACCCCCTAACCACTCTCCTGCCTCTGCCTGATTGCCCCTAACTGCTTTTGCCTGCCAGCCTGACCACCCCCTAACCACTCTCCTGCCAGCCTGGTCAATGCCTAACTGCTCCCTGGCTGGCCCGATTGCCCCTAACTGCCCTCCTCTGCCAGCCTGGTCACCCCTAACTGCCCTCCCCTGCCAGTCTGGTTGCCCCTAACTGTCCTCTCCTGCAGGCCTGGTCGACTCCAACTGCCCTCCCCTGCTGGCCTGGTCACCCCAAACTGCCCTCCCCTCCTGGCCTGGTTACCCCGAACTGCCCTCTCCTGCTGTCCTGCTCCCCACCAACTGCTCTTCCCTGCAGGCCTGGTCCCCCACAACAGCCCTCCCCTGCTGGCCTGGTTCCCCCCAACTATCTTCCCCTGCAGGCCTGATCACCCACAACTGCTCTCCCCTGCAGGCCTGGTCCCACACAACTGCTCTCCCCTGCAGGCCTTGCCCCCCAACTGTCCTCCTCCACTGCAGGCCTGGTCCCCTCCCAACTACCCTCCACTGCAGGCCTACTCCCCCCAAAAACTGCCCTCCCCTGCTGGCCATCTTGTGGTGACCATCTT
This sequence comes from Corynorhinus townsendii, assembly GCA_026230045.1. Taxonomy (NCBI): domain Eukaryota; kingdom Metazoa; phylum Chordata; class Mammalia; order Chiroptera; family Vespertilionidae; genus Corynorhinus; species Corynorhinus townsendii. Next base: position 16,584,713 of record JAPDVU010000015.1, read on the forward strand.
GTGTCCACATGGGGGCAACCATCTTTGACCACATGGGGGAGGCCATCTTGTGTCTTGGAGTGATGGTCAATTTGCATATCACTCTTTTATTAGATAGGATACTGTGTGTGAATATATACATATGTACACATATTACATGCATATACACAAAAATACATATGCATTAAATCCTATTTAAATTCAAACACTGAACCTGTCATTGTGCTTGTACTTGGTCTAGTGCTGATTTCATCCTAAAGCAGTGAACCTTATAATGTTTTAAAAATTAATTAATAATCTAAGTAAGTTCATTATCATTTAAGATCTATTTTAGCTACACGTTTTAATATTCTGTTTTTGTTGCAGAGCTATTTAGACACAGCCATTCATGGATAATAAGTCATTTATTCCTCATTAACTGTTAGGATGGATGTAGATGTTCATTACAGCCAGACAAAAGACTCATTTAACTGCATACAGTACATGATTATATACCACACCAATGACTAGAATGCAAATTCCATTTCACATTAGCTTCATTTTACTTAAGCATTTGCCAACAGCTCAGATAGTCTCCTTCATGGCTGATGGTTTCCTATTCTAGCTTTTCTGCCAAAAAATCAGTTAGACTTTTTATTTTTAAAAGGGAGAAGGTAAAGAAATAAAAGAGGAAAAAAATGAATGCTGTGGGCAGAGAAAGGTTTATAATTTAGAATTATATTTCTCTCTGCCGTGAATCACATGAACCCTTAAAATTTGTCTATGGAACCATGGTTTCTCTGTTGGAAATATATGCCCTAATCAACTTAACCATAAACCAGATGAGTTTCAGCTTTTAAATGCAGAAGACCTTAACAAATCATCATAGAACTGGTCACAATTGCAAACTTTATCGGAACTTGCAGTGAAATTCAGGAATTCACTACCTTCCTTCCACAAATGATAGGATGCAGACCAGTAGGCTCACTTCCCCAGACCTTTCTTGTTTCATTGTTCCTAGCTTTAATAAAAAGCCTCTAAAGTATGTATATGCATTAAAGTCTATTAAAAAGTAAAATATATTCTATAAAATTACCACTTTTAGATGAGTGATTATATGTGCAGAAACTGGATCTCTCATGATGTGGCTTTTATTTTCTTATGTAGCAATAAGTAGTTATTCTCTACATAATTGATGACAACTTATTTTGTTAACATAACATGCCTAGAATATAGAGAACATTAGGGTCACAACATATGGATTTGGAAAGATTTTACCCATTGTGTAGTCTACAAACTTGTTGAAGAAACAAAACATACAGTTATTGCAATGTATGTGTAATTAAATTTTAACTTGTATAAAATTAGATATTTAATGCAACTAATGTGTAATTTGCAAAGTCATCAAAAAGAAGAATGTTTAGCCCAACCAGTGTGGCTCAGTGATTGAGAATCGGCCTATGAACCAGGAGGTCAGGGTTCGATTCCCAGTCAGGGCACATGCCCAGTAGGAGACATGCAGAAGACAGCCAGTCAATGATTCCCTCTCATCATTGATGTTTCTATCTCTCTCTCTCCCGTCCTCTCTGAAATCAAAATAAATATATGTTTTTTAAAAAAAGAAGAATGTTAGGAAAATTTCAGGGTAGAAATGATATTAATGTACAGGTCGAGTAAAATGTAAAATAAACAAAATTAAAGGAAAAAATCTAGATAAATAATATCCACTCAATCTTCTCTTCCTACCCCTTCCCTGTATACCACTGGCAAACATTTATCTCTATAGTTTGTTTTTTTTTAATTACATATTACATTTAATATTATTTTGTATTAGGTCTGGTGTATAACATAGTGGTTAGACAATCATATACTTTATGATATTTCTAGTATCCACCTGGCACGTTATATAGTTATTACAATATATTGACTATATTCCCTATGCTGGTCTTTACATCTCCATGACTACCAATCTGTACTCTTTATATTTTTTGAGTTTTCAGTTATTACATACTAGAGGCCCAGTGCACAAATTCATGCACGGATGGGGTCCAGCCGGCTAGCCCTGATTGGGGCTGATCATGCCAGGCCAACCAGGGGAAGGGGACGTGGGAGGTTGGCTGGCTGACCCCACCCCTAATGGGAGGGCGATCGGGGAGGGACAAGCTGGGGGAAGGGGCTGCCAGCGGTTGGCTGGCTGGCCCCACTCCCTGGTCAAACTCCCAATCAAACTGCTGGTTGGGACAATTTGCATATTAGCCTTTTATTATATAGGATAATTAGACTCATACAGCATGTAGTCTTTCCAGACTTGCTTCCTTCCTTAGCAATATAAATTTAAGACTCATTTATGTTGTTTCATATGTTGATTGCTCATTTATTTTTATCACTGAATAATAATATTTATTGTACGGATATACCATCATTTATTCATTCACCTATGGAAGGACATCTTGGTTGTTTCCAATTTGGGAGGAGTGAGCACAACTGAAAAATGCCGCTATAATCATTCATGTATAGGCTTTTGTATAGAACACATTTTTTACAATATTCTTGTAAATACCCAGGAGTGTGATTGTTTGTTCAGACTATATTTACCATTGTGAAAAACTGCCAGACTGTCTTCCTAAGCAGCTATATTACTCTGCATTCCATTAGCAAGGAATAAAAGTTTCTGTTATTTGCATTCTCACCAGCAGATTTTAATTGTACCTACCCAAATAGGTGTGTCCTGGTTTCTCCTGGCTGTTTTAATTTGCAGTTTTCTAATTATAAATAATGTTGAGTATATTTTCATATGTGTATTTGTAATCTGTCTTGATTACTGTAACTTTATAATTAGTGAAATTTGTTGCTGTGAGTCCATGAACTTTATTTCTCTTCTTCAGTATTGTGTTGGCTATTTTAGATCTTATGACTTTACATGTAAACTTTAAAATATCTGCAAATAGCTTGCTGAGATTTTGATTATATTTATATCAAATCCATAGATAAATTTAGGAATAATTGGCAACGTACCAATATTGAGTCTTTCAACCAATGAACATAGAATATATCTTCATTATTTGAGATATTTTTCATTTTCTATGTGAGAGTTTTGTACTTTTCCACATTTTGTTAGATTTATATACGAACATTAATTTTTATTAGTGCTTTTAAATGTGATGTATTAAAGTAAAAATACCTTTATTGAATTAGTTGTTTTATTGTTAACACTATTAGAGATGTCCCCATACCCACCTCTGCCCATCACCCAGCCCTTGCCCCCATCCCCTGGCCTTCACTACACTGTTGTCTGTGTCTATGGGCTAGGCACACATGTACTTTGACTAATCTCTTCACCTTCTTTTATCCATCCCTCTATCCGCTCCCCTCTGACAACTATCAGTCTCTTCCATGTATTCATGCCTCTGTTTGTATTTTGTTTGTCAGTTTATTTTGTTCATTATATTCCACATATTAGTGAGATCATGTGGTATATAAGAATAAGGAACAATGATAGTGGCAGCTAAAATATATGTGTGTGTGTGTGTGTGTGTGTGTGTGTGTGTGTGTGTGTGTGTATTTATGTATATATGTATGTGTGTATATATTTTGTTTCCACTGACTCATTTTGAGTTGGATAATTGAAACATTTTGTAAGTGAAGTAGTTTAATTTGGATCACACCTAACTCCTAAAGTAAAAGTAGGAGTAATTTCATAAGAACTTTGATCTTTAGTAACAAAAATAGGAAGGCAAGGATAAAAACTATTTTGACTTAGAAGCCACATTTTATTTTTTTCCAATGATAATTATTTTTTCTTCTGCTGACAAGAAAAAAAAAGTGCTTGGTTTGAACATTAAAGAGCATAATTTATTTATAGCCAGACTGGCTTGAAATACTTCATTTTAATCCCTGCTGAACTTTAGAGAAACCTTGAAAAACCCAATTACATTTATGCTATGCTTTTACCCCAGCCTACAGAGTCCAGAATTCTAATGCTTAGGGAAAAGCAACCAGTACTAAAAATCTACAAGACCATATGAAAGTCTAAAAAAGAGCTGTCCCCTAAACTTTGATTGCCAGAAATATTAACAGGATTTCTTTCCTTGGGAGGAAATATTGGGTGGCATTAGAATGAAAATGATTGTTGATTGCCCCACATGAAATAAGTCCATATTGGGAGAACTTATGAGTGGCTTTTTAAAAATCCACTGTTGGGATGTCAATATATTGGAGTACTTTTTTAAGGATTAATTTTCAAATCACTAGTCAAAGTAACAAACAGAGTAGACAAAATAGTCTCTGAGCAGTTATTTTTTGTTTAATAGAGAGCATTTTCTAAAAGATAGGTTAGCAGACCTAAGTACATATGGATATTGCACATCTATTTAAAATTTTTTTTTTTTACTTTTCACTGATTTTATTGCAGTGACACTGATTAAACAATTATATAGGTTTCAGCTACACAATTCTACAATACATTACCTGTACACTGTATTGTGTATGCACCACCCCAAGTCAAGTCCTTTATCCGCTCTAAACCCCCCTTCCTTCCATCACTCCTCCCTTTGGGTAGTCATTGCACTAGTGTCCCATCCCACCCAGAAAGCTGTCAGCCTGCCTCTCTACCTATGAGTATGTCTCTATTTTGCTTACTAGTTAAATTCATTAGTTAGATTCCACATACAAGTTAAGTCATGTGGTACTTGTCTTTCTCTGACTGGCTTATTTCACTTAGCATAATGCTCTCTAGGTCTATCTATGCTGTCACAAAGGTAAGGTTTCCTTCTTTTTTTCCTTCTATTTTACTTTTGACTGAATTTAGAGAATGTAGAAAAAGTACATTCCTAGTTAATAAAGATATGTAATTGTTGAGATCTTCTAAGGAACATAACTAATCACAGAAGAGTGTGTCCTTCATTCGTTATTTCCTAGAAACTTTAAATAAAGAAATATTTATATTTATTTTTTCGCTAGAGAAAATAGACAAAGCCTGTAACACTGGTAGTTTAAAAAAAGGTATAGATATATCACAATCTTTTTAAAGAAAACATATTTCCTAGTAGAAGACTTGGATACTTATATAGAATATAACTCTAGCATTTTTAAAAATTATAACTTTTAAACCAGATTAAAAATTTGTCTTGAAAACTTCCAGTCTTAGATTATTTTTTAGAAAGTCTTTAGTGTTTTCTATTACTGCAGACATAAACAACCTCATTAAAATACAAGGTAATAAAACATATTTAGATTATGCAAGTAACTAATGTTTCATGGCAGGAGAACTTATAATTAAATAATTTAAAGAAAGTGGAGTTTATTGCTCACAACAACATCTTGATTTTTATTTTCACAAGTATAAGTAAATTTTTACTTATGTACAAAGAATTGATTTTAACCATTAAGTTTATTCCAGGTAATCCTCACATTTTAAAAAAGCTCAACACTAGAGTAAAAGCTTTTCTTTAAAATTAATAATTGTTTTTTTCTGAAGGTGGTCTTGTCAATTGATTTTATTTTTTTCGCATAAACATTTTTTTTTTACAACTTACAATGACCAGACACTGAGTAATGTGTTCCCAACATAAATCCATTCCTCATCCTATCTAATAAAGAGGGAATATGCTAATTGACCATCACACCCTCACAAAGATGGTGGCGCCCACAGCCAATAAGGAAGGAATATACTAATTGACTGCCAAAGATGGTGGCGCCCAGTCCCCACAGCCCAGATGGGGCGGCAGGCACGCAGCACGGCTGGGCCTGCCCCCAGGTGGGTCCGGCCTCTCCACATGCCTGCCTCCGGAGTCCCCCAGTCTCCTCAGACCCCCAGCCACCCAGGGCCAGCCCAAGGCACTAGCAAGCCTCGGATATTGGCTTCCCAGCCACCCAGGGCTGGTCTGAGGGATGACCAAATGACTGAACAAGCGGGCTGCATGGGGCGACCAGTGTGGCATGGGGGTTCATGAGGGATGACCAAATGACTGAATAAGCAGGCTGTGTGGGGCGACCAGGCTGGCAAGGGGGCACTTGGGGGTGACCAGGCCAGCAGGGGCTCAGTAAGAAGTGGCCAGGAGGGTAGTTGGGACAACCAGGCTGACAGGGGGGCAATTGCAGGTGGTTAGGCTGACAGGGGGGCAGTTGGGGGCAACCAGGTTGGCAGGAGGGGCAGTTAAGGGCGACCAGGCCAGCAGAGGGAGGTAGTTGGGGGTTGCCAGGCCAGCCAGAGGAAGCAGTTAGGGGCGACTAGGCCAGCAGGGGGAGCAGTTAGGAGTGACCAGGCCTGCAAGGAGGGGGCAGATGGGGGTGACCTGGCTGGCAGCGGGGGTCAGTTAGGGGTGATCAGGCCAGCAGGGGGGCTAGTTAGGGGCAACCAGGCAGGCAGGCAGGTGAGCAATTAGGAGCCAGCAGTCCAGGATTGTGGGAGGGATGTCCAACTGCCAATCCCCTGAGGAGTCCCTGATTGGAGAGAGTGCAGGCTGGGCTGAGGTGACCCCCCCCTCTTTCCGTGCATGAATTTCATGCACTGAGCCTCTAGTGTAACTCTTAATACCATAGGAAAGATAAGTTTCCAATCAAGATAATTAAAACAAAATGAGGCTAGTAAAGTCATAGATATATTCAAAGAGTATTGAGAAATGTTCTTAAGGAGAAAGAAACAGAAGTCAGAGGATAGCAGATTAAGAATTTAGTAGAAGATTATAGCACAGCTATATCTTAAGAAGAGACTGGAATATTGCTGGGAAATGCATAAAACTGGTAAAGTACCAAAAATTAAATTTAAGGATCTGGAAAACAAAGAGATCTATAGGGTGTCTAAGGCTGAATATAGTGAAGTGTTCAACAGAATTGTTAGAAATGAAACAGGGATTTTGGTAGGAAAGAGTTTGGCAGAACCTCGGATGCTCCTTTGGGAACTTAGAATTTTAAGCAGAATAAAAAATTGAAGATTTAATGTTTACTTCCCTCCATTTTAATTACTGTAATAATTATGGATTTGAATAAAGAATTATACTAGGTATGGTCCTGCATATCTCACAACAGGTTTCTGGTATGTTCTCCTGTGTAGTAGAGATTTAAGTTTAAAAATTAAACTTCTCTTCAGATATTCTTTCTGATGTGATTTTGGTTCTATTTCATTTGGTCTCATATAAGACTTAAATTAGGACTAGTTCAAGTGCTATAGTTGGAAAATACATGAGAGCCATCCATTAAGGACTGGAGCAGTGATATTACCACATTTCCTTCTTGACTCCAAGATTATAACTAATGGGGCATGGCTGACAGGTCAGTAGTTAGGTTAGCAGCTTTCTGACTGAAGGAGAAGAAATATGGCCTTTAATGGGCTAGTTCTGTTGATATAATATTATTTAAAGTTCATTCTTAAAAACATATCGATTCCTCTATACTTTTGTTATTATTATAAATATAAGATTCCCCATATTGAACAAGTATAGTTTGGTATAAAATAGCTAGAGAGTTGTGTTGTCTATATATGCAGGCTGGATTTTTCTTTAAACACACATCACAATTTAATTTGGGGCAGCAATGTACCCAACTATTAAACTAAGCCATTGTCCTAGATTGCAATGTGGTGGTTCTGTGGTACAATGTGAGCCAGTTAGGCACAAGCACATCTACTGGAAAATTCTGTTAGTTGTGTAGCCCTAATATGCCCACCTCCTAGTGCCCTTTGCATTTTAGTTTCATAACTTCTTTTACTAAACAAGATTTGTCTACATGGTTGAATTTATAACAATCATCATATAATCCCCTATGGCTAAGAGAAATACAAAAATCTTGGCACTATCAGCTTTGGGCTTTTAAATCAATGCACTGATGTTGTCTTTCTGGATATCTTATGCCATTGGGGGTAACCATTTTCAAGTTATTGTCAGATATTTTTTCAATGATCGTTTATAACAAACACAATCTTTAATGAATATGAGATTTTTCTGTTTTGTGCACAAGTCTTGGAAGCAAGCAACAGAAGCTGACTTGGTGTGCATAAGAAAATACAGAGGCAGTAAAATATTAGTTCATTTGGATCATTGTGTGAGGGATAGAAAACAATATTAATGAACTGGGCCTAAAAACACATCAAACCTCAGAGGGAAGGTAGGGGAAGATGGGGGTAAGGGGGGGTGGGGGGGGAGAGATTAACCAAAGGACTTGTATGCATGCATATAAACCTAATGAATGGACACAGACACCAGGGGTGTGAGGGCATGAATGGGGGGGGGGGGTAGGGGAGGATAAGGACACATATGTAATACCTTAATCAATAAAGAAAAATAAATAAATAATAAGTGATAAAAAAAACACATTGGAAATGACCCAAGGTGACACTATTGCTGTTGTACAACTGTCCCAACTGAAGCTAATTCCTTGTCAAGAATTCAGTCTTGAAATCAGCAGAATATCAAACTGTCACCTCAGCAGCAATCAAGATCTGATAATTTGGCCATTACTGAAACCAAGTGTCATGGTCAAATAAGGAGCCTCTATCACCTTATTGTTTCCAAACTCATAAAAACAGAGAGCAGCCTGGCCAGTGTGGTTCAGTGGTTGAACATCAGCTCAGGAAACAGGAGGTCACTGGTTTGATTCCCAGTCAGGGCACATGCTCTGGCTTTCAGGCTTAATCCCTGGTTAGGGGTGAGCAGGAAGCAGCTGACCAATTATTCTTTCTCATCATTGTTGTTTCTATCTCCCCCTCCCTCTCCCTCTCTCTTTGAAATCAATAAACAAGTTCTAGAAACCTAATTTACTGCATGGTTACTATAGTTAATATATTGTACTAGTATACTTGCAATTTGCTGTGATAGTAGACTTCAAGTGTTCTTACAAAAAATGTGTGCCACACCAGCACGACCAAGGGTGAACCTGAGGAGGGGTTGTGAAGGATTGAACAAGAGAAGACAGCTGGGGCTCAGTGGATCTTCTGTGCCTGGATGAGGACACCAAAGACCCAGTCTGCAAGCTGATGCTTTATGTTACAGTCTGATTAAAACAAGGGTATATTAACATGTATGCAAATGTTCTTATTTTGGCAACACTTGCTGCACCTCCCACAGCCCATTAGCTACTTAGGAAGGAATTAGGGCAGGCTACAAGGTCAGGCTTAATTATGCTAGGAGAGCTCTGCCCTCCAGGCTGGGACTTGTTTGTGGCCCTGCCACAGGTCAGCCTGAGGCTTGACCCTAGGGCTGCTCCCTACAAAAATGTAACTGGGAAGTGATAGATATGTCAGTTAACTTGATTATGGTAATAGTTAACAATGTTTATATATGTGTGTGTATATATATATATATATATATATATATATATATATGAACATTACCTTACATCTATAAATGTATGCATACATTTATACATATATTTAAATCTTAAATATATACATTTTTTGTTAAATTTTCCTTAATAAAGCTGGGAAGGTGAAGAAAAAAGCATTTCTAACCTCAAAATTATATAATTAATATTAGCATGGTATAATATTTAAAAGTTCATATATATGTATATGTTTAAAGCCACAGTAATACTAGTAAAGTAAAAAACATATATAACAGATATAATAAGATGTAAATCATTAATGAAAAGATTCATACAAATTTAGAGAGATTTACTGTATCTGTTTATCTGGAACCGATTTGTATTTTTGAATATTCATTTTGCACCAGGCATTGCTTAGAAACTGTGATACAGCCAGAAAATAATCAATGAAAATTCCTCCTCACAGTTCAGTGGTGAGAGGGACAATTAACCAACTTCTTCCAAGTATATCTATATATTTATGTCTATATCTACATATCAGGTGATGAGAGAATTCTAGTAAATGAAAATAAGGAAGAAAAGTGGAATACTAAGCAACAGTTTGTTGGCATGAAAAACAGGGTAGATGGTGCTGCTATTTACTAAGAAAGAAGACACTGGGTGGTGTGTTCTGGGTTGGGCAGGATGGAAGAATGAGGATCAGGAGGCTGGTGTTGGATACTTAAGGTAAAATAATAAAATTGTAAAACAAGGGAAAGTGCAATTTTATTTAATTTTCAACCTCTAACTTCTTATCCACAACTCAGTTTCACTGTTCAAATTATGTAAGTGCTTATGGAACTTCTGTTTGAGAATGGACAATTTTATATCGTATACTAGAGGCCTGGTGCACAGATTCATGTACATTGAAAGGAAATTAATTAGAAGAAATATTTTAGAGGCCGGGGAGGGACCGTGGGAAGGCTCCAGGTGTGTCTGGCCCTTCTCGCTCAGTCCCGATCAGCCAGACCCCAGCAGCAAGCTAACTTACCGGTTGGAGTGTCTGCCCTCTGGTGGTCAGTGTGCATCACAGTGACCAGTCGAATGGTCGAACGAATGGTTGGCATATTAGGGTTTTATTATATAGGATTTCCTCCTTATATGTTATTGTTTATTTTTTAAAGGATAGAATGCCAACCGCAACATTTTTTTTGTTCATTTATTAATTTTAATTATATTTATTTATTTTTTTTAAGAGAGAGGGGAAAGGAGGGGGAAAAAGAGAGAAACATTAATATGAGAAAGAAACATCAATTGTCTGTCTCATGCATGCTCCCTACTGGGGATCACACCAGCCATGCTCCCTGACCAGGAATCAAACTGGCAACCTATCTGTGAACAGGATGACACCCAACCACCCAGGGCCACAGCAGCTAGAACTTATGTTATTTTTAAAGCACATACCCAACATACACATACACATATACATACACAATTTTTTTTTACCTAGTTATTATCCAAACCTGAGCCACATTTTCTTCCATTATATTGCTTTCTTTGAAAGTATCATCTTTATTTAAATGTACTTCATTCCTTCTCATAAAATTTGCGTCTTTTAAGTTCTTAGACACTTAGAAGTGCTTTATCAATATAAATTTAATCAAGTATCTTTCCTGGACTTTATTTTTATTGAGTTTGTTGGGTGATCTATTTATTGTTTGGGTGTGACCCATTTAAAAAGCAGCTGCAAAGAACCTGCTATTTTTCTAACAGATAATTAAATCAAGAAAACTTTAAACGCGTAATTTTGAACTGCATCTTAATTGCTTAGTGTATGTTTACAGCTTCCATAAGGTTCTAAATTCTGGACTTAAGGTGATTAATAACAAAAAGATTATCTTAAATTGCAAAGACATTTATTTTTTCCTAATTGTATTTTTCTGTTTTCCTTTTCCTACCTTATCAAAGTAGATTGAGTTTATCACAACTTCTCTAAAATTGATGCTTATAAAAATAATAAAATGTAAATCACTTGCCTGTGCAGAAAACAAATAGGATTACAAAATGAATATAGAATGTAACACATATATCATTATAAATTATTTGTTGTTTAATTTAGATTCAAATTTAGCTAAGTGTTGTTTTTTTCTAAATCTTGAAAATATCATATCAACCAATACAAAAGTAAGTGAAGCTTTGATATGTAACCAATATAAAATTTGGCCACCAGTATGAAGTATACAGCCATAAAGTATAATTTACACTTTTTTTTCCTTAAAAATGATACCCCAAATACTTATCGAACATGTACCATATTTCATTTTCTCAATACACTGAATATAACATTGCTTTCAACCAGGTCCCATTACTTGATCTAGAAAACAACCCTCCTGTGTGAACATTAAAACCTGTTATGGTTTGCATTTTGTCCTCCAATAAAGAAATGTTGTAGTCCTAAATCCCAGTATCTCAAAGTGTGACCTTATTTGGGAATAGAATCTTTACTGAGGTAATTAAGTTAAAAAAAAAAAGTGGCCTTTTATCCAATATGGCTAATGTTATTTCTAAAGGGGAAACTTGGAAATTTGGACACTGGAAGAATACCATCTGAAGTTGGAGGCAAAGATTAAAATTATGTTGACAAAAACCAAGGAATGTCTATGACCGCTAGAAGCCTGAAGAGGCAAAGAAGAAAACTTCCTCTGTACGTAACAGAAGAAGCATGGGCTTCCTGACACTTTGACTTTGGACTTCGAGTCTTTAGACCTGTGAGAAACTAAATTTCTGCTGTTTTAAGCCGCCTGCTTGCTGGTACTTTGTTGAGGCAGCCCTAGAAAATTAATAGCAAGCCCTGCTCACATAGACCACATCTCCTAGACTAGGCCTAATGTGTTCCTAGCATTTTACACAGGTGATTTTATATAATATTAAATCATAATATTCAGAGTTCATATTTGCATAATTTGGTCAGATTATTTGTACCTGGAAAGTTCTTATGTAGCATTTTATTTGCCTATTTTTTTAAAATCCTTGAATGCTTGCATTATTTCAGTTATTTTTAAGGCTTTATAGAAAAATCAATGAAATCTATAATAAAAAAAGGTTAATATGCTAATTAGACCAGACATCATTCCAGATGTCCTTCCTGACAAAGCCGGGGCCAGAGGAAAGCCAGCCGGGTCCGGGTGCCTGTGAGTGGCCCAGGGGAAGCCAGCGGGGGGCCAGATCGGGGAAGCCCAAGTCCCGGGTGCTGGAGGGAAGCCAGTGCTGACAGCCAGGGTACAGAAGGCCTACTTTTGCATGAATTTTTGTGCATTGGGCCTTTAGTATTAATAATACAAATTGGGCCTAATAATAATACAAATGAGCTAAAGATTTTTGAAATCATTGAGCTTTCATTAAAGTAGGCTCATCAAATAATAGCTGAAAGACATTTAATAAACAATATGGGAAGTAACATAAGACATGTTATATTTTTGTACTGCTTATACAGGGTGTCTCGAAAAATACATATACAAAATGTTAGTATATTCTGTTACGTTTTGAAAATGAAATATATTTTAATAAACTCTGCCTTTGCCCAACCTGTGTGGCTCAGTGGTTGAGCACTGACCTATGAACCAGGAGGTCACGGTTCCAGTCCCTGTCACGGAATGTGCCCAGGTTGTAGGCTTGATCCCCAGTGCCAGTTGTGCAGGAGGCAGGCATCCAATTGAGGATTCTCCCTCATCATTAATGTATTTATCTCTCTCTTGTTCTCCCTTCCTCTCTGAAATCAATAAAAATATATTATAAAAAAATAAACATGGCCTTATAATTATTCAAAGTGTGTATAAATATTTTGGGACACCATGTATATGTATATGTATCTATCCTTACCCCTATCTTTATGTCTCTATTAACTCTATCTAAAGTTTATCTGTTTCTATATGTAGTGTATACAGATTAGGCAAGTAATTTCAAAATTATTCTGTCTTGTTGTCAGAGTTATATCATGAAAAAATGAAAGCAATTTTAGCCACAAGGAGTAAGGGGGAGAAAGCTGCATTTTCAACAGAAAAGTATAGTTTTAATTTCATGAACTTAGAAATCTATGCAATCAAAAATAGTGCCATTATGCATAGCTCTCTAAAAATAATATTAGAATATTACTTGTACATTACATAATGCAAATATAATTGTGATTGATTATGTAATTTTTAGGGAAAATCATAAACTTTGAGTTACTATTCAGAAAATTTAATTAAAATGTCAGTAGCATTTTAGCATTTACTTTTAGAATAATCAGAAAACCAAAATTATTCTATTTTACAGTCAGAGTTGTACCATAAGAAAATGGAAGCAATTTTAGCAACAAACAATATCAGGACTACAAGGCATTGTAAGGTTATGTCATTATGAACAAAGTAACTTCATATTAACTTTGTGAAATCAAAAGTATATGATATCACATATGTCTGAACAAAAATATTGATGCTGACATAAAAGTGCTCCAAATACATACATATATAATATATATATAAATTTAAGTTGTTTTTTATTCCAAATAGTTATTGTTGAAAGTATTATATTTGTGCCCTCTTTTCCCCTATTGACCTCTTCTAGCCCTCCTCTTGCCAGGCCTTCACCACCCTATTGTCTGTGTTCATGGATTATGCATATCCTATCTAATAAAAGAGTAATATGCAAATTGACCATCACTCCAAGACACAAGATGGCCAGCAGAAGATGCCCTGCAGGGGAGGGCAGTTGTGGGAAGTTAGGGGTGACCAGGCCAGCAGAGGAGGGCAGTTGGGGGTGACCAGGCCAGCAGAGGAGGGCAGTTGGGGGAGACCAGGCCAGCAAGGGAGGGAAGTTGGGGGGAGGGGGACCCAGGCCTGCAGGGGTGGGCAGTTGTGGGGGGGGACCCAGGCCTGCAGGGGAGGGCAGTTGCAGGTGACCAGGCCTGCAGAGGAGGGCAGTTGGGAGCCAGCAGTCCTGGATTGTGAGAGGGATGTCCGACCACCCAGTGGGATTGGGCCTAAAAGGGTGGTCAGACATCCTTCAAGGGGTCCCAGATTGGAGAGGGGGCAGGCTGAGCTGAGGGACATCCCCCCACACTCTCCATGCACGAATTTCGTACACCAGGCCTCTAGTTTGCATATAAGTCCTTTGGTTGATCTTTTCCCACCCACTCCCCCACCCACCCACCCCAGTTGTCTCTTTTAATTATAAGGTAAATCTTCCTTAGTCATAGCCCTATTAGAAGTTTTATTTTAAAACAGTCTTAGATAATATATTTCTATTACTTTCTCTGAGAAATGCTATCTCCATTGGTAGAAATATTAAAAATAATGGCATATTTTATGGATTTTACTGTAAGCCCAGGCTTTGTTCCAAGCAAGGCGCATTCTTCTGATATATGTGTGTGTGTGTGTGTGTGTATGTGTGTGTGTGTACATTTTACATTCAGATTACCTTTATGTTTTGATGGGAAGGCACTGCTCTTAATAATACTTTTCAAACACAGAAATTACAAATGGCACAACTCAGATTTCAACTTTAACAGTCTGGTTCCAAAATTCATTATTTTAAAAGCCATGCAAATATAGTATATGCTTTATAGTATAAGATTTTTATATATAATTGCAAGGTAATGATACATGGTGGTATTAAAAACAAAAATACATAAAAATGATTTATTTCTAAATAATGATACAGATTTGAGTGTTATTTCAGAGACTAATGCATTCTCAGAGTACAGAACAAAGATTAACATGAGTTACATTATCCGGATATTTTTTGTTTTATTTGGATTTGTTTGACTTGATTATCCTATATAATAAAAGGGTAACATGCAAATTGACCCTAATGGCGAAACGACCACTCGACCAGTCACTATGAGGCGCACTGACCATCTCTTGGTCCCTTTCCCCAGCTGGCAGGCTCCCATCGCCCGATGGCAAACAGGGGACCAGGGGTGGGTGGCTGGGGATGCAGGCTGCAGCAGGCCAAGGCCCCTGCCCTGCTGGGGGCAGGGCCAGCGATCGGGTTGAGACGGCCAACCTCTCAGTGCCTCCCCCTGGCCAGCAGGCTCAAATTGCCCAATGGTGAATGGGGAACTGGGGGTGAGTGGTGGTGGTGGGGTGGGGCCAGCTGGGGGCAGCTGGGGAAGATGGCCCTGATCACAGGCCAGGTCTAGGGACCATACCTGTGCATGAATTTCATGCACCAGGCTTCTAATACTAAATAAAATACTTTTTTTCCCCTGCCTTTTCTCCCTTAATTATCCTATGAATACCATAAATTATTCCTACCACTATTGAAAAATCTTTAAAATAATTCCTTCTAAACAATGGGAAGTAGGAATAAGAAACTCTTCTATTGCTCTTTCACTTGTAAGATAAAGTGATAGTTATATTTGATATAATTTATAGGTTTTTATGATTTAAAAATATATCTGAGTGAAATAAGCCAGTCAGAGAAAGATAAAATCACATGATCTCACTCATTTGTGGAATATAATGAACAACATAAACTGATGAACAAAACAGAACCAGAGTCATAGAAGCATGGAACAGACTGTCCAACCTATGAGGGAAGACAGGGGCGAGGGGGTAAGAGATCAACCAAAGGACTTGTATGCATGCATATGAGCATAACCAATGGATACAGATGGGGGGGTGATGGTGAAGGCATGTGCTGGGTGGTGGGGGTGGTTGCAGAGTGGTCAATGGGGGAAAAAGGAGACTTATGTAATATTTTAAACAATAAAGAATTCAAATATGTGTGTGTATATATATATATATATATATATATATATATCTGTGATTTATATGTTTTAGGAAGACAATTTTAAATAGGAATTGGAATGAGAATCAAAATGTTTTAAGCTAGCACTCATTATTTGTTCTAAAAGATTTAATGAAATATATCTGGTAATAAATAATAAGTAAATATATATATACATATTTATTTTAAAATCTACTTAATGGATTACATAAGATTTTTAAATGCTTGACAATAAATTAGAGCATAGGAAAGCTAACTCCTAGTAGACATATTTTTACAAAGAATCAGTGATTGCACAGTTTGTATGGCTTAGTGGTTGAGAGGTAACCTATGAACCAGGAGGTCAGGGTTCAATTCCTGGTCAGGGCACAAGCCTGAGTTGGAGGCTCTATCCACAGTAGGGGGTGTGCAGGAGGCAGCCAATCAATGATTCTCTCTCATCATTGATGTTTCTATCTCTTCTCTCTCTCCCTTCTTCTCTGAAATTAATAAAAATATGTTTTAAAAAAAGAATCAGTTATTTTAAAGTTACTAAAGATCACTAATTAATTCATTGTTTTAAGTTCTTAAATGCTGAAAAAAAATGAAATTATTACCTCTGTATTGTAAATGAGGCACCTGGAGCCAGAGCGATATTAGGAAGATGACTCAGTAATTTCTGGATGGTAGTCTGGATGGTCTGAGAGAATGAGGAGGAAAGTCTTAATGATCTTTGTTTCTGAATTTTATCTCTGATATAAAATAGTTCACTCTAATTTATATTGAGTTTGTGTCATTTCAAATTAACTTTAAGTTGTTCACAAAACACTAGGTGCAAACTATTAGTGCCTTAAATTTTAATATCTTCTTGTTATATTTGATTTCACATCTCCAATAAATTAGAATTTCACTGTGTTTATGTATGTATCTGTTAAAGACATGAATTATTTCAGAACTTATTCTGCACAACTTCAGGTTTGCTTTTTGTCAAAACAATTTAGGATTGATCACTGAACACTGTTTTTACATTCTAGATACAGAAAGAAACATTTCAAACTTGATCATTTTGGAAGGACTGTAATACTTGGCATTTTTCACTTCTTAAACCAATGTAAATAAACATCAAAATTGATTTTATAGCTTCCCCTCACACAAATTTAATTCTCACCAGTGAAAGCAGGTCATATGTAGAGGTTAAATGAAACTCTTTGACAAGAAATTCTTTGGTTCATGACGATCTTTTCTCTTTTTTAAAATTTTCCCACAATGTAAGCTTCGTTCTCATTGGAAGACAAAAAGTGCAATAAATGTAATTGATAGTGGCACCTCCTAAACCTACCTGTTTTATATTTAACCTTGTACTGAAACTCGACTGGATAAGAAATTTAATTTAGCCCTAGCCAGTTTGGCCCAGTGGATAGAGCGTTGGCCGGAGGACTGAAGGGTCCTGGGTTTGATTCTGGTCAAGGGCATGTACCTCAGTTGCAGGCTCATCCCTGGCCCTGATCGGGGTGAGTGACGAAGGGAACCAATCCATGGGTCTCTCTCACATGGATGTTTCTGTCTCTCTGTCTCTCTCCCTCCCTTCCACTCTTTAAAAAACAAAGAAAAATATTCTCGGGTGAGGATTAATTTAAAAAAGGAGAAATTTAATTTCATATTTCCAAGACAAAAATAGTTGACACAATGCATGAATAATGTTATACTAATATTATACTTTCTGCCAACATTATAATATTAGAAATGAGTCAAAACATAAGATTCTGAATGCCTATACTAGTGTTTCTTCTGTAGTTTTTAAAGTAAATATTAAACATATTTGTTTATGTATCCACATAATCTTTAAAAAGTTACTGAGGAAATAGAATTTCTAGGCACTGATGTGGTTGTTATGTAGTATAGGAAGAAAACCATCATATAGATTCCCAAAGCATAAAAGGATAGAATTAATAATATTAATAGAAAAGAAATTTCCTTTCAAAGTAAAAATAGACTTGTTTCCATAGAGAAATGGTATCATATGAAGTTGAAGACTAAGCAAATTACATTTATAGAGTTTAAGACAGAATAGAAAGGTGAAAAGAATAATGGTTTTGTGATGACATAAATCAAGGTTTCAATGTCACGTTTGAGCTCTGTGACTTCAGACAAGCATTTAATATTTTGTAACTTCTAAGCCTTAATCTGTTCTGATTAAGCTCCATGCTAATTTGTAACTGATATTCCATAATCCATAAGCCCAGAAAGGAGGAAGTCATTTCCAGTGGTTATGTTGAAAAAATAATACACTTAAACTGCTAATTAGAAAATAGACATTTGCAATGATCTAGATAAAAATAATAATATTAATGGTATACTTTGTTTTTGATACTTGGAATTGCAGTACAAAGACACTATAAAGTCAGAAACCCACTCTGAGGCCATGTTAGGTTTACTCCTCCCATACCTCTGTCCTGAATTGAATATTGGTAATGATTTGGAATATTCAGCAATCCTCTATGAATGTAGACTCAGACAGGAGCATGGCAATATCTATATATACAAAAGGCTAATATCCAAAGTGTCCCCTCAGGAGTTCGACCTGGAGACTTGGAGTTTGATCGCTTGCTATGATGTGCACTGACCACTAGGGGGTGGCATGGAATGAAGGAAGGCCTTGGCCATCAGTAGGAAGGCCCTGATCACCTGCCAGACCTAGGGATCCTGCCCATGCATGAATTTTGTCCACCAGGTCTCTAGTAGTCAATATAATCATCACTAACAGTTTAGAAATAGAGAATCAGAGAGGGTGACTACTGGGAAGAACTATCAGTAGGGAATCAGACACGGTGGACTGAAGCTGGTCACCATGGTGTCAATGAATACTACTACTCTCTGCTCCCACCAGAAGCTTTCTACATACTGTGCTTCAGAATTGGAAGAAGGTATTTGAGAGGTGTCTACATCATAGTACAAGGAACCCAGTCATGGTCTGAGTTTACTTCATTTGCATAAAATGTTCATATCAATTGCTATTTCAAATTAATATTATGATTGATATACAAGTGACTTCATATTATTCTTGATGGATATTTTATAGAGCAATATTTGGATGATGTTATATCTTGCTCTAGAAGAAATAGTTCAAACAAATACATATTAAAATAAACTTAATGTGTATAGGAATAGACAGCTTGGTTAATGTACACCCATCACTGTGAATGGCAACATAAATGGTGTGACAGGAGTATTGTAATCACCATGATCTCTCATAGAAGATTGGGAACTAACAGAAAGCTTTCCTCTGGAGAAACTCTATAAGATACTGGTCTCTAGGAAAAGTAATGCAGAGAGAGAAAAATTTAAAATATGCTTCACTAAATATTTTCACACATGAAAATTCTCATTCCTTCAAATTAACCAATAGGTAATCTTCAAAATTAAATGAAAATAATTCTATGTAATAATATACCAAAACTCCCTGTTGAATGATACAATCTAGACTTTAAATATAACGTTAATCAATGAATTAACAACTATTTTATAAGGTAGTTGAAAACATGTTTCCACTGATCCATTAATGATAAAGGTAAGAGCAGTTGCATCTTTAATTAAGCTGAAAATATGTCAAGGCTATCACACTGTATTCATCATTTACATATAACCTATTGACAGTTCACAGCAAAAAAATCATGCACAAGGACAGTAACATCATGATTCAGTGCTAATTAACTGTTTTGCTGGAAGTCTTTCTGTTAATACTGTCAGGTCATGCTTGAATATTTTGAATTATATTCTATAGGGTATGGTTTATGAAGTTTCAATTAATCCATCATTTTTGTCCTATTATTGTTACTACACAAACAAAGGTGAACCACTGGTATCTTACAATTTGAACAGATATTTAAGTAAAATGTAAATTTTTCATGAAGCTACCATACATATATAATTATTTAGCTTAAGCATTATTAACTAAAATCAACTATATACTTGGTAAAGAGTAACATTTCCAACTTAGAATTGACTTGTGTTGGGAGCATGATTTATTTTAAAAATGCTTAGTTCCTATAACCATTGGCATCAAGATTGTAAATATAGTGTTTAAATTCAACTTCCTGACCTGAAAATTTGACATTTTTTCTTTTTAATTTAAAGGCATTATTTTTAATATATATTTTTATTGATTTCAGAGAGGAAGGGAGGGGGAGAAAGGGATAGAAACTTCAATGATGAAAGAGAATCATTGATCGGCTGCCTCCTGCATGCCCCACACTGGGGATCAAGCCTGCAACTAGGGCATCTGCCCTAACCAGGACCCAAACCATGACCTCCTGGTTCAGAGGTCAATGCCCAACCACTGAGCAACATTGGCCAGGCTCAAGGCCGTATTTTTAACAGTTAGATGCTTTACATTTAATCTCTAAAAATGTTTTCTATAGAATTCTAAACAAGTAATACAAATTGAGTGTGTTGCCTCTTTTGTGTGCTCTGTGTGTGTTGGCATGGGTATTCTGCTAGTAACCATTTAGTCCACTGCCCACCATTTGGTGAAAACTTATACTAGTGAGCAAACTCATCTCTGCTATCCTTAGCCCTTCTGCCATATTCATTTCGGTGGTGTAGTGGATCATTTCTAGTGTTCCACTGGTAACCTTTTTGTTCCAGAGCAGATGCAGGAAGAATGAAATGTTGGGTATCTCAGAGACAAATTTGAGTTTTTAGAGTAAAGAACTCGTTCACCTGTATTAAATGTCATACATTTCAAAGCTACTCACAAATCATTAAAGTTAGGTAAATGCAATTTCCCTCCCCTCCAAAGTATCTGAGTGCAAGTTGTTCTAGCAGTCAGAGAAGACCTATGGGTGCATTCTAAGTGATAAGAGCAATAGAAGTACAATTTTCCATTTCAAGTTATGAGGAAGACATTCTTCCCCAGCTGCCAGCATTACCTAAGAGCCCATACTCTATTGTTATTTCCAATATCCCATAGACACAAAATGTTAAGTGGTTAAAATGAGTCTACCTGCTGCTTAAATACAGCGTTTATTCCCTAGCTATTGATGCTAAATTACATTTAATAGGGCTATAGAAAAATACTATAATAAAACTCAGGTCATAGGTGAATTTAAAAATGCAAAAAAAAAGAAAAGCAAAAAGTAAAATGCACACTTACCATATGGCCCAGTGATTCCACTCATACATACGTATTTATCCAAGAGAAATGAAAATACATATGTCCACAAAGACTCACATGACAGTTCATAGCACCATTATTCAGAGTAGCCAATAGTTGAAATGATAAACACATTGTAAAACATCAATTCACTGAAATATATTTCAGCAATAGAAAGTAGTGAAGTATTGATATATTCAAAAGCATTTACTAAACATATTATTGGGTCAAATAAACCAGACACAAACCATGTACTGTTCAATTCCATTTATATGATTTTAGAAAAGGAAATTGATGTACAGTCTGAGAAAGCATAGCTGTCCTAATTTGGGAAAGAGCAAAGAAAACTTTTGGAAGTTATAAAAATGCTTTCCATCTTGATTGTGGTGAATAGCATGGTATATGCATTTATCAAAAATAATTTAATATTGCTTTTAAAACATAAATTATACCTCAATAAAGTTGATTTCATTTTTTAAAATGCTAATATTTATTTATTGCTTACTATGTATGCTTTAATATATGGCTTTGCATATATGCTTTTACTTTCATTTGGTGATTTTATTTTAGTGTTGCCCTTTTTATCATCTTATTTTCAACAATAGTTTTGAATAATATAAAATGCATGACAAAATTATATAAGTAAATACAAATATTAAAGTCTATATCTATTATCACTATGTAGTATAGTTTTTAAATATTTTTTAGGTTACTTAAGTTAACTGCTATAAATCTTTGATGAAGGTTCCTGCCTGTAAAGTGGGATTCACCAATTCAAAATATTTTTAGAATTATTTCAATTAGAATGTTTTCAATGTATGTTCAGCAGCTGCATTCTCACGAGAAAGGGTATATTTTATTTTAGTCAGCAAGTCAACAAGGACTTGTTAAGTTCTTACAGGATGTCTTATATTGTATTAAGCAAATTTATTATTTCCTTACAAGTGTCAATGAAACATAGGGGATATTTTCCTGAAGTTACTGTGAAACATAATTTACAATATTGATTAAATAAAGATAAAACAAAAGGGAAGAAATTGACATTTCCATTTAAGATTTTTCCTTTTTTATGACATAGTATATGTTTTTTTAAAAAGTCTTCCATTTGAGTATGTAAGACATATTATATTTTAAATATTATTATACATATATCAGAAATTGGCACTAACTATACAAAACTTCTTGAGAAAGATTTCTGTCATCCCTGTGGATCCCTCTGTACAAATAATTAAGTGGAAAAATGAGATATTGAGAGAAATAACAATTCCCTTCGGTCTATTTGTTTCATATAATGTAAGATCCTTTTCAAACCTAAATTTTCCATTACAGTTTCAAATTATGAACTTGCAATTTCTCTGGACCTTGATTCATTAGTTTATCCCCATAACAATAGTCAATTCCTCATTTATCCATCAATCACACCTATAGGCCCACACTACAAATTAATTTCTGATTATCAGAGCATGTATTCAGTGTTAGCTTCTTTACAAATTAATGTCATAAGTCATATAACAACGTTCCTTGGAACATTACATGATCATTTGGCATGCAAAAAATGCATTTATTCATACAAATTCACACATGTGCACACAGAACTCTGTACTATTTTAGAAGCCCTTTTTTTCTTAAATAAAAATCATCTCTTATTTTCTAAAATGCTAAGTGCAGTTTTGTCCACATTATAGCTCCTCAGTTTCCTTCTAAGTAACCAGTCAGAAAATGATATAAATGGAGATTTAAAATTACCCCCCAAAAGTACACTGATATAGTCATGCTTCTCTAAAATATTCAGTCATTAACTCAACAAATTATGCTCAAGAGAAGGTGAGTATCCAGGAGTATTATTTGAAAACAGACACAAACTCTTGTATATTTATTTGTGAATGCTCTAACTGAAAGGAACTCTTGTATATTTATTTGTGAATGCTCTAACTGAAAGGCTTACAAATACCTGTTTGTTGGTCCTTATCATTATTAGTCAACATTAAATACAAGTAAAATAACAAAAATAAAAATAATATATGTACTTACTACCTACTATTTTTGTTTTACTTTACACTGGTTTAAATGAAATAATACAGTCCAAAACACATACTTCACTGAAATAATGCACATGCTATTTATATACAATGTTCAGCCCCTCTAGAAAAAAAGAATGTTATTAGTTCTGTTAGAAGAAGGAATCCATTAATTTCTATGAGTGGTTGACTTCAGGATAAGTTACAATTTGATATTTCCTACTGGGTTAATAGCAGGTACCAAAAGTTCAGAAGAACATGAGTAATTACTTCTCCCAAAAGCAGAGATTTATTAGGGATATCATGCTGTTGAGCATTACGCATATCCTGTTATTTTCATTGTGGCTTAAAATACGAGCAATTTAATGTTTCTAAGATAATCAAACACTGTGTCATAAGCAGAATAGTTTATTTGAGTACTTCAACTTCTATATTTTATCTTTTTATTGAGATTCTTAACTGCATAAAGCAGTAGCAATATAAAAGATAATGATTGATTCTCAACAACTCTATGATGAATCTATGATGAATATGGCTTATGTGTAACAGATTTCTGAGTATAGTAAGGGCAATAGTGTAGTGATTTGGGTACTATTTAAGGAACGCTGTAAATCCTCATAAAGACTATTCTTCTAAGTATTTTAAGGACCATTGTTAAGATAACTTTTGGCTTCCATCCATTGACATCACAGCAAATTCTATTTTAGCTTTTTTTCATCTCTACTCCTGAGAGAAATCTCTTTGGCTCAAATCCTTGTCAGTGGTATTGTGGCTTCCTGCTCCACTGAGTTCTTTTTTCTTTTTCTTTTTTTTTTCTTTCCCTACTCAGATGTTTGGCGATACTTACTTAAATACTGCTTATGATTTTTTTAAATTTCATATTCATGTCTCTTTTTATTCCATGTACAGGTTTTTTCTTAAAGAAATTTACTTATTTTTATTTTTTCGTTTGAAAGAGTGTAAGATTTCCACTGGGTTCTTGACTCTTCTCACTGCCGAGGCCTCTGCTTCCCTAACACGGCCCCAACCTCATTCTGCTCCATAATCGCTTCACTGAACCAGACAAGCCCCTTTCCTCTTGGCTTAGATCTCACACCATTACAATGATAGCAATTTGGAAACTGCCCTAAGCGCTAATTATCTCACCGTTATTTTAATGATCTGTTTATTTATTTCTTGTTACCGACTTCATCCCAGGACCCAGGGGACAAGGATTGAAAGAGAAGCCAGAACAGAGGGCTGCTGAAGCAATAAGCCATGTTGTACTAAAAATCAGCCATGTGACATGAAGCTCCAGTGCCTATGCCTTTTCTCCCTGAGAAGTTAATTGCCTGGGTTTTCCTTGTGAGCAGAGGTAAGTGCCTGGCTAGCCTTTCACAGATACTGAGAAAGATGGCCTTAACATTTGCCTCTAATTGACTGAATTTTAGACACGTTTCCTCTGTGTCTTATTGGCCTCTGACCTTCCTTTTCTTAGAGCTTTTACTTTATTGTAATTTTTTCTCTCTGCCCCTTTGAGATATAAATCTTTGCCCAGCCCTTTGCCAACTTCACAACTCAGGATTCTTTTATTCAAAGACCTGGGGAAAAAAAACAAAGACCTGGGACCATCCCTATGAGATGTAATAATCAAGGGAGATAGAGTCTCCTATCTCCTAGTCTCTGTGAGGGGAGAAGCCTCACTTGGATGAGCACTGATTAGCAAACACAGAGACCCATACAAACCAATAATTGCTGACTAATGCTTTTAGGGAGGGCCCCACTGTGTTTTAAACTGGAAATTAAAATTATATAAGCTGTAATTGTATATATAATTATATATTCTAATACATTTAATATATTATAAGATTAATAACAAAAATTTTCCCATCTACGCAAAGGGTACATCATTCAATTTTAATTCAGTTTTCAATATTTTATATTTAAAGATCTTATTGATAAGAATCTATCAGGGAAGCTTTGGAAATGAAAAAATATATATATATATTTGAAATCATTTCTGAAGATAAAATGATATGTACTTTGATCTTTTAAAAATTTTATTGTTTTATTCTTATATTCCTATCCTGCTCTACTTATCTTTCTGTATTTTTTATTTTAAAAAATATGATACAATTTACTTATGAATTATGTTTATTTTTAATTGTCAATTTCCCTTACTAAAATTTTATGACTTGAGGACAAAGTTCTTTGTCTTTTAAATAATATTTTCCAAGAGCTTATATTTGCATATAATAAGTGGTAGGCCCCTAATAAATATTTATTGATTGAATTAAATTTTTTAATTGGCAAAGGAGTTGGGATAAAAACCCTATTTCCCATTCTCTAATACTGATTACATAGTTTTAATTAAGCAATTGATTGATATATTTTGCCTACTTTTCAGAACCTGGAAATGAACTTGTACCCTTTGTTCCTAAGTCTAAGTTGTATCTGCAAGTTTCAACTTATTTTTGTCAATGTACATACATAATATGTGCCGAAGTATATTTGAAATACTTTAAGGAATGGCAGTAAACAATCTTCTTTATTTATATATTTTTATTGATTTCAGAAATATTTTCAGTGATGAAGGGAGAGAAAGGAGAAAGAGAGAGAAATGGAAAAACATCAATGATGAGAGAGAATAATGGATTGGCTACCTGCTGCGCGCCCCACACTGGGGATCAACCTCCTGGTCGATGCTCGACCACTGAGCCATGCCTGCTGGGCAGTACACAGTCTTTTAATTGTGCTTTTCTCTTTGATTCTAATTATTTTTTATTCTCTTATAAATACAATAACAACTTGTAAAGTATGCAGGACATATTAGAAGCTTAACCTAAGATATCAATGTGAAACCAAATAAATTATTAACAGCAGAATTACTAAATGACATGATTTTAGTCTGACTTTATAGAACAGACAAACTGTTTTACTTAAAAACAGTTCCTAATTCTGAAATAAAAGCTTGACTATTTTAAAAAAAGTTTAAATGAGTAACTTCCAGCAGTGGTCTGTAAAGATAATTTTTATAAGTTTATGGAGATTATACAACTACTAGGGTCCCAGTGCATGAATTGGTGCACTGTGAAAGGAACTGTGGGCAGCAAGGCTGAGGTGGGCACAGGGGTGGGTCTTGGCCCATCCTCTGTGCCCCTGCCCGACCCCTACCCCCCTGGCCCCCAGTCCCTCTCTGCCCACAGCCCCACTCCCATTATGGGCAGTGGGTGTGAATGGTGGCTTTGGTACCGGCCGTGGGTGTGAGAGGGGCCGGCGCCAGCAGTAGGTGCGAGAACCAGAAGGGACGATGGTTCGTGGGAGGAAGAATTTTCAGTAACCACCAGAGGTTTGACCTGTTGTCGGCGACCCAAAGGATTGCCCTGAAGACAGCGACCAACATCCTGCCTTCTTCTGGCGCCCCCACTCACCTGCTCCACCATCCCGCCATGGCCACCCCCAAGTTCTGTGCGCACCCCCTGGTGGTCTGGTGGTCAGCGCAAATCATAGCGACCTGTTGTTCAGTTGTTTCGCCATTTGGTTTATTTGCATATTAGGGTTTTATATATATATACTAGAAGCCCGGTGCATGAAATTCATGCAAGGGGGCAGGTCCCTCAGCCCAGCCTGCACCCTCTCCAATCTGGGACCCTTCAAGGGATGTCCGACTGCCCATTTAGGCCCGATCCCAATAGGATCCCAGTTAGGGGCAATCAGGAAGGCAGGCAGGCCAGCAGTTGGGAGCCAGCAGTCCTGGATTGTGAGAGGGATGTCCAACTGCCCATTTAGGCCCGATCCTACTGGGCAGTCGGACATCCCTCTCACAATCCAGGACTGCTGGCTCCCAACTGCTCGCCTGCCTGCCTTCCTGATTGCCCCTAACTGCTTCTGCCTGCCAGCCTGATCACCCCAAACCACTCCTCTGCCAGCCTGGTCACCCACAACTTCCCTCCTCTGCCAGCCTGGTCACTCCTAATTGCCCTCCCCTGCAGGCCTGGTCCCTCCCAACTGCCCTCCCCTGCTGGCCATCTTGTGGCAGCTATCTTGTGTCCCATGGGGGCAGGATCTTTGACCGCATAGGGGCAGCCATCTTGTGTGTTGGAGTGATGGTCAATCTGCATATTACTCTTTTATTAGATAGGATAGAGGCTTGGTGCACAGGTGGGTGCCAGCTGGTTTGCCCTGAAGTGTGTCCCAGATCAGGGTGGGGGTTCCCTTGGGGCATGGGGTGCCCTGGGCGAGGGGACTGTGGTGGTTTGCAGGCAGGCCATGCCCCCGGTGACCCAAGAGGAGGCCCTAGTATTTGGGATTTATTTATCTTCTATAATTGAAACTTTGTAGCCTTGAGTGGAGGCCTGGGCCTTCCATGGTGTGTGGAAAGCTTGGCTTCCTCCATTGCCTGGGAAACCCAAGCCTCTTGGTCTCTCCATGGTTGCAGCCATCTTGTTTGGGGTTAATTTGCATATTCACTCCTGATTGGCTGGTGGGTGTGGCCTGTGGGTGTGGCAGAGTGATGGTTAATTTGCATATTATTCTTTTATTAGATAGGATATAGTTGTATTCAAAGAGATACAACACTTAGGTAGAAAATAACTGGGTGTCTCTAGTATTTCTCAAGTGTTGTTTTTCTCAAATATTAATTTGAAGAACAAAATTGTGTTTCTCTGTTGCCAGTTATATCTGTTCTCAGGAGTTTGTCTCATGAAAAATAGGTTATAATAAAGCTTAAAATCAAAGGAGGCTTTGACAATTCTGTAGATCTGATATTTCTGGGCTAGCATATATATTTTAGGTAAAGGTAAAATGAACAGCTTATCTGCTTAAATGAAAGATAAAATTTAAAATAGAAATGCTTCTTATCATTTATGCTTAAATTTCTTAAATATTTTATTAAATCTAAAGTTGCTATACACATTCAAGTCAGCCAATTAAGACTTATTTTTCTTAACTTTGTAGTATATCATTTTTGTTGTGTCTACTCAATATAGTACAAGGTACTGCAGGCACAAACAAAGAAAGGAATCAAACACTTAGGTCATGTATTATATACCGGAATAGTCATCTTATTTTAAAGTGTCTCTTTATCTTTACAATTGACTTTGAAGGTGCCATTCTGATTTTACAGATGAAAAAGCAGAAACTGACTAACTCATTCAAGAGCAAACTGTGCTTACTACTTCAGCATTTTCAAAAGAACAGCTAGAACTTGTTGACTGATAATCTAGCCTTTCAAACATACTATTCCATAAAAGCATTCTGAAATCCATCTAATCTCTTCTCTTTTCTTTCAAAATGACTTGATAAATGTCAGTTTATAATGTCACTATTTCTGGCTCCATAATCCCCATTAGCTAGTTGGCTTGTAAGTTTCTTCTACAATTCCAAGCCAACTTAGAGGACAACTTGGCTTTTTCTCAAAAATGTTTACTGCATACAGGCAGATGCTTGATTTTAAATAATAATAATAATAATAATAATAATAATAATAATAATAATTAATAATAAACAACTAGAAAATAAACCAAGATGTGCATGTAGTTTCTTCCTCTTTTGAGGACTTTTGCTACCAAATCTACCTGGACTTCAATTGAGAAAGTACCACAGAATGGTAGGTCAGAATATAATCCTCTATATTAAGAAATAGTCTTTAACAATGCTGTGTATATGTAAATAAATAAATTAATAAATGTGTGTACTATGTACTCTATATATGTACATATATACACAGCTACAATTATACCCACACTAGAGGCCTGGTGCACGAGATTCATGCACTGGGGGAGGGTCCCTCAGCCCAGCCTGCACCCTCTCACAGTCCAGGACTCCTCGGGGGATGTCTGCCTGCCAGCTTAGGCCCTATTCCTTCGGGGATCGGGTCTAAGCTGGCAGTCAGACATCCCTCTTGCAGTGCAGGTCTCTTGCAGTCCAGAACCCCTCACTCCTTACCACCTGCCTACAGTAGAGGCGGGAGAGCATCCTACCACTGCCACTGGGCTCACCACCCGTGAGCCAGATTTCTGACTGAGCAGCTCTTCCCCCATGGGAGTGCACTGACCACCAGGGGGCAGCTCCTGCATTGAGCGTCTACCCCCTGATGGTGACTATGCATCATAGCAACTGGTTGTTCTGCTGGTCAGTTGATTTGCATATTATGCTTTTATTATATAGGATGTATTATATTCCTTTAGCTATTGTAGCAGATTATCTAAATTAGTTATTTGAAAAACAAAACACACATTTATCCTTTATAGCTCTAAGGTTAGGACCCAAATTGGGTTTTATTGGCCAGATCAAGGTGTTGGCAAGGCTATGCTGCCACTGGAAGCTCTAGGGAGTATACTGTTTACTTTGCAGTCCCAGCAACTAGAGGCTGCCTACTTTTCTGGACTTGGGTTTTCCATCTTCAGTCAGCAAGGGTCAGACTCCTTCTCACATCATAACGGTCTGACATTGATGCTTCTTTTGTCTCTCACTTCCATTTTTTTAAGACCTTTTATGATTACATTGGGCCAACATGGATAATCCAGGATAATATAATATTCCCATCTGAAAGTCCTTATCATATTTGCATTTGTAAAATATCTCTTGTACTATAAGGTAAAGTATTTACAGATTCCTAGTATTGAGATGTGCACCTTATTTTTTAAATATATTTAGTTGATATTTTACAGAGAGGAGGGGAGAGGGATAGAGAGTTAGAAACATCAATGAGAGAGAAACATCGATCAGCTGCCTCCTGCACACTCCCTACTGGGGATGTGTCCGCAACCAAGGTACATGCCCTTGACCGGAATCGAACCTGGGATCCTTCAGTCTGCAGGCCAACGCTCTATCCACTGAGCCAAACCAGTTGGGGAGATGTGAACCTTTTATGAGGGCAGTATTCTGTATGTGTGTATACTAATAATATGTTTTTAAAATGCAAACCTACAAATAGAGGTGTTTAGTAAGCTACAGTCTTTGTGTGTGGAGAATCTAATTCTTACCTGAAAGGGATACATTTGAAGGCGTGTGTTTGACTTTTGAGTCCACAGGGTGCTGTTTAATAAATGCCTGCTCCAGTAAACTGTAAGGTCCACCCTTAAGTCAGTATAATTCTATTATATCATTGGAATGTTAGAAGAGAAATTATAAGAAAAATGTGCTCCAGAGTTGGATATTATAATAAAACTAGAGGCCCGGTGCACGAAATTCATACACAGGGGGGGCAGGGTGTCCCTCAACCCTTTCTGCACCCTCTCCAATCTGGGACCTCCCTAACTACTCCCCTGCCAGCCTGATCAACACCTAACTGCTCCTTGGCCAGCCCGATTGCCCCTAACTGCTCTCCCCTGCTGGTCTGGTCACCCCTAACTGTCCTCCCCTGCAGGCCTGGTCACCCCCAACTGCCCTCCCCTGCTGGCCTGATCTCCCCCAACTGCCCTCCTCTGCCAGTTCGGTCACCCCTAAATGCCCTCCCTGATGGCCTGATTACTCACAACTGCCCTCTCCTGCAGGTCTGGTTGCCCCCAACTACCCAGGCCTCCCCCCCCCAACTGCCCTCCCCTGCAGTCCTAGTATCCCCCAACTGCCCTCCCCTGCAGGCCTAGGATCCTCCCATCCCCCCAACTGCCCTCCCCTGCTGGCCTGATCTCCCCCAACTGCCCTCCTCTGCCAGTTCGGTCACCCCTAAATGCCCTCCCTGCTGGCCTGATTACTCACAACTGCCCTCTCCTGCAGGTCTGGTTGCCCCCAACTAC
Organism: Corynorhinus townsendii; assembly: GCA_026230045.1. Lineage (NCBI taxonomy): Eukaryota > Metazoa > Chordata > Mammalia > Chiroptera > Vespertilionidae > Corynorhinus > Corynorhinus townsendii. The sequence goes on from JAPDVU010000015.1 coordinate 16,615,543, forward strand.
CCAGGCCTGCCCCCCCCAACTGCCCTCCCCTGCAGTCCTGGTATCCCCCAACTGCCCTCCCCTGCAGGCCTAGGATCCTCCCATCCCCCCAACTGCCCTCCCTTGTTGGCCTAATCTCCCCCAACTGCCCTCCTCTGCTGGCCTGGTCACCCCTAACTGCCCACAACTGCCCTCTCCTGAAGACCATCTTGTGTCCACATGGGGGCAGCCATTTTTTACCACATGGGGGTGGCAGCCACCTTGTGTCTTGGAGTGACGTTCAATTTGCATATTACTCTTTTATTAGATAGTATACATGCAGAATATATGGCAGTATAAATACTAACCCTAAAAAGTATTACAGATAGACAACTATTTTATTTACAAATATATACATTTCTATTATATTTTAAAATAAAGAAATAGGTAATCAGATTATTCTTCGAATTACTTTGTAAACAAAGGCATCCTGATTTTTGACTGTGCTTGTGTATTTCATCAAAGAGCAGATGTAGCAGATGTTCAATATTCTCTTTTTTCAAAATTTCATTTCTCTGTTTATAATAGAACATTTTCCCAGTGTTTTAGTAATTCATAATTTATTTTATTAAATCATACATGAAAAATTTATAATCATTCCAGTTTTATTCCATAAAAGCTATTAAAAGTGTCCTGGTTATGTTACACAGGATCCATTTGGAATAGATACATATTAAATTAAAATCTTTTTTTTAATCTCCAAAGGCAAATATAGATAGAAAACTTTAGAACATCTCAAGTGGTTAAAAAAAAAATAGCAATCTAAAACTTTTCAGGCAAAAGAAGCAGTTTAGCTAACCTTCAGATTAAGCATTAGCAAAGTATTGATTGCATGCAAAATTACCCATTTTGCATATGTAATTACATGCTTTTTGCATAATCCTATCTAATAAAGAAGTAATATGTTAATTGACCATCATGCCCTCACAAAGATGTTGGCACGCACAGCCAATAAGGAGGGAATATGCTAATTGATGGCCACACCCTCAAAAATGGCGGTGCCCATGGCCACAAGATGGCGGTACCCAGTCTCCTCAGCCCCACTGGGGTAGCAGGTGCATGGCATGGCCGGGTCCGCCCCCAGGTGGGTCCAGCTGCTCTGCGCACCTGCCTCCAGAGTCCCCCAGTTCCCTCAACCTCCCAGCTGCTCAGAGCTGTCCTGAGGTGCAGGCAAGCCTTGGATGGTGGCTGCCCAGCCACCCAGGGCTGCCTGAGGCTCAGGTAACCAGGGCCAGCCAAGGCTTGCACTGCTGGCAATGGCAGCAGCAGAGGTGTGATGGGGGTGTCGCCTTCCCCTGATCGCTGGGTCACCTCCCACCTCTGAGGGCTCCCGGACTGTGAGAGAGGGCAGGCCAGGCTGAGGGACACCCCCCATGCATGAATTTTCATGCACTGGGCCTCTAGTTATATATAAACTTTGGATGTTTAACATGAGCAGTTGCCCTCCATTTTGATCAGAATTATATAAATATATGAAAGGACTGTACTGAAAAGAAGCAAATATGCCACTCAAAAAGGTGCTGTTTTGGCATGTGGATTATTATGAGAGGAAAGCAGTCAAGACTCAGCTGACTAATAAAAAATGTTTACTCTCTGTCCTAGCTACCTACTAGTAAAAGAATGTCCATAGGGAGCCTGGTCCAGAAAGAGAGCTATTATAACAGGTAACTTTTTACATATGATGTAAGGGCAAGCATCTAATTACCAAGCATCTACTCTTCTCATTGTCTGGTGAATTATCATCCTGTCCTTTGAAGCCCAGCCCCCATCCATCCCTTAGCTCAGGATGGTATATAAGCCTCAAGAGCCCAACTGACCCTTGAGTCTCTTACCTTTGGGGCTTTGTATGTATGAAATTAAATGTATTTTTTTTCTTATTAATCTGTTTAATGTCAATTCAATTCTTAGGCCCGTTAAAACACCCTAAAGGATAGAGGAAAACTTTTCCTCCCATATAGTACTGTTATTGGTGGGGTGTCCTCTGTGTTTCCCCCTGTTGTTGGCAGAAGTGGAGCTTTTGGGTGCCACGGGAGTAAAAATTCCCTGAATCCACCATAGGAGGATGAGGTATTGTGGAAAGCTTTATTGATGATGTAACATCAAGGGGTTTCCCTGCCAAGGGTCCCTTCTCCCTCCATCCCACCATGGAAAAGTCCCATTTTGTCTTTAGCGGAGCTCAGATGAGAGCCACTGCCCACAGCCTTCGCTCCATGTTAACATCCAGTCCAGTATCTGTCTAGCTTGGCTTGTGTTCCCAGCTCTAGTCCATTGTGTGTGGGGTGGGCATGGCCCTGGGCCATGTGGCTTCTCTCGGGGAAACTCTCCTACGCAGTCTCCTGTTAAGAGATATGCATCCCACAACTTCTAATTTGTTTAATGTTTATAATGTTCAAAGTGAATATATAATTCCAAAATGGTCTCCATTTTTTATTTGAATAGTGACTTCACTTTTAAAAGAATTTTTGAAATGTTTTTGAAAATAAGTATTTTCCTGAATAATTATTAATATTCCCCTTATGCCCTAGCCAGTTTTGTTCAGTGGGCAGAGCATTGGCCTACAGACTGAAGGCTCGATCCCTGGCCCTGGTTGGGCACAGGCAGGAGGCAACCAATGTGTCTCTCTCACATCGATGTTTCTCTCCCTCTCCCTTCCACTTGCTCTAAAAATCAATGGAAAGATAGCTTCTGGTGAGGATTAATGACAAGAACAAAAAATATTCCCTTCTTAAATTTGTTATTATAACAAATCAATTGAATTAAAATCCTGGGAGATGAACCTTGAGTAAGTTACTTTATCAGATTGTATTTATTTCATAAGAAACTGAGGATTAGCTCAAGAAATATTTTGCAGTGGCGCATTCCAAGATAAACCATCACCGTTAAGGCAGCTTGGTAAAGGACCAAGGTTAGTGGCTTGTAAAGAGTAGCACCTTTTTAAAACCTTTACTGCTACTTTATGTGTCCATGATGTCCCTTTTCGTTCCTCAGATTCTGCTTTCCTTTCCCCCCAGATCATATGGTTCTGCCATAGGTGTGCAGTCACAGATTTCTATTGTTTTTGTTTTATTATTTTTTTCTAACTGAAACCTTTGAAATACTTAAGGGAAAACTCATTTAAACCTAGAAGAGTACACTTTGTTTCAGTGGCGAGGAAATGTTGCCTGTTAGGTTTTTTTCTTAAATTGAGGTCCCCCTGCACATTCTATTTTTTTCTGTTTCAGTTTCTTTATACATGAAGTTGGGTCAATATTTTAAAAAGTGTTGTTTTTTTCTAGTTTAAAAACTAGTAATGGATATTGGTTTAAAAAAGAGGGACTGAGGACTTGAAGAAAATTAGGTAATTATCAAAAATAGTGAAAGAATAATAAAAGGAAAAAGGTCTATTGTAGGAGCGAATTACAGTTTTTAGCAATTCCTGGTTTTCTAAGATCTCATTTTAAAAGAAAACTAAATAGGCATTTTCACTACATGTGGTTTTAATCAGTGTGATATAATATTTAGTTCCTTTGATTAATGAGTACATTCTCAGCTCCTAGGTGTTACCTATTTGTTCAGAAGCCACAGAAACACTCTGACTTAACTGGCTTACACACAGTTTTTTACTTAATTAGCTTTTCTAGACTTGCTAATAACCATACAGCCTTGACTGCGAACCATGTAATTATTTTGACATTAATTCTCTCATTGGGATACCTCACTCTTGATGTCATCATTTCTCATTTCAGTTTCTGGCTAGTAACTTTACAACTGTAATGAACCTACTACTGAAAGATGTGTGTGAATATTATACCTTAACATTTTGTGGGGTAGATAGGTGTCAATTGTTATTCTCACTCTAATAGCAACTATACGCTCTATACTATATCTTAATTACCAAAGCTGATATGAAAAATGTAGTTATATATCTTGAAGAAAGATGAGTCAATGACCACTTTCAAAATGTATGTGCTTTCTTTTTTTTAGCTTGGTTGAATTATTTATATTAAATTACCAAAAAGTAGAAATAGAAAAATCATTGGTTTAGACATCTACTAACCAAGAAAAATCTATTTAATCATATTCTTTGTGACCATATATGTATGTTTGGGAGGGGGATAAAAGACATAGAGAGAAAAGAGAGAGGCAGAAATGAAGAGAGATATAAAACGGGAAGAGAGAGAAGAGAGAGAGAGCCAGAGAAGAGAGACAATATGTGGTGAATAAAAGAAAAAATAAGTGGTAAAGCCAGCCAGATGCTGATTAATAAAGACACACAGATTCTGAAGTAAAGGGGCTCAGCCAGGGTCGGATTGTAACCCTACTCCCACCTTCAGAAATCACAGCAATTAATCATAAACTCCTTAATTTACCAGTAAGACTCCTAAATCCATGGGAGGATTCTGGCTGTCTGTGCCCTACCCTCCGAGACTAGCCCAGTCTTGCTGTGAAGAAGGAGCTCTGAGCACAGCAGAGCACAGAGGGAAGCTGCTGCACACACCCTATAAATCTGTTCTCCCCTGACAGCTGTCAAAAGTGACCACTCTAATCAGCCCCCACCCCACCTCATTTACACTTTCTGCATTCATTGTATGAGTGCAAGTCCCCTGAGTGGGCTTCCCTGTGAGCTACAGATATTTACTAGCCTTGCTCCCTGACTGTCATAATGCCATCTGCCCTGAGTACTCCATGACTGATCTGCCTTTTATTCCTGTTTACAGTAGTCACCACAAGGAGCCATTATTTTCAACTCTTTGCCAACTCCCTCCCTCTGGTACCACGATCTCCAGGTACTTTTGAGCTCTCTGGAATCTTCAGTCCATTGATCAAACCAACTTTTCTCCCTCCCAACATTCGCTGAGCTCATCTTGTCCCACCTGAGCCAGATTAAAATTATAACCATTGTCCCTTGCCTCTCTCCTTTCATCTCACTTGCTTGGAACAGTCACACCATAGAAATAGATTATCTCTACTTTTTCTGAGCCCCCATCAGTGCAGCAATTTGGAATGTGGAAAAAAAAAAAAATATATATATATATATATATATATATATTAAATTCAAAATCTGGAACCTTAAATGTGCCTTTATGTTTCCAGGCATCTTGGTTATATTTTTTATATTTCATTAAATTTCCTGCTCTCTTAACAATTATTTCACTATTCTTCTCTCCTCAAGTGACCAATATCACCTTCTCTATTCTTTCTGTAATCTGATAAGCTTACTTTTATTAAGGAAATTGAACACTTGAAAGAGCACTCCTCTGGATACATCTGCATATCAGCATACCTGCCAACTCACAATTTAATCTGTTTTATTGCTTATTATTATATATGAACTACTGTAGTTAGGAAGGCTGCGAAGACAGGAGTTAGGGAGAGACTTTTCCAGGAAAAGCTGAAGCAAAGCAAGGATATTATTGATTGGCTATAGTGCAAAGCCTAGCTGACTGTTTGTGATTGGTTGTCCCTAGGTGTCCCTTTTGTTACCTGGAGATATTTGCAGGCTTAGATTTTGGTTTGCTTACTTTGCCCTCACCCATTAGAGTCACCTCAGTGTAATGTCCTCCTCATTGAGTTAATTTAACAGTAGTAAGTAGTCCTAGACATATTTTAAAGTGAAGAAACTGGGGAGCACAGAGATTTAATAACTTGCACTACCAGGGTTCTTGTTCCAGCATTAAGAAGGGTTCAGCAATCAGGAGAAAGGCTGTGCATAGATTAAATAGGAGTCCAGAGATGACAGATAATTTTGAAAGGGATTGGGGGTCAGAGGAGCCTGGCTGAAGACACCAGGTTCTCCTTGTCTCAGGACCCCTTGCTTTTTATTAACACAATTTGTCCTAAGGGAAGGTGGACATCAAAGGGTAGGGTTTCATACAGAGTCCATTGTCAGAATGGGGAATGCCTTCAGCTGTTCAGGTGTTTGGCCAATAGGAGGCAATAACATGTTGATTAAGATGCCCTGAGCTTTCTGGCAGCAAGCAATCATCCTTTCCAGGTTTGGGGAAATGCCTTCAGCCATTCCCAACAGGCGATAACATATGTGATTCAGCCCTTGTTGAGTCCCCAACTTCCATCAACCTTTCGATGAAACTCTTGCATTTATGACATGCTGGAACTGGCTTCTGGCATTGCACAAAACTACACAGAGGTGAGTTTTATACTACTGTGTTTCAGGTTTAGAGAACCATGTTTATAAGCAATATGCTATACTGATGCCCCTGGTGGTTAACCTTTCTTAATATAGTAAACTCTTCATAAAATGGACTAATTTGGGTGAGGGGGTATTTGTTAAAACTGAAAGCCCATTATATAATGAAGTAGGTTTTCTGAATGCCTATGTTTAAAAATTGACAAATTAGTTCATCTTTTTAGCTTATGTAGACATGTTTGTGTAATTAGAATTAAGTATGGATAAAAAGTTAAGTTACACAGGAAAGTTTTCTATATGTATTGTAGTTATTTTAAATTTATAGAGAAGGTGATATTAGTCTAGTAAATGTGTGTATTCACCAGTCACTGAGAGTAAACAAATACACATGCTGGGGTTTGGCTTAGCGCAGGTGGGTCATGGGGCAGTTAGACATCCTTAGCACTGCCACAGAGGTGGGAGAAGCTCCCGCCACTGCCCTTGTGCTCACCAGCTGTGAGCCCGGCTTCTGGCTGAGCGGAGCTCCCCCCTGTGGTAGTGCACTGACCACCAGGGAGCATCTCCTGCGTTGAGTGTCTGGCCCCTGGTGGTCAGTGCATATCATAACAACTGGTCATTCTGTTGTTCTGTTGATTTGCATATTACCCTTTTATTATATAGGAGTATATTACTAGAGGCCTGGTGCACAAAATTTGTGCACTCAGAGGGAACCTTCAGCCCAGCCTGCACCCTCTCACAGTCCGGGAGCCCTCGGGGGATGTCCCACTGATGGCTTAGGCTCACCCCTCTCGTCATTGCCGCTGTGCTTGCCAGCTGTGAGCCTGGCTTCTGGCTGAGCAGCACTTCCCCTGTGGGAGCACACTGACCACCAGGGAGCAGTTCCTGCATTGAGTGTCAGCCCCTGGTAGTCAGTGTGTGTCATAGCGACTGGTGGTTCCACCGTCGGGCCGAAACCGGCTCTCTGACAGCCTCCAAGGGGTCCTGTATTGTAAGAGGGTGCAGACCAGGCCCAGGGACCCCACCAGTGCACGATCAGGGCTGGGGAGGGATGTGGGATGTTGGCCAGCCAGAAAGGGATAGTGGGAAGTCTCCAGGGCATGTCCGGCCTGTCTCGCTCAGTCCTGATCAGCCAGACCCCAGCAGCAAGCTAACCTACCAGTTGGAGCATCTGCCCCCTGATGGTCAGTGCATGTCATAGCAACTGGTTGACTGCCCCCTGGTGGTCAGTACACATCAAAGCGAGCAGTTGAGTGGCCTTAGCATATCATTAGCATATTATGCTTTGATTGGTTGAACGGCCAACCAGATGACCAGGCACTTAACATATTAGGCTTTTATTATATAGGATATTCATTTTTGGGTTACCCTGACATGGCCTATCTATTAAAATTTATGTTTTTTATATAGGAACACATGAAACACAATGAAAATAGAGTGTTATATACCTTTGTTAAAGGTGCAGTTTTACTCTATTTTTATAACTGAACTAAAAAAAAATGTTTTTTTCAAGATTAACTTTAAGACATAATACAGAAGAAAATGCTAATAACAATGATATTTTCAAAGGGAAAACACATTTTTAGCTAATACAGACATTGCCAGTTGGCACCTGTAGAGGCTCTTTTAGCTTGGGGGAGAACCCCCTGAAATGTTTTGAGTGACAGCATCACATATATTAGCAGATGTGGTACATCACAGCAGCTCAGCTGGATAAATTTCTGATCCTACCTAAAATCTCAGGTTATATTACAGTTTATGATGGTAGTAGATTTTATAATTAACTTAGATTTTCTTATTATGATATCTCAAGATGTAGTTTTAAATTTTTTGCTGTATTTAGCCATAAATGCTGTTGATTAATGTAAAAGTATTATTTTAGAAAAAAAATGTCATTTCTTTGATATTTTTCCTTTATAAAGGATTAGTCTTTCCCAAGTTGTGATTATGTGCTCAGCATGTTTCATAAATGAATTTCTGGTGTACATTTATGACAAGTCCTGAAGTTTTTCCAAAGCACTTTTTCCCCCCTAAATAGAGCTTGGAAATCTCCTCATTAATGTTTCCAGTTGCTAAGCAATACCCCCTCTTTGCTTGTTGCCATAGTTTCCTTTGAATCAGAGAGGACACAAAGCCATCTGTTTAAACCAACATCCCTCCTTTCTCTAAAGTATGACCTGCTCTATTTATCCAGAGGCAAAATAAAGTTCAATATGACTTAAAGTCTAAGTACTTATGAAAGTAAAACTTTGATATGGTAAAAAAAAAAAAAATTTAAAGTAATCATTTGTAATAGAGCATATAATCACTGTACAGCCAAAATACTATTCACAATAGATTGAAAGTACACTCTGAAATGGTAAACAAGAAAAAGACAGTAAAACAAAACAAACAAACTAGCTTCAGATATTTTAAAATATCAGTTTTGTTATTTTTTATATGTGGTTTTTGTTGTCTAGAAATGTACTTCCTAAAATAACATTTAAGAAGAGTGTTTGAGTTGGTAATGAGAAAGCCAACTTGTTTAATCCAATGGAATCTTTGGAATAGAAATGAACAAAGTGGCACTAGGATTATCCAGAATAAAAATTGGCATTTGTCTTTGTTTTTGCTTTCCCAAAGTGAAACTAATACTATTTTCTGGACTCCTGACTAGTGGTTTCAGAATGTGCCTAGAGAAATAGCTTCATTGAGGTTGAATGTTTCATCAAGTACCCTTTCTAAATGCCTAAACATTTATAAATAGACTGCTATTCTCAAGAATTTGTTCAGAGTCTGATAAAATAAGTAGGAAAAGTAAACTTTCACTTAGTTGGGATATTAACAGTTTTGGAGTTTACCAGTATTTTCATCACAGTAAACATGAACAATGCCCTTCATTCCTAATAGTATTCCTATTACAACTAGAGGCCCAGTGCGTGGATTCGTGCACCAGTTGGGGTCCCTCAGCCTGGACTGCACACTCTCACAATCCGGGACCCCTCAGGGGATGTCGGGTTGCCAGTGTCTGCCCAATCTTGCTGGCATCAGGCAGACACTGGCAGTCTGACATCCCCTGAGGGTGTAGCAGTGTGCGAAGTGACAGGCGGCAGAGGAGGAGCCTGAGCCAGGCTCAGTGCTCAGAGCTCGGTGCTCTGCACTCCTAACCACTTGCTGCTAGCCCCTAACCGCTCACCACTCGCCCCTTACCACTCGCCCCTTACTCACTCCTTAGCGCTGCTGTGGAGGCAGGAGAGGCTCCTGCCACCGCCACTGCGCTCGCCAGTTGTGAGCCCGGCTTCTGGCTGAGTGATGCTCCTGCTGTGGGAGAGCGCACTGACCACCAGGGGGCAACTCCTGCATTGAGCGTCTGCCTCCTGGTGGTCAGTGGGTGTCACAGTGACCAGTCATTCAAGATGTTCCATAGTAATGGTCACTTAGGCTTTTATATATAGAGATATTGCTGTAGTATAATATTTGTTTTTCAGCTTTGTGTGAATGCATATAATTTCAAAGTCTCTTATTAAAAAAGATAATTAAAGCAGTGAGTTCTGGTGATTCATCTTTGCATACCTCTTTTCTGGCCATTAGCTAAAATGTGTTAGAAACTCCACTGACTTACTTTTTGGGGCTATACTTGAAAATATATACTGTAGGATAATTTTAATTACATATAATGCATTATTCTCTCTAAAAATATTGTAATGTTCCAGAGCAAGCACTTTCTGGTTACTAATACCTAACTGGATTATATATATAAGTTTAGTTTTTTGTAAGAGAAATACACCTACTTTTACTTTAGCATTAGTTAGAATATATGTACTTACTACACTGCCTAATTAATCCTGAAATAAAAGTATAAAGTCAGCATTAAAATGTTTTGGTTTTATGGTATGCAGATGTCTTCAACTCACTGTGGCTTTACCAAGGAAAAAAATAAAGGTATTTCATTTGAGTCAAATTAGATAACAACTAAGTCTATATTATCCTCTTAACACCATAGGACTTCCCTCATATTTCATAGGTGTAGCACTGTGGATGCTATCTATTATTTCATCTGGACTGAACTTTTTTATGTCTACAAACTTGTTATAAAGTTTTTTCCCCCTAAGTTTTCTTCTAGGAAGTTTATAGTTTCACATTTAGATTTAAATATTTCATCTATTTTGAGTTGATTTTGTGTATGGTATAAAATAAAGATATATTCTTGCCACTCTTGTAAAAAATCAGTTGGCCATATATCCATGTGTTTATTTCTGCACTCTTTATTATGTTCCATTGGTTTATATGTCTATTTTTCGCCAGTACCATACTGTTTTAATTACTCTAGCTTTGTAATATATTTTTGAAATTTAAAAATGTGATAACCCCTGCTTTATTCTTTCTATAGATTTATTTAACTATATGGAGTCTTATGTGGTTCCAAATTAGCAAATCAAAGTCAATGGCACATTAAAATGATCATACGTCATGACAAAGTGAGATTTATCCCTGGGATGTAAGGATTGTACAACATAAGAAAATCAAATAATGTGATATATCACATTAACAGAATAAAGGATAAAAATCACATGATCATCTCAATAGACTTAGAATAACAATATGGCAAATGTAATATGCTGTTATAATAAAACTGTCAACATGCCACATATTAAAAATCTGTAGCTAACACTACTTAGTTGTGAAAAAGTAAAAATGTGTTCTCTAAGAGTAAGAGCTCTCAAGGATGCCCACTCTCACCAGTTCTATTTAATATAGCACTGGGAGTCATAGCCAGGACAACTAGGTGAGGAACATAATACGCAAAAGACTCAGTCCTCAAAATACTTTTTGAATTAATAAACAAATTCAGTCAACTTTCGAGAGGCAAGTTAAACATACATCAATTAATGTGTTATATAAAATAAAAGAGTTATATAAAATATAAAATTTTTATTAAATTTTTAAAAAATGCTGGTCATGGATGATAATGAACACAGTAAATATCCTTAATACAATGAAATAAAAATTAAAATTATGAACAAATATACACTTACATAAAAAAACTATTCTTAATGTGTGGATGTGCCTCAGACAAGGTTCCAAAATATAACTGTTTTATTTGCAAATTTATGCAGTTTTGAATAATACTACATGATTATCTACTGAATAATTACTCAGAGAACATTACTATTCAAGAATTAATTATGCCATCATTTCCTTGCAAAAATAGACACATGTATGTTCAAAGCCCCAAAAACTGAGAGCAAAGGATAAACATTACATAGGAATATCAGTCCAGAAAAACTGTTTCTCACATATACTGGCAAGTGAAGGATAAATGAGAGAAACTAGAGGAGATAACTCATGTAACACCTTATCTCACTGATGTCATCAAAGTAATGAATCAGAGAAACCAAGATGGCAGCATAGGTAAACACCTAAACTGCTGCCTCGCACAACAATTTCAAAACTACAACTAAAAGACAAAATGGACATGATCCAGAAACACAGGAAGGCTGGCTGAGTGGAAATTCTATAACTAGAAGGAAAGAGAAAAGCACACTTGAGACTCAGAGGAGCTGCAGGAGGCAGAGGTACTGAGACACGCCCATGGAGAGGACTGGCAACTGAGTACGCTGCTGGCTTTCTCAAGTGGGAGGGAGACAAAAGCTCCTGACTGCACTGAACTCCAGTTCCGGGCGAGACTCTGGGGACCCAGACTCATACGGGGAGAAACTGGACTGTCAGGAAAGAGAAAAGCACACTGAGACTCAGAGGAGCTGCGGGAAGCAGAGGTAGTGAGGTGCACGAACGGAGAGGGCAGGCAACTGAGTACACGGCTGGCTTTCTCAAGCAGGCAGGAGACAAAAGCTCCCGACTGCACTGAACTCCAGTTCCGGGTGAGACTCTGGGGACCCAGACTCATTCGGGGAGAAAGTGGACTGTCTGGCAGCAGGCAAAACTTGAGGGCGGCTTTCTCTCAGAGGTGCTTGCAGCTATTACTGCAGGATGCTGAGACACAGGGGCCTATTAGGCCAGGGCTGATGGAAAACCAACGCTGTCTGCTCCGCCCTATCCAAGCTGAGCACAGAGGCTTTTGCAAGTCTTGTCTCATAAGGGTATCTCCAGCACAGAAGTTCTCCCAGTGTAGACACAGCTTATCCTCACAGCCAACTGGCCTGGAGGTCAATTCCTCCCAGTGATACCAACAACAATCAAGGCTTAACTATAACAAGACTGTGCACACAGCCCACAAAGGGGTGCACCAAAAGTGTCCACCTCAGGTAACTGGGGACAGCTGAGCCACTGATCCCTATAAGACACCTACCACACAAAGTTACTCTACCAACTCAGGGAAGCAGCCAAAATGCGGAGACAAAGAAACAGATCACAAATGAAAGAAATGGAGGAAAGCAAACGACTGGCTATAGAGTTCAAAACCATGGTGATAAGGTTTTTCAAGAATTTTCTAGAAAAGGCCAATAAATTTAGTGAGACCCTCAAGGATATGAAAAAGGACCAACTAGAAATTAAACATACACTGACTGAAATATAAAATATTATACAGAAATCTAACAGCAGACTAGAGGATCACAAGAATCAAGTCAATGATTTGAAATACAAAGAAGCAAAAAATAACCGGAAAAGCAAAAAGAAAAAAGAATCCAAAAATATGAAGATAGTGTAAGGAGCCTCTGGGACAACTTCAAGCATACCAACATCAGAATTATGGGGGTGCCAGAAGAAGAGAGAGCAAGATACTGAAAACCTATTTGAAGAAATAATGATAGAAAACTTCCCCCACCTGGTGAAAGAAATAGACTTACAAGTCCAGGAAGCACAGAGAACCCCAAACAAAAGGAATCCAAAGAGGACCACACCAAGACACATCATAATTAAAATGCCAAGAGCAAAAGACAAAGAGAGAATATTAAAAGCAGCACGAGAAAAACAGTTAATTAACTACAAGAGAGCACCCATATGACTGTCAGCAGATTTCTCAACAGAAACTATGCAGGCCAGAAGGGAGTGGCAAGAAATATTCAAAGTGATGAATAGCAAGAACCTACAACCAAGATTACCCAGCAAAGCTATCACTCAGAATTGAAGGGCAGATAAAGAGCTTCACAGATAAGAAAAAGCTAAAGGAGTTCATCACCACCAAACCAGTATTATATGAAATGCTGAAAGGTATTCTTTAAGAAGAGGAAGAAGAAGAAAAAGGTAAAGTTAAAAATTATGAACAACAAATACATATCTATCAATAAGTGAATGTAAAAATCAAGTGAATAAAAAAATCTGATGAACAGAATAAGCTGGTGAATATCATAGAATCAGGGGCATAGAAAGGGAGTGGACTGACAATTCTCGGGGGGAAAGGGGTGCGGGAAGAGACTGGACAAAAATCATGCACCTATGGATGAGGGTAGGGGGTGGGAATAAGGGCAGAGGGTGGGGTGGGAACTGGGTGGAGGGGAGTTATGGCGGGAAAAAGAGGAACAATTGCAATAATCTGAACAATAAAGATTTATTAAATTAAAAAATAATAAAAAAAAAGTAATGAATCATCTCTTGGGGGAAATTTACAGAATCTATCTTTATGTGCATTTGCCATTACACTTACTCATTGAATTCTGGATTCCAATATGAGTCTTGGTATATATTTTTAGAGCACATATTTTTACTACAATTAAAGGATTTTATTACCTTGCTATTCACAAGATTCTATAACCACTGAGGAATTTTTGACAGGATCTAGTATTGTCTAGCTATAAAACTATGCAGTATTATAATGTTACAGATTTTGTTGGTTTGGTTTCAGAATTAGCTTGAGGTATCTTTTAAGTAGTGTCTCTTCATTATTTAAACTGGAATTGAATCTAGTTAAACTTTTATATTGACAAAGGTCTTCAAAAAGGAGTTATTTCAAAGAAAACAGAGAAGCAATCATTCATATTTACTATCTTGACATAGATTTAACTGAATAAGCGATCAAATAATTCAAAGGAATGGATAGACTTATGCATGTTACAGGAGGAAAGAAATGCCTGTGTTTTGAAGTATGTACTTTAGAATAAGTAAGATTTTCTTTCTTTCTTTTGCAGAATAAGGTGAACAACAATACTCTATTTCTGTGGAGATTAAACAAAATGATAATGTGAATAAAGGTTGACAGCTGTAAGATAAAAATGTCATTACCTTTATTTTTTAGAAACATTTTAAATTGATTTCAGAGAGGAAGGGCAAGGAAGAGAGAGATAGAAACATCAATGATGAGAGAGAATCATTGATCGGCTGAGAATGGCATTACCTTTAGATCTTCTTCATAGAAATATCTCCCCTACTACTATGTATATCAATAAAGAAGCAATACGTGGAACCCAAGATGTTCATTGAATATGGATATGTGTAAACTAGGAGAAAATTAAATGATAAATGGGGCTTGGAAACCATAATTAAAGAATGGAGATTTAGCTCTTGAAAAAATAAGGAATAATTATCTGAAAATCTTGATCATGCTAACTAGAATAAATAGATAAATTAATCATTCAATCCACACTTGTTTAGTATTTTTAAAAAAGCTAGGTTGCACTAAATATGTAAAGATTTTACAAACTAGAGAGTGCAATATGGCACAATAATCTAAAATTAATAGTAAAAACTATGAAGATAAATACAGATTATGAAGGTAATTTGGAAAGGCCTCATGAAAGAACAAATGAATGGTTTGGTTTCTTTGGAGGTGCAGAACTGGTAAGCAATATGGAATATGAGTGAGGGCATAAACATGGAAATAATATTAACTACAATAATTTCAGTGCTGACATTTTCAGGCAGGATCAATCAGTATCGCAGACCCCTATTATGAATTTATTTTGTATTTTCCTGATAATTAATTAAGTACGCTATTATATCTTTTTTTTGTTGTTAATCCTCACCGGGGGATATTTTTCTATTGAATTTTAGAGAGAAAATGGAAGGGAAAGGGAGAGACAGAGTGAAACATCAATGTGAGAAAGACACATCAATTGGTTGCCTGCTGCATGCACCCCTACCAGGGCCAGGAACCTGCAACCAAAGTGCCCTTGACCAGAATTGAACCCGGGACCCTTCAGTCTAAGGGCCAACACCCTATCCACTGAGCCAAACGGGCTAGGACATAATTTTATATCTTAAAATGCCATTTTAAAATGATATTAACTCTTTAACACAAAATAGGTAAAAATAATTTTGTTGTGGGCTTTTGGTTTTCTCACATTTGGAAATAAGAAAAATGCAGTAACAACTCTTATGTAGCCAAATTTTATACTATAATGGTTGGGGCAAAACTAGATTTACGGTATGAAAAATAATGTCATAATAAATAAATAATAATACAAGAATAAACTATGTGTTTTGTGTATTCACAATTGTAAACCTATTTTTGCCTTACCCTGTATTGCATAAGCTTTTAAATATTTTTAAAATTTTATTGTGAAATAACTTTAGCTCAAGTAGAGTTAATACATTTTTAATCATTCTTTATTTGATAAATGTTGTAGTTAATTTTTGAAATACACATGGGAGGGGTGCAAATTATTTGAGAAGTTGCATATGTCTTTACCATAATTTTCTTTCCCATCTTTCATTACCACTTATGCTAAAGCTTTTAAGTTTACTATTAACTATATGGAAAATAGGTAGAAAGTATTAAAGGAAGGCAAAAGACATTAAAGACGAATATGCAGATACAACAAAGGGAAATGTAAGAACTAGATCTAAACAAAGGCCACCCTTAGAAGAAGTTAGCAAAGGATACAATAAGCAATAAGAGGATACATAAGGCAGTAATCAGAGGAGTGTGGGGCAGAGAAGGGGATTAAAATAAGGCTGATCAGGGTCTTTTGTTTATTTCCTATTTTGTCTCCTATTAATCAGTATATTCCTCTATGCTGTACATCATTGTATTATAACTATAAATCTTATAAAATGAAGGCTGTCCACATAGCCAAGGAGTAAGGTATTGCTTCAGTTATTTTGCAGTTTTACATTATATACTTTCTATTTATTATTTCTTGTCTCCATTTTCCCATCCATCTTTGGTAGTTTGATGACATTAAATATGAAATAATCTAAACTGGCTATTTATTTTTATAGGTGATAAATCTCAGGTTTATTGGTATAAAAAAAGCTTGCTCAAAGCCCCACATTCAGTTGCTATGCTGAAATTCAAATCTAGGGCAGTGTTAAAGGTAGTAACATAGAACATACTTATAAAAGGATGCAATGACTTCACATCAACCAGTATGGTTGAGGCAGAAATTCTTTCATTCAACAATTACCAAATGCCTAATATCTGCCAAACAAAATGCAAGGATGTATAGAGTTCATTTTCCACACTTACTTATGTCAGAATAGTGACATCAGTAAGAAAAGAAAATTTAAGGAAGTTACATAACATTTTATTGATATTATGGTGTAAGTATGGAAAGGATGCTATCTATAGCCATGCATTAAGAGAGAGGTTTAAGAAAAAATAAATCAAGGAGTGTGTAGTCAAAGAAGTCAACTGGAGACTATGGGACCCCAATTATAAATGAAGAAAGAGCAGAAGTTTGTCCATTAAAGTACTTGTTGACAAGCAGACAAAACATATATTCCAGGCTAAATTAATGACCAGAAACATGATCTACCTTCAGTGTGTGTGGGGTTTGTGTTAGTAAAAAGGGGAAGTTAGTGAGTGAGGGCCTCTGTGGGGATATTGTGTCAAAGATGTAAGTAATGTGTTCTTAACTTATTTTATGGAATACATTTATCATTCTAACAGTAATCACTACAATTAGGAATCATTTGGTTGTTGGACAACAGATTTAATGCAATTTAAATAGAAGACTACCTTTGCTTGCCAGAATATCTCTGATTATCAAGTCTTAATCACTTTACATGAAGATATATTTGATCTCTTAAGGTCCAATATCCCTTTGCTTATCTCCCAAATCCTAAATATCTTTAAGTCTCATCATTTTAAATCTCTAATATGTTCTGATAGCTAGCTAGTTACATTTAATGCTTGTACCTGAAAAGAGAAGGCAGGTTGCCGAGAAACAGAATATTTTAAGAGGGGAATATCACCCTTAAGCCTTGGAGCTTATGGTGTGAAACTGATTGATTAGATAGCCATTGTGAAATATAAATCAAAGTTGGCTGCCAAATAATGTATTAATAGAGCGGACATCCACATTCCCAAAGTCAAAAAACTATTCAGCTCATATTCCATCACTGGCATACTGAAGTAGGGAACCAATGATGTATGAGAAAGTGGGATTACCTTGCGTGTTCTATAGTAGCCTCTGAAGGGAAGGCAGGGGAGGTTGGGTGGGAAGAGATCAGCCAATGAACTTGTATGCATACATGCATAGTCGGTCAAAACAGACAACGGGGTGGGGGGCACAGGAACAGGCTGGAAGAGGTTAATGGTGGGGGGGGGGAAGGAGGACCTATGTAATACTTTCAACAATAAAGATTTTTTAAAAAGAGGACAATGAGTTTGTCTGTGAAAGGGGTTTCCAATATCACACACACACACAAAGAAGACAACAAGTAAAAGCCAGCTTCAATGAGAACTAGAAAGCAACGTGGAACTAGAAAGCAACCAGAAACCAAAGAGCAGGCTAGCATTTCCCACTTGCTTAGCTACACTGTCAGTCTTTCTCTCTCTTAGTGGTTACTTCATTCTTCTCATTATTTGAAGATTGGTTGTCTGTACTAAATGAAAAAGGAAGATACTATTTTTTAAATATGCTTTTATTGATTTTAGAGAGAAAGAGGTAGGGGGAGGGAAAGAAAGAGAGAAACATCAATGAGAGATAAACATGATTAACTACCTCCTGCATGCCCTCTACTAGGGATCAAGCCCACAGTCCTAGGGACCTCTTGGTGCATGGGATGATGCTCAGCCAACTGAGCACACTGACCAGAGCACGAGATTATTCTGAAGTCACTGTTGTGTTAATACCTTTTTAAGATGGCATTTGGCATACACTGCCTGCTCAGTAAGTACTGTTTAATGTTTATTGTTTCTCTACACAAGCAATGGGAAATGCCTCCTTCAGATTTCTGTGTCTTCTGTGATTGAATATTGAACCTGAGACTGACTCAAATGACTGATAAAATTACAAATCGCTGGTAGAGAAACACCAGCCTTATATGAATTCCTTTGTTTAGGGTCTCCTCAATGACATATGTGAGGGTATATTCTTGTGAAACAGATTTGACTGAAGGGAGTATGGAGGCATAGAAAATACAAAGGCCATATCTTCTATGTACACATATATATTTTTTACAATAGAGATGGTGATAAGAGTAGTTTTTTTTTCTTTAATAGAGTATAAAAAATCACTAAATGTTTCTGAGAGGTGAAACAATATAATAAAATCATTATGTCCTTTAAAATAATCGCTGAAGGCAACAGAATTGGTTGGTGTTAGGGAAGACAGGATCCTGAGAAATCAGCAGGTGAAACAAGCTAAATGGTCCAGTTAGAAATGGAAAGGAAATGAGAGATAAGTGATACAGCTTATAGCAATTAAAGTGACATGTTATGTAATTTAAATATATGTCAATATATTAATGGACTAGGAATATGATACAGTAAAAGGTTTAATTTAGAAAAGGGAAAAATCAATGCTTATAAAGTTCAAATAGACGTGCTCTATGAATCTGAGCTGCCATCGTCACGTGTTCCTCCGTGTCACCAGATGAGTAACTATGAATCTGAATGAGAGCAGTGAAATCCCCATCTCTGAACAATGTTGATTCTTAGATTAGCTATACTCTTCATTTCAGCAATGGATTCTGTAGCTAAAAAGGCATGTGGGACGTATGTGGATTTCAGATACCTATGAAATCTTGCTTGCAAACAGCTTGAGAAGGTTATTATGTTGATACTAAAATCTTGTTGGTATAAATTACATTTTTAACTTAATTTAAATCATTTAAATTTTCTAATCAAATAATTTGGCTTTACTTTGACAATCTAAATAATCTGCATACTGAGTCATAAATACTGCTTTACAGACAAGAGACCCCTTGATTTCATTCACTCTTCCTGGTATCTCTGTGCTTTTCTGACTGCTTTGATCAATAGAATATGGAAATAATAATATATTTGAGTTCTAAGACCAAGTTACAGAAAGATTATATCAGGTGTTGCTTAGAGTAACTAGTTTTCTTTTGATTGGGCCTGTTTTCAGAGACAGACATATTGGAAAAAAAGAATCAGACCCAACAAATGAGTGTCAACCAATAATTGGGGGGGGGGAGGGGAAATAGCTAGATGAATGTATTATTTCATATCTACTAAACACATGACATTCTCATTAAATGTTACCATTTTATGTCAATCTAATAAACCTATTTTTTTTACCTAAAACCACTTATCTAAGTGGTTTGTTTTGCTTTTACTAATCAAAGTAGAAAGGACTCATTCATAGAATATCACAGTGAATGAATTCTGCTACTCTTTTTTAATAGTTTTTTTAAAAAAATATTTATTTTATCGATTTCAGAGAGGAAGGGAGAGGGAGAGAGAGAGATAGAAACATCAATGATGAGAGAGAATCATCTATTGGCTGTCTCCTGCATGCCCCCCAACTGCAGGGGATCAAGCCTGCAACCTGGGCATGTGACCTTGACCAGAGTCAAACCCCAGACCCTTCAGTCCACAGGGCAACACTCTATCCACTGAGCAAAACCAGCTAGGGCTTAGCTGCTACTCTTAACAGGAAAAATCATCTCTATTCAGATATTTGAAACAGTTAAAGAAAATAAACATAATGAGCAGAAGTCTGAGGAAGCATAATCTTGAGTGAAACAACAAAAGGGAAACTAATTTTTTAATACCAATCATAAAAATTGTGTTTGTCTTGTTGAGATTTGAATCTTTCCAAAATGAGTCATTCAGTGTAGTGTCTAGTATGGGGAAGGACTCTCTCCTGCTACTTAGCCAAGAATTTCCATCAAAGTTCTAGCATAGTCATCATGATAGGGTTGTGAGTAAATTCAGTACTCTAGTAAGTTTTTAAGTAAAATTGTGAGGTTTTGTCTTTTGTCTTCCCAATGCCATTTTCCCTTTTTATACTTGCTGATCTGCATGGCATTTAAAAGTATGCTGCACTTTGTTATGGCTTAGTAAAATTTGAAGAAAAAGAAATTCTATATTCCAAATAGGATGAATCAGAAGTCTTTCCATATAGTGAATGACTGAAATAAAATTCTACCCCCACCTAGGGGGAAATCATTTGTCTGATACTTATAAAGTTGAAAATGGTTCTTAAGTTGGATAAACACAATATTAACCTTAACATGAGCAATGAGTTAAATTCATCATAGACAAGTGAGCATGCAGCAAAATGACTGATTGTTGGCTACAGTTTTCAAAGTTATCCTAAATACGTAACTACCTTTCTTTTTGTTGCAGCAAAAGCTTTGTGTAAGTTTTAAGGAAGAATGATTATTACCCTAGCCAGTTTGGGTCAGCGGATAGAGCATCTGCCTTCAGACTGAAGGGTCCAGGTTTGATTCTGGTCATGGGCACATGCCCAGGTTGCAGGCTGGATCCCCAGGAGGAGGTGTGCAGGAGGCAGCTAATCAATGATTCTCTCTCTCATCATTGATGTTTCTATCTCTCTCTCTTCTTCCTTCCTCTCTGAGATCAATAAAAATATACTTTTTAAAAACAGTGATTATTAACCATAAACTATTTAAATAGAAATGGCATAAGCCATCTTGAAAATACAATCTTCCACAATCCTGATATCTCAAAGTTATTTTATATATAAACTAGAGGCCCGGTGCATGAATTTGTGCACGGGTGGGGTCCCTTGGCCTGGCCAGTGATCGAGGCTTATTGGGGGGCTGGCTGGCAGGGGTGGGAGGGGCTGCGGGAGGTTGACTGTGGGAGCACACTGACCACCAATGGGCAGCTCCTACCTTGAGCATCTGCCCCTCGTGGTCAGTGCACATCATAGTGACTGGTCTACCAGTGGGTTGTTCGGTCCTAATGGTTGCTTAGGCTTTTATATATATAGATATAGATAAGTAATTTATTTAAATTTATAAATATAAATTGAATATATACCATTTATAATATATGTTACATATATTTGAAGAAAAATATAGTTTTAAATCTGATATGAAGAATTCATTAACTTCTAATATACATGCCAGATAAAGTTAATATTGCAGATAAATATGATCTGGAGAAATAACTTTCACTACAAGATACCAGATAAAATGACCAGGTAGGATAGGGAAGGGAAGGCTATGGTAGGTTCTCCAATCTGAAGTTCTGCCTTCACTCTTCTTCAGACATATGCTCTAAAGACAGAATGATCTGTCTTTCCTCTGTAAGTAATTGCAGACTATTCCTCTAATTAACAAAGATCTAATTAAGAGACAACTTATTGGAAAGTCTTCAACTGTGACTTGCCTGCAAGACCATGTTCTATCTGTAACAGACCGAGAACACTCTGGAGAATTTATATCATCTTAGTCATTATGAATGTTTGAGAAACATTAAAAACAAAGCCAAGTTAGAGAAGATTGATTTGGGGGTGATAAGAGCAAATGGGAACCTGTGTATTCCTTAAAATTGAGGATATAGACCTGACTTGAGGAAATTCACAGCTCTGAGTCTAGACTTAAAGGAAACAGAGACATCCTTTATCATCACTTACCTCCCTTACTGCTGCTATTCACCTCCTTCTAAATAACTTACTAACTTACATAATTCTTTCTTAACTTTCATTATGTATGTTTTCTATAGAATCCCTCCAGTAGTTAATTTGGATTTTACTCTTACACAGCTTAATAAAAAGATGCATAATAATTTACTCCTGTCCTCCCAATATGACTTAATGACAGCTTTGGTTATACCAATATGCATTATTTAATTGTTATCATTTTAAACATGGTTCACTTGTGCAGTAATTGTTTTGAAGTAAATAATTGTCCTATAGGGCCATGCATTTAATTTTACTATTTTTCCCTAAATTATTCCTAACTCTTTAGTAAATTCTGGAATATCTATGAAATAGTCTATATCCGATATTCTTTTCTATTTTTCTTGGTCTTTTGTTCTAGATATACATGTCTTTCTATTATTGTCTGCATGGGTTGATTTCTCTACACTTCTTTATGGTGTTTTTACATTTTCTTGAATATTTCTTTTATTTTTTTTCCAGATTACATTTTCTTTTCACTGGGTATTATATATTCATCTTTCTTCTTATTATTGTTTGTTTTATTTTTTATATTTTGTATAGCAAATATAAATATATAAAGTATAAAAATAAAAACCTCTGTAAATAGACCATAATTTAATGTTAAAGTGCCTGAATACTTTTGGGGAGAATTAGAGAATTATAATATCCCGCTTTCTTCATCACCATAATTCCTTGATTTTAGATAAAGCAATGTAAAAGCATTACTTAGAATTTGAACCTGTGATCTTCTCAGCACTTCTAGAACAAGTGATGTTCAGACTATAATCCAATTTAAAAAAGTAACTGTTATAAAGAGGGACAGTATTTTTTAGGAATAGATTATAAAATATAACATAAGTTCTTTAGGAATTTACTATAATTTCAGCACATAATCAAGTGCAGACTCCTCTGAGCAGTGCTGCCAAAGGTCTTTCTGAAATAATTCTAAAATAGTGAAATCCTCTTGTGGTATCACTAAACCATGCTTCCTATCTCCTAAAAACAGAAAATAATTGAGGTCAATGCCTCCTTCAAGTCAGAGGTTTTATATATTATCAGTAGAATTATTAGTGACGATATTTTATTTATTCAGCAACTACAAACCTATGTTTTAAAAAGGTAGTTATCACTTATGGGAATTTAAAATAAATCATAGTTTATAACATATCACATATTGCCCATTATTTATAGGCATCATATTAGTTTTGCCACATGATACTCCCCCTGAAAAAAGATAAATAAATTCTAATCACACAAGTAACATTTTTAGCATCAGTTATAAGATAAATAAGTACTGGGATGTAATGTACAACATAATGACTAAGTTAACAATATTGTGTATTTGAAAGTTGCTAAAATAAATCCGAAAAATTATAATCACAAGGGAAAATATTGTAACTATATGAGGTGATTGATATTAACTAAACTTATTGTGATAACATGTCACAATATATATGCATGTAAAGTCAGTATACTGTACATGTTAAACTTATACAGTGCTATGTGCCATTTATATCTCAATAAAACTGGAAAAAACTTTTAAAAAGGATAGATTACCTTTTTTTAAGGACAACATAGGTATGATACCAGCATGGTAGTAATAATAAAGGCAAACAAAAAATATAGATTCACTGTTGAATTTATATTATACTAGGGGCCCAGTGCATGAATTTGTGCACCTTGAAAGGAATTGTGGCCCGTGAAGCTGGGGTGGGTACAGGGGCGGGTCTTGGCCCATCCTCTGCACCCCCACCCAGCCCCTCCTCCCATGGCTCTTGGACTCCTATCTACACACTGATAGGGCTGGCCCCACTTGCACCCGCTGACTGCATGGAGCAATTGGGGCCAGTGCCAGGTGCTGGTAGTGGGTGTGAGCAGAGGCTCTGGCTCCAGCAGCAGGTACAAGCGGGGCTGTCGCCAGCAGCAGGTGTGAGATGCGGCTGCTGGCACAGATCACCACTCATGAGCGGGGGAGGGGTGGTGGAGAAGCCCTGAGGGGCGATCAGGGCCTGCACCAGGCATTGGCAGCTGTTGTGAGCAGCGGCTCTTGCACTGGCAGCAGGTGCAATCACCCAGCAGGACCGCGATGCACGGGAGCAACGAATTTTCAATAATCACCTGAGGCTTGCCCCGATGACAGCAACCAGCGCCCCACCTTGATCTGGTGCCCCCAGCTAACCTGCTCCACCATCTTGCCATGGCTGACACCCTCCACGTTCTGTGCTCTGCCGCCTGCTGCTGATGCCCACCATGTTCCACACTTGACCCCTGGTGGTCAGTGCATGTCATAGCAACCGGTTGTTTGGTTGTTCAGTTGTTCTGCTGTTCCATCTATTTCATATTAGCCTTTTATTATATAGGATTACTGACTAGTTTTTTTAAAAATATATTTTATTGATTTTTTACAAAGAGGAAGGGAGAAGGATAGAGAGTTAGAAACAGTGATGAGAGAGAAACATCGATCAGCTGCTTCCTGCACACCTCCTACTGGGGATGTGCCCACAACCAAGGTACATGCCCTTGACTGAATCAAACCTGGGACCTTTCAGTCTGCAAGCCAACGGTCTATCCACTGAGCCAAACCAGTTAAGGCACTGACTAGTTTTTTTTTTAATTGCTGTGGAAAATTGATTAACTGAAATTAATGGATTCTTTCAGTTAATTTAAATATTCATCTCTAAAGTCACTTCTCTATTTAAAATTAATCACCAACTTTGAGGTACAATCTAACCTAATTAACTTGACATAACACCTTCCACAACTAATCCTGGTATTCTTCCTCAATTTCATCTCCTACCCACTACGCACTACCGCAACCACTGAAATAGTCAATTATTTTTTGCTTCTAAGAATAAGCTTATTAATCATTTTATATATAAAGACTTTTTCAACTATTGTTTATATCTGCAGAGAGTGATAAAGAGAGAGAGATAAATACAATGATGTTTTTTAGGCTAGACTGCACATTAATCTTCTCTCTCTGCATTTATAGTAATTTCTGCAGTATAAGTTGCTGGAATAGAGAAACAATATGGTCTTATTTTACTGTCATTATTATTATTACTGTTGTCATAAGCAATCACCTGCATCCTCTCAAGAAGTCCCTTAAAATGCCAGGCCTTTCATATTAAGAGAGGGTCAGTGACTGCATGTAATTATTTTGAAAACAACATCAGCATCAGTAGAAACAAAAAATAAACATACAAAAGAAAACTCCATAATTTATCAAAATCAAATTACGTGAGAGTAGCATACACATTTGTTTCTTTATCCACTTTCCCCTTCATGTATAAACATATATGTGGTAAATGCTTAAAAATATAAGAAACTATGTTTGATAAAAGAAAAATAAATTTAATTAATAACAAATGTTTTCTGATATTAAAGAAGTCTCTAGGCTAGGAGAGACAGGTTTCTGCTAGGTCTACTGGCCCATACACATTCACACAGACACTCCTGTAATAATTATTGTTCCTTGAGAACTCATATTGGGAAGAAAATATAGTGTGAAAAAGTACAGAGACAAGTAGTTTCCAAAGCCTTGAAAGAGATAATTAAGTAGGGAAATCAAATAAGTTTAATTGAGGGATGAGAAAATGAATGAACACCTGCAACTTCAATCTGATATCAAAACTACTGTCATATATAAGCACATACATACACATACAAATATATATACAGGGTTGGGCAAACAGTTTACAGTTGTAAGCATATGAAACAGTTTATTCTTGTATTTCTTATTAATTATTGTATTATTTTCCCTGTGAACAACTGTAAGTCTACATTTGCCCCACTTTATATATATATATATATATATATATATATATATATATATGTATATATATACACACACACACACACACACACACATTTCACAACACATTGACTTTTATTTCTGATTTGGCAATTAAAATAATATAACTATATATTTTGGGATTAATAAAAATGCATTCAGATAGAAATTCTCACAGAAACATACTAAAATTCAGAATTTTAAAACAGATTCACATAATATTACCATTAAGAAAGTATGTGAATTAAGAGGTCAAATAGTTGAATGAGAAGTTATCTTTTCTACTATTAAAACAGTCTATGAGTATAATCTATAATAATAAAAGCATCATATGCTAATTAGACTGGATGTTCTTCCAGATGTCCTTCCATCCTTCTGGACAAAGCTAGGGAGGCCCAGGTCCCGGGTGCCTGCCAGTGGCCACAGGGAAGCCCAGGTCCCGGGTGCCAGAGGGAAGCCAGGGCCAGCCATCAGGGGAAGGAAGGCCTACTCTTGTACACATTTTGTGCATTGGGCCTCTAGTTACATTATAATATCTGCTAATCACTGCTGCTTTTCTATTTGATATCATCTTAATGTTTTGGGGGACGCAAAGTTACTTTTATAGTTTGTTAGAGTTTTTCTCTGCTTAATTTAGCAATGTTTGATAAGTATTCCAAACGTGTATTAAGTAGTGATAGCTACCTCCAAAATATCTATATAAAATTAAAACGTATTTTATGTTGTCATTATATTGAAACTACAGGCCCAATGCACGAAATTCATGCAAAAGTAGGCCTTCCTTCCTCTGGCTGCCGGCACCGGCTTCCCTCTGGCATCTGGGGCCCGGAGGGAGGCCCTGCCCACTCGCCGCAGCCCACAGGTTGGTTGCAGCCATGGTGGCTTTCCTCTGCCCTTGCAGCCCCAGCCTCGTCCGGAAGGCCGTCAGGAAGGTCATCTGGTCTAACAGCATATTATGCTTTTATTATTATAGGTAGATGGCATATATAGAATTATGTTATTTTGAAAACATTTAATTTTTGTCCCTAAACTAAAATCTTTTCCTTATTTTGAAATTAAGTTTAAGTTTAAAAATTGGTAATGTTTTGATTTTTTGTGCTATGTAATATAAAAAAAAAAACTTACATATCATACCTATAATGACAAAGCACATTTAAAATATTATCTCCTACATGACATAAATTATGCACCTTGTTTGGTCAAAATAATGTTAACTTTCCTATAAGAACTGAAAAAGATTCTATATTTAATTACTTCAAATTGAGTAAAACAAGATAACTCTATGTAACTGGATTAAAAGTTTTGAAGTAGTATATTAATATTTGAAAAAAACATTTTTTCCCATAAAGATATTATTTAACTTTGTTCTCTTCTGTATCTTCACTGACTGATAAAACAGATTTCCCTATTTTGCATAATGACATAGCTGTGTTTCTCAAATTTAGTGATATGTACTTAAGTCATAATAGTAATTTTGTATTATTTCTTTGGGGATTAATTTCCTTATAAAGCACAAAATATAAATTAATATAGAGCATAAGTAATTGGAGGCTGAGCAGCTTTAGACATTTTTATAAATGAATGCATGTAAGCTATGAACTTTTGCACATCTTAATATTAAGTAAAAGTTACATTCAGCTATGAAAAAGTACAGGTTGTTTTTTTTTGTCCTTCTAGAAAATGCTATTTCATCTTTAAAATCTCTTTCACTTCCAGTTTAAAAGATAATGCATTCATAGCTTTGTCTAGATTAAGAAAATTATCTCACAAAATTTCTGATACATAAAGTTTATTTTCTCTATGTTTACAGAATGTTTGTTATTAATTTTCTTTCCTAAATTGTATATTCAAAGTGTAGTATAATCCATTATAGTCTGCTATCTTAAATTGATTGATTTTTTAAAAATGTTTAGAGCCACTTAGATTTCCTCATCACTGGGTGGTAGTTTTTATAATTTTATTTTAAAAAGAATTTTCCACTTTCTCAAAATTGCCAAATTTATTGACTGTAAATTATTTACATAGTCTCATTAAATACATGAGGTTGTCTCATTATTAATTACTGTTATAGGTACTTTTTATAACTTCATTAATTTATTTCAATATTTAATAGAAAAATATCAATGGTAATATTTTCTGAAATATTATCTTTGTTTCAATTTTATTATATTTCTAGTTCATTAACTTATCTTATTTTTACTTTTTTCCAGTTGGCATTTTTACATTGGAAATAGTTTTTTCCAAGCATATTGAAATTTATACAATGGTTTTCTACCCTGTTTCAGTATAAAAGAATACTCTTAAGGTTATAAATTATCTTCTGAGAGAAGAATATAAATGCATCCCACAAACTTCATATGTTGTTTCTTCATCATCCTTCTTTAAATTTCTTTTAATATTCCTCATAAATCATAGTTTACTTAGATGTGTTTTATTCCAAATGAGTGAAATTTTCAATTTGTTTTTCTTTGAGAGTTATTCCTAGCTTAATTTCACTGTGAACAAAGAACACTTCTTAATGATTTATGACACAGCATATAGTCAATAACTGTATCATATGCCTTTGAACAATGTAAATTATTATTGTTTGGTACATATTACATCAAAATTACTGACCCCACTTGAGACTCACTATAGTCTCTTCTCTACAGAGCATTGTGGGAAAGGATTCACTGAAGCATAATAATCTAACTTTAAAAATATGGCCCAGCCAGCATGGCTCAGTGGCTGAGCATTGACTTATGAACCAGGAGGTCATGGTTTGATTACCAATCAGGGCACATTTCTGGGTTGTGGGCTTGATCCCCATTGTGGGGCATGCAGGAGGCAGCCGATCGATGATTCTCTCTCATAACTGATGATTCTAGCTCTCTCTCCTTTTCTGATATCAATAAAAATACATTTTTATAAATATGCTTTTTGTTCATTAGATTCCACATGTGAATGAAATCACTGGGTAGTTGTCTTTCTCTGACTGGCTTATTTCACTTAGCACAATGTTGTCCAGGACCATCCATGCTGTCAAAAATGGTAAGATTTCCTTCTTTTATATGGCTGAGTAGTATTTCATTGTGTAAATGTACCAAAGCTTTTTTATCCACTCATCTCCTGATGAACACTAGGACTGCTTCCAGATCTTGGCTAGAGCAGGCTGACAGATGTCAGCGGTGAGCATGGAGGGGAGGGGGGCCTAGTAGAGGGGGTGGAGTGATTGAGCTAAAAAGGAAAATAAAAGAAAAAAAATGGCATGAACACAGACAAGAGTGTGGTGATTGCCAGAGGCTGGGGCAGGGAGGGGGAGGAAGGAAGTGGAGGCGGGCCTAGGGGGGATAAATAGGGATGGACAGAGACTTGACTTGGGGTGGTAAACACACAAGACAGTGTA
The DNA here is from genome assembly GCA_026230045.1 of Corynorhinus townsendii. Lineage (NCBI taxonomy): Eukaryota > Metazoa > Chordata > Mammalia > Chiroptera > Vespertilionidae > Corynorhinus > Corynorhinus townsendii. Next base: position 16,644,567 of record JAPDVU010000015.1, read on the forward strand.
CATATGATGTGTTATAGATTTGTGCACCTGAAACCCATGTAATTTTATTAACTAGTGTCACCCAAATAAATTTAATAAAAAGGAAAAAATATATATGTTTTTAAATAGACAACTGAATGAAGTTTACAGGTTGTGAACCACTATGTAACCATGTTTTAGATCAAGAAATACAGGCTGATTTGCCAGGGGGTAGGGGAGGCTGGGGGAAGGTCAATGGGGGGAGGGGGAAGGGAAGGAGATATATGTACTACTATTTGTAATACTTTAAACATTAAATAAAATTTTAAAAAAGTAAATAAAATACAGGGTGTCCCAAAAAAAGTGTACATACTTTAACAGCTGATACCTCACTCAATTTTATCTCCCTTTTCAGATTTAACTGATTTAAAATAATGGGTGAAGCCAGACTAAGCTTTGAACAAAGAAAATTTATCCTAAAGTGCCACTGAACTTTTTTTATGGGGACGCATAAAATATAAAGTTTATGGTACAAAACTGGCAAGAGTAGACAAATTGAAGGCACACAAGTACTGAACAAAATTATATCCTGTCTAATGAAAGAGTAATAGTCAAATTGACTGTCACTCCAATACACAAGATGGCTGCCCCCCTGTGGACACAAGATGGCTGCCACAAGATGGACAGCAGGGGAGGGCAGTTGGGAGGGACCAGGCTCTCAAGGGAGGGCAGTTGTGGGTGATCAGGCCTGCAGGGGAGGGCAGTTAGGAGTAATCAGTCTGGCAGGGGAGCAGTTAGGCATCAATCAGGCTGGCAGGGGGGTGCTTAATGATTAGGCTGGCAGACAGAAGTGGTTAGGGACAATCAGGAAGGCAGACAGGCGAGCAGTTGGGAGCCAGCAGTCCTGGACTGTGAGAGGGATGTCCGACTGCCCATTTAGGCCCGATCCCACTGGGATCGGGCCTAAATGGGCAGTCGGACATCTCTTGAGGGGTGCCAGATTGGAGAGGATGCAGGCTGGGCTGAGGGACACATACCCCCGTGCACGAATTTCATGCACTGGTCCTCTAGTGTGTGTGTGTATTTCTTTATTTCAGAAAGGGAGAGGTAGAGTGAGATAGAAACATCAATTATGAGAGAGAATCACTTATGGTCTGCCTCCTGCCATGACCCCTCCTGGGGACCAAACCTGCAACCCAGGCATATGCCCTAACCGGGAATCTAACTGCGACCTCCTGGTTCATAGGTCAATGCTCATCCATTGAGCCACACCAGCTGTTCCTAAATGATTTTTTTTCTGGCTTTATAATATTCCTTTTTTTTTTTAAATTTAAATTCTTTATTCTTGAAAGTAGTACATATCTCTCCTTTCCCCCCATTGACCGCTCCCCAGCCGCTCCCTTCCTTCAGCACATGCTCTTACCCCCCTACTGTATGTGTCCATTGGTTATGATTATACGTTTGCATATAAATCCTTTGGTTGATCTCTTACCCTTTCCCCACACACTCCCCTGCCTTCCCTCTGAGGTTTGATGGTCTGAGATGTGATTATGTCTCTGTGTTTATTTTTATTCATCAGTTTATGTTGTTCATTATATTCCACAAATGAGTGAGGTCATGTGATTTTTATTTTTCTCCGACTGGTTTATTTCACATAGCATAATACTTTCCAGGTTCACCCATGCTGTTGCAAATGGTAAGAGTTCTTTCCTATTTACAGCAGTGTAGTATTCCATTCATTTTGTAATGGTACATCTACACAATGGAATACTACAAAGTGATTCTTGATGTTCACTATTCCATTGCTTTGCATTATCAGCAGTGCCTGGAACAGAATGGTCATTAGTTTGAAAACCGGTGTTGACCAAAAAAAAAATTCATTTCTGTAGATTCTTTTAAAATTTGAAAGTGTACTTTATGTTAATAAGCACTGACTTTATAATCATTCAAATTGAGTATACATTTTGGTAGGACATCCTGTAGAATATTGCCCACTTCAGAAGCCACCATAGTTTTACATCCTAGTAATAACTACACACTTCTACTCTATGACAGTAAATGCCATCTTGTCTTCTAACATCATGGATTAGTCATTTAAGGGATAAATGGTGACGGTAGGAGACTTGACTTGCGTTGGTGAACACACACTACAGGGTACAGGTGATCTGTTGCAGAATTGTGCACATGGGCTCTGGCTGGTGTGACTCGGTTGGTTGGGCATCACCCTGTGCACCACAGTGTTGCTGTTAGACTCCTGATCAGGGCACAGACCAGGGTTGCTGGCTTGATCCCAGGTAGGGGGTGTACCGATCGATGTTACACTCTCACATCAATGTTTCTCTTTCCCTCTCCCTCTCCCTTTTTCTGGAACAATCAAATTAAAAATTTTAAAAAAAGATTTGTGCCCATAAAATCTGAATAATTTTGTTAAACAGTGCCACCCAATACATTCATTAAACATTTAATTAAACTAAAGTAACACGAAATAAATTAGTAAAATTATACTTTATTTTGTTTCTTTTCTTATCAGTATCTTGTGAGAGTCCTCCCTGCTGTGTTTTGTTCATTTTCCATCATTACAGGGCGTGAACTGTTTCTAGCCATCTGTCATTATAAATAATGCTGCTCTCAACATTCTTGTGACTGCTCATACTCATAAACATTCTCATATTCCTTTATCAATCATGAGTGCATGTATTATTAAATTTACTAGAAAATGGCAAATGGTTTTCCAAAGTTTTTCTACTGATTTAAAATCTCACAAGCAACATTGGAGAGGTCCAGTTGCCTCACATCTAACACTTGTTATTTTCAGGCTTTTAAGTTTTATTCATTCTTGGGTGTGTAGTGATAGCTCATATTTTTAATTTTTGCTATGAAATTATTAATTTATCTTGATTTGTTTTAATTCCCATTAAAGCACTTTTCCAAATGTTTTTGGTCATTTGGATACATTGTTTAATGAAATAATTGCAAAAAACTTCTTACCCATTTTTCTATTTTAGTGTCTTTTTTCCAATTGATTTATAAGTGTTTTTCATATTTTCTGAAAAAAAGTTTTCTTTAATTTTTACTCTCATAATGATTTTATAGCAAAAGGTAATTTTAAAATAGTTGGAATGCATTAATATTTCTTTATGCTAAGTAATGTTTGATTTCCAGTAAAAAAATATTTTCTACCCACATTTACAAATTAGCTATTCCTAAAATAATGCTTATAATGTAATCTTTGCTAGCAAGTATGCAGGAATGTTAATGTTGGCGACTCTGCTTCCACTGTACACAGGGTGCAGCTGTGTTGCCTCTGCTTCAGGCTTCAGCTCAGTTGGGAAGTTCTCACAAGCGCCTCTCTTCCTCCTTGGACCAGAGGACTTGCTGGTGAGTGTTCTCTAAGCAAGAACAGAGTAGAAGGTGAAACACTCAAAGCCTCCTAAGTTCTCAGCTTGAAAATGGTACCCTGTTACTTCTAGCTCATGCTAATTAACAAAGCAAGTCAAATTTTCAGACTGTCAAATCCAAAATCAAGAGTGGACAAGAGGTGAAAGTATTTCATCTCTTTAGGGGGAGAAATGACAAAATCGTATGCCAAAACATGAGTCAGTAATGAAAGCTATTTCATTAAGTTAGTGAAAATATTCTCATATGCCATCTAATATAATAACTTCTAATATTCTCTTTTAGATACAAATTCTATCTAAATCTGCTATCTGGGAGTGACCAAGGTATGCTTTAAGTTCTGTTTATTTACATTTTTACTATATAGATATTTAGATATATCTATATAAATATCTATATACATATTTCAATTTAATAGTTGTGATTTCTACAGTCTCTGTTCTGTTCCATTGATCTATATGCTTGTTCTTGTGACAGTACCAGGATGTTTTGACTACAGTGGCTTTGTAGTATGACTTGATATCTGATATTGTGATCCCTCCGACTTTGTTGTTCTTTCTCAAAATTCCTGCAGCTATTCGGAGTCTTTGTTAGTTTCATATAATTTTTTGGAGTATTTGTTCTAGATCTGTGAAATATGAATTGGTATTTTAATAGGGATTGCATTGAATCTATAGGTTGCTTTGGGTAGTATGGACATTTCAGTGATGTTGATTCTACCAATCCATAAACATGGTATGTTCTTCCACTTGTTTGTATCTTCCTCTATGTCTTTTTTCAACATCCTATAGTTTTCTGAGTACACGTTGTTTACTTCCTTGGTTAAGTTTATTCCTAAGCATCTTAATTTTTGTTGTTGTTGCAATGGTAAATGGGATTGTTTGTTTAGTTTCTCTTTTGGAGAATTCATTATTGGTGTATAAAAATGCCATCAATTTATGGGTTTTAATTTTGTATCCTGCTACATTGCTGAATTCTTTCATTAAATCTAGTTTTTTGGTAGAGTCTCCAGGATTTTTTATATACAGTATCATGTCATCTGCAAATAATGAGAGTTTTATTTCCTCCTTTCCAATCTGCTTTACACCACTCTTATTCAACATACTAGTAGTACTGGAAGCCCTAGCCACAACAATCAGACAAGAAGAAAACATAAAAGGCATCTAAATTGAAATGCCGTTTTAAAATAAATATTGATCTACTTTTGGTCTCTTTATAATACATGGTGGGTTCTATATGTATACTTGTGACAAACCCACATTGTTTTATTGTAGATTTAACAATATCTAATAGAGTAAAATTTCCATTATTTTTTATTTTTCAAGAACATTTTGATGAACTCCAAGTAAACTGTAGACTCATACTTTCAAAGTCAACCAAAATAAAATGTGATGGTGTTTTGATTGGTACTACATTCATCATAGACAAGATTGAGTACAATTTAAATCTTCTCATAACGTAACTTTAAAACTTTAAGCAACCATCTACTGATTTAAGTATTCATTAATGTCTTGCAATAATGCTTTATAATTTTCTGTATAGGGTTTGGCAAATATTTTGTTAGAATTTTTACTTAGGCTTTTAATAGTTTTCTTTCAGTTGCATTACATAATTTTAGAAAATCATATTTGTACCCCTGACAAATAGAAGTACATTGGATGTAAGCCATAGCTTTGCAAATGGCAGTTTTTAGATCCACCTAATGTAAATAACAATTACTTAAAGACAATATTCTCCATATTGCATATATTTACTATATGTACTACTTGTATAAATCTATTTACTATATATACTACTTTCTAACTCCCCTATTATAATCTATGATCTGCATCAGAAAGGACTTATCTTTTTCATCTCTGATATCCTAATACCTAGAAAATTATTGATATATAGTTATCTGTAAATGTTTAAGTGTTGAAACTTTCTTAAACAACTTACTACTTTTTATTCTTTTATAACACATTTGTACTATTATTCCACATACTCCAGTATGAGCCCTGGGTCTTAGCACCATCACCTATTTAAAATCAAAATGCTTCCTTCATATTATTACACATACCAAGCCTTATCCCAATGCTCCCTTCATATTATTACACATACCAAGCCTTATCCCAATGCTCCCTTCATATTATTACACATGCCAAGCCTTATCCCAATGCTCCCTTCATATTATTACACATACCAAGCCTTATCCCAATGCTTCCGTTACATGCAGAGCATATGCCTCTTGAATATCTGCCGTAATTTCAAACTTCAATTTCTAAATAAACATTGTCAGTGCATTCTGAGGGATGACAGTGTTGTCTTCAGCTCCTAAACTCTATAATGCAATTTTAGTGAAATGTTTTTCTTGTCAAAATGGTAGCTTACCATTGCTTATGTCACCTGCTGTTTTTACTTTTTTAATAGTTTTATGAATAAATAATTGCAGCAATGTACAAGCTTAAAATATATGCATGGCAAAATGAAAATCATTTCTCCTAGAACATGAATCATATTCATAAGATTACTGCTTTAATCATATTATTTTATAGAAGGTAGGCAGTAAATAATAGGAGATAGTCTCATTGTCAGTAAATGTTTTATTCATTCTGAAATAGCTGTGCCTAGTTTCAGTACAGCAATGAATATGCTAATTATGAGCATATACCACGAACATGTGACATTATGCTAATGTCTCAGCTTCCCCATTTTCTGTGTGAGTCAAAGAACAGAATGTTTTGCCCTGGTGGGGTAGCTCAGATGGTTAGGCAAGCATGTCAAACTCGCAGCCTGTGGTCCACATGCCTCCTTTATTTGGCCTTTGAGTTTGACATGCTTGGGTTAGAGCATCGTCCCCATATGTCAAGGTTGCTGGTTTGATCCTTGGGGCACATACAAGAATAAAAAAGAACAAAATGTTTGGGGTCAGTAAGCTTACAAGGGTAGAACACGGTGTTAATAATTCAAAGAACAGTGTATTGTAGCCACTTGAAGATTATTTAGGTTCTCAGATATAGTTAGACCAAAATAAAAAAAATTTATTTTGGAAAATCATACATACGCATTTTTTCACTTTAATAATCTATAACCTCAATAATTGAAACTTATAAGAACACACAAACACACACCACTTTATACAATGGGGAATGATTACCAGATTCTAAGAAAAGAACAAACTTCTCCCTTCTATTATTTCCTAATATTTCCTAAGTAATGTTTTCTCCTGTTTAATATATAAAGTACTTTTGGACTTTACCCTAAATGTTCCATAATACCTTCATATATAAAATGAAATAATTATATTTTAAAGCATTTCTTTAACAGATGGTCACTTGTTAGTTTCATAATAGTTTTTCAATATAAGGAACATTGTTCCCTTTACTATATCTGCAAACATAAATTTAGAAATTCACTTTCTAAAAATTATTCTATTAGGAAACTGTTACTCCATTTCATTAATTTATGAATTTATATTTTTATTTGTTAAGGTAACCCAAACATGAAATGAAATATGTTCACTGAATTTAGCAATATGAAAGTCAGTGGTGGCTTTATGAATAAAAGTTTAGGTTCAGGTATACAACATGTCAATAAAAGTTGTGAAAGAGAAATCATAGGCTTTAGGGGGAAAAAGTAGCGAGTAGCAGGGTAGAGGAGTTTTTGAGGAAAAAACAGATATTTTGTTATTGCTCTTGTATGTGTGTGTGTTTATGTTTTGTTTTGTTCTTTGTTTTAATTGGAAAGACAAAAGAACTCCACTTCAATATGTAGATGTAGTGGAACTTTAAAAGCAAGAAGTTAAAAATATATATACATGGACTCATAATATATACTCATTCTCCTGAAAGTATTGGTCCCCCATTTAATCAGTGCCCTGAAAAAAAAATTACAAAACTATTTTTTTCTATATATAAAAATTTTCATTCTTGATTCTAATTTCATACAAGTGTTACCATAATAGAATTTTTTGAAAATAGGAAATACTAGTTTTAGTGTGAGCAGGAATAATTCATTTTAAACTTTATATTTTGTAACAAATTATAACCCTGCTTTTATGTATATGAAAGGGAATGTGATGAAAATATGGAGTACACTAATGTTAAATTCATTATTGATGGATGAATGACCACCATCAGTCTAACTGTTGGAACTCTGAAAAAGAATAAAAAGTCCTAAAGAAATATTTGGTGTGTAGTAGTGCAGACATCAGAGGAAAATGGTATAAGAGGTCAAGAAGCAAAAAAAAAGTAGAAAAAAAATATTCCTAAACACTAGCAAAATAAGACATTCCATAGCTCTGATGGTAAATAACTAATTATCAAATCACAGAAGTAAAATGGGGATGTAATTCTTAAAATCTAATTATTGTCTTATATTCTGTTACATAATTTAATGGGACTAAATCTTTGATTGAGTATACTATTTCCATACCTACTCTAAATGATGAAGCTCTTTAGCTCTCCTCCACCTTCAGTGAACTTTATTACTTTGTTAACTTATTTGACAAATGTACTAGGACATTTAACCCATGTCAAGAACTCTTCAAAGTACTCTACATACGTAGATGGCCCATTTTGTGAGGAGATTCAATAGCTAGGGGGGAACATGCATATAAACTGCTAGATGCAATAAAATTTGCTAAGTGTAATTGCAGATAATACAAAATGTGCAATGAGAAAAGACAAGACTGAGCAGTTATATACTTAGGTAGTTGGGGGAAGGTAATATCTAGATATCTCCTGAGGACTTAGTAGGAAAATCTTCCCATCCATTAAGAATGAGGAAGATAGATTTTTCTAGGGAGAAGAGGTAGTTAATTCAATAGAACATTAATTGGGCAAGGAACACCAGTATGGTAAGTTAACTTCCGTTTTTGCAGTTTTAAAGTTCTCATCACAAGAATTGTATGCAACATAATGAGCTGTGGCATGCTAAAGTATGAATAAAATGCTCAGAGAGCTCACCTGTCTGGGCTCTGAGGTAGAGTACATCGTTCTCATTTCTAATTTGTGGGTATCTTCCATTAGGTATCAATACTGTCATTAAGGTGTCCTTTGTACGATATCTTTACCAAAATATTATAGCTGGCTTAATAAAGAGACCACCAAGCCTTCATATATCATTCTCATGAGTGCATTGGTTAAGAGAAATGTATAAATTGAACCCAAACAATAAATCTAGATTGCTTTCCCATTTGAAATGGATAACATTACAATATCATTCATTCAGTAATTCATATTTATTCTGTTTTGTATTTTGTCACTTTTTCAGTACTTTTTTTTTAAATGTACCATCTTCCCATCATATTATGCTAAGTCTGTGGATAAAGAAATTAATGAACAGACTTAGTCCCTACCTTACAAAATTTATATTTGAGAGATGGTTGTGGGTGGGTGTGTATTAAATCAACCTTGACAAAATTGCTTATTCAATTAAAACTTTGTGGAGTATTACAAAGGAGATGTACTTGTTGTTTTAGGAAAGTGTGAGTGGAGATAAGCTTTCTACACAGAGAACTTTCCCCAGAGGGAGTTAAAATGAGCACTGATACTCTCTAAAAAGAATATGATTGCCCTAGACGATTTGGCTCAGTGGATAGAGCGTTGGCCTGTGGACTGAAGGATCCCGGCTTGGATTCTGGTCAAGGGCAAATACTCCGTTGCAGGCTCCTTCCTGGAGGGGCCCTGGTCAGGACACATGCAGGAGGCAACCAATGGATGTGTTTCTCTCTGTCTTTCCCTGTCTCTTCCACTCTCAAAAAATCAATGGAAAAATATTCTCTGGTGAGAATTAAAAAAAGAAAAAATAATATGGTTCCTCCTACAGCTGCTGTTATTAATGGTTCATTCAAACTAATTATCAGAGCATTTTATCTTCCATATGCATGATTGCTATTCAGTTTGACTGCATTTAGTCATCAATTTTAACATTTTAAGAAATCACTGCGGTCTTAGTTGTAGATTCACTGCCACTTTCTCCTCTTGCCTGACATCTAGTGGAAGAGACAATCTGGGGGAAAATCACCAGGGGGGAAATAAGTGAGGAGGCCAAATCACTAAAGGAATAGCAAAGGAACAACCTGTCTGGATCACCATGTCTGGATCACCATATTTTATATAATGAGTAAGACTGTACACATTAGTGTAGCACCCTTACCTGTGCTTTCACTGTATTTTCTATACTACCTTTAATATATTTTTCTATAAAATTCCCTAATAACCTGCTAACAGTATTCTTCACTGATGTTGCATCACTGGCAGAAAAGTAGCTTTTCTCCTCTTTATGACTTTTTTCTCTTACTAATTCTGAAATACCACATGCATATATAATTTCACATGATCTCAAATTAGCTTATTCAATCTTTTCCTAGAATACGGGGATACTATTTAGTGGTGTTTATTTTTTCTGTCATATCTAATTTTCAGACTCATATAAATGAGGATAAATAAGAATATGGATTACAATATAGAGAAATTTATTTAAATAGCATGCAAAATACATGCCTTTTACAAATGAAATTAGCCAATGTGTTACAATAGGTAAAGCATAGAAGTAAATGTGAATAACCTTAAATAACACATTAAAAGATACTCAGTGGAGGTAATATTTAATTCTATGAAAACAGTTGTTGACATTCATAGTTTAATTACCAGTAAATCTTTACTGATAGTACAGAAAACATATTTACTATTTGCTCTGGTATTTTATGTCCATCATTTTGTGTGTGTGCATGTATGTACAAATATGTCTGTGTACCTTTTAGATGGTTTTCAAATTTCTTTTTGTAAATAATTTCATAGGCTGTTTTTATACCTACAATTAATAAGGAAAATAAACTAAATTTTCAAGAAAAATACTTTAGATATGAATATATTGTTCTTCCATAGGCAGGCTCACACTGGTTACTAAAATAGAAAATAAAAATGTATTGATATTTCCCTTTGGGCCATTTGAAAGCACCTTTTTTTCCATCTTTAATCTCCCTATATTCACTTTCTGTATTCTATTTTCTCTGATACTGCTTTTTTAGAAAATTTCACTTTGCCATATGTCTGAAGTTATTGTTTGTCATTGTTCTTTTGTTGTTTTTTTGAGGAAGGAAGTCAGAAATATTCTCTATGGCAGTGTGTAATCAGAAGAAAATTATAAGTCAAAACTAATTTTAAAAACAGGTCAAGTAGGTTATACTGGGTTAAAAGACATAGTTGTGCAGTTTTCTTTAAGTTGAAAAGAATGTGTTTTTAAAAACTGATGATAAATTCACAGGAATAAACATGAAGCTAATGAAACAGGCATTATAAAAAAGAGAAATTAAAAAAAAATTAAGAGACTTGGAGAGTACCAGAAATAAATTTAACAGAAACAAATTCAACTGAATGTCAATTATAACAGTAAACTATATCTTTAGGCTAAACAAGCAAATCTATTTTGAAAAATAATATGAAACCCCACATAATTTTGAGACTGTAGAGAGCTCACATACAAACCACAATTTAATTACCCTAATAGGTGATAATAAGTCCTAATTGTCACCAACCCAGAAGGAACTAGAAATAATAGAAAAATGCCTGTGAGTACATTTATTACTTATGGGAAAAAGAAAATGACTGAGCCTCTGGAAAATAAATTTAGTTTTAAAAATACCTTAATTGCCCATCTGGCATGGTTGAACCAGAAGGTCATGGTTCAATTCCCAGTCAGGGCACATGTCCTGGTTGTGGGATCGAAACCCACTTTGGGGCATGCAGGAGGCAGCCTACAATGATTCTCTCTCATTATTGATGTTTCTCTCTTGCTCTCCCTCTCCCTTCCTCTCTGAAATCAATAAAAATATATTCTAAATGTAGATAAATAAAAATACCTTAATCTAGAAACTTAGATATTGAAAAATTGAATTGAAGCATATGTCAGTCATATATATATATATATATACACACACGCACATATATATATATATATGTGTGTGTGTCATATATATATCACACACACACACACACACCCTCCCCCATGCACGAATTTCATGCACCAGGCCTCTAGTGTGTGTGTGTGTGTGTGTGTGTATATGTATATGTATATGTGTATATATATGTATATATATACATACACACACACACACTAGAGGCCTGGTGCACGAAATTTGTGCATGGGGGAGGGTGTGTGTATGTGTGTGTGTGTGTCCCTCAGCCCAGCCTGTACCCTCTCCAATCTGGGACCCGCTCGAGGGATATCCAGCTGCCGATTAGGCCCACCAGGATCAGGCCTAAATGGGCAGTTGGATATCCCTCTCAGAATCCAGGACTGCTGGCTCCCAACCACTTGCCTGCCTCTGCCTGATTGCCCCTAACTGCTTCTGCCTGCCAACCTGATCACCCCTTGCCAGCCTGGATGCCCCTAACTGCCCTCCCCTGTAAGTCTGGTCACCCCCAACTGCCCTCCCCTTGCTGGCCTGTTACCCCCAATTGCCCTCCCCTTCAGGCCTGGTCCCCCCCTACTGCCCTCCCCTTGCTGGCCTGGTTGCCCCCAACTGCCCTCCGCTTCAGGCCTGGTACCCCACAATTGCCCTCCCCTGCAGGCCTGATTGCCCACAACTGCCCTCCCCTGCCAGCCATCTTGTGTCCACATGGGGGCAGCCATCTTTGACCCCATGGGGACAGCCATCTTGTGTGTTGGAGTGACAGTCAATTTGCATATTACTCTTTTATTAGATAGGATATGTATTTGATAATTTTCTAAAAAATAATTTTAGTCATGGGATACTTAAAAAAAATATATCCCTTGATAAACCTGTCAGAGAAAGATAAGTATTCCATGATCTCACTCATATGGAGAATCTAATGAACAAAATAAACTAAAGAACAAAAGAGATCCAGGAACAGCATGGAGTAGACTGATGAATCTAAGAGGGAAGAGGGGAGGGGAACTGGGAAGAGATTAATTGAAGAATTTATATGCATATATGTTTAACCCATGACACAGACAATAGTGTGGTGAAGGCCTGGGTGGGTGTGCAGATTGCAGGGAGTCAATGGGGGAAACAAAGAGGGTATCTGTAATACTTTCAACAAGTGGAAAATAAAAAAATAAATTAAAAGAAAGAACCCCTCAAATTGAACAAATAAACTACTTTGGGGGCCTTCATCTTTTCTATTAAAGATGCATTAAATTGATACAAATTCTGTGGAAAGATCACATTAATTGAACACATTTATTTTATACTTGTCATACACAGCCATGCCCACATATGTATAATGTGATCCAAACCCCAAGTGATGCTATGCAGAGGTCTCTGGAAATGTCATAACATTGTAAACAGGGTCAAGTTTTCTCTTAAAGGAGAAAACAGGTAACCTGGCTTCAAACGATCTGACATGCACACCTGTGGACTTCAGCTTCTTAGGCATTATTGTGGGACCTTTAAACAGGAATACAGTGAGGTGAAGACTAGAGAAATATAGAAAATTATTGAATATTTAGAGTGGTATATACTTGTTGCTGTACTGCCTCCAATCTCTTATCTTAGATATCTTATGTGCAGTGTTCTTTGCAGGTTCCTGCTCAATACACATGAAGTGAGAAAGTGGAGTGTCAGAAGAATCATGTTTTATACTCTTATCTAATCTTTTTAAATATAATTATAATTATATTTACTTATAATAATAACTTTGAGGTCTATCCAGACTATATAAAAATCACTGTAAACCTTTAACCTTTTCTAATTTACAGCATGTCTGGTAGCTCTAAAATTTTGTTGGTTTGTTCATTCATTCATTATCCATTGCCAATTCTCTACTGTAACCTGATTTTTATTTAGCTACTCTTCCTTTTGAAAACAAAACAAAGATAAAAAAGACAAAAATAAACAACTTTTTGTCATGCATATTATAATCTGTGTTTTTAAACTGTCTGACAGAATAATGACCACTTTTAAATCCCATTAATAAATCACAATTAGAACTGTATGGTTGATAATATCATAATTGATCATCCCATTTTGCACAACACCCACTCTTGAAAAAATTAAGCTCATTGTTTAGATCAAATGCTAAACAATAGAATACTAGAAGATTTTTTCCTCTATTTAATGTTCTACTAAATATGAAATAAATCAAAATATTTTAAAATAATAAAGGTGAAAATGAAGTTTTTGACTGATTTTACAGATTCAGTTAATTACTAATTATCAGGAGAAATTAATAGTATATAATGGAATGTACTTTTTATAATACTACAAATAAAAAAAATTATCATTGTTATTAGGAGTGTTCTCCCCTGCCACATTATAATATGTTTCCGAGCAATTTGTGCTTTTTATTAATTTAACCTTACTCATTAAAAGGAAAATGACTTGACTACCAGAAGCCAAGAGTCATTGAAGCATGACTTATATATTCAATAACGGTTTTATGATTTTACAAATATTTTCATAGTTTACATAAAACTGCCCTCTCCCCTCCCCATTTTAAGCAGCAGGCTATTAACAAGGTGGATCAGAGCCGATAGAGGAATTAATCCTGTGTTTATTATTTATTATGTAACTTCTTTCTCTAATAACATTTCAGAAATATTCTAACACAATCACTGTCAAATCAGCATTTAATATGAAATCTCATCACGGGTTGATTACCATTTACATACTTATATGAGAATAAGAGAGAAAGCATGGGTGCACAAAGGTTGAAGCAAGTCATTTGGATTTGAGAATCAAATCGTAAAGAATGTGGGAGATTTTCAAGTTATGACCTGAGTTTGTTAGTGTGCTGGTGGGAAGGAAAATGCTGCAGAGCATTCTCAGCCTAACAACCAGTTCCTTCCACTCATGCTTCTTTCTGGCTTTCATAAATACTTTGACCAGTTAGTCTCTTACTGTCTTACTCTTGATCCATAAAATGGTATCTGTAGTGATGCAATAACTTCATATGTTAAACATGCTTTTATCTATGAAGATATTACTAATTAACATTCCTTATTCTTATCACCGAACTATAATTATTAAGCAGGAAGATCAATTCAAGTCAACTACTTAACACACACTGTTACTCACATATTGTCTTTGGAATGTTTCTTATTGCCTATTGAAATTGGTTTAAATGTTATAATTACACTAGTAGCCCTGCACACGAATCCATGTGCCAGTAGGTCGCTGCCACCCTCCTGTAGCTCTCCACCTCCCGCTTGCTTGCTGCCCTGTCCCCTCCTGTAGCTCTCCACCGCCTGTTTGTAGTTTGCTGCCCCACCCCCCTGCAGATCTGTGATCCAGTCATTACACCTCAGGGCGTAATGGATAATTAGCGTATTCCTCTCTTATTATGTAGGATAGGTGAAAACCAAAAATGGCACCATCATCCATTCAGGCATTCAACAAACATTTGTGGACAGTACAGAGTTGAACCAAAGAGATTTGTCATTGACCTTAGAAAGCTTCCAGTCAAGGTGGATAGAATATAAGCAGAAAGATGAAATATCTTTCATGTAATAATATGCACTATGAATAAACAAAGCCAGGTAAGTGAATAAAGAATGGTAGGTGCCCTTATAGGTGACAACCTTTCAGCCAAAATCAGTCCAAAGGGAACGGGGAGATCGCTTGTCCAAGTCACAGGCAAGTTTGGACAGCTGAGGAATTTATAGAGGGAGGATCAAACATTTGGTAAGGGGGAGAGTTTCAAGGGACGAGGCCAAGTAACATGGACTTACAGTAAGAAAAGACCAAAAGAAGAATGTTGGACTCTGATTCAAGTAATATATGAAAAGTCATTTACATACTAAGCACAAGAGATCCATGATTTTACATCTATAATAATAAAAGCATAATATGCTAATTAGACAAGATGTCATTCTGGATGACCTCCAGACGAAGCCACGGCTGCCAGGGAAGCCCGGATCCCAGGTGCCAGAGAGGAGCCGGTGCTGGCAGCTGGGGGAAGGAAGGCCTACTCTTGCACAAATTTCGTGCACCAGGCCTCTAGTAAGTTATAAAAGGATCTCTCTGAGTCTTGTGATAAGGGTTAGTGAGTGAGGTAAAAGGGGCAAAACTCTTTGTGCTATTGAATGCTAGTAAGAAATCACCTTAAGAAAGTCTCTTTCCCCTTGGTTTCCAGTACACTGTGCTGGTCCTCCACTGCTTCCGTGGGTCTTCGCTTTTTTTATTGTTCTCCTTTCTGTTCTCCAAGTATACATGTCGGAGCTTCCTCTTCGTTGATTAATCAGAACATCTCCTATTTTTCTGACATTGTTTTCCTGATGATTCAGTCTTGTGCAGCTTAATGACAGAGATAGTTCTGAGAAATGCGTAGTTAGATGATGTTGTCATCTTGTGAACATTATAAAGCGCATTTACACAAACTTAGATGGTCTAGCCTACTACTATAGTTGTATCTTCTACACTTTTATTACATTGGCAGTACAGTAGGTTTGTTTATACCAGTATCATGACAGACAAAACAAAAATTAATTGTAGTATGAACTCCATAATGAAAGTGCCCACTTTAAGCTTTGATTGCTGAGGCATCCACTTTCTAGGTGCAGCCATTTCAGCAAACACTATTTCCAATAAATACTAACTGGCCAATGATGCATTATAGTTTTACAGATGTGAATGGTCTTAGAAAAGAGGAGTAACTCCTTGTTTGACCCATTACCACATCACAGACAATAGTAACCAAGAAAAATGGCTGAGAGGTGAGATCATGGGAGAAAAGAAATCAAGTGTCAATGATCTTTGTAAGTGCTTTCCTGAGTCAGTTGAAGATTAATGAATGTACTCTAAATCACCATACTAGACCTCGTAAGTGGCATGATCTACCTGGACTTCATCCCCAAAAGAGTTCCCAAAATACAGGAAGACTTATAGCCAGATGAAAGAAGACTTAAATAATGATAGATAATTTATTCTAAAAATGATACAAAAATTAAACCTACCAGTTACCTACCTCAGGCTACTGCCTGACTCAATACAAATGTTTGTGTTGAGTAAATAGTTGTATGGACAAGTTGGTCCCTATTCTAATATTGCTATTAAACAGAAAGTAGTACATTCATGCATAAATGTCACAAAAAATGGTGTAAACAAAATTTTCATAAAAATACTAGATAAAGACATATAATGGACGATGAAAATTTTCATAACTATGAACAAAATTTCAATCAGGTAATTCCATGTCTGATAATCTCTTTAACAATTGTGTAAAACTATAAGCCTGGTGCACAGGTAGTGCACCGGTGGGGTCCCTCAGCCTGGCCTGCACCCTCTTGCAATCTGGGACTCCTCAGGGGGATGTTGAACTGCCAGTTTCAGCTTGATCCCCACCAGCCAGACTGAAGGAGCCCACCAGTGCATGAATCTGTGCACTGGGCATCTAGTATGCATATAAGATCTTTGGTTAATCTCTTTCACCCCTCCCACCTCCCCGCTTCCCTCTGAGAGTCATCAGTCTGTTCCATGTTTCCATGCCTGTGCATTGAGCATCTATACCCTGGTGGTCAGTGCATGTCATAGCCACTGGTCAGATGGTCGGCTGGTTGCTTAGGCTTTTATATATATAGATGTGGTAGTAACAAAGTACTAAATTCAAAGTATACAAATACTTTGTCAAGATAATTGTCTTTTTCCCTAAGCATATCTATTTAAAATGTTACAGAGCTTGAGAATGTAAGCCCTTAATGATGTTTACTAATAATGGATGATCAATTTGGGAATTCATATTGATATTTCATAGAAGTTATAGGTCATATAAATATCCAAAAGTGTGTATGAAGAATTGCCATTGAAAATTAATAGATTCTTCATTCCATCATTTTTTTAAATAAGAAATTTTAATAATTGTTTAGTAATTAATGATTTTCTTTAGTTTCTGCATATGTGTGTATTATTCAAATAATATAAAGAATAAAAAGTAATTTTATTACTAAAAAATAGTAAGGATTATTCTATTTAGTAGAAAAAATGTTCTGTTGACATACAAATAACTTCATCAGCAATCTGTATTCTTGTACCTTTCAGGATTTAGATTTCTTTTTTTCTTTATGCAATTGGATTGCTTGATGAACTTACACTAATAGAAGGGTAATATGCTAATTATACTGGGAGACCTACCAGATGTCTTTCCTGATAAGCCATGGTGGCAGGGCAGAGGCAGAGGCAGTTAGGGACAATCAGGCCAGGAGGGGAGGGCAGTTGGGGGTAATCAGATTGGCAGGGGGGTAGTTAAGGGCAAGCAGGCTGGCAGGAGGGGCAGTTGGGGTGAGCAGCCTGGCAGGAGGGGCAGTTAGGGGAGATCAAGCCAGTGGGGGGCAGTTGGGATCAATCAGGCTGGCAAAGGGGGAAGTTGGGGGCAAGAAGGCCGGCAGGCAGAGTGGTTAGGGGCAATCAGGTAGGCAGGCAGGTGAGTGGTTAGGAGCCAGCAGTCCTGGATTGCGAGAGGGATGTCCAAGTGCCGGTTTAAGCCTGATCCCCCAGGCAGTCGAACATCCCCCTAGGGGTCCCAGATTGGAGAGGGTGCAGGCCGGGCTGAGGGACATCCCCCCACCCCCAAACACAAATTTCATGCACTGGGCCCTCTCGCAATCTGTTAGTATAAAACAATAATGAACAGTTCTTTAAAAGGACAGCCAAAGGAAAATTGGCAAGTTGGTTCATTTGGATTCAAATTTCAGTCTCAAAAGTTATGTTGCAGTGAGATTCTGTTTAATATTTTTCTGCCCAGTTTTTAAAAAAAGATGAACCTGTAGGAATAAATGATATATTAAATATAGTTACATTTATTTGCTTGATCATTTTATTACATAAATAGTTTTAAACCATTCATAAAATTTCACAATGTTAACATTATCTTTATCTTGTGCAAGCGTTTTCTATCTTCACTATTATAACAAGTATGTTTTTCAAAGATGTTCAGACATTTTTCTGAATGCAGGCATCTTTGTTATTAATAATAGTGACACAAAAATAAAGAAGTTTATTAAAAACTTCTTAATAAAACCCTACCGACTTATTTGCATGTGTCTGGAATGTACTGAAGAGACAAGGCATACAGATATTTGGTACAATATCCTGCACTAAATGTTGTATTATTACTGAATACAATGATTGCATAGGTTGTGTATTATTATCCCCATGTTGTAAATGATGAAAGTAAGAAAAAGGTATCTTCTCAAAGGCACTCATAACAAGAAAGCAAGAGGATTTGAGTCCCAGCCTGTGATTCCAGAGTGTGCTGCAATGTACAGTCCAGGGATGTGCCCAAGGTTGCACACAACTCAATAATCTAAGGAAAGTTTCTGAGGTTATTTTAATCTGAATTACTCCAACAGGAAAAATATTACAAAGATAAATTAAAAATATTTTATCTATTGGCTTCCATTTCTGACAGAATTTTATCTGTTACTAAATTTTGCATAATACTGAACAGAAAATATTTCTATTTTAGGTCCATTCACTCAGATTTAATGATGCATTATAAAAAAAAGGTATTGGCACAATAAATTCCGCAGTATTTGTTTCTTTTACCATGTCAATATAGAAAAGTCAATTAAGAAAAATAATGAAGTATCAACTCATATAAATGTTTTTATTATTTTATTTTCTGATTGCTTTTTTCATCACAAAGTTCATATATTTAGTGAGAAGGTTATAATTTCCACTTTTAAAAATCATATACATGAGCTAATTAAAAGTTTTAACAGAATTTAGAGTTTTTATTAAGTTAAGCAGCTTTTTCAAAGGCAAATAAGCATGGTAGATCACACATAACATTTTCTTAGCTTTTACTTTTTATTTGCCATATCGATTTCAAAATGATATTTTATAAATGATCTTATACTTTCATTAATTTTAATAAGTTGCCTCCATGCTAAATGTAAGTAAGTTCATTTCTAGTAATCATAAACTATTTTTATAATTATCACATAAGTATTAATTTGTGAAATTATAATTATTCCTTATAAATCCCAAATCAATTTTCACCATCCTAATTGCATTTCATTTGTCTTTAAGAACTTCTTTGATTATTATAATTCTTATTAAATGAATTACTATTACTCAAAATTCTTTTTTGTGTTGACTTAAAGTGCACTTATTTATGTGTAAATGTAAATACATGTGTTTGTGTGTGTGTGCATGTATGTACACACACATAAATATCTGTGTCTTTGTTTCTAGATGTGTGCATGTTATTAATATGCACTAACCTCTCTTTTTCTCCTGGGCTTGTGTTATTCCTACACATTCTTTTTTTTCCTCAAAAAATTATCATTTTATAATGGGAAAATATTTCCTGATTTAAACAGATCTTCAAGCTATAAAAGAGAAGGGGAGAAAACAAAGGTTTGTAAATGTCAAGAGAGTAAGGCATTCACAGTCAGCTACAAGAGTAATTCTATATAAAATTAAAGAAAGGAGATATTCAATATTATATATGGAAAGAAAAAATGTATATAGTCTATATGGAAATAAAATACTACTAATATAATATAAAATTAACAAAAATCTCTAGAAATAAAACAGTTATGTGTAACCAGATGTATAAAATCTATTTTTAATGACTCTCACCCTAAAATAAAAGCAAATGAAATAGATTTTAATGCTTCTCAAAACTATTTTTACAAAATAATACAAATGAGAACTTCAGCCTCAAATTTAACAATGTTTTTGAAGTATAGAAAGGAAATATGTTTGATAATAAGCCCCATTCTTCTTTTACTTAATATTATTATTCTGATTTAGCAATATTAATGACCCTTAACTTTTTCTGGAAATGGTCCCTTGTACATACATATATCTTACTCTGCTTGAATGAACAGAACAGACTTTGAAAATGTGTTGTTTCAGTATTTAATGTTTATATAATGCTCCTTACTCTTTCTTAAAGTGTGTACTAATGGACATTGAGTGTGGAAAAATTAGGAAGCAAAAATTATCAAAGTTTCTTGTGTGTATATATATATATATATATATATAATCAAATATATATCAAGTACATATCAAAGGTAATGTCTAAATCTCTACTATCCCTTCAGAGAAGAGGAGAATATTGGTCCACGCATATGTATTTGATAAAGTCTGATTTAGACTTCTAGTCTTGGGTCTGGCATAAAAGGAGCTTGGAAGTCATCACTCTCTCCCAGTAACAAGTAAAACTATGGTCACTAAGTCAAGAGCATCAACACTTTTAGAAATTCAGATTCTTGGGCCTCAATCCAGAACAAGTAGATGGAGACTCTGGGGTGGGGCCCACAGTCCTGTGTTTTAACAAGGCATCCTCTTGATGCCAGTGCTGGCCAAAGTAAGCAGCTTGGACAGCTGCAGGTCCTGAAATTAAGAGCCAGTTTTCAGAAATGGGAAAAAAAGGCAGAGAAATGAATAAAGAAATCTAAAATGAATATGATTTATATAATCATAGCTTAAGATTTCCAGATGGAACAGAGGAAATGTGGTACAAAAAGGAGAGCTAGGAGTTTGTTCATATGAAGTTATGCAAAGGGTTCAGAAGCAATGCTTTGGAAGTGTTATTAGGGTACTTTTGTTTTATTTTAGTTCCTTGAATAGATAAATGATGATAGACAGATAGATGATAGATAGATGATGATAGATGGATGATAGATAGATAGATAGATAGATAGATAGATAGATAGATAGATAGATAGATAACATATAGATAGGAAGGCAGGAAAGGAAAAAGGAAGAAAGGAAGAAGGAAGGAAGGAAGGAAGGAAGGAAGGAAGGAAGGAAGGAAGGGTAATTTTCTGACTCATTTAAATTAGAAGGAAAACAAGCTAGATTTTAGCTCTTGAGCTCTGTTATCAGGTGTCTTTTGATATCTCTTTGGCTTCTATGTTTCTGTCTTTGTGTTGGCATTAAATTTCAGCAGCATCTTCCCATGTGCAAAAATGGGCCTCAGATTTTCTTTGCTGAAAGTCCTTAAAATTTATCACATCTGCATCAATGCCCCCAATATGTTTGATTAGTGCTACTCATGAGGTGTGCTCAACCTGGTAGTAACCACTGCTCTGAAGGAATTCAAGAAGACAGAAGATAGTGCCTCTTGTCAATGGCTTTGCTTCCCACAGTTCAGTTGTCTATAGTCAGAGATAAAGAATTCTTAAATTCTAACTTGTGCGCCTTTCTGAGTAGCATGATGAAATCTCGTGCTGTCCAGGATGTGAATTGTTGTAGTGTAAGCCCAATCTTACAAAGAACACCTCAAAAAGTCGAATTATGGAGTCATTTATTAAAAGCCGGCGGCATATGAGGGAGCAAAAGCGCTCCAGACCTCACAGCCCCGAACAGCTCGCCACATCTGGCTTATATGCAGAATATCACAAAGGTATCGATTACATCTTTGGGTCTGGAATGAGAAACCTGTTTCGCGAAAAGCATTCTTTACAGAAGCAAAAATTGAGCAAGTTAGTTATCTAAAGTATTTACGAATCACTGAATCAACAGAAACACATTATCTGGGACCACCGGGGCAATTTAGAATAATTGTGCCATCCAGATTCCGGGACCACTGAGTCAACCAAAACTCAGTTATCTGTAGCTACTGAAACAATTTTGTATCTGTTCTGATTCCCAGAAGAATGTGCTTCAGTAACCAGTAAGATCACAATCAATGGGATATTCAAACCATCATCAATGGAGTATTGGGATAGCATACATAAGTTCAGAAAATCAAAATAAGTTTTAAATGAACCCAAAACAGCAAGTTTAAAATATTAAACAGCAATTTTTACCCAAGGATGGTTGCTACCATACTTCAGAATCATCCCTGTGGCCAACATATCCACACTGTATTTGCTACCCAATTAGTTACTTAGTAACTGTATTGGTTGTCAGATTGACTGTCATGGTATCAAAGTGTTTGTGTTCAAGTGACCCTTGTTTTATTTAATAAGGGACCCAAGGTGCAAGAGTAGTGATGCTGGTGATACCAAATTTTTGGACTGGAACCCGGATTCTTTGTCCGCTGGAATCAAAGAATGAATCCAGGGACAGAAAGTGGTATAGCAAAGATGGAGATTTATTGAGGAACAAGTACAGCCTCCCATGTAGGGAGTGGGAAGAGTTCCACAGAATGGACTCCATGTGGGGAGGGGAAAGAGTACCTGAACGGTCTCCCTTGTAGGGAGGGGGAGGAGTCCACTGAATCCCCCTTCCCTATGGCTTATAAAGGTTGCAGATCCTGGTGCCTTGATATTCCCTCTGATTGGTCACTATTCCCTGGACTGGTTACTATAGTAACTCCTGGGCTCAAAGGTGGAACCTCACATGGGAACCTCCCCATTTCCTTCCTTATAGTTTTTCTATTCCCTTTGGGCTTTCTTCTTCTCCTTCTGGATGAAGGGCTTCCTTCCCTTTATTTTGTAAATATGGACCTTTCTTGGCTACTTCCAGTTCCCTTGTCTAATGTAAATATACCTGCTGCTGCCTCCTTGTCTTATGGAAATGTAATTGCCCCTGGCTTCCTGGTGTTATGGAAATGTACCCTCTTCCCAGTCTGTGGCCCTGTGTTTTTTCCCATGGACCCCAATTCTAAAACATCCCTAAGCCTGCCTATGTCCTCCTAAAATTCCTGCTTCACTGGCAACTTGGATATGCAAGAGAGAAATTGTAAAGTCCTTTCTTTAAGTGAAAAGATATGTACATATAGGAAAAACAAATGGTATAAGTAGAGACTGGTACTTTCTGAGGGTTTCAGGCATCTACTGAGGGTGGTGAAATTTACCCCCCACAGATACGGGGAGACTAGTGTATATCCATTCCTATATTGCATCTGGTTGACTACCTTCCCATAATGATGTGTTCTGAACCATTATCTACATGTACAAAAAGCAATGGGACAGATGGCTACTTTGTAGGAATTAAACATGTATATAGTTACTGCTTTGGGGATTTTTGAGGTAAACTAGAATTTGAGACAGACTTAGTCCTAATATTTTCTTGGCACAAAGTTTTGCCTGGGTGTATCTAAAAAGCTTAAGCAATAATTTGGAAGCAGCATGACTCATCAGCTTTTATAAACCTCCCTAGGTGGCAGGATTCTAGTAAGATAAAGACGGAATAGTGTCCATTCAAATTAGTGACAAAAAAACGATTGGTGACCTTGGCAACAAAAGCTACAGTGGGTTGACAGGAAGGGAGCCAGCTGGCGGTGCATTGAGAAGTATGAATGATAAATGAGGGAGCAGAGACTGGGAAGAAAACACTTTTAAAACATTTCATAGTAAAGCGAAGTTAATGAAAATAGCAGTTTTCTCAACTTGGAGGAAATATGATAACAGTCATTATCACCATGTTGTAGAATTACAAGCAACTATAATTTTGTTCATATTTCTCATACATTCTAAATTAGCCACATTGAACATATATCACTTTAGAGTCAGAAAAAAATAAACAAACTTCTAAAAACAAGCAGTCGGGCTAAACCCCCCAAATGCTATAAGGCCAAAATGCATCAAACTCACATGGCACACATCCAAATAAGGCGAACATCTGGGTCTCCTGAAGCGAATGGAGAGTCGTGCGGTTGGCCCTGTGGCTGCAAAGTAGATCCAGTAAATTCACAGAAGAGTTCAGGTTTATACCCTGGAGCTGTTATGGCACGCTGTACATCTAATTGACAGCTTTTCTGCTGAAAACATCAATAACCTTTCATTGTGGGCTCCGGATCTTGAGCAAAACTCTGAGGACTCATTTCGGTAAGTTATAGCTTTGCAGGTCACCTTTGCAGCAGATTTATTTAAGGATCTGACAGAGGAGAAGACAAGGTAGAAGGATGTTTGGGGTTATGTTCTTATTCTCTGCAAACCTGGGTTAAAGCCCTGCCTTAACACACACACACACACACACACATACCCCTAAAAAAACAACAACTCACAAAACTTTTAAGTCATTTTCCATTCTAATCTAAAATTTACTCAGTCAACCACATAAGTAGCCTGTAATTGTTTAGTTTCCCATCTCATGAAAGTGATAAGGGATTTCTGGACTAGAACAGGTGGTGTTCCCCTGGGCAGAATGGCTTCCCCGGATTCTTTGTCTGTAGGACGGAAGATGGCATAGCAAAGGTGGAAATTTATTGAAGAACAATTACAGACTCCCTCTTGGGGAAGAGGAAAGAATCTCACAGCACAGACTCCCACATGGGGAGGGGGAAAGAATCCCACCGAGTTTCTTCCCCTCCCCCCAGCACCCCCAACCCCTCCCCCCCCCCCCCCCCCCCCCGCAGGTTATACTTTATAAGGCTGCAGTTCCTGTGTCCTGATATCCCCTCTGATTGGTCAGTATCCCCTTTGATTTGGTCACTGTAGCAACTCTTGAGCTCAAAGGTCAATTCTCACTTGGCACATGTGAGGCCCGCCTCCCTCACAGTTCTCCTACTCCCTCTGGGCTTTCTTCCTCCTTCTTTATTTTGTAAATATAGACCTTTTGCTACTCCCAGTTTCCTTATCTTATGGAAATGTCACTGCTGCTTCTCCCTTGTCTTATGGAAATGTAACTTCTGCTGGCTCCCTGCTCCCTGTCTTATGGAAATGTAACCTTTTGAAATTCTATAGCCTTGTGTTTTTTTCATGGAACCCCTTCATTTAAAAAAGTCCACAAACCTGCCAATAGCCCCCTAAAATTCCTATTTCAAAAGTATAACATAATGAAAAAAATAACAATGTAGAGAGCAAATTGTTGATACAAACATACCTCAATGGATCTTTATAATTATTTTCTGTATTCTAGTGAAAGTGGCTTGAAGATTTACCTTTATTACCAGAGGCTGATTCATATTTGAGGAACTTAATACTTTCATTGGGAAGATCTGCACCTGTATAGTTTAGTGCCGTAGCCACCATCATCATGTGGCTATTTGAATTTACGTTTTTAACTTCAATTGAATAAAAAAGAAAATTACATTACTCAGTCAAATCTAAACATATTCCATGTGCTCAATAGCCAGACATGGCTGGTTGCTCTCACATTAGACTGTACAAATGTGCATTTCCATCATTGCAAGACATTCTCACAAGTTAACATGTGGACTTATTCCAGGAGTCGGTTGGAAATTATTGCTTTTGTATTAAAAGATGGTTATAGCAGAGACTACTAGTCTTCTGCAGTTTTAATGAAAATTCATTCCTCATCCTCCCTAGATGGTGAATATACCAACTGAATATGAACAGAAATGTTACTTAGTGGCCTGCAGGAACCTGCTACAAGAGAAAGCTAACACTTGGTCTATATTATTGTATTGAGAAAATGAAGTCGATTTTGAACTACTAACATGAAGGTCACAGCTAGGAATGGTGACATGGACATAAATCCATGTGAAATTGTGTGGCCATATCAACCCAGGATCCAGCATCTAACTTTATAAACCTGGATTCCTTGTAGCCTCACATAACCAAATGTGCACCTCTGTCCAGTGATATGTAAGAAAACGTACTATGCAGTTATAACCAGTTTATTTTTCTGCATAAAAAGGGACAAAATCAGCTTGTGCATATCTTTTGTCCTTTTAGCTGATAGAATTTGAAAATGGTACCCAAGGGTGGAGCACTCCACTTAAAATTATGAAGGTGAAAATTGTATGCTAAGAAGAGCACAGAAGAAAAGAGTTTTGGTCTTTGGACAGTGGTAGGTCACAAACCATTTAACACAGTGAGAAAATTTAACTTTTATGCCCTAACCAGTTTGGCTCAGTGGATAGAGCGTCGGCCTGTGGACTGAAGGGTCCTGGGTTTGATTCCGGTCAAGGGCATGTACCTTGGTTGTGGCACATCCTGAGCAGGGAGTGTGCAGAAGGCAGCTGATCGATCTTTCTCTCTCATCTATGTTTCTAACTTTCTATCCTTCTCCCTTCCTCTCCGTAAAAAAAAATCAATAAAATGTATTAAAAAAAAACAAGTTTTTTTTTTAAATTTTATTTTATTTTTATTGTTTTAAGTATTACAAATAGTAGTACATATGTCTCCTTTTTTTCCCCCTTTGATCTCCCCCCGACCTCCCCTACCCCCCAGGACATGCCTTCACCTGCCCACCCTCCCCCCCCCCCCCGCCCCAGTGTCTTATATCCATTGGTTGTGCTTATATGCATGCGTACAAGTCCTTCGGTTGGTCTCTTACAGCCCTCCTCGCCCAACCACCCCTGTCTTCCCAATGTAGTTTGACAGTCTGTTCAATGCTTCTTTGCCTCTGTATCTTTTTCCCACCATTTTTTTCCTTTAAAAAGTTTTGCCTTTGCAGACTGGAAATAAACATATAATAACAAATCAAGACAAAACAAAAAAATGTTTGAGTCCCAATTTTTTTCAGTCAAATTACTATGGTGATATCTGATATATAAAAGTAAAATGCTAAATCATATAAGAGCTTTTGTAGAAAAGGTTCTAGCCAGGTGCAGGTGTTAGAGAAGACTGGAGAAAAACCAAGCAATGCTTAGAGAAATGGAGTCACACAGCTTTATTACGCCGGCAGACTCAGAGGAGGTTGCCTCTCAAATTCTGAGCAAAGCAATATGGTGGGAGCTTTTCCTTTATACTCTTTTGGTGTCTTTGTCCCCCAAGTATACTTCTGGATCTTTCTCGGGCTTTGCAGAAAGCCCCAGGTGTTGGGCCTGGCCTGGAGCCAGCACTGATAACCCGCCTCCGGGGGCTGTGTCATGGTTTATGGCCTCTGTAAAATGTGAGCATTTAGGTAACAGGTCTTGCAAGACCAGTTTGTGGAGAAAGGGGCAATGACTTAATTATAGGTTATCAAGAACGTACACTGGGCTTGCTGGCACAGATTCAGATTGCTAGGCCCCCCCTCTCCCCTCCCCCCTCCCCCCTCAGATATCAGGGTTACATTGGAATCAGCCTTTTAGCCTTCTCACTGGGACTTGGGCTTATAATGCAAGGCCATTTTTACTCTTAATGTATAGGATTATTTGTGACTAGGACAAGGACTCATTTATGGAATGCAACATGCCCATAACCACATTTCTGGTTTCAACACACTTATTAGAAGCCACATTTCTATTATGGGTTTTCCTTATGGTTGCACTCACAGTCAGCCCAATATAGCCAATGGTTGATCCATTTCTGTGCTTCCAAGACTTCCATTAACCTCTTTGACCAAATCATGATTACTGTCTCACCTGCTTCTGTATTTTGAGCTCCCCTGGAAGATTTCACCAGTCATTGCATGAGTCAGAATTTTCTTTGTTTCAATAAAATGTCTTTTGCCATGAACAAACTTGCAATAATTTACCTGTTAGTGATGTTAAACTGCTTCTTCTGAAGAACAGAAACTTGCTACAGCATCTTGAAATAACATGGGAAGGGCTGGGGTTGTGGAAACACTGCTATACTAAAAATGGTAATTATATATAAAATAGATCCATAATCAAAATTAATCTATAAAACGATCCTACAAATTTACTTGACTTTTATTCCATGAAATATCATTCTACCATTACTTGGATTTTGCCCTTTATTTATATTTTCTTTTTTAAAATATATTTTCATTAATTTCAGAGAGGAATGAAAGGGAGAGAGATAGAAAGGGAGAGAGAGAGAATCATTGATTGGCTGCCTCCTGCATGCCCCCTACTGGGGATCAAGCCTGCAACATGTGCATGTGCCCTTGGCTGGAATCAAACCTGGGACCCTTCAGTCCTCAAGCCAGTACTGAGCCTAACCAGCTAAGGTGGCTTTTGCTGTTTAAAATGCCCTTTCAAGCCCTAGCTGGTTTGGCTCAGTGGATAGAGTGTCACCTGAAGTCTGAGAAGTCTGGGGTTCGATTCTAATCAAGGGTATATGCCCCGGTTGTGGCCTAAATCCCCAGTAGTGGTGTGCAGGAGGTAGCCAATCAATGATTTTTCTCTTCCCATTGATGTTTCTATCTCTCTCTCCCTCTCCCTTCCTCTCTGAAATAAATAAAAAAATATATTAAAAAAATAAAATAAGATGTCCTTTCAAATTTCCCTCTTACTTTCAAAAATTCAGTTACTCAAATATCATTTACGTATTTCAAATAACTTATTGACAGATGCTAAAAGTACCAAAAAAATTTAACATTGTCCCAGATGTGCAACAGATTTTTCAACAAGGTATATCCTCAAATAATAATAATTCTGATAAATTTTTGAGAATTTAATTTAGAGGAAAAAAATACACTCATAAATGAGCGAGATCATGTGATATTTATCTTTCTCTGCCTGGCTTATTTCACTCAACATAATATTCTCCATTTTGGTGGGAAAAAGATACAGAGGCAAAGAAGCATTGAACAGACTGTCAAATTACATCGGGAAGACAGGGGAGGTTGGGTGGGGGGGGCTGTAAGAGACCAACCAAAGGACTTGTATGCATGCATATAAGCACAACCAATGGATACAAGACACTGGGGGGTAGAGGAGGTCGGGGGGAGGTCAATGGGGAAAAAAAAGGAGACATATGTACTACTATTTGTAATACTTAAACCAATAAAAAATAAAATTAAATAAAAAAAAATACACTCATAAGAAGCAAAGGTTAACCAAAAATATTCCGTTCTAAATTATTTATTACATGGGCATTCATTGTATAATCAGTACATTGCCATAGCTATACCATTTAAAACACCGGTTCTAAGATTCTGCTACAGACTATCATGAAATAGCTTTGTATCAAGCTAATCTTTGCTAAGAATAGTTATAAAAGGTGAATAAAGTAACAAGCAATAGAAACAATTATTTATAGGTATCAGAGAACAATCAAGGTAACCAGGACAAGAGGGACAAAATTTCAGAGAAAAAGAAAAGCATGCTCATTTGAAACCTGCATTCAGAACAATATTTTCTCTCTAGGAAATCTGATTTTCACTATAGGCATAGAAGCCAAACTAAATCAGAGACTAGAACTGTGTCACACTCCTTGAACTGAATAAACACGATTTATAGTGCAGAGGTACCAAAGAGCTAGAACATGAAGTCACAAGTTTCTGAAGAAGAGGCAGCTGCAGAGGGATAAGACATACTATGCTCGCAGTTTCCCCTTGATGAAAAAGTTCACACCCAAGCTGTTCAGCCACCTTGAAAGATGTGGGGAAGCTGAAGCAATAGATGCAGCTTAAGCGGTACAGTTTTAAACAGGGTATCCAATACCCTAATGTCCTTGAGAGATAAAAATGCACGTTCGAGATTTCTAAGAAGAAGCCTGAAAAATCATCTAAGCGTTAGGGTACTTTGAGTACCTTTGTGGCTTTGGCCGTCAGAGTCCGAGCACTCTGGCCATGTACCAACTTCCACTGGTTTTCCTCCAGTCCTTTCAGGGATATGTACTTTCTTGGATTAATTCTATCTTTCCAAAGGGGAAGTATTTAATGAAAACACACAATTTTAGGAATTAAAATTTCTTCTAGAGTATGTGGCCAGTAGTGAAATCGCTAGTCTTCTGGTATTCCAAACTTTTGAGTTGATTACAAATTATTATTCAATTTATTACGTGGCCCCCATGATTTCAATAGGATTCTCACTCCTGGTCTTAAAACCACAACATTTCCATAACCTATTTCTGTTTGTTTCCTTTTGTAAGCCCGCCTTTACTCCCTTCTTTACACATCCTTCTTTTTCCAGTCATACTGCAGAATTCCTATCTTCTCTGAATGTTGGACAGATTAACACCAGCATCTAAATGCATCCCATCAAAACCAAACATGTGGGTGTCTGAGTCCGAGTTTTTGTCATTACAAAATCAAACAATGAAGTCAGAAACAAAAAATGATTAATGAAACCAAAGTTTATTGGGAGAAGCCAGACCTGGAAAAGGAGCAGCTGGGGTTCCAAGAGCAGGCCAGTATCCAGAGCTTCCATGTTACAGTCGGGAGGAGTTTAGTATCCAAACTAATTCAAGTCAAGTGGCCCACCTGGTCATAAGCCTGTGGGTGCAGGGAGGTGCTTCCCCGCCACAGAAATGAATGTCAGGGACCCACTGCGTGCCTGGGAGAAGAGAGAGGGTGAGAGGAAGTGTGCACCTTTTAATGTAGGCGGTGGAGGCAGCCTTGCTAGCTCCTGATTGGTCTTTTCCAATAATCCTGCCTTAGCAACATCCTTGGGATGTTGGTTATCTGCAGCTGCCTGTCTTGGTGATATCCGTACATTGTAAGGTTCACACCTCTCATGCACACCCTTCCTTCCCTGCCCAGTTGGGGTATCTTAGTAACTCCACCTCGTTGGGTTCTTGGATTTTACTTTCCCTTCCCAGGGTCCTGACCCTATCTGCTTAGCTTTTTCTGTCCCCTCAACATTCATTGAAAAAGAGATTACTTTTTCCTGTAATTTAAAAAAGCAAACAAACTTAACTCTTACTGTTTCTCCAAAACTCACCATCAGTCTGTATTTCAGTAAGTCTTCTGTAAAGGCTCTTCGTAGTACTTAGATGCTCCTTTTTCATATTTGTGCACCTCCTGAGCTCATTTTAAACTTCTGTCATTGTCTGATATTTTTGTCTCTTGTGCTGACTGGACATCTTTCATCATAGTGTAGTTTTAAATATATTTTTTTAATTACCTCCCAGCTTTATATTAGTAGAAACTACTAACAACCTTGAATTTTCTGATTACCTGTCCAAGTTTTCCCAAGTCATTTTTTGGGAATCTTATTAAAATGTTTTCAAGCTTCAGGAATACATAAAATAAACCCAGCTCATTACTCAACCAGTACAAATTATTCTTTTTCTCAGTTCAAATTTATAGCAAGCAAGCAAAAAAAAAAAAAAAAAAAAAAGTAAATATATGGTATACTAGAGGCCCGGTGCATGAAATTAATGCATGGGGGGGAGGGGTGTTGTACCTCAGCCCAGCCTGCACCCTCTCCAATCTGGGACCCTTGAGAAATGTCCAACTGCCCGATTAGGCCTAAATGGGCAGTTGGACATCTCTCTCACAATCCAGGACTGCTGGCTCCCAACGACTCACCTACCTCTGCCTGATTGCCCCTAACCGCTTCTTCCTGCCAGCCTGATCACCCCTAACCACTCCCCTGACAGCCTGATTGACGCCTAACTGATCCCCGGCCAGCGCCATTGCCCCTAACTGCCCTCCCTTGCTGGCCTGGTTACCCCTAATTGCCCTCCCCTGCCAGTCTGGTTGCCCCTAACTGTCCTTCCCTGCAGGCCTGCCTCCCCCAACTGCTCTTCCCTGCAGGCCTGGTCCCCCCCCAACCTGCCCTCTCATGCTAGCCTGATCTCCCCCAACTGCCCTTCCCTGCTGGCCTGGTCTCTCCCAACTGCCCTCCTCTGCTGGCCCGGTCACCCCTAACTGCCCTCCCTCCTGGCCTGATTGCCCACAACTGCTCTCCCCTGCAGGCCTGGTCCCCCCCAGGTGTCGTATCCTGCAGGCCTGGTCTCCCCCAACTGACCTCCCCTGCAGGCCTGATCCCTCCCCGCCAACTGCCCTCCACTGTAGACCTGATTCCCCCCCTCACCCCCGCAACTGCCCTCCTCTGCTGGCCTGGTTACCCCTAACTGCCCACAACTGCCCTCCCCTGCAGGCCATCTTGTGGTGGCCATTTTGTATCCACATGGGGGCGGCCATCTTGTGTCTTGGAGTTATGGTCAATTTGCATAGTACTCTTTTATTAGATAGGAATTAGATAGAATAATATTAGCTATTTTCTTGGGCATACTTTCTGGTTCACAGCAAGCTTCAAGAGTGTCAAAGTTGGAAGATGCACTGTGAGTGAGTCTCTGGGCCATATTACATCAGTAAGTCAAAATGGCATTTTAAAAAATAACTGTTTACCCAAATGTAACACAACTTATAAATTATTTAAAATATTTCTCTCTCTTAAAATTATGCTAAACATCTACTTTTAAAGTATTTCCATCTTACACCTTCACAACTAGGATTTTCTCAAATAAGTTGACCATTTTACTCAATTTGTGTATAGCAGATAATCACTTGGTTGAGCTTCACCCAAGTATTTATAAATCTTGGTGCCTTTTTGCATTGAAGAGAGAAAATGCTAACACCTTTTAAATGCAGACATTTTATCAAGTGAAAAGTAAGTATAATTTAAAAGTCATTTCGCTTTTGCATCCAGATACATTAATACATGTATAACCTATGGTACAGAAATATTTATCAGTCAGCATTCTAGAATAAAAAGGAGCTAACTCAAACTAGACAACTTTGAGAAGATTTTAATAAAAGTACCATTATATGGCAAATGTATAGAGAAATCAAAAGGGGAAGTGCAGGGCCCCAGGCTGCTGTAATTACCCATAGCCCTGGAAGGACAGTAAGAGAGCAAGGTCACTGGAAACCAGGACAGGTAGCCTCAAGAGAGAGCTGCCTTTTCAGAAGCTGGGGTTTTATGTCGTATTAGAGGAGGCCTAGGCAACCACCAATGTAGTGAGCCAGGAGAATGAATCCGATAGCCTCACTATCCCTGCTACCTCTCAAATCTCCTGGTATTTCCATTTGTTCTAATCTTCTGAATCTAGAGAGCAAGGGACCCCTTGTAGTCCATACAGGTCAGCCTCCAAGAACAGAGAGCAGATGAGGAAAATGGAGAATTAATTGAGAAACACAAAGGGAGCATTTTCAAAACAGTCTATTCCATTACCCCTCAGCATTCTTTCTAATATTTTACTCTGGTGAAAACTTAATTTTCACAACACAGGAGAATATGAAGTCCAGCAGCTGCCACATCAGCCTTCACTGATGTCAACTAAGTTCAACTTTCACCTGAAACTGAATATATTAAACATCATTAGTGTTCTCCATATAAGTCAGTGAGCTTAAGATGCTGGGAAAAACCAATCTGTAATATAGTGCAGTCTTCACTTCTTTAGACGATCAGAACTCCATTTGTAACCGTGTCTTTACTAGTATATTTCTAGCACTCAATTACTTTTCTATCTTTCAAGTAGTCAACCAGCTTGATGGACTTTGTAACCAATGGGCTGAGCCTCAACTTCTCTGTTGAAATCATGTATTTTCTATTTGAGTTTACCTCAGGCTTCTATTAACCAGAGTTATTAAGTAAGCTAGCAGTAAGAGGGACTCCCAGTGTATACACAGGGTTCCAGGCACTGTCCTGCAATATTCCAGTGTACCAGAAACCAGTTTCCTTCTGGTGATTGGACTCAATCTCCCTGACTAGCCAAAATTCTCCTCTTTATGTTCATTCAACAACGTGAGAAACCCAAGCTGGCTAGGTGACAATTAGATATTTTTAATTCAATAGCATTTTGAGTATTTCCCCCAGTGAAAGCATTCATTTATTGGGTTCAAAGACCTCCAGGTTAACCATGCCTAAAGTTGTGAGGTTGAAAACAAATGAGCATTCCCCAAGTGATCTTTTAGGTAATCACATAATTGGTTATCAATTTCATTCCTTGGTTCCCAGAATTATGTATTCTTTTTTTTTTTTTTAAACACCATCAACGTTTATTGTTCAGTTCTCCCCAGAAGGCCAGTGCCAGGGCTGAGGGGCTGGGACTCTATGCGAAGATCTGGGGGCCCAGTGTGCCCAGTGGTCCCAAGGCCTGTTGGTCCTCCCGCTAAGTTTTCCAGGTCAAGAAGTCCTGTGGAGTCCCTGCTGTGTCAGACCCGGGAAAGCTGCCTTTGCAGAGAAAAAGGACATGTGGGGGGGGGGGGGGGGGGGGAGAGGCCACATGATGCCTTAAAATGTGCCAATTCCAACATGAGCATGTGACAGGAGGGAAACTGAGGCAAGAGGGTAGAACCCAGAGGAAAAAGTGACAGGGGGTGTGAAAGTGAGGTAGGGAGGACCAGTATTTTTCAGGCCCTGAGGCAGAATGGGGAGAGAGGGAGATTTCCAGGTACTTCCTCCTGGCTCTGGAAGAGTGAGCAGAAGAGAAGTGGGGGTTCTGGTCAGTCAGGGGTGAGCCCTGAACAGCTCCATCCCCAGGGGTGTCTGCAGGGCAGCCATGCTTGAGGGGCTGCAGTGCCTGCACAGGTCCTGTGTGCCCCGGCCCTCAGTATGCTCCAGAGGGGAGGCCGCTGCATCCTCGCTGGGCCCTCACTGAGCCTTTTTGGTCACCTGGTTCTTCAGTATCACGGAGGTGATGAACAGCCCGACAAACAGGAGCAGCAGGAGGCCAGCAGCTAGGGGGATGGCAACAGCATAGACTCGGAGCAGGAAATACTTGTGGATGACATGCTGGCTGTCGATGAATGGCTGGCATCCAGGGCAGAGGTCTGGTGAGCATTCCCCGCCTTGCCCGCACCCCCAAGCCCAAACATTCACCTCCCCTATCTCAGGGGCTGACCCCACTCAAACCACTGGGACAGCATTTGCTTTTCTTTAAGATGATGGCCATTCGGGTGCCTTGGTTTGTTTCCTTCCTTCATTTATTTAATAGCTGTTTTACTGGGCACTTGCCCTTAGTGCTGGGGACCAAGAGAATCACCCAGGCGGCGTAGCAGGTGAAGATGATGAAGCTAACGGCGACGAGGCCGAGTCCCACCAACTGGTCTGCCCCCGCGGCCTGGAGAAAAGGGAGGGCTCAACTGACGAAGCGACTCCGCTTAGGTGTAATGGAGGGGGGCGTCGCAGCCTGATTGCGCTGCCACAGAGCGTGCCGGGCCTCGGCGTTTTCATCCGTTGCAATGGGCCGGCGGGAGAGCAATCCGGCTTCTGAACGCCCAAGCCCCGTTTCCAGAACAGACCTGGGATCCCCAACCCCAACCTCCCACCCCAAGCTCACCATTGTCCCGTGCTCCACTCCGGAGCACCAAGCCTATGTATTCTAATTATGAGAGAGAGGACTTATATCAACTGCTGGTTTATGATAGGGGTCATATCCTATGAAATGACATCCTGACTTTGCAGGCATTCTGACTCAGACTTCAGCAGAGTATTTCTTCTTTCCACTAAGCCAGTTTTTTCTAGGTGAAGAAAAATATGAGGCAGTTAGTTCTGTGAATGTTAATCCATTGCCACACTTCATTATTTGTAAAATGTGTCCAGGGATCATGGGAAATACCTGTGTGAACCACAGAAATAAATAAAGCAACTGCTTTAGAATCAAATCCCTCCCCTCCCCCCCATTTCCTTCTAAAACGAAATATGTAATCTAATTTCCAGCAAATAGCTGTTTTTTTCTGTGTAAATGGACTAGCTAATGGGTTTGGCATTGGCTTCTGCTATAAGCATGATGTACACTCAACTGTGGTATTACCAGATTCGCTTTAATGAGAAGTCTGTGGTGGTAAGCTCACGCCTATCTCCTATGCATGTTTCCATTATAGCTTTATACATGAGGCCACTGAGTAAGCACTGTGGGGTCTGGAAGGAAAAGCTAGTATTTGCAGTGCTAGTCATCTTATCCTTTTGATAATGGCATGCTTTCTTTGCAATAAATGCTCTCTGGTATTCATTTACATGCAGTGTAAATAACTCCACACTCCATGCCTATGCATTCATACACCTTTCCCCCAAACTTTCTGTACCATGCTCCAATACTAATTTGTTTGTCTTTAGAGCCACTGGTCACTGAGTGAAAGCACTAGCTATGGCCTGTGGCATTCTGTAGAGCTCTACAGCAGACATTCTTTCCTTTCATAGATTGAACCACCAGCTGGACCACTCAAAGTTTTGTCCACAGGATCATTTCACTTCTCCATCGTCTATTAAAGTGGGACTATAAGGAAGAAGTCACTCCTTTCTTAAAGCAGAATGTGCAGGTTTAATTGCACAATAAGGCTCATGCTGTTCTCCACTTTAATTTTGAACAGAGGCTACAGATGGGAGCATGGAGGCAAAATGAAAAGCAAAAGGAGATCTAAGGCAAGAATCTGACATCTGCTCAAGCAGGTTTTTTGTTTGTTGGTGTTGTTTGTCTGTTTGTTTGTTTATTAGCTTTCAGGACCTACTCAGGCCCAGTCTCTTAAATACCTTTTCTAACATGCATATCTATGTTTTAATTTATGGAAATATTTATGTATGTATAAATTGATGTATTTTTACATGGGCATTTATTTATTTTACTAGTAGCCCTGCTCATGAATCTGAGCACCAGTAGCTCTCTGCGGGGCCTGGCTGCTCCGCGCCCACTGCCCAGGGGCTCTCCGGGGTCCAGAGGCTCATCTGTGGCTGGGCACTGAATGCTTGCCTTGTCGCCGTGGTGATGAAGGAAGTGTTCCACCAGGCCGCTCATGCTGCCCATTCTCAGCGGCCGCCCCCCCGGGACTGGGGTGCTCCAGTGGGGCTGAGAGGACTGGGCATCGCCATCTTGTGGCTATGGGCGCCACCATCTTTGTGACAGAGTGATGGCGTAATTTGCATATTACCCTTTTATTAGATAGGATGACTTAGATAACAATCTGTGCATAAGGAGCAGTTGAAATTGAATGATGTCATTTTGTTAATTATTTTATTAATTTCCTATTAATAACCAATGTATTAATGTCATTTTGCCACTATAACAACTACCACAAACTGAGTGGGTTTAAATAATACAATTTTCTTACAATTCTGGGTGTCAGAATTCCAAAAGTCAAGGTTTCTACAGGGCTGTGTTCTTTCTGGAGGTTTTAGGTGATTATCTGAAACTGTTTTCTTGCCTTCCTTAGCCTTTAGAGGGCACCTGCATTCCGTGGCTCATGGTACTATCCTTCATCTTCAATGTCAGCAGTGTAGCACCTTCCAATCTTCCTCTTCTCTCTCTCTCTCTTTCTATCTCTCTCTCCCTCCCTCTCCAAATCTCTACTTCTGTCATCTCTTTTTCATGGCATTGAAATTCTTGCTTTCCTCTTAATAGGACCCTATATTTATACTGAGTCCACCTAAATAATCCAGTAAAACATTTCTACCTCAAAATCCTTAACTTAATCACATCTGTAAAGTTACTTTATTGTTGTTGTTGTTGTTATGTAAGGCAACATATTCACAAGCAAAGTCCAGCATGAGAGAGACAATACTGCAAATGGGGAATACTTTGTCAATAGAAAGGGGTATGGCTTGGCATTATTCACAAATCCTGTGCTTTTTGGCAGCACTCTATGAAATGTATCTCTCTGGCACCGACTCTTTTAATAACAGTGGGTTTCTGGAACCTAAGGTCCAAGTGTCAAGGCTCTAGGCTCAATTTTGAATCACCAGCTTTTCATATTACCCAGCATGTGAACTGGAATAACATGACTGATTGTGATATATATTGTCTTCAAAATCCTTAAACAAGACCCCTTAAGTATTGTCCCTGTTTGTTGATAGCAGTTGTTGAAAGGTGCAATGATTTTTTTTTTCTTTCTACAACATATAAAACTAGGTCTGAGACCATTTGACTCCAAAATATTTTATTAATTTCACAGATCCCTGCACATTGAGGGGTTAATTTGTCACCTTTTAGCACCCTGTGTTTTACTAAGGATCTAGGATGCTGACTGTGTCCTGTTTGGGAATAATGATACAAGCAGGAATACAATGGACCAGTGTTGTGTTCTTTGCAGTATCCCAGACAACACGTATCCCCAGCCTATTTTATGACAGACCTGGGGAGTTGACATAGCCCTGGTACAAGACAGGAAGGGTATACTCTTGTATCTATTATGTGACAGCAAACTGCTAATACTTTCCTTTGCTGGCAGCAATGGGGGCAAATGCATTTCTATTTCAATAGCTGCATTCCAGGTGTCAGGTTCTGTGTTAATTTTCTCCAGGGGAAATACCATATCTGAGAATGCAGCTGTGATTGGAATCACTGCCTAATTAGGTGGGTGATAATCGACTGTCATTCTCCTTGATACATCTGGCTTTCCACTATCCAAATAGGCATATTAAATAGGGATGCTGTAGGAATTAGCGCTCTTGCATATTTCAAGTCATTGATGGTGGCACTGATCTTTGTAATTCCTCTAGGGGGTGTGATATTGTTATTTTGTTTTGCTTTCTAGCAACTTAGGTTTGGGCAGGTGCAATTCCAGTGGTTTCTACTTGGCTCTTCTGCCATAACAGCCCTCCTCCCATGGATTGGAGAACCGATGTGGGAATGTAGACAGTTATTTATGTCTGTACCTTCTGTGTATTTTGAGTTGATAGAAATAACTACCAAATGCAGTGGAGGTGAGCTGGATTGAGGCTCTATTAATCACTTGACCTCCCTAAGGCCTCACTTCATCATTAGTTTAAAGAAACAGTTCAAAGCCATAAGAAAATATTCCTTATAAGATTTGGTGTTTCCCTTCCTCCTGAGAAGGTTTAAAGGAAAATTCAAAATATAATTTCTGTTACTATGTTTCAAGGTTCCTCCTCAAGGGAATTATGGCTTTCACTAATCAAGATGCTAAGGGTCTATAAATTGGCTTCATTTCTGAAAGGTTTTAAGAGTCCACAGATCTGCACTATGATGATTCCAATAAGGCAGTGGTTGGCAAACCGCGGGCGCGAGCCACACGCAGCTTGCGAGCCGCGGTTTGCCGCTCTGTTGACTAATGAGTTTGCCGACCACTGACCTAGACTCTCGATTCCAATAATTACAGGC
The DNA here is from genome assembly GCA_026230045.1 of Corynorhinus townsendii. Taxonomy (NCBI): domain Eukaryota; kingdom Metazoa; phylum Chordata; class Mammalia; order Chiroptera; family Vespertilionidae; genus Corynorhinus; species Corynorhinus townsendii. The sequence continues at coordinate 16,683,357 of JAPDVU010000015.1, forward strand.
TGTTGTTGTTCCTTGTGATTAAGCCCCTATAGGTTTCTCTCTCCTGGATCTATTGTTTTTCTTCTTGTATATGTCAATACACACCATATTAGTTTGATAATCTCATCCCTTTCTAAACCCCCAGTAAAACAAAATTACCCAACACCCTAAGTCCCTGAAGATCAATCAGTCAATAAATAAGTAGCTCACACTATGTGGTTTATGGCTCTAATTGTTCCCATTAGGTCTCTACGAGTTAAATACTAGCACTGGCACCAACCTATAAACAATCCCATTATTCCCATTCAGATCAATCAAGCCAATTCTCTTGTAGCATCTCCCACCATCATCTCTAGCTTACAGAATTCATTCACCATGGGCCCTTTCAAGGATTGTAGGGGTCCTCTCATCAAAGCATTTCTCCATTCCCTGGTAAAGGGTGAATTTTTTTAGGCTCACTCACCCAGGTCATGTGAATAAATGATGGCCAAGCAGACTGCATATAATAGATCCATTTTAATGTTCCCATCAACCTAAGCCGTTGTACTAATTGCATCATAGTATAAGTGATATATTAGAATTTCAATCTCATTAACTATTGAAACCAAGATTTATATAGCCAATTTAGCAGATTATTTAGTGACTTTCGGGAACTTGAGACATTTCATTAAACCATGAATTCCAGTTTAAAAAAAACAAAACAAAACAAATAAAAAACCCCACAAAACTATCTTAATTTCTCCTGATCAATCCTTCTTCTTTATTTAAACTTCTTAGAATTCTCTGTCAAATAACCTCTCTACCAATGGAGCAATACAATTTGTTAAAGTGTTGTTATGTGTATAGACTATCTCCTGCTGAAATTAGGCCTTCTACTTCTTTTTACCTTCCCTCTTATAGTCATTTTTGTATCTGCACTATACATAAACTGTCCCCTAAGCTCACACTCACAGTTACTATGCCACCTGGTATACTCACTTGCGTGCCCTGCCTGGCAGCCTTCTCTGCTCAGAGCTATAAATAACAGAGTTCTGCCTCTCATCTACCTGAGTATCTTGTCTTGCATTCCACCATCAAAAGAATCTTTAAACCTTATAAAACATTGGTACTGTAAACAGAAGCGTGTGGACGGGACCTTGGACTCTTGGATAAGTTCTTGGGGGACTGCTCTTGAATGACTATTGTCTGTAAACCATAGTGAGAGCTGCACTGGAGAGACTTACTTTGGCGGGCGAGCTCGTACTTGAGCCTTGTTGCTCTCTGCTGTGTCTACTACTGATTGTCATGTCTCCTTAGCATGGGAATAGTCAACACAAAAAGTGAGAATTTCTAAATTGTGGCTAGACACTCATTTTAGATGGGGCCACTGTAGAGCAGGAGGAGTGATGGGTCACTGGAGCCCCACTTTCCAAGGTCCAATTCCAGGGGGTTTCAAGCCATAGTAGGGAAGACCTGGGAGATAGACAGGATCTAGTCTAGGGATAAATAATAACTCTCGGAAGCAGAGGATCCCACCCAAAAAGGAAACTGCTATTTCCAGAATGAAAATAGAATAGGGTTCAAGTGATAGTGGAGGCCAATAGAGAAAGCAAGGAGTTTACCCAAGGTGAGCTAAACACTTCAATTTTCAGAAAGCTCTAAAAGTTCCTGCAAAATCACATTCACAAAAATAAATGCAGTGCTTCACCTGTAAATCAAGGACTGTGTCTCTTGTTGGTGCTGGCCCTCAAGATAGTGTGAGAAGACAACAGAGAAACTCAGTGGCTGCACAGGCTTTCCTTCCCAGTTTGGATTCTTTTATCAGAGGAGCGGTTGCTACATCAATTCCCATGCTATAAAGGAACATCCTCTCCTGTGGCAATGGAGGAGGGAGCATTGATCGGCAAAGTTTGAAAACTTTCTTTTCCTAGTTCACTTTTTCCCGAGGAACCTCTTGAAATAGTTCAGGAAAATTCAACTAAATAATATGAGTGACAGAAAAAAAAGTGTGCCTTCGGTAAAGATATAGTTACATCATTATAAATTTGATGGGCCAGCCAATGTAGCTCAGTGGTTGAGCACTGACCTATGAACCAGGAGATCATGTTAGATTCTCAGTCAAGGCATATGCCTGGGTTGCAGGCTCGATCTCCGGTGTGGGGTGTGCAAGAGGCAGCTGATCAATTATTCTTGCTCATTATTGATGTTTTTCTCTCTTCCTCTCTGAAATTAATAAAAAACATATTTTTTTAAAAAAGGATGAAAATTTATTTTTTAAATTTGAATTAATTTTGCCCCTTTACACTGCTTTCAAAATATAGAGAATTTTCTTTGAAAGACACTCCTTGTTAGAAACCAGAGAGGTTATTTTCAACAACAGTGTTTAGCTGTAAATAAATTTGCAAGTTAGGTGACTGGTGATCTTGAAATTCTCTTCTTTAGAGAAATTCTATAGTAAATTGTGACCATGTTAAATTTCTCATGCATTTCTCTCCTAATTTAACAGTCTTGTTTACACTTTCTGAAACACTTTCGGAATCTTCTAAATATATCTGTAAAGTTCCCTGACTTCAAAAGCAAAGAGAGAATTACTGCCTGTTTTAACCAGGAAATAGAAGGCTGAATTAAGTTGTTCTTTCAAGGGACAACACAAAGTAATTACATAGTAAGGGGTTAAGCAGGGTGTAGTAGTTAAATGTTTCCCTCTCAAACCTACAATATTAGGGGATTAAGATAAAAGTAAGCCACTCATTAACTATAATTGGTCACTTTTTAGAAAATAAATGAATGTTCCTTAAGCTATTAATTTGGTACAAGTGTTAAATTTTGTTTCTATTTGAAAAAAATCAGTGCCAAATATTCTCAATATAAACAGGTTAACTCTTTCTTCTCTTTATATTATTTTCTATGATAAAACTCTAAATGTAGTTTCAATACATTATACCTGTTTACCTGGAGTTGAATATTCATATAATGGAATAGTACATTTGGATTAACTTCATCAGTTAACTGTCAAATTACTGGATGATCTTTGTCATTAAATTGAAAAACGCATCATTCAGTATTTTATAAATTGAAACTCTTTACATTAAAGAGATTAAAAAAACTGTCTGTCACATCTCATTTCCTACTAATAAAATACAGTCAATTTATATCTCTTCTTCCTATCATGGGTATGTCTACCTTTCTAATTTTCCCTTCCAAGGAACCACCTCTCTTAATAGTAGGAGTAAAGACTTTAGTCCAAATTATTTTTCATTCTTTGATGGAATTTTTTTCACAGTGAATGGTCAGAACTGCATCCTTCTGATTCTGCAGTGAGGGCTAAAAAAGAAAAAGTCAACTGACTATAGTTATTTTTTAACACATTGAAGTTCACTACTTCATCAATATTCCCCATGTAAATTTAAATTTGCACTTGAAATGATCTCACCACAATATTATTAGGTTCTAATAATCCATTTTTAAAATAATTTTTAGAGAGGATGGAAGAGAGACGGAAAGAGAGAAATATCGATGTGAGAAAAACACATCAATTGGTTGCCTCTTGAATGTGCTTTGACCAGGGCCTGTGCTGGGAAGGAGCTGAAACCAAGGTACATGCCCTTGACCAGAATCAAACCCGGGGCCCTTCAGTCCACAAACTGGCTAGGGCTTTTTTTTTTTTTAATACATATTTTTATTTATTTTAGAGAGGAAGTGAGAGGGAGATTATATATGTATATGTGTGTGTGTGTGTGTATGGATATATATATATATCAATGATGACAGAAAATCCCCCACTGTGGATTGAGGCCACAACCTTGGCATGTACTCTGACCAGCAATCAAACCATGACCTCCTGGTTCATAGATCGATATTCACCACTGAGCCACATCAGGCGAGCCATTCTTTTTTTCATATTGCAATATGTTGCAGTGCCCAATTCTTGCTTTCATGCAAAATAGAAGGAAAATATTTCATGTCATTGTAATATATTTTGTGCTCAAGGAGTAATTGTTATTAGCCATGTATTTTTCTTAAATTCAATTTGCTTCTCTTGAGTCTGTCATTTTAATAGTAATTTAAACAATTATCACATAATACTTGAGCAGGCTCAATAACTCAGGACTTAGAGAGGCAATACAGAACTTGTTAAGAATGACATTGTGATTATGTAATAAATGATGTGCCAGGTGGGGCAAAAGTAGGATTACAGTTGGGAATATGTGGAACACAGTTTATTCTTGTGTTATTTTTTATTAATCATTTTATAATCTTCCATACCAAGAACTATAAACCTTCTTTTGCCACACACTTTACAATTTATTAGTGACTAACAGAGACCCAAATTAATAAATGTCAAATTAAAATGTTATGTATGTTTGTTTGTGCTAGTAATATACAATCTTTAAATACAAAGGAATTGCTGAAACTTTAGGAAGGCTAGATATAAACATTATCTTAGGATCCTCTCCTTTTGTTGTTCTGATTTGCAGTATTTATTAATCTTTTAATAATTTATATTCAAATCCCTACTTGATTTATGTCATTTTATACTGGCACTTTGAATACCAACTATATAGCATATACAATGAGGTAAAGATAGTCTAGTCAATAAAGGGTGTTGGGAAAATTGAATAGAAACATGCAAAAATATATACACAAGAATAAACTCAAAGTAGATTAAAGAAATGTAAACCATGAAACTACAATCTGTTCTTTAAAGGACTGCCATTGCAGACAATTTTTGACCCTAACAATCTTGCCTTAAAACAGTATTTAATACTCCCCCTGGCATTCTGACATTAAATGCCTACCATAATTTGGCAAATATCTAACACTTGGCATAATATAATTTTGTATACTTGTCTAAATAAGTACACTTGAGTTTATATGAAAAGGTCTCTAAATAATTTAAACTTTCAATTAATCAAATATATATTTCATACTAGATGAAAAATTATTTTAAGCTATTTATTTGTTTTACTCATTTAACTTTTTTTAAAAAAACTATATTGTTTAATGTATTATAAATAGTAGTACATATGTCTCCTTTTTTTCCCCACTGACCTGCCCCCAGCCTCCTCTACCCTCCCCCCGCCAGCACTTGCCTTCGTCCCCCAGCCCCCAGTGTCTTGCGTCTGTTGGTTGTGCTTATATGCAGGCATACAAGTCTTTTGGTTGATCTCTTACCTCCCCAACCCTCCCCTACCTTCCCGCTGTAGTCTGACAGTCTCTTCAATGCTTCTTTGCCTCTGTCTATTTTTTTAAACTCTTTTGATGACATAAGAAATGCATTGAACTCAAATATTTCTGTGAGTCTATATTTAAACTCATAAACAATACATAAGATAGCTCATATTTTCAGAAAAATTCATTGACAAGTTTACATATTGAAATCATCTTTCTTTTGAAATTCTAAAAATTCTCCCTATTTCAATAATTGAAATGTTTTCCAAATGTAAACAAAGATGCAAAAAATTTAATGTTTATACAGAGTGTCCCAAAAATGTATATACATTTTAACAGCTGATAGTTCAATTTTGAAATTGAGATATACATTTATAAGCAGTGCCTTTATAATTATTCAAAGTGTGTGTATACATTTTGGGGGGATACCCTATATATGTGCTAATATGCACTCATATATCAATTTCTAAAATTAAATTTTAATAGTGTCATATCTAAAACTGTGTAAATGACAGTCTCTGGAATATTAATTTAAATTGATAACTGTCTTCAAAATATGCTATGCATACTAGTGTTCCATGAATAATATAGACTTGAAACACTTTTTGTTCATCACTATTAATATTAATAAATTTAGTTATTAAAGGGAAATAATCATCTCAAACAACTAAGAAGTATTCCAAAGCTAGTGAAAGCTAGTGACAACTCAATATTAACAACATGCCCTGAAAATAATTTATTTGAGTTATATTTGACTAAAAACACAGCTTTACATTTAAATAAATAAAAAAAGTTGTAGCAGTGGAAATTATTAAAGAGTTAAAATTAATTGGAAGTCAACTTGACAGTATGAATAGTCTTGATGATCAGTTTTGTATAAAGGCTATTTTAGAGATTAGATATGTGTGCATATGGAAAACAATATAATAATGAATAAATAAAAATATAAGAAAGTGGTTTTGCATACTTCCCCCTTATGCTGTTTATATGTGTTTCATGTAATTTTATTACAGTATTACTTTTAATCCAGTTTTTAAAACCAACCTGCATAAGCCTTTGAGAGCCACATTCAATAATTCAAAGATATTATTTTCTAAACTATTATCATTCTCTATTATGTAACAGTTTATTGGTTACCTTGAAATGACAGAAATTCTGCAGCCAAGTGACTTTTGCATGAAATAGAGTGTTGAAGCATTTTGGGGGGAAAAGAGTTCCTATAAACGTTTAAATATAAGTTTTACTGTTACAGAACAGTGTGCCCAGATTAACATCTGGTCCTATTTGGGGAGATTTCCTCTTGGCAAGGTAGGATCATATCCATCTAACGGTTCTCAACCAGCCCCAAAATGTGTGGAGAGCTGCTGAAAGAGCTCATCACTTTGCACCTGTTCAGGCTACACAGCCCACATTTGAACTGCAGAGTGAAACCAGGATAATACACACATGGTGCAGTAATCCCACAAAATGGAATCATATTATGTGTCCCTTGTTATCAAAGTTCATGAATACCCACATTACATGATAGTAAAAGGGAAAATCATCAGGTTTATAATTGCAGTCTTTAAATCTTTAGGACCATGCATCGCCGTTAGAATTTTATAAAGTGAACTTCCAGTCTAATTAATTATTAACCTAAGTTAAATGCTTCATATACCATATTTCCTACTTATTCAAATCAGTCATCTTATGACAAACTATCTCATCCATCAGCTAGGGAAGGCTGGCTGCTTCCAGAAGCAATAGTTTCATGTAAGCACTTTAACTGTGGATAACTGATGGATCTTGTGTTCATCGTTAACACAGGCCTGTAGAAATCAAGAAGAAAGTGTGAGTCAGAATTCAAGTGTCCAAAGGACCCTATTTATTAATATCCCTGTCATGGGAGTTGACACTTAAAAGGTTGATTGGGCTAAAAGTCTAAAGGAATTATGCTCTACTTATATAAAATACAGAAATTTCCACAATTCCATGGATTCTCAAAGTCTACCTGTGAACTAAAGAAAGACACTATCCTTTAAGTATTATTTTCCACTATTCTAACTCACAGAGTATGGGGAAACTGCTCTTTTAGTAATTTTCTTGAAAATATATGAAGCTTCAGGAAAACAACAACACACACACACACACACACACACACACACACACACACACACACACACACACACACCCCAAATGAAGTTTTTCCTATTTGAGAAAGAATTTGGCTCTTGCAATCCTATTTAAACTGCCAATATTTGGGAAATACACAATGGTTAGAAAATAATACAGTGAAATTGGATATTCACAAACAGGCCAATGAAATAAAAATAAACTCACTCGTTAGGTTTTTCCTAGCTTCCAAAGAAGTTTAGAATATCTTTAACTATTCAAGCAGAAAACTGATGCAACCGGTTAGCATAGCCAGCAAGAGTTACAGAAATCTGAATATTGCATTCAAGACTTATTTGTAATAAAATGAGCTGGTGCCTAATCTTTATAAAATTCCCATTATAAAACTTAGAAATCCTTCTTGGGATTGGTTTTTGAGCCCATGTGTGTCTCAAAGATTAAGTGATTTATTACTTAGAACAGCAAATCTTGTACCAATAAAACCCGTGTTGGTGATGGGGGTCTAGGTAACAATGAAAGTAACATTATCATTGTGATATCATGAAAATATCTTTTAGTGGATAGAAATGTAAATTATGTGAGGGAGAAGCTATAACAGCTATTTTACAACGCTGAGTCCAAGCACAAAACACTAGACCTGTGCATTACTGATTTCAATCTCTATCTCTAGTTTTGTGTTGTTCTTGCTGTTAAATAAGTGAATTAATGACTGCTAGATAGTGCATATTATTTTAATGAACATATGAATATAATAATAAACATGGCCAAATAATTGTGTAAAAAGTACATTTAATTACATTTGAAAATGTCTTGACTAATCAAATATTACATGAACATTTATTATTTTCCTATTGGGTTGAGGAGTTGGCTTAACTTATAACCATAAAAGTATTTCTGCAGAATTCTCCATGCCCTTGGTCTCTAGCTGTCACTGAAATCCTGTTCACATTACATTGTGAAATTGATGACAATTTGTACAAATGTAAAACTAGCATTAATAATAACTCTTGGCCACATACCCAAAATTCTTCAGCAGATCATTATGGCTAAGATGTCTGCAATCTCAATTGTAGTGCTATTTTAGTATGTTGGTACAGAATTATCTACAAACAAAGCACACTGTGATTTAAAAAGCATTTCACATGAATTATTGTATCTTATTTTTCAAAATTAGACATAAAGTAGGCAATGTAGGAATTTTATAACCATAAAATTGAAACCAATATTGAGGAAACAAAGGCTCACAATTACTTTTCATGTAAGTTGTATCACTATTCTTTTTTGTTATTGTTATCCAGTTTTTATTTATTTGTTTATTTTTTATTTGTCTTTATTGTTGAAAGTATTACAGATGCCTCCCTTTTCCCCCCCATTAACCCCTTCACTCCATGTCCACCCCCCCAGGCCTTCATTGCTACAAAGCAATATGCATATAACGGCTAGTAGTGCTGGGCTTGGAGGTGCCCAGGCTAAGCTAAGCCACTAATGCCGGGCCTGGGCACATTTGGCAAGAGGTATAGGGTTCCCTGAGGCCAGATGCTACTTGCTTGAGAAATGTTAGGAAAATTTGAAGCCTGAGTCAAGACAGGCCATTCCTATGGTAAAGCTATTGGAAGCAGCTTGTGTGGGCCCAAACGTTGGGTGGGGCAGAATATCAGGGAATCACCAGGGTGTGTCAAACAGTGTGAGCTAGGTTGATGGAGCCTCTTATATGATGGAAGCCCCAGCTGCTGGCTCTCTGGGGGAAGACCTCATCAAAGGAACAATGGCTTCTGCCCACACTTCCCTCTGGGAGAAAGCTCCCCTCCAGCTCTAGCCCTGATGCCAAACAATGCAGTTCCTCCCTGTATGTCTGTGGTATATTTCAAGCTGCTGCATCTATGCTGGAGCTCAGAGGGAGTCGTCTGAGTCAGTTCATGCACGCGTAAACATTTAAATAAAAATCAATAAATGAGGACACAAAGGCTCACAATTACTATTCATGTAAGTTGTATCACTGTTCTTTAAGGCAAGAATTAGAAAACTGATCTTATGATTCTCCCATTAGTTTGTGACTAATTCCTTTCAGTGAGAGAAAACAGTTATAATGATGGAGATATGTCAATGGTTAACAATGAAAAACAAAGTTTATGTTGCATAAAACCATAAAGATGTTCAATATTTCTACTTCACTTTTATGTGCACTAATAACACTGCATATTTGTTCAGCATAATCTTTATTTACAGGTGAATAGGTGAGGATACTCTCCTTCCATATGCCTCCTTTGTTTTCTGCAGCTTTCACTTTATGGTCTGCTGCTTTTAAAACACATGGCTATTCTGGGCACTCTCAGTGTCTATTCTTCTTTCTGTTATATATTGTAATTTTTGAGAAACTTTATGGTCTTAACATTAGTACATATCATGTTAGTGCATACACTACCACAATTCCTTTACTGTTAACCAAATTCATTATTGCTAAGGTGAAAAGTTTCTCTATAATATACTTTCGTCTAATTGATTTGGGATCATCATTTTGCTTATTGAATAGCTTTCTTTATTCAACTATAAAATGTAGTGGATTTTAATTTTGCTGAGACATATTTATTTATTTATTTATTTTTATTTCATTAGTGATTAAGGTATTACATATGTGTCCTTATTCCCCCATTACCCAAAACTTCCCATTCATGCCCCCACCCTCCTGTGGTCTGTGTCCATGGATTAGGCTTATATGCATGCATATAAATCCTTTGGTTGATCTCTCCCCCTTACCCCCACTATCCCCTACCTTCCCCGAGGTTTGATGTTCTCATTGATGTTTCTCTGTCTCTGGATCTATTTTTGTTCAACAGTTTATGTTGTTCATTATATTCCACAAATGAGTGAGAGCATGTGATATTTATCTTTCTCTGCTTGGCTTATTTCACTTAGCATAATGCTCTCCATCTCCATCCATGTTGTTGCAAATGGTAAGAACTCCTTCCTATTTAAACTGCCTTTTTTACCCCAGCGTAGCATTCCATTGTGTAGATGTACCATAGTTTTTTAGTCCACTCATCTGCTGATGGGCACTTAGGCTGTTTCCAAATCTTAGCTATGGTGAATTATGCTGCTATGAACATAGGGGTGCATATATCCTTCCTGATTCGTGTTTCTAGTTTCTTGGGATATATACCTAGGAGTGGGATTACTGGGTCAAATGGGAATTCCATTTTTAGGTTTTGAGGAAACTCCATACTGTTCTCCACAGTGGTTGCACCAGTCTGCATTCCCACCATCAGTGCACGAGGGTTTCTTTTTCTCCACATCCTCCCCAGCACTCGTCATTTGTTGACTTGTTGATAATAGCCATTCGTACAGGTGTGAGATGGTACCACATTGTTTTGATTTGCATCTCTCTGATGATTAGTGACTTTGAGCAAGTTGTCATATGTCTCTTGGCCTTCCTTCTGTCTTCTTTTGAAAAGTGTCAATTTAGATCAGTTGCCCATTTTTTGATTGGGTTGTTTATCTTCTTTTTGTTAAGCTGCATGAGTTCCCTTTAAATGTTGGAGAGTAAACCCTTATCATTGATATCATTGGCAAATATGTTCTCCAATGCTGTAGGCTTTCTTGTTGTTTTATTGATGGTTTCCTTTTCCTTTTCTGTGTAAAAGCTTTTTATTTTGATGTAGTCCCATTTGTTTATTTTCTCTTTAGTTTCCATTGCTCTAGGAGCAGTATCAGTGAAGAAATTGCTTTGGCATATGTCAGAGATTTTTGATTCCTCTAGTATTTTTATGATTTCCCGTTGTATGTTTTAGTCCTTGATCCATTTTGAGTTTATTTTTGTGTATGGTATAAGTCAGTGGTCTAGTTTCATTTTTTTGCATGTATCTGTCCAATTTTCCCAACACCATTTATTGAAGAGACTGTCTTGACTCCATTGTATGTTCATGCCTCCTTTGTCAAATATTAATTGAGCATAGTGATTTGGGTTGATTTCTGGGTTCTCTATTCTATTTCATTGATCTATATGTCTGTTCTTGTGTCAGTACCAGGTAGTTTTGAGAACAGTGGCTTTGTAATACAGCTTGATATCTGGTATTGAGATCCCATGTACTTTTTTCTTCTTTCTTAGGATTGCTGTGACTATTCAGGGTTTTCTTTTTTCCAGATGAATTTGTGGAAAGTTCGTTCTAGGTCTGTGAAATATACCATTGGTATTTTAATGGGAAGTGCATTGAATTTATAGATTGCTTTGGGTAGTATTGACATTTTGATGATGTTGATTCTACCAATCCATGTACATGGTATGTTCTTCCATCTGTTTATGTCTTCCTCTATCTCTTTTTTCAGTGTCGTGTAGTTTTCCTCCTATAGGTCTTTTACCTCCTTAGTTAAGTTTATTCCTAGGTATCTTCATTTTTTTGGTGTGATGGTAAATGGGATTGCTTTTTTAGTCTCTTTCTGTAAGTTCACTATTGGTGTATAGAAATGCCATAGATTTCTTGGCATTAATTTTGTATCCTGCTACATTGCTGAATTCATTTATTAAATTTAATAATTTTTAGATGGAATCTTTAGGGTTTTCTATGTACAGTATAATGTCATCTGCAAATAAGGACAGTTTTACTTCTTCTTTTCCAATTTGGATGCCTTTTATTTCCTCTTTTTGTCTGATTGCAAATGATAGTACTTCTAGCACTATGTTGAACAGGAGTGTTGAGAGTGGGCATATCTGTCTTCTTCCTGTTCTTAGGGGAAATGGTTTTAGTTTTGCCCATTGAGTATGATGTTGGCTGTGAGTTTTTCATATATGGCTTTTATTATGTTGCGGTATGATCCTTCTATTCCCACCTTGCTGAGAGTTTTTATCAAGAAAGGGTGTTGGATTTTGTCCAATGCTTTTTCTGCATCAATTGATATGACTATGTGATTTTTATCTCTCAATTTGTTTATGTGATGTATCACGTTTATTGATTTGCAAATATTGTACCATCCTTGCATCCCCAGGATAAATCCTATGTGGTCATAGTGTATGATCTTTCTGATGTACTGCTGGATCAGATTTGCAATAATTTTGTTGAGGATTTTGGCATCTATGTTCATGATGGATATTGGTCTGTAATTCTCTTTCATTGGGTTATCTTTATCTGGTTTTGGTATTAGGGTGATGCTGGCTTCATAGAAGGAGCTTGGAAGTGTTCCTTCCTCTGAAATATTCTGGAATAGTCTGAGGAAGATAGGTTTTAGTTCTTCCTTGAATGTTTGGTAAAACTCCCCTGTGAAGCCATCTGGCCTCGGGTTTGCTGGAGGCTTTGTGATGACTGCTTCAATTTCTTCCATAGTTATAAGCCTATTAAAATTTTTAGTATCTTCCTGAGTAAGTTTTGAAAGGTTGTATTTTTCTAGGAATGTGTCCATTTCCTCCAGCTTGTCTAGTTTGTTAGAATAGAGTTGTTCATAGTATTTTTTAACAATCCTTTGTATTTCTGTGGGGTCTGTTGTTATTTCTCCTCTTTCATTTCTGATTTTGTTTATTTGGGCCCTCCCTCTTTGCTTCTTGGTGAGCCTGGCTAGATGTTCATCAATCTTGTTTATCCTTTCAAAGAACCAACTCTTGGGTTCATTGATCTTTTGTATTTTTTATTTTTGGTCTCTATGTCATTCATTTCTGCTCTGATCTTTAATATTTCCTTTCTTCTGCTCACTGTGGGCTTTTCTTGTTGCTCTCTTTCTAATTCTTTGAGTTGTTGAGTTAGATGATTTATTACCATTTTTTCTTTTTGAGGTAGGCCTGTAGAGCTATAAACTTCCCTCTCAGGACAGCTTTCATTGTGTCCCATAGTATTTGCATTATTGTGTTTTTATTGTCATTAGTCCCCAGGATGTTTTTAATTTCTCCTTTGATCTTATTGATAACACAATCGTTGTTTAGTAGCATGCTATTCAGCTTCCAAGTGTTTGCATTTTTTGGAATGTTTTTATCGTAGATTATTTCTACTATTATGCCATTGTGGTCTGAGAAAATGCTTGATATGATTTCAATCTTTTTGAATTTGAGGAGACTTTATTTGTGATCCAATATGTGGTCTATTTTTCAAAATGTCTCATGTGCACTTGAGAAGAACATATATTCCGTGGCTTCAGGTGAAATGCTCTGAAGATGTCAATTAGGTCCATCTGATCTAGTGAGTCATTTAGAATTGCAGTTTCTTTGCTGATTTTTTGTCTAGAGGATTTATCCAGTGATGTCAGTGGTGTATTAAAGTACCCTACTATGATTGTATTGTTGTTGATCTCTCCCTTGATATCTTCCAGAAGTTTTTTATGTATTTGGGTGCTCCCGCATTGGGTGCATATATGTTTATCTGGGTTATATACTCTTGTTGTATCAATCCCTTTATTATTATGAAGCGTGTGGCTTTTACTAATCTCTTATCTCTTGTTATGGCATTTATTTTGAGGTCTATTTTGTCAGAAATAAGTAATGCTACCCCAGCTTTTCTTTTATTTCCATTTGCCTGAAAGATGTTTTTCCATCCCTTCACTTTCAGTCTGTATGAATCCCTTTTTCTGAGGTGGGTCTCTTATAGACAGCATATATATGCGTTGTGTTTTTTTTTTTATTCATTCAGCCACTCCATGTCTTTTGATTGGAGCATTTAGTCCATTTACATTTAAAGTTATTATTGAAAGGAACTTATTTGTAGCCATTTTTATTTTTTGTGTCTGTGTTCCTTCTTACCTTTTTTATTTCTTCTTTTTACACCAGTCCCTTTAGCATTTCTTGCATTGCTGGTTTGTTAGTGATAAACTGCCTTAGCATTTTTTGTCTGTGAAGCTCCTTATTTCCCCTTCAATTTTGAATGATAACCTTCCTGGATAGAGTATTTTTGGATTCAGTCCCTTGGTTTGCATCACTTTGTAAATTTCCTTCCATTCTTTTCTGGCCTGATGTGTTTCTGTTGAGAAATCAGTTGATAATCTAATGGGAGCTCCCTTGTATGTAACTTTCTGTCCCTTTCTTGCAGCCTTTAAGATTCTCTCTTTGTCCTGAATATTTGCCATCATAATTATGATGTGTCTTGGTGTGGGTCTTTTTGGGTTCATCCTGTTTGGGACTCTCTGTGCTTGTGTGACTTTTTCCTTTGCCACATCAGGGAAGTTTTCTGAAATTATTTCTTCAGACAGTTCTTCTAACCCTTTTTCCTCTTCCTGTTGTTCTGGCACCCCTATTATTCGTATGTTGCTTCTTTTCATGTTGTCCCATAGCTCCCTTAGGCTCTCCTCCTGTCTTTTAATTTTTTTTCTCCAGTTGCAATTCAGTTTGGCTGTGTTTTGCTTCCCTGTCTTCTAGTTCACTAATTCGGTCCTCTGCTTCTAGTCTACTGTTGAAACTTTCCATGGTATTTTTTATTGCAGCTATATCACTCTTCATTTTGTCTTGATTCTTACATAAGTTGTTGATTTTTTCATCCATTTCTTCTTGATTCTTACATAAGGTGTTGATTTTTTCTTCCATCTGGTTTATGGACTCTATGACCCTTATCCGATTTCTTTTTCTGACATATTGCATGTCTCTGTTTCACTTAGCTGCTTTTCTGGCAATTCTTCCTTTTCTTTCCTTTGGGGGTATCTTTGTCTACCCAATTTTGGTCTCACTAACTGATCTAGATGTCAAGCTGTGCAGGGGCTGCTCCTTGGGTGGCAGTGGCTTCTCTGGCTGCGGTTGCTCCTCAGGTGGTTACAGTAGCAGCTGCTTCTCAGTTGGCAGCAGCTCCTCTGCTGGGTGCTCTTCACAGCAGTGATGCCTCCTCTGGCTGGTGGGGGAGGCTGCTCATATAGCTGCTGTTCCTTGGATGGGGGTGGGCTGATTATGAGGTTTCTGCTCCTCGGATGGGGATGGGTTTCTCATGTCTGCTGCTCCTCGGATGGGGGCCAGCTGCTCACATGGCTGCTGTTATTTAGATGGGGGCTGGTTGTGTGCTGCTGCTGTTCCTCAGATGGGTTGGGCTACTCATGATGCTGCAGCTCCTTGGACAGGGGCAGGTTGCTTGCAGGGCTGCTGCTCCTTGTACGGGTGTGGGTTGCTTGTGCAGCTGCTTCTTTCCAGACAGGGGGAGGTCTGCTCATGTGGCTGCTGCTCTTTGTGTGGGAGTGAGCTGCTCATGCTCACTCTATTTGCTCCGGGACAAGGCTCAGGGCACATCCATTTATTCCGCCGCCCTTTTGTCTCCTCTCTGCTGAGGCATTTTGAAAGCATAAATTTGCAACAAAAACTGCCCATATTTATTGATTCTCTTAGTGTTTTGTTATAAAGGCCTTTTATAGAATTCTCTGTTTCAACTCAATCCAAGGTTTCAATGTTTTTGAATACACATCACAATAATAGTTTGTTTGTTTTTATTATGCAACTGAAGCAGATTCCCAAAATGAGTCCCTCTGATGTCCACATCCTATATAATAAAAGGTTAATATGCAAATTGACCAAACAGCAGAACAACCCATTGCTATGATGCACACTGAACACCAGGGGCCAGATGCTCAAGGCAGGAGCTATCCCCTGGTGGAGTGCACTCCCACAGGGGAGCACTGTTCAGCCAGAAGCTGGGCTCACAGCTGGCAAGTGCAGCTATGGTGGCAGGAGCATCTCCTGCCTCTGTGGCAGCACTAAAGAGCACTGAGCCAAGTCATAAGGAACAGTGAGAAGGCGGGTGGTAAGGAGCAAGGGGTCCCAGACTGTGAGAGGGATGTCTGACTGCTGGATGTCTGACTTCCTGGGGAGTGGGTCTAAGCTGGCAGGCAGACTTCCCCCAAGGGCTCCAGGACTGTGAAAGGAGGCGGCCAGGCTGAGGGACTACCCCCTCCCCTGCCCAGCCGAGTGCACACCAGGTCTCTAGTGTCTTATAAATGACTAGAGGCCCGGTGCATGAAAATCGTACATGGGTAGGGTCCCTAGGCCTGGCCGGTGATCAGGGCCAATCTGTGGGGCGACCTGCGGGGCAACTGGGGGTGGGGAGCCTGCTGGCACTGGCCTTGGGCCTACAGGCTGGGAGCAGCTCCTGTGTAGAGTGTCTGCCCCCTGGTGGTCAGTGAGCATCATAACAACCAGTCATTCCACCATTCGGTCAATTTGCATATTAGGCTTTTATTACATACGATCTGATGTGTACTTAAGAGATCAGTGTATGTGGGTCTTTGTTGGAGGAAAAAGAGAAATTTCTGATGCATTAGGTTAAAATGAGAGTGAGTAGAAAACATGTGATTTGTCATAGATTGTGTACATGAATGAAATTGACTCTATCCCATAATTTTAAGAGGTGTTGCATTTAAGGGAGAAAATTTATAAGACACAGTTTTCTAAGCAACACTCTTCGATGGTAAGGGGACATTTTTTACTCTTCTGCTATAGAACACCAAATAGGCGGCAGAGAAACAAGGAAAATCACTAAAGATATGCAGGAAATAGGATAAAAACTACCAAACTTAATGGTATAAAATGTCAGGAGATAGGGCAGGGTTGTTAAATAGCTTTAGGGAAAAGAAACAAAGTTGGACAACTACGTAGCTCAGTAGACTTTTTATGACATGTACAAGGAAACCCTGGGAACTTCAAAAATAACTGATTAAGGCTTAATCAGTGAAAGAGATGCTACACTAAGCTATCCTGTACAAAGTTAAGTACCTGCAAATAGAAATTAAATATGATATAAATAAATAAGCTCATTATGTTAATTTGCATTATTTTCAAGCTCTGTATTTTCTACCTAACATAGTATTTGAAAATGTTGAAACAAATGGATGAAGAAATCAACCTGAATTCAACATTCAATTTCACCACCTGTTGCTGTGCACACTTGAGCAAGTTATTAATTTTCTCTCATGCTCAGTTTATCTATTTGTATAACAAACATAAAACTCGATTCAAGTTTTTGGCCCCTCCCCCCAAAAATAATTGATAATCTAACTTCTAAAAGCTGCAGATAAAACTAAATGTACTCAGTTGGTTAGAGTGTTGCCTGGATACACCAAGGTTTCGGGTTCAATCCCTGGTTGGGGACATACAGGAAACAGCCAACGAATGCATAAATAAGTGGGACAACAAATCAATTTCTCTCTTTCTCTCAAATCAATAAATAAAATGTAAATAAAATCTATTGGCCTATCTTGCACTTTGGATGTCTTACTTATGCTAAGTGAAATACGCCAGTTAGAGAAAGATAAATGTCACATGATCTCACTCATTTGTGGCATATAATGAACAACATAAACTAATGAACAAAAACAGATCCAGAGACAGAGAAGCATCAATCAGACCACCAAACCTCAGAGGGAAGGTAGGGGAGGGTGGGGGTAAAAGGGAGAGATCAACCAAAGGAGTTGTATGCATGTATATAAGCCTAACCAATGGGGCTGAGGACATGAGTGTGGGGAGGAGGGATAATGGGGGGATAAGGACACATATGTAACACCTTAATCAATGAAGATAAATAAATAAATAGCACTACTATAAAAATTAGTAGGTTTGTTAGTATCCATATTAGAGTTATTTATAGTTAAATGAACACTTGATTTTGTTCACTTAAGTTTTTAATTATATTGCCACCTGTCTTCTTTTTTGCTTTGGATATATCTATAGTCACTTTCTGGTTGTGAACAGAAAGTAAGGAAGATTTTTAGAAACCATCTCAATGGTTTACCTGTACATGTGTTTATATATGAAACTCTGTTCAAGTGGTTAATAAAATCAGTGAAATTTAAAATATGATTCTTAAAAAAAAGAGCTTAACATTTAAATGATAAAGATATATATAGGGAGCTATTAATGTAAGATGAGATGTGCACAGGTGCTAAGGGAATGAGCGTGTAATTAAATGCCATAGGAATTTAAAGGAGGACTACTATATTATGGGGAAGTATAATTTATAGAGGTTTTATAGGGGAGTTTGGCTTTGAAGAATATGCATTTAGGCATGGAGAGCTAAGTGAGCAAAAATAGAGATATGGGTTCTTATGGAAGACAATGAGAAGATTATTTGATTGGAATGAGGAATTTGTGTAGGGGACTAGCAGGTAATATGTTTGAAAAGGTATGTTGGTGTTATGTAAATGAATAATTTTTACACCAAAGGCCTACCTCTTTGAAATAAATAATCTTTAAAAACAAAAACAAAAACTACATAAGGCACATTTTGATCCAGAATTTCACAAGACAATCAGAGTTCTGTGTCCTTTTATTATTTGCTCCTCTGAGTTTTGCCTTCAATAAAGTACAAGCACTTTATGTACTCGTTATAATAACAAAAATGACTGTGTAAATTTTAGTCCTTAAAACACCGTAGCATTTTGTCCCTAGGACATGTCCTATCTTCCCAGAAGATGATCTAAATTTACTATGATTGGATCAGATAAGGTCAGATGCCTACCCTAGAATAATGTAGTTTTGTCAGGTAAGTGGGCAATCCTGATCATCTTAACCTACAGAAAGGACTTCACACTGTGAACCAGAAGTGGAGTAGCATTCCTGGACGATGTTCAGTTTCTAAAATAGGGGGGAGGGAGGTTAGAAGACAAAGAAGTTTATTATTGCTAAGAAGGCAACCATAAATTATCTGCTATATTATTTCATAAGGTTGTGAAAAATAACTGAAATAATGCTTGTAGAGTCCTTTGCACAATGTGTGGTCCTTAATAAGCAATTATGTTTTCAGTGAAGATGATATTAATTTTCTTAGGATGTGAATTTAGAATATAGTAATGCATTTAGGCAACTAACCCTACTTCTAGGGAACTTGGGTAATGCTATCTAATTCTGGGACCCCTCTTAGAGAATCATTGAAAACACTGATTTTATAGAAAATAAAGATTATAATACATATCTGTAGTAGAAGTACATATTGGAGTAAGTTAGTGCACCCACTGATATTGGATGCCATACTGAGCAAGAATACCATGTCTCATCTTTTCCACAAAAAGAGGAATAAATAAGAGAAAACAGTACCAGTTTACTGTTAACAGCTACCCAAAACTTTAAATAGTTCTTCATCATAAAAGCAATGGTTCTGCAACTGACATCCTGGAAAGTATTCTCTATTTACTCCTCTTAGTTGATCCAATGAATTGGAAAAATTAAACTACCTTACATTTTAACATTTTCTTTATCCCTTACCTAGTTCTGAACAATGTGTACATAAATTAAATCACTAACAATATTCATCTCAATGTTAAATAATAATCAAGCATATTTTATTTGAAGGAATAAATAATTAACAAGATGAAAGAATTATTTTAAGTAAAAAAATCCAAGAAGTAGATTAATAATTGAATTAATGCAAGCATTATTATGTTTAGGAAAATTTTATAATTTTTTTTACTACAAAATATAAAAAAAAACTACTCATTAAAAGAGAAAAATGTTAAATCACAAAATATAAAAAAAGTTAAAAAAATATGACCAGTTTATTAAACATATTTTGAAGAGGGAGAGTAATCAGTTTAATGGTGTAACAAATCAAAGTAGTGAAGTAGCAAATACTGTCAAAGTTATATATTCTTTTCTCAAAGGGAAGATATTTTAAAGTAAATTGAAATAAGTAAAGAAGAATAAAGTTAAAGCAAATTGAAAATGTTATAATAGGAAAGAAAGGATTATAATAAGCAAAATAACTTTTTAGAACTTCATTTATGATATGGAAGCAAATAAAAAAGCAAACTAAACTTGGATTTCTAAATCAAAAAGCCTAACAAAAAGCAAGATTATATGAATGAAATGTGCCTCCAAATTTTTAACAATCTGATTGTGATATTTAAATTTCAAAGACAGGGAGAGAAACCTGGATGGCGGCATAGGTAAACATCTAAACTGCTGCCTCGCACAAAAATATCAAAACTACAACTAAAAGAGACACCATCCAGAACGACAGGAAAGCTGGCTGAGTGGAAATTCTACAACTAGAAGGAAAGAGGAAAGCACATTGAGACTCAGAGGAGCTGCAAAAGGCTGAGGTACAGAGACGCATGCACGTGGAGAGGACCGGCAGCTGAGTGCACGGGCTGCTGAGTGCGTGGCTGGCTTTCTCAAGCGGGAAGCTCCCGACTGCGCTGACTCTGGGAACCCAGACTCATTCGGGGGGAGTCTGGGCGGTCAGGAAAAGACAAAGCACACTGAGACTCAGGGGAGCTGCAGAAGGCAGAGGTCCGGAGGTGCACGCACGCAGAGAGCACTGACTGCTGAGTGCATGGGTGGCTGAGTGCGCGGCTGGCTTTCTAAAGTGGGAGGGAGACAAAAGCTCCTGACTATGCTGAACTCCAGTTCCGGGTGAGTTTCTGGGAACCCAGACTCATTCGTGGAGAAACTGGACTGTCTGGGAGTGGGTGAAACTCAAGGGCGGCTTTCTCTCAGAGGTGCTTGCAGAGATTATCGAGAGACACTGAGACCCAGGGGCCTCATAGAGCAGGGCTGACGGGAAGCCAAGGCTGTCTGCTCCACCCTGAGACTCAGCCCCATCCAAGCTGAGCACAGAGGCTTTTGCAATTTTGCAAGTCTTGTCTCATAAGGGTGTCTCCAGCACAGAAGTTCTCCCATCTTAGACACAGCTGATCCTCACAGCCAATTGGCCTGCAGGTCATTTCCTCCCAGTGATACCAACAACAATCAAGACTTAACTACAACAAGGCTGTGCACACAGTCCACAAAGGGGTGCACCAAAAGTGTCCACCTCAGGTAACTGGGGGCAGCTGAGCCACTGAGCCTTATAAGACACCTACCACACAAAATTACTCTACCAACTCAGGGAAGCAGCCAAAATGCAGAGACAAAGAAACAGATCACAAATGAAAAAAAAGGAGGAAAGCAAATGACTGGCTATAGAGTTCAAAACCATGGTGATAAGGTTTTTCAAGAATTTTCTAGAAAAGGCCAATAAATTTAGTGAGACCCTCAAAGATATGAAAAAAGACCAACTAGAAATTAAACATACACTGACTGAAATAAAAAGTAATATACAAAGACCTAACAGCAGACTAGAGGACTGCAAGAATCAAGTCAAATATTTGAAATACAAGGAAGCAAAAAACATTCAACCAGAAAAGCAAAAAGAAAAATGAATCCAAAAATATGAAGATAGTATAAGGAGCTTCTGGGATAACCTCAAGCGTACCAACATCCAAATTATGGGGGTGCCAGAAGAAGAGAGAGAGCATGATACTAAAAACCTATTTGAAGAAATAATGACTGAAAAGTTCCCCCACCTGGTGAAAGAAATAGACTTACAAGTCCAGGAAGCGCAGAGAACCCCAAACAAGAGGAATCCACAGAGGACCACACCAAGACACATCATAATTAAAATGCCAAGAGCAAAGACAAAGAGAGAATATTAAAAGCATCAATAGAAAAACAGTTAGTTACCTACAAAAGAGCACCCATATGACTGTCAGCAGATTTCTCAACAGAAACTATGCAGGCCAGACAGGAGTGACAAGAAATATTCAAAGTGATAAATAGCAAGAAGCTACAACCAAGATTACTCTACTCAGCAAAGCTATCACTCAGAATTGAAGGGCAGATAAAGAGCTTCACAGATAAGAAAAAGCTAAAGGAGTTCATCACCACCAAACCAGTATTATATGAAATGCTGAAAGGTATTCTTTAAGAAGAGGAAAAAGAAAAAAAAGGTAAAGATAAAAATTATGAACAACAAATACATGTCTATCAACAAGTGAATCTAAAAACCAAGTGAATAAAAAATCTGATGAATAGTATAAACTGGTGAATATAATAGAATCAGGGGCATAGAAAGGGAGTGTACTGACAATTCTCGTGGGGAAAGGGGTGTGGGGGGTGCAGGAAGAGACTGGATAAAAATCGTACTCCTATGGATGAAGACAGTGGCGGGGAGGTAAGGGCAGAGGGTGGGTGGGAAATGGGTGGAGGGGAGCTATGGGGGGAAAAAAGAGGAACAATTGTAATAATCTGAACAATAAAGATTTATTAAATTAAAAATAAATAAATAAATAATAAATAAATAAATAAATTTCAGACAAAGAAAAATCCAATTTGTGTGTAGAAGATAACTAGTTTATATAAAGGAAGAAATAGATTTGTGTATGTGACTGAATACAGTGGATAAGATTATCAAATCAGATTTATCCAAATCAGAGCTCTTACCCAGGATCAAGCTTTAGTATAACATGAAATATGCATGCATGTTACCCTGAAGAGGTGGCCCATGGGCTGAGTGTCAACCTATGAACCAGGAGGTCATGGTTCAGTTCCAGGTCAGAACTCTTGTCTAGGTTGCAGGTTAGATCCCCATTGTAGGGTGTGCAGGAGGCAGTCAATCAATAATTCTCTCTCATCATCGAGGTTTCTATGACTCTCTCCCTCTCTCTTCCTCTCTGAAATCAATAAAAATATATTTTAAAAAGCAGGCATATATAGAGTGTCAGATGAAGCTGGGAGATTTGGGGGCATTCTTTGTCTTCAATCCTTGCATTGGACACAGCTCTGGCCCCAAATTTTCTTCAAATTTTTTTACCTTATGATAAGCCAGTTAACCAAAAGACAATCATGATTTGTATCTTTCATTGGGAAATAATAATTCACCCTTAAACAAGGTAATTTTGACTATATGCATTCTACCTTCTCTCTAAATCAAATTTTCCAGTTCAGCAGGCGTTTTATTTAGTGCAAGTTAATAATAATAGTACTTTTACTGGAAAGGGCTCCTGATCCCTACTTGCTGGGAGGCACATAGCATGAGCTTTAACAAAAAGATCTGCCTCTGTCACTTACTAATGGGGGAATTCACAATATGCCTTAATGAGGCTGGATGAGGTAACTTTATGACCCAACCTTAAAGTATGTATCTCTGGAATGCACATTGTCAAAAATAATGTTATTGATGTGATATGTGGGGCATCAACTTCCTTGGGAATGGAATACTTATTATTTAGTCTCAGGTCTGGGATCGCTAGACCAGGAAAACAAAAGAAAAAAATTGCTTTGAGGAGGTAAAGTTATATAATTGTGCAATTTCATTCTCTCCCACCATGATTTTAGAAATCTGCCTTTAATATTCAAATTCAACACGCATTAATTTAACTAACAAAGCCGTACTTTTTGCAACCTGTTTTAAGTAAGAAGAATTTCAACGGCCCATTCCTTTTCAGTGAGGTCACTGCTCTAGGGGCAGTAAGGCTCCTGGTACCTCCATATAATACTGTCTTTTCTTGTTCATTTGTATAAATTGCAGCTATGAGTTATCCACCTTAATGGCTGTTGCTCAGAAAGAAATTCATCCAGGTCGGCCAAATTGATAGAGTTGCTATTAAAGACCTTAAACTCCTTTAACAGGGCTGGTTCTGTTATGGGATAAGCAAAGGCTAGAGTAGAAAGGGATTTAATGCCTACTGCAGGCTCGAGGGGAGGTCTAACACAACCGCTTGACTCTTGCTCTAGGGAAGTTTTAGTTACAGTTGTTTTTGAGTAATGCTCTTCCTGTTTCTATAAGGCAGAATTCCTTGGCACAGTGATCTCATAGTTTGGTAATTTGGGGCATGGGTTTGTGTCATCTCTTAGTGCATCAGATGCAAAGTCTAATTATTCAGACATCTACAATCAGGCTGCTAGCTTTCAGGATATAACCAAGCATCTGATTATCTGATTTAGCCTTTGAATCATTTCTGGGTCTGCAACTATGTTTTTGTTATGGGTAGTGACTGTGATCTGTATTATCCACTTCTTCAAATTCCCATAAATATTTTGATTCTGGACCTATTTTCCTAATACATAAGTGCTATTGACTTTATCCTAAGATTCTTTGATTATTTAAATGAAACTTTGAAAGTAGCAGCAGCCTGGTACTTCTTTCACTGATCGTATATATAGTCTAGCCTTGGCCTTGGTCAGTTAATCAATGTACTCCTAAAGGCAGTAAACTCCCCTTGAATTCTGTCCCCTTTAGTATTTTACTTAATAGAATCCACTTTTGAGTGAGCTTTGCTATGTTGCTCCCTCTCTTGTTTACTACCCAAAAGCCGCTTACCTCAAACCGTTGAATTCAGCATCATATCCCACCTCTATTTACCTCTCAGCAGTCGGGTAAGATCTTGACCTTTCCTTCAGTCTTTTTTTTTTTTTAGATCCTATGGCTTTAATTGAAGCAATAAATTCAGCACCTTCTTTGAGAATTTTCTGTTATAAATCATGATCCTCATAATTGGATTTGAAATCTTTCAGACTAGGATATAGAGAGGGTATTTGCCAAGGTGTTTAAGGAGTAGGGAATGAGAGAGGAGTGGTCCCTTCACCAACCAAACTGATGATTAGCTGTCAAACTCTTAATGGAAAAAGTCCATGTAAGTCACTACATTTTAAAAAGATGAATAAACAAATCCTTCCAAATAATATGTCATTTCCTCACCTGTCTTTTCAAGTTTCATCTTCTTGTTTCCTTTCTGTTGCAAGGTGTGGGCTTTTTTCCCTCATTATGCAGTTCCTCTGTACAGTAACTGAGACAGTTAAGCCCCAGTCTGCTGAATATTCATTCCCCTGGCTTCCCAAGAGCAAGCTTTTACAAGGCATCCAAGATTGACAAGCCCACCCTATTACCACATTGATCAACATTCCTGTCAATGGTATTAAGTTTGTCTCTATGATCATTAGAAAGACAATATAAAATCACTTATATTGTTAACATTTCAACCACTTAGGGATGATTCCATTATATGTGGGGAAAGATAGGGCAGTTCCTTCTCTGAGTAGATGTGACAATAGTTGTATTTATCAACTGCTACAAATTAGCTGGCATATGCTTGAAAACTCCTACCGATACAAATTTGCTGTTTGTTGAGGATCTATCCACTTAACTATGTATCCCATTTGATAGAATAAAAAATTACTGATGTGTCTTCTGAATATTAATTATAACAATATATGCCTGCATAACTAACCAGGTGTCTGGCACATCCTATATAATAAAAGAGTAATATGCAAATTAACCATACCTCCACTACACCCTAATCCACACCCACCAGCCAATCAGGAGCGAGTATGCAAATTAACCAGACCAAGATGGTTGCGGCCATGGAGAGAGCAGGAACCTCGGGTTTGCCTGGCAATGGAGGAAGCCAAGCTTTCAACACAATGGCCCGCCCAGGCCGCCACTCAAGGCTACAAAATTTCAATTACAGGAGATAAATAAATCCCAACAAAAATGGCTACAACAACAGAGCTGGAGAGAGCAGGAGGCTTGAGTTGCCCCCAGCAATGGAGGAAGCCAAGATTCCATGCCTTGGCCTGCCTTGGCTCAAGTCTACAAAGTTTCAATTATAGAAGATAAATAAATCCCAACAAAAATTGCTGCAGCCAGGGAGCAAGCAGGAGGCTTGGCTGTGCTCAAGGCTACAAAGTTTCAATTATAGAAAATAAATACATCCCAGATCCCAGGGCCTCAGCTTGCCTTGCCAGGGGGCGTGGCTGGCTTGCAAACCACCACAGGTCCCTCGCCCAAGGGAACCTGTACCCTGATCCAGGACACCCTTCAGGGCAAACCAGCCAGCCCCCACCTGTGCACCAGGCCTCTATTTTATCTAATAAAAGAGTAATATGTTTGCAGGGCTTGTGTGACATTTTCCAGGGAGTCATGCCTCATAAATCCATAGTTTCTAGGTTTGTTTACTACAAGTAATCCTAAAGCATGGTCATTCTACTAAGAGTACAATCCATAGATAGTACTCTCCTCCTAGCAAATATCAGAGTTTATTTATTGGAAGATCAAGATATATTTACAAAAAATAAGACAAAGACATCAGCCTTCTTGCTCTAAAATAACTTTGTCCGATAACTTTCCCCTGTTATTTGGAGAAACATGGATTCCCTGCCAGTGGCTTAATTTCTTTTCCTACAACCCAGGATGAGTTGATGCTATTAGGTTACTTCACAGTCTAGACTTTATATTAGAAAATTGATGGAAGATCTCTAAATTCAAAATGAATTTACATATAAGCTAAATAGTATATGTTCAATTATAGATATTTTTTTAAGTGTTTCGCATGAAATTTGGTTTTATATCAGGATTTCTACTCTGTTTCATTGGTTTTAATATTAATCAGGATCCAATACCAAAACATGTTTTATTGTGCCGTTTAAAAGTCTGTTCAGGTAGCTGTAACAAACTATCACATTCTCGATGGCTTAAACAAGAATTTAATGTATCATAGTTTTGGAGGCTGGAAAGTCCAAGATCAAGGTGCCAGGTAATGTAGTTTATCCTGAGAGGTCTCTGTGTGGCTTGTAGATGGACATCTTCTCGCTGTGTTCTCACAAAGCCCTTCCTTAGCATGTATACACATGACAGAAGTGGGGATGGGCAAGAGCATGCTAGCTCTCCCTCCTGTCTCTTCTTATAAGGATACTAACCTACCCAATAAAAAGCTTATCCTTGTGATCTCCTTTAACCTTAATTTCCTTCTTAAAGTTCCTAACTCCAAATACAGTTACACTGGGAGCTTCAAAATACAAATTTTATGGGAACACAAACATTTAATTCATAATACAGGACCTTTTTAAAAATTTTTTTAAAATATATTTTTTATTGATATTTTACAGAGAGGAAGGGAGAGGGTTAGAGAGTTAGAAACATCAATGAGAGAGAAACACCGATCAGCTACCTCCTGCACACCTCCTACTGGGGATGTGCCCACAACCAAGGTACATGCCCTTGACCAGAATCGAACCTGGGGCCTTTCCGTCCGCAGGCCGATGCTCTATCCACTGCGCCAAACTGGTTAGGGCAATAATACATGTATATATTTTATTATCTAGTAGAATTTATTCTATATTACATTATTTTTAATATTATTTTTCCCATTTTTCTTTTTATATTCCTATTTAAGTACTAGAATAAATTGCTCTCTTGCACACACATGCAAAAAATTTAATATGAAGTAACATGATCAACAAGCTATTTTACAGTCTATATGTTTATATTTATACTAGAGGCCCAGTGCACGAAATTCGTGCATGGGTGGGAGGGGTTCCCCTCAGCCCAGCCTGCACCCTCTCCAATCCAGGACCCCTAGGATTGGGCCTAAACCAGCAATCAGACATCCCTCTCACAATCCTGGACCGCTGGCTCCTAATCACTCACCTACCTGCCTGTCTGATCACCCTTAACTGCCCCCGTTGCTGGCCAGGTCGCCCCCAACTGCTCCTCCCAGCCAGCCTCGTCGTTCCTCAACGCCCCCCATGCCGGACTGGTCATCCCTTACTGCTCCCCCTGCCAGCCTGATTGCCCCCAACTGCACCCCCCCAGCCTAGTCACCCCTCACGGCTCCCCCTGCCAGCCTAATCGCCCCCAATTGTCCCCCCTTCCAGCCTGGTCGCCCCATGCAGCCTGCTGTTCAGTCGTTTGGTTGTCCCTCACTAAACCCTCTGCTGGCCTGGTTGTAGGCAACCATCTTGTGAGGGTGTGAGGGTCTATTTGCATATTACCTCTTTATTATATAAGATTAGCAAACATATTTACATGTGTTTGTATTCTTATAATAAAAAGTACAAATTGTTTTCCAGAAACACTTAAGTCAAAGGGGAAATAAAAATAAGTGGGAAATAATCTTTTAGAAAATGTTAATGAATATAATGTACACTAGAATTCACATGACACAATTAAGGTAGAATAGTGGTAAATATTCACAAAAACAAAATGAAAGAATAAAAATTAAATGAATTAAGTAATAACTTCAAAAACATATAATATTTCAACAAAGTAAACCAAAAAATAAAGCAAAAAAAATAATTACATAAAAAGTTTTAAAAAGTGACCTTAAAATACCCATAAAACAGAGCTGTTAAATGAATGAAAATGCTAAGTATGTTAAAAATATATATATACAACATTGACATACCATTCACTAAATTAAATGAAAATGATGATAAATAAAAGAAAGTACAAAGGATAAGTATTAGAATGATAATAATTTAATATATTTATACATTTATATTTTTAAATCTTCATGAAATAATTTTCAAAATATCTTAAATTTATAATTTCCTAGAAACATAATTTTTATAACATTTTTAAACAGATCAATCAGGGGAAGGTCTGAAGAGAACAGAAAGACTGACCCTCCCATGTGCAAGAGGGAAGTCCTGCTGCCCGAAGGCCTGAGTGGGACACTGTCTTTTTCTGCATTTTGAGTCCAACTGAAATATCAGCTCCTCTTGGCGCTCGTGCCTGCGGGCTTTTAGATATGAACTTACACCTTTGGCTCCTTGGGTCTCCAGCTAGCCTGCTGAGATCTTGGAGCTTCACAACCTCCACGATCAATGGAATCAATACCTTAAATACATGAAATATATTGTTGGTTCTATCTCTCTGGAAAATCCCGAGTGATGCTCATTTTGGAGCTGAAAAGTGGGTGCTGCTATAACAGATACCTAAGCACGTAGACGTAGCTTTGGAATTAGGTAATTGGTAGAGGCTAGCAGAGTTTTGAGGTGCATGTTGGAAATATGGACGTTAAAGTCAATTAGGGTGAGGTCCTAGAAGTGAGGAACATTATATAGGAAAATGAGGAAAGGTCCCCTGTGGTTTCAGGGCGGCGGGATGATTCTGCCTAGTGCCTCAGGGGAGGGAAAACTCATTGCAGGAAGTGCAAGGGCAGGGCAACCCACAGAGCCATGTGGGTGACGCTGCCATTGCAGTCAGCCTGGAGAAGAGAGTTTCAACCTGAATAGGAATGTTCTCAAACCTTAAGATCGAATGGAATTTACCTTGTTACAACTGAGATTGGCTTGGGATCCATCACCTCTTCCTTTATGAATTACAAGGTGAGTCTCATATCTGTTCACCATATATTTTGGAAGTACATAAATTGTATGGTTTCACAGTTTCACCCTTGGAGAGAAAAATGGTTTTAGGATGAATCATACTTTGAGTCTCATTCACACCTGATTTGGATGAAACTTGTTAGAGTTGATGCTATTTATGGAGCTGTTGGGATGGAACAAACGTGTGTTGCATGCAAGAAAGACATGGATTTTGAGGGCTCAGGGATTACATTTCCCCCCAAAATGTATAATGCTGAAGATCTAATGCCCCCCTATCCATGTGACCTTACTGGAGATCAGGCTTTTAAGGAAGTAATGAAGATTAAATTTTGAGGTCTGGTCTGATATAACGGGTACCTTTATTAAAAGAGAAAGATCTCACTTTTTATTTCTACTTTGACCCAGTCATTTCTTAGTAGTATGTTGTTTAATCTCCAAATATTTGCAGGTTCCTTTACTTCCTTTTTGCCATTGATTTCTAATTTCAAAGTATTGTGATCAGAGAATATGCTTGGTATGTTTTCAGGATTCTTAAGTTTGTTGAGGCTAGTTTTGTGACCCAATATATGGTTTATCCTTGAGAAAGCTTCATGTGCACTGGAGAAGAATGTATAATCTGATGCTCTGGGATGAAAGGCTCTGTAAATGTCAATTATGTCCATTTTGTCTAATGTGTCATGTAAGACCGATATTTCTTTATTGATTTTCTGTTTGGATGATCTATCTAGGGCTGTCAATGGAGTATTTAGGTCTGCTACTATAATTGTGGTCTTGTCAGTTACTCCATTTATTTCTGTTTTTCCATATAAACAAAAATTAATTCAAAATGAGTCAAAGACCTAAATATAACTTCTGAAACAATACTTTACATAGAAGAAAGAATAGGTACTAAACTCATAGACATAGGTCTTAAGAGAATATTATGAATTTGACCCCAAAGGCAAGGAGAGTAAAGGCAAAAATAAATTAATGGGATTATATCAAACTAAAAAGCTTCTGCAACAACAAAATAAACCACCAACAAAACAAAAAGGCAACCAATGAATGAGAGATGATATTTGCAAATAACAGCTTGGCAAGGGATTAATACCCAAAATATGTAAATAACTCATACAATTCAACAACAAACAAACAAACAATCCATTTAAAAAAATGGGTAGAGGACCTGAATAGACACTCTCCCAAAAAGACATACAAGTGGCCAACAAATATATGGAAACATGTTCAAACTCACTAGCTATTAGGGAAATGCAAATTGAAACTACAATGATATATCATCTCACACCTGTTTTAAACAAGACAAATAATAGCAAGTCTTGGTAGCAATGTAAATGTGGATAGCCACTATGGAAAAAAGAATGGCAATTTGTTAAAAAACTAAAAATAGAGCTACCATATGACCTGAGAATCCTTCTTCTGTGTATCTACTAAAAAACTAAAAAAACAAACAGAAAAACAAAACAAACAAAAAAATCACAAAAAAATATTTATTTCCAAATGAACTGCAAACATTGAACTGAAATGTCCTCAATTCCTGGGTTCTTGTCTCAATCGTTTTGAAGAATGAAGCCATGGACAAAAGCTGATAGGTATAAAGTACAGAAACTTTACTGCAAGCAGACACTACTTCCAAAACCTAATTCTAAATTCTAAGCCTAAGATTCTGTCCCTCCTGGACGGACAGAGGGGCCCCTGAGAAGGGTGACCACTGCTCTCTTTGTCTTGAGGCATTAAGTAGGCTGCAGTTCTTTGTCTGAACCTGGCCCTTTCTTATTGGTCATTGTGCTACATAGAGTTAGTTTTCAAAGCTCAAAGCTCACGTGGTGTCCTCCACTTTTTCTCCCCCTTATCTTGTTGGTTGGAGTCACTGTTGGTTTATCTTAGAGCTCTTCCAGTTGTGTTGGCAGAGAAAGCCTTATCTTATGGCCCTCCCAGCTACTCAGGTCAAGACTACTTTGGGCCTAACTTATGGTCACTTTAATGGCTCAGGCCAGAGATACCCCTGTCCTTGGTTTATGGCTGTCTTAATTGCACAGGCCAGATATATTTCTACTTATTTGTGGCATCTCTTTATTCTCTGTACAAGTAAGATAAACACCCTGGCACCTTCAAGTCTCCATTATGTATTTCTTCCCATGGACCATTTTCATTCCTAAAACTTCCTGAGCCTGCCTAATTAAGCTAGTTAGGTACCCCTTTCACAAAGATATATGCACTTCTATGTTCATTGCAGCTCTACTCACAATGGCCAAGATATGGAAACAACTGAAGTGTCCTTTGATTGGATAGAAAAGATGTGGTACATATATACATTGGATTACTACTCAGCCATAATAAAAGAAAAAAATACTACCATTTGTGACAATGTAGATGGACTTTGAGACTATTTTTGCTAGGCCAATGAGTCAGTCAGAAAAAGTTAAGAACCATATGATTTCTCTCATAGATGGGATATAAAACTGAAAGTCATAGACACAGACAACAGTGTAGTGGTTGCCAGAGGGAAGGGAGTTGGGGAGGGGAGGTGGCGGTGGAAGGTGAAGGGGGAGTGTACAGTGACAAAAGATGATTTGAATTGGGGTGGTGGGCACACAATGCAATGTACAGATGATGTATCATGGAAATCTACACTTGGAAACCTATACAATCTTATTAACAGATGTCACCCCAATAAATTTAATAAAAATAGAATCACACAAATGAGAGAGAGAAAGAGACAATATAGTCCTCTCTCTTGGATGAAAACAGGGCCACATGCTAACTTGACTAACTCAGGGAATGAAGGCCTGATTAAGAGCCTTGCAAACTCAAGAGACCTAAAGTCACCACACAGGATGGTCTGAAATTAAAAAGCTCTGACTGAAAAGCAGTTTATAGTGAGTAGTCGTGTCCTAGGCCAGTATCTTCCTTGCCAGTCATCAACTTTGATCTTCACTGAGCCTATTGTCTTTTTGCATCTACCGGTAAGATAACATTCCTATAACTTGTAACTTCCCTTTTTCCCCGATCCCTCAGGGCACAACCAAATGTGCTTGAGCTCCAGGATGGAGACCACAAATTCCTTCATTGTTATTGTCAGCATGTTAATTCTGGACTGTTGATTATCAGGTACCCACGGAAGTAAAAGAAGTATGTGTCTATCAGTTTAGTTTTTTTCCAATCCCAGAGGATTCCCAGCTTGCTTTGTTTTCTCCCGATTCCCTAATCTATCACAAATAGATTTCATGTAACCCACTTACATCTCCTCCTTTGATTGTAATATATAAAATAAAGTGAAAAACTTCCATTCTCAGGAGCATTATCCCAATACGTTGAGATTCTGCTTCTAGGCAATGGTGGACAGTTTGATTAAAAAAAAACTCACAAAGATTCTTTACAGGTTTGAATGTTGTTGTTGTTTGTTAATCTCTCCAGGTGCCCAACAAGGAAAGGCCATGTGAGGACACAGGGAGAAGGCAGCTGCCTGCAAATCAGGAAGAGAGCTCTCACTAGAAACCAAATTGGCTAGTCCCTTGATTTTGCACTCCCTAGTCTCTAGAACTTCAGAAATATCTATCTGTTGGTTAAGCCATCCAGTCTATGGTATTTTGTTACCCTGAGTAAACTAAGGCAATGGGTTTCATAGCCTCATGAATCCCCTCCCCTGGTCTAAGAAACTTCTGACTAGGTATATTATAGCAATGGTGAGGAATAAAAGACCTACTAAGCCCTAACCAGTTTGGCTCAGGGGATAGAGCATCAGCCTGCGGACTGAAGGGTCCCAGGTTCAATTCTGGTCAAGGGCATGTACCTTGGTTGTGGGCACATCCCCAGTAGGGATTGTGCAAGAGGCAGCTGAATCGATGTTTCTCTCTCATCGATGTTTCTAACACTCTATACCTCTCCTTTCCTCTCTGTAAAAAATCAATAAAATATATTTAAAAAAATAAAAAATAAAAGACCTACTAAAAAATACCAGTCACCCACAGAGATTTTTAAAAGCCCCAAATACTGCTAGGAATTGCTACTTGCATTACTAGCTAACACTAACAAGAGCTGTCACAGTTAGTTTCACAAGCTGCCTGGAACTCCTGTCTCCAGGAGGCTTTGACAGCTGATGGAGACACTGCTGGTAGGCCTAGCCACAGAGGATCTTCATCAGGAAATGTTCCTGTCAAGTGTGTCTACATCTGGGAAGGGGCACTGCTGTCAAGCTCAGCCCTTAGGAAAAAGCAGGCCCTGTACCTTCACTTTTAGGAAGAAAGGGACTCAATGATGAAGGTATTAAAAAACCCTTGACATGATAAAACTGAAGAACTAGAGAGTGTTTAACTTGGACGTTTTCACATTTTGGTGATATAGTAAGTCCATTTAAATATCTGAAGCCATCCATCACAAAGAAGGTATTCACTGTGTTCTATGGTGTCTCAAGAGATAAAATTAGAATATATGGGTGGAAGCTTCAGGAAGGCAAATAATGACACATCATAAAAAAAACTTGTTTTAAACTTTTAGAGCTATCCAAAGGTAGACTTGAATAGCAATGACTTTTTTTTTTTTGACTTGTTAGTTTGAAATAATTTTAGATTTACAGAATATTTGCCAAAATGTGCAGTGTTCCAAAGTCCCTTATCCAGATTTCCTATTGTTAATATCTTACAGAACCATATAATAATGATCAAAACCAAAATAATAATATGGATAAAATACTATAAACTAAACTACACAATTTATTTTTATTTCATCAGCTTTTTCCATTGAAGTACTTTTTTTCTGTCCCAGACCTAATTTAGGATCTCACATTATGTTTTCATGAGTCAATGACTTTTAATATCTATTAAACCTTGCTACTTTATAACTAAAGGCATGAATTAAAATTGTATTACCATGTTTGTTGTTATAATAATTACACATTAGTTACTCACAACTATTTTGTGATAAGTCAAGTCAAAATTCATTTTGATGGATCAGCTTAGAATTTTGATAGGATGGCAAAAGATATTGCCAAAATGTACTTATGCAGCATGCTCCAAGATGCCCTGTTTTTGATGATACTTTGGCAGAGGCTGGGACAAGGCAAGTAAAGGTGGGGGGTGTGGGGGACATCTCTAATACTGTCAACATTAAAATAAAATTAAATGAAACTAAATTAAATTAAAATAAATAAACAGATGAAACTGATTTAAAATAATAATAATAATAATAGAAAGTACTGATACACAAAATTTTGAAGGAGTCAGTATAAACCTCTAGAAATTGGTCTTTAAGTATTAACTTCATGCTTCTCAATGATTATAAAAGTGTTTCACCCTTCTACTTAAACGTTTATCTAGTCAAGCTAACTACATCTCACTCGTGTAATCATGGGTGATATGGATAAGTGGAGGAAATAGGTAATGAGGTAGACTTAGCTCATGGCCACAGTTTATCGACCTCCCTAATTTAATACAAATAAATTACTAATTAATGATACTCCTAGAGAAAAAATCCCTGTATTTATGCATTATTTTCAAAACTATTTCAAATTCAAATGTGTTTCAAAGATTTAGAGCTAGAAAAGAAAGGGGGTGGTGAGATCTGAGATGTATTAACATATAAATCTCCTTCTACAACACCTTATTGGTTACACTTTGAGGGAAAACTTACAGCTGTGTGAAGGGAGTTGCTTGAGTTATATTCTATATATATATTTTTTATCATTTTGAAGGAGTGGAGTGGTAGAGACTGGGCTGAATGATATTTATATTATATTATGTTATATATATGACACAGCTTGAAGGAATTGAGTATAGAAAACCTAGATAATTGTCTGTTATCAAAAAATAGGACACAGGAGCCTTGCTGGAGTGGCTCAGTGATTGAGTGTCCATCTATAAACCAGGAGGTCATGTTCCATTCCCGGTCATGGCACATACCTGGGTTATGGGCACAATCCCCAGTTTAGGGTGTGCAGGAGGCAGCCGATCAATAAGTCTCTCTCACCATTGATGCTTCTATCTCTCTCTCCCTCTCCATTCCTCTCTAAAATCAATAAAAACATATTTAAAAAGAAAGAAAGAATAAAGGAAGGAAGGAAGGAAGGAAGGAAGGGAGGAAGGGAGGGAAAGAAAGAAAGAAAGAAGAGAGAGAGAAAGAGAGAAAGGAAAGAAAGAAAGAAAGAAAGAAAAAGAAAGAAAGAAAGAAAGAAAGAAAGAAAGAAAGAAAGAAAGAAAGAAAGAAAGAAAGAAAGAAAGAAAGAAAGAAAGGAGGGAGGGAGTAAGGAAGGAAGAAAGAAGGGAAGAAAGAAGGGAAGACAAAAAACACTCAGAAATAAGTCTTTGGAGAAACTGCTTTTACTGCTCACTTGAGCTATCATTGGGTCTCCATTTTGACTGCTCATTATGATTTTCCCAGAAATTTTAAAATATTCTGAATTAATTCATGCAGAAATGAAAGATTATTAACAAAAAAACGTTTTAGCATTTTAAAATATTAACAAGATGCCAATGGTAAATTGTAGATTAAAATAACAAATGTATATAATTGACGCACAAAGTGATTAGCGCCCTAGCCAGTTTAGCTCAGTGGGCAGAATGATAGAACATCAGCCTGCAGACTGAAGGGTCAGGGTTCGATTCCGGTCAAGGAAACATGCCGGGTTGCAGGCCCACTCCTGGTCTTGGTCAGAGTGCGTGGAGGTGGCAACCAGTCTATGTGTCTCTCTCACATCCATGTTTTTCTCTCTCTCTCCCCCCCTCCCTTCCAGTCTCTCTAAAAATTAATGGAAAAATATCCTCAGATGAGGATTAACAAAAAATTAAATAAAATACAGTAGTTAGTTAGCTATATATGAAGCAATATAAATGAATCACCACAAGAGAAGATTAAGAAATATGGATTTCTGATTCTTCTGATACAAACTTAATAGAGCAATATGAAATAGAGATTAATATTCAAATTAATTTAATAGAGTTACATGAAACACTGATGTGAAGCATATAAATGTGTATGTTTTCTCAGATGGCCATTGGGGGAAAATGAAAGAGTGATTGAGAATAATCTCTCATATGGTTTTAGAAATATTTTTAGAAATATTTCTAGAGAAATATGAATTGAAAAATGCTGTTGCCAAAACTGATACAAAACAACTGTGCCAATTTTATAGACAGGAAAACAGATTTTCATACTTGTATCTAAATATCTGTGCTTGTAGACTAGGCCACATTAACTGTTTCATTATTTAGATATATCTAATAATATTTATAGTAAGGTACAGGGAAACCAAATATTAATGAACCCCATAATTACATGTTTACTTCCAGTGTCCCAGACTTTTCAACAATAAGGCAGCAGTCACTTAGGCTTATTCTATTCCAGCAAATTTCCACCTTTTTCATCTCATGGAACACAGAAACTAATTACTAAAATTCCGTGACACACCAAAAATATTATAATTTTTGCCAACATAATGAAAAAAAAGGTATAATTTTGATTCATTCATACCTGATGGCCATTGTTGTGTTAGTTGTCATTTTTTTATTTGACAATCTCAGGGAAAAGAGGTCAATGCCCCTGACTAAAAAGTCGGGTATTGCATGTTTTAAACTCTACTTGCACACTAGTGTGACTCTTGCCACATACCGGTTGAAAATCACTGCTCTTTTCATTTAATGACATCACAATGAGCACAATTTAAATTTCTAACCCCACTTATAACAATCTGGAGATACTTTATTATATACTAGAGGCCTCATGCATGAAAATTCATGCACTGGAAGGGGGGGGTCCCTCATCCTGGCCTGTCCCCTCTCACAGTCCGGGAGCCCTCAGGGGTGGGAAGTGACATAGCGATCAGGGGAAGACGACGCCCCCATCACAGCTTTGCTGCTGCCACTGCCAGCAGTGCAAGCCTCGGCCAGCCCTGGTTACCTGTGCCTCGGGCTAGCCCTGGGTGGCTGGGCAGCCACCATCCAAGGCTTGCCTGTGCCTCGGGCCGGCCCTCAGCAGCTGGGGAGCTGAGGGGACTGGGGGACTTTGGAGACAGGCTTGTGGAGCGGCTAGACCCGCCAGGGGGGTGGGCCCAGCCATGCCGTGCACCTGGACCCGCCTGGGGGTGGGCCCAGCCATGCAGTGTGCCTGCCACCCCAGCAGGGCTGAGGGGACTGGGCGCCACCATCTTTGAGGGCATTGAAGTCAATTAGGATATTCTCTCCTTATTGGCTGTGAGTGCCACCAGCTTTGTGAGGGTGAGATGGTCAATTAGCATATTACCTCTTTATTAGATAGGCTATTTAACACCTAACTCTGCACGCTAGGAATGTTGACTGTGACAGGTATGCTCTGCTTCTATTTAAATACCAGGATATTTACTATTATTAGGTTCATGAAATTGGTTATACACCTCTTCAAGTAAAGAATTTCCCACTCAGTAAGAACTATAAATACAAAGTAAAGAGCAAGAACCTAAGGAGGTGCAAAGATTATAGGGAACTAATTATTTAAATAACTTGACTAAATGTATGTATATTATTCTAATGTAGCATAAGTAGCATAAAGACAACACCATTTAGATCATAGCTTTTGGAAAAGCTTAGTCCTAAAGTTATATTGCACTGATGCTGTACTTCCCAACCGGCCAGGGAAGAACATACCACTTTGGGTTGCTTATACTGCACAAAACAACCCAGAATAGAAGGCAGAAATACACCCCTTGAGGCCCATGTGTAAAGGGAGTCTATGTGTCATACAGTTCCTTCAAATAAGAAATTTTTTAAAAGGTCAAGAAAGGAGAGTAGGAGGTAGAGGATGAGGAAAAAGAGGAAGAGAAAGAGGAGACAGAGAAGGAAGGGAGGGATTTGAGTTTGGATTTTATAAATATCTAGAGGAAGACCAATATATCAGGGTCAATCAGAAGGAAAGAAAATAACAATGCCAAAAAGGAAGTTATCCTGCTATTATTTTAAAGCCTACTGGATCTATAATTACGATATCAAGAATGCCTGTCCATCAGAAAGTATCAACTCTGAATTCTCCAGAAAAACAAAGGGTAGTAAAGTTACTAAGAGAGTATGTTTTTCAAATGAGATAAAACCAGATTGGAATCCTGGCCTTACTATTTTTATACTCCTGTGGATCTTACTTACATAACCATAAAGGCCCAATTTCAATGCTCATAGGATGCCAATAGTAACTTTTTAATTATAAACTAATTGAGAAGAATAAAATAGATCATTCCTATAAAGAGCTTTCTAATGGTTCGTGTTATTTATTTATTGTTGCTTCTGTCATCTCACCTTTTCAAGTGTGACAGTTGTTAAAGACACAGGGATCCATCCTATGGCAACTTCTCAGGCACCTAGTCTCTAAATACAGGCAAAGGCTTTTAAACATCTTTCATCGAAGGAAAATGATTTTCCAAAAACCACTTTGACTACATTTACAAATTTTCCTCCATGGTTCTGCTTCTTATGCAAGTAAATTCTGGAGCATGGCCAAGTTAATAATGACAGTGAAATGTGGCATACATACCTCCTCAGGGAACCTACCCAATACTAGTAGGGT
This sequence comes from Corynorhinus townsendii, assembly GCA_026230045.1. Taxonomy (NCBI): domain Eukaryota; kingdom Metazoa; phylum Chordata; class Mammalia; order Chiroptera; family Vespertilionidae; genus Corynorhinus; species Corynorhinus townsendii. Next base: position 16,721,917 of record JAPDVU010000015.1, read on the forward strand.
CAGCAAGGGAATCTGTTCTTTACCCTGAAAGCAATGTGCAGGCTGGACATAAAGAGCTGAGAGTTTATGAGAACATACATTTCGAGTGCATTGTTGGGGATAGAACAATGTGGGACAAGCGATAAGACCTCTTCTGGCACTGATCCTGGCAGATCTAGACACCAGGTCTTTCTCCCAAGAACAGATTGATTGGTGTCAGAAAAGGCAGTTCTATTGTTTCCCCTGGTTAGCAACAGTTAAACTTTGGGATAATATGGAAATATGATGTTGATTTTGTGATTGCTTGTTAAGAAAGGACTGAAATGTATGGTAGTTTGGAAAAATATGTCTATATGCAATGTAGGGTGGATTTACCTTTCCCTCTCACTTTTGGGGTTCTGCTCTTTGTGAAACCTGTATTCAGTTGCTTCTTAGTCCCATGCTTACTTCATTTTCAAACCTGATCTACAGTATGATATTGTACTTATTGATTCTATATAAAATACACAATTAAAGAGAAAGTGAGGGAAATTTTCAATGTTAGGGCTATCCTATATAATAAAAGGCTAATATGCAAATCAACCAAATGGTGGAACGACCAGTCGCTATGACATGCACTGACCACCAGGGGGCAGACAATCATTTCAGGAGCTGTCCCCTGGTGGTCATTGTGCTCACATAGGGGAGCACCACTCAGCCAGAAGCCGGGCTCACAGCTGGCTAGCGCAGGGGTGGTGGTGGGAGCCTCTCCTGCCTCTGTGGCAGCGTGGGGAGCGGCCCTAAGCCATCAGTCAGACATCCCCTGAGGGCTGCCAGACTGCCAGAGGGCACAGGCCGGGTTGAGGGACCCCCTTGAGTGTACAAATTTCATGCCCGGGCCTCTAATTTTTAAGAAGATCACATCCTCACAGTCATTTCCAATGATATTAAGGATCTCCTTTGCCAAAGGTTTATTAGAAAATCATTTCTAGGTTAGTAAATGTAGAAAGCCTTTTACATTTTCTTTATGGTATTAAGGAATATAAGGGAAGGTGGATTTTTATTGGTATTGCTATGGACTGAAATTTTGTTTGCCACCCCCCCCCCCCAACCCCTGCCCAAATTCATAGGTTGAGCCCTAATTCCCAATGTGAAAACATTAACAGATGTGCCTTTGGGAAGTAGTTAGGTTTAGGTGAAGTCATGAGGGAAGAGCTCTCAGAATGTAATTAATATCCTTATAAAAAAAGATAGGAGAAAGATCTCTCTGGTATGAGTGAACATTAAGAATACTCTCATATTCAAGTCAAGAGGAGAGCTCTCACCAGGAATCAAAATGGTCTGCATCTTGAACTTAGACTTCCCAGGCTCTAGAACTGTGAGAAATAAATGTCTCTTTAAGCCACCCTGTCTATGGTGTTTTGTTATAGCAGCTTGGGCTACTTCTGATAGGTATATAACAATTCTTAACTTTTTTTTTTTTAATAGCCATGAATTACAGAAACTTCATCTATTGGCAAATTGAAGAATTTAATTTTTCAAAAATGTGAATTCTGCTTTCTCACCTCCTCAACCATTCTTATAAATAAGCCAAAGACTAACAAAATTCAAAATATCAAATGACTATGAGGAATGTAAGTGAAATCTTTTCATTTAAAATATTGATAACTACATCAAACAAAGTGTATTTATGAGATGAAGTCAGCCTGTGGGCCAATATGACTTCTTGAGCTAAAGTATCATTTGGAGAACATGCTTTTATAATCTTTTAATCCTTTATACCAAATTCAGCCTTCAAAATGTAAGAATATAGTGTTCAAATTTAAATATATATGTTTATAGATGCATATTTATACTAATAAAAGCCTAGGGGCATCTTGCCCTCGTGTCATCACAAGATGGCTGCTCCCATGTTGTCACAAGATGACCACCACAAGATGATTGGCAGGGGAGGGCAGTTAGGGGCAACCGGGCCTACAGGGGAGGGCAGTTGGGGCAACTGGGCCTGCAGGGGAGGGCAGTTGCGGGGGACTAGGCCAGCAGGGGAGGGCAGTTGGGGGCCATCAGGCTGGCAGGGGAGGGCAGTTGGGAGCGATCTGGCCAGCAGGGGAGGGCAGTAGGGGGGTGATCAGGCTGGCAGGGGAGCAGTTAGGCATCAATCAGCCCAGCAGGGGAGCAATTAGGGGGCAATCAGGCTGGCAGGCAGAAGTGGTTAAGGGCAATCAGGTAGGCAGGCAGGCAAGCAGTTAGGAGCCAGCAGTCCCTGTGGGATCGGGCCTACACCGGCAGTCTGACATCCCTCAAGGGGTCCCAGATTGGAGAGATGGCAGGATGGGCTGAGGGACACCCCCCTCCCGCCATGCATGATTTCATTCACCAGGCCTCTAGTATATACATAAATGTATATCTATGTATATTCACACATATATGTTCAATGATTTAAAATATCATAAAGTACATCAATAATTAGCATTGCTTCCATTTGAACTAACTGTTGCAAGATATTTAAAATATATTCACATCAATATTTCTGACCTAGATAAATAAGCAATTGGAATGATGAAGAAATTTGGAGACAAAAAAAAAAAAAAAAGAGTAATCACTAAAACTCCAAAGGAGTAATTTTTTTAACTAGACTAGAAAATAATAAATAAATAGAAAAATCCTCTCTTAAAGTGTACTATTGCAAGGATTAAGTGACTATATAACAGAGGAAAAACTCTAAAAAGCTAAGTTATTATCTTCAAAGATATTAACCTGAGAGCATTATGAAAAGGTTTTTATTTCTATAATGATATAAAGAGCATTTTGCCAATGCAAAAAAAAAAATACTTTAAATGCAGTTTAGTACAGACATAAAGATACACTCCAGTCTACTGAGGAAACTCTACTTAATTTTATTGATTTTTTTTCTCTTCAGTTTAAATTCCTTAGTCCTCATGGTTTTTCATCATTTTTATTCAGAGGCAAATAAGAGGTCAAAATTCAATTGTGCTATATCTTTTAGGTTATTATTTTTAATCACACCCTGGAATATTGAATATCATCAGCTAGCCATTTAAAATTTCAGCCCCAGAAGTAGGCTTTAGACTTCTCTCTAGGAGATACAAATTTCCCATACATTTTACATAGGTTATATATTTTTAAAGAGATAGAAACATTTCTGAGCGAGAAAGCACTGGAAGTATTTGCTGTTATTAAGCTATGAGTAAATTTTAGAAACCATAAATGACTTCTGATTTACATTTCTTACTATGTATATAACTGTTAATATATTCTAAAATGATTGATATAACTCTTCCTATGCATCCATCCTTCCACATTCCATAAAATATTTTATGCTATTTCAAAAAATAAAATAAAAATGTCATGTATAAATACATAAAAGGCATTTAAAAGAGATCACACAGTTTTTTTTCAATTTTTATGGAATTTATTGGGGTGATATTGGCTAATAAAATTATAAGGGTTTCAGGTACACAATGATTTTATTTATTTATTTATTTAAAAATATTTTTTATTGATTTTTTACAGAGAGGAAGGGAGTGGGAGAGAGAGTTAGAAACACCGATTAGAGAGAAACATTGATCAGCTGCCTCCTGCACACCCCCTACTGGGGATGTGCCCACAACCAAGTTACATGCCCTTGACCAGAATCAAACCTGGGACACTTCATTCCACAGGCCAACGCTCTATCCACTGAGCCAAACTGGTTAGGGCTGATTTTAAATAAGGATTTGAATAATAAATTATAAATATTTATCAGTTATTTGACATTTCTTCTTGGTGAACTTATAAATTGCATCTATGCTTTTAAACAAATACTCTCACTTTCTTTTAAATTGATTTCAGGGAGAAAGGGAGAGGGAGAGAGAGAGAGAGACATCAACAATGAGGGAGAATTGTTGGTTGGCTACCTCCTGCATGCCCCACACTGGGGATCAAACCCACAACCCAGGCATGTGCCCTTGACCAGAATCAAACCTGGGACCCGTCAGTTGTCAGGCTGATGCTCTATCCACTGAGCCAAACTGGCTAGGGTCCCACTTTATTTTTGTGACAAACCATACCAATGCCACATATACTCCTTTTTTTTTTTTTCATTAAAATACTAGTAGCCCTGCACATGAATCCGTGCGCCAGTAGGCACTGCCACCCTCCTGTAGTTCTCCGCCCACTTCCCCGTCCTCCTGTAGCTGCTCCCGATCCCCAGAGCTTGCTGCCTTGCTCCCTCCTGTAGCTCTCCAGCACCTGCTTGTAGGCTGCTGCCCCACCCTCTGCAGATCTGTGATCTGGTTGATATGTGGTCGGTGGTTACGCTTCACGGTGTAACGGATAATTAGCATATTCCTCTCTTATTATATAGGATAATTATTTTATTTGATAAACTGAGAATTTAAAAAAATCTGCCTTTTTAGTGCTTAGAAGACCTAAATTATTGTTCATTGTCATTTTCTGTCAAACATAGAACATATTTGGTCACTTCTTAAATAATTATGTTTCAAAAATTGTGTATGTAATGTCCATGTCAGATACAAATAACAAAACCCTGAAAATAAGTGGAGTCTCTGACTGCTCAAAAACCATTAACTTGGTTTGATAACATGCTCTGCCTCATGCCATCTTGAAGGTCATGCTGATTTTATTGATCTGGTTTGCTATTTTTCCCCATTAACTTTTCTGTTCAAGGCAATTGTGCTGAAGAAGGGTCTCCACTGACAGCTTTTGCTCCTCGTCACCTGTGGAGATCTTTCCTTCTCCCTGCTGTTTTCCTGGTTGAGGCTGCTAATGAGCTGTCTTCTTCAGGCTGATTGTCAGTTCATAACACGATGCTGATTCAGCTAAGCCACCCCTAGCTCCTATGTGCGCACTTGTAAAGAATGGTCATCAGTTCTCTGGAGTCTCTTAGTTACTACTATCTAAAGGACTTGTGATAATACCCTGGGTCCATTGGACTACCATTTTGATGATCTACTCAAGGCTGCAGAGGATGTTCTCAACTAGATATTTCTCCATGGTTTTCCCACATGTTAAAAACTTCAAAAAGTGATCCATATGTTTCTATACAGTTTGTTTATTTTTGCATATTTTTAGTGACTGGTTCTGTCCTAATTATATCCTGAGAGTTAGAGGTGTTATCTTTAGTTGCTCCTAATTATTAGTCTTTTTTTGTTTTATTTTACTTTTGGTTTTCCAAAATAGATTAAGCAATCCACATATGGGGAAAGGTAGTGTTTTTGGAGATATATCATCTGTGGAATACGTTAGGCAATCTATCAAACAACTAGTCTTGTATTAAATAATGTATATTGCTTAACATAGTTCATATTTTGTTCACAATATTTGCCTTATGATATTGGCTTGCTAATGAATTGTCTCTCATGTGCAAATGTATTTAGAATTTCCATGTACCTGCCACAATTCGTAAGGTTTAACATACCCAGAACACTTTTCATTTTTTTTGCTGTAAGTAAAAAGAGAGAGGTTTTGGTCTCCTAATTACCTATATTTATACTTCTATCATGGAACCATCTTAATGATAGTACGCCCTTTGCCCTCTTGACTGGACTAACCCAAGTTCATGTGCTCTAAGACAGAAGTTATGGCAACTCATAAGGGGATTTATTTGTTTTCTAGGATATTTAGATGCCCACAGATTATGAAGCTCGTAACACTTTTTAAAAATACTGACACTACCAACACATGGGATGTGTGATTTCTTTGGGGGAAGGAAAAGCCAATCGTTTAAAGGAAGTTAATATTAGTACATCTAATTTTAAGGACATGATTAAAATGGAATTATGGTTGGTCATATTTTATCTTTTGGTATTAATTGGATAATGAAAGAGTATGCACTGTATTAAAGAATGTTCAACATACATTCTTGATGATTCAGAAATTATCCAAGATTTTACTAGTTTTGTTAAAAAGAGCAATATCACACCAGATTAACAGGTAGAATTGTGTCTTTGGTATGGTAAATTATAAAGGAAATTAAATTCTATATTACATAACCTAATATATCTGGTTTAAATGCGGCTGGTGATGATAAAATGCTACCTAGGCTATAATATTAATGGAAAACTAAAATATTTACTGAAGGAAATATTAAATGAATTTAGAAATTAGGTTGAGATAATCTGGAGAATGTTTCTACTCAGAACATTAGATTACAAAACAAATTGCTTTAAAGGAAGCACTGGTATGGGAATATAGAACTGAAAATTATCAGATCTAAATATCCTGATTCATTTGTGGTTAAAATGAGAAGAAACCAGAGATCACAAATTTCTTTTGCATTTTATGACAAAACTTGGAAGGAAATAAAATTGTTTACACAATACTCTGAATATATTAAGTGTCAGAGTATTATTATGCTTGGTTGCAAAAATAAGGCAAAGTGTAAGAGGATGATTACATAAGGGAAACCGCATGTTAGATTAACTTCTTGAAGTAAATTAAATATGGTCTTTAATTGTGTTCAAGAAATTGCATGTATGCCCCCATCTTCCCCCCACACACAGGTGGGCCAAAAATAATAAAAAAAAGCTTTTATGTGATATTATGCAATTAGGTACAAAAAATTTGTGGAAACCTCCCAGGAAAAACAAACATTACCTGTAGGGTAAAATTACTTTGGTGTTTAATTACAAATTTTCTGTAGTCAATAGTGTTTGTAAGGATGCTTGTTAGAGGAAATTTACTTGACTCAAACATAGGACATTTCTGCTTTTAATGGGTAACATACTAAACATAAACGTACACTGATTACTCCACCATTACAACCATTACACATCTTCTCTCTCACATTGCTGTTTCTTTCTCACCAGCTTCATTTTCTCTCTGCCTCTCTTTCCTCCCCTGCTTCCTTTCAATATAAAAAAATATATCCTCAGATGAAGATTTTAATAAGTTTGATTAGTGGTGGAAAGGTAAACATTGGCAGAGAAAGCAAGCTATTCTGACATAGAGTTTTTCATCATATTTTCAAAGATTATCATAAAAATATTTTAAATTTTGACATGTCATTTTCTGAAACCATAGACAGCACTATTATACCACTACTAAGAATATTTTTTAAACAAAGTAAATTAAAAATTAGATTTCTCTTGTATTAAGCGGCAACCTCTTTACTAGTGACTTAAGTGATGGCAATAATAAAATGAGTAAAAATCTTTAGAACTGTAGGAAAAGAACACACAGTTAATTTCATTAATAGGTTTTGATTTATGATGTTTAACATAGAGCTAAAAACAATAAAAAGTACCAAATAAAACTTATAATTTTCTTTTAGCCATATAAAATACCTTTTAAAAACTTTTCATGTGAAGTCTTTATTGTGTCAAGTTTTCTTTAACTCAAAATTTAGCCTTGTCTTGGATATAAATGATTTTCTATTAAAAGTTAGACTGGGAAAATTGATCCATTTTATATAAGCCACCAAGCAGTCATTAAACTGAAACCTATCTGTCTTTCATTTTATTCTGATGTGTTAAAGTGGCGTTTCTTTTATCAATTTATTTTCTTTTCTTTAGCAATTTTAGTTAATATTTCTCCCTTGACTACTTTTTATTTCTGCTTTTGGAACTTTATCACTGTTAGTTTGCTATTCTTCTTTCTGTCTTTGTTTCAACTATTTTTTAGAATCATTTTGGACTAATATTCCAAGTAATGCTTGGAGGAAAAAACACAACATAACACTACAATACAACAAACCGAAATATATCTCAATAAGGATTTCTATGTTCCAGCAGTACTATTCATCTTTTCAAAACAACATTCTATTGAGAACTCATGCTCTTGAGGGAGCAATTCTAAAGAATTTCTGCTACTCACAAGCCAAGTTCCAATATTTTATTTTATAGCAAGAAATAAGGTTACAAAAAGTCTAAATCAACTTGCATCAGCAAACAACTGACTGTGATGTGGAAAAGATGGCAAGCCACGCTACTTCACATCTAGAACTTTTTGTCTAGTAAAGCAAAACCAGATCTAAGTGCCCGATTATTTTTATATAGCTATAGAACCAACAGCAGCATTTTGAGGAATTAAGAATTTCTCACCTCTTTATTAAGCAAATATTAATTTAAAAGGAACAAGTTGGTGTGTTGTCTTTCATACGCCTTAAAACATTGTGATCTTGATGCAATTATTTTGCTCTGAAAGTAGTATTTTTAGCTACCTAAGAATGCACATAAAGAGGTATTATTGTAGAGGGAAGTGATCATAGAGGCCATATAATTCATTTCAGACATACATTCCTCACAAATAAGAACACATACATTAAACAAGAAAAACTCAATTGTCCCAAGTGTCAAAGATATGTCTAACTGTGTTTGCTGCTTTGCTACTCCTTCACTCACTCATCCCTTAAACTCCTTTCCTCTCATCTTCTCTACCATATGATCCTGCATATATTAAAATAAATTTATTAGGAATTCATAACTAAATAAGACAGTCTTGTGTTCTTGTGCATCAAACAGCCTAGTGGGAAAAACAAGACAAAACATATATTGATGTTAAATATAAATAGTACTATAACACAGTGATCAGTAAAATTAATAACACCGGGTGATGATTGTGGAGGGGCAGAGATGAAAAACGCTAAGCAGGTGTTCAGGGCAGGACTTTCTGGGAACTGAGGCTTGAATGATGACAGGAGGCAACCAGGCATATCGTGGGTAAAATGTACGCAGAGCCAAGAAACTAAGGTGAGAACGGGTTTACCTTAGAGGACACGGAGGTTCAGTGCGGCTGACTGAGAATGAGGGAAGGGGACCCTGTTAAGAGGCAGACTTTGCATTGCAACGGAATATTTCAATGGTCTGAGTCAGAAAGGATGAATTGGTATCAATCATTTTGCTTGATTGTCCCCAGATGTCTTTTATCTAATTAAAAAAAAAAAAGAATCATATCTGGTTGAGAGCCATGCCAAAGAGCAGATAAACGTATTCATGATCAGGGAGGCTCTGATGGGAGTGGCAGCTGTAGAGATGAAGAAACAGTAATGAAGTTCAGGCCAGATGTTGGCAGTGACACGTTTCTGTAAATTTACATACATGAAGTTGGAAATGAAAAAGCCACAAAGTCAATTCACCTCCTAGAAAATCTGGCAGCTCGTTCAAAAGGTGCTGCCGAGTGCTGTGGAAATATAGGCACTGATAGGAACCTCTACTGAACAGCCGGTTTATTCCCTGTGGTGTGTAGGTCCCTGAGCAACTAGCATGCGGAGTCAGAATGCGCCCGTCCTACCTCCCAGGTCGTTTGAATGCTAACAAAATTCACCAGCTTCACGCATCTCTTAGGATAACACAGAGTAGCCGTGGGCTAGGAAGCCTGCTTGGGAGAACACTCCACAGTGTGTCCCTGGGATCAGCGCCTGTACCAGTTGCCCAGTAAAACTTGCTTTGTGCGTAGGCCTCATTATTCCACAGGAGATGAGGGAAAGGCATGGAATAAAAATGTTTTCTGGTTTTCGAACTGACCAAGTATCTAGATTAACGGAGATGAGGAAACGAGAAGGATTGTGATCTTTGCGGGGAGGGTTCTATAATCAGTTTACTTTTTTCAAAAATGATGTTAAAGTTTAAAATAACAATAGATGATCTAGTCAGTCCCCTCAAGATGAAAGCTTCGAGAGTATGGGTCAGGAACATAAAATCGTAACTTGTCCAAGGTCATACAACGTGTAACTGCTGTAGCTGAGGCTAAGATGCTGAAAAGCCCGCACTTCGGTCTCCACTCACAGTAGAATACATATTAGTTTACCATTTATCTGCCAAGAAAATATATTAGTTAATAAGTGCTTAGAAGCTAACCTCCTGGAAAACATCACAGGATGCCTTTCTTGTGTACACTTATGTTTAATTCAAATCGCAAACTGCCCTTGGAATGTAAATGAGTGTGTTCTTCTCAGGTTAAGTGGTAACGTTGTGACAGAGAATAATTTAAAATGTAAGCAGTTTTATTAGTTATTATGCACAGTGTAGAACAAAGATAGAGTCTTGTGGGTATTAACATTTTATCTTTTCTCTACGTGGAAAAAAAATGCCTTGACATTCTAGGGATCCTATGGGATAATGAAGCATACCAACAGTTGGGAGTCAACTAATTGTACCTTGGCTCAGCCCCATCGCGTCTATGAAAACCTACCCATGCATTTCACTCTGCTGTGCCTCAGTTTCTTTTCTGTGAATTATGAATAGAAAGAAAGAGTGTTATAAAAATCAAACGAGATCGCTCCTAAGAGAATGTCTAGAGCATGGTATGCACTCATTAAATGTTAGATTTAACCAATACTGGAATATAAGATGGCATGCACTTTATTTCAAAAAGAGTCTGCTCTTTAAAAGGAACCTTAAAATGTTACCTATGGCTTTTCAGGCATAACTACTCCTACAGTCTCTCTTATAACTATCATTACATAGCTCTTTAGAAATGTGATTATTCACAATTGAATCACTGGTAGGAACTATAAAAAATGTAAGAGATGTTAGAGAATACTTTTAATGATTGTTCAGCAGAAGTTTTCCTGGGGGGAAATTTAATCATTAAAACTTCCCAAGTATTTTATTATCTTCTCATGAAATTCCCTGAATAGCCATATCCCTTGTTAATCCACTAATTTATTCTGAGGCTGGTCCTACTGACTAATGTCCCCAGATGTCTTTTAACTGAGTAGCAATACTGTCAATTAAGGAGCTTCTTTTGACCTTTTGACATTTATATTTTCTACCTAGTGTTGATTATAACATTGGGAAGACATATGGTATGCAGAGAGCATTTTACCTGAGTGAAGCATGAGGCATACATTAGTGTGGAAGAGTTTCTCCTTTTAAAGAAGTATAGAAAGAAAAACTTTATTTCTAGAAAAATCCAAATCAGTTACCGCTCCACCTGGGGATCTAACTATAAACATAAAGCTTTCAGATCTGCTCCCAAATTTCTTATGAAGTTGCCATTGGTATTGCTTGGAATTAAATATTAATAAGAAGGAATGTCTGATACAGGCATTTTCCCCCCCAGAAATACAAAGAAAGCCATTTCACACTGTATGACACACTATGAGAATACCATAAAAATGCATGTCACAGTAACATTTGTATCTGAATAATAAGAACTTTAGTAAGTGTCATGGAAATTATTTCATCATCCATTTGTTCACTTATTAATTCACTTTACAATATTTTTAAGGACCATACTCTGTAAGATTCTTTCTAGACACTGGAAATTCTATGTAATAAGACAGGAATATGTAATTACCCGTTACACCCCACGTGTAAGGAACGGATCATGGTCCAGCAGGAGGGTGGGGCAGGGAGCTACAAGCAGGGGGCAGAGACCTACAGGAGGGGGCAGGGCAGCAAGCAAGCAGGAGGCGGAGAGCTACAGGAGGGCACAGGGCAGCAAGCTATGAGGGGGAGGCGGGCGGGGGGGGGGGTGAGCTCCAGGAGGGCAGGGCAGTGGGCGGAGAACTCCAGGAGGGTGGGGCAGCGAGCTAGGAGCAGCCAGGAGAGCTACCAGTGGCAGTGGGCGGGTGGCCAGCTGAGGCAAGCGGCAGCAAGTTAAGTTACTCGTACACAGATTTGTGTGCAGGGCTACTAGTACAATCATAAAATTAAAAAGAAAAGATGAGACATTTTTCTCACCGAATCTAGCTTAGAATAGATTAAGGGACATATATATATATATATATAAATAAAATAATCACACCAAGAAATATAAAATTAAAGTTTGTTTATAGAGTGTTAAATAGAAGGACCTTGGTGTTATTAAAAATGTATTATGAAGAAACTTATAAGTGAAGTCAGAAAGGATTACCTGATGAAATTATGGAGTTAAAATTAAAGACAGAATGGGAATTAAAATGGCAAATGGAGAAATGAGAGGGAGAATTCCAGGCTGAGAGAAGAGGGCATGTGCAAAGGCCCAGTGCCAGAGCAAACAGATAACATAAAAGGAAATATAATAAATGGAGTACACCTGGAGCACCAGGATCAAGATGGGAATATGCTTGGATAAGGCCAGACAGGTAGGTAGAATCAAACTATCCAACCTTGTTTTCTAATTTAACATAATTCTATCTAAGGACAAATGCAAATAGGATAGTTTAAGTGAGGGAAATGTAATTAAATCTGAATTTTGATAAGAGCACTCTACTTGACACATAGAAAATAGCTTAGTTAGGGCCAGCTTTGTATATACTGAGACTCAATGTTCCTGTTGGGTGGGAGCAATACTTTCAGGACGAGGGTAGCTGGAAATGGCCATTTAATAGAGAAGAAAAGCCGATAGGTTTGAGGGATATGTAAGTAATAAACGTCTAAGAAATATTGATGGCTTGAATAATCATAAAAAGAGACAGGGACATGTTGAATTTGGCTCCTAGGTTCTCCACTTTAAATAATTACGATGGCGTTACGTGTAAGAGAAGAAACACTACGAGGCCACAGAATTGGGGAAGGGGAATTTGTGTGTTGTAATTTGAACTTGTTGCTTTTAAGGTGAATTGAGACTTCAAAGGAAGATGCCATAGAAGAATAGAGATACATGTGTATGGAGCCCAGAGGACAGTGCTGGGCTAAAAGTTATCAATGTGAGATAAATCTCATGAAAGTAACAACTGAATTCACTGACATGTGAATGGTGTTTATTCTGGGGAAAAAAAGATATTTGAAATAAGGTGAATCTTGTTTCACAAGCAAGAGTCAAAGGAACCAAAAAATGATAAAGAAAAAAAAAAGATCAGGAAGAAGAGTCAATCCAGTGCCATAAAAGAAGAGGATTAAGTCAAACAAGCCAGGAATGGTGAGAGTTTCAAGGAGAGGGGTCAACAAGATAAACGACAGCAGATTCAGCATCATGTAATGGGTTTTCGCAAATTTTATTTTAGGGCAATAAGACAGAGGGAGTCCAAGTTAGAGTGGGGCAGATAGTGCATGATAAATAGTTATAGCTATTTTTATCAAGTGGCTGCACCGGTGAATATGGGCACATATGTGCTGCATAAGATGTGGAATGGTTTAATTTAGTTTTGCTTGTTTTCTTCAATGGAAAAGAAATCCGTGAGCAATTAATTTAATGCCATGCAAAAGGAAAGAATAAAAATGTTAATGAGTTTGAGAAATAGAGGTAGGGAAAAAACCCCATCAAATCGCAGTCATAAAAAACAAACAAACAACAAAAAATGAAGATAGTGATGTTATATGAAAAATAAAACGTTCAACAGGAAATAGGTGTAGTTATAATGCAGGTAAATACAAGGAGAGTTACTTCTGTGGAATAGCAAGTGTGAAAGAAATTGAATTTCAGTAGGAAATGATAAGAAATAGATTTTTTTTCTCTTTGCTATACAAGGCACTCAGCAAGTTTACAAACCAGTGAGTAGGAAAAATTGAATGCAGGAAGAACAGAATGGCTATTTGTAGGTATAGAACCCCAATCACAGGAGTAGAGATTGGCCTTAGATTGCAGAAGAGACATGGGTCTTTTTAAGCCTGTGCAAAGATATAAACATAATGTATGTGAAAGAATAGCTTTCATATACACTGTTATATACACTTAATACACATATACTTGTGTACTAGTAGATAAACATCTGCATATGTGCTAATGAGTTGACATATACACTAAAAATAGTGTAAGCTTTTAACCTTCTTGCTGTTCCTTTGATAATTGCTAGATGCATCATTTTACCGTGTTACTTTACTACTTATGGAAATGTCTCACAAGTACAAAGTGATGAGAAAACTGTTGAATGTTTCTTCCAAGTACTAAAATATTATGAGGACAGGACTGAATCAGTGTTATAGCTCTTCAAACTATAACACCTGGCGTCGTGGTTGGCAAACTGCAGCTCGTGAGCCACATGCGGCTCTTTGGCCCCTTGAGTGTGGCTTTTCCACAAAATACCACGGCCTGGGCGAGTCTATTTTGAAGAAGTGGCATTAGAAGAAGTTTAAGTTTTTAAAAATTTGGCTCTCAAAAGACATTTCAATCGTTGCACTGTTGATATCTGGCTCTGTTGACTAATGAGTTTGCCGACCACTAACCTAGGTGAAACAGTCATCTGGCTATAGGTGCCTTCCAAGTATCTCTGAATTATTTTTTGCCCATATGCTTGGATGTTAGGGCTTTTTCTTAGCAATCCCCATTATGCTATGAGACACTTTGCAGTTTATTTAGCTTCTAGAAGGCCCAGAGCTAATTGACTTTAAACCAGCTGTGGAACAACCTACAGAATTATTAAAGAATATACAATGTATTTCTCATAATCAGTTAATACTCTGCATTTGAGAAGAGTTCTTTCACCTGAAATTTTATCTCATTTATGTTGCATAATCATCAGTTCCAAGTCATTGTTTCTTTAGGCATTATGGAGATATTTTAGGACAATCATGGTATGTTGATACAAAAGATCAGTGTCATACCTCATGTCTTTTTTGAGGATAAAAATAGTAAAATGAAAAGAAGCACATTATAGTGTAAAGACCAGTGATTTTGCAAATAAATCAACTCATTGAAATGCTAGCACTATGTCTACATAGTTGTATTATGTTGATAATATTTCCTAAATTTTATTTATTTATTTATTTATTTTTATATTTTATTGATTTTTTTACAGAGAGGAAGGAAGAGGGATAGAGAGCTAGAAACATCATTGAGAGAGAAACATCGATCAGCTGCCTCCTGCACACCCCCTACTGGAGATGTGCCCGCAACCAAGGTACATGCCTCTGACTGGAATCGAACCTGGGACCCTTCAGTCCACAGGCCAACACTCTATCCACTGAGCCAAACCGGTTTTGGCATATTTCCTAAATTTTAAAGAAAAATGTTGATATTCTTGCACTATCTTTTTTTTTCTTTTTAAAAGTGTATCTTTATTGTTGAAGGTATTACAGATGCTCCTCCCCTTCCTCCCCCATTGACCTCCTTCTCCACTCTCCTGACCCCTCCTCAGGCCTTCATTGCTGTTGTCTGTGTCCATGGGTTATGCATATATGCATATAAATTATTTGGTTAATATCTTCCCTCCCCACCCCCACCCTGCTCTTCCCTTTGAGACTCCTTAGTCTGTTTCATGCTTCCATGTCTCTGGATCTATCTTGTTTGTCAGTTTATTTTGTTCATTCGATTCCACATATAAGTGAATTCATGTACTTGTAATACCTTTATGTTTGCCAGTTGGTACCAGATAGTTTTCATTTCCCAATATCACGTCCTTATTCAACCTGAAAAGGGGGAGGGAGGAGAAATGTGAAATCTGTCATATAGCTAGTTTACGTTGTACTCCTCCTGATGTAGCAAATAAACAACCTCCAGGTCCTTCCCCCATCATATGCACTTCAATTGACTTCAACTGAAGACAATTCAAGTGACTCCCTCTTCTCTAAAGCCCAAATTCTCTCCACCTGAAGAAGATAAGGTTTAGTTCATTTTGTGGCAGCATCTTTAAGTGTATTAAATAAGATTACTTTTCCTAATCTTATTGCCTCTGCTCTAACCTGCTTTTTGAACTTATCTCATAATTTAAATAATCTTGGTAAACTTCTAGAAACTCTTTTTGTCACTATTATTGAAATTAATGAATATTGTAAACGTAATTACAAATGAGATTAAAACTGTACAAGTTTGAAATCAGTTAAAATTAGCAGTTAAAAAGAACCAGGTACTACCAAAAATTATGGGTGGAATAATATAAAGAGTATTTTTCTTTTTTTAAATATATTTTTATTGATTTCAGAGAGGAAGAGAGAGAAACATCAATGATGAGAGAGAAACGTTGATCAGCTGCCTCCTGTACATTGCCATCTGCCAATCAAGCCCACAACCCAGGCCTGGGCCCTGACCTAGAATAGAATCATGACCTCTTGGTTCATAGGTTAATGCTCAACCACTGAGCCATACTGTCCCCGCTTATTAAAAAATTAAGCTATTATATTTTCTTTTTTTAATTTAATAAATCTTTATTGTTCAGATTATTACAATTGTTCCTCTTTTTTCCCCCCATAGCTCCCCTTCACCTGATTCCCATCCCACCCTCTGCCCTTACCTCCCCCACTGTCCTCATCCATAGGTGTACAATTTTTGTCCAGTCTCTTCCCACAACCCCCACACCTCTTTCCCCCCGAGAATTGTCAGTCCACTCCCTTTCTATAACCCTAATTCTATTATATTCACCAGTTTATTCTGTTCATCAGATTTTTTTATTCACTTGATTTTTAGATTCACTTGTTGGTAGACATGTATTTGTTGTTCATAATTTTTATCTTTACCTTTTTCTCCTTCTTCCTCTTCTTAAAGAATACCTTTCAGCATTTCATATAATACTGGTTTGGAGGTGATGAACTCCTTTATCTTTTTCTTATCTGTGAAGCTCTTTATCTGACCTTCAACTCTGAATGATAGCTTTGCTGGGTAGAGTAATCTTGGTTGTAGCTTCTTGCTATTCATCACTTTGAAGATTTCTTGCCACTCCCATCTGGCCTGCATAGTTTCTGTTGAGAAATCCACTGACAGTCATATAGGTGCTCTCTTGTAGGTAACTAACTGTTTTTCTATTGCTGCTTTTAATATTCTCTCTTTGTCTTTTGCTCTTGACATTTTAATTATGATGTGTCTTGGTGTGGTCCTCTGTGGATTCCTCTTGTTTGGGGTTCTCTGCACTTCCTGGACTTGTAAGTCTATTTCTTTCACTAGGTGGGAGAAGTTTTCTGTCATTATTTCTTCAAATAGGTTTTCAGTATCTTGCTCTCTCTCTTCTTTTGGCACCCCCATATTTCTGATGTTGGTATGCTTGAAGTTGTCCCAGGGGCTCCTTACACTATCTTCATATTTTTGGATTCTTTTTTCTTTTTGCTTTTTTGGTTGAGTGTTTTTTCCTTCATTGTATTTCAAATCTTTGACTTGATTCTTGTGATCCTCTAGTCTGCTGTTAGATTTCTGTATAATATTTTATATTTCAGTCAGTGTATGCTTAATTTCTAGTTGGTCCTTTTTTATATCCTTGAGGGTCTCACTAAATTTATTGGCCTTTTCTAGAACATTCTTAAAAACCTTATCACCGTGGTTTTGAACTCTATATCCAGTCATTTGCTTTCCTCCATTTCTTTAATTTGTGATCTGTTTCTTTGTTTCCACATTTTGGCTGCTTCCCTGTGTTGATAGAATGGCTTTGTGTGGTAGGTGTCCTATAGGGCCCAGTGGCTCAGCCTCCCCAGTTACCTGAGGTGGACACTTTTGGTGCACCCCTTTGTGGGCTGTGTGCACAGTCTTGTTGTAGTTAAGCATTGATTGTTGCTGGTATCACTAGGAGGAATTGACCTCCAGGCCAATTGGCTGTGAGGATCAGCTGTGTCTACACTGGGAGAACTTCTGTGCTGAAGAAACCCTTATGGGAGAAGACTTGCAAAAGCCTCTGTGCTCAGCTTGAATGGGGCTGAGTCTCAGGGTGGAGCAGACAGCATTGGTTTTCCATCAGCCCTGGCCTAATAAACCCCTATGTCTCAGTGTCCTGTAGTACTCACTGCAAGCACCTCTGAGAGAAAGCCGCCCTCGAGTTCCACCCACTGCCAGTCAGTTCAGTTTCTCCCTGAATGAGTCTGGGTTCCCAGAGTCTCGCCCAGAACTGGAATTCAGTGCAGTCAGGAGCTTTTGTCTCCCTCCCACTTGAGAAAGCCAGCCGCACACTCAGTTGCCAGTCCTCTCCATGGGCGCGTCTCAGTACCTCTGCCTCCTGCAGCTCCTCTGAGTCTCAGTGTGCTTTTCTCTTTCTTTTTAGTTGTAGAATTTCCACTCAGCCAGCCTTCCTGTGGTTCTGGATGTCTGTTTTGTCTTTTAGTTGTAGTGTTGAAATTGTTGTGCGGGGCAGCAGTATAGTTGTTACCTATGCCACCATCTTGGTTTATATTGTATTTTCTAATTGTGAGTTTTAAAAGTTCTTATTTTAAAATATATTTTATTGATTTTTTTACAGAAATGAAGGAAGAAGGATAGAGAGTTAGAAACATCGATTAGCTGCCTCCTGCACACCATCTACTGGGGATGTGCCCGCAACCAAGGTACATGCCCTTGACCGGAATCGAACCCGGGACTCTTCAGTCCACAGGCCGACGCTCTATCCACTGAGCCAAATTGGTTTCGGCTTAAAAGTTCTTTATATGTTTTGGATACAGGTCCTTTATCAGATAGGGTTTTGTAATTTTACCCCTATCTATAATTTGATTTTCATTCTCTTAATAATGTTTTCACAGAGTAGAAGATTTTAAAGTAACAAAGTCCAACTTTTCTGTTTTAGTTTTCTTATAGATCACTATTTTAATTTTATATCTTAAAAACTCATTGGCAGACCTAAAGTCAATTAGACTTTTCTTGTTTTCTTCTAGAATTGTGATATTTTTGCATTTTACATTTAGGACTATGATCCATTTAGGTTCATTTTTGTCAGATTTGTAGGTTCTCTGTCAAGAGTAACCATAGTTTGCATTTGTATGTCCAATTTTTACATATCCTTTTCTTAATAGACATTTTTTCTTCTTCTTTGAATTATCTTTTTGGCTTAGTCAAAATTTAATAGAATATATGTATATGTGTCTATATCTTAGCTCTCTATTCTTTTCCAGTTGATCTAGATGTCTGCTTTTTTTGCCAATACCAACGTTTTTGTTACTGTGGCTTTGTACAGTAAATCTTGAGATCAGGTAGTGTCAGTCATCCAACTTAGTTGTTCTGTTTTTATTGTTATGATGACTATTCTGTTTCCTTTGCCTTTTCATGTTAACTTTAGAATGAGTTTTTATCAGGAAGCTAGAAACACTTCCAGATACTATTCATTTTCCAATTCCAAATTACTTCAAAATGTTTACATATGTGTAACAGCAGCACTTCACTCTCATTACCAAAATCTGTATTAGTATCTGAGGTCTTCCATAATACCACAATCTGAGTCACTTTAAACAGAAATTTACTTACTCTCTCATGGTTTTGGAGGCTAGAAATTCACAATAAAGCTGTTGTAAGGGTCATTCTCACCTGGAAGTTTCTAGGGTAGCATCTTTGGTTACCAGAAACCCTTGGTATTTCTTGTTTTGCAGATGCATTAATTTGATATCTGCCTCCATTGTTCCACGTTATTGTCCTCATATATCTCTGTGTTCAAATTTCCCTCCTCTTATAAAGAGACCCGTGTTTGGATTAGGGCCCACTGTAATTCAGTATAACCTCGTATGAACTTGATTAGAGTGGCAAAAACCCTATTTACAAATGAGGAGAATCCAGGTACTAGGAGTGAGAAATCCACATATCTTTTGGAGGATACGATTCAACCCACAATATTGGGTACCAGGAACTCATGTAAGTAAGATTTTCATGTGAAATGCTATGTTGATATGGTTAGCATTGAGCTGTTTTGAATATCTGCTGTAGCTTTAAATGCAAGGAGCTTCAACATTCAGGTGTCTCTTGTTTTTCCTTTCTTATGTGAGAAAGGAAGACTAGAGGGGCCTGAAAGCAGAGAAGTGTCCCGGTGCCAGGTGAAATAAGCTCTTGGCTATTTCTCTCCTTCTCTCCCTCTCTCCTTCCCGCTCTCTCCGAAACCAATAACCATATCCTCTAATGAGGGCTGAAATAAAGTTTACTTTCCTCTTCTCCTGCCAGAAGCACGTTTCTTGATATTTTAGAACCTGGTTGGGATCTTAGAGATAAAAGGCACAAACATGGGGTTCCCCAAAAGACCGCTGAACCCATGAAATCCACTCACTCTATTCCATGCACATTCTTTAGCGGTTTTTCAGAATGACCAACTAAGGCTCCAGCAAGTTCTGCTTCAGGTAAGAGTCTTATCTGTCATTCTCTGAAATGCCGATTTTTCCAGATTTCAGACTCTCAGCTTGGCCCCTGATGCTCTTTCTCTGATGGATCCAAAATGTTTTTGATTCTCAGTTTGTTTGGAATTTATATTGTAAGGATAGGATCGAAAACTTCTAAGCCTTCTTGTGTCAGTATTGAAACTATAATTCTGTTGCTTTAAATTTTTGAAACATAGTTTTGCCATTTATAAGACACTTGGTTGACTGATTCTTTAAGCATTTTGACTATGTCTTTGCATTGCCTTCTGAACTCATTGTTGCTGATGAGTACTCAGCCATTAATTTTATTGGGCTTCTTTTGTATGTTATGAGTAGTTTTACTCTGGCTTCTTTTGAAATTTTGTCTTGGTTTTCGGCATTTTTACTAAAATATATGAGTAATATGTTGGCTTTTATCATAATTTTTCTGCTTCTATCTTTGTTACATTAATTGAATTTTGAATATTATTCTAATAGACATTTCTGGTATGAAAACAACTTATCTCTGATTTACCTTTTCATGTAATGTTAGCTTTGATTTTTTTCATTACTATTTATGTTCAGGAGATAATGTTCCTTTCCTGTAATGTTTTTGTTAGGGTTTTGACTAAGGTAGGTTACTCTCACCTCATAAAATTTATTGGGAAGTATTTCTTCTATTTCTATGAAAAGCTATGTGAACTTGTTATTATTTATTATTAAATATGTCAAGTGTTTTAGCAGTGAACATATAAAGTTGTGCATGTTTGGGGGGAGAAGGATGATTTTTAAAATAGAGTGATGTGAATCAGATGAATTCTATAATCTTATTCAGCCTTAGTTAGTTGTGCTTTGGAGGAATGTTTTTAATTTAAATCCACTGTTTATATTATTGGGATAAAGCTGTTGTTAATCTCCACTCTGTGTTCTCCGGGGTACACTATCTGTCCTGCTGTGTGGCAATATGATTTGTATTCTTTCACTTTTTATTAATCTTGCTGTAGGGTTTTCAATCTCAAAAAACAAAACAAAACACTATTTTCTTTGATTTTTTTTCATTGTGTGATACCAGCACTAATTTTCTGTTCTTACCTTCATTATTTAGTTCATGTTTCTTTTAGTTTGTTTTTCCCCTAAACTTTGGATATGAAGACTATGTCACATATTTTCAGACTTATCCCTTTTCTCATATGTAGATTTAAAGCTATACATTTCTTTCTGAGCCTTTTGGCTGAGAAAAATATTTCATATTTTGAAATATGCTATTATTATCATCCTGCTTTTTGCCATTGACCTGTGTTTTGTTTTATATAATACTTAGGATTATGTTTTAATGCCAAGAGGTGTCGATGGGGTAGTTCCAGACTTGACTTTGGCTGGAACTGGAGCGCCACAGGTCCCAGAACCTACGTGAGCGTTTTCCCTGATGCCACTTCCACCTCAATAACAGCAGCTCAGCTGAGTGTGCGGCATAACCACCAGCTGTATCTACAGCGTCACTTGTTTTCCTCTTCAGCTGGAAAGTTGTTTCTCCGGGACTAATTACAGCTAGATTCCATGCAGGTGCTCCCGCCTCCACATATATCTATACTCCATGCTGCCCCCCATGAGACTCTTATCAACAATTACAATACCACCCTGTACTCCAAGGGTTCTCATCGCCTCACATACCAGCATCAACGGGGTCCATATCACCAAGACTAATGTGCAGAATTCTAACTTTAATCATAAAATTGAGTTACAGCCCTTAAAGGAATTCTCAGATTGGAGGCAGTTTATAGATACAGAACACTTACCGTGGAAGGGAAGCCAGATCCCCTCGACAAAAGACCCTGTTAAACTGTCAAAACTTATACTGTTAATCTGTCTCCCAGACCTCTTCATAGGAACTACAAAAATGTACCAGGGTGACTGTACATTAGGGGAAAAGGAAACAATCACACTTTTCTAAAATTTCTAGACACAGGATTTTAGTGGGTCCTAATTCCTGGGAATAGAAACCTAAGGTGGGAGCCCATCAGTGGAAGGAGGGGCTTTTGGAGGTTAGGTCATCAAAGGATTTTTTAAAAAATATATTTTTATTGATTTCAGAGAGGAAGGGAGAGGGAGAGGAAGAGAGAAACGTCAGTGATGAGAGAGATCTATTGACTGGCTGCCTCCTGGCACAGCCCTCAACCCAGGCATGTGCCCCTGACTGGAATCAAACCTGGGACCCTTCAGTCTGCAGGCCAACACTCTATCCACTGAGCCAAACCAGCTAGGGCCATCAAAGGATTTTTAACTCCAGTCTCCTCCAGTGGGCCCAAAGGATCTCTGAACCAATTCGGTATTTGTTTGGTTTTTGGTGTTTGTTTGTTTGTTTCTGTTCTGGAATGCATAGTTAAAAACAAACAACACATTCAGTAACCATCAGAATGTCCACAGTGGTCTCCTGGCCTGTGGAGGGAAAGATGTTATGGTACAAAAGACCGACGGGAGCCACTAGAACTGTTTCTGCCCACAGAATGTAACAAATAGCAATGCCACTTTCTGGAGTAATTTTAGAGCCTTGAGGACTTAAAAGGTGTGGGGATGGGGATTCTTCCCACATCCCATTCAACTTGTCTGTCTTGCTTGTGAAGAAACAGGTGAAAGTGTGTAACAATTCTATATAATAAAAGGCTAATATACAAATAGATCGAATGGGGGAACAACCAGGAACAACTGAACAACCAAACAACTGTTTGCTATGACGTGCACTGAACACTAGGGGGCATGTGCGGGACGGGACATGGTGAGCATTGGCTGAGGTAGAATGGTGGAGCAAGTGAGCGGGGGTGCCAGATCAAGGCAGGGTGCCGGTTGCTGTCATCGGGGTGAGCCTCTGAAAATTCTTTGCTCCTGTGCGCCATGGTCCCGCCTGGTGCTCGCACCTGCTGCCTGTGCTCCGCACTGGTCCCGATCACTCAAGGCCGTCAGTGGGTGTGAGCTGTGGCTGCCGGTCCTGATTGCCCCCTTAGGGCTTCTCCACCTCTCCCTGCTCCTCTCCCTGCTCCTCCCCCTGCTCCTGAGGGGCAATCGGGGCAGCAGCTTCTGCTCATTGAGGGCACTGGCCCCACTCACACCCACTGCTGGTGCAGGCCCCCATCGTTTCACACTGTCAGGGGATACTAGCAAGGCCGGTGCTGTCAGTGCATGGGAGTGGTGGCAGCAGGAGCAGGACTGCAGGCAGAAAGGGGCCCAGGGATGCTGTGGGAGGGGCAGAGCGGGGGCATGGAGGATGGGCCTAGACCCACCCCTGTGCCCACCACAGCCTCGCGGCCCACAGTTCCTTTCAAGGTGCACCAATGTGTGCTCTGGGCCCCAAGTAATAATCATAAAATTAATCAGTAGGTGACTCTAGTTGCAAATGCTATTTCAGATGAGAATTTGTTGCTGGAGCAAATAAATAGATACCTCGATGCCTAGTGTGGAGCTACACTGAGACAAATGTAGTAGTTTTTGTTCATTTATTTTTTTTTTTCTCTTTACCTGTTAGTAACAATAATCAGAAATAGTTTGCTTTCAGCTTGCAATGCCAATAATCCACTTCTTGTATATTGGGGGCATATTAATGCTACAGCTCCAAGTTATGATTTAGATCTCAGAGAACTCAATCATTTTTACCTTTCACAAGAAAGCTTGCTTATCCAATACATTGATAATAGCATGCTGGTTATACCTGGTGTGCAAGACATAGCAACTACTGTTGCTATATTGGCAGGATCTTTGCATGTCAGAGGGTGGGAAGTAAATCCAAACACAGAGAGGAGCCTTACACCTCAGGGGAATTTCTAGTAGTCCAGGAGTGTGGCTCTTACCGAGGTATTCTTTCTAAGGTGTCGAATAAATTGTCTTATTTGGCTATTAAAAAAAAACACAACAAAACAAACAAACAAACAAAAAACTAGCAGTACCTAGTGGACCTCTGAGCTCTGGAAGCAACATATATCTCACCTGTGTGTGTTACTCTAATATAAGAAGCCCCCAAAACTTCTACTTTTAAGCAGGATTCAAAACAAGAGAAGTCTCCACAATGAGTCCAGACTATTATGTAAGATGCTCGCGGATGATTTGAGCAGCATAATCTAGCAGATCAATTGATATTTGAATTGACAGTGAGAGACCCTTGTGATTTTTTGAACCCTTGAAAGGCCTGTGTAGGTGAATCATAGTGCTGATTCTTAGGAGCAAAACTCTGCCAGCCTCTATTAATAAGTAGCCTTCTTTTGAGAAACAGCTTTGTACGGTCAAAGGCTTAATGATGTGGGCCACCATTTACCAAACAACCTGAGCTGTTCATTGTGAACTGTATGTCATCTGACCCTCCAAGTCATAATGTTGACTGTTCCTTATCAAATGGAAGTGGTATATATGAGATCAGGCTAAAGCAGATCCTGAGAACACAGCAAATTAAATGAGAAGGGAACCCAAATGTCCATGGCCCTTACTGCTACCACAGTCCTTTCTGTTTCTTACTCTGCACCTATGATCTCATAGAGAGTCCTTGTGTAAGTTGTTGATGGGTAAAGGGGAAACTTTGGCCTGGCTGACAGATGCTTCTGCACAATATACAGTCACCCCCTGAATGTAGACAGTGGAACATCATAGCCCCTTTCTAGTACAGCTGTGAAGGACGATAGTAAATTTCTCTCAGTAGGCAGACCTCCAAGTGGTGCACCTGGTTGTTCATTTAGAAGGACATGTGGCCAGAAATACGTAATGGTCCATATGGGCTGTGGTGAATGGTTTTGCTGGCTGGTTTGAAAGAAAATTGGTGTCAAGAAGATCTGGAAGAGTTGTATCTGGATAGTCCTTGTTGAATATGAAACAATGTGAAGATATATATGTCTGATGTGATTACCAATATGTGACTTTAGCAGGGGACAGTTTCAATAAGGAAATATGTGAGGTAACCCATTCTGATAAGTCAACCTGGCTAGAGCAACTAATCTACCAGCAGCAGAGAATAACACTAAATCCTGCATATGACCCTCATTCCCAGGGGTGGTCAGCAGCTACCCTGGTGGCTGATTGAATACCTTGAATTGTTTTAGTTATGCAATGGGCTGCACTTCTCGATTACTTTCTCTGGATATAGATTTATTTTCCTGAATGCAAATTTTTGCCAAAACACATTTTTAGACCTACAAAATGCCTAATCTACCATCTTGATAGTCCATATAGCATTTCTTATGCTCAAAAACTCACTTTGCAGAAAATAAATTATGATGATGGGCTTACCTTTATATAATGTACTGTTAATATCATGTTTCCCATGATCATGAAGCACTTGGTTAGATAGAATTTGTAAGTGGCCCTGTGATGATGGAGTTATAGCACCAACTAGGTGGCAATGCCTTGAGAGGGTGGGGAAATGTCTTCAGGATGATCTACCTCAATGTTCAATTGGCTCAGGGATGGTGTGCCCAGAGCAAAGAGGTAGAGGTCTGAAAATCAATGTGTGAAAATGAAATGACTCCGCTTACTAGTGATCCACTAGGAAAATATTTTTTTTTCTTATTCTCACAATCTTAAACTCTATGGTTTAGAAGTGTAAGCTTCAAAGGGACAAATGCTTCTACCAGGAGAGACAATACTAATGTAGCTGTTTAACAGCCATTCATCCATTTTGGACTCCTATTGCCTCTACATCAATAGTCAATAAAATGAGCAAAAATAAACTGACAAACAAAATAGGACCAGAGGCATGGGTACATGAACAGGCTGACAGATCTCAGAAGGGAAGGCGTGGGAGAGGACTGGAAGAGATTAGCTAAAGAACATATATGCATGTATACATAGCCCATGAACACAGACAACAATGTGGTGAAGGCCAGTGGAGGAGGGAGGGGACTGGGTGAAGGGGGCAGAGGAGGGGAAATGGGGGACATCTGTAATAGTGTCAACAATAAAAAAGGAAGGTATTGTACCAGATGGAAGATTTTTCATGATATCCTAGGGAAAATTGTGTTATTATTATAAAATGGAGATAAGCAAACATATCTGGAATGTAGAAGATATCTCAGAGATCCCTTACCATGTTCTGTGATTAAAGTTAATGGCAAACTTTAATAATCCAATTGATGCAGGACTTCTAATGATCCAGACTCTTGAGGCTAAGGCCTTAAGAACTGAACTGAGGCTTCCCTGAAGAAGGAATTCTGTGTGAATTGCAGCTCTAGCAGATGCCAGTCTCTCAGTTTACCCTTCCTACATCCCAATTGCAGACTTGTATAGTTAGTACATAAGGCTATATATATATACATATATATATATATATATATATATATATATATATATTCACTTAATTATGTCTTAGCACACAGGCTGATTAAAAAGCCAAACTGACAATGTTAGAGCAAGATGTTCCTTCACACATTGAAATTTAAAACAACACATATTAAAATAACTTCCTTAAAGGCATTATATGGAGCATGATCTACAATTTCTAATAAGCAAAGGAATAGAAAGTAAAATACACTTTTGATTTTTTTTGTCTGTATTTACTGTTATGAAATGTTTCAAGTCAAAATTTCTGTTTTCAAAGAAATTTTCCCTTTGGCATGCAGCTATTTAATGTGTGTTTAATCCCTTAAGCAAATTAGCAAGATCTTTATAAATTAGTTTTGCTGTGTTTTCTAATGTACTCCTTTTTAAAGAAAGTTTTACCGAATTGCGTATTAATATTTAAATAATATAAAAACTCATGAACTTAGAAGTAGGTTTATGCATGTTAGATCTTTAGGAACTGATCGAAATGTGCATACATATGTATAACTATAGTAGTTTAATTATTATTCATTGTTGGTATCACTTGTCTTTAGTTCAGATTTAATAATGATAATAATAAACTCTAGTAGGGAAGTGTTTAATTGTTTAGTCAAATATACTAGTTAACACATCTTTACTTAGAGGGAGGAGATTATTTTAGTACATTTCTTCCACCTAAGTAAAGACATAAACCTAACAACGTTCTTTTGTAGAATGAATGCAGTAATTAAATATTTAATACAAATAAAGTACACATATTCAATATGACTTTACTTCTAAAAATGAAAGTTTTCTGCTGAAAATGTTGGGACATAGGCTCTCTCCTTTCATTCATTACTAAGAAAAAATGCTAAGTAAAAAAGGTGTATATTCAAAGATATTTCTTTATTCTTTAACATGACTGTCACCATGTTTAGATGACTAATGGCATTTCTGTGTTCATCTTTTAGTTGATATCAATGAGATGCATCTATTCTGCAGTATTTTGAATCATTCTTTGAGTCACCTGATTCTAATGAAGCAAATAGTGAAAATAGAGTCTCTCTTTGTCACACATTTAACAGCATAAATTATTAGTAAT
Organism: Corynorhinus townsendii; assembly: GCA_026230045.1. NCBI lineage: Eukaryota > Metazoa > Chordata > Mammalia > Chiroptera > Vespertilionidae > Corynorhinus > Corynorhinus townsendii. Next base: position 16,749,073 of record JAPDVU010000015.1, read on the forward strand.
TGAAAAAACCCACACACTACAGTATTGGTAATAGAACATTTTTAAAAGATTGATTTAATAGGATATAGAAATATTATTCTAGATTACCTTAGGTTTTTGCTTTGAATCTGGTATTGCATAATCACATATTGAACAGAATTGCTGATTATTTGGTATTACATTTTTGAAAGGAAATTTTGAAAGGAAATTTATAGATTAAATGGTGGAGAATTAACAAGCAATTATTCCTGTGTTTTTCTGAAGTTTTCCAAACAACATGTAAAAAATAATAAAAAAGTTGAATTAAATAAAAATAATTAAAAACCATCATTCTTAATGCAAAAAATATTTTACTTTTTTATATCCATAAAAATAAACAATGCAAAGAGAAACACAGGATAAATTAAATAAGCAATGTTATTAAAATAGGTCAATATTTATTTTCATTATAAACATTACCACAGAAATGTTTTTTTTTAATTAAAAAATTAATGAACTAAATTGTGGTGTTATCTATAGTATTCACTATGCATATTCACACACACACACACACACATACATACATACATACATACATACATACATACTTTCCCTCTCAAGATATCTTCCTCTTTACAAAAAGCAATGTCAAAGATCCATTTGTGCACCCAAGTTTTGATGACGCCCATCTGTTTCTCTGACAGTTTTCTCCAGGGTAATCTGGGGTCCCTGACTTCTCTTTTGTTTTTCTTTTCCTAACTAAGGAGTCTGATGTTCTAACTACATTTTCATTTTCTAATTGCATATAATCCTTGTTCATGAAGTTTGTTGTTTAGGGTCTTTTCCTTGGTTCTTTTCCATCAGGCTTCTGGCTGAGACAGAGCACATAACTCTGACCTCATAGAAGTATAAGCATAACTGTGTTTCAGCCCTTACTACTTTTATTATAATAATTTCCATGTCCATTTTCTCTTCTAGGCATAACATTTATTATGTTACTACCCCAAGCATCTGCCTATTTGCTCCCTATCATATCAATCCTTCATTTTCAATGGCATGTCATATAAAGTCATTGACATCATTGAAGTGTCTTGACAAATGCAGGTGGAAATATAAATGAGACAGCTACCTGAATGTAAGGCTCAAAGCTTGGTTGCAGGAACAGGGTATTCATATTCTGGATTCCATGGTGCTATAGAATTTATGATGGGGTGAAGTGTGGGTGGAGGGGTGCTTGAATTTTCTGAAACAGGCTGGTTATATTTGCCTTTAAATTATCTCCAGATTCTCATATTCAAAAGGGCACCGCAACTGCAAATTGTAGAGCGGCACAGCTTACGAAATATATCATGTTTATTTTTTTCCCTCCAGAATTGGGCAGTATATCTTTTTGAAGTTATGCCTATCTTTATTGTTCAGGTTATACTGGAGTCAGAATGAGCTGCATGAAACTATTTAGAAGTCTCAACGTAAAGTAAAATCGCCTTATCTGTGGTATGACTAATGTTGCACCACATTCTTTTTTTGTTTTCAAGTTGACATTATAAATCTGCTTAAGTAGGTTTCTTAGTTTAAAATATGTGCAGTCTTTGTCTCCCCTCTACATTGACTCTTTCTAGCCAAATGAAAAATATAAGCTTTCTATTTCTCAGCAACAAAGCCAGAGTACCATTAATATAATTAAAACAATAATTTATTGTTGTAAATTCTCACCTAGTCAATTGAATGAATAGCAATTTTATTCAGTTTCAAAGGAAGATAGTACCTTTGACTAATCAAAATTTAGTGTATCCAAATGGTATTTGGATGAACTATTCATAAAATCTGTTACCTGATTTACCAAGTATATACTTTCAAACATATTATCTCAAGAAATTAATATATCTAACCCTTTCACAATACACAAACTTCTATACTGTATTACAATTCTGAAAGTTGCAGAAGAAAGGAAAGAGTCACTTCAGTAATGAACTTTCATAGCTCAATGGTTGCATCCTCTTCTCTTCCTTTATTAGATCCTTTATATTCTTCATATTCAAAAGAATATTGACAAATTTGTTCAAGAGTAATTCATAAGAGACAATGGATTCATAAAAATGTTTTTCATATCTAGTGGCATGAAAATTAATATGTTCTGAAATTTAATGTGTAGTTTTATCAAGGGAAAATGTCAGCTTTACAGGTACACACTAGATGCTATGGACACAATAATTTTTTTCTTTATTGATGAAGGTATTACATATGTGTCTTTATGTCCCCCCCACCCCATTCCCGTTCATGCGCTCACCCCCCTGCTGTCTGTGTGGACACAATAATTTGAGCAGTAATTACTTCCTAGTCAACAGTTGTAGATTCATTTTCTATTTGGAATATTCCATAAGTAGATATAGAAAATTAACTTTTAGCAAATTAATAATTTGAAAAAAATTTAGCAACTAAATTAAATATTCACATGGTTATTTTAGCAGTGCCATATTGTACTTATATATTAATAAGGTATAATATTTTATTATATACCATATGTTAGGGGCTCACTAGAATATGAGCAAAGAAACATACCACTAATGAACAATTGCATCTTGAGGCACTGGAAGCCATGTATTTAAAGTTGAAATTTTGAGAAATCATCTACTTTCAGAGACTTGACCAAAATTTGTTTTTCCTGGTAGATTTAAGAAAATTTACTAGAAACATTCATTTATAAAATATAAAAATTACAGAGGTGGGCAAAACTAGGTTTACAATTGTGAGTATGCAAAACAGTTTATTCTTATATTATTATTTATTCTTGTTTATTCTTGTATTATTATTACTTTTCCATATGAACAACTGTAAACCTACTTTTGTGTGCCCCTGGATATTATTGAAATTAAGAATTATTTTTTGTAACATGGAAATTTTGCAAGTGTACAAGGCACTTATACAAAGACACTGTGATGATAGATATCTTACCAAGATAAAAAGTAAGATGTTTTATATACTTTATTGTTTTTATGGCTATATGAAAATCCAGCAATGGAAACAAGTCTAATGATAAGTAATGAGGATGGTTATATTAAGAATAAAAATATCATGCTATTGATTCTATTCTTATAAACATGGTCAATATTCTAAAATGCATTTTCACTTTTATTTATTGGTCTTTTAGCTTCAGAAAATAAGTTCATTTTGCAACTGCATTTTGACAGGCATAAGTTATAACTTGGAGTCAAGTGCCTTGGCTAAACTCCCACAGAGAGTAGATTGCAGGTTGCCACCCTCCTTGATGTTTACATTCCAACCAGAAAAATACCACTGGGATGCAAAACTGACAAGAAGCTCATTTATACATTTTTTTTTAAATTGCATATATCTCAGATACATAGAGAAACAATCTACAAATAAATTTTTAAAGGAATATGCTAAACGGAAGGAGAGACTTAGTTCTCTTTCCCTTTGGTACTAGGGAAATCTAAATTTATTATTTTTTATATTTGTATTTATCCTTACAATGTCTCCTATTAGTTCCTATTTGATAGTTGCACATTTTTCCCATTATCTCCATTGATATTTCATCTTTCTCTGGGATGAAAATTGACTATCTAAATATCTAGCAAGTCCCTAATAAAATACAAAGCTAAACAGTTACTGGATTATAAAAGGATGATTTTTAAAACTCAAGTACAATATTTATCTTGAGGAATTACCTTTAAATATACTCATGATGAATGACTAAGGCAGATTAGTTAGCAATGTGTAAAAAGTCTCCTTTGTTTATATTACTTGCACAACCTCTTGTGATGTCTTTATTGCTTGACTGTAGATTGATTATCTAAATTTTTACCTAAGGGTTGCTGTTCTGTTTTTTTAAAGCCCAATGAATTGCTCTTAAGTTTCCATCAATCATATAAGTAACATTATGTTTACACAATAATCCAGGTGCTTTGATAATTAGTCTATCCTTCCAAATTATTTTTCCCCAGATGTGAAACACAAAGACACTTATGGTCACTATTCAGTATTGATGTCTTTGTATGAGTCATTCATCAAAGTGTCCATACTGAAATTTTAGTGTTTAATGTGCATAGCTCTAATTGTTCTAAATCGTTATGGCAGGTACAACCTATGGGTAATTTTTCACACAGGTCAGAATCAATAGCTATATTATGAATATACTCAATTATGTCTCCATGAATGATAGGCATCCACCTTTGTTTATCTAACTATACTTTTACCTGAGAGCATTTACATTCCAATGTTAATCAAATGACATTGGACTCTCTTTCCAACCTCTGTCAATAAATACTCGATTTTTGTTTGCTAATTAGAGGTTCTTTTCTATGTCTTTCCATCTTTTCTGGTGTACTTGTAGCCTCAGTACCTAGTTGTTCCATTATATATGTATAGAAATCCTTATTGGGAATGCAGGAAGCGAAAATAGTGTAACAAATTAAATGTCTGTTTTCTAGTAAGACAAAATCCTTAAAGTAATTGAAGTGAATCGGGAGAGCAAGGTAGACCATGAGAATAGTAGTCACTTCTCTAAAATTCCTCCTTTCTGGTTGGTTAAGGCCAGTATCAGTGACTCTGGAAACCTTAGTTTGTAAGTACTTCTAGAAATCAAGCCTCAGGAGATCTTGGCCTCACATTGGAAACATAAATCCAGTTGGATATTCATTTCACTTTAATAGTTTTCTGAATGGTCAGCAGCACTTTAAAGGCCATTTACTTGGGACAAGTACCTTCTAAGAAACCTCATAAGTAGCTTATTTCATCCAAATCAGTGGCACCATCTTCGGATTACTTAAAGACTGAAATTATATATGTTCACCTTTACCAAATGTGATAGACATTAGCTTCTTATGGTGAAAATCTGGATTGCCATACTTTTGTACTATCAAAACTAGTGTTGATCTAGACAGGATTTAAAAGCATGTATTACCGATGCTTACTTGATCATAAAATCTTAACATTTAATTAAAAGTAAAATCTGCCAATCCAGTAAACCTAACAGAAAATGAAGAAAATAATAAAACAGGTTTTTGGTTTTACTGATTATACATTATAGCAGACTGTAACGTGCATCACAGCTAATCTGCTGAATAGATTACAAAGACCACCCTTTTATTATCGCCAGACATATACAATCCACTACATATATACTCTCTTTATCCAAAGACAATATAAAACTTCTTGTATCTTTTCAACAAGCACAAGTTACAACTTGGAATGAAGTTCCTGGGCTAAACTCCCACTGGAATGCCACCCTCCTTCATGTTCACATTTCAAATAGAAATCTCCAAGTTCCCCAAGAGAACTCTCTTAGAATGCAAGATTGGCAAGAGGCTCATTTAACTTTTAAAAATATTTAAATACATCTCAAGGAGACAGAGGAACACTTTACAAATACTTTTTTATTTTTTTTCTTAGAAAATGCTGTAAGGAAAGTGTATGGAAGATATCTTTCCCTTTTGGCATCAGAAAACAATTTTAATTAATTTTTTTGGTTTGTATTTAATACTGCAATAAACATTTTTTAACATAGCCACAAGTAATGAAACATGTTTTGCATGAAAATGTTGAATCAAACTTCAACACTGTTTTTGTTAGCAATGAGATGTGGAAAAGAAAATAGTTGTTCCCACCCGCACCGGCCACATGACCTAACAAATTACTCCAGAGACATTCCAGGTAATGTTAATGAACTGAAATCACATAATAACACGATGTGTTTATTCAACTGTAATTTTATTATTTTGAAAATAAAACGTATTAGAATTTTCAAGTGATTGAATAAAACTGTTTATATAATTCAAAATATGTTCACTGTAAAAAAGAGTACTTTGATGGTATCTTACTATTGCCATCTTTACCATAACTACATTATGCTAAATTTCTGTAAACTTAATAAATATAAACTTAAGCAACTTTTTAATAAATATATTCATCTTTTTAGACACTCTAAAATAATTTATAAAAATGAAATTATAAAACAAAATTAATTTTAGAATTAAAAAACAGCCCATATTCAACAGCAAGTGAACACACAAAAGTTTAAGAAAAATACCTGAAATATTTTAAAGCTTATTGAAATTTGAAGTGCGCATTATATTTTAATATAAAATATATTCTAGATATGTTTTTGGCCTCAAATTTATAGATATATAATATTCTATGTATATTATAATATTTTATATGCATACATTTAACTATTACATATCTAAATACATATCTAAATATACAAATGTATTAAATCTACATTTATAGTTTAATCCTAAAACCCAGGGTCTGTAATGACTGACCGAAGGCTTGACCAAACACCAGAAGTCAGTCCTGTGCGGGCACGGGGACCTAGCATTGAATTCTGAGGGGGCTGTGGATCAGGCCCAGAGAGAGGCACGAAGAGAGAGGCAGGGTCTGATCCGCAGCCTCCGTGGTAGCTGTTGATCAGCTGTTGCCTCTCTCTTTCTCTCTGGTATTTGCCAGCAGCCACAACTCTGTTCTCTCTGAGCCTCCGTGGGGGCTGCTGCTCAGCCCCACATCTCTGATCAGGCCCGGAAACACTGTCTGGCATAGAAACCGACCAATCAGAACCAAATCTGTGTGAAGTGTGAGGAGCCAATGCCTGCCTAGGAGGTGGAGCTTTTGACAATGACTGGCATAGAAACTGACCAATGAGAACCAAATTGGCTGGCAGGAGAGGGCAGTTGGGGGTGAGATCAGGCCATCAGGGGAGGGCAGTTAGAGGTGATCAGGCAGGCACAGGCAGTTGGGGGTGAGATCAGGCCATCAGGGGAGAGCAGGTGAGGGTGAGATCAGACCCGCAGGGGAGAGTGAGATCAGACAGGCAGGCAGGTGAGTCATTAGGAGCCAGTGGTCCCAGATTGTGAGAGGGATGTCTAACTACCGGCAGTCAGACATCTCCCAAGGGGTCCCCAATTAGAAAGGGTGCAGGCTGGGCTGAGGGAACCCCCTTCCATGCATGAATTTTGTGCACCGGGCCACTAGTGTAAATACATAAGATAAATAATATTTCATTGGTTTAGTAAATTTGATAATAAAAAATGATTATTTCTCTATAGTTTTGTGATTACATCCTTATAAGTTAAGTAAAATAGTAAATAATATTAAGTTTATTATTTATATAAGATATAAAAATCTAATATTTAATACTACTTGTCAAATTCTGATGTGTAGTCACTATTTAATTTTACAATACCTATTGTCTTTTGAATATGATAGATGAGGAAATGTTAATTATTTAAATTAAATAGTGAATACATTTTGCACATGGAACATTGTTTTAGGCATAGGTAACTTCAATCTCAGGTAAGATTGACAAAATATGTCATCTAATATTATTTTATCTACACATATATCCTCCACTAACTAGTCTTCACTATTATAATTTCTTTATTACTGAGAGTAATTGGATTTTTTAATGGACCACTTCCATTTTGTAGTTAATCTTATGTAGATGGGTAGTTTATAATAAATCATATGAATCGATTTCAACTCCTTTCCTGGTTCTCCCAATCTTTATCTTGAGAAATTGATTAATTAAATTTTTCTTGATTAATTTATTTTTGCTATACATAGGTTAAACACTGTATACATTTCAGAATATATTTGATATGTATAGTAATATAGATGAATGTTCATGAAACATTTTAAGTGAAATTCTTTCCTGCCACTTAATACTATATTATTAATACTACCTATCTGTCACTCTTAACTAGTTTCATTGCATATTACACTTTGAAGTCAGATAAAATTTTATCTCTAAGACTGTCTCTATTTAAAACATATCAGTAAAACCCTTATTTTGGGTCTGCACGAATTCCTTGTTTTCATATGCGAGGCAAGACCAATGACACATTGTCTGTGATTTTTTCCAGAAGTAAAAAATCTGTCTGATCATTTTGTTAGGCAAAACTAACATTTATTTATTTTTTTATTTGCTCAGTCCACTGCAGAGTTCTCTAAGTATTTTTCTCTCTGCTCTTATTGTTGAACAATCCTATCTAATAAAGAGGGAAAATGCTAATTGACCCTCACACTGTCGCAAAGATGGCAGAACCCACTGCCAATAAGGAGGGAATATGCTAATTGACTGCCCTGCCCTCAAAGATGGTGGCACCCACAGCCAATAAGGAGGGAATATTCTAATAGACTGCCACACCCTCAAAAATGGTGGTGCTCACAGCCACAAGATGGCAGCACCCAGTCCTCTCAGCCCTGCGAAGGTGACAGGTGCACAGCAAGGCCAGGACCACCTGGGGGCGGGCCCAGCCTTGCCACGCACCTGCCTCCAGAGTCCCCCAGTCCCCTTAGCCTCCCAGCTGCCCAGGGCCAGCCTGAGGTACAGGCAAGCCTTGGATGGCAGCTACCCAGCCGCCCAGGGCCGCCGGAGGATCAGGTAACCAGGACCGGCCAAGGCGTGCACTGCCGGCAGTGGCAGCAGCAGAAGTGTGATGGGGGCATCACCTTCCCCTGACTGCCAGGTCGCCTCCTGCCCCTGAGGGCTCCCAGACTGTGAGAGGAGGCTGGCTGGGCTGAGGGACCCCCCTCCAGTGCATGATGGGCCTCTAGTTCTATACATAATGGATAAATTGAGAATTCACTTAGTTGTCCAAGGACAAAGCAGAGTTAACCACTGCCCCTCTCATGTCCTGAAAAACCTCTTTGGTGATAAGTCCGTAGCTAACATGGTGCCTATTTTTCATGAAACTTTCTTTGCTTTCATAGAGTGTCAAGGTCATCCACAAAATGATTCATCATGAAGGTATGGACCCTCAACTTCATTGTACAGCAAGGTAGTTAGAATTGAAATTCAGACATCTCCTCTTTTTGAGAAAACAATATGGGAAGAGACAAAAATATGGCAAAGGGCACAAGCCAATTATCTGTAGGGAGGATTCCTGGCATCTACTACATGCCACTTCTGTTTACATGTATTTGTCCAAAATGTCAACATGTGCATTCCTCAATGGAAGGGAAATGAGGAGGTGTAAATCTTTACAGGAGTTGTGAGGAGATAGGACAGAGACAATCTAGGTACCACAAAATGTGATATTTCTTTTCTTGAAGTGCCTTTATATCTGGTAGTTTTTTTTATGATCACTTATTTATTATTCATATCTTAGCATCTATATGATATTGTCAAAGAAGTCTCCCATATCAACTAATTTACAATTGTCATTTAACTTTCATCATGTTACCCTATTTTAATTATTTGTGGAGTGTAAATCACAGCCTTATTTATTTATTATTTTTGAGTATTTGATCGTTTACTCATTTTGTTTGCTTGTTTCCACATCCCTTCTCAGAGGAATGTGAGCTTTCTGGGAGGGAGATTACTATCTGTCTTGTTCAGAGATGCATTCCTAGATCTGCAGGTTGTGCTTGGCATAGAATATGCACTGAACAAATATAAACAAATGTAAGTGACTTAGATGCATGCACATAAAGCCAATTGTTTATAATTTTAAAAAAATCTGAAAAGACTCCATGTAAACTAATATCTACGTATTTTATTACTCTAATCACTTCAAGTATTCTGGGAATACATTACATTAGGAATTATAAATAAGTACATTTCTATTATATAAGGAGAAATTCAGTAGTTTTGCACACTTCCACATTTGACATGAGACTATAGGTGGAAATATAGATTAAATAAACCATGGAATTATATGTAATTGCTATAAATAGACATTTATTCTCAGGATATTAATGCATACACATTAGAAAATAATACTTTGGGGATCCTTAGTGCATTTTTCCATCAAGCTGAAAAATTGTTCCTTTTCAATATAAAGACAACATAGGCTTAAACATAGTTATAGCTAGTAGATAATTTTGCACAACATTAAGCCTGCAAATGCTTTCAAGAATTTTTGATGCTGCAATACTTTTAAACAACTGTGATGCAATTAATTTCTACTGTGCACATAGGTGGCTAATAACCATAGAAGCACCATTGAGACAGTTATACAGAAAATATGGAAATGGTGAGCAAAGTAAATTAGAATTGAAAGAAACTTGAAAGTAAAGGAAAATCATTCCAGCTTGCATGTAAATATATGAAGAATGAACTGTGAATATAGAGCACAATTTCTCTTGATTTATTTCCAAATTGATAAAATTAGTGATAAAAGCTTTTATAACATGTACATACCAGTCTATTATAAGGTTCCTATGCTTATATTAACCCAGCATCATATCTGTTGATATACTTATCTTGAAATTTGGCAATTTTATGACCAACTTTGCATATTATTGTTAGAGGGCTAGTGCATGAAATTCATGCATGGGGGCGGGGTGTGTCCCTCAGCCCAGCCTGGACCCTCTCCAATCTGGGACATCCCTATCACAATCCAGGACTGCTGGCTCCCAGCCGCTTGCCTGCCTGCCTGCCTGCCTGCCTGATTGCCCCTAACCACTTCTGCCTGCCAGCCTGATCACCCCCTAACCACTCCCCTGCCAGCCTGGCCAATGCCTAACTGCTCCCCTGCTGGCCTGATTGCCCCTAACTGCCCTACCCTGCAGGCCCGGGTACCCCGCAGCTGTCCTCCGCTACAGGCCTGGTCACCCCTAACTTCCCTTCCCTGCTGGCCCAGTCACCCCTAACTTTCCTTCCTTGCCAGCCTGGTCCCCTAACTGCCCTCCCTTGCAGGCCTAGTCCTTCCCAACTGCCCTCCCCTGTCGACCATCTTGTGGTGGCCATCTTGTGTTCCTATTGGGGCGGCCAACTTTGACCACATGGGGGTGGCTATCATGTGTTGCAGTGATGGTTAATTTGCATATTACCTCTTTATTATATAGGATGTAAATTATATCCTTGATGCAAAATGCTTTCTTTCTTTAACCCAGCAACTTTTTTAATAGTTGTACATCTTTTTTGTTGGTTTGTTTTTAATAGTTGCACATCTTTCTTTGATTTAAGATGTTGGGACAATATTTCTTCATCTCCTACATCTTTGGTCATATTTTTATAGATCCTTGCCATATCAGCCACAATTTCATGATTATGGCATATTTGTCTTTTAGGGTAATTCTATTCTGTGGTCCATATAGTCCACATTCACTTTTCAGAATATTCATCTGAAATACCTCTTGCCAAACTGTTTTATTTCTACTTTCTCTAATTAGGTTTGGATTTCTTTAAATGATCAAGGATATATGTATTTTTCAAATATTATAGAATAAACTGCTACAGGTTTTATTTGTTTGTTTTGCTTTGTTTTATCCTCACCTGCATATATGTTTATTGATTTTTTAGATAGAGAGGGAGAAAAAAAGAGAGAGAGAGAGAGAGAGAGAGAGAGAGAGAGAGAGAGAGAGAGAGAGATGTGAGAGTGAAATATCAATTGGTTGCTTCCTCTCCTCCACATGCCCCAACTGGAGATCAAACCACAACAGCTTAGGTACATGCCCTGATCAGGAATTGAACAGGCAGCCTTTTGGTATATGCTCCAAGTAACTGAGCTACCAGCCAGGACAAACTGTTACAGATTTTAAACAGTTCAATACTTGAGAAGATGTGAATTCACTATTTCAGTGGTCACTACCTTTATCCCTTGCATAATTTAAAAAATATATATATAATATATTATAGTAACTCTGAATAAATTAGTGATTTTTGTGCTATTTTAAAATGAGTAGTTTCTTAGAAATGTTTCTTTGTAAGAAGCATTTCCAATTGTAGTGAGCTGCTTCTCCGGTAGACTTTGTTATAGGGAATATCAGATCACTTGCCTGGCTCTATCTGTTTGGTCACTTCCTTAAACAAATTGGATTTGCTTGGGGAGCTTGGCCTGTGTGCAGCTGATAAGTTGTGTAGCAGGCTTGTATTTGGTATTCCTCCTAGAACTTGGATTTCATTCTTTTCATTCAATTTTCTAGTTGTGATAGTTGGTACTGATGTTTTTCCTCTCCTGCCTTTTCTTTCCCATTCACTCAAATACAATTTCTCCCCTTTCAGTTCTTGAATCGTGAGTTGCTTCGTCAAGCAATACTAATATGCTGTCTCTAGTCACACTCTTCGGAGTGACTCATCCTGCCAAGTCATTTCGCATTGCTTGCCTCAAAAAATATAGATAAGTAACTATAGAATCTTCAAGAGCTTGGATTAGAATTTAGCAATAAAAATGCCGTATACACTCCATAAGACTTTTAATTTCTAAACTTAGCAACCTAAACTTTTATTGAATATTAGAAAAAATATAATATTTACAGATTTGTGCACCAGTGAATATTAATTAGGCTAGAAGAACAGGAGGTACCATCATGTGATTGCAATAAACAGCAGAAAACCTCTGGATAGAAGTGTAAAAAGGGAAATATGATGGCAAATCTTATCTATTACTTTCCATAGACTTACAAATTTTCTCCTGTTAGTGAACATACTAGAATAAAGATGGTAGAATGTTTGGAATTGGCAATTGTGGCTATTAGCGAACATGTTTATTTGAATTAATGAACATAGACACAATCTCCAAAATTAATTTAAAATAGTGATAGAAACATTATATTGTTCAGCATAATGCAAGCACTGATGAGGCTCAATAAGGGTTCCATATCATCCTAAATAGCTTTGAGAATCGACAACATTAAGTCAAATAAACTTGCATTAAAATGTAAAAAATTTAATACTAAAATATTATAGCAATTAGAAGGCCAGAGAGATAACTTATTAGTATATGCAAATCAATTAACTGCAACAGTTAAAAAGTGATAAATTGCTATGTAAAGTACATTCAATACAGAATATAGCTTAAAACCACATTTAAAACAATTAAAATATACACAGCTATGTATGAGAGGAAAAAGTATATATTCACTTTTAAGTGACTATTTTTTGATTGTTTTATGTGTTTTCTTTAGATTATTTAAAGACAAGCAGCAGATAATAGCAGACATTGTTTAAATAGGTTAATCAACTGTAACCAAATTATCTTACTTTTAAATTAGGCAATTTCCCAAAGACTGTAATGCCTATGAAATATAGCTATGTCAAGTTTACTTTTCCCCACAAGGTAACATTTTAGTAAGCATGATAAATTGGATCATTAAAGAAATTGACCTAGAAAATGTTTTCTGGTTCTTTTTTAATTCATTTTTAAAAAATGTATCTCTGGGAAAAATCTTTACTTGGATTTTAAATTATTTTCATTATATATCCATAATATTTCTTTTGTACCAATATTGGAGAGAGAAATACAGAATAAAATATACTGGCATTTGTCTCAACGCTTTTCAAGTTTTGGAACTGCATTTTATCATTTAGAGCAGTGATTTTCAGGCAGTGTGCCACTGAACACTGGTGCACCACAAGGGTGTTTAAAACATGCAATACCTGACTACTCATTCAGGGACACTGACCTGTTTTCCCTTAGATTGTCAAATAAAAAATGACAGCAGACAACACAACAATAGCCATCTGGGGTAAATGAATCAAAAGTATACCTATTTTTTTGTCAGATCAGCAAAAGAATATATTTTTGGTGTGCCGCAGAATGTTAGGATGCATGAGATGAAAAGGTGAAACATGACTGATTTAGAGTGTTGAAATAGGCCCTAGCAAGTTCCCCAGAAACAAAACATATACAGAAGGACAAAATTAAAAAACAAAAAACAATAAAGAAAACACTAATTTTTAAAATTTAGTTATAATTGACATCTAACAATGTATATATACATTTAAGGTGTGCAGCATGCTGCTTTGATACAGTTTTTTATTACTGCATTGCAATATGATTTCTATCAGAGCATTTACATATTTCTCAAGTCACATAATTATTTAACATATGTGGAGGGAACAATTTATTTCTAGTCTCTTAAGAACTTTAAAGTTTAAAAGACAGTATTGTTGACTATAATCACTATGTTGTGTGTTGGATCTCCAAGATTTATTTAGCTACTAATTGGAAGTAGGCACCCTTACATAATATCTCTCCAACTCCTCACCTACCAGCCCTTTTTAACCACCATTCTAATCTGTTTTTATGAATTTGTATATATTACTTTTTTGAAACAAATATTTTAAAAATCTTTATTGTTGCAAGTATTACATATGTCCCCCTTTCTTCCCCATCGATCCCTTCTTGCCCACCCCCACGCCCCTCCCCAGGCCTCATATAAGTGAAAGCATACAGTATTTGTATTTTTCTGTCTGACTTCATTATCATAATACTCACATGATCAACACTCATTGTCTTAAGTGGCTAGATTCTCTCCTTCCTCAAGAAGACGTAATATTCCATTGAAAGGGTATGCCACAGGTACCACATCTTCTTGTTCCATTCATCTGCTGTTGAGGGGCTCATATCTTGGCACTTCTAAGAAATGCTGAAATAAACATGGCAGTGTATATATCACTTTGATATACTGGGAAAATCCTAATTTCTAAATAAATTATTTTAAATCTTTAAGTAGAAGGAAAATACTGTAATTTTTTCTTAAGAGAATAAATAAACTAAATGTCAGCTTAAACTATATCAGAAATTAAACTGTTTCTGGACAAATGGCTTATAAAAATGTTGTATTAGGCTTTACTTTAAGTGTGTATAAATTTAAAGTTTCATCTCAAATATATAACATAACTACTATAACAAAGTATTGAGACAATTTTAAATTTATTTTCAATCAGTGACTAAAATGTATTCAGCTCAGTCTTTCCTTAAAGGAATCAAAACACTGGAGTGCTTTATCACCACATCTTGAGTTCTACATCTTTAGCACTACATCTTGGGCTCTTTTCTTTTTTTATTGCATAACTAAAGGCCCAGTGCACAAAATTCATGCACTGGAGGGGGGTGTCCCTCAGCCCAGCCTGCACCCTCTCCAATCTGGGGAAACCCTCAGGGGATGTCTGACTCCCAGTTTAGGCCCAATCCCTGTGGGACTGCTGGCTCCCAACCACTCACCTGCCTGCCTGCTTAATTGTCCCTAACCACCACTTCTGCCTGCCAGCCTGATTACCCCTAACCACTCCCCTGCCAGCATAATTGACACCTAACTGCTCCCCTGCCCGCCCAATTGCCCCTAACTGCCCCCTCCCCTGCCAGCCTGGTCACCCCCAACCACCCTCCCCTGCAGGCCTGGTTGCCCCCAACTGCCCTCCCCTGCTGGCCTGGTTGCCCCTAACTGCCCTCCCCTGCCGGCCATCTTGTGACAGCCATCTTGTGACCACATGGGGGCAGCCATCTTGTTTGAGCATGTGATGGTCAATTTGCATATTATCTCTTTATTATATAGGATATAATCCAGTCTCTAGGCTTAAAAATAATCTCCATTCTGTTGATTGCCAGACTCATAAGTCCATATATCCAACAGACTATTCAGAATCTTCTTTTGGTAATGTAATAGGTATCAAGTATCTACATGCCCAAAAAAAAAAGACTTGGATTGCTCCCTTTCACTCTCTTCCATCAGTTGAACATTGATTCATCCTCACATTATGACATAAATGTATGGCATAATTTATCCCATTTACATACTACTCTCAGAAATTATATTCTCTTTGTCTATTTCCAAAATATTTCCCAAATGAGCTTATTTTCTTTCATGTCCACTAATTCTATTTATTATACACCCATTATCTTTTATTTAGACTAATATAAGAGCATAACAGATTAGTTAGATTAGTTTGGATTGCTGTTTTAAATATATTAAATCTTGTCAAACCACTGATTAAAATCACCCAAAGGCTTTCTTCTGGAATTGGAACAAATCCAACCTTTCTGTCAGAATTTAGAAATCTGATGCCTGCTTCCTTTTGAAGTGAAACCTCTGTAGACTTCTTATATTCTACCTACACTAGCACTCTTCTTGCTCCTCAATTATGCCCGGTTTATTCCCATCTCTTAGTCTTTGTTTCTGCTGCTTCCTTTGCAGGGGAATGTATATGTGACTGGTTCATCGTCATCATTCATTAAGACTTTTGTTCATATGTTGCCTCATTACCCTGAGCATTCCATTGAATGTAAACTTCCTAGTCACTTCTTTTAAAAAAATTATCTTTATTGTTGAAAGTATTACAGATGTCCCCCCTTTTTTCCCATTGACCCCCTCCACCCAGATCCACCCCTCCCAGGCCTTCACTACACTATTGTCTGTGTCCATGGGCTGTGCATATATACATATAAGTTCCTGGTTAATCTCTTCCCACCCACCCACCAACCCACCTCCACCTTCCCTCTGAAATTGGTCATGGAGGAACTTGGAGAGTATTATGCTAAGTGAAATAAGCCAGTTAGAAAAGATAAGAATCATATGATCTCACTTATATGTGGAATCTAATGAACTAAATAAACTGATGAACAAAATAGATCCAGAGACATAGAAGCATGGAACAGACTGACAAATCCCAGTCACTACGTTTCTCATGCAAATTTATAACCATATGGATCACTCTCTGAAATTTCATATTTATTACTTTTGCATGCAATTAGTTGTCTGTATCCCCTCTTAGACACACAATGGAAAAGGAAGCTCCATAGTGGCCAAATCTGTTTGTTCTAATTATGCATCTCCCTTGCTGGCTACAATGATTGACACATCATAGAAAAATATTGGTAAATATTTTCCTGAGTAAATATTGGGGAAATGTCAACTAATTAAATAAAATAGCAGACGAACAATTCAATTTTTCAGAAATGAAACTGTGTCAACTTTATAAAAACAGGTATTTTATGACTTAAGTTTTTTAAAAAATTATACTTACTTATTTAGTGACTTAATTGTGCCAGGCATTGACTTATTATGAATATCATCTTTATATTTAGGGAGAAGTTACAAAGAGATTAATTGATTTATGGAAACAATACTATTAAATTATGGGTCAGGTAATTTACTATATCTACTATAATTTGGTTATATTTTTATTGTTGCTAATTCTCACCCGATAATATATTTAAAAAAAAATTTTTTTTAGAGACAAAATAAGGGAGGGAGGGAGTGGAAGAGAAACAGGGATGTGAGAGACACATATCAATTGGTTGTCTCCCTCGCGAACCCAGACCAAGACTGGGGATCGAACTTGCAACAGAGGTAGGTGCCCTTGATCAGGAAGGGAACATTAGACCCTTCTGTGCACAGGCCTACACCCTAACCACTGGACTACTGGCCAGGGCACTTTAGTTGTCTTTTAATTTAGAATGTTAAATAATAAAAAACACACATTTATATATACATGTATTTAAGTTATTATGTCAATGTCATTATCAATATATCTATGATTTAGTTTCTGGAGAAGGAAAGCTTATGGCTTTCCCACATCATAAGATTAAGATACATTATAAGTAAAACAAAATACATTTTAAAATAATAAAACCTAGAAATATTCTTCAATGTTTGTTTTTAGTTTTATAATAGTCACTATTAAAGTAGATACTATAGATGCTATCAAGTCCATGCTTTATTTTAACATAACATTATAACTATTGATATGGAAATGAATAGGTCATGAAAACAATAAGCAGTAGTCAGAGAACTATATATTTAACTTATTTTCATAAAACACAGAGCAAACCTGTCATAAAATAGACAATTACTATGCAGGTCAGGAAGGAATTAAACCCTACACAAAATTATTATTATTACTAAAACTTAAAAAAAATAGTTTCCAATAGTTAACAATAAAATATTTTGTTAATTATTTAATTCTAAGTTAATTATTTAAGAAATAATTGCAAGTTAAACCAATTTGAATTATAAATTTTATAATATGCATGCTTTATATACTTTTTCCAACTAAGGAAATTAAATTTTCTTATAATACAGTGGTTTCCAAGTGCGTGAAAACGTGCCCCTGGAAACCTCAGTGAACTGACAAGTGCACCCGAGGCATTTTAACTTTCCAAAGAAGACAGAGCAACATCTGTCAAACATTAAATAAACTAACATATGAAGTGGTTCAGCATTAACTATTTACTGGATTGAAAAAACAATATAGGTAATACAATACAAAACTTTGAAGTGTTTTTTTGTGTGTTTTTTTTTTGTTTGTTTGTTTTTGTTTTTTATTACTAGGGCGAGCCTGAAAATTGTACTGGCAAACTGAGGTTATATAAACTTAAAATGCTTAGGAAACTCTAACTTGTCTTTAGAGATAATCTTTAAAAGCTGTTATTATACCATACAATGTATAAGTAATATATCAATGTAGTTTCATTTTCAACAATTCAAACGATGTTGAAACTCAACTAAGCTTCTCTCCAATGTGCTTCTCTATACAAAGGCAAGCACTGTGAGACTTTGCCAGTCAGCCGTGTACTCTGTAAGTCAGTAGCAGAGATTTATCAAATGCTTCACCTCCATAAGGCACTGTTGCTCGAGAAGAAAGCATTACAGAAGACAGCTAGAGCAACTTTTATGAGGCCTGTATTCTGGTTCTATTGGTGGAAGTTTGATGTTTATCTTATCACTTCTTATAAAGCCTTTGTGTACATATACAGGTAGCTACAGAATTTTTACTTAAAGTAAGTTCTCCCTTTCTCTCTTTGAAATGTTCCTCTATACATATACTTTTCCTATTCTATTGTATTCCAATAAAATGATTCTAGTTTATACTTAACTAGTAAGAGTAAGCTTTGCTAGATTCAGAATGCTAAACGAACATCAATTTCTTGGCCACAAAAGAGGTTCTGGATTGGGTGAATCTAAATTCCACCGAGAATTTATTTGTGTTTACATTGTCAAGTAGGAGTTAAGCTTTATTTTTTCAATACAAACATGTAGTCCGTGGAGCAATACTGATTAAAAGAGATGGTCCTCCGCCTGCTGCTTTGCAGTGGCATTTTTGACACAACTCGTGTTCCATACATAAGCGCTTCTGTTTATGGGCTCTCTCTCTCCCAGTACAAATGGCTCAGGATTGGGAACAGGCGGCCTTGATTTGTTTCCCACTGTCACCACGCACCACTTCTGCAATCTGAAGCCAGACCGAAACCGCTGAGTGACTCTGTTTCCTCCTCTGTGAAGAGACTTATCATTATACCTACCCTACATAGTTATTGTCAGAAGGTAAATGTAATACATGTGACATGTTTTTAATAATAGTCAACACGGAGAATGAGCCCAATAATATTAGCTGTAATAACAACTTTGCTATGTACTTCTACCACCGAACCCTATGCTTTGGAGTCTTTCTTGCCAGGAATATTTTGACATAAAGTTATTTCCTATGCAGTTTTTTTAAAGCTTTGTAGTATTTCATAGAACCCATGTTCCATAATTCATTGTGTTATTATTTTTTAAACGTTGTTGTGATATTTTTGGTATGCAAAGCAATGCAATGATGAGCGTCCATTCACATTTTTCTGCAGGTGTGTAAAAAGTATGGGAATTAGTGCCATGCATACTTAAGGAGTTTTGATAAGCAATGATTTAATTAGTTTTTTTAAAAAAACTTTAATCATTTATACTGCTTGTGGCAAAATGTGACAATTTGTTTTCCTGGCATCATTTTTTTCTTCACTTTTTTTTTTAAGTTCAGAGGATGTAGTGTTTTTGTAGGTTAACATTTCTTTTGTAATATGTTAGGGTTGATTATAACAGAATCAGAATTAACAACAGTATTAATAGAAAGTCTGTTTTAGAGACTTTCCGTATAGATATATTTACCCACCCTTTTAAACTCCATTCCTGTTGCTTACCTGACCCAATGTTTTTCCATAATGATAGAGTTGATTATTTAATATGAGCATGCATTTCACAATTCTCAAGAGCTTGTATTGGTTTAATTTCTTACTGTTACTGGAGGCGATTATAATTTAATATTGGGTAACATTTTAAAATCTTTAAAATACAAATTTTAATTAGTAAGTTATAAATTAAGAGTGCAAATAACTTATAATAGTATAATCCTACTTTTAAGTATAGAAAATTCAGTGTTGTTAAGGAAGTTAAGGAAGAGAATCTGGAGGACAGCTACTTTCAGGAGAGTTTCTTAAATTACTGAACACAGATGTATTCTTAAACATCTTCCTCAGAGATGTTTTTATCAACTTACATACATACCTAATTTTTTATCAACTTACATGCATACTTAAGGAATATTGATTGGGCCTTTGGTGAAATATAGAACAGAAGTAAAGGAAATAACCTGTTGTTTTTTGTTTTTTTTTTCATTTCTCTTCTATAGAAAGTTATTTTAAAATATCATTGTTGGTTAACTTTTTATTTGGATTGTGTTAATCATGATTTTAGACCATAACACATACATAAAAGTTGCCTTTGATGAGTACCTGTTATAGTATTCACAGACAATGGTATTGCATATAGTTAAAATGTAGTATGTTACCTTTATGAAAGAGGATATGGAAACATATATTTTTGCGAGTGTCCCCCCCCATGTCCCACATAGTTCAGGGTTCAGGTTCAGGGTTTGGGCTCTGGAGAAGGCCCCACACAAATGAAAGAGACTAGAAAATATTAATTTGGAAATATCGGGGGCCAGGTGGGAGCTCAACTCAAGGGGAAGGACTCCATCCCGCTCTGGCCTTGCTATCCCTTTTATTAAGACTATGGGATACACCCATAGCCTTTAGGCAGGCAATTCCAGTAATAGCCAATCAGTAAGAATTCACATAAGACTAAAATGTGGAAGTTGCTTTAGCTACCATTGTCTTAACTAAACAGTGGGTGGTTGGCTCTGACCTTTCAGAGCTTCAAGGTTGACCAGCCTTCCAGGTTCCTTGTCCACACCTCTCTGCTAGTGAGGACAATGGGCAGCTTCCAACATATCTTCACTGAGCTACATAAAGCAGCAGACAGAATGAAATGCTTTCAGATATGCATACAACTGTCAGCCCCCACTTGTCTCATGAGTACATCAACACCATCAAAGGTATATACAGGGCCCTAGCCAGTTTGGCTCAGTGGCTAGAGCATTGGCCTGCAGACTGAAGGGTTCCAGGTTCAATTCTGGTCAAGGACACATGCCTGGGTTGCATGCTCCATTCCCACTGGGGATCATGCAGGAGGCAGCCAATCAATGACTCTCTCTCATCATTGATGTTTCAATCTCTCTCTCCCTCTACCTTCTGCTCTGACCTCAATAAAAATATATTTTTAAAAAAGGCATATACATGGAGTGGGGGTTACAGTAGGGGTGATGAAAAATTCACAGCTTCTCTTTATCAAGGGGTTTTCATATTCTCTTAACTCCTCCTAGCTCTTGGGGTTATTCTGGTTTTGGGTCCACTTACTCCAGTTATAAGTAACTTAAAAAAATAAACACAACCCACTGCTCTTTCTTGTGATATAGAGTTACTCACAGGTCAAATTTCCTATGTATTAATTCCCTTAAAGAATGAAACTTTAATCCTCATGGAAACAACTTACAAGTTCAAAATAAAATAATCTAATATGTAGTTTTAGTTTAAGTATAATTATAAGGCAATTCAATTAAAAGGTATTAATTGTGAGATTTGGCACATTGCTACCCTTATCTGTGTGTGTGTGTGTGTGTGTGTGTGTGTGTGTGCAAACAAAGCATGACTTCAGTAAAATGATTCTGAACATACATAAATGTTAATTACACACAAAAATTTTTGTTTCATTTAAAACCAGATATTGTCTATATATCCAATCACACATTTTTTCACTAAGTATCTATTAAAGAATGAAACCAACTCCACAGATTTTAAATTATTTGATTTAAAATAAGTTTAGAATATCATATGCATAGTTCCAGTACTATGCATAATAGATTTACCATTTTAATATTGAAGAATGAAAACAAATTTGTTCCAAATAAAATTGAATAAAAATGAATAATCATTCACCTTCCTTTTCTTTATACTGTTATTTAAACAACTTCATATCTTAAATGAAAACAAAATCTCAGAAATCAACCAGAAAAATTATAAAATTCCAAAGGTGTAAGGCCACAAAAAATGTAGAATAGCTGTCTTTTTTTATCATTGACATGGCTCATTTTCTTCCATAACATCATATATACTGACTGGATTTGAATTGGAGAACAATACAAATTTTTGATGTATTTTAACATAAAAAATTTAATAACAATTATTTTTTGTTAAATATTTAAAGTAACATAAAGCACCCATACAAAGTTTTTTTGTGCATATATTGTGCTATCCTTATCCATAGATTTTGATGAGAAAATGATTAAATATGTAGAAAGATGAAAGTTATTTACTAAAGTTATATATTTGTTTTCTGAATAATAACTCAGTATTAGATAAGTATTACAGGACACACAAAGGCTTCATTTTCTTTCTCTTTTAAGACAGGTGTTAGCCTATAGTTTATCACTGATAATGGAATATGATAGGTTTTGGTTACAGTGCTTGAAGTGTCATATATGTCTAAAAAAACAAGGATAAAAGCATTATTATAGTCTTTCAAAAATAACAGAATTCACTGAACATTACAAAGCTTTCTTAAACAAAAACATGACATATCTGTAACTACATCCCCATGTGTGGGAGCCATAGCTGCTGCCATTTATCCAATTAAGTACATTCCAGAGGTAATGGTTTTCTGGGATCATTTTACTAGCTTTCAAGCAGTACTCATGAGTAGAATAATGTGGAATTGAGAAGAGCTGAACATTTTCTCTCTTCTTCTTCAGCCATTCATCTCAGTGGGCAGTCATCAATATCTATTACATTTTTAAGTGTGAGTACCCACTACAGATACAGTAGGATGCCTGATTTCCATTTTCCCTCAACTTACCTCAGCTCCAAAGTTGGTCAGCTCTGGGGAAGTACAGTTACTTCCCACTGAGTACACTCTCAGTCCATCTGATTTGAATTTCTGCCACAAAAGCATAACCATTATTCAGTGAATTAAGGCAAGCCTATGAGCATCCTGCTCTCATTCCAGCTAGTAGATTTTCATTTTAAAAGGAAGACAAGCAATGCCTTTAAATTCTCACTCCAGGAAATTCGTTCTCACCATGGGTGATTATGATTGAGCTGACATACATCTCTGATCACATTTGTATTCATCTTATGTTATTTTGTCTTCTCTAAAGAAGAATCCAAATGGGAGTTTCTTTGAAACCCATACTTACAAATCAATTTGAATTTATTTATTAAAGGACTGTAACATCACTGAAGCGAACCATTTATAGCACATATAGTAATTGACTATGCTGCTTCCAATATACTGAAAACTTCCAAACAAAATATTTCTGTAGATTAAGGTTACTTTCCTTGATATTGTATTTTAAGCATAATATAGGATAGTTTTTAGTGAAAACAGCAACAAATCCACAATTTTATTATATTTTGCTTCTAAATTATTAGTCACAATAAAATGTGGTTAAATAATATAAAAATCAAAATTATTCCTTCATAAATCACAAAAATTAAGGATAGAATTTTTGACAACTGGAATTTTCTAGCTAGTGTAATAAGATCACCCCTCCTATTTTGGATCACTAAAGACAAAATACTAATATCCACTCTTGATCCATTAACTCACTTATGTATTAACACTCAATTTCATACATATTTATCATATTACTACTGTAGGTCAGCAACTACCTTAAGTGCTAAAAATAAAATGTGAGTAAAACAAGTCCCATAATATCCTTGTTTTCATGAAGTTTAAAACCCTTACAAGATACAAGTTGCTGATTTTAAACCACATTTTATTAACCAGACGATGTTAATGAGGTAAGTTTTTCTAAAAACTTGATAAGAGAATTAGTGCTAGGGCTTCTGAGACTTTCTTTGAAATCTGAGTGACACTGAACATTTCTCATTCCAATGAAACATTTTTGTAGATACAGATTTTTTTACTATGTAAAACGATAATTTTTTTAAGTAAATATGTTTCTAAACACAGTTGCTGAATGTTAGATATTTGAGCTGATTATTTCAAAATATTTATTCATGGGAATCTTTCTGAAAAATCACAATACAAATGAGACCAACATCTCTGTCTATTAAAGTCGCTGAAACAGCTTTTTAGAGTCATATAAGAAGAATGAAGTTTTGCTGGAGAAGAAGTCTTGCACTCAAACAGGCTTTTGGGGTAATGAGTTGAATGTTAGAATATGCTGATTAGCTTTAAAAGTCATCTTAAGGCATTTAACAGACTTTTATGCCTTTTAGATTTGTCTTAAATATATATATATTTTTACATTTTAGACTTATGACTTCAATTAAAATAACAAATGTGCAGTTAACTGGTTATAAAGAAAATTTTGAAATGTTTTCAACTGACATTTTTGAGTGCCTAAACATTCCTATATGGTATATTCCATGTCTAAAAGATATATTCCTTTTTTTGTTCTTGCTGTGACAGATGCTGCTCGTTCTTCCCCATTATTCATTCTCCCATCATTCTCTATTTAGTGCACTCTCTCAATATTTATCAGGCATATGACTACCCAAAATAAAAACTAGGTTTCCCACCCTCCTTTGTTACAAAGCTTGTCCTTGTGATGATAATCTCAGTCCAAAGGTGACCTTTGACACTTTTGAAAAGTGTCTTTAAACAATGAATTGTTTCCCCTTTTTCTTGAATCCGGTAGACGTTTGAAAGCAAATTCATACTTATTTGATTCAAATATATGTTTTCTTATTGAAAAAGATAGAAAATAGAAGGGACAATTATCCCAGATGGTCAATAAATTTCATGCTACCCTGATTTGCCTAGTCTCCATGACTAGGAATTACAGCACATACTTATCACTCAATCCACATAGTATCTATCAATGTTCTCGAGCTATCAATTATAATAAAAGGGCATATGCTAATTAGACCGGATGCCCTTCCGGATGAACTTCTGGATGAAGCTGGGGCTGTGAGGGAAGCCTGGGTCCTGGGTGCCTGAGGAAAGCTGGTGCTGGCAGCCAGGGGAAGGAAGGCCTCCTCTTGTACGAATTTCATGCATCAGGCCTCTAGTGGAAGAAATAAGGCGTGAGAGCTGGCCTCTTACTCCAGCAGTAGTTGATGGAACTACTGTGCAGATTATACTCCCAGGTATTTAAACCTTTGCTCCTGTGTGGAAAAGGCTCCAGTAGCCAAGGACAGTTGTGGAATAAGGCCAGGGCTAGATTTTAGAAGTGAATACAACAAAGCTTAACAAGTGGTTCCTCAGAAGTAGGGAGAGGGACCTGTGCTACAATGTAGAGAACAGAGTCCAGAAATTATTTTACTAAAAATAATGTCATTTTTTTGTTTGACAATAATCCTAATAAGAAAAATAAGAGAATAAATCCATTCACAGAAAACAATATGAGAGTGCAAACAAAACACAGTTTTAAATTAAAAATATATCTCAATTCTTCATATTTTGTAGGGCTATATTTGGCATTATTCGTACATCACATAGGCAACTGCTATCATGGATTGGTTACAAGAATGGCAAGATAAATCGAACATTGAAGTTATAATCTCTTATCCTGCCATTTTGACTTAGTTTTTCCATTTCCCATCCAACCTTTCCCATTTCTTTCGGAAAAGTTAAAGGCAGCTATTTAAATATCTCTTGGGAAATGTATACTACTAGAGGCCTGGTACATGAATTTTGTGCATGGGGGGTGTGTCCCTCAGCCCAGCCTGCATCCTCTCCAATCTGCGACCCCTTGAGAGATGTCCGACTGCCCATTTAGGCCCGATCCCAATGGGTGGGATCGGGTCTAAACGGGCAGTCGGACATCCCTCTCACAATACAGGACTGCTGACTCCCAACTGCTCACCTGCCTGCCTTCCTGATTGCCCCTAACCGTTTTTGCCTGCCAGCATGATTGATGCCTAACTGCTCCCCTGCCAGCCTGTTCGCCCCTAACTACCCTCCCCTGCAGGCCCTGGTCACCCCTAACTGCCCTCCCCTGCAGGCCTGGTACCCCCCAACTGCTCTCTCCTACAGGCCTGGGTCTCCCCCAACTGTCCTCCCTTGCAGGCCTGGTCCCTCCCAACTGCCCTGCCCTGCTGGCCATCTTGTGGTGGCCATCTTGTGTCCACATGGGGGGCAGGATCTTGTGTGTTGGAATGATGGTCAATCTGCATATTACTCTTTTATTATATAGGATAGAGGCCTGGTGCATGGGTGGGTGTCAGCTGGTTTGCCCTGAAGGTTGTGCTGGATCAGGGTGGGGGTTCCCTTGAGGTGTGGGGTGGCCTGGGTGAGGGGCCTGTGGTGGTTTATAGGCCAGCTACGGCCCCCAGCAACCCAAGTGGAGGCCCTGGTATCTGGGATTTACTTATCTTCTACAATTGAAACTTTGTATCCTGGAGTGGAGCCAAGCCTTCTGCTTGCTCCCTGGCTGCAGCCATTTTTGTTGGGATTTATTTATCTTCTATAATTGAAACTTTGTAGCCTGGAGTGGAGGCCTGGGCCAGCAAGGGCAGGCAGAAAGCTTGACCTTCTCCATTGCCAGGGAAACCCAAGCCTCCCTCCTGCTCTCTGTGGCAGCAGCCATCTTGGTTGGGTTTATTTGCATATTTGCTTCTGATTGGCTGGTGGGCGTGACTTGTGTGTGTAGTGGAGGTACGATCAATTTGCATATTACTCTTTTATTAGAGAGGGTTAATTGAATATATTGGCTTAGCAATACTAATTGCATCCTTTAGCTAACGAATTGTCCAAAATGTACCAAGAAAATGGACCAACACATAAATAGTTGTGACTAATCATATACTTATAGAATGCAGTTCTGAAATAAGAGTACTGAGGCATCCTATCTAATAAAAGAGTAATATGCAAATTGACCCCATCACTCCAAGACACAAGATGGCTGCCCCCATGTGGACACAAGATGGCTGCCAAAGATGCCCTGCAGGGGAGGGCAGTTGTGGGCAGTTAGGGGTGACCAGGCCAGCAGAGGAGGGCAGTTGGGGGTGACCAGACTGGCAGAGGAGGGCAGTTGGGGCAGACCAGGTCAGCAAGGGAGGGCAGTTAGGGGGGGAACCAGGCCTGCAGGGGAGAGCAGTTGGGGGGGACCAGGCTAGCAGGGGAGGGCAGTTAGGGGCAATTGGGCTGGCCAGGGAGCAGTTACGCAACAATCAGGCTGGCAGGGGAGTGGTTAGGGGGTGATCAGGCTGGCAGACAGAAGCAGTTAGGGGCAGTCAGGCAGAGGCAGGTGAGTGGTTTGGAGCCAGCAGTCTTGGATTGTGAGAGGGCTGTTGGACATCCCTCAAGGGATCCCAGATTGGAGAGGGTGCAGGCAGAGCTGAGGGACAAACTCCCCTCCCATGCACAAATTTTGTGCACTGGGTCTCTAGTTAGGAATAAACAGGCATCACTGAGGAAATTTACTAAGTGAAAAACTATCTACAATAGTTACATGGAGAAAAGAGAAATATATAAATTCAAAATAATTTTATTAGTCTCGAACCCTATAAAATAAATGCATTAAGTATGTTTTTACTGGAACAAATAAAATAATTTCACTCCCATTCTGTATATTCTTATCTGTTTGTATAACAGTAAATGTAACATTAGAACAAATATTTCCTCCTGAGTTTTGTTTCCACAGGTATTTGTGCTAAGATTCTTTAAAAGGTGCATTTGAAATAATGATGTTCATTTTACAGAATGACTCTGCTTAGTACTTTAAAAGATATATAAAGAAAATTGTGATGCTTTTTATCTTTATTAATTTTTGAATATTCCAAGTTATCCTTCACCGAAGTCCTAATGAACAAGGATGGGGTTTTGATATAACATATTTACATCAAAATACAGCACTATCCACCTGGGGAAAGTGCTTCACTCCTCTGCGCATCAGTTACCTTGTTTGTAAAAAAGGAGACAACCTCTGCATCGCCTGTTTTTGAAGGTTACATGAGATAATGATTATAATGACCCGTAATAAATGTAGTAAAAGCCTTTAGATTATAATATTTGGACATTTGCCTACACTTGCTATTAATTGCTGGCATAGGATTTAAGTGTATTATTCAAACAAGGCAGAAAGCCAACAGCTCTCAAATAAATGGCTATTTTTTAGTCTTACATTTGGGATATTGCCAAGTATTAACACTTTGAAACTTCCACTGTTTGATAATTGAGATTTAAAATTTTCCACTAAGCAATAAATTAATTAGTTAATGGCAAGTTTAGGTCACCATGATCAAAGAGTTGCTTTATCTTTCGTCATCTTTCTTTGCTTCATATCCTAGATTAGATTTTAAATCAATTCAAGATTAAAATACAAAATATCAAGCCCTGGCCAGTTTGGCTCAGTGGATAGAGCGTTGGCATGATGATTGGAGGGTCCCAGGTTCAATTCCAGTCAAGGGCATGTACCTTGATTGCAGGCACATCCCCAATGGGGGGCGTGCAGGAGGCAGCTGATCGATGTTTCTCTCTCATCGATGTTTCTGGCTTTCTGTCCCTCTCCCTTCCTCTCTGTAAAAAATAAATAAAATATATTTTAAAAATACAAAATATCAATATTTAAAATGAACACATTTAATGCATTTTATATTTTGTTTATCTCTGTTCTTTCATCAACAAAAGTTATAATTGAATTATCAAATAAAAGTAAAAATTTAAAACTGAGAACAAAATAGTTTTGGGATAATATCTCCAAATTTTTGTTGAGCTTATTTTTCCTTTCAATTGAACCATATTCTAAGAGAGAAAATTAAGAGGAGAAGAAAAGGAAAGCACCCCTAAGGTATCTGAAGTGTATATACTGTCTCTGAGGTATTTTTGTTGAAAGAGGCACATGTTAAACACCCACATTAGAAGAGGACCCATCTTTTTTGAAAATGGCTTAAACATTCTTATTTAGGACTGCATTTTCTTATGTGACACAAATTCAATTTAATTTAAAATATTGTTTAATTATTTTTCTTTAGTGACATTGCATTTGTTTTCTTAAGAACATTACAAAAGCTGTTTTCGGCTGTTTGGTGTTTTGTGCTTCTTTTTTCAGTAAAGTCTTTTTTGTGTTACATTTACTTGATCAAAACTCTACAGGTATTTATAAGGTACATTTGAAGGAAGTTTATCATGTCCACATTAGATGTTTCTTATCTATGAAGAGTAGAATAAATATGTATTCATCTAAATATATTTGCATAGTTAGTTCAGCATATGATTATTTGCTACTTCAATGCCTCCAACCCTGCACCAAATGCAGAGTTTTAAATCATGTAATATATTTACTATTATGAGAGAAAAAATATAAGTAGCTTTTTGTTATTTTTTTAAAAATCAGCATGATTTGTTGCTCATTTTTTCAAAGCACATTTTAATTCATCTTGTGTTTATATATGTCCAAAGTTGAATCTGGACATATTAAGCTATAAGCAAATATTTTAAGGTATCTTATTTAAGATTTTCCTTAATAATATAAATATCTACATGCTGCTTTATGGTATGCTTTTCCAATTTTGTTTTTTGCTCAGTCATTTCATGTAAACAAAACTAATTTACTGCTTACTGCTCAAGCATTAATTCCCGTTTTTTCCCTGCCACTTACCTCAGGAAATTTTCTCTTTCAAGTATGTTGTTTCTTATGCACAAATGTGTTATGTTTTACTGGAATGAAAATTTTCTGAATTCAGGGAAGTGACTTGCTGATTCTAACTTTTCTCAAAAGCTAAGTAAATCCCTGATTTGTTGTAATTGGACACCGAGCATCTGTTGTCTGATGAGTTGATCATAATAGCCCTGTGAACATACAGATGATTCTTAATGGGACGTCACAGAAAATGTGGTTAATTACCATGAAAACAGTGTCTTTGCCTTGAGGACCTAATGGGTGCTCTGAGGGTGGGTATCACTGTCCTTACAATACCATTCATGAGGGGTTCACATCAATGACTAAATAGCATGAGTTCAGGGACACTTACCTCTAGCTGACTTTGAAAATTGGACAAGTTTTGGATGTTCAAATAAAGCAAATGGGGGGAAAAGTGCCTATTAGTAGATGGCTTAAAATCAAACAGTGAATCAATTTTAAATACTCTGCTACTTAAGCCTGTAGTGAATGTTGGGTTTAGGTGAGTGGGTTGCGGGTGTAGAGTTATATTTTAAAGCAGTCCCATTCCATTTGTATTTATAAGCATCTCATGTGCTTTCAAACTCTGTGCTCACTGGCACAGCAGATAAAGTAAAGAAACAGCCTTCCTTTGCAGAACTTGTAGGAAAACAGACCCCCAAAAAACTATAAAATATAGTGAAAACAGAGGTCTTTGATTAGAGATCAGTGTACTAACCCCAGTAAATCGTAGGGTTCCTGATCCAGACATAGCAGAGTCAGATGTTAAAAAGAAATTTAACCTGATATCTGGGGTATATACAGATAACACACCTCTATTTCCATTGCATCCTATGGGGATTTTCTAGCCATCCCTTTTAACAGGACATAGGGAAAGGTGAGCTCTGTCACTCGGGTTAGTTTTTCTCTAATGGAGGAACAAACTGCCACTTAGCTTTAAAAATAAGTTGCTGACTTGAGTGTATGTTTGATAGTTGCCCTGAGACTTGACTTGCACCAAAGCAGCTAGCAGAGTGGCTAGTCACAGCTCTTGAACTTCCTCTTTCACAGGTTTCATTGGGTCAAATAACACCTGCCTCTGACTGAGAAGTTGTCATAGCTGTGACGTGTAGTTGAAAAAGAGCGCTAAGGAATTCTTGCTAGATCCACCCAGTAACTGGAGGAAGGGCTGATCAGCTCGCCATAGTCATTAATATATGACCGTGATTTCTTTACATCTTAAGATAATGAACCGATTTTCAATCAGTGTGCCATTAAAAGATTTAAAACATGCAACACCTGATGGCTATTTAGCCAGGGGTACTGACCACTTTTCCCTTCAATTATCAAATAAAAAACTGAAAACTGCCAGCACAACAATAGTCATCTGGTGTGAATCAATCAAAATTATACCTTTCTTTTCGGTCAGATTGGCAAGAAATATATTTTTTGTTGTGCTGCAGAATTTTAGTAATTGGTTTACTTGTATAACTAGAGGCCCGGTGCATGGATTTGTGCACTGGTGGGGAGCATGGCCTGTGGGGATCGGCCCACTGTGGGAGCAACTGCTCCTCCTGGTCAGCTGAGTGGTGCTCCACTGTGGGAGCACACTGACCAACAGGGGACAGCTCCTGCATTGAGTGTCTGACCCTGGTGGTCAGTGCACATCATAGCAACTGGTCAACCAGTCATTCTGGTCATTCTGCCAGTATATCGCTGGGCTTTTATATATATAGATAAGATAAATAAGATGAAAGGTTTAAATTTACTGATATAATGATGAAGAAGCATGCTGCCAGTAAAAAGAAGGTATATGTACCTAAATGTAAATACATTGTCAGAGAGCCGGAGCAATATTTTGTGGCAAAATTATGGAGCAGGAAAAGTGGTGGAAAAAGTTGAGAGAAGAGGGAGAGGAAAGAGGGCCCTGGAGACCTAAAATGAAAATGTCAAAAAGGATCAACATTTTGGGGGTGGCAATTGCTGGGAAAAAAAATGTTTTCTGGTCCTTTTTAAAACTAGTATATGCTTTATTTAAAAAATGTATGAGAGGTAAAAAGAAAGGAAGCAAATATATCAGAAATTATAGCTTTAAATTTATCTAAAATCATACTGATAATTTTACTTGAAGAACGACAAAAATGACTTTAATATATTATTTGCAGTAAATGAAAAAGAATGTCACCTTCTAGGAATCTGGATTTGTATTATGACATTCAGAGTAACCCAATTGATAAGACTGTTTAAGGTCTCCTGTGAGGCATATGTCTGAATCATGCTTGGTGAAAGCTTATCACCTTGCCTTAAAATAGAAAAGCCATAAAAGAAAAAGAAATGCAATAATTTAAAATCCAGATACTACTTTGTCATTGTAATGTTTGTGCTGAGATTTACAACCAAAAGTATTCTGCAAATATTTTTAGAAATCTTAAATAAGTAAAGCAAAACAAATATGGCACAGAATGTCCTGCCATGGCTTATGAACTTATGAATTTTCTCTAAAGGATTGATTTAAAAATATCTGCCTTTATTGTATTATTTACACTTAGCACATTTTTGCCAGCATTGCAGTCCTTATTCTTTTTTAACAACGAGAGCTAATCACAATTCATGTCAGATACTCAGCTGAAACATGGGCGTGTGGGGAGGAAAAGGACATGCTGACCATTCTCTTCTCTGTGCATTACTCCAGCGTCAAGACAGGTCACTTGAAATTTATCAGGGTGGCTAACCTACTATAAAAGCAGCTTCACAGAATACAATGTGTCTTGCCTTTAGCTATTATATGGTTGATGCCAAATGGATATTAAAATTGTACATTTAAATATGTTCTCAGACTCTCCCATTCATATTTGCCATTGTATAACCTTTCAATTCACTTTTTGTTATTTTTAAAATTGAGGCTAGTAATATGATATTGTAGGGATGAGATATATCACGTAAAAGCCTTAGAAAAAGAGAGATATGTTAAGTCCTCAAATATTTTAGCTATAATTAGTATCATTGGGATGTAATACTTCTTGATTATGTTAAACATGGGGCTTATGTTACATCACCCTTATTTGTGTGCAGTGGTTAATGCAAATAGAGTTTGCTCCTTTTAAATTTTGCATATATGTAACTTTAGTTTTTCAAACTTTGCTCTTTAATTTTTCAGATATTGGGTATGAATTGTCATATTCTTGGACATGACATGTTTTTTTTTGTAATATTCAGCTTCCTCACTTTGTATGTCAGAGTGTGTGTGTGTGTGTGTGTGTGTGTGTGTGTGTGTGTGCATTTCTTTGCTGTGAGTTTATTAATCCTGGATAGTATCTTTTCCAGGAGGTGACTCCATGATAGTGTTGGTCATATTTAGTTTGTGTATGTGTGTTAATTTATCCTGAGCTTAGAGAAGTCTCTGACCTTGAATCAGTTTTCCCGTTGGATCAGTGTAGTGAGGAAGGGGTGATTAATACTTTACTGCACACATGGCTAAAAGGTTAGCCCAGTTCCCATTTGTGCATATTCCTTTGCTTTGCCAGAGGAAGCCCACAGCGGACTCTCCGTGGTCCTCTAGAGCAGTAGCCCCAGGTCTTATCCAGCAAAGGCTTTCAAAGCACAGCTCCTAATGCCTGCCTGTGAGGTCTGCACAGCGTCTATTTTGTAACTTCATTTCTCCTGCCTCCAGTATTACAGATTTCTTTTCCTAGTTCTGGAGATTTTCCTCTTTGTTACCATTGCATTTGGAAATGTATTTTAAAGTACTTTAAAATATGTTCCAACTATATTAATGTGTTCTGAGCAGTAAAAAGTGGGTATATCGTAATATGTACTCTCCTATCTTGACCTTGAAGTTGATAGCTATGATGTTTTTATTCTTTAAAAGCCAGGCATTTCAAAAATTGACATGGCCTATGATTACCAAAGTAGAAGCACAATTAATATGGCAATTCAAGGAATTGTAAGATCTATCTCAAATTTATTGACTGTTGTGGATGGTTAGTTTAATGTAAAAAAATGGACAAAACTAAATTTAAAAGAACCAGGCAATTTAATTGCTTTCCAGTGTTCTGTGGCTAATCAATTTATGATGTACATCTTGATAAGAGGAATAATAATAATAAAGTGTCAGTAATAAAAACAGCTAACATGCACCCAACACTGATTAGGTGCTAAATACCCTTAGGATTGCTTCAGCATTATTTCCTTTAATTCTCACAGTATTATTTGAGAAGTTAATTGTATTATCCTCATTCCACAAATGAAGAAAACTGAGTGTAGAAAGTTATGTCACTTACCTCTGGTCACACAGTCAGACATTAAGTATCCAGCATTCAAACCTAGCAGCTTGACTTCAAATTCATGATTTTATCCTCTATGCTGTAACTTACTTTAATATTGAACACATGAATAATAATGCTGATCTACAGTGTGTATTGACAGAAGTGAACCAGACTCCTGATTCCAAGGCTCAGATGGCGTAGCCTTGTTATTCACAGCCTCAAATTTCATTACCATATGCTCTATCAAAATTTGTAAGACTAAAATTAGTACTACTTTTAAATTGAGTTGATTTATAGGCTACACGGATTATTTTCTACAATTAAAACGGTATTTTAATTTTATAGACATTTCTGAATACCAGTAGCATACAAACAGCATTGCTTTCATGGAGGAAATATTTTTCATTAAACCATAAACCAGATGATTGAAATATTAGTGAGAAGAGATACTGTTTATCAGAGACTGCTTGGGAGAATTTTTAGCCTTTTGTGAAGATAAACGACATTAAGCACACGCACTTGTCAGATTGCTGTTCTGTGGTGAATATTCTGACTGGGAGAGTTTCAAAGCGTGAGAACAACCATAGTAGCATTCAGACGGAGGCGTCACTGTCCACCAGAGGAGGTTAGCAGCCTTTTTGTTTGCTTGACAGAAATCTGTGTGCAACAACAAATGAGTCTCTATTCCTGCTGTTTTTCAAATGCAAGCTTTGTTCCTGTTTTCTGTTGTGAAGGCAGACATATCACATGAGGGGGTGGAAGATAGAGCGAGGATTCAGAAAATATTTTTAGAATGAATATTGCTCATCCAGAGATAGACACTATGTTACATCAGTCACTTAAATAGTTTTGACTTTTAAATTAGATATCAACGTGTTGATATTTCTATTCAAATAAGTAGTCTGACCCTATTTAGGCCAAATCGATTTGCCAGACCATGCCTATACCATGAGGGAGAAGACATGTGATGGGCATCCCCAGATAATAAGCCCATCATTAGAACAAAGTGATAGAATCAGACTAACCTGAGTCATCTGAGTCAGGAAATGAAAATCTTTCACCAGAAAGAAAATTGTTGCATAGGTGACATATGCTGAACAGACAAAATAATATGTCCATGAAAATATTCCATGAAGAAATGTTCATAGAACAATATATTTTCCCTTGGGTGCAGCATTCTGGATATTAAATAGATTTTCCATTCAAAGCTTAGCAAATAATTGGTTACAGTAACTCGTTAAAATGGGAGTATTCATTATTCTACAATAAGACTTGATTAATATGATGGTTAATCAGACTCAAAATAAAGAATCCAGTCAACAACAAGCACATATAGAAAATATAAATGCATATTTTTCCATTAAACCCAGATTAGAGAACTGAACCCTGCAAGAAAAGAAAATTTATGACATTAAAATAAAGTATTTAATTAGAATTGTATGTTTCTAATTTTATTATATGTAATTTTGAATTAAAATTATATAAAAGGATTTAAAAACCAAGTTATGTTAGTGGGTATATGATAACATTTTTTTTAATAATCATGTCAATATGGGCACATAGGATTTTATTTTTCATTTAGTGGGTACTCTAATATTATTAGTTTAAGATATATCATGTGGTGCATTGCACAGATGTCCCTAACTTTGTTCTGCCCTTATACGCACACTCTTTGAAATATGACTTTGATATTTTTACTCTAGAGAAATAAGATCTATTTCTCTGCTACCTTGAATCTTTACTTACATTATGACTCACTTTGGCTAATAGAATCCACATGATTGATGTAGTAGTTCTGAGAATAGTCCTCAAGATGTCTTGTCTCATTGGCTCTCACCAACTTGTCCCATAACTCCTGAGAAGGCTGTGGAAAGAAGCCTTGGATAGTCTCTGTTAGGATGAGAGGTCACATGCAAAGACAGGAAGAGAGGGTCAATGAAGGATTCTATGGAATATTATTCAGTTATGAGAAAGAAGGAAATCCTGCCATTAACAAGAGCATGAATGAACCTTGAAGTATTATGTTAAGTGAAGTAAATCAGACAGAAAGAGACAACTACTGTATGATATCATTTACATGTGAGATCTAAAAGAAGCAAACTTATAGAAAGTTTGAGAGTAGAATGGTGGTCTCGAAGGCTGTGGGTGGGCCAAATGGGAAGATGCTTTTCAAAGCGAGGTGTCCAGTTAGAAGATGAGTAAGTTCTAGGGATTTTGATGCATAGCATTGTGACTATAGTTAAAAATGCTCTATTATATATTTCAAAGTTGATAAGAAAGTAGACCTTAAATGTGCTCACCACAGGGAAAAAACGGTTAATCTTGTAAAATGTTCTCACCACAGGAAAAGTATGGTATCCTGTGATGTGATGGAGGTGTTAACTGACTCAGTGTGTTAAATCATTTTGCAAGATATGTGTAACAAATCAACGTGTTAAACACCTCACGTTTAAACAATGTTATATATTGATTACATGCCAATGAAGCTGAGGCAAACAATCATGACCAGACACTAGGAATGAGGATGAGGCAATCTTGGATGACCATAAGGAAGTTAACTTCAAGGATGTATCAGGCCAAGGCCAGGAAAAGAACCTCTGATCTGAGCACAGAGCAGCCAAAATATTTGAGCCATAGAACTGTGGGTAAACTAAATACTTGTTTCAATGTTGGGATGGTGAGATACATAGCAATAAATAACTCAAACACTCTGTTTTAGAAGCAAGTGATATTTTGTCAAAATTACTATTTTATATAGTTATTTTGCAATAAGCATATAAATAAATAATGAAAAGTGTAAATAATTTGAGTTACAATTTCTTTTTTAAGAGTTTAGAGATATAAAGTTTTATAAAGCTATATATATATATATGTGTATATATATATACACATATATATATATAGTTATTCACAAACAACTACATAAACTTGGTATACATTAATTTAAATTGATACACTATTTTATGCCTTACTTTTACCTGTTTAGTATATTAAAATATTTAACTAAAGTGATTCCTCTCTAATCTAGCGTTCTTTCATTCATACATAGTTATCACTATATTTTACACTATAAAGCAGAATACAGGTTTATTGAATAATGGCTGACAGAACCTTAAAGAAAACATGGGAGGAAAAAGAATGAAAGTTTATTTTATATATTTATTTTTATTGATTTCAGAGAGGAAGGGAGAGGATAGAGAGATAGAAACATCAATGATAAGAGAGAATCATTGATTGGCTGCATCCTGCATGACCCCTACTGGGAATCAAGCCCACAACCCAGGCATGTGCCCTTGGCTGGAATCGAACCTGGGACCTTTCAGTCCACAGGCTGACGCTCTACCCACTAAGCCAAACCAGCCAGGGCAAGAATGAAAGTTTTAAATAGTGTGAAATAATTGTGAGAATTGATTCCACATCCTGATGAATTTTGTAAACGTGTAGTTCATTTCAGTAGATTTACAAAAGGCATGCCTATTGATGGGGTGAAGATGATATAAGCAAAAGTCTAAGATCCATTTGGGTTTAAGACACTGGATTGTACAACTGAAACTAATATAATATTGTATGTCAATTGAAATTGAAAAAATATTTAAAGTCAATACATAAATAAGTAAATAAAAAATGTAGGGACCAGTAAACATGAAAAAAAGTTATCTCAAAGTACTTGCCAGCAATAAGCAAATTAGACAAAAATAGTAACAGTTAACACACATAGAGCTTATTGTGTTCCAAGAAATGAATGGGCTTAACTCCTTCAGTTCTCATAGCAACCCTACAAAGTACGTATTAAGAATGTCCCCATTTTATACATAAGAAAATTGAGACCCAGAGATGTAAAATAATTCACCCCAGAACATGCAGGTAATGAGTGGCACAGCTGTGCCTGGTTTCATCCTCACAATGACATTGTAGGAATGTGAATCAAACATTGTCATCTCCAGTTTCCAGTGAGGAAAGCAGAAGGTGGGCATCCAAGATGTTAGGTCACATAAAGGAGCTCTACTAAGCTTCTTACAATTATTTGCAACACAAAGTATTTAGTTTTAAGTATATTCCTTCTCAAGTTTTATTAAAAAACATACTCTTCACAATATAAAAACCTGTATGCCAGTTGTAATTCATAGCCCATTCATTTTATTTTTAGTAAAAGTGGTAACTATTTGGAGTAGTTTTAAAATGTTATGTATATAAAACAAACATAAAATCCATCAAGCAAGATTTTATTAGTCTATTTGCTATAATTTTGCTGCATCATTTTCATTGTACTTTAAAAGTTTTCAAGAAGAAACATACCTATTAAAATATCTTTGAAAACACTTTACTTTTAGATGAAGAATCAGATATATAAATAATAACTTGTACACAGAACCATACAGGTTACAAAAAGCACTTACCATATTAGCATTTTTATTTCTCAACATAAATTCTTAAAAGCAATAATATATTTACTTTAAGGTAATAACTTCTCAGAAAGATTAACAGTTTACAAGATCCTGAGCTACAAAACTTTAAGGCTCAACTCAAATATAAGGCTTCTAAGTATTACCTCAAAATATAGGAACCAAAGGATATAAATTCTTTATTGTAGTAACAAAAATAGTAATTGTCATATTTTTGTACCTGATATCCTTGAAAACATTTAAAATATATGGAAATCAAATCAATTTGAATAAAAGAAAATAGATAATGAGATTGCGTTCTGACCAGATAGCCAACTAATGAAAAAATTGTGTCGCATTTAAATATAAAGTAAAGGGGAGCTCTATTTTTTCTTAGTTATGAGTTATTAGTATTACTAAAATAACTCTTTTATATGTTTTCAAAAATTTAATTCAAACTCTGAAGCTATTGTTGAAATTATGAAAGAGAAAATAATTGATTAACTTACTGATGATTCATTTTAAAATTTGACAATTAAAATATATTACATGCACTCACTAAATAAAATTAATACAAAGTATTTATACAAGAAATCACAAAACTCAAAACATAAAACCCATCAAGCAAAATATTTTAAGAAAAAAACCTCAAATATAGTAAATCTAAAACTTATATCTCCATGTGATTACTCTCAGATAAAGAAATTTTTATTCGTATTAAATATTATTGTAAACCTTCTGAAACCTCCTCTTTACTGAAAATCACACTAAATGTATTACTTTTTCTTGAATAAGTATTATTTAGGATACACATGCATAGTCTGTGTTGCTTGCCTTAGTTCTATCAAAATCAATTATACTCTATATTCTACAGCTTTTATTTTAGAGGAAAATTGTACATAAAAATGTGTTGGCCCCCAACCATAAAATTATTTTCGTTGCTACTTCATAACTGTAATTTTGTTACTGTTATGAATCGTTATATAAATATCTGTGTTTTCCGATGGTCTTAGGCGACCATGCTAGCGGTTCTCAACCTGTGGGTAGCGACAACCTGTAGAGCCTGAGACCATTGGAAAACACAGATATTTACATTAAGATTCATAACAGTAGCAAAATTACAGTTATGAAGTAGCAACAAAAATAATTTTATGGTTGTGAGTCACCATAACATGAGGAACTGTATTAAAGGGTCACGGCATTAGGAAGGTTGAGAACCACTGTACTAGAGAAACACAACCACTGCCCTTATTGCGAGATGCATAGGCCAGGCCAAGGACCCC
Organism: Corynorhinus townsendii; assembly: GCA_026230045.1. Classification (NCBI taxonomy): domain Eukaryota; kingdom Metazoa; phylum Chordata; class Mammalia; order Chiroptera; family Vespertilionidae; genus Corynorhinus; species Corynorhinus townsendii. The sequence continues at coordinate 16,788,365 of JAPDVU010000015.1, forward strand.
ATCAGTGTACAAATCTGTGCACCAGGCCTCTAGTTATTAATAATGAGGAACCTTGGAAATTTAGGTTGGGACTGGAAATATATCCATCTTTTTTCTGTCAGTGTCAGACTTCTATTTCACACACTCACATATATGAAAATATGAACATTTCATTAGATTAGGAGGTCATGATTTATAACTTGCTTTCATATTTCAAAAATGGGTTTATGAAAATACAGCTACTAAGTACTAGAGAATATTTAGTATCTAAAAGAAGATTAATTACTTTATACCTATAGTGTAAAACAACATAATTGAGACCCTTTAGTATTTGCCTGCAATAGAATTTCAAAACTTCTCTAGTACATTAATATTAAAATATTAAAATGTAAGTAGGCAGTTTTAATTTCTCCAGAGAAAAATATCCTCTCAATTAAAAAGAAAAATAAATGATAAAATGTGGTGCACAAGTTTCATGTCACATTTTTAAACACAAGCTAGTGAACAATAAAAATTATACTGGGAATATTTTGTTGTTAACCTACATTCACACTTGTTATAATGTACAGTCCAGAAATGCAAAATGAACCTTGTACAATTGAGGAAGAGACTCCCAAAAATTGAAATTTTATTTTAATTTTATTAATACTAAAGGATGAATGGCTTATATATTTTATTTATTTATTTATGAAATTTAACAGAATTGTGACACACCAAGTTATTACATATACAGAAATATGAAGTTTAGATTGTTTTTCTTTTTTTTTTATTGTTTGAAGTATTACAAATAGTAGTACATATGTCTCCTTTTTTTTCCCCATTGACCTCCCCCCAGCTTCCCCTACCCCCCAGTACATGCCTTCACCTGCCCGCCCTCCCCACCCCCACAGTGTCTTGTATCCATTGGTTGTGCTTATATGCATGTGTACAAGTCCTTTGGTTGGTCTCTTACAGCCCCCCTCGCCCATCCTCCCCTGTCTTCCCAATGTAGTTTGACAGTCTGTTCAATACTTCTTTGCCTTGTTTTTCATCATCAGAATAGATGCCTTTTTATAATTCATGAAATATGTTGGTCACATCAAATTAGTTTCCAAACCATTTGTCCTTTGTGAAATCTAGAGTCCAAAGACTTTTGAAAAGAAACTGTTTTAATATCAGGCATTTTGCAATAAACAAATTCTTTTAAATAGTGATTCAATATAATTTTTGTTGTTGATTTACCACTGTTAGCTGTGGTGGTGAATTGTACACTCCCTCACAAAAACTAACAAAATCCTCAACTCTGATTTGTAATGTTTGTGAATTTACATGGTGTATAATCCCATCATAATAGATTTCAAACTATTATCATGTTACTGAAAAAAAGAGTTGTGAAGAGATACACAGAATCATCTTTCTCTCTTATCTCTGTTTGGACCATCTCCAGCACATGATGAGCTCAGGCAATTGTAGGAGACATAGTGGAGGGATCATAAAACCATTATGCCTTTTAACCTCCAAAAACATTTGAAATTTTTAAAAAAATTTTTCTTTAATTTAAAAAAAGAAATTTCTGAACAAGGCATTGTGGGTAACCAATTTATATTTGTTAGTAATATTTACATATAGTATCATGATTATTTAATTAGAGATTATTTTCATCTAATTATCCACACAAATATTCTCCAGGTGGTTCAGATCTTCATATAATCTATTTAATTTATCATTAAAAAAATTGAAAGTGTATGATCTAAATTTAAGGTATACATGTTAATTTGTTACATTTATATATTGTAACATAATTATCACTGTAACAATATTAATGCCTCTGTCACATTACATAATTATTATTTTTTAGGGGTTAGAATAATTTAATTCTAGTCTCATAACAAGTTATTTTATTGTAACACTAGTACCTCAGTGCATGGATTCGTACACATTGAAAGGAAATTAATTAGAAGGTGGCTGGCTGGGCGGGACTGGGCAAAACAGGCCCTGGAGCCAACCTCCCCCGGTCCCTCCCCAGCTGGTTGCACCTGGGGCATCGCCGCGGCTCCAAGGTCATCTGGTCCCTCCAGCAAGTGGGGTCCCTCAGCCTGGCTTGTGGGGATCGGGCCGAAACTGGCTCTCTGACACCCCCCAAGAGGTCCTGGAGTACGAGAGGGCACTCTGCAAAGTTGCTGTCGTACAGTGTGTGGGACACAAACACAAGTGTGCAGTAAACCAGATTTGGACAGTGCCCCAACAACAACATAATCCACGGCCAAAGATGAATTCACACGGCCCTGCGAGGAATTGGGCTCCTTCCTCTCTGGTTCCAGGTGCATCACTTGAGAACAGCCACTGCCAAGTCACCACAGCTCGGCAGCTCCTGTGTTGAGCATCTCCCTCCTGGTGATCAGTGTGCATCATAACTACCAGTCAGAATATCTGCCCCCTACTGGTCATTGTGTGTCATATATATTGGTTGGATGGTTGCTTAGCCATATATATATACAATGCCTTGCTCAGAAAACGCACTTGCTTTCTCTTCTTGATCTGGCACAAGATTGTTGGGCTGTTGGGAGGAGATGTGCTCCTGTCACCCACTTGTCTTTGTCTGAATTATCTCACTTAGCATAATATGCCCAGGATTCATCCATGTTGTCATAAATGGCAAATGACTACCTTTCTCATGGCTGCTGTCTTCTTTGGCTGCTCATCCCTTGAAGGTCACTTAGGTTGCTTTTATTTATTGGCTATTGTGAATAATGCTGCCATCAACCTGGGAATGCATACATCTCTTCCAAACCCTTTTTCTCCCCCTTTGAATACATACCCAAAAGTGGAAGTGTCAGATCATTTGGTAGATTTCTTTTTAAAAATTTTAAGTAACTTCCATATTGTTTTCCATAGTGGTTGACTCAACTTCATTATAGTGAAGCTATACATTGATCAGTGCTTATTTAAGCTCATGTGATGCATTATGAATGTGTTACTGAGGAGACAGAAGGAAGCTAGTACATCAGGATTGGGACCACAGAGGAGAACTAGAACCTGAAAACCCAGCTGGGCGGAATTACTAGGACAACCCAGTTGGGAGGGGAAGAAAGAGTGCACACAGGAGACAAACTTTAAAATGTATGAATGTCGCTAAGACAGGCAGCATGCAGATAACCAATGACAAGGTAGTAAGGCATATAACCAATCCCAGGGGTGTTGCTAAGGCAACATTCTTTGAAAGGACCAATCAGGAACTAACAAGTATAGAAACAAAACGCACTTGCTTTCTCTTCTTGATCTGGCACAAGATTGTTGGGCTGTTGGGAGGAGATGTGCTCCTGTCACCCACTTGTCTTATGGCCATGTGGCCTCCACCCATGGACGGTTAGACTTTAATTATCTTGGATACTGAACTACTCCCCAGCTGTAACAAGGAAGGGAAGCTCTGGACACTGGCCTGCTCATGGAACCGCAGCTGCACCTTTTCCAGGACTGGCCTTTCTTAATAAACTTCAGTATTGTACCGGCTGGTTTGGCTCAGTGGATAGAGCGTCAGCCTGTGGACTGAAGGGTCCTGGGTTCGATTCTGGTCAAGGGCACATGCCTGGGTTGTGGGATCATTCCTGTGCAGGGGGCAGCTGATCAATGATTCCCTCTCATCATTGATGTTTCTATCTCTATCTCCCTCTCCCTCCCTCTCTGAAATCAATAAAAATATTTAAAAAAAACAAAAACTTCAGTTCCGCTAATCGTTTTTGTATCTGATTTCATACTTTGAGTTTGCGAGACAAGGGACTTGGACTCAAAAACCCCACATTTTGGTTTCATTATTATGTTCCAAAATTTTATTGGTACTGGGGTTATAGCAATGAGAAAGGAGAAAAATATTCCTCAGTGAGGAATAGAAGTAATAAATAAATACATGTAAAATATTTTAGGTAGTGATGTGTTAAAGCAAGAGGGGAAAGAGAGTGTGTAGGGATGCCTTATGTTGGAGGGTCTGAAAAAGATATGTATAATGAAGAAGTAAGCTACATACAGGTAGATATCTTGAGATGAATATTCCAGAGAAAGCAGCAAGTGTAAATAAAAGGTTTTGTGTTGATAGTTTACATGTACAAGGAATGGACGGAGTAGCCAGAGGGATTAGAGGATAATGACGATGGAGAAGTTGCCAGCAGACATAATTTCATTGAATTTTATACTAATTGTGATATCTAAGAAACATTAGAGGTGTGAATATAAAAGTGTCTAAATAATACTTAGATTAAAAAAAATGGGTTTTGAATAAGAACAGAATGGGGGGTGAGAATGGATACCTAGAATTGGAAGCTATCACAATGTACAAGGCAGGGGAGGATGTCAGTGATGGGAGTTGTGAATATAATTGAAAGCAGAGCTATCTGGACTTGCATATGTTTTGAAATTTGAGAAAATAGAGGAGTCATGATTTTGTCAAATTTTTTTGGCCTGAGTACCTATGTAACTTATGGTGCATTTTAGTGAGGTGGAGAGCACAGAGGGTGATGTGTTTAAGGGGTAGGGTGAATTACCAGCCTAAATTTTTTAGGTAGGAATGGACTAAACAGGCACAGGGTTTTAATTGCTTATTAATTATTGTATGCCTGTGTGGGTTATCCTGCAAAAACGAATCAAGGCTCTTTCTGACCGGGCACTATGTTGCATAAATCACAGTGGTTTTATGCAATATTTGAAATATGAATATGGACATGCACACATACACACACGCAAATATTAAATCAAGGTCTCACTAGACCCTCTGTGGAGGGTCTTTGGTCATTTACCCCTGTCATCCATATGTAGGAAAGAAGGAATTTATCACCATAGCTATATGTGATTTAATTCTTAAAGAGACAAATTACAATAAATACCAAAAATAAAAATAATTCTATGGTTATCTGAAATTTACCAGTATATTGCTATCTCTGATCCACTCCATAGTCTTGGAATAAGTAGGTGTTTTTATATGTTCATAAAAGAGAAGGAAGGTTTGTTCTTTCACCATAGCAACTAGTAACCACTGAAACTAGCTTTAAGCATGTCATAGTCAATAACAGCTTTCCATGAGTAATTGTGATACAGAGTATCTATCAGTGGTAATTCCACTCTTCTGAAAGACTACCATTACTTAACCTCTATACTTATTATAACTTCTACTAGAACCCGATGCACGAAATTCATGCAGTGGGGGAGGGGTGTCCCTCAGCCCAGCCTGCACCCTCTCCAATCTGGGACCCCTTGGGGGATATCCAACTGCATGGTCCCACAGGATTGTGCCTAAACTGGCAGTTGGACATCCCTCTCACAATCTGGAACTTCTGGCTCCTAACTGCTTACCTGACTGCCTGCCTGATTGTCCCTAACCACTCCTGCCTGCCAGCCTGATCACCACCTAACTGCTGCCCTGTGGACCTGATTAACACCTAACTTCTCCCCTGCCAGATGGCCTGATGGCCCCCAACTGCTCTCCTCTGCCTGCCTGATCTCGCTCCAACTGCCCTCCCCTCCTGGCCTGATCACTGTCAACTGCCCTCCCCTGCAAGCCTGGTCCCTGCCAACTGCCCTCCCCTAAAGGCCTGGTTGCCTCCAAATGCCCTCCCCTGCAGGCCTGATCTCACCCTCAACTGCCCTCCTCTGCTGGCCAATTTGGTTTTGATTGATCAGTTTCTATACCAGTCAGGGTCAAAAGCTCCACCTCCTAGGCAGCCATTGGCTCCTCACAGTTGACCCAGATTTGGTTCTCTTTGGTCATTTTCTATGCCAGTCAGCATCTAAAGCTCCACCTCCTAGGCAGCCATTGGCTCCTCGCAGTTGACCCAGATTTGGTTCTGATTGGTCAGTTTCTATACCAGTCAGCATCTCCGGGCCTATCTCCAGGACTGATCATAGTGGCAGGGCTGATCAGCAGCCACCCCAGATTGCTGGCGAAGGAGAGAGAAGCAGGGTCTTGTTACCCTGCTTCTCTCTCCTGGCCTCACCAGTGGCAGCTGCCACTGCTGATCAGCCCACCTCTGTCTCTCTCTCCGAGAGGTCAGCAGTTCAGCCCGCTTGCCTGCTGCATGCGCAGCCTGGTGACCGGTCGAGCCTCCTGGTCATTGGGGATGTGATGGACCCAGGGTTTTTATATATTAGGATAACACTGATTTAGAAGACAGTATGCTGTGCCAGGATAGACAGTACTCTACAATGCTTATCTTCCTTCTTTGGCAAAAAATAAACTCAAGTGTTTTGTTTTGTTTTTCTGATACTTGTTGGTAGCCTCTTTCTTAAATACCCAAGGCTTCTATCAAGATGATTTGGAAGAAGAGTACCATTTGAAAGCATTCTATTACAGCTCTGGACATGCAGGGCTTATCACTAAGTACTTTGGCCCACATCTTTTTTTATAGCCAGATAAATGATTCAATAGCACTCTCAGCTCTAAATTATTTATTTAATTGAGCTGTCTTTGTTCAAAGTATTTTGTTAGTTTAAGATTTTTAAACAAATAGCCCTTGCCCTTGAGTGAAGGCAAACAGAACAAATAAGCAAAACAGTAAATGACCTACATAGATAATTTCAGGTGCATTTTCCTTAAGAATGGGTTGAAAAAGATTCAAAGTATGGGAGAAAATATTAAATAAAAGGGAACTTTCAAAAAGGGAATCCAGGAATATTTTCAACAATGCTCTAGAACAGATTCAATATCCATCATTCTTTAAAAAAAATACATATTTTTATTGATCTCAGAGGGAAAGGGAGAGGGAGCGAGAAATAGAAACATCAATGATGAGGGAGAATCATTGATCAGCTGCCTCCTGCATTCCCCCTACAGGGGATTGAGCTGGTAACCCAGGCATGTATCCTGACTGGGAATCTAACACTGACCTTCAGGTTCATAGGTCAAAGTTCAACCACTGAACCACACAGGCTGGGTTTTATCAATCTTTTAAAAAATGTATCTTTATTGTTGAAAGTATTGCAGATGCCCTCTTTTTCCCCACATTGACCCCCCTCGACCCCACTTTGGACCTCTCCCCAGGAACTCATTGCACTATTTTCTGTGTCCATGGGTTATGCATATATTCACTGCACTATTGTCTGTGTCCATGCCTTATGCATATATGCATGTAAATTCTTTGTTTAATCTCTTCCTGCCACCATCCCCTCCCATCACTCTTTTCTATAAGTGAGCTCTCATCTGAAAAGAAGACTTGGTTAGAAAATGAAATTAGAATGCGCGGGCAATTGCTAAGTGAAAAGATCTTCATTGATTAGCAAAACATTATCAACAAGCACTGAAAGGTTAAAAACAGGAATGAAAATCAAAACAAATTTATGGCTCTTTAAATAAAATTATTGTTTTCTGAAAGAAAACAGGACCAATTTATAATCCTCCAAGAACTGGAAATATTTGTATATGAACACCTAAGAGATTAAAAGCAGATACTTGTAGCTATTTCAAGTATACAGATCATTGAAAAAAACTAATGTTCATTATTGATTAAGAAACAGGAGGACAGATATTAAGAATTCATAAAATGATGTCATCCTGAGAGAGATCATATACCTAATAATTTGATATTGTTCTTCTAAATTCCCATAGAATTTTTTTCATAAATATAGGTGTATGAAATACAACTTTCTTATTCATATACAAGAGGCCCTGAAGCCAACCTTCCATGGTCCCTCCCCAGCAGGTTGCACCTGGTGCTGGGCCGTGGCTGGAAGGGCATCTGCGGAGTGAGTGGGGTCCCTTGGGCAGGTGGGGTCCCTCAGTCTGGCATGTGAAACTGGCTCTCGGTGACATCTTCTCAAGGGTCCTGGATTGTGAGAGGGCAGCTCTCAGGTGATGCACACCAAAATCGGGCTCCCTCTTGTCTGGTTCTGGGGTGTGTCACCTGAGAACCACCACTGCCAAGTCACCACAGCTCAGCAGCTCCTGTGTTGAGCATCTGCCCCTTGGTGGTCAGTATGCATTATAGCTACTGGTCAGAGCATCTGCCCCCTTGTGGTCATTGTGTGTCATAGCTAACAGTGGGACAGACAGTCACTTAGCCTTTTATGTATATAGATGTGCTATTATATCTATCAAATTTTATATCAATATCAGGTCCCTCGAAGTGATAAATCCACTCATAAAGTGAGAATGTTTGCCAATACTAAGTCCTTTCACGTGTCCAAAGCTAACCAATTGAGACCATTATAAGAAAAATACTTCCTTATTTCCTGTGACACAATCTGTTAGTTTAGTCATAAATTAATTTACGAATGGAACTGCCAGATAAAGTGTCCAGCAGGAAGGATGTTATTAGAAATTCAAAATTATTTTTGTCCCCACAAATTCAAATCTGCTGTGACATTAATATATATATATATATATATATATGTATATATATTATGAATGTCTCAAGAAATAACCCAGTAATTAAATATGATTGCAGAACCCTATTGGCAAAAGACTCCCATGATTTTAAGCATAATATTTCAAGCTAAGTGCATTTCAAATTGTCTTCTACAATTTTCACATCACAATTGAACATTTAGATCATGCTTTATGGGTATTACCTCAACATCACACATCTCAGAGACTCATTGCTTATTATAGTGTATCTATTATTTTAAAATATTTTTTGTAGCCAGATAATGTTGTTTTTCTAATTCTTTATTCTAATTCTTTGTTTTTCTAATTCTTTATTGTTTAAGAATATTTGTTTTCCCCATTGACCTCTCCCCAGCCATCCCTCCCTTCCCCCCAGCACATGCCCTCACCCCGCTACTGTCTGTGTCCATGGGTTATGCTTATATGCATGCATACAAGTCCTTTGGTTGATCTCTTAACCGCCCCCCCTCCCCTCCCCTGCCTTCTCTCTGAGGTTGGACAGTCTGTTTGATGCTGTAGGAGGTCCTTTTTTTTTTTATAGCAGCATAGTAAACATAGTTTACAGTTACATGTTTGTTTGTTTTTTAATGCCTAAAGCAGTTTTATCAGTTTGTGGTTTTTTTTTTAAATTTCTTTATTGATTGAGGTATTACATATGTGTCCTTATTGACCCATTGGCCCCTCATCCCCCCCCCACTTCATGCCCTCACCCCCCTGTTGTCTGTGTCCATTAGTTAGGTTTACATGCATGCATACAAGTCCTTTGGTTGATCTCTCCCTCTTACCCCACTGTCCCCTACCTTCCCTGAGGTTTAACGTTCTGATTGATGTTTCTCTGTCTCTGGACCTATTTTTGTTCATAAGTTTATGTTGTTCATTATATTCCACAAATGAGTGAGATCATGTGATATTTATCTTTTTCTGCCTGACTTATTTCACTTAGCATAATGCTCTCCATCTCCATCCATGTTGTTGCAAATGGTAAGAACTCCTTTTTTACCGCAGCGTAGTATTCCACTGTGTAAATGTACCACCGTTTTTTAATCCACTCATCTGCTGATGGGCACTTAGGCTGTTTCCAAATCTTAGCTATGGTGAATTGTGCTACTATGAACATAGGGGTGCATATTTCCTGTCTGATTGGTGTTTCTAGTTTATTGGGATTTATTCCTAGAAGTGGGATCCCTGGGTCAAATGGAAGCTCCATTTTTAGTTTTTGAGGAAACTCCATACTGTTCTCCACAGTGGCTGCACCAGTCTGCATTCCTACCAGCAGTGCACGAGGGTTCCTTTTTCTCCGCATCCTCCCAGCACTTGTCGTTTGTTGATTTGTTGATAATAGCCATTCTGACAGGTGTGAGATGGTACCACATTGTTGTTTTGATTTGCTTCTCTCTGATGATTAGTGACTTTGAGCAGGTTTTCATACGTCTCTTGGCCTTCCTTCTGTCTTCTTTCGAAAAGATTCTATTTAGGTCTGTTGCCCATTTTTTTTATTGGATTGTATATCCTCTTTTGTTAAGTTGTATTGTAGATAGGAAGAGAGAGTGCAAGAGAGAAATATCAATTTGTTATTTCACTTATTGATACATTCATTTGTTGATTCTTTTGTGTACCCTGACAAAGGACCAAACCTGCAACCTTAGTGTATCAGGAGGATGTTCTAACTAACTGAGGTACCTGATCAGGACTATAGCTTATTTCTTGATCCAAGAGCCAAAACACATTCTTCATGCCTCAGAATAATTGCTTATCAGGATAAATTAAGCAAATCATCTGCCTATTTATACAATCATTTGTATGTATAATGGTATCACACCAATTTTTATTAAAGAAAAATATTTGAAATTTTTCACTATGAGCTGACTGTCATGCCAAAGGGGTTGTTTTGACAAAAGTCAGTATTAAAGGTTATCGTATAAAATAACAAACACAAATCCATAGAGAAATTCTAATATCTGAACATAGGTGCATGGAAATTGTCCCCAATTCTAAAAGAAAACACTGGAAATGTTCAGGTCATAAAATCCATGGGGATAATAACTCGGGAAGCCTGATAGCATCAGATAATTTCATGGATATTTTCTAAAATTGTCATGAGACAGCCTTTAACAATAGAAATAGATTTGATATGATATTAAAAAGATACCACTAAGGGAAATTTTTTTCTAGGTTAGCAAATGATATGAATAGTTCATGCATCATTATATCCAACATAATTGTGAAAATAATGATAAAGGTGAATCATGGAAATTGCCCAGAGGGACGCTTTCAGCATGTCCAAATGGATTTCATTCAACTACTTCCTCTGTGTGTTATGAATATGAAGATGTGAATATGTAATGTCAATAATGTTTTAAGTTTGTGGATATGTTAAAGCAATCTCCCCTAAATAATATAATGTAGTTCCCATGCTTTTTATTTTTCTTTATTTAATTTATCAAATAAACTAGTTTTTGTAAAAGGTTAAATGAGGGCAAAAATGCAATGTAATTTTATTCCCTTTAATCTTTGTGTTCCTCCTTTTCACACATTCTCAAATTTTGTTTCGTTTTATGTTTTTTGTTGTTGTTATGTTTTGTTTCATCTTAACATTTGTATTTAACAGCCAACCAATCCTATCTCCTGCATCCCTGCTTATCACAGGGTTAATTCTAGAATCAAGCTTGATCTACTAAAATTTAGTTGTTCCATGGAGAGCAGAAGTCTCACAATTCCATTGTTGCTCACAGACTTTTGACCTGGCCAGAGAAAAGCATATCAAATCTGTATCTTAGTAAAAAAAAAAACCTCAAAACTGAGGATATGTTCCAAATACATGTTATATGACACATGATATTATAGAAAATCTATGTATAGTAAATATTCATTGTTTAAAGTATGTGTCTATGGGCCCAGGAAAATAATTAATAACATATTGAAATTCCATATCCCTGAAAAATATCATTGACTTTATTGTATTATATATGTTGTGGCTTGAAGTTTTTCTATGCCCACCACATATTGTTTTTATCAGTAAAATATTACAAATAGATGTATTTAAATTTAAGTATAAAGTTTATAATAAAGATTCTGATATATTTTAGATTTATAAATTAATACATTTCTTATTTTAACATTAATGAACTTAATCATAAATCATAAGATATCTAATATATTACTAAATTCTACAGCAATTCTCAACTATAATAAGTCATTGTTTTATACTTGGAAACAAAACAAAGAAACATTTATTCAGTTTTGCAGCCACTTAAATGCCAAAAGAACAAGATGGACTATGTTATTGTTTCCTGGGCAGCAAAAATTTAAACATACTCATTAAAAGTTATATTTTACTTGTTTGTTGTTGTTGATCAGGAGTGTTCTTTTAAGCAGGGGGTTGTTTAACCATCATCAATTATAAATTCAAGAACTCTCATTAGAGCAGCGGTTCTCACCCTGTGGGTCGCACCTCCTTGGGGGTCGAACGACCCTTTCACAGGAGTCGCCTAAGACCATCGGAAAACACGTATTTCTGATGGTCTTAGGAATGGAGACACTGCTCCTCTAGCCGTCTCCAGGCGGGTCCGCCCACATGCAGATATGCCCACATACGAGTACCCGGTGTGATGACATCATCACTCTAACCCCATCACATACACCCCGTACAAATAACAGGTGTATGTGACAGGGTTGGCGCCATAATGTACTTATGTAGTCCAGTCACACATGTGTAGAGAGCAGCTACTGTGTAGAGAGCAGCTACTGTGTAGAAAGCAGCTACTCTGTTAAAAGCAGCAACTGTGTTGAAAGCAGCAGTATTGGAGGTAAAATGACACTTCCGGAATTATAATTACTGGATAAATGTAAAATCATAACTGTAAAATCATCAACTATTGCAAAAAAATATATATATGTACCATGGGAACTTAATCTGGATGCTGATCAGTCTTTTTATATTCAGCTGTGGTTGATGCGAATACTGCCCCCTTGTGATAGTAAGAGGTACATAAAAAAAACAACACAGAGAAACTTTAATGAACTGTATTGGCTGAACTATGCCATGTATCCTCTTTTGTATTATTAAAGCTAATGTTATATAATATTTTCATTAGCAAACCATCCCATGACAATGGATAATGTAGAGAAGAACATTAAGACAAGAAAATATAGTGAGGAATTTTTACAGTATGGTTTTACCTCAATAATTACAGCAGGAATTGAGAAACCACAATGTGTTATTTGTTGTGAAGTTCTATCAGCCGAATCTATGAAGCCGAGCAAACTAAAACGCCATTTTGATAGCAAGCATCTGAGCTTTGTGGGCAAGGATACCAACTATTTTAGAAGCAAAGCTGATAGACTCAAGAAAGCCAGACTTGACTGGTGGCAAGTATCACAAACAAAACGTAGTAGCCATTGAAGCTTCATATTTGGTAGCACTCAGAATCGCCAGAGCTATGAAACCTCACACCATTGCTGATGATTTACTGTTGCCAGCGGCCAGAGACATTGTTCAAGTTATGATCGGAGACAGATTTGTTACAAAATTGAGTGCAATTTCCTTATCTAACAACACTGTCCACAGAAGAATAGATGACATGTCTGCTGATATTCCTGATCAGGTAATCCAGGAAATTAAATCTGCTCCACTTCCAATATTTAGTATCCAGTTTGAGGAATCTACAGACATTGCAAATGGTTCACAGTTACTGGTTTACGTGAGGTATATTAATGATGGCGACTTTAAAGATGAGTTTCTTTTTTGCAAACCTTTTGAAACGACAAATACTGCATGTGATGTATTTGACACGGTTCATTTCTGAAAGAGCATAAGATCTCTTGGGAAAAGGTTTGTGGTGTTTGCACAGATGGTGCTCCAGCTATGCTAGGATGTCGATCTGGATATCAACGTTTGGTACTGAATGAGTCACCAAAAGTCATTGGAACTCACTGTATGATTCATTGGCAAATATTAGTAATGAAGATGCTGCCACAAGAGTTACAAGAAGTAATGAAAAGCGTCATAATTTCTGTCAATTTTGTAAAGGCGAGCACTTTAAACAGTCGGCTGTTTTCACAACTGTGCAACGAGTTGGATGTGCCGAACAATGCTCTGCTTTTTCACGCTGAAGTGAGATGGTTTTCGAGAAGAAAAGTTTTAAAACATGTTTTTGAGCTTCGTGATGAACTCAAAACGTTTTTTAATCAGAAAGCAAGACCGCAGTTCAAAGCACTTTTCAGCAATAAAAGTGAACTGCAGAAAATAGCTTACTTGGTTACCATCTTTGCCTTCTTGAATGAGTTAAATTTATCACTGCAAGGACCAAATGCAACATGCCTCGATTTGTCTGAAAAGATCCAATCATTGCAAATGAAACTTCAGCTTTGGCAAAAAAAAAAAAAAAAATGGATGAAAATAAAATTTACATGTTGCCTACCTTATCTGCTTTCTTTGAGGAACATGACATTGAACCAGACAAAAGGATTATGATGATAATTTCTGAGAGTGAACACTTGCACATGCTTGCAGACGAAATTTCATCGTACTTTCCAAATCTACCTGACACCCCATTTGCACTTGCCAGAAGTCCATTCACAGTCAAAGTTGAAGATGTTCCTGAGATAGCACAAGAGGAGTTCATTGAACTTATTAACAGTGATGCAGCGAGAACTGATTTCTCAACAATGACAGTTACAAAATTCTGGATCAAGTGTTTGCAGTCATATCCTGTTCTGTCTGAGACTGTGTTGCACCTTCTTCTTCCATTTCCAACAACATATCTTTGTGAAACAGGGTTTTCCAGCTTGTTGGTTATCAAGTCCAAATAGAGAAGTAGACTTGTCGTGGAAGATGATCTTCGTTGTGCTCTTGCAGAGACTGCCCCGAGAATTTCTGATCTGGTGAGAAAGAAGCAATCTCAACCTTTGCACTGACGTTGGCTTTTTACGCATACTGTTGCAAAATGTAGCAATGTAGTTTACTGTTGTTATATTAAGACTGTTTCCCATGCTACACCATCCTTCAAGACAAAATTTCATTTATTTGTAATTAAAAATAAATATTTCACAATATATAATTACATATTGTTTTTGTGATTAATCACTATGCTTTAATCATGTTCAATTTGTAACAATGAAAATACATCCTGCATATCAGATATTTATATTACAATTCATAACAGTAGCAAAATTACAGTTATGAAGTAGCAATGAAAATAATTTTATGGTTGGGGGTCACCACAACATGAGGAACTGTACTAAAGGGTCGCGGCATTAGGAAGGTTGAGAACCACTGCATTAGAGTAAACATTCTCTTCTTAGGAAAACATTAAAGTTAAACTGATGAACAACAACAGATCCAGAGACATAGAAGCATGGAACAGACTATTAAATCTCAGAGGGAAGGCAAGGGAGGGTGGGTGAGTGGTAAGAGATCAACCGATGAACTTGTATGCATATATGCATAACCCACCCATAGACACAGACAATAGGGTGGTGAAAGCCTGAAGCGGGGACTGGAAGAGAGGCAGACTGGGAGGGGTCAAAGAGGGAAAAAATAAAGATTAAAAAAAATAAAATAAAGTTTAACTTATATTTTATAATGAAAATTGTTTCCTTTTCATTAAAATGATTATGCATAAACATTATAATAGTATTTGAGTATATCATTAAAAATAAAAATTCAACTTTAAAAAATAAAATTTGCTCTGGCCAGTTTGGCTCATTGGACACAGCATCAGCCTACTGAGGGGTCCAGGGTTCGATTCAAGTCAAGGGCACCTACCTTGGTTGAAGGCCCAATCTGGGCCCTGGTTGGGGCTCCTGCAGGAGGCAACCAATCAATGCGAGGTGTTTCTCTCATACCGATATTTCTCTCTGTCTTTCCCCTTCTCTTCCACTCTCTATAAATCAATAGAAAAACACCCTTGGGTGAGGATTAAAAAAAATAAGATGTAGTTTGTGTTTCTGTATGGTATACCATGCAATTTACAAATGTCAAGTGTTATCAATTTAATATGTTTATAGAATACATCATAATTTGTAAAATTGACTCCAAATATTTTTCTAAAATTATTCATTATTTTTCTGAGAGGAGTTAAAAAGTGATGGAATTTTGGATGTTTAGGTAAGTTGTGTGTTTATAAGAGTGAGAGAGAAAAAGGGGGCAGGAAAGAGATAGGAAGGAGAAAAACGCGCACGCGCGCGCGTAGTAGTAGTAGTAGTAGTAGTAGTAGTAATAGTAATAGTGATTAATATACAATGAATGTATGTGTCTGAGCATGAATAAACATGAGGGTTTTGTGTGTGAAAGTGTGAGTGCAATTGGCTGTTACTCACACCACAGTTCTATAAGAATTAAATCTGAGGCTAAGCATGAAAAACACTTCCTCTTAGATATCCCACTGTAGGTTAATATTTTAAAAAGTCTTGTTAAATAAATTTGTTTTAATTTTTAATCCAAGTTAAGGGATTTTTGTGTTCAGCAATACCTGCTGCCATTCTACTGAAATGAACACTTTGGTAAATGAAATCCATTAGCTGCAAAATGTTATCTTCAAATATTCTGTTCTGAACAATTTTGCTGAAACAAGAAAAAGAACTGAGTTATCAGAATGCACGTTATCCTCTCAAAGTATAGCGTTATGTCGTTTTATACCTTATTTTATTGCACTTCAAAGAATCCCTGTTTTTTACAAATTGAAGGCAAGACCCTCTAAGAGCAATAAGATTGTAACTGTATTTATTTCACAACTTGCTTTGTTGCAGTGGTCTGGAACCAAACCTGCAATATCTCTGAGGTATGCCTGTATATTGCTGATATCAACTGGAATCCCTGTACTTATTTCTTCCGGGAGGCACACATATATATTTTCCTGCAAATCTCACTTCAATTTTATAGAACATCGGATATCTCTCATCTATTCAGTCATTCTTGTACATCCACTCTCCTGTGATCCCAGTATGTCCTGTATATCTTTATGATATTTACTGGCATATTTAGGTAAATAATTTCAGACATATTTACATACTTATACAGACCCTAGAAATTACTTTCTTTGAACAGTAGAAACTCTCTCTTGTCATCTTTGAATTTCCAGCCATTAAATATACTACCTGGCAAAAATAAGGCGTTCAAAATGTTTTTTTGAGTGAATGATGAATGACTGAACACTCATCCACAAAACTGATTCCATGGACAGAAAGATTAGTATATATTTAATTTTTCACTTAGATTTCCAAAACAATAAAACTCTGTGAGTGTTAATTTCAAATAAAAAGCTACTAGTTATCACAATCTGTGCCCCACATAATAAATCACAAGAGATCAAATGTTGACTATTCAATTACAAACTTTTCAGTAGTAGATGTAATCTTGGATAGAGTAAGACAAATGATGAATTTTAAGATGTCTGTTGGGGTTGGATTCATTTTATGTGGAAAACATGCAGGAATAGAAAGAATAATTAATTGATTTTTCCAAGAGTTATGAGTTCTATTAATGACTTAGTAATTTACTTGCTCTAAGTAGTAGGAAAATATTTAGCTCTCACACCTTTATTTTGTCTCATCTGTTAAAAATTAAAATATTAATACCTACTACCTAAGTTCAATGTACATGAGATACATTTGAGTTACTCCTTGATTATGGACAGTAAGTATTGTTGGTAACCATAGCAACTAAAAATCAGTTGAAGTACTTTTGTAGTAAAATAGAAGATAGATATGCTTAAACATACAACATAAAAACAACTTGTGTTACTTTTTAAGGGAAATATTCCAAATCAAGGGTAACATACACTTTACTGATTTTTTATTGTTTATGAGTATGCAAACACTCATATAACTAAAATGGTAATCGGTTTTCTATTATTTGATTCCCAGTGCAGTAAGAAACAAATACCACAAGTGACAACAATGCTAATTTTTCCATAAATCTAGGTCGCCCAAGATTTAAACCACTATAGGGAAAAGCCACTACAAAATAAATTTGAAGGCTCAAGGAGAACAAATCCCAAGGGTTAGTTCCTACTAGAAAGAATAAAAATTTGCAGTGGGTTCTGGGAAGTTCAATTATAGAAACAGACAACAAGAGGTTTTCAGCCAATTTGAAACTCATTCAGTATGTTCTGGTGGAAAAGGCAGTTGCACAGATAACATCAGCTTGAAACTGAACGTTGTTGCCTTAGTTGCCTTAGGAGAGACACTAACAAATCGGTTTATAGTTTGGGCTCCAAGGAAAGAAAGAGGATAGTGATAAAGAGAGAAACAAAGAAAGGGACAAAATTATATTTTATCATGTTCACCCTCCGCAGTTAATACACTAAGTTGAACAACTTGGATAATTCAGTGAACACAATATAATTTGATAATTGTAAATAAAAGAAGGTAAAAATACATCAAGGGCATAGAAATGAATCACAAGAATAGGCAAAGTAATAAGTAAAATGAGAAGATATATATTCCAAAAGAATAAAACAGGTGTCAGTTAATCAATATCGTGTCATTCTCTTAGTAATTTGTTTTATGTTCCTGCTTTCTATCTCTGTTTACTAAAATTTCCCCAAATCTGGGATTGTAGACATATGTTTCAAAGCAACCTATAATAACAAATAATAATCTCTTAAATATGTTTAAAAGTAATAAAAAGGTACATTTAGCAAATATTTAAAAAAACAGTGGATACTGTATAAAAATGATGAAATTTTTGCACTTATAAGACTGTTAGCTCCAAATAATTTCAATTATTCTAAATATGATTTAAATAATATCAATATTATGACAGAAAAAAACACTTTTAAATTCTGTTAGGTTAAATAATATGTTAATTTTGACCTATAAAAAGGCAATTTTATAAAATGTACTCTAACATATTTCAGCTGTTCTATTCTACATAATAAAATGAGTAACTGCATATCACAGTTTCTAAGCTTTTATTTTTGAGTCATTGTTTTAATGTTTTTTTGAAAGTATATAGTTACTGGTCTTCATGGACATCTCTAATAGCTAGAAAAATCTTAGAAACTTTGTAACATACATGTATAAATTGATAAATATTTCTATCTGAAGGTATTTTGTTATGGAATATATTAATCTACTTAAACAAAAAAAAATCTGTTTTTTTAAAGAAATGTTAAAACATGTTATATTTTCTGAAAGATAAGACAGAATATCCATACACAGTTATAGTTACAAAATAACTTTCTAAATATTAAGAATTTTCACATTTAATATGTATTTAAATATGTCATGATTTTTCAAAGCAAGAAGTGTCATTAATTAAAACTTATTTTTATGAATTATAAAATAAATTATATTTATCAACAGTAAAATTATATTTACCAACAGATGCACAGAAGAATCACAATTTGGTTGTCACAGTCCTTTTATATAGGACAATGGTTCTCAACCTTTCTAATGCCGTGACTCTTTAATACAGTTCCTCATGTTGTGGTGACCCCCAACCATAGAATTATTTTCGTTGCTACTTCATAGCTGTCATTTTGCTACTGTTATAAATTGTAATGTAAATATCTGTGTTTTCCAGTGGTCTTAGGCTCTACAGCAGCGGAACCCACAGGTTGAGAACCGCTAGTAGGGTTGCCTAAGACCATCAGAAAACACAGATATTTACATTACAATCGATAACAGTAGCAAAATGATAGTTATGAAGTAGCAATGAAAATAATTTTATGTTTGGGGGTCACCACAACATGAACTGCATTAAAGGGTTGCAGCATTAGAAAGGTTGAGAACCACTGAATAGAATGTCTAGGAAAAAAGTAACCTTCCTTCTAAATTACCCTTATAAGTATATTATACTAGAGGCCCGGTGCTTGAAATTTGTGCACTTGGGAGGGTGTCCCTTAGCCCAGCCTGCACCCTCTCCAATCTGGGACCCCTCGGGGGATGTCTGACTGCAGGTTTAGGACAGGGATTGGGCCTAAACCTGCAGTCAGACATCCCTTTCACAATCTGAGGCCACTGGCTCCTAACCACTCACCTGCCTGCCTGATTGCCCCCTAACTGCTTCCTTGCTGGCCTGATTGACACCTAACTGCTCCTCTGCCGGCCTGATTGCCCCCAACTACCATCCCCTGTGGGCCTGATCACCCTCAAGGCTTTTATTAGTATAGATATGACCCTTCACAGAAAATTTTACTAACCCTGCTTTACAATAAGGGCTTGACAATTGAATAATTGGGACCAGACACCAAGATTTCCTTTCTTTGAATAGTGGAGGGAATAATTATCTTGTCTTTAAGTTGCCTGAAATTAAAATGAGATAATGACTTAGAAAAGTATAAAAGCACCATATAAAGACAACTGTCTTTTTCATGTAACTGAAAATACAATAAAGTAGTAAAATGAAAAACACTATTTTTAATCTCCCCCTTCCTTCCTTTACAGCCTTTATTTAAACTTTGAAATTTATAAAAATTTCACTCCAATTTTCATTTCTTTGCATTCAATATTATTTTGTATTGGTTTCAGGTTTTATATTAGTTACAGAATAGTGGTTAGGCAATCATATACTTTACAGTGTTCCCCAATATTTCCAGTACCCACTTGGCATCATTCCATCATTACAACACTATTGACTATATTCCCTATTTAAGTGACAATGGGTTTACAGGTTCCTTCCAGTCTTTCTTTTGTGTTGTTCGCCTTTCCTCTTCTTTCTCACTTCTTCCCTCATTCTCCTTATATAGAATCTCAATTGGCCATCAAAGCTCAGTGAAGGCACTGGGACACGCTCAGTCCATGTTACAGACCAGGACACTGAGGCCAATTCCAGTTGGCTGTGGAACCTGACTCAGTGCACAGGGAGCCCTCACAGCCATGCTCTCTGCCCTTCCTAAGGGGCAGACGATGGGCAAACAGAACCTTCCCGTCAGGCTTCCGAGCCTCTTTCTCAAGCACCTCTTCATTGCGGACGCTTCACATTCTTTCCTCTTCCCGGTCCCCTGCCCCCATTCTTTACTGCCCCCCTCCTTCTCCGGAGCAGGTGGAAGGTTCACACTCACCACCTAGGCATGCTCTGCCGTGGGGCAGGGCGGCGCCGGCTTGCTTTTGGGTCAAGGTGGGAGCAGGAATCGCCACCTCTGAAGTGTGAAGGCCGCCTGGGCGAGGCTGGTTAGCACTGGGAGCTTTTCTGAATCACATCAGTCAATCTGGTACCCTGCAGTGCTGCACCCCTCCACTGAGGCGGCACCGCCCCTCAACCCCCGCCTCAGGGCAGCGGGTCCTTGTCCCTCTGCCCAGGCATCCTTCCATGCCCCTTGATCCCCGGCCTGGCCTACCCGTGTCTTGGGGCCACTGCAGAACCTCTCTCTCTGCAGGCGAGGCAGATCCCTGCCCTTGGTCTCCACGAAGCTGTGAATCTGTGGCCAGAGGCCCGGTCTGGGTATCAGCAGCCGCATGCCTGCGATGTTCCCAGGGCCTAGCCACGCCCCGGGGGCAGCAATGTTCCTGGGGCCCACGGAAGTGGCTAGGTGGCTGGTCACGCCTCCCCCGGTCAGCAATGTTCCCGGGGCCCACGGGAGTGGCTAAGCAGGCCCAGCCACGCCTCCCGGGGCAGCAATGTTCCCGGGGCCCCACAGGAGTGGCTAGGTGGCCGGCCTCCCCTCCTGGGGCCTGCGATGGACCGGGAACCCTCGGGTGGCGTCTGGTGCTGCCCACTCCACCTTCCTGGTCTGATGGACTGGTACCTTGTGGGCAGTGTCTGATGCTACCTGCTTGGCCTCTCCCGCCCCTGATGGATCCAGACCCCCAGGAGTGGGCCATGGCACTGCCCACCCCACCTGCACATGCAAATTAACCACCATCTTTGTTGGGTTAGTTTGCATACTCACTCTCATTGGCTGTGGGTGTAGTGGAGGCACGGTCAATTTACATGTTTATTATTATGTAAGATTAGACATTGATCACAGAGCTTCAGATCATTAACTACTTTATAGCAGAACACTTCTTAGAGTTAACCACTGTCTAGTAAAGTAACTTGTACTAGTTATTGGTATCTGTTTGTTGAAACAATAATATAATAGGAATTTCTAGTGTCTAAAGCAATAGCCTATATTTTCAATTTTTATGTGATGAAATATCAAAAATTCATACTTTAGGGAAGTTCCACTCCCACATAGAATGGAGAAAGCTACTGGGGATCATTGTTTCTTTATTGGCAGCAAAACTTGCATATAATAAATTATATTGAACCTCAGCAAATTGAAGTCACAAGATAATCAAACTGAAGTGAAAAGTGACACATCCCTCAGTGGAGAGATGGAACATAAGATCTGCTTCATCTTTGGCAGAGAGTAAAATCAGTAAAAGAGAAACCAGCTAAAAGTGTAATAAAGTCCAAAAGGTCAATTATAATCAGTTTAGAACAGTGATTCTCAATCTAGGGGAACTGTGCCCTTCACCGAACATTTGGCCATGTCTGTACACATTTCTGGTTGTCACAACTATTGTGGAGTGTTGCAGACACACCTTTAGATCCCTTTAGCCATGCAATCCATATCCAGTGTTATCACCTCCTACTCTACCCTGAGTGTGGGTGGGACCTTTGACTTGTTTCTAACCACCAATATGGCAAAAATAATGGGATGTCACTCTCTTAACTGTTTCATTACATAAGATGCCACTTCATCATAAAGCGAAGGTCTCTCTCGTTCTAGCCAGTTAAGTCATTCCAAGACTGACCCAGAGAAACTGTAAGATAGTAAATATGTGTGTTATTTTTAGCCCTTCCTTTGTAATGATTTGTCATGCAGTACTAGAAAAGCGATATAGCCCTAGCCAGTTTGGCTCAATGGATAGTGTCAGCCTGCAGACAGAAGGGTCCCGGGTTCGATTCTGGTCAAGCGCACATGCCTAGGTTGCAGGCCTCTCCCCTTCCCTGGCCCTGGACGGGTGCATTCAGGAGGCAACCAATTGATATGTTTCTCTCATATCAATATTTCTCTCTGTCTTTCCCTCTCTGTTCCACTCTCTCTCTAGAAAAAAAAAAATCTATGGAAAAATACTCTTGGGTAAGGATTAAAAAAAAAAAAGAAGAGCAATATATACTACTACTGGCATCTAGTGGGTAGAGACTAGGAACTTTGTTAAACATCCTAAAATATACAGGACAGCCCCCTACAACAAAGAATTATTTGTGGTAGACTAAATAATAGTCCTGCAAAGATGTCCACTTCCTAATTTCAGGAACCTGTGAATATGCTACTTTATGGTAGAGGGGACCTTGCACATGTGATTAAGTTAGGATCTTTCAATGGGAAAGTTATTCTGGATTATTCCACAGCCACACTTCTCTCCTCTTCCCACCACTTACATCCCAAAACAAGCGTAATAGGCAGAATTGTTATATTCTTTTCATTTCCTTTTAATTTATTTTGTAAGAAAAGCAAAGGGCAAGGGAGTCAATAGATATAAAACAAGAGGATAACATCAAAATTGACTTTCAAAATTTTCTGAAGAATGGTTGACTCTTCCCCTAGCCCAGTGGTTGGCAAACTGCTGCTCGCAAGCCACATGCGGCTCAGGAGCAGCGACTTGCTGCTCTGTTGATGAGTTTGCCGACCACTGCCCTAGTCCAACTCCCAGATCCATGCTGAGTGCAAATAGATGGTGGATTATCCTCTTGCACAAAGGAAGTATCTGTTTACAACAAATTAACAGAGACAAAAGTAGTCAATTGTTGAGTACTCACCTCTCAATAAAAGCTTTTTAACATACTGTGTTTCTAAAATGTGCTAGCAAACACACATTCACATGCATACCAATAACCACACACTCAGGTTTCAATCTGACTATGCTTCACTCTTAAATATGTGTGTGCTAGACAGACAGGAAAGTTTCTATCTGAAGAAAAGTTCTAACATGAAAGCCAGAATAAAAATAGATTAACTCTGAGGAAACAGAATGTATGCTAACAAAAATAAATGGATACAAAAAAAGGAAATACTGTCTTTGGTAGACTATGGAATTAATTGCTTTCATGAAGCAAGAATAGCTTGTTTTTTAGCAAAACAGTAAAGAATAAAAAATATCCCTAGAAACTAAATACATAAATACATCACAGCAGAAAAAGGAGGCTGAAACAAAATTGGAGTTATCTTCTAGAGTGGACAGTAAACACTTTTTTTTTTTTCTACAGGGCCAAATAGTAATTATTTTAGGCCTTGCAAACCATTCAAATTCTGTCACCATTATTCAACTCTGCTTTTTAGAGGGAAACACCCAGAGACAATATTTAAACAAATGAGTAGAAGGCTAGCTCTAATAAATTTTACAAAAACAGGCAGCAAGCTACAGTTAGAATTGGAATTGCTGATTTTAGTCCTAGGCAAGATAATAAAAAAGAAAAAAAAAGAGAAAGAAAACAAAAATTGGAGTTTAAGACTCTAATATCTTACATATGATTAAAATATTCTAAAAAGAAAATAGGAAAAAAAAAAAGAAAATCACCAAATGAGTGATAAGCTTGCTTAGAATTAAAGCACATATCGCAAGATTGGAAAGAGAACTCCAAGGAGACTTGTGAGATTTTAGGCAGAAGTAAAATCAAAACAAACAAAAACCCACATTCAATTTATATGCCAAATGCTGAGAAAGTACCTAGTTAATGGCTATCCTACCTCATGTTAACCAGATATTCCTTATATTTTAGCAGAAAACACTAGGTAGCCACAAATTTCAATGTTACAAATGATGGAGAAAGAAAGCTTGTATTCAGAAGAAAATGTGTAGAAAATGGTATAGAAAGGTAGAATTGTTTACTTGCAATTTTATAACACAGGAAATCTTCCATAAACACATTTTTCCAGTAACATTAAAAAAAAACCTACATGGCTTTTTATAGTAAGAGTTTAACAGAATCATGCTGAGAGAACATGAACCATTGATATTATTTATATTCATTCTGGCTCTTCATGCTGTCTTATAATTAGCTTCTACATGGGTTTAAAATTGTGATAATTGAACTGGAAGTAGGAGTTCACTGAGTCCTTTATGGTAATCAAAAAAGGTTTATCTATAATCTAAATTATAGGGTGATGTGATGACATCATTGAGATAATGAAAAGTAAATCACTCTTAAAGATACATGATGATAATTCTGATTAAAAAAAAAAATGTGCCCACCAAAATTTTTGAGAGATTGCTCTATCTCCATTAAATCCTTGCATTGGAGTGGGAGTACTTTGTTTATTGTGGGAATTTAAATGATGAAATAATCATTTGGGTTTGTGTTATTTATAATGTTAATAACTGTTAACAATTCAAACAATTTAATAAATCTCAAACTCCTACATGATTTGAATGATCAATGATAAGACAATCATCACTTAATCAAATCTAAATCTGTGTATTATAACAATTAAAAAATAAATGCTGTCAATTTCTTTAAGACAGTTGCTATTTTCAGAGGTCTCTTTAACTTTGAAACAAGGCATCATTCAAAGTTACTATATGCGGAATGTCTTTAATTTCATTTTGAGAAAAATAAATCAATTGAGATTGTATAATCAAATCTTCTAGAAAAGGATTTAATGTTATGTATGTGTATATATTTAGCCTACATAGAGTCTCTTTGCTCTTATTTATCAAGCCTATGCACCTTTCTCCATAGGACAAAAAAGAAAGAGCTCTACATTCCATAAATACACGTGAGATAAACTGCAAAAAAGCATGAAAATAGTGATTATTGTGCATGCATAATTATATCTTCATAATTTTCTAATGGATGAAAGCTACATCAATTTATATGGCTAAAATAAAAATGATTAAGAATGGAGGTTAAAATTATTACACAAATATTTTAAAAGGTGAATTAACACTATGTAGAAAAATATAGTCAATAAAATGAGCCCATAAATTCACATTTGGGACCATGGAAAAAAACTTGTCAATAGAGAAAAATTTCATTATGGCTAGGCTTTTCTTTCTTCCCAATTATGTATTATAAATGTATGTTTAGAATTAGGATATATGTCTATATATGTATATACACACACAGAAAATATATCATCTATAATATTTTATATATTACTAGAGGCCCTGTGTATGAAATTCATGCACAGGGGGAGGGGAGTCCCCTCAGCCCAGCCTGCACCCTCTCCAATCTGGGACCCCTCGGGGGATGTCCAATTGCCAGTTTTGGCCAAAACCAGCAGTTGGACATACCTCTCACAATCCAGGACTGCTGGCTCCTAACTGCTCACCTGCCTGCCTGCCTGATCACCCCTAACTGCCCCCCTGCCGCCGGCCTGGTCACCCCCAACGGCCCCCCACCCCTGCCAGCCAGGTCACTCCTCACTGCCCCCCCGCCAGCCTGATTGCCCCACGCAGCCTGCTGCTCAGTCATTTGGTCGTCCCTCACTAACGCCCCAGCCAACCTGGTCGCCCCACGCAGCCTGCTGTTCGGTCATTTGGTCATCGCTCACTAACCCCCCTGCCGGCCTGGTCGCCCCACACAGCCTGCTGTTCGGTTGTTACTATGAGGGCATCATGACCAATTTGCATATTACCCTTTTATTAGTATAGATAACATTATAGACATGGATTATATATGTAAATTATATACTTTCTATATAATGTATTATCTATATTATAAACATAATTTTAATACATCTCCATATAAAATATTACTGATATATAGCTTAGAAATATAGACAGTCCCTCTTCATTTTGAAGAGAAAAAGAGATTATGAAGAATTAAACTTAGTTCAAACAGTCCCAGGACCAGTATATCAAGTTTGCCTTCATCCTTATTGTCCCACATGACTGACAGACCAAACCATCAGATCGTCATTCTAGGAAACAGGATAGTTATGGGAGGGAGCTAGAGACTTCCATTACCTTTGAAGAATGCTTTGCTTCCTAGAGGCTCCACTTACTTTGGTTAATGTAAATACACACACACACACACACACACACACACACACACACACACACACACACACAGTTTTCCAATCTCAACACTGAATAGATTTGACTTTGGGTGCTGGGCATGCAATGCAATATTCAGAGCATGTGTCATAGAAATGCACACTAAAGTTAGAGAACCACTGTCTTAGAGATTTAGCTGCATCATCAGCAATATGTACAGACCTACAACTGGAGACCCATTACAAATAAATATATCAAGTGTACATGTGGAAGAGATGTGCTTTACCACACATTGGAAATCAGGATATAAGAAATTGAGTCCAGAAAGCAGATTTTTTCCTATATATTTTGTTGGTCTGCATAAATTACCCACTCCAATAACTCTAGAAGGTTTAAAGATTCAGTTGGCTCAGTCAGTATAAATCATAAATGTGCTGAGCCTATTTAGAGTTGTCTAGAGTAGTTACATAGAGCTTAGGATGAGGAGGCTAAATCAGATGACCCCATTCAGTAAAGATGTTAGAGGTTTGCCAGTCTTTCTCTAGTGTTATCTACAGATTTAGTGTTACTGATCTGCTGAACACAGAAGCTTCCTTGAAAACTGGGTGCATTTTTATTTTCTTTGCATTTTTAACCAATGATTTGAACAGTGCCTGACAAAGAAAATATGCAGCGATTCAACTAAAAAAAATAAAAAAATAAAAAGATTCTCCTTCTCTTTATCAGGTACTGTTCTAACAACAATAAAAAAAATGGAGTGAAAACTTTATGGCTTCTTTCCTTATAAAATATTTATATCCTTTGAGGAACCCATCATTGATTGTATTTACAATTTTAAAACATTTGTTTTTATTAATTTTTTAGAGAGAGAGAGAGACAAGCCTGCAAACAGGGCATGTGCCCTGACGGAATCGAACCGGTGACCTTTTTATATATAAAAGATTCTCAACCAACTGAGCCACACAGCCAGGGTGTGGTTTACATTTTTAAAAGATCGCTCTGTTAAAATGTAGGAAATGGAAGATAGACTGCTGTTTGAGTGGAAATAGAAGGAACAAATAGCAATAATTCCAGTTAGAAGATTGTGGTTTAGCTCTGGTCAGTTGCCCCGTGGTTAGAGTATCGGTCCCCGGACCAAAGGGTTGCGGGTTTGGTTTCCGGGCAAGGGCACGTATCTTGGTTGCAGGTTTGATCTCTGAACCTGACTGGGGCACATATGAGAGGCAACTAGTCAAGGTCTCTCTCAGATAGAAACTTTTCTTTCTCCTCCCATGTCCTCTCCCTTTCACTTTCTCTCAAAAGCAGCGGAAAAAATCTTGTGGGAGGATTAAGAAAAGAAAAATATTATGGTTTGGATGTAGAAATCTTGGTGAAAACTGACAAAATATGATAAAATCAGGAAATAAAATTGATAGACTATAGCTATGGGTGGGAAATGGTAGTTGAAGTAAATAAAAGCAATAACTCCTAAGTTTGTAACTTGGAAACTTGATGGGCATTTGGTTGTTCCTGTTTTTGTTTGTTCTTCAGATAGGAAACACAGGCAAGGGGGGTACATTTAAAGTTGGAAGATTAATAGAAACCTTATTTTGGGTGAGTTGAGTCTGATGTTCATTGTGACATCAAGTGGAAATGTTAAATTGATGGATTATGTATCCACAGTTCAGAATACTAGGGTGGAGATAAGAATCTTGGAGCAATCAATATAATGAAATCTTAGATGTGGATAGCATTGCTTAGAAGTAGCAACTTAAGGAAAAGAGAAACTTAGAGTTGAGCCTTAATAAAATCTAACATGCAGAACGTGTAGGGAAAGATGACCTGACAAAGAAGTAATAGAGAGTAGAGATGGGAGGGATTTTCATTGAGTGTAGGGGACTAATAGAGACAAAAGTGAGATTAGAAATCAAATATTTGAAGGCTAAAGGACAAGTTAGAAGTAGAGACTAAGTGTAGACCACTCTTTCCAGCCACTCTTGCTTGTAAAATGGCCACAGGAGGGATAAATGGTGATTAAAGAGGTTTTATCTCAAATATAGGAGAAAGCTCCTATCCTAATTAAAAACAAAACAAAACAGCATAATGGGAGCATTTAAAGATATAAGAAATATAAAGGATCACAAATGGTTTAATAAATTATGTGTCTGAATGACACAATTTAAACAATTAGAAAAATTATGCAATAATTCAAATAACATCTGAAAATATTGCTTTAAAAATATCAGAATTGCTTTAAAACTTCAAAACTCTTTAAAAAAATAAAATACTAAAAACCTAAGGTGGGGGGGAAGAAAAGTAGGTACAAACACTCAAACTTAGAAATGAAAAGGGAATAATACTCCCTGAAAGAGGAAATTAAAAGTGTAATAAAAACACTTTACAAAATTTTATGTGAGTGAATTTTAATATCTCATTGAAAGAGATGATTTCCTGGGAAAATGTAAAATATAAAAATATATCTCAGGAGGGATTGAAAATCTCAACAGATTCTAACTGTTGAATTTGGGACAGTCAAAAAAATACAATTTTCCATGAATAGCCCAAAGGGATACTATATTCAAGGATGAATTATTTCAAATTTCCAGGGAATAGACATACCTGATATTACATAAATTATAAGAAAGCGCAGCACATTTTGTTCAGAGAAACTCACCACCTTTTCTGTGAGGCTAACTTCTTAAGATTATTTGTGTAGTGAACAGCCTTGGGAACTGCAGGGTCGCCTGCAGAGCTGAGGGCAGTGCAGTTTGCTGTCCAGTACTATAAAGACAGTGACTCCCCCTGAGGCAAAGCCCGGACACATGGCATAGCCCTTATGAAAGACTGAAGTCCCTTAGCTTGGGGTTGCTCAGGTCTCCTAAACCCATTGCCAGTGCAACATCTCTGGGACCTGTTCCAGACCACTATCCCCTGCCCCGTGGACCCAGGAGAAAGTGAAAGAACATGAACTTGGAGCTCATGCTGTTTGCATGACCCTTTTTTCAGATCCTTTTTCAGCATTCATGGCAGTATGGTAGGCTAACTTGTTAGCTTGTGACTGGAATAAAATCTCAAACCCTTCAAGGGACTTCTCACCTCGTACATGTGATTTCCTCCACCTGGAAATTTTTTCTGTGTCAATCCTGATACCTCCATACCCTCACGTAGTCCTATAGGTACCTTCAGAGCTCATCTGATGTCTTACCTATGGGCTACATGCCCACTTGCATGTTCATGTAGTGTCTAGGGTATTTTATATTGGAATTTATCACAATAGATTGTTTAGTATTGCAGTTTTATTTTCCATAGTGTCAAGTTGGAAAGCATGTGTTTTGTTCAGTTTCACGTTTATAACCTCACAACATCTAATAGAAACATTTGGTAAAATTTGGAGAAATAAGCTCATTATCGAGAAGTATGCCTGAGGCACTAGGTATTCAATAAATTGTATAAATTGTTATCCATAGTGGTATATCTAAAGTAAACATGCTTTTCATTTATTTTCTGGGTTTATTTTGCTTAAACCTGTTGGGGCTTATTTGTTCTTTTGATTTTTTTTTCTGATTGAAAAGATTTTCCCCCTTTATTCTTTAAAACAATATTTTTAAGTATGTATTTGTGATGGACAGTGTTGGACCTTTTGAAGGTGAAGGTTAATTATTTGTTTACTTTTGTACCACCATTTTACAAGATGCCAGAAAATCACTAATGGAGAATAAGATAAATTTAAAAGTGTTATTGGATTTAGATTAAAATAATAGTTTACAAAATAAATTGTCAAAAAAGAATTGTAAATAAAAATTTGGATACTATGGTAATGTTTTAATTATGAAGATGATCTTTAAACACATTTTTAGTATGTAGCACTAAAGATGCAAATGTCCACAGAAATATATCAATTTGAAAGGTGGAAATAGTAGGCTTCACTTAGGAAAATTGTTATTTATCTTTTATATGGTTTCTTCACTGGTCCTTTTAAAAAGCTATTTCTGATTTTTAACAAAAATATACTGAAAATTAGGCTTACTACTTTAAGTAATGGTATAGAAGAACTCAAAAGAAGATACTTTTGAATAGCTTACCTAATTAAAATCAATGAAAACTTGAGAATATCAGTAGAAATCAAATATCAGTTGTGTATTAAAGTGCATAGAAATGGTGGTGAATTTATTTTAAAATCATATTTGTGGTTTTGATAAGCTCAGAGTTTTATAGCTATATTAAATAATTATAAAAAATAGCAACATCCTAGAACTCTAGTTTGGAAGTTATTCATAAGAAAAAGAATATTACTGAAGAGGTATATCAAAATAAAGGAAAATAAAATATATAAGCATGCAGATTCTTTGAAGTTAATGGACTCATATGATATTACCAAAACGATTCTCAGTTTAACATGCCCAGAAGGATTTTGTGTGAGAGATCTATATATAGTTATTGAATGATAATGGATAAGGTGATTTTGCAATGCAGGAAGAACACTTTCCTAGAATTCCAAAAGGACACTTTTATAATTCCATTGCTTTAATGATTCTAAAACATGATGCACTCCTACACCATGCCGAGGAAGTGCTGGTTACAGGATAAGATTGAAAGCTTTAGCACTCTTTGAACAAAAGCTTTGTCTTTTTTGTGTGTTCTGACAAACCTCTTCTCACATGTTCCAAACGATGGGTCTCAATGGTGTTGGCATTTTTATCCCTACAATTTTCTCTCAGTCTTACTGATTGTTAAACATTGAGTATCCGCACCTTGTGATCAGGGTATATAGTTCTTTTTTCATTTCTATGTAAACATAGATAACCATCTCTCTTTTTTCACTTAATTTTTAATTTTGAGAGAAAATCAACAGTAAGAATGCAACTATAGATGGCAAATATATGAGACTATATTCTGTCATCATAGTTGAAAATTTATGTCTAGTAGTAAGGAGCGTTTTAAATTCAAGGGTTTTAATTTATTTTAAAAACTAGTATAATCTTTAATATTTCTTCACGTTTGCAAGACATTTTGTTTTTCCACTGTAAAATCCACATATCTAGATATGTAAGAATCTAGATATATTTATTTTAGTCTAAAATTTCCTGATATTCATTATAAAATGGTCTAATCAAAGCAATCATTTTAAAAATTGGTAACATTTTCAGAGTATTGGTAATGGAAATTTAAGACTTACCTTTCCCCCAAATGATAGCAATTTGTTCAAAAAATGCACTAAAGATCCTCTAAGGACCCTCACTTCACACACTATGTATGTGGCTTACACAGAGGAAAATCATTGTAAACACATCAACTCTGGCAGGCTGTTATCAAGATTTTACAGAGCCTAAAAGCAACCTGAAAGATAACCTTTTGAAACCCGGAGGAAAAGACATACTTTCAAATTCCCCAGTCATTCTCTCAGGGAGAAAAGGGAAGGGAATGTGTCTTTAAAATCATATGGTCTCCTACAAAATGTTGTTGTGAGAGATGTCTATAAAGAAATTCAAATTTTGCATTTCCTGTTGGAAGTAACTTTTATTAGAATGATGCACAGCTTTGGGTGGTATTGTTTGACAAAGTATGACACAATCATGTATTTTATTGTAAGTATTATCTAATGTCAGATACTCAGTCCATACTGACTTATCACTTCCGATAAAAAGAGACCTGCTACACAGAGGAAAGGAAACACTCAACATTTGTCTATTTTGATTAAATAGAGTATGATATGTAGTATTCTAATCTGTTTTTAAAAAATGATTAAATGTCTTCTCTGTTTCAAGCACTTTAAAAATCAATTTAATGATAACTGTGTATAAACAGGCTTAGAAAGTTAACTTAATGATAACTGTATGTAAGCAGGTGAGGAATTAATTAGAAACCTGAAACACCAATCAGAAAGAATGTATGCACCCCTATGTTCATAGCAGTGCAATGTACGATAGCTAAGATCTAGAAAGAGCCCGAGTGCCCATCAATAGAAAATGGTGGTATATTTACACAATAGAATACTATGCAGCAGCGAAAAAGAAGGATCTCCTACCCTTTAAGACAGATGGAGAGACCTGGTGGGCAGCGCCTGACGCCCCCCCTCCCCTCGGGGGTCCAGGCCGCCATCGGGGACCTGGGTAGGCGGGGGTGGCCAGGGTCTCTGAGATCCCTGTCTGCCCCTGGGCCGCCTGTGGACACCAGTGGAGCAGGCCGGGGTTGAACACTTTAATGAAAATGGGATGCCTGGCAAGGGGAGGACAGTGGGCAGTGAGCAGGCACCAGGGTTTGGAAGGGACTGGGAGCAACCTGCCGGCATGCTACCAGGAAGAGGTGCTGAACCACGATGATGCAGAGAGCTGTCTGACTGAGGTGCGCAAAGGTGCAGATGAGGCGGCTCTCGCTGGTGCTGAGCTTGAAAAGCGCATCGACAGCCTGATGGACTAAATCGCCTTTCTGAAGAAGGTGCATGAAGAGGAGATCCCCGAGCTGCAGGCGCAGATCCAGTACGCTCAGATCTCCGTGGAGATGGATATGTTCTCCAAGTCCGACCTCTCTGCCGTGCCTAAGGACATCCGTGCCCAGTACGAGAAGATGGCTGCCAAGAACGTGCAGAATGCAGAAGAATGGTACAAGAGCTGCTTCACCATGCTGACCGAGAGCAATGCCAAGAACACCTATGGGAGGAGGTGTCTGAAAGCCGCCGCCAGCTCAAGGCCAAGACCCTGAAGATCAAAGCATGCCGGGGCATGAACTAAGCCCTGGGAAAGCAGCTGCGAGAGCTGGAGGATAAGCAGAACTCCCATGTTAGTGCTATGCAGGACACGATCAATAAATTAGAAAATGAGTTGAGAACTACAGAGAGTGAAATGGCATGACATTTAAAAGAATACCAGGACCTCCTCAATGTGCCTTTGGACATTGACATTGCAGCTTACAGGAAACTCTTGGAAGGTGAGGAGACGCAGCTCAGTTTCACCAGCGTGGGAAGCATAGCCAGCGGCTACTCCCAGAGTTCCCAGGTCTTTGGTCAATCTGCCTAAGGTGGTTTACAGACTAGCTCCTACTTGAGGTCCACTCACTCCTTCCCTTCTTAATACACCAGCCACATCCAGAAGGAGCAGATCGAGGTGGAGGAGACCATTGAGGCTGCAAAAGCCGAGGAAGCTAAGGATGAACCCCCCTCTGAAGGAGAAGCTGAAGAGGAGGAGAAGGAGAAGGAAGTGGCTGAGGAAGAGGAAGGAGAGGGAGAGGAAGAAGGTGCAAAGGAGGAAGAATTTGAGGATACAAAGGAGAAAGAAGGAAGTACAGGTGAAGGAGAAGATGTCCACGAAGCTGAGGATGAGAAGAAAGATGAAGGTGCTGGGGAGGAGCAAGCAACCAAGAAAAGATTGAGCTCCCCTTTCCTTAATTATTTCAGGAATAATCCTCCTGAAACCAGGTCAACCCCGTCACCAACCAAGCAGTTGAGTTCCCGATATTATATGAATTAAGAAGTCAATATATGTAACATTCTGAGGTGACTCAGGTTGGACATTAAATGTTGTGCTATGACTTTTCTCCTTATGCAGAGCATCTGTTTGCTTGCAGAGTGGCTTCCTGGCTTGCTGCTTATGCATGGTCCATGCTTATGAGTTCAGGATCTATGACAATGTAATTCAGATGTTTACAATAAAAACACATGAATACATGAATTCACTGATGTTAATGTTAAACTTCATGGAAAAAAATAGTCCTTTGAATCTTTGGTGGTTAGAAATTAAAGACCTCAAATCATGTGCAATAAATAGTAAATAAAGTTGCACTGAATGACAAAAAAAAAAAAAAATAATACATTAGGGACCAGGAAACGTTCAAAGAACTGGGGAACCATTCCCAAATCAGGAAGGGAAGTCACAGGGTATATATTATTGCTATGAATACAGTATTTCCTACTACTTACAACATATACAATGTAATGTATTAGTTGCCTTCCTATCACATGAAGTATGTATTCTCATAGAGTAATACTGGTACATATGTTATAGTTATGGCAGTATGTCATATCCTATCTATATTAATAAAAGGGTAATATGCTAATTAGACCATGAGACCTTCCAGAAGTCCTTCCAGACAAAGCCACGGTGGTGGGACCAAGGCAGAGGTGGTTAGGGATGATCAGGCTAGGAGGGGAGGGTTGTTAGGGGTGATCAGGCTGGTGGTGGGGGGGGTGCAGTTGGGGGCAAGTAGGCCAATAAGCAGAGTGGTTAGGGGTGATCAAGCAGGCAGGCAGGTGATTGGTCAGGAGCCAGCAGTCCCGGATTGTGAGGGGGTTGTCTGACTGCCAGTTTAAGCCCAATCCCACAGGGGTCTCAGATTGGAGAGGATGCAGGCCAGGCTGAGAGACAACCCCCCCCCCCACCTTGTGCATGAATTTCGTGCACCGGGCCACTAGTCTATATTATAAAAGCCTAAGTGACTGTTATGGCAGAACAACTAGAACGACTGGTCGCTATGATGCACACTGACCACCAGGGGGCAGATGCTCGATGCAGGAGCTGCCCCCTGGTGGTCAGTACGCTCCCACAGGGCGAGCACCACTCAGCCAGAAGCTGGGCTTACGGCTGTCAAGCACAGCATTGGTGGCAGGAGCCTATCTCACCTTCAAGGCAGCACTAAGGAGCAACTAGCTGAGCGGTAAGGAGCAGCGAGTATGCGGCAGTAAGGAGGGAGGGGTCCTGGACTGGGAGAGGGATGTCCAATTGCTGGCTTAGGCCCACTTTCCGCAGTCGGAGATCCCTTGAGGGGTCCTGGATTGTGAGAGGGCATGGGTCAGGCTGAGGGACCCCCCCCTCCCCAGTGCACCAATTTCATGCACTGGGCCTCTAGTAGTATATATAAACACATGATCATAAATTCAAGCAAAATGCCATTATTTCACTCAATCACTATAAATTGAGCATTTGTTAATGTTCTTTTCAGTAGTACTTAGGGTACAACCTTGTATCCCATTTTATCAGCATACTTGGTATTCAAACCCAGCCAAAGGAAACAAAGAAACCTTCTTTCATGGAATTTGTATGTGGATGAGGGAGTCATACAGATAATTAAATTAAAATTTAACAGTAAATAACATGGTAACAGGTGATATGTGCTGTGAAAAAAATAAGGTAATGAGGATTGGTGGTAGTTTTTGTGGGCCTAAGTCTTAAGTATGATATAGAGAGTCAGTATTGTCTTTATCAAAATATAATATTTGAGCCAGACTTTGACAGATGTGAGTGAGGCAGGCATGTGGGCATTTCTGGAGAAAAAGGATCAAGGGAGAAGAAAGAGTGCCAATGCCTTCGAGTGGGAGCTTGTCCTGGCTCGTTCAATGAGCTGTGTGGGCAGAGTGTGGCTTGGGGAGAGCTGGCCAGGGAATCAGTAGCCCAGCGTATTGCTGAGACAGTAATAAGGGGACCACATCTCGTAGGGCATTGGAATCACTATGAAAACTTCGGTCAGTGACCCAGAGCCTGTTGTTTGAAGAGAAGCACTGGTTCCCTGACGCAGACAAATATACTTAGTATGTGATTATCGATCTGACAACACACATTATTTTAAAGATCTATCGATCATGCTGATTAAGCATAGTTCACTTTGATGTAAAAAGGACAGCAGCGTAGACTAACCATTGTGCCATGGGACTGTATTAACTCTCCAGTTCTCCCTCACCACACACACACAAAAAAATAGGTTTTGAAGTCTTGACATTCTGCAAAATATCCACGGTCTCCACTATAATGATGCCATCATGCTAACAGAACTTAGCAAGTAAAAAACACTCCTGTTAAGACACAGAGCGTTATCCTGGATGGAGTATAAAGCCTTTAAAGGAGTGACAGGTCATAGACTCTCGATTCCAGTAATTACAGGCTGTTGTTGCTCCTTGGGATTAAGCCCCAGTTTGGCTCAGTGGATAGAGTGTTGGCCTGTGGACTGAAGGGTCCTGGGTTCAATTCCGGGCAAGCGTTGCTAGGCTTGATCCCCAATAGGAGGTGTGCAGGAGCAGCCCATCAATGATTCTCTTTCATCGTTGATGTTTCTATCTCTCTCTCCCTCTTCCTTCCTTCCTGATATGTGTGTGTGTATATATATATATATATATATATATATATATATATATATATATGTATATGTATATATTAAAATAAAGGAGTGATAGGTCCTCTGGAACAAGGAGAGCTTCTCTTTCTGGCTTTGAAAACATTAGCTGCCATATTGGGAGAGGGCTTCAGTGACAGCCATGTGGCAACAAACAACAAACAACATTAGCCTCTTGGAGCAGACCAGCCTCCAGCCAGTGACCAGTAGGAAGCCAGGGACCTCGGCCATAGAGCTGCATGGACAGGAATGCTGCCAACACCCTTAGTGGACGTGTAGGCACAATGTGTCCTAAGCAAAATTACAGAGAATACAGCAAGCTGACTCCCTGGCTGCAGTCTAGTGAGACCCTGAGGTCAACTAGACAGTGCCAGACTGACGTCCGGAACCGTGAGAGTTGGGCAACAGTAACTGTGCTGTTTGAAGCTGCTATGTCTCTTAAACTTTGTCTTATAAGGCTAACTAAGCTAGGAGAAATAAGTCTTGGTTCCAAAGCTATCAATTACATAATTATGCATAAATGGTACATTGGTTTCACTTTTAAAATTTGATTTTATTGAACTAACTTGCATTTCACAGCTTTAGTTCACATCATTTAGTCAGAATCAACTGAGAGAGGAAATCACCACATCTCAGAGATGAATGATCTTATTTTTTTTGCCAGTTGTCCCAAACATGTTCTTTATAAATACTTCTCCCACCTGTTCTCCAGTTCAGTACTCAGACATTTAAAAGTCAAACTTATGTAGTTTCCTTCTGTTTAGAATTCTTATGCGGAATGATTGCTAAATTCTTCACATATTTTCAGTGTTATATGTATCTAATCGCTTAGGTGGTGGTGTTTTCTTTCCCCTTCAGTAATTGATGTACTGAAATATGTTGATAGATTTCCTAATCTTGAGTTATCCTTGGATTTCTAGAATAATCCTATCACTGACTCTGCATGGAGCAAAGAATATCTGTTTTATGTGGTTTTAACAACACATTTCCACAGTATTATTTTATGAAATAAGTTGCTTGTGTAAAATTCCTTGATATTGAGAGTTTTTAATTTATTTCTAAATCCTCAACATCTTCCATGTAATTCTCAGCTTACTCTTTATACTTCCACAATATATGCTCTCTCTATATATATAATTCAATATTTGCCATTAGGCTGACCAGTAAGACAATCAAAATAATAAATTGCTACAAACTTTATATAGTATCTCAATGTGCCAAATATGTTTCATTAATCAGCTGGTTAATATGGGTTTTGTATCCTGAATCAACTGGAGAAGTTCCTCTTTTTTTGTTACATGCCAATAATATTTTTCATTGAAATGTCAAAGCTCTGCATTTCTCACACTGTTTGTATATGAGTGAACTGCAAAAACTTCTAATGCCAGCAATTTTGCTTCTTCCCAATCCTATCAGCATGATGTCATCTATAGTAAAAACCAATGTGATATTATTTACAATGATAGAGACTCTCTGTGTATTACTTGAGGAAGAGAAACAAATCAGTATCTCTGAAATAGGAAACTCAAAGAATATGTCAGTTCCCACCTGGTGAAAGCAATCTTCTCCCATTCATTTCTGCTTGTTGATATAAACCAGAGATAGATGCACACATACTGTAAAGGACCAAAGAGTAAGTGTTTTAAGCTCTGTGAGCTATGAAGACTCTGTTGTAAATGCTTTAGTCTACCATAGACAATCTGCAAATGAATGGATATCACAGTGTTCCAATAGAACCTCTTCT
Source organism: Corynorhinus townsendii (assembly GCA_026230045.1). Taxonomy (NCBI): domain Eukaryota; kingdom Metazoa; phylum Chordata; class Mammalia; order Chiroptera; family Vespertilionidae; genus Corynorhinus; species Corynorhinus townsendii. Next base: position 16,826,380 of record JAPDVU010000015.1, read on the forward strand.
TTTTTTTTTTTACAAAAATGGACAGCAGTGCAGATGCCTCAGAGCTGCAGTTTGCAGACCCCTACTACAAGACATCATGCATTTACCAGATTAATAGTATTATTCCAACTGCTGAGGGCTATAGTAGTTCGCTCTAGTAAGGAGAATGTGTCACAACGGCATCTCCAATGGAAGACATGGCTTGATTTGGTTAATGCTGTGTTATTCTCAAGCCCTGCCGTTTAAAACTTTTATTTACTTATTCATTTACTCAAAAAGAATTAAAGGGGGTGTATAAGGAATGAAGAAAACTGCTTTTTTTCCCTTCACATCTTTTACTGGGGCCAGCATGATATGAAAAATATTCAATACCAGCACAGGCACTAAAGAGTCACATTGATGCTGACAAGTCAGAATGGATACAGGCACCGGAGCAGTGTGCAATCTATACCAAACGAATATCAGCTCTGCTGGTGACACTACCTCTGTGGATGTAGTATCACGGGTCTGACGTGTGCTGTGGCACACTCCTACCCTGAGGTTTTTACAGGGTTTGTGGCTGCCAGCGTGAAGGTTCTGCGGGTGTGAACACATCCATGGCCGCTATCTACTGGAGCCGGTTCTCCCAGCTCTTGTGCCGCAGCGCGTTGGTGTCGTGTGGCCGCGGAGTAGTGTCCTGGGTTAGCCATCTCCTTGGTCCAGGGAGCAGCAGGGCCTTTGGAAGCCTGAACCCCCGGCTTGTTACCCGTAGCTACAAGAACCATCTTTCTTTCATCCTTAAACGCCGCGCCAATGGTGTCCTTCTCTGTGGGTATCATACCATGACAAAATTGGGCATTTCATTGCTCTCAGAGAACGGGTAAATATTCATAGTTTCAGGGCACCTTGGATTAGGACGCGGAGGTTTCCAGTAATCATTCCATTCCTCACCTGGTAAGGCGTCATTCAGGCTCGTGGACTAAGGCCACAGCTGGGACTGGGTTAATTTGGGTCAATTCCTTGGTTCCACAGTGAGTGACAGTTTCCTGTGGGGATGGATGGATGTAGTAAAAGAAATTCCTTAAGGGGCTCACCTAACCATTTTTCTCTCGGGCTTGGTTTTTTTTTTTTTTTTTTTTTTTTTGGTATCTGTACAGAAAAGACCAAGGCCATGCTTTTTACAGCATTGTGGTAGCCAAGAGGATTTAATTATGAACTCTGAGGTTTCGTTACCAGCTACGTAGCTGCCTGATTGTGTAGTTACTTGCTGTCTGCTGATTTCATTTGGGAGCCATATATTTTCATTCGGATCTCTGCGTTTCGGACCACTCCCTGGGTTCTGGAGAGCCCATCTGCTCTTGTGCCTTTCATAATGACCATGATGTTTTGATTTTTATGGTTCCTGCTAGCAGCTGTTGGGACTAACTCTGTTTCTACCCTGCTTGCTGGGACTCAATTTTAATTTTACCTTCTCCCACTATCTTTCCAAGTTTAGCAAGCATAACTACACATATGTTCCCCCCCTTTTTTTAAAATCCTCACCCAAGGCTATTTTTTTATTTTTATTGAGTTTTAAAGAGAATGGAAGCCAGAGGGAAAGACAGAGAGAAACACACCTATTGGTGGCCTCCTGCACGAGCCCTGACCAGGAGGCGGTATGTGCCGTTGACAAGAATCAAACCTGGGACCCTTTGGTCCACAGGCTGACTCTCTATCCACTGAGCTAAACTGGCTAGGGCTGTACATATGTTCTTTAAATAATTCTGTACTTCTCTTAGCAGTTTCTCCTGGCAAAAATAAAGCCCTTCCAAAGATGTACATGTCCTGAACTGTAGAACCTGTGACTATGTTACCTTACATTGCAAAACATTCTTGCAGATATTTTTATATGAAGTATCTTGAACTGGGGTCATTATCTTGGACTATCCTTATGTGGATGGGCCAAATCTAACCACTTAGATTCTAAAGCTGTGGTAAATGACAGCAGAATGGTCAGAGAAATCCATGCTGCTGACTTTAAAAATAGATCAACTGATGGGCACTTGGACTGCCTTGAGATCCTGGCTATTGTAAATAATGCTGCAATGAACATAGGGGTGCACGTATTATTTTGAATTAGTGTTCTGATTTATTCCCACAACTAGAATCACTGGGTCTTAAAGCAGTTCCATTTTTAATTTATTGAGTTACTTTCATATTGCTATCCACAGTGGCTGCACCAGTCTGCATTCCCAGAAACAGTGCTGGAGGGTTCCTCATTAACACTTGTTGTACGTTGATTTATAGATGACTGGATAAAACAAAAGCAGTGGTGCATTTACACAATGGAATACTATTAGGCCATTTAAAAGAAGAAAATCTTACCCTTTGGGACAGCATTGATGGAAGAGTATTGTGCTAAGTGAAATAAGTCAGTCAGAGAAAGACAAATACCATATGATTTCACTTACATGTGGAATCTAATGAACAAAATTAACAAACAGTATAAAAACAGACTCACAAATACAGAGACTACATTGACAGCTATCAGAGGGGTGGGGGGTCAGGTAAAAAGGTGAAGGGATTAAGCAAAAAACAGACAACAAAAAAACAACAGGTGGCAGTATGGTGATTCGAGAGAAAGGGGGGTGGAGGAGGTAGATGAGGGTAAAGGGAGAATAAATGGTGATGGAAGGAGACTTGGCTTGGGGTGGTGAGCACACAATAAAATATACAGATGATATATTATAGAATTCTATATAATTGTATTAACCAATATCACCTCAATAAATTCAATTAAAAATAGATTAAAAAAATAAAAGATCAAACGCAGTGAAACACCTGACTTCTATCAAACAGATCTGATAGATAACACATTTTGGTGTTTTAAGCCATGAATTTGTATTAATTTGTGATATATCAACAATAGAAAACCAATACATAAAATAATTATCTGGGATTTTTCAAAAAGTTTTAAAAATAAAGGTGCCTTCCTGTGAAGATATATATTAGTTACAATTTAATATTTCTGTCTTCCAAAGTTTTTAAATTTTTTATCCACACTATGAAATATTTTTTTATCTTACTATGACAGCCTGAATGATCATTTTATGTTTGTGTCAAGCACACACAAAATAAGGCTAGGTAAGGGCAAGGCCTGACTGATGTGACTAGTAGAACTATAATAAAACAAACATTGTTATATTAGGCACCTACAAAATAAAAGTATGAAGGCCAAGAAATAGAGAAACAGACCTCCATGAAATTTATCAAATTAGCCATTCTATAGTTAATACAACCACTAGATTTTCCAGTAGGAGTAGCCACTAATCCTTTATGTACTAATTTTAGTACTTTCCTTTCTCTTGTATTTGAAAATGACCATATTAATATGCAAAGGTAACATTACATAGGGTAACTGTAGCCAACTAATTGCTAAAAATAGTTAAAACTACATTAAAATTATGCTCACTGCTAATAACTTTAGAGTTTTTACAAATATTACTTTTAATTAGTGCCATGGACATAGTTATCAATTAAAAGTCAACTTTGTATTATTTTTTGAAGCTATAGCCTAAAATTTTAGACATATGGTAGAGTTCCTTGCTGTGCCTTGAAATAAATCTTTACCTTTGAAATGAGTCAAATATGTCTTTAACCACAACCTTATTGCAATGAGGATATTATTGAGAACAGTTCAAAACAGTATTTGGTGCAGTGCTTTGAAATACCACTAAACTAAAAGGGTGATTGTGTAAACAGCATGTGCAACTCCATTGCCCATGAGTTTACATGTATAGATTACATATACAGTGTTTATACAACCAATATGTAAGAGCTCCAAATTTAGGTTGAACCCTAAGTGGTGGAAATGATGGTTCAAATTGTTTAGACAATTGTTTATGAGACTTTAGCGATATCACTGGCCTCCTGTGTCTGCTTAGGCATTGGAACCTGAGCACTTGGCCCTCGAGTTCTCAATTTTATGTTTTCTATCATGACATCAACACCAAATACCTCTTCTTAATCTCCTCCCCCCTCCAATTTATATTTGACACATCTGTTTTTCCTTTTATTTTCTCAGGAATGCATATTTTTCAGGCTATGATTTAATCAAAATCTCTGTGTGTTTGGTTTGTAGCAAGAGTATTATCCACCATCATCACGCCATTCTTCTATGTTACAAAAAGTCAGACATCAAATTCCACTATATATATGCTGGAAAGATATTTTTTCTATTGAAACTAGCAGTATAAACCTTTGAAATTAAATGATAGCAAAGTAATTTAGAATCAGTATGTCAGATTGTGTATTCAAAATTTTAATATGCATTTCAGTTTTGTTGTGATAATTTTATAAAATTAGTTTTCCAAAGTTACACATATAAAACCAGTTGTTATATGTCTGAGTTTCGCTCCACGGCTCGGAAGAAAACAAATATTATTACCAACTGTTTTTCTCTTAAGTTAACCAAGATGTATAACTTTTAGCTACAAGTGTTCTTATTACATTACTAGAGGCCCAGTGCATGAAAATTTGTGCACTCAGGGGGGTACCTCAGCCTGGCCTGTGCCCTCTCACAGTCCAGGAGCCCTGAGGAGATGTCCTACTGACGGCTTAGGCTCACTCCCAGCAGGCTGGCCTCCCTCTGTGGGAGGTGACCAGGCCAGCCTATCAGGTGATGGCGCTGCCCCCATCCCCCAGGCACTGCCACTGCCGGCCTCCCTCTGCAGGAGGTGATCAGGTGGCTGATCAGGGGATGGCACTGGCCAGTGTGGCCACACCCCTTCCCTCATTGCCATTTCCTCCCTCTGCCCACTGGCACGCGCCTTGGCTAGCCTGGTGCTGCCTGCTCGCTGGCCCCGACCCCTGCCAACTGGTCATTCTGTCATTTGGTCGATTTGCATGTTATGCTTTTATTATATAGGATTCTTAATTAAGTTAAGAATATTATGTGATTCAGAACTATCTCTCTGCATGTGATGGCTTTCTGTCCTTCACTTTCATGTGTGTGTCTGGGTGTGTTTGATATGGATGTCTGCTCTGATATGTAGAAGATAGAAGGGGCCAGTAATCTGAGTTGAAGGGTAATTAGGGATTCATAGTTAATACCCTCTTTTTTTGCTTCAGTTTTCTAGATAATTTTTTGCAGAAGTTCATGATCAAGGGTTATAATTTCTCCAATTTCAGTAAACAAAATATGTGGCAATTTTAACTGTGTTTGATAAATTAGACATCAGTATAGGATAATCCAGGGGAATAATTATCATTTATAGTTATTTATGTTATGTTTTATAGAGAGGTAGAATTTAGGATTCTCAAAGAATAGCATTGTTTGTTCAAATTCATCACTGTTATTTATTTTTATTGAGACATTTCTCAAGTTCTCTTTGGCCTGAGAACCCTTTTACATCTACAATAGTAGATAGGTATGCTATTCTGGATCTCTGGATATAACGCTAGCCATTAAACTATTATGTGATCTACTTGTATGCAATCCATTTGCAGCAATTCCAACCATCACTGTCATTTATTTTCCTTGTCCCTGTATAAGCGGTTGCTAGTCCTTTAAAGCTGCAGAATGTAACTGAGCAATTGTACTTAGGAAACATCTGAAAAGAGTGTGAAGTTGGAGCTGTCAAAAATAAACAGCTTACCATGAGACTCTGAGGACTTTTACTAAGGGGTCTGTTATGTATACTTCTTTAACGACTATTTTTTTTCATTTTAATGATGACAGCATGCATCATTACATTTTTTAACAACATTAAAAAAATAAAAAAATAATTGTCCTTTTATTTTTCAATTTGTATACAAGAGGAAAATATAATCCTATCTAATAAAAACGTAATATGCAAATTAACCACCACTCCCCTACACCCACCAGCCACGCCCACCAGTCAATCAGGAGTGGGTATGCAAATAAACCCAACCAAGATGGCTGCTGCCACAGAGAGCAGGAGGGAGGCTTGGGTTTCCCTGGCAATGGAGGAAACCAAGCTTTCCGCCTGCCCTTGCCCACCCAGGCCTCCACTCAATGCTACAAAGTTTCAATTATAGAAGATAAAGTCCAACAGAAATGGTGGCAGCCATGGAGCTGGAGAGAGCAGGAGGCTAGGGTTGCCTGCGGTGATGGAGGAAGCCTAGCTTCTGCAGCCCTGGTCTGCTTTGGCCTCCGTTTAAGGCTACAAAGTTTCAATTATAGAAGATACATAAATCCCAACAGAAATGGCTGCCGCCATGGAGCGAGCAGAAGGCTTGGCTCTGCTCCAGGCTACAAAGTTTAAATTGTAGAAGATAAATAAATCCCAGATCCCAGGGCCTCTGCTTGGGTCACCCAGGAGCGTGGCAGGCCTGCAAAGCACCACAGGCCCCTCACCCAGGCCACCCCACACACAAAGGGAACCCCCACCCTGATCCGGGACAACCTATCCTGTCTAATAAAAGAGTAATATGCAAATTTACTGTCACTCCAACAAACAAGATGACTGCCCCCATGTGGTCAAAGATCCTGCCCCCATGTGGATATAAGATGGCCACCACAAGATGGCCAGCAGGGAAGGGCAGTTAGGAGGAACCAGGCCTGCAAGGGAGGGCAGCTGGGGGTGATCAGGCCATCAGGGAAGGGCAGTTGGAGGGTACCAGGCCTGCAGGGGAGGGCAGTTAGGGGCAAACAGGCTGGCAGCAGAGCAGGCATCAATCAGGCTGGCAGGGGAGTGGTTAGGGGGTGATCAGGCTGGCAGGCAGAAGCAGTTAGGAACAATCAGGAAGGCAAGCAGGCAAGCAGTTGGGAGCCAGCAGTCCTGGATTGTGAGAGGGATGTACGACTGCCCATTTAGGCCCATTGGGATCAGGCCTAAATGGGCAGTCGGACATCCCTCAAGGGGTCCCAGATTGAAGAGGGTGCAGGCTGCGCTGAGGGACTCTCCCCCCGTGCACGGATTTCGTGCACCGGGCCTCTAGTTCTAAATATAATGATGGGGTACCTTTGAGCTACCCTTAAGATATTAGTAACTTTTATCGACTGGAGTTTAGTCTAGTGTAGATTTATTTATTTTTTATTTATTTATTTTTTGTTAATCCTTACTTGAGGATATTTTCCTTTGATTTTTAGAGAGAGTGGAAAGGAGAAGGAGAGACAGAGGGAAACATTGATGTGAGAGAGATACATCAATTGGTTGCTTCCTGCATGTACCCCGACCAGGGCCAGAATCAAATCCAGGACCCTTCAGTCTGCAGGCCGATGTGCCCTTGACCAGAATCAAATCTGGGACCCTTCAGTCTGCAGGCCGATGTTCTATCCACTGAGCCAAACCGGGTAGAGCTAGATTTATTTCTTTAACAATTTAAAACATAATTTTCTCTCAGATGTTCGTATTTCATTTTTGTTCACCGACAGTGAAGAGTAGAATTAAAAAGAAAAGATCAAAATGAAAATAACTGAGTATCAAATAAGAATTATGTGAGACAAAATTTACATTAAAATACCTGTCAGTAATTTCACCTCCCTCTTTAAGAATAAGTAGCATGTAATAAAACACTGATCCTTACAAGGATATTTAAAGTTTTACTCTTAAAAATTATTTTTAAACTGCCTGGCTTGGCTGAGTGGTTGAGTCTCAACCTATGAGCCAGGAGGTCACAGTTCCATACCCAGAGAATGTGCCTGGGTTGTGGTTTTGATCTCCAGGGTGGGGCTTGCAGGAGGTGGCTGGTCAGTGATTCTCTCTCATCATTAATGTTTCTATCTTCCTCTTCCTCTCTTAAATCAATAAAAATATATTTTAAAAATATTTTTTTAATTATTTAAAACTAGCAAATATGTTAAGCATTATTTGACAAATAGAATTAAAATTAATACAATTTCCAATGACCTTGTACCTGGTTTAACTGGTAGCACATTCCTTGTTATATAATTAAAATTATGAGTTCTAAAAAATAATAATAAATAAATAATTAAAATTATAAGTTCTCACTCACTTTATTGTGACTAATTAAATTTATTTTTGGTCATGATCTGATGCATTAGGTTTTTGTATACATTTTTCAGAATTTGTTGTGGTTTTTTTCCCCGCTCATATTCATGGAAAAGTTTTATTGTTTCCTCCTAAATTCCCTACAAAGAGTGAATATCTTTATTTGTGTTGTAAGTAAAAGTACTTCTTTAAAATTATTGAATGGATAAATTGTCTTACTTAAATTTGCAATAAGTACATAAGGTTTATCTATAGCAGGGAAAGACATAAAATACATTGTTTATTATAATATAAATTTACCAATATAGAAAAATCCTGGAAAAAATAAAAAACAACCCAGCAAAACATACTGAATTCTTAGGACAACACAGGATAAGAGAGACACTACTGCCCCCAAGTGCCTGATTGGAGATTAATGATGCTAGTGCCTCATGGGAATAGAAAGTCACTAGGCTGTTCAACCTTGTTTCATAGTCACACACTCATTCATTTTCAGTCAGAGTCTAAAATAGTGTAATTTCTATGGAGGGAAAATTGGAAACATGAAAAAATTACACAGGCATTAATCCTTTGAGTCGACAATCTGTAGATAAATATTCCCACAAAAGAAATAATGTGTATACAAAGTTATTTATTTGAAGCATTCATAAAAGTATGCAGGGCCTAATTGTGGCATTTTATTGACTAGTTGCAGGGTGAGTGGTTAGTAAGGGTACTAAAACCTCTTTAAGTATGTTACTTCTATGTAATTTAACATAAATATTGTACATATTAAAATATAAATTTACATTAAAATGGAAAATTTAATGTACATGAATTCATGTAAATAATAAAATCTGATCAATGGAAATGTATATCAAACCAAAAAAAAAAAAAATACAACCAATAGAGGAAAGGATCATATTAAGTAATCTGGAACATAGTGTTCTGACATATCTTTCAAATAATATATTGTAAATACAAAAATTTCTAATCCTTTTCAGCTTTATTTTATTTATAGCAGTAATAGTCACATTGCTATTCTGAAACTATAATAGGTATAAAATATAAATTTCAGTATATACATATATAGTCATTTATACAGGTCACGTATTACTGTCGGTATAAGAATCAATATCTTCATTGTTCTTATATGAATAAGGAGACAAATATAAGATGAAATGAATTAGAAAGCCCTGTGATTCGAATTGCACATTCGTATAAACTTATATTCCTGGCCCTCTGCAGTGAACATGCCTAAAAGCAATCATACTATGGTAATAACTGCAGGGCTAGCACACAGATCTGCATATTTCAGTGCCACTGTCTTTACACACCACTGTGTGTGTCTAAACATATTTTGTGTTTGGATACCATGGCCTGTTAAAAATAATCTCACATCCTGGAGAGATGGCTGATGCCAAGTCTGAGCAGTGACAGTACAGGACGAATCTGGAACTCTTGCACTTCCAGAACGGATACGAACAAACAAAAATAAAGCAAAAGACAAAGTAATAGAATCATACCAAAAGGACACTGAGCACCTTGAAAGACACTCTCACCGTACATACTTGGGATATTTTGAGCATCAAGAAAATATTTAATGTGTTGATTTTTAAGACATTGAAATAAGTAAAAAAATCCACGCACTCAACGGTGATATGACTTACAGAGAAATAGCTGCTAATAAATGTAAATGGGAGAAAAGACCATTAAATGTGATAAAACATGATCTCTAAGGTTAACATAAATTTGCATTTAGTGCCTTCTGATATTGCATGGTGTGGGGAACAGAAATTTGTACTTATGAAGAGTTCCTGACAGCAGTTTATCCTGGGTATAGCCAATTCCCTAAACCTCACTTAGATTTTACAGGAAACAGGACATATTCAACAGCACCATGAGAAGCCAAACAAATTCAGATTCACAGCCTATTAGTACATTCTACATGAAAACTGGCTTGGTCTCTTCACAAAAATCAATGTTTTCAGGGGGGAGGAACAACAAAAAACAAAAGAACGACAACAAAAAAACTGGATGCATTTCTCAATGTTAAAAGTGACTTAAAAAACAACAGCAACAAATTGTAACGAGGAAAGCATAATTGGAAAAGAAAATAGCTATAAAATATTTTGGGGAAATGAAATATATATTAGATTATATTTGGGGATTGTTTTTAATAATCTTAGAAATGACAATGGTAATATTGCTTTTCAAGAGAAAGTTTTATATTTGTGTGTATATGTCCATACATATACTAGTATATGCATATATACAAAAAAAAGTAATTATGACCCCCCATTATTATTACACGCTTGTATGTTTAAGCATTTTAAAATAAAAGATTAAATGATGAAAAGAATGCCAAGGTTGTTTCTAATATTTATATGAATGAAATGTAAAATATATAAAATAATCAAAATGAGGTGAATAAATTAGTTGAACAAAACTGATTAACAATATTTGAACAACACAGTTCTTTTGTTTCTTTCCAGTCAAATGCAAAATTATTCTCAAATTTTATTGTCATAAAATTATATAATACTTGAAAATCATTGTACATATATACTAAAATATATCAACAGTGCTGACTTGAACTACATATGATAGGAAAAGACATAATTTATTTCTTATTTTAAATTTCCAAGAAGAACCTACATTATTATGACATTATTATACCTAATGCCATACTGTGAGGACAAATTAATTTGAGATTTTGAGTGTATTTTTATTATACAGGTATGATATTCCTCCAACAAATTGCATCAGAGAATGATGTCTCAGGTCAATTTTGAACTATTTTGTCTTTATAATTTAATCTTTGAAGGTCATAAGGGTAAAGGCAGCTACAATATGTCTAGACCCCCATCTAGATTTTTCTGATTTTGTGGCTTAGAATTCTATTCCTCATTCAAAGTCCAAATCAGTTCTGACAGGGAATGTCATCTCTGTTTTAAGGGCACTATAATAAAACAATGTCAAAAATGGTTTTATTTTTTCAATACCCACATTACTTAAATATAGAATATAGATTTCACAGTTTCTCTTTTCATAAATACTTTGTTCCTTTTAAATGCAAAAAGTTTTCTTTTGGCATCAGTAACAGATTAATTTTAATATACCAGTGTTGCAGTAGGAAGCTAGTTAGATATAAAGGAGCCAGTCATCTAATTAAGCCAGATTAGAGGGAGCTTCACAGTTGCTCCTGGCATCCGAGGAGGCAGGAAAGACTAACTTTCTACCTTCTAGGAATCAATGACCTGTTTGCCTGGGATTAATGGGGAGGGATAAATAGTAAGGGAGCATGTGCAGTAGAAGCCCAAATGGTGACCATACAGGGAGGAATCCAACCTGGGAAAATATGGGGAGAGGATTGGAGAGGATAAGGGCATGAAACCCCAAAAGATCCAGGAAAGGGATTGGATAGATTGAAAGAAAACCTACTCTCCCCCAAGCCTAAGGAAATATAATCAAAAAGCCTCTCTCTCTCTTTCTCTCTCTCCTCCCCACTTCACTCCCCCCACCCCCCCAGCACCTTCAGCCTTGGCAGTGGACGTGCAGCTAGGGAATAAGGCACAGGGAAGTTAAGTAACTTGCCCAAGGTCAGCCTTGGGTGCCAGCTGATGCAGTTTTGGGCCCTGTTGTCCCTCCTGGGCCTAGTGGGCCCAAGTATGGGCCTATGGCCCTAGAAGCTGAACTTCTCCTGCAGCCAGAGGGAGCTAAGCCACCTGGTTATGGGTGAGGCTGCAGGTGAACCTGGAGCCTTTGAAAACCAGCTACCAGCTGAGTGTCAGGGCGGTGCCTCCTCAGGGTGGCAACCTTTTCAAGGGAGCTTTTATAAATCTGGCCACTGTTGCTCAAATCCTCTGCCTGTGTCACTGAAATTCCTTTCCTGCAACAGAGTAGGGTATATTTTCCACCACTTCTTAGCAGCTTGGTGAAAGGCTTCATTGAGAAGAATTTGTAAAATGGATTAGAAATTAATACAATGTTAATACATATTTTTTGGGGGGCGTGGTGTTGCAAAGAAAAGATTATGGTAGAAGGAAGTTTATTATATTTGTATGGAAGTGCTAGGAGTGTTCAAATTACATTTGGTAGGGTAGGGAGGAAGGTGAATGTGAAGATGGTTGATTGGAAAAAATAGAGGGTCCTAAGGGCAAGGAGGGCATTTGAGTATTTCAGCTGATTTTCACACACGTTTCCATTCCCACAACTATGTCTTTTTCTAGTTTGTCTCCTGTGTGCTTCTCACCTGACTGTTCTGAGGCTTTTCACCATGACATCAAATCATGTCCCCAGTTTTGAATAGATTCCTGAATTACACTTTAGACTTATATCTAACTTGTTATATTTGCTTCGCCACTTTCTATGGCCAGGCTATCAAGCTGAGCCTTTTCCTCCATCCCCTATAAAAACTCAATTCCAATTCTTTGTTACACCATACTGACTTCTTTTATCAAAGACTCAAATGCATTTCACATAAAACCTTTTGAAGAAAGGCAGTCATTCAGTGTATATATGTTTGAAAATTTTTATTTTATACTTACAAAGTAAATCCCAATGAAAATAAGAATGATGTTCTTAATGCAGCTCAGTGATTATAGAAAAGGAAAATTTTATACAAGACTAATTAACCAGTAGAAAGTAATGTATGGTGGGTAGGGAAAAATATATAAACATTATATTTTTGCCTTGGACACTGTTTTTATTTTTATTTTTTCTAAAATACATTTTTCCCCCTCCAGAATGCTTTCACCTAATCAGGGTTGGGGACCTTTTATCTGCTGAAGGCCATTTTGATATTTATAGCATCATTTGCTTTAATATAATCCTACCTAATAAAAGAGTAACATGCAAGATGGCCACCCCCATGTGGACACAAGATGGCCAGCAGGGGTGGGCAGTTGCGGGCAATCAGGCCAGCAGGGGAAGGCACTTGGTGGGGACCAGGCCTGCAGGGGAGAATAGTTGGGGGGAAACCAGGCCTGCAGGGGAGGGCAGTTGGGGGAACCAGGCCTGCAGGAGAGGGCAGTTAGGGGTGACCAGGCCTGCAGGGGAGGGCAGTTAGGGGCAAACAGGCTGGCAGGGGAGCAGTTAGGCATCAATCAGGCTGGCAGGGGAGTGGTTAGGGGGTGATCAGGCTGACAGGCAGATGCAGTTAGGGGCAATCAGGCAGGCAGGCAGGCGAGTTGTTGGGAGCCAGCAGTCCTGGATTGTGAGAGGGATGTCCGACTGCCTGTTTAGGCCCAATCAGTGGGATCAGGCCTGAAAGGGCAGTCGGACATCCCTTGAGAGGTCCCAGATTGGAGAGGATAAGGCCTAAAAGGGCAGTCGGACATCCCTTGAGAGGTCCCAGATTGGAGAGGATAAAGGCTGGGCTGAGGGACATCCCTCCTGCCCTGTGCATGAATTTCATGCACCGAGCCTCTAGTTCACTTAATATAAATTTATGTTGCAATGAAAAAATTATCCTAGCTTTATTGAATTTCAAGTCCTGCCTGTGGTTGCCTTGGCAGGGCCAGATCAAGTTATTTTGAAGGCCTTATATGGCCCAGGGGCTAAATGTTCCTTACCCCTGTTGTAAATCAACAATATGTCAAACATAAAATATGGAAATTGTTCTGGCTGGTATGGTTCAGTGGATAGAACATTGCCCCAGGCTCCATTGGTTTTAATACTGTGTTTTACTGGTTTATTTCTGGTCAAGGGCACACACCTGCAGGTTGGATCCCTGGCCTCAGTCCAGGCTTGTGAGGGAGGCAACCAATGTCTCCCTCACATCATCACATCAATGTCTCTCTCTCTCTCTCTCTCTCTCTCTCTCTCCCCCTCTCCCCCTCCCCCCCACAATCTCTAAAATGCAATGAGAAAAAATTTCCTCAGGTGAGGATTAGAAAGGAAGAGAAAGGAGGGATGGAAGGAAAGAAGGAAGGAAAGAAGGAAGGGAAGGAGGGAGGGAAGGAGGGAGGAAGGGAGGAAGGGAGGGAGGGAAGAAAAGATGGAATTTATTTTTGTATGTTTTTTAGACCTTCAGTATAGTGTTTTTAAAATTTTAACTTTATTTCCTACATTTTCTTGAATTTCTCTGTATATGCATCTGTTTTAACAATAGTACTAACATACCACTAAATAAGAAGCTTGTATGTGACCAATTGGTCATTAAAATATTTTATTTATTATGACAAAGAATTTGGAAATGATAAGAAAATATACTCAAATCATTTATATCTGATTTGATGTTTCAAAATAACTAATTCATAAAATAGTGTGATATTTTTAAAAATGAGTATGTTTATAAATTAAAGGTACACTCCCAATGTAAACAATTTAAGCACCATTTTTTTCATTCATTGGTGTTTTATATTATGTTTCTTGATCATTTTTTATATTTGAGAAATTTCATTTCAAATGTCATCTCATTTATCTTATTTTGATTTCTACATTATGTATTTTATATAATATATAATGTCAGGCCATTATAATGCAAGAGAATATTAATGAGATTATCAAATTACTGATATACCAAAAAGTTGATAATTTCTAAGCTAGAGATAAGAAAAATATTTAAAATACAGATATAGTTATCTAAATCATCACTGTTCATCAACTAATTATATATAATAATGAAGATTCATAAATAATGTGTTAAATGAAATGTTTATGAAAAATTTGAGTATTACCAATCACAGTAATGTCATTTAAGGAAGCTCTCTTCTATGTAAGAATTTGATTTCCAAATAACACTGCAATACTTATGTATCTAGAGAAAATCTGTTTTTCCTATGTTGAATGGAAATGTGTTACTTCTTAGTATATGAAAATATGTTCTGCTACTGTTATTAAAAATAATTTTGTTGCTATTTATAGGTTGGGTTTATATATGCCATATAATTCTACTGTTTTATCAGGAGATCAAATCTTTAATGCAGATCCATAGGTACTAGCAAAACAACTTCAAGATCTATTGTTATTTTTTGAAAAATATTGTGATACTAATGAATTTGATTCAGAAAATATTTATTAACATGAAAAATGCAAAGAAAACTACATATCTATCTATGAATTTATCGTTTTAAGAATTGTAAGTTAACCACCTAACTTATACCAATTATGTTCTTTTTTTTTGGTAGATTTTTAAAAATTTCTTTATTGATTAAAGTATTACATATGTGTCCTTATCCCCCCATTGCTCCCCACCCCACCAATTATGTTCTTGAATTGAATAATTTTTCTTGAATTGAAGAAAAATTTTAGGGAAGAGTTAAGGGAGCTTTAAAAAATTGTATTATCAGTTTTCGTACGAGAATCAATTGTGGATTTATTAAATGTAACTTTCAAAATTTTGTAGTATTTTGATTCATAGTTTAGAAACATAAAATATAATTTTAAAATGTTCCTTAAAATATATTACATATAGATAATTTCATAGAAAGCCATAAAGACTTTTTTTTTATTTAGAATGACATTTACCTCAGAACAAAATTTCTTACATGACTTTCTTCTTCAAAAATTATTTTAATGAGAAATATGCTTCTAAATATTATGATAGCAGAAAGTTAATAACTCTAGGAGCCCAAGTCCACTGCTTTGCCAATTATTCTTCCATTTGGTCCTCTTGAAAAGCATTATTTTATTCAGTAATCCTGAGTGAAGATACCTCTATTATTCCCCTTAACTGAATGACCTCTTTGATCCCATTTTTCTTCTTGACTTCAGAGTACATAAAGAAAAACTGAACATGCAGAAAATACAATTTGTATTACAGGGTTTTGTAGATAAACACACCTATGAGACATTATTAAGTATTATTAAATGATTACTCTCTACCCACAAATATTTGCTACTTTGCATTTCTTCACGGTATATGAGGTTTTTGATCAAGAGTTATTATGCTTTTTGCTACCTTTAAGTTATTAAGATAGCTTCCCTTTAGTTACTCATAAATGTTATACTGTATACTTCACAAATAAATATTTAGATAGAAAACTTGTCAAAGCATCTCAAACTACACCTGCACATAATTTTTCATTATAAAACTAACTGTGCTCTTCTTGCATAACCATCTGATTATTGAAATATGTGCAAACAAATAAGAACTGGAACTTACAGTATGTTTGGCAATGTGTTTGATACAGAGGATCTGAAAAAAAGTTGGTAAGCACTCTAAACTGTATTATTCAAAAACTAGAGGCCTGGTGCACGAAATTTGTGCCTGTGTGTGTGTGTGTGTGTGTGTGTGTGTGTGTCCCTCAGCCCAGCCTGCACCCTCTCCAATCTGGGACCCCTTGAGGGATGTCTGACTGCCCGTTTAGACCTGATTCAAGTTGGATCAGGCCTAAACAGCAGTCGGACATCCCTCTCACAATCCAGGACTGCTGGCTCCCAACTGCTTGCTTGCCTGCCTTCCTGATTGCCCCTAACCACTCCCCTGCTAGCCTGATTGATGCCTAACTGCTCCCCTGCTAGCCTGTTTGCCCCTAACTGCCCTCCCCTGCAGACCTGGTCCCTCCCAACTGCCCTTTCCTGCTGGCCATCTTGTGGCGGCCATCTTGTGTCCACCTGGGGGCAGCCATCTTTGGTCACATGGAAACAACCTTCTTGTGTGTTGGAGTGATGGTCAGTTTGCATATTACTCTTTTATTAGATAGGATGTGATCAAATGTATTGAGTAATCTAGTATTTGAATTTAGGATCTAACATTAAACATGGACACCAAAATGTGTCTTCCTTATTTTTTATTGTCCTAAAAATTATTAGTTTTCTAAGATGTAAAATTAATTTAACCATTATACCTAAAACCTGCCTAAACTGTCCGTAATAGATGTGACAATAATAGACGAGAGAGAGTTATTACTTGCATCTTGAAGAAACTACATACATTTATCATTTACCATTTGGATACATACTTTAAATGTAGTAAGATTTTGTATAAGATTTACCTCTCCTGCTTAAAATGTCTAATGCTTTTGGAGGTGTTGGTAAATATATTAATAACAAGAAAAAGGTTACAACTTTGTCAAGTAAATATAGTGTGCAAAAATACCTAAGAAAAACAAAGAACAAAAATATTTGGGAAGAACGAAGTGATATAAACACTGCTGCTCAAATCAGATATCTTCCACCACATTTCTTTTACATTAAATCTATCAGGTATAATAGGTTTACTATAGGCAGCTGTCAGTAGGAGCTGGGTCTGGCTGGCCACTTTGGAGGAGAAGGGCCTGCAAGGAAGAATGTGCAGAGGATGTGGGCGTGCCCTGTGGACTCCACCTGCTCCCCTGGAAGTGTGGGAGTCATGTTCATTGTTGGGAAGTGGGCTGAGGGCTGCAGCATCTCCAGGCTTCCTGATGGTGGGTCCTGCAACACAGCCCCTGCCCACTACCTTAGAGAGCACCAGGGAGTCCCCCCATTTGGCTAAGATGGCACGGTAGGCGGGGGGTTCTTGCATGCCACAAGGTAGCAAGATAATTGGATAGACATAAAAAGCCCTCCCCTTTCTATCTCTGTAAGAACCCGGGCTTGAGGGGGAAGAGGGGATGGTCTTTGAGATGGGAGTCCACCCTTCTCCCTGGCCTTGGCACCTGAATAAAACCTCTTTCCATTTGCACCAATACCTGCCTCACAAGTTTTGTCTTTATTGAGGCAGCAGCCAAACCTGCATTTTTTGTTATAATATCAGTTAAAGTATTATTTCTAATAGTTGCAACTGCTCCTTCAAAATTTCAGTGACTCTAGAAATATATCCTTTACTTTTCCAAATATTAAGAGAGAATTGTATAATTTCTTCCTTAAATGTTGGGTCGAAATCAGTAATGTACTTGTTTGGGCCTGGCTGCTTTAAGTTTTGAAATATCAATTACTGATTCACTTTCTTTAATAGATATAAGATTATTCAGATTGTTTCTTGTGTGTTTCAAAAGATCATATCTTTCAAGGAATTGGTCCATTTTATCTAGATTATTAAATTTGTGGGCATATAATTAGTCATACTATTTCTTTACTATCATTCTACTGACTACAGGACCTGTCATTATGCTCTTTCATTTCTGATATGAGTAATTTTGGTCTCACTCTTTTTTTCCTAGTTAATCTGGCTAGAGACTCATCAATTTTAGTGCTTTTGTTAAAGAACCAACTTTTGGTTACAGTGTTCTCTGTCAATTTTATACTTTTTATTTCACTGATGTCTGCTCTAATTGTAATTATTTTATTTATTTGAATTTGATTTAATCTTATATTCTAGATTCCTAAGGTAAAACTTAGATGATTAATATTAGATCTTCTAACATAAGCTGTAAATTTCCTTCTCAGCACTTTCTCTACATCAAAAAGTTTTGATAAGTTGTATTTTTATTTGTAATTAGTTTAGAGTAGTATTATTTAATTCCTCTTAAGATTTCCTCTTTGACCCATTTGTTTTTTGAAGTGTACTGCTTCATCTCTATGTATTTTGAGACTTTCCAGTTGTCTTTCTGTTATTGATTTTAACTTTAATTTCATTGTTATCTGAGCAACCATTGCATAACTGCTTTGCTTTAAAATTTCATAAGGTGCGGTTCATGGCCCATAAAGTGGTCTATCTTTTTTTTTTTTTTTTGCCATGTCACTTCCCTAACTGCATTTAGAGAAATTGACAAACCCAGTAAACTCAATATAAGAAATATAAGGAGCTGCCCTGGACCCTTAGCCAGAGTGAAGGGGCCAGAAATGGGATCTGCAAGGACCTGTCATTCAATGGCAGAGCTTAAGCCCCACTGGATGACTGCCCGGAGACGGAGACAAAGATGAGAGATTCTGTGAATCCAGTCATTTTAACTGTAGCCAATAACTTGGTTGTTTAGTTGAAAATATTTCAGATCCCAACAGACCAGTGACTGTTTAAAAAAATAAATTCCATTTCCATTACAAGTTTATCTCAAAGGAATTAGTAGACAAATAAATACATAACTACAACTATTTAAGGATTATGATATCTCAAGCTTGTTTCCCCTGCTTTCCCAGCTGCTCATGTAAATGAGATGCCATGACCTGCTATAGGTCTATGTAGGTATGTGCAATTGAGCTAAAAAAAAAAAAAAGCATTATCCTCTTTGTCCTATAAGCATCTCTTGATATCTGAATCTGTTCAGTCTGTGTTTATAGAAATTCATATAATAAGAATGTTTTGTTACCCAGGATTCCAGATATAAATGAGGGCTCAGATAATCAGGGTTTCCAGCCTTGAATACCTATAAACAATGATGTCTCCCTTAAAACACACACACACACACACACACACACACACACACACACACACACACACACACACACACACACACACACACACACACACAAACACACACACCCCCTCCCTCCCCCCCCGCCCAGCAAATACAGCGCTCCAACAAAAAAGGAAAGGAAAAACTAGGCAGGTTTCTTTAAAATCCTAAATGATAGTGTTATGGGCGGTGTTGGTAGCAAAATTGGACCTTGGTTCTTGAGTTTGTTTGGCAAAGAAAGATTTCAGAGCCAAGAACTCAAATTATAAGAGCAAGTTTATTCACAAAGTTACAGAGGTAGTAGCAGGGCCCTTGAAGCTTAGGAGAGAGGAAGCTAAACGTGGTCTATATTGGTGAATGTGCCATGTGAGCTCTAAAAGATTATATATCCTGCTGTTGGATGAAGCAGTCTACCGATGTCAATTAAATCCAGTTGATTGATGGTGTTTTTAGGTTCAACTGTATCTTTATCAAGTTTTCTGCTTGATAAATTTGTATATTTCTGATAGATGGGATGTTGAGATCTGTGATAGTGGATTCAACTATTTTTCTTTGCTAACCTGTTATTTATTACCTCGCATAGTTTGATGTTCTGTTGTTAGGTGCTACACATTGAGGATTGATATATGTTCTTGGAGAATTGGCCCTTTATATTATGTACTGCCCTTCTTTATTCCCAATAACTCTCTGTGCTTTGAATTCAGCTCTGAAATAATATAGCTACTCAACTTTCTTTTATTTTTGTTAGCATGATCTATTTTTCACCATCCATTTACTTTGAATCTATATGGTTCTTTATATTTTAAGTAAAGTTCTCAATTGGTTTTTGTATCAATCCTGTATACAAATTTTCCTGAAATCGTGGCTGGTGAATGCCTTCAGGGGAATTTTTGGGGTGCTGTTTGAAATGCAAATTTATACAGGAAGAAAGAGAAGCATCTACAGAATATTGGCAAAGAGGACTAATTACCTACATCATAAACAAGAACACTAAGTAATTATGATGCATAATAAAATTTAATAATTACAGCCGTAAAGATAGGTAATTTACATATTTATATAGACTCATTCATATGATGTTTTAGAAACTTTTAAATACTTTCTTAACCAGATTTTTCAGCATTTTAGAGAGTCATTTAAAGAAATAAACATGCTTTGCAGCTTTGGTATTTAAGCGATAGTCCCACTTTTAAGACATTTTGACAAAAATACTCAGATTTATATAATAGATTTTTTAGATATCAGTGACTTCAAGTTTGTTTAACTACACTCTCCTTGTGAAAACAAAAGCATTTACTGACAAGGTTTCTTTCAGCTGTTGAGAAATGAAATTTTCAAATCTTTAAGTATTACTTCTCTTCTTGTATTCTAATTAATTTTTATTTCCAATTCTATAATAATGTACTTTGCTCATACTATGTGAGGCTTAAATATGTCTATTAATAGTCTGGATATATAAGGAAATTTAATAATATCATATGTTGCAACATATATAATGTTATGATTTTCCACCATATAACAGATTGTCTTACTATTAATTTTGTACTGCTACATATTACTGCAAAATTCCAATTTTCTTTTTAATTTTTAACACACAGTCGAGGTATTTAGTTATGTGTTTGTGTGTGTGTGTGTGTGTGTGTGTGTGTACACGAATGTGTGTTTATGTATCTCAGGAAGGTTGCTATAGTGGTTTATTATTTCCTTTGTGTTATAGATATCTTTTCAGCATTACTTGGTTTCATGAATCATGTTATCTAACTTTCTATTCTCAGCCCTTTTTGATATCTACTTCACTGTGTGTTGTCCTCTCAGACTTGAGCCATTGCAGAATTAGGGTAATCACCTTAACAACTGTAAGTTTTACACGCTGAATGCAGGGTCTCAGGGAGCAGTTGTCTGAATTCCCGTGCTTCTTTACCAACTCTTAAGATCGGGCTGTCAGCCAATGGCTCACGTGATGCAACTTCATGGGTATGAAGTATCAGAAGTCAGAAAGTCTGGAATTCATTTAACATGTTTTCAATATTGTGAAAAGCCTGTCCTCACATACCTCGGACGTATGTAATGAACCTGACAAGTATCATGCATTATTTCTTTTATAACTTCTGCAGAATTGACAGGTGCCAGGGGCTATACTGGCACATATAAAATGTATTATTTACAAAAAAACTTAATTGTTTATATAGATAATTATAGAACCAATGTTTATTTTTATACTGCACTTATAATCCAGTGAGTGTTTTAAGTAGTACCAGGCATGAAATGGCTAATAATCTCTACATGTCAACAAAAGCTGTTATTGTTAAAGAAAATTATATGAGCTCTTTATATCTATATAATAGTATCTCTGTCAGTAGGAAAAAAACAACTATCAGTCAAAAGATTAATAAATCTAAATTTAAATAATCAATAATAATAAATTTAAATAATAAATCAAAATGAAGCAACTTTTTAAAAACTGAGAAGCCTGGTTGTCTCTCCTTATATTGGGAGAACTTCTCAAATTTGTAGCAGAAAGATGACTTGAGTCAAAATCCTGATATCTGTATCTTCTCAACTTTCAATGTTCTAAGCATAGAACATGGTAAAATATATACAGTCTGGCTCCAGATAATTCATACAGCTTCTGCCTGGATCTTTTTGGATGCTTTATCTGGAGGAAGAAATGAACACATAGATGTCTGGCTATTCTGGGACCATCATGAATAAAGGGTCTAAGTCTTCTGGCTAATGGTCCAGCTGAGAACAAAATTGCAGCCATCTCAGCACCAGTGCCAGACAGGTCAGTGCAGCCAACTTAGACCCTCTGCACTGCCTACCCATTAGCTGAGATCCATTCATTGGCCACATGCAATGCCATGAGTAGCAGTCTAACCTATGTAGTTCAGACGTAGCCAGTCTAACATACAGTTCGGGCATTCAGACTCAGGATGCTTAATAAAGTGTGTATTATTTTAATCCATTATGAATGGGGCTCGTTTGTTATGCAGCAGTGGTAACTGGAATTTCCTCTCAGTTTGACTACAATTGAATTGTTTGAATGACTTGTTAGCAGACCAAACACACAAATATATTTGATAAGAATTTGCATATTCTTGTTCTCCTGTCATCACTATTAATGGGTTATGCCTGGGATAGCCCGCTGTTTTCAGCAGGGTAATGAGAAACACAGTACGACTGGCCTAACAGGGGTCCTCAAACTTTTTAAACAGGAAGCCAGTTCACTGTCCCTCAGACTGTTGGAGGGCCGGACTATAGTTTAAAAAAACAACTATGAACAAATTCCTATTCGCACTGCGGGCCTGGGACAAGTCGGCTGCTAAGCAGGACAGGCAGCGGCACCCGGCGGGCCGCATAAATGTCCTTGGCGGGCCGCATGTGGCCCGTGGGCCGTAGTTTGAGGACCCCTGGGCCCTAACACAACTTTAGCAGATGAACCCAGCTTAGAATGCAGCCGTAGTCAGTGAGCAAACACATGAGCGAGCCCACCATCCCACAGACTCTTGAGCAAGCCCAGCCAGAATCAGCAGAGGGCAATCAGGATCACCTGAACTCCAGTCAATGCTCAGATGCCAGTTTTGTTGTTGTTTTGTGTTGTGTTTTAATCCAAAAATACCATACTGATGCCAGCAACAGAAGTCAGTGAAAACCACAATCTAATCAGCATACTGTGTAAAGATATGTTAAGATTCACTGACATTTGCAAAAATTGTTATAAATAGAATCTAAATACTTACAGTTTGTGTGTAACATAAATGTTTCATGTAGAGGGAGAAAGAGAAGTTCAAGCTAAAATATTTTAATTTAATTTTATTATGGACAAGATAGGAGCAATTTTGGCAAGTTATATGGTGTATGTATTTTTTATTTTCTATCCTAATAATACTTTCTTCCCCTTTACCATATATACTGTTGTTTTGTTTGTTTGTTTGTTTTGTGTGTGTGTGTGTGTGTGTGTGTGTGTGTGTGTGTGAGTGTGTGATGAAGATGAGTAAAGTAGGCACAATTCCTCCTTAGAAGAGACATTATTGAGGAAAGTGATGATTTGTTTGAGAAGCTGGCTCTCCTCAGTGATGAGATCTTGCAAGTCATTTGTGTTTTAAGTTTCCTATTTTATGCAGTTATTGAAAATAAAGAGTCCCGGGATCTGTCACTCTATATTGACATTCTAGAATTACAGGAGAAATCTTGACTCAAAGTGAGAGCTAACTATTGAAGACTCATATATTACATGGTTTTGACATCTCCCTCCTGCATTTTTTCCTGGTTTCTTTCAACACCTATCAGAGCATTCTCAAAAGCTGCCTGAGTGAACATCATTTCCTTCTTCAACAGATGTATCTT
This sequence comes from Corynorhinus townsendii, assembly GCA_026230045.1. Classification (NCBI taxonomy): domain Eukaryota; kingdom Metazoa; phylum Chordata; class Mammalia; order Chiroptera; family Vespertilionidae; genus Corynorhinus; species Corynorhinus townsendii. Next base: position 16,849,880 of record JAPDVU010000015.1, read on the forward strand.
GTGAAGACATTCAGAGTTAGTAGTGTAGCAACTTCAACTTCAGACTTGGCAAAATGTATTTATATTTGCACTAAGCTTGTATTCTTGGTGATGCAATTTTTCAAAATTTCAAGCATTCAACAGGATTTTATAAGGCTATTTAGCATTAACTATAAACCCAGTAGCATGAATCAATATATCTATATGGGAATCTTGAACCGACTTTTCTTTCCGGATTACAGATCAGAGGATAATATAAATGTGTCCTGTGGAAGATGCTGGTCTAGAAAATAATGTTCATGATTATAAGTTAAAAAGCAAGGGCCTTGTACTTTCTACTTTGCCATGATCCTAACCAACTTTTGACAGTGTCTAAAAATCCATTTGGGATCATTACAACTAATTTTTAGATTATCTTAGCACATTTTGGCTCTCATAACAAAATACCATTTATTTTTGTCAATGTATTTTTCACTGCTCTAGAGGCTTAGAAGTTCAAGATCAAGGTGTCTGGTGAAGAAGCAATCCTGGTTCCTTATAAGCTCATGTGGTGCTCGCTGCTCAGCCTTTTGTCTAAGATCAAATGTATGTCCTCAAGGTGAAATGGGCAAGGGATCTCTCTGGGGCCTCCTGTGTAAGGGTACTAATTCCATTCATGAGCCCTTGTCCTCATGACTTAATTACCTTCCAAAGGCCCCTCTTCCTTTAGTGTACAGAGCATGTACTGCTTATAATAGCCACTATCTATGTTAAGTTAATGTCTTTGCACTCCTTGAATTCCAATTTTCTACCCTTATTTATAAATCATTAAACTGATTGTAAAGTCTTAGAGGTTTACTCTTCCAAAATGTATTTTGTTTGTGACTTCTGCTTTCCCGAAGAAGCTGCCTTCGTGGAAACTAAATTATAGCTGCAGTTTCCCCAAAATTGTTTCCTTAGTTTATTAACATTAAACACTTATTTAGCAATATATACCTCCACATATTTTTAAAAATATAATTTCTAGATTATTTTAAATATTCAGTCATTTTTGGGGGAACCAATGATTTAAAGCCATATTTTCAGGAGGATATATATATATATATATATATATATATACACACACACACACACACACACACATATATATACATATATATATATATTCTCATATATATATTGAAAAATGCAAACTCTGCCTAAATTATTCACATGTTTAGCCAGAGTTAACATGTAGAATGTGTTCTACTTCACTATGATACTTCTCGCCTCAGAAAAGAGAAAGTAGAAAGAGAAACAGAGAAACTCAATAAAAAAGAAAAAGGAATGAAAAGCTTAGATTCTTTTTCAGAGCACACTTACCTACTTTCTTTCAATGTTTCATTATATGATGTATATGAACCACCTAATATGTATTGATCTTCATTATTTTTCATGACCATCTTTATTTAGTAGCATGCCTTTGGGAACTAGCATGATTTTTCTCCCCTTCTTCAATTTACCACATACCATAACAGTAATATTTGTCCTAAACATAGTATGTTATAGCTTAAAATACTGATTTTTTTTCCCTCTTAACAGGCAATGCTGAACCCCAAAGGTTAAACTTATACTACTAAAATGACAACATAGTTAACTGATTGATTTTGCAGTATTTGGCATCATTGAAAAAAAACAATATTTGATTGTTCCGTAGCTGAATTATTTTTTATTTCTAGATTAGAAACAATTTCAAATCCACTTGTTGTTCTTCCATTGTTTGAGAATTACTATAAACTATATACTGAAAGATTTATTTTGAGTTTAGAGGCCAAAATCTCTTTCTGCATAATTTCCTCATGTAGGAATTGGGACTTTGACTCATTCCCTTTGAGAGGAAAAATCATTGAACACACAACCATTAAATGCCATTTATTGATTCCAGAGGGTAACTAAATGACACAAACTATTTTGCCACCAAATAAATAGAATAACATTTTTTTTTATTTTACTGGCATCTTTGTTTATTACCAGAAGATAAACATGTATTATTCAATTTTATTCTACTCTTCCTTCACTAACTTGTAATAAAATAAGTATAAAAGGCCATAAGCATTCTGTACATAATTACAGCTTCTTTAAAGACTAAGTAGTTATATCTGAAGAGAAAATAATTTGACTATTTTTAACATATGCTTTGGCTTAATCTTCACTAGCCTGCGCCGAGGATGTACAATTGTGGGGACATCTGCATTTGAGAAATTTATTATTTTTCCACAAGTCAACAATATTCAGAACAGAAATATTTTGCATATTTTATCTTTAACTACACAAGTTATTCTTCTGTGCTTCCTTGATACTCATTGCTGAATGAAATAATTTTTTCCTTAAAATCAAACAATCGTTGTAATTGCAGACTAGTTTATGACTATCTTCATCAAAACTATGAGTATATTAATTGTTGAGCATATAAGCACTTTTCACAAAGTGATTACATTGTTTAAAATATAATGAGCAGAAATGGCATTTCAACAGATAATAAACCATGTGGGTTGTTTTTTCCTCAAAACAAAAATAATACTTTCTGATTCTCATTATAGATATGGAATTCTCTGTACAAAAGAAGAGGGATCCTTTCTGTCTTTACATGCATGCTTCATCATTTTAGTTCCATAAACTTCTAAGTTTACTTTGGAAACTATTTGTATTTGCATACATTGTAGAACTTAAACTTTATAACTGCATGCTTTTATACATACATTCAAAACTTATTCAGTTACTTAAGCCTAGTTTATATCAATGGTTTTTTAGCTCTAGAAATAATTACATAAGTTGTTATAAGCTATTAACTCCTATAATATATAAATATATTTATAGGATATAGCACTTCTATAATACTATTTTAGATATTAAAAAAAACAGAAGTTAAAGAACTCAATAAATATGAGATCCATGATTTGAATATTCAACAACTGTAAAATAATCTGATGTTTTTCCACTAGATGACACTGCTTTCATCATCTCTATTAGTGGAGGTTATGGAACGAACTGATACTATAGAATGGGAGGTATAACAACAAATAGAACTACACTCATTTATTCACTACTATCGTGTGTCAGGCATCTGAAATGAGCAACTTATATATCAATGTTACAACTGTAAAAATGAAAAAAAAAATCAACATAGCAAAAGTTAAATAAGCCTACCCAAGGCATTTTTAAATAAAAGAACATTGGGTTCCACTACCCACAGAGTTCAAATTAATTCTCCATATAGTAAATTTAATTACCAAGAATGCTATAGGGGGTATGAGAAACCTTGGTTAATTATTATATTTTCTAGAGAATATGAGGATTAGCCATTTGAAAAGTCTTGGAGCATAATAAAATTAACTCAGTGCTAAACATATTATTATTTCTTCAAAGAGTCAGATAATACACTGGAGTCTTTTAGTCCCTCCGAGTTATCATTATGAACCTGAATTGTCCCTATTCAGCATGTGTGGGTTTGAGTAGACTAAGAATTGAGGGAGGTAGAATTCTAAATGAATTGACTTTCACTGAAAATAGTTGAGCGTTAATCAGTAGGCCTCTAGGGTATTATTTAACATATTTTTGTTGCAGTGCTAAAGAAGGCTCAGTCGTTTTTAAGAATAAAATTATTGCCAAGATCAACTTGGAATCTGAAGTAAGGCAATAGTCATTATTCTTACATCCACTCTCATTTGATTAAGATAAATAAGTCCCAATATTATTTATTATTCAAATAAATCCTAATAAAATTATACACTGAAAATATATAGGTCCATTTCCATATCACACTTGAAGCCTATTACACTTAGGATATATCTTTCTCTGTCTCTCCATTTTTTTTAAATCTTCACCTGAAGATATTTTTCCATTGATTTTTTTTTTTCTTTTAGAGAGAGTGAAAGAGAGAGGGAAAGACAGAGAGAAATATCAATGTGAGAGAAACACATCAATTGATTGATTCCTGCAAGTGCCCTGACCAGGGCCCGGGCCAGGGAGGAGCCTGCAACCAAGGTGCATGCTCTTGACTGGAATTGAACCGGGACCCTTCCGTCCACAGGCCAATGCTCTATCCACTGAGCAAAACTGGTTAGGGCTATCTCTCTATTTTTATCTCTATCTCCGCCTAGGTCTTTGCCTATCTCTCTCTATCTCTAGAGAGATCAATATTATTCATTCATAGTTTATCTTCTATATATCTGTGTTGACATATATAAAACATACAGATTTATAGACCTGGATATAAATGTATATATAAGTATCAATATAGATATAGATAGTATATATTTTCTTTGCGAAAGTAGTTGTCATTTAGTAAAGTATCATTCAGGTAGTAGGTACAAAACTGGAAATTAAAAGTCCGTCTTTTTAGGCTGTTTGATACATATCTAAACATATTTTTTATTATAGAAATCAATTTATATTTTCTATATAAGACAATCTATTTTTTGCATTTTGTAGTTAAAAGTATCATTTTAATATAGTTGAAGATAAATTCAAATATTAAAGAAATAAAGAATAACAGTAATGACTGATGTTTATTATTTTCCATATGTGCTTCATATGCATTAAACTAATTTAAGTTTTCTATCAAACTTTCAGGTAGGCAAAATCACACCCAAAATGTTTCCCTAAGAGGAGTAACTGAGATACAGAGTTGCTAGTCACTCTGCTATGGGTGCATGTTTTCAATGTGTAGAGGGGAAAAGCATTTGAGTTAGAAGCAGCCATACTTGCATGGCTAGCATGGCTCAGTGGTTCAGCATCCACCTATGAGCCAGGAGGTCATGGTTCGAATCCTGGTCAGGGCACATGTCCTGGTTATAGGCTTGATCCCCAGTGTAAGGCACGCATGAGGCAACTGATCAATTATTCTTTTTCCTCATTGATGTTTCTCTCTCTCTCTCCCTCTCTGAAATAAATAAAAACATATTTTAAAAATATACACAAAACAGCCACACTAGTGGAAGGCAGAACATTGTGGAGAGGGAAACTAATAACGAAGCAGATCTCATAAAACTTAAAATCTATTGCCTGTCTGGGTCACACTCACTCTACTCTTGGACTCTCAATGAACAAAGGACAGCGCATATTCCTCTTCCCATCGAAGGATGCCCGTTCCTTCCCCATCTGGCTCTCTTGACTTTATTTTTCTTTTAGCTGGCTCTGGTTACATGCTAGCCTTGGCACAGCAAACCTTGCTGGGGAGACTGGAACTTGAGCCTGCAGATTCGTGAACCATTTTCTGCTTCAATGTTTGTTTGGAAAGCGAAAAATTGCCCTTGTCAAGAGCTGATGAGGAGAAAAATATACTCGGGAAACTCACACACACTTTGAGAGACGATCTGAGCGTATCAGGCATTCTACTTTTCCCTTTTGTATTATTAATATAATGCTTATATTTCTCACCAACTTTATCTCCATCCTTGTTTGCTACATTGGGAAAACACCACAAATACAAATTTCCCTGGTGTCAATTCTACTCTAATATGCTCAAAGCTATTTAAGTCCTTTTGCATTTACAGTTTATTTTAAATCATTTTTTATTGTATTCATCTCCCTTTTCACTTGATCTTTTTTTAAATAGCCTAACCATTTGTCTCTCAATTTTTAGCTCTTGTTTTATAGATACATCTTTGATCTGTTGATATTACTAAAAAATAATGATGAGCATTTGTTTAGAAACTAGAGGCTCGGTGCACAAATTTGTGCACCCGTGGGATCCCTTGGCCTGGCCTGCAGGATCAGGCTGAAACTGGCTCTCCGACATCCCCCAAGGGGTCCAGGATTGTGAGAGAGCACAGGCCAGGATGAGGGACCCCACTGGTGCATGATCGGGGGTGGGGAGGGATGCAGGAGGTTGGCCAGCCAAGGAGGGAACCACAGGAGGTCCTCACGGTATGTCTGGCTCGTCTCGCTCAGTCCCAATCGGCTGGACCCCAGCAGTAAGCTAACCTACCAGTTGGAGTGTCTGCCCCCTGGTGGTCAATGAACATCAGAGCAAGCAGTTGAGTGGCCTTAGCATATCAATAGCATATTATGCTTTGTTTGGTTGAACAGACACCAGACACTTAGCATATTAGGTTTTTATTATATAGGATAACAATTTGCCAGACACTATGCTGAGCAAGGGTTCATTGAATCTGCACAACCATATAAAGTGCTACAACATGTATATTTCACAGATGGCACCAAGAGATTTAATAAATTATCTAAAGTCATACCCTGAAATTGTAGAACTGATTTAACCTAGGCCAGTGATTGGCAAACTGCGGCTCACGAGCCACATGCGGCTCTTTGGCCCCTTGAGTGTGGCTCTCCCACAAAATATCACGGCCTGGGTGAGTCTATTTTGAAGAAGCGACATTAGAAGAAGTTTAAGCTTAAAAAATTTGGCTCTCAAAAGAAATTTCAGTTGTTGAACTGTTGATATTTGGCTCTGTTGACTAATGAGTTTGCTGACCACAGACCTAGGCCATCTGAGTAAAGTCCATAATTTTAACCACTATGGACAAATGCACAATTATTTCTTTCAAATATACTGCTTCTTGTGATAATTCATTTGTAATGTCTGCATCCCTATGATGAATCCTTTTACTAACATTGTTTTTGTGTAATTTTGTTAATCTTGTTTATCTATCTCTGAAGAAAGATGTAGTTTATCAAAACTGTTTTAGCTTCTCTTTATCCTGTAATTTATTCCTATTTGTTATTTTCAGTCCTCATATATAACACCCAATGTATTGTTTATCTGTGATAAAATCTTTTCTTCCATTTGTTGATTGCTTCACATTAATGCTGCAAAATTAAATGTACCATTTTATGCTGTTATTAGAAATGTTTCTGATTCAGCCTCAACTAAAGCATTGAAGAGGCAATGTATAATGTATATGAGTTGACATATGTATATTTTAGTACATAAAATAAGCACCAATATTTGTTGAAAAGCAGTTTCTAATAGCAAATGTAAAATTGATCCAACCATAATATGTGAAACTTTGAATTCTGCACACATTTCTACACATAATTATTGAATTATAAGTGCTGTGTTTCTTGAGAAAAATTTGTTACTTATTTTTTAAAGATGTTCATAAGTTTTATATAACCTGATGTATTTAAACATCAATAAGTATTTGCTGAATTAATGTTACTTTTAGTGCATCTGCATTTAATTTAATTTAGAAAAAAAATTAACACTATGTGTCATGGCTTGACATCAATCAGTGACCCATACTTGTATTTTTGTTTTGGAAATGAAAATGTTTGTTCTTTTATTTAAAAACTAGGGGCTCCGTGCACAGATTCGTGCACCTTGAAAGGAACTGTTGGGCCGTGAGGCTGCAGTGGACACAGGGTAGGTCTCGGCCCATCCTCCATGCCCCCTCCCGGCCCCTCCTGCCACAACCCTGGTCCCCTGTCTGCCAGCAGCCCCACTCTCGCCACCACAGCTCCCATGCGTTGATGGCGCCGGTCCCACTCACACCCGCTCACTGTGTGAAGCAATTGGGGCCTGCGCCAGCAGCAGGTGCAAGCAAGGCCAGCATTGGCAGCGGGTGCAACTGTCACTGGCAGTGCATTCAAGAGGCAGCTACGGGCCCTGATCACCCCTCAGGAGCAGGGGAAGGTGGAGGAGCCAAACAATCAGGGACAGCACCAGCAGTGGGTGCGAGCAGGGCCAGTGCCAGCAGCCGGTGTGAGCAATGGCTCCAGTGCTGGTAGTGGGTGCGAGCGGGGCCAGTGCTGGCGGTAAGCAGGTGCCAGCACCGGGTGGGACCATGTTGCACGGGAGCAAAGAATTTTCAGTAACCACCAGAGTCTTGCCTGATGACAGCAACCGGTGCCCCACCTTGGTTTGGTGCCCCCGCTCACCTGCTCCACCATCCTGCCATGGCCAACACCTGCCATGTTCCATGCTCTGCTGCCTGCTGCCAATGCCCGCCATGGTCCATGCACACCCCCTGGTGGTCAGCACATGTCATAGAAACCAGTTGATCAGTTGTTCTGTTGTTAGGCTGTTCTGCTGTTCAGTCTATTTGCATATTAAGGCTTTATATATATAGATAGTATGCACATTTTATTTTGAAAATTTTATTTGCAAAATTTTTATTTATTTTTAAATTTCTTTATTGATTAAGGTATCACATATTTCTCCTCATCCCCCAATTCCCATCCCAAACCCCTCCCCACGCATGCCCCCAGCACGCAGGCTTATATGCATGCATACAAGTCCTTTGGTTGCTCTCTGCCCTTTACCCCCACCCTCCCCTACCTTCCCTCTGAGGTTTGACAGTTTGATCGATGCTTCCCTGTTTCCGGGTCTGTGTTTGTTCATCAGTTTATGTTGTTCATTATTTCCCCTAGATGAGTGAGATCATGTGATACTAGAAATATACTTATAAGAACAGAAAATGAGACAAGCAATAACAGTTATGCTGCAAGGCAAATGAATCAGTCTGTAGTGAGTTTCTTTCTGGGCCAACAGTTCTTTTGAGTTCCAATTTCAATGTCAAACAGTTCCTTATGTGTACATGTCAGCAATGATATTTCAGTTCTGGATGGTGGACAAATGGTGGTAATGCAGGTCCAACCCTCTCTGGTTTGGTCCTGGGCAACCTGCTGCGATGCACAGCTGCTGACTGTTAGTATGGCAAGGCGTTGTCAGCGTCTTCCATCTCTGGACTGTTTCTCTTCTGTCTTCATGGCTGGAGCAGTCCTGTCATCCCAAGTCAAATTTATAGAAAAGATTGCTTTATTAACTCTTGGTTGAGAATATGTTTGTATATTTTCAGAAAACAACTCCAAGACCATGTGGATTCCTGCAAAATTTTTTTTAAAGGATACAGATCTAACAGACTAGTAAACAAGAAAGACTATTTGACTTTAAATATATATTTTTTTATGGAATAGGTGAGTTTATTTTCAGTAGTTTATTACAGGTGATATTACTTTGATGAGCATTGACCAGGTGTGTTTAAAGAGAAAATACACCAATGCACTTAATTACCTTTATTAAATAACTAGAAATTAATCCAAACTACAATAATAGTTACTTAATGTACACACTGTAGTTGGGGCTGGTTAGATGCTGGAGACCCAGGATGAAGTGGAGATAGGGCAGAGATAGTAAACATTTTCATGCTAAATAGTAATCTAGAATTATGTATCCATATGTTTTACATAAATGCATTCCATTCAGTGGTAAAATATGCATATAATATAAAATTTATTATCCATACCCATTTTAAGTGTACAGTTTAGTGGCATTAAGCACAATCACATTTTTGTGCGACAATCACCACCATCCATCTCCAGAGCTCTTTCATCTTGCAGAACTGAAACTGTGTACCCATTAAACAATAACCCCCCCTACCCCTTACCCTCAGCACTTGACAACCACCACTCTACTTTTGTCTGTACGGGCCTTTTTATTATTGGCATATTACACTTAGCATGATGTCCTCAATTTCCATCCAGGTTGTAGTATATGTTAGAATTGCCTTCCTTTATGAGGATGAATAATATTTCACTGCTTGTACATTCCACATTTTGCTTACCCCTTTATCTGTTGATTCACACATGGGTTGGTTCTATACTTTAACTATTGTGAATAATGATGCAATGAGCATGAGTGTAAAAATATTTCTTTGAGACCATACTGAATTTTTTGAAATATATACCCAGAAATTGAATTGCTGGTTTATTTGGTATTTCTATTAAATAACTAGAAATTAATTCAAACTACTTTTATTTCTTTTAGGAACTGCCATGCTGTTTTCCATAGCAGTTTACCATTTTACCTTTCCATCAACAGTGCACAAGAGTTCTAAATGACATCCTTGTCATTTTCTATTTTCTTTGTTTTGATAGCAGTTTTCTTAATAATGGATATGAGATGGTATCTTATTGCAGTTTAATTGCATTTTCCTAGGCACTAGTAATGTTGAGCATCTATTCAAGTGCATTGTACCTATTCTTATACCTTCCTTTGGATGAATATCTATTCAATTCCTTTGCTCATTTTTGATGATTTATTTTTCTTGAATTTCAGGAGTTCTCTGTATATTCTGGATATTAAATCTGTTTGAGATATATGATTACAATTGTTTCTCCCATTTCACTACTCGGTTGGCTATGTTTTTTTTGATGCATATATTTTTAAATTGTCATTAAGTTCAGTTTATCTTTGTTGTTGCCTGTGCTTTTGGTGTTATATTCAAGAAACCATTGCCAAATCTAATGTCATAACACTTTGCCCTGTATTTTCTTCTGAAAGTTTTAGGTCTTATATTTAGCGTATAATTCCATTTTTTGTACATTTTTATATGTGGCAGAGGTGAGGGTTCAACTTCACCCTTTTGCATGTAGATATTGAGTTTACCAGCATCATTGTTTGAAAAGACTGTCTTGTCCCCTCCCCCCACAACCCATTTAACTGCCTTGGTATCCTTGTCAAAACCATTTGAACATATATTCAAATATTTATTTCTGGACTCTCTATCCTGTTCCATACACACACACACACACACACACACACATACATACATACATACACATAATCTGCCATTACCCACTTCCACACTGTTTTGACTTCTGTAGCTTTGTAGTAAATTTTCAAGTCAGGAAGTATGATTTTTGGCGTTTTTTAAGGATCATTGTGCTTTTGGGGTCTCTACAGATTCCATATGAATTCCAGGATGGGTTTTCTAATTCTGCAAAAATGTCATTTGGAAAAATTTCATTCAGAATTTGATAGGGATTTTATTAAATTTATACATCACTTGTAGTGATATTTACATCTTAAGATAATTAATTTTTCTGTTATGTGATCACTAGAGGCCTGGTGCACAAAATTTGTGCACAGGGGTGTGTGTGTCCCTCAGCCCAGCTGGCACCCTCTCCAATCTGGGAGCTCTTGAGGGATGTCTGACTGCCCTCTCACAATCCAGGACTGCTGGCTGCCAACTGCTCACCTGCCTGCCTTCCTGATTGCCCCTAACTGCTTCTGCCGCCAGCCTGATCACCTCCTAACCACTCCCCTGCCAGCCTGATCACCCCCTAACCACTCCCCTGCCAGCCTGATCACCCCCTAACCACTCCCCTGCCAGCCTGAGTGATGCCTATCTGCTCCCCTGCCAGCCCGATTGCCCCTTACTGCCCTCCCCTGCCAGACAGATCACCTCTAATGGCCCTCCCCTGCTGGCCTGGTCACCCCTAACTGCCCTCCCTTACCAGCCTGGTGTCCCCTAACTACTCTCCCCTGCAGCCCTGGTTGCCTCCAACTATCCTCCCCTGCTGGCCTGATCACCTCTAACGGCCCACCCCTGCCGGCCTCGTCGCCCCTAACTGCCCTCTCCTGAAGACCTGGTCACCCCCAACTGCCCTCCTCTGCAGGCCTAATCACCCCAAACTGCCCTCCCCTGTAGGCCTGGTCACCCCCAACTGTCTTCTCCTGCTGGCCTGATTGCTCACAACTGCCCTCCCTGCTGGCCATTCTTGTGGTGGTCTTGTGTCCACCACAAGATGGGGGCAGTCATCTTTGACCACATGGGGGTGGCCATCTTGTGTGTTGGAGTGATGGCCAATTTGCATATTACCTCTTTATTTTATAGGATGGGATGTCTTCTCACTTGTTCGTCTTTATTTTTTTTTCAGGAATCTTTTGTGGGTTTTGTTGTACAACTCTTTTTCTCTTGTTTAAATCCTAAGTATTTTATTCTATTAAATGTAAGTTGGAATTATAAATTAAATTTATAATTATAATATAATTTTCATTATATTATTAATGGAATTATTTTCTTAATTTCCTTTTCAAATTGTTTATTATTCATGTATAGAAATGCAACTGATTTTTGTTCATTAACTTTGTATCTGGCTAATTTGCTGAATTCATTTATTCTAGCAGTTTATCTGTAGAATTTTTAGAGTTTTATACATACAAGTTTTTGTCATCTGACATCAGAGATCATTTTACTTCTTTTTAAAAAATGTGATGCTTTCTTACCCCTTGCCTAATTGCTCTGGCCAGGATTTCCAGTAATATGCTGAATAGAAGTGGTGAAAGATGTTTTCCTTGTTTTTTTCTTTATCTTAGAGAATAAAAAAGTGTTTATTCTTTCCCAGTTGAGTATGAAATCCCATCATTTCCTGTGGGATTTTCAAATATGGCTTTTATTATGTTAAAGTAGTTTCCTTCTCTTCCTACTTTGCTGAGTGTTATTATCATAAAAGGGTGTTAAATTTTGTCAAATGCTTTTTCTATATGAATTTAGATGATCATGTTTTATTTCTTTCATTCTGTTAATGCAATGTTGATCAATATTTTGTATGTTTAAACATCCTCGCACTCCAGGAATCAATCCCACTGGTTTGTGGTATGTAATCATTTTAATATGTTCCTCAATTTGGTTTGCTAGTATTTTGATGAGAATTTTTGCTAGTATTTTGATGAGAGTAAGCATTTATAACTATACACTTTTCATTTAGCAAAGATTCTTTGTGTCCCCTGAGTTTTAACATGTGCTTTCATTTACATTCACTTATATTTTATAATTTCCCTTGTGATTTCTTCTTTGATCTATTGCCTTTTAGAGTGCATTGTTTAATTTCCACCAATTTGTACATTTTCCAGTTTTTCTTGTTATTTATTCCTAACTTGATCTCATTGTGGCTGATGTAGATGCTTTGTATTACATCTGTCTTTTTAAGTACATTGAGACTTAATTTATGTCCTAATATATGGTCTGTCTTGGAAAACTTCCCATGTGTACTTGAGTATCATCTGTTTCTGTTGTGGGTAGAATGCTCTGTGTTAGATCTCACTGGTACATTGTGTTACTCAAGTCCTTTAATTCCTTAGCTTCTGTCTGGTAGTTCTATCCATTAGTAAGAGTGGGGTAGAAATATGTATGAATATTTTAGAAGCATATATGAACAATTTATGAACATAGATAAACATTTTCTAAATGTGTAATATTTCATTTCATACTTATATGTTATTACTAGTAGCCCTGCGTGTACGAATCCGTGCACAAGTAGCTCGCTGCCGCTTGCCTCAGGGAGCTGCTGGCCCACTGCCCCTCATAGCTCGCTGCCCCGCCCTCCTGTAGCTTTCTGCCCTCCTGTAGCTTCCACCCACTGCCCTGCCCTCCTGTAGCTCTCCGCTTGTATCTTGCTGCCCTGCCCTCCTGCTGTTTGGTCATTACACATCATGGCGTAACGACCATTTGCATATTACCTCTTTATTATATAGGATACCAATTACCTTCTGAAAATTAGAAATTAGGTGATGAAAGAAGAGCGATAAATAACCCATAAGATATTTTATTTTTTTAATCCTGACCTGAGAATATTTTTCCCTTGATTTGTTTAGAGAGAGTGGAGAAGAGGGAGGAGGGGGGAGAGGGAAACATTATGTGAGTGAGACACATAGATTGGTTGCCTCCCACATGTGCCCAGGCCCAGGCCAGGTCGCCAGCCTGCAACCAAACTACTTGCCCTTGACTGGAAATCAAACCTGCGACCCTTAGGTCTGTGGGCCGATGCTCTAACCATGGAGCAACACTGGCCAGGGCAAGCCATAGGATATTTTAAATGGAATTTAGTGTGGTGTAATGCCTTATGTTGCTGTCAATGTAGAAGATGTCCAAACCTGTAGAGAATTATGTGTTTATTTACCTAAACTGATGGTATGTGCCAGGGAGCAAGATTTTAAATGTTCTGGAGAATAACAGCATCTTCTTTCATGCATTTGAAATTAAGGAGGGAAGTAGGGAAGATTACATGGAGGTAGGGGAAGCAAGAAAGGGACTGGATGACAGGATAGTTAACAAGATTATTTTCTCTCTTGAGAGTAATTATTTCAAAGGTGTGTTAATAGATGCACAGAAGCAAAGGTCAATGGGAGAAAAAGGGGACATCAGTAATACTTTTACAATAAAGATCAATTTAGAAAAGTAGATGTACAGAAACAATGGGCATGGGTCGCTAAAGACTAAGTTAAACCTCCTACTAAAAGGTATATTCCTGCTCTAACTGGTTTGGCTCAGTGGACAGAGCCTTGGCCTGCGGACCAAAGGTCCAGGGTTTGATTCCAGTCAAGGGCACATACCTGTGTTACAGGCTCCTCCCCAGCATGGGTCCTGAGGAGGCAACCAATCTATATGTTTCTCTTCCATAGATATTTCTCTTTGTTTTTCCCTCTCCCTTTCACTCTCTCTAAAAAAATCAATAAAAAAATATCCTCAGGTGATGATTAGGGAAAAAACAAAGTTATATGCCTGAGGCATGATTATCCACCTTGACCTGGCCAGTTTGGAATTTATGAGTAGATCACTGTGTGAGGTTACTTTCCATAAAAACCCAATTTTTGTCCCCATTTCAATAAGACTATTTTCGTAGGATTCAGAAATGTGTTTCTCTCCTTGTTATGCTTGTGAGAAGTAGAGTTTTGGTCATTTCTGTAATCTGCTGAGTCAAAATATGTTTTTCAGCAGAGCCCGCTATGACTTTTTTAACTTAAGATACCCACTCTAGCAACTGTTCTTACCTTGTCAGCCAAACTTGGAAACAAAGTTGTTGAAAACATTAGTCACTAGGACTTTAGCCAATTTGCATAAACATTCATCTATAATATTACCTAACTTTATCAATAAATAAGAAATGTTAAAAACATTCAAAAACCTTGGTTGAATTTTTCAGAACTGAGAGTTATCATAAAGACACCTGATAAACTCAATTATATATAGTTTAGGTCTTTCAGGAAGTCAGTTTATAATTAAAAATTTAATGGTTTATCTGAAAATAGTTTTTAAATGTATTATTCATGAAAATTGTTCTCTTATTCTAACATATGCAATAAATTTTCATTTTTGCTAACCACAGGGCATAATCATATATATATATATATATATATATATATATATATATATATCCACATACCTTACCTACATGCATACAACACATAGATATAAACAGGACTGATACTAATTGTTATTATACATGCTTTTAAAAGGTCTGTTGCATTTATTCATTGATTTATTTGGGAAGTGGGATTTTAGGGAGAATCTACACATGACAGTATAAGCTCATGGGTGTATGTTTGCCCCATATTTCTTAATAGACAAATACTAAGGTTAAATTTAAAAATTAGAATTGGATGTTGTAAAACAGGAAGCTAAACGGATGTCCCAAAATATCCAGATGCTTGGTGTAATTAAAATGAAACATCTGGATTATTAACACAGTGATTTTTTATTTAAAATTGAAATGGCTGGAGGTTTTAAGTAACAACAATATATTCTGAAATGACATAATTTGCTATTAGCGACATGAAAGTCTTAGCCTCTTTTATAGTTATAATTGAAAATCTGTTACAATATAAATTATATTTCTCTGTACCTAATACTATCAAAGTAACTATTATTATTCTAGTTGACAAATCACTTCCTTTTTGTAATTTTTCTTTAATGTTAAAAGATATCTTCAATTTAGCCCTTAGATGTGATTACATTTAATAATTTGTATTTTTAAAATTATATACACCAATTTTCAAGCTATTTTAAATGATAATTACCTTGTGATCACATATGAACATAAATCATTATAATTACTGAATATAAACTAAATCAAAGTAGATGCAATTTATTCTGATACTTCAAAAAATTGATTTTGACTTCGTTGTTAAAATAAACAATTATACAGAAGTAATTTTTTTTTTTGGCCATCATTTATGACTGCCTTTGCAAGCAAAATGTTGACATTTATAAAAGAAATGTTTGGGTAAAAGGAGACATATGTAATACTTTCAACAATAAAGAATTAAAAGAAAAAGTGTATACCGTGGTTGGTGTGGCTCAGTTGAACTTTGTTGAAGGTTGCTGGTTTGATTCCAGATCAGGGCACATGCCTGGTTTTTGGGCTCAATGCCCAGTAGGGGGCATGAAGGAGGCAGCTGATTTATGTTTATCTTTAGTGTTTCTCTTTTTCTCCCTCTCCTTCCTCTCTCTCTGGAGTAAACAAAAACATATTTTTAAAAATAATGTTTACATATAAAATATCTTCAAAAATGTACTTTTAATTTTTAAATAACAATTACATTTGAATATATTAAATACTCAACTTTGCATTTTTTATATTTGATTATCTCTCTGTGATCATTAATAAAATGCCCAAATTCATAGAAAGAATAACTAAAATAATGAAAAGTAGGCTTTTAATGTATAAAATTACAAAATTCATGGCCTTTCTTTTAAAAGAATATTAGTGTTCAATGTGTGACTGTTATAATTTAGGTACCGCCACCAATTCTCTCTCTCTCTCTCTCTCTCTCTCTCTCTCTCTCTCTCTATATATATATATATATATATATATATATATATATATCTCAAAAGAAAATGTATGCATATGTGTATACATATGTCTTCAAAAGAAGACAATTTTAATAACTGTTTCTTAAACCATTATCTATCTTAACACATCTAATAAAATTTAAACTAAATTCTGAGATTATATTACTCTTCATCAACATTCACTCCTTCCTCCTATCTCCTTGGGAAAATAATATTTCAACTCCATTTTTGTTGGGCTTACTGCAAAGTGGACAGATTACTTATCCTCATAGCTTGCCTACGGGCTCAGCCATGTGACTCACTTGGACAAATGAGATATTATTGGACATATTATATGCAGATGTTTCTTTTGTGCTTCTGCAGTTCAGCTCATCCACTTATGCTTCTATGATCACCAATGAGGATTTTCTTTGTGTGCCTATAATTCCTTCTGTCAGGCCCCATTATAAATAGTTTGAACACACAGTTACTAGCCTGCAGTGAAGCGCAGTCTGCAAGCTGAACTTTGTTTAGATTAGCTCATCTGAAGTAGATCTGTACACTTATATGTATGAAATGGTTATTGTTAAATGTCATTTAGTTTGCGGGGTATGTTGTTTCCCAACTTTCTTTCTTTCTTTTTTTTACAATACCTGATTAATACAGGAGGCCTTGACTAGTTTGTTCATTTATATATTCCATGATCTTAGGATTATCTTTAGTGGTTTTAGATATAGAAAGCAGTAAGTTAGTTTCAGCTATTAATGTGAGCTATGTATTCATCTCCATATGGCCTGTCCTCTAAATCAATAGGGAACAAATTGGACAATTCATAAGGTAGAACAGGAGGGATTTTTGTCAACTACTTTATCCAGATGTCCACATAAAGAGAGAGCACAGAGACCGTTCTGCATATCAACATTTGATTACTTGGTCTTTATAATAAAATAAATAATTTATGAAAACCAAGACCCCAATATTGCTTATTCCTTAAACTTTATCCCAGACTGAAGTGGAATAAGACTCTTGGTTGATAATTTGATCTAACCTATGTTAAAATCTGGCATATTAAACAAGAAACCACATAATAGACAGGAGCTATTATTATGAGTAAATTGGCTATTACTGTGTAACTAGAAAATGTGTAGTAAATTCTTCAATGGAATGTATTCACTCGTAATTAATTGTGTGGTATGTTGAGGATTCTGCTTGCCCATACAGAATGTAATAGAACAAATTAAAGTAAGATATTGAACAAATTTACTGACCATAGGAGATGTAGGTGGAAAGCCTGCATTTTTGTCCTCATTTAATTAAATAACTAAATGTCTTACTAAAAACAATACCCCAAACAGTGCGAAAAAGGCTCTTTCTATCAACTAATTAGTAGAAGGATATAGAGAAGTGGACAGATAAATTAGAGGAAGAGGATGTAATTGCTTAAACCTGGAAGAGGGTGTCAAAACTTCCAATCTCTCACTTCTAGCCAAATTAGTTCCTCTCTGAATTTGCTATCTATCCATTGTTTGCAAACATAACTAGTACATGAAGCATTATGGCATTAACCAGCAAAACAGAGGCAATATATATATAGGGAGAGAGAGAATGAAAGATCCTGATATATGGGCAGTTTTAAATATGAAGGAAAAAAGGGAAATCTTTATTTTAGCATATTATAAATTTCAAAGCATCCTATATAATAAAGATGTAATGCGCAAATGGTCGTTACGCCGTGAAGCGTAATGACCGACCACATAACGACTGGATTACGGGTCAGCAGGAGACTGGGGCAGCCAGCTACAAGCAGGCGGCAGAGAGCTACAGGAGGACAGCGCAGTGGGCGGAGAGCTACTGGGGGGCCGCAGCGAGCTACTGGCAAGCTACTGGCGCACAGATTCATGCGCGGGGCGACTAGTTTAAAATAAAAATAGAACATCTTTTTTTCTAGTTTGTTTCTTATATATTTTTAACACAGAGAAGAAGTCCTGCAACTAAAAACAAGATAGAGAAATCAGAAACTATACTTTTAGAAAATGAAATATTAGCTGGGAGAACATTGTCTTTCCACGAGTGTAAGGATGTGTTCCTGTGTGTTTGTCAATGTGCATGTGTGTGTGGTGTTTATGAGGAGCCAGGATGAGTCGCTAAGCCTGCTAAATGCAGAGATATTGCTGGCTTCAAAACTGCGTGCTTCTCCTGTAAGGTCAGCATTTCCAGATGAAGCTGAGGAGATGTGTTCAGGGGCTAGAATAAAACTGCTCCACGAATATCCCACTCACCTCTTCGATGTCAGCGCGGCGTTGTAAGAAGAGCAAACATTTTCGAAGGGGGAGCATGTGACCTGCAGACCCATCTGTATTTCAGTCTTTGCCTTGACTTTGGAAACAAATTTTATTTATTTATTTTATTTTATTTTATTATTTTATTTTATTAGTTTTAATATTTTATTTTATTATTTTATTTTAATTTTCCATCTCACTCCTGGAGGGAAAAAATGAATGTCTGCTGCTGAAAACAAATTTTAGATCAGGACTTTATTACCTAAGGAGTGGAGTTCAAAAGGTCTGTGTTTCTGTAATGGTCATTTTGTATACAGGGGTGAGCAAAGTAGATTTATACTTGTGAGTATTAAATATATATTATATACTATATATGCACACACATATATGTATATGTGTGTATATATATAATTTTTGACCAGAATATACCATTTTTATAAATAAAAATTGATAGATAAAAATAATTTAAAATATAAAAAAATGCACAAATAGCTTTGAAATTAATTATTTTGAGATATAGTTGACATGAAATATTTTAGTAGTTTTAGGTACACAACATAATGTTTTGATATATGTATATATTGCAAAATGAATGCCCCAGTAAGTCTAGTTAACATCCATTACCACACATAGCAACAATTTTTTTTCTTAAGTTGAGAAGTTTTAAGATCTGCTCTCTAAATAACTTTCAAATATACAATACCATATTGTTAACTATAGCCACCATAATGAACATTACTTTCATAGACTTATTTATTTTATGACTAGAAGTAAATGAAAATATACATGTATCATAACATCACAATGGTTATAAGACAGTATATAATACATCTGCAACTTAATATTAATGCAATAAATACAAAATAATATGTTAAATAAATATGCTTCATGTTAAATAAATATACTTAGAAAATGCCAAAAAGCAATTATTCAGTTTAGCGTGCACTCACAAATTTATTCATTCTTTTATTCATCTGACAAATATATTTTTACAGCATACTATATATAAAAAAACTGAGTTAGAAATTGGCAATGTAGGAAAAATAAGACAGCCCCATTTAAAGTCTTAAGTAAATACAAGGTATAATATTAAAATGCACATACGTATACACACATATAAATATAAAATTTAGTAATATTATGACAAATTTATAATAAATATTCAGAGAAGGTAATAAATGCATAAAAGAATTAGACTATGATAGATATTTTTCATTTTCCATTATTCAGATATTTTCTCCCTCCTTGAGATGTGGCTGTACAAAGCAGGTGGAATTGTTATGGGTTCTTTAGAATTATTTACTACTAGAGGCCTGGTGCACAAAATTCATGCACGGGGGGTGTGTCCCTCAGTCCAGCCTGCACCCTCTCCAATCTGGGACCCCTCCAAGGATGTCTGACTGCCCGTTTAGGACCGGGCCTAAACGGGCAGTCAGACATCCCTCTCACAATCCGGGACTGCTGGCTCCCAACTGCTCGCCTGCTCGCCTTCCTGATTGCCCATAACCACTTCTGCCTGCCAGCCTGATCACCCCCTAACCACTCCCCTGCCAGCCTGATTGATGCCTAACTGCTCCCTTGCCAGCCTGTTTGCCCCTAACTGCCTTCTCCTGCAGGCCTGGTCACCCCTAACTGCTCTCCCCTGCAGTCCTGGGTCCCCCCCCAACTGCCCTTCCCTACAGACTTGGTCACCCCCAACTTCTGTCCTCTGCTGGCCTGGTCCCTCCCAACTATCCTCCCCTGCTGGCCTGATCACCCACAACTACCCTCCCTTGCAGGCCTTGTCTCTCCCAGCTGTCCTCCCCTGCTGGCCATCTTGTGTGGCCATCTTGTGTCCACATGGGGGCAGCCATCTTGTGTGTTGGAGTGACAGTCAATTTGCATATTACTCTTTTATTAGATAGGATAGAGGCCTGGTGCATGGATGGGGGCCAGCTGGTTTGCCCTGAAGGGTGTCCTGGATCAGGGTGGGGGTTTCCTTGGGGTGTGGGTCAGCCTGGGCGAGGGGCCTGGGAGAGGGGGCCGGCCATGCCCCCCAGCGACCCAAGTGGAGGCCCTGGTATCTGGGATTTATTTATCTTCTATAATTGAAACTTTGTAACCTTGAGTGGAGGCCAAGGCAGGCCAGGGTGTGCGGAAAGCTTGGCTTCCTCCTTTTCCAGGGAAACCCAAACCTCCTGCTCTCTCTGTGGCCCCAGCCATCTTTATTGGGTTCATTTGCATACTTGCTCCTGATTGTCTGTTGGGCGTGGCTTGTGGGTGTAGCAGAGTGATGGTTAATTTGCATATTGCTTTTTTATTATATAGGATTAGCACAAATATCAATTTCAGTATCCTAGAGGGTTTGTTTTTTTAATATATCATTATTGATTTCAGAGAGGAAGGGAGAGAGAGAGATAGAAACATCAATGATGAGAGAGAATCATTGATTGGCTGCCTCCTGTACATCCCCTACTGGTGATCAAGCCTGCTACCCAGGCATGTGCCCTTGACTGGAATCGAACCTGAGACCCTTCAGTCTGCAGGCTGATGACGCTCTATCCACTGAGCCAAACAAGCTAGGGCCTAGAGGTTTGTTTTTGTTTTCGTTTGTGTGTGTGTGTGTGTGTGTGTGTGTGCGCGCGCGCGCGCGCGCGCGCAAAGTGTGTTGTTTGTATGTTTTGTGTTAATCCTGAAATAGTGCCTATTGATAAAATTAAGGTTTGCCTTCCTTCTGAAAAACAGGAATATGGTGGTGGGAATGGGGATTCTTCATCTTAAAAGAGCAATATCATGCAGACTGATTTTTAAGAGAATCCATTATATGAAATTGAAGTTATTAAAACTGGGAACACCCAGGTTCCCTTTGAAATATTTTCATATAACCCACAAATAATTTATCTAGTTCAAAACCACTTTCTCCAAAAGGATCTAGGCAGTAGGTCATCATGAAGCGCATTCAACTCAATGAAGCGGCACTAGAATTCCTGACACCCAGACTGTCTATCATCCCTTAGATTCCATTGTGCACACTTAACAGTCTATGCCAAATCTCTGCCTTTTCCCATCCTCTAAGACCTTCTGTTGTTCACTGTCTCTACCTGAGAAGCCGTCCTAAGCAAGTACCTCCCTATATTCTCAACTGTTCTCCGAGCATTCCCCTTACTACCTTCCCTAACTGAAAGCTGACAGTTCTGAGAGCACAGTCTCCATGGCAGGCTTCCCAAATGGAAG
This sequence comes from Corynorhinus townsendii, assembly GCA_026230045.1. Lineage (NCBI taxonomy): Eukaryota > Metazoa > Chordata > Mammalia > Chiroptera > Vespertilionidae > Corynorhinus > Corynorhinus townsendii. The sequence continues at coordinate 16,871,664 of JAPDVU010000015.1, forward strand.
CGGTTGTAAAATCTCTGGCACTTCATCTTTGCTATGGGCTATGGTCAAGTGTGGTAGATGCTCTCCTTTCTTCCTACTTTAGCTTTCAAACGATTTCTCACTATTCTGTTAAAAAGTCCAATTTTCATATCTTATAACAATTGGTTTTGTATTTGGTATCGACATACATCTGGAAAATCGCCTCTGGAGTGAAAATCCTGGCTGGGTGTTGCATAATTAGGAGCTATGCCATAGACTGTGCTTAAAGGCACCAGGAGGTATCGGCAGGCCCCACAATTCCAACCTCCAGCATCATCTCTTCTCTGCTGAAATCACGAGCCAATCTCTGGCCTCGCCTCTCTGGCTTGGAATGAAAACAGGTACTAGTCATGCGACTTTCACAAAACGAGCCCCACTAATGGCTTCCTGGAGCTAACAAGCTGACCTTGGCTTTCACATCACTAGCAGTGGTCCTTTTTTTGGCTTGCATATGAAGACCCATCTCTTAAGCCAAAACACGATTTATCCAAATATGTCTCAAGCCACTTTTGGCCTAGTTGCCTCGGAAGTTTGATTCCTCCTCTTAAAGTTAATTCTTTCAAATATTTAGTCTGATGTGACTTATATACTCCTAGTTATGAACCTTCTCCTTTTTTTTTCCCTGTCCAGAATTCCTATTCCACTCAATAGCTCACACTAAACGTCAGTCTTTCATTTAATAAATGTATATATAGGGTGTATCTATATTTGTCCATCACATATCTATTAGTAATAGGTAGACAGATTAGATAGATAAAGTATATAGAGGATAGATAGATGATAGATAAATAGATAGATAGATAGATAGATAATAGATAATAGAGATGTAAATGTACTATCAAAGTGTCTAGTTTCTGAAAGTGTAAATCACACCTAAAGAAGATTACAGTCCTTTGAGAAAAGCTTAAAATTAAGACAATATTTCAAGTGTTCTCCGTTCTGTTTACTACACAGAAAGAACATGGGAGTTATAGAACCATATGGTAAAGGAATATGCCTCGCTTAAATAACCCAGGATTATTAAAAGTTACTTATGTACTTAGATCTGAAATGTTAATGAGAGAAAGATCAGAGGATGAGAGGAAGTGGTTCTATGCAACAAACAATATACAACACTGTTCAGAGTTAACTGAGCTGTTGTAGTTCACCAGTCTGTAAAGCATTCTGTATTATGGGAAGCCAGTGGGAGAAATTTGGCAAATTTTATATTAAACACCTGGCACATATGTAGCATACAATTTATTTAATACTGTTCGTAAGAAAAAAATGACATAGATCAGAGTCATGTTCAAATAAGAATAATCATTCCTTCCAAAGTTCTTAATATGTAATTAATGTCAAGCATATTCTTATTTCTCCTAACTTTTTTTGGATCATAGGAAAAATAATCTATTATTTAAAAACCATAGTGAAAAATAGGAAAATTAGATGAAATCAATTGGAAGCTGTTTATATTCTCATAATGGGAGATTTATTTTCATCATTAACAATTAGGTATTCTGAAAGATGTCATTTTATCTCACAATTGAACAACATAGGAGTACAGAGGAATGAATGTAAATAACACAGAAGGCAAGAACAATATAGTCACAAGCAACTGGAAGCTAACTTTAGTACTTCGTAATGACTACATTATTAAAGTTGTTTGCTTTAATCATGATTTTAAAAAATCTTACTCAATTGCTACTGGAAGATGAACACATAAGCATAATATTGTGAGGATAAATTAAAAAGTTTGAAAATTGCTACAGTTCTAACTCTGGAATAGAAAGGCAGAAAATGCTTTTAGTGAAAAGAAAATTAAACAAGAGAAACTCATCTTCCTAAACATAGGCAAAATTCAAATGCACAAGTGCAAAGAAATCGTCCTGAGTTATCAGAAACAAGATGAATAGAGAGAAAGAAGTTCCACCAAAATACAATTTGAAGTGACATTCCTTTTTTTTTTTTTTTTGGAAGAAATTTTACAAAATTGGCAATTAGCAACTCTTGTTTATTGTGCAACTGCAGTTCTATTTTAGTCCTGTTTGGAAGAAAGTCCAATACTGGAATTTCATAGTTAAGATCCTTTAAAAGAAGAGTAAGGTATTTGATAACCCTGAAAAAGCATATGTTATGCTTCAGATGACTGGATTAAATTGCTTTTTTTCTTGTTTAAAGGGTTTATGGAACCAAAAATAAATGTTACACAAAGTAACAGCCAAAGGGCAGATGGGGGAGGTTGGCATCTAGAGAAAGGATACAGTTTATATCTTGGAACTGGCATGAAACATTTTCTTAATTTTTCACATGTAAACACAGTTTACAAAAGACTCTAAGTGCACATTTAAATGGAAAACAAGTGAATTACTGTTTCTTAATTTGTAGCAGCATTTTATCTAAAGTGGAGGCTTAGGCTGAATAACAACAGGCTTAGGCCTGTTAATGCCTCTGTTTTGTCTTCTATCTTGAAAATCTACTAGATTCAGAAAAGAAACCAATATCAAAATGCAGGTGTATGTAAATATTTGACTTGAATAAATTATTTTGTAACTTCATGCATTTAAATAACTAGGTATATTTCTTCCCTATCTCATCCTATTTCTCTATTTAGAGCTTTTATTTTTATTCAACCAAAAAAATAAATAAATAAACACTTGGATCCACAGACTATATCCATAATTTCTGAAATTTTCAGTTTTCTCTGGATTATACTGATCAATTATTTTATCTCTAGTGAAAAAAAATTGAATATTTTGCTGATGACTATATATATAAAACCCGAATATGCAAATAGACCAAATGGCAGAATAACCAACCAAGCAGTTGCTGTGATGTGCGCTGACCACCAGGGGGCACATACAGAACATAGAGCACATTGGCAGCAGGTGGCAAAGTTGGAATATGGCAGGCATCGGCTGTGGCAGGATGGTGAAGCAGGTGAGTGGGGGTGCCAGACCAAGGCGGGGCTCTGGTCGCTGTCATCAGGGTGAGCCTCTAGTGGTTACTGAAAATTATTTGCTCCTGTGCACCGTGGTCCCACCAGGCGTTCACACCTGCTGCTGGAGCCGATGTTCGCACCCACTGCCGATGCCGGTCCTGCTCACACCTGCTGCTGGCACCTGGCACTGGTATCGATCGCTCGATGCTGTCAGTGGATGTGAGCAGAGGCTGCTGGCCCTGATCGCCCCTGAGGGCTTCTCTACCTCCCCCTGCTCCTGAGGGGCGATTGGGGCAGCAGCCACATGGTGCCGGCCCCACTTGCTCCCACTGCTGATGCCAGCCCCAATTGCTCCATGCCATCAGCGGGTGCAAGAGGGGCCTGTGCTGTCAGTGTGTGGGAGCAGCGGCTGTGGGAGCAGGGCTGCTAGTAGACAGAGGATTCGGGGCTGCAGCAGGAGGGGCCAGGTGGGGGCGTAGAGGATGGGCCAAGACCAGCCCCTGTGCCCACCACAGCCTTGTGGCCCACAGTTCCTTTCAAAGTGCACAAATTCGTGCACTGGGCCTTTAGTATTACATAAAACTAGTGTTGCACATGGTTTAAACACAAAAGAAAGCACCCAGCAAGCATGGCTCAGTGACTGAGCATGGACCTATGAACCAGGTTTCTGATTCCAGTCCCGATCAGGGCACATGCCCAGCTTGTGAGCTCGGTCCCCAGTTGGAGGCTGCAGAAGGCAGCTAATCAATGATTCTCTCTTATCATGGATGTTTCTATCTCTCCCTCTCCCTTCCTCTCCGAATCAACAAAAATATATTTTAAAATATAATAATTTTAAAAGCAACTACATTTTTGTTTATTTAATGTTATTATTTTGCAATAAATCAGCTTTATTTTACATGTGGGAATATCCACTTATGAAAATGAGGTCATAAAATACATGTCCCTTTAACCCCTCCAACCCATTTTTGTTTCTAATTCTGTAGTTTATTTTTTTCTTTAGAGTTCTAGTTTCAAATTAATGGTAACACATTATTTTATTTGAAAATTTGTAAAATTATAAGGCATGTTGAAAAGAAAAAAAAAATAATACAAACTAAAAGGAACCTCTAATCTCTATCACCTGAAGATAAATACTTCTAATTTGGGTAGATTATTTTCAATTTTAAAAATACTTGAACAGACCTTAAATGTACAGCTCCATGAATTTTTCCAAAGTGAACTCACCTTTGAAACCACATCTTAATCAAGGCATACATTACCAACATCCAAATCCTCCCTTCAACCCATGGTTACTGAACCTGTACTCTGACCTCTAAATCTAAATTTTCCTCTTTTGAACTTTATATAACTGGACTTATATGTTTATTTCTGTGGCTGGTACCAGGCTTCTTTCAACAGTACTTATTTTATGTTATTGTATTTATAGTTGCAGTTTGTGATTTGATTCATTAATATAAATGCACCACAATCAATTGATATTTAAGGTGTTTTTTTTTTTACATTTATCCTGTATACATTATGCTGCTATAGACATGCTTTTATATGTCTTATTGGTAAACATGGACCCATTTCTTTTGTAGAAAATGTAGATGAGTCATGAGATATAACTTCCTGTTTTTAAGGTACTGTCAAATAAGTTTCCCAGAGCTGTTTTGCCAACTTTGTAAGACGGTTCCAGTTGCTTTATACCTTTCCCTACACTCAGTATAATTTATTATCTTTATCTTTCAATTTAGTGACTTGGTAAGTGTGGGTACTATTTACTTACATTTTCAAATTAGATACTTTCATTCTGTTTAAAGACAAATTAGAAACTATGATTTTATGTGGTTATTGACCAAGCACTGTTTATTAAACACTAGAGGCCCAGTGCACAAAATTTTGTGCATTGGTAGGGTCCCTAGCAGCTGCCGGCCGCCAGCCAGGGCCCCCCTCCCTTTCCCCAGCCAGCCCAGCCCCTAGTCGAACTCCTAGAAGAACTCCTGTTCGAGGGAACAATTTGTATATTATGCTTTTATTATATAGGATGTCTTCATTTACCTACTTCCCTACAAAGTCATTTTGTCATATTAAGTGTCCTTATATGTATCGGTGTTTTTTTAAATTTAATATCTCATTCCTTTGATCTATATTCTTATCTTTCACCAACACTGCTTACGGGAGCTTTATAATAATTCTTGGCATCTTATAGTTTAAGTTCTGCAGTAAAAATTGTTTCAACTATATTTTGATCCTTTGCATTTATATGAATTTTAATAAGTTGATTCATTGTCATTAGACTAAAATTCTGTGAGTTATTTTTTATTGATTGTTGGACATTATGTATGAAAATTTTTGGAATCTCTGAATGATGTTATATCCCTAGAAAGGTGACTTTTTCTGGTAATCACCTTGGGCCCAGTTTATTTCAAATTGAAGCGAGTGTTTCATGGAGCAGATTCTCCCTGTGGGTTCTTACCTCACCAAGTTTGAAAAATAAACTCACAGACTTGTTAGTAAAAGTGTGGAAATTTATTGGAAGCAAATACAAACTCCCATGTGGGGAGGGGTTTCCAAGGGCGTAACCAACTAAGCCCCTTTTTCTAAGGTTTTAAAGGCTGGAAGTTCTTTGTCTGTCTACGCTCCCTTCTAATTGGACCCCTTCCCCATTTTATGACTCTGTGTTTTCCTAATTGATCACCTTTTTCAGGATATCAGTTTCAAAGTCCAAAATTCATGTGGTGCCCCCCTCTGTCTCTCCCACTTATCTGGCAACATTCCTCTGTCCTCTGTGAAAACATGTTTACCTCTTCCCAGTATCTTGTGACTTTTCCCTCTCCTCTGTGAGAGTATGACAAGCATCTTGGCAGCTTGGAGCTATTTCTGTCCTTCATATACTAATAAGCATTCCTTTCCCATGGGCCCTTTTTATTCCCTAGAACTACCTATCCTGCCTCTAAAGTTTCTTTTAAAATTAACCAGGATCTGTACATAACCAGGGCATATTTGTAGACCAAGTTCACTTAAGTTATCTTCTGTAGACCAAGCTTATCATTAGTGGATGCAAGTCTCAGATTTTGTATTGCCCCATTGCTAGCAAGAGACCAGACTATCTTCAGGATATACTACAAGGATATTAAAAACATCTTCACAATAGCTACAACTCATGAATAGAAAACCAGATCAGACTATGGAGTTCACATTTGTGTACTGCCTTTCCCTCTAGAAATATCCTCAATGCCTTTGTAATGCTAATGTTCTTTTGTGTGTGTGGCCCCTTTCTGTGCCATTGTCTGAAGCACTGCTTTAACAGCTTTTATTTATATGCCTATGCTAACTTCTTAGACTTTTGCCCCAAGTCAAGTACGTAGAAAAAGCGGGTGTAAAAACTTGAGCTTGACTTTCATAAATGAACCATCCTCTTCACTTAGGGTTCTTCAGCGTATTTCATATATCTTCAAACAGAAGAGTTTTGCTTGTTGTTGTTCATATTTAATTTGCATTACTGATTTTCACTGGGATTATTATTGGCTACTTATTTGTGAAATTCACATACATTTTAACAAAGCAATTTCCTATTATTTTTTAAATTTTCTAAATGTTTTTAATTAATGGGTGTATGAACATTTATGATGCAATGTTTTGTTAAAAGATGGCCATTGTATTGCCACCAGAGGTCAATAATTGATGGTGGAAATAGTGTATATGTATACAATAATGACTTTAGCCATGTACATTTCCTCAATTCTATATATTGTTAAAGCGGATACTCCCAACATATACAAGTATCTACTTCTGAAAGTATCAGTTTTTCCTGATTCCATTCATATGCAAAGTGTCCTTTCCTTCCCTCATTCTATTCAATTGTTCTGGACCCAGTTGAATTTCCAAGGACTCTATGCAAATATACCTTTATTTATCACCACATTTTATTTAAGATTACCAGATTTGCCAGGGCCCCTATTATATAATCAATGCTTACCTAATATCTGCTTAAAACAGTTTTTATTTTCTAGTGATATAATTACTGCTTTCTTAGAAGACCTACTGATGTTTGTCAAACTAAGCATTAAGAATAAAATATATTTAGTTAACACATAAGAATTATTGAAGAAAATGATCAAATTTCAGGATAATAAATTTAGATAATATATTACAGTCATCTCAGTACTTTAACTATTACTAATTAATAGGTAAAACAGGAAAATAAAGTCAGATATCATCAGCACAAGTCACAGGAATGTGAATAGATATGCAATAATATTAGATTGAAAAATATTTGTAGAAAAGAACAAAAATAATTTTACATGGCAATTTCCATCATAGAATTCTTCTCTTCAGTTCACTCACCAACCAGGCAAAGAGGTATTGTTAAACAAGTTTATAAACCAATGGCTTAGAGTTTGCATGGGTTTAACTTCTAACTGCCAATTTTTTTTTCTGAATACCTGCTTGCCCCTCTTATCTCTTCCATCTATTTCTTGTATTCTCTTATATCAAGTATTATAAATGAAGAAAGGGTGATTCAAATAATCATGTGTTTTATCCAGTGTAACAGACTATATAATACATGCCAAAAATAAAATGTAAATCAAACATGGATTACTATAAACCAGCAGTCTAGCTTATATTTTAGGCAGGCTTAATTATAGTCAATATTCCTCTACTTAGTTGAGAAATAGTAAGGCTATATTTTCCAGAAGCATGCTGACATCATTCACAACATGTTTGAAATACTACTTGGAATATAGTTGTGGCAATAAAGAACCAAAATTAAATCTGTTTAATATGCTTTTATTTTTTTTAAAGTATTTTTTATTGATTCCAGAGTGGAAGGGCGAGGTATAGAGAGATAGAAACATCAATGATAAGAGTGAACCAGTGATTGGCTGCCTCCTGCACACCCCACACTGGGGATCAAGCCTGAATCCCTGGCAAGTGCCCCAACCAGGAATTGAACCATGACCTTCAGCTTATTTCATAGATCTTTAAACAGACACTCAATCACTGAGCCACGTGGGCCTGGCTCTTTAATATGCTTTTAGTTCTCATATTTAAGAAGATTATGTCACATTTTGTTTAACATGTCAGAAATGCTGTTGTTAAATCTGTTGCATAAAACTTTAAAAAGTTATAGTGTCCAGAGTAGCTAAGGTATTTGCTAGTAACAATGTGTAAATAATTACATTTATTCATTAAATAATTGAAAAGTGATTTTCTTTTATAAAGCCCATTTACAAATTCATTTTATTAAGAAATATTTTATAACTATTATAAATTTTTACCCATATAAAACATTTGAAGGGTAGTCAGTGGAGGCATTATTTCCTAATAAGAGTTCTTAAATTTCCATTTGTAAAACCTTTTGATGCTGGCACGCAAATACCAATTATCAGTCATTGGATGCCCCACTAGCTTTCTTGCCATTTGTATGTTTCTCCTGAATCCTAGCAACAGCTGTTAGCCAATCAGAACTTAAAAGACCACTGAAGACAAAGGAAACAATGTCTTCATATTATGTCTTCATATACAAATGTATCTGCTTAGAGTGATTTTGTTTTTCAGTCAAGTAGGAAAGCCCTCCTTTCCAATCTCCTAGTATATTTGACCATTAGATAGTATGTGGCCATTATTCATGATGCTAATGTACATTTCCATAAAAGTAAAATATGCAAACAAACCTCAGAGGGAGAGTTATTCTTTTAAATCTAAAAAACAATAATATAATGGAAATTGAGCATTGCTAAAATGTTTAAAATACCCAAAGAAAGTGATTTACCTGTCTAGTTAATTCTACTTCTTGTCTTTAGTTCACATTTTCAAATTATTTCTAAGTTTATGTTTTGCACCTGCATGTAAATCACACTGTTATTTGCTTGAACAGCCTCTTTTGGATGGCTTTCCAGATTGGAGCCACTTATATACACATTTGCCTTTTTGGCAGAAGATGTCGAAGTGAAGTAAATATTCTCGATTGGTTGGTGCACAAAACCCACAAATGTACAGTGAAAGGAAGGGCTGGTACTGTAACTGTCCAAAAAGCAGTGCTTATTATTTGCAGAATGCAGTATTTTATTTGATCTCTCTCTATTAAGAAGAAAAGATTATAGTTTTCATGTAGTAAATGGAATAAATCCAACCCTCGTACTTTTCCATTCACTTGGCGATCTCTGTGTCCAGACAGACGTGCTGGGGGGAGCGATACTCTAATTGATGTGTATGACTGCACCTGAACCTCACCAGGCTTTAGGAGCTACCCGAGTGCTTACTGACTGCTTTGTATTCATGTATTTATGAATATGCTAAAGCTCCTTTTTATCTAGGATAAGTGAGAAAGGTTGTACAAATGAGTAGGCTCCTAATGAAGACTATCCCTACATATAACGCATTGTAGTTAAGGGTAAAAACTTCCTATTGAATGCATTCAAATCTTTGCTCATAGGAGTCGTGTGTTTAAGAGCAACTTATTTTATCTCAGTGGAATTTAGGTACTTCATCCTTTATATCAAGCAGAAATACAAGATGTTCCTAATAGGCTATGTCTAAGGAGTAAATGAGGCAATAAATGGAAAAAATTAAATGATCAGAACTGTTTGTTTTTACTGGTGATGGTAGTAGCTATAACATGTTAATATTAACATTTTATATCCATATAAATCTTTTGCAGTTAGCATTATAGTCGTCTTATTTTTTATAGATAAAAAACTAGAATTTAGAAACATTTAGTAACCTCTAGTTGTTGAATAGAAGCAAACTCAAAAGCCCAAGACCCCTTTTCTCTCACTTGTCATTTGCTATAGGGATAAACATTCCACATGTCAACCTTTGCTGATTTTTTTCCAAAAAATACATTATTTTAGGATGTTGCCATTTCTTAGTTTTATCACACTGAGCAAATATTATGATTCTTTAATCTTATTGTAGGACTGAACATTTAACTGAACATTTAACTGAACCTGTATTTTGTACTGTATGTTGTACAGATTTTATTCCATATATTAGAATATGCTTACCTTTATATATGATGTTATCTAATCACATTTGCTCATAGAAATAAATGAAATTTTATTTTACAAATTTATAATGTTTATTTGAACTAATTAGAGTAAAGGATAAAGGTAAAAAGTACAGGACAGAATTTGGTGTATAAGTTCCCTATAAATTTTGGAGATTAGGCCCTTATCGGATATAGCATTGACAAATATGTTCTCCCATGCAGTGGGCTTTCTTGTTGTTTTGTTGATGGTTTCTTTTGCTGTACAGAAGCTTTTTATTTTGATGTAGTCCCATTTGTTTATTTTCTCCTTAGTTTCCATTGCCCTAGGAGCTGTATTGGTAAAGATATTGCTACAGCATATGTCATAAATACATTTAACCAAGGAATAAAAACATTGTGAACTATACTCTTTATTGACTTTATCAATTCTTCACAATTATAACTACTCTTACCACCCAAGATGCTCATATCTACTGGGGAGAGAGAAAGAGAGTTCAGATTTGGCTTTGAAAGAAATACTTACTACTAAGTGGAGAAACTCTCATTTCTTTCATTTTGTAATGACACTGAAAGCTGCTTTACTTTAGAAAGTGTTATATCATGCTTTAGTATTCTCCTGCAAAGATATCTTACTATGAGGTAGAAAACTGATTGGTCTGATCTTCTTTCAGCTTCAGGAAAAGACCCATATAAATTTTTGGTGTTTTCTTGATTCCAAACCCTTTTTAAGCCTAAAATGTATAACTCCTAACTAAAGATAATGGTCTCAGTTTCCATCGTTTTTGCTTCATTTTATTACAAGGCTTGATAATTTCTTTTTTAAAAAATATATTTTATTGATTTTTTTACAGAGAGGAAGGGAGAGAGATAGAGAGTTAGAAACATCGATGAGAGAGAAACATCGATCAGCTTCCTCCTGCACACCTCCCACTGGGGATGTGCCCCCAACCAAGGTACATGCCCTTGACTGAAATCGAACCTGGGACCTTTCAGTCCACAGGCTGATGCTCTACCCACTGAGCCAAACCAGTTTCGACATGGCTTGATAATTTCTTAAACATTAAAGCCAGTCACTATTATAATGAACTATATAATGAACATTTCATTGGCTATATGGTACCTAGACCCACTGTGAATTTCTCTGATATCAATTAGTCCTGCTAATCAGTAGGCATATTTGCAGGGATTCTGTAGACAGAGAAAGATAGGTTTTCCATTTGACTTGAGTAGATGTCAATAGTTTAATTTTTACTGAGTAGTTTATATGTATACAAATTCAGTTAAGCAACATTCTTACATCTAACACCCAGTATTACCAATGCCACCTCCCATTTAGGTTCTCTGTGTGGTCTGAGGAGAAAACAATTTACTTGCATGGGCTGCTTTGAGCCACTTCAGAAAATTCTGAGTTATGCTTTGGACACAAACAGTTGTACCAGGTCCAGTCTGAGGCTCTTACTCTCAATATGATATCCTTACTCTCAATCCTTCTCATCCAGAATAATATTAATATACTATGGAAAAAGGAAGGCTATAGTAGCTCCATCTATCTATCTATCTATCTATCTATCTATCTATCTATCTATCTATCTATCTATCTATCTATCTATATCTATGTCTATCTATATATGTCAAGGTGGAGCTTACTTATTCAAATTTTTTTCAAAGCTATGCTTTTACCTTCTCCCTCTCCCCCTGAAGTAAATGGTTCCAAGAAAGGAAAAATGGTTGCCAATTTGCAAAGGAGAAATGAGAGATCTACAAATGTAGAGGCAGGTGAAATGGAGATAATATATCTAGAGACTAACAAGCTGCAATAGATTCTACACATGGCAATATGGCGTCAGGGAGGGGCTGCGGTAATAGGTAAAATACTTTTTCTCTATCTCATCTCTCTCCCTTTAGACATGTGTATCTGGAAAGTGATCTTGCCTAAAACTGAAAGTTATGTTACACAAGGAAGCATGAAGAAAATCATTGCATCGTACAGTTTTTTGAGATGCATTCCCAAAAGTGTAACCACAGTACAAAATTCAAAGATACATACAGAAAAAAAACATAATTCTCATTGTCTGGCATGTAATGCCTGAGATTATTGATTACACTTGAAACATAAAATGTCATCATATAACATGACATCTAATGTGCTAAGGAAATACTCAGGTTTGAATTTTTCATACTGTCTTTTAAAATCAATTTTTAATTTAATACATTTCAGGCTTTGATCCAGAAATAATCTAATCCACTCACATGTGGAACTTGGCAATATTTAATATGTAAGCACCTGGAAAATTATCTGGTTTCAAAAAAATTAATTTCTAGGACCTCTAAATGAAAAGATCCTTTGAAGCAGAAAATAGGAAAAGATTGTGAGTGTGTATGTGTTTAGAGAGGCTAGAAATTAATATATGTAATCATGTGGAGACTACTTTATTCTCTAAGCAGCTAGTACAAGAATTCCTTGAGCTAGAGACTGGCCTTTAAGGAGAAAATATTTTTAGGATCTCAAACTCTAGAACTCAATAGCTAGCTAGCTCAAAGGGAGAAGGAGGCAACTCTGGGTAATAGGAGAGACAAGAGTGTGAAGAGTTCGGAGTGTGAGCAGGCAATTTGCTGTGGTGCTCAAGGCAGAAGGTAAACAAGATATCTAATGCTTAATGCAAATTTAAAATAATTTCCCAGGGAGGGGCATGTGGTGCAAACCTATTTTGGTGAATTTAAGTCTTATCCAAAATCATATATAAATTCCACATTGCTCATTAGTGTTCCCATGTATTGGCCTTTGCATAAAAATTACAAAAAAAAAAAAAATTAAAATTCTACATGCAGGTAGATTTTGCATAAAAAAGAAGTATATTCTGTCAAAGAAAGTAGGGCTTGAGAACACTGCTCCTTTTGTTTTTACATAAAATTTATAAAATTTTCACCAGTTAATGTCTGATTGTGGTACTGGTAAAGCCATGGTGCAATTATTATGCACTGCTGTGTGCTATAGACTCAAACTAAGAGTCCTTTTTATAAGACATCTGAAGTATAGTCTTGTAACTTTTCCAACTGAGTGAAGGGAGGTCAGGAAACCTCATGAAAATAATTATGAGTTTCTGGTCCAACTCCTTATTATATACTAGAGGCCTGGTGCATGAAATTCATGCATGGGTCAACTCCCTAGGCCTGGCCAGCGATCAGGGCTGATCAGGGCCTTCCGGCTGTCAGCTGGGGCCTTTCTTCTGGCTTCTAGCCAGGGCCTCCCTTCCCCAGCTGCTGGCTGCAGGCCAGGGGCCTTCCTTCATTCCGTGCCACCCCCTGTCAGCACTTGTCATAGTGAGCAATGGAATTCCCGGTCTCCTGGTGGAACTCCCGTGGGGACACTTTGCATATTAGCCTTTTATATAGAGAGATAGGATTTTATCGATACCTTTAAATGATAAAAATAAGTTTTATCTCAAATCCCTAAACAAGAAAGCAAATGCCACCTCACTTTTATTTAAAAACTAGAGGCCCAGTGCATGAAATCCATACAAGGGTAGGCCTTCGCAGCTGCAGTGTCTGCCTGGATCCCGAGGTGGCTGCCTTGATCTTGAGGCTGCAGCCCAGCTTCGTCCGGAAGGACGTCCAGTCTAATTAGCATATTACACTTTTATTATTATGGATAGATAGGATTTATCAGTACCTTTAAGTGATAAAAATAAGTTTTATCTCAAATCTCTAAACAAGAAAGCAAACGCCAACTCATTTTATTTAGAAATGACTATTGCACATGCTACTGTTTTGTATGTGGTTGATTACAGTGTGATTCACTAACTTTGGTTTAAGTTGGTAAGATAAAATAACAGCTGAAAAAGATAGTGCCATGTACATAACGTGAAAGTTAAAACAAAAGTACACATGCACATAACTATGGTTAGCAGACCTAATTGTATCTCATAATTATCTAGGATTGTCTCCTTCTTTAAAAGTTAGGAATGTCAAATAGCACTCAGAATACCATATTTAAGTGAAAGATTAACTTAGATATTTATGAACACTTATTAGAGCTTATAGACTTTCTGTTTGTAGTTTTATTTAAAATTCTAATAATGACCTACAAAGAAAGAGTTTTATTAGCAAGTAACTATTTTCCACTAATTACAGTCTTATTGCTGTCATTCCACATTTTTTCTTTTTGTCCAGAAGATGCTGCTGGTGCTGCATGGATGCTGATGTAGCTCTGGCTGCAGGTTGTTCTGTAGTCTCATCGTCACACTGAAAAAAAGATTGATGAATTTTTGCTTTCTCATTTTGTTCTTTACTCCACCCCTGATTATTGCAGTCTTAGAAAACAAGATTCATAAAATCTAAAGCGTTTTGTAAGAAATCCATTTATGTTATCTGATCCAGGAGAAAAGCAAAAACAAAGATTGGATTAAGATGAGATCAGGCACTGAAGATTTAGGATATGAAGAGTGAAGATGGTGCAGATGTGTATTTGCAAACAGTACCAAGACTTAAAGAAATCAGTTTTACTGAAAAGCCAATGCTCTATAATAGAATACCCAGCATAAATCAGAATGGCATGTTTAAAAAAAAGTAAGAGAATGGTTGCATTAGGAACAAATAAAATGATTTCCCTATTTTTGCTTACTTATGTTAAGGTAGATGAAGCTTAAAAATATCATTTTTTAAATCAAATCCCACGTTGTAATTTAAGGAGTCACTATTTATGATACTGCTTATATATATCATCTATGCCCTGTCTTTTCATGATATAATTAATTAACTTAAGCTGGAGAGATGTTCTGAAATAGCATAGGTTTTCTCACTCTACAAAAGAGGAAGGTATCTTTTTAGTAATATACTTGTTCCATCTCCTGACCTCCTTGTTTATGAAATTGTTGGATGGATCACAATATCTTTAGGTGTGTTATACGCATACATACATCAGTCACTTAGGTGGACATGTTTGGTTAATTGCTTTATATAGTGCCTTTTAGAGAAAAGTTATATCTCTTTCATATGGTATTCCCGAAGTGGCAGTTTTAAAATAGTATGAAATTTAAAAAATGTATAAGTATAGACCTATGTGTTATGATACCTGTGATTTATCTATATATCTATATCTATATCTATATCTATATCTATATCTATATCTATATCTATATCTATATCTATATCTATATCTATATCTATATCTATGTCTATATATAAAAAAGCCAAGCAACCGGAACATTGGAATGACTGGAATCTGGAATGACTGGAATGACTGGAACGACGGGTCACTATGATGCGCACTGTGGCAGCCAACCAGGCCGATTGGGGCCCTGATCAGCCCCACCCTCGACCACCCCTCCTGCTCCTAATCACTACCCCCATCTGGGGTGGGGCTAGCTATCCAACTACCCATGGCGGCTGTACCCACCCCCCAATTGGGGCCCCCCAGTTGGGGAAGGGGGCGGCCAGACACCACCCATGCACAAATTTGTGCCCCGGGCCTCTAGTATAATAATAATGCCCTATCAAAAAGGTAGATTATATGCAAAGGTAATTTCAGCAGCAAAATGGAATTAAAGAAAAGAACCTAATGGAAATTATTCAAAGCAATGTATGGAGGCGAAGAAAGTCTGTGATAAGCTCATCAGAAGATTTAGGAAAACTGAGGAAAAAATCAGTAATCTTGAAAGTAGAGTGATTAAATTACACACAAAATGCTGAGAGGAAACAAAAGAGTAAAAACAAGCACACAAAAAAATCCAAGATCTGTGGCATAGCAAATGTGTGCTAAATTAAGATCCCTGGAAAAGAAATTTTTGAAAAAATAATGGCTGCTATGTTTTCAAAAGTAATAACAGACAATAAACCATTGTTCTGAGGTCATAGAGTAGCAAACGAGAAATACCACAAATGTACACTTGCCCACATACACATGCACACCCACAAATTAAAACACAAACACAAAGACACATACAAACATCAAAACATATTAAGTGAAACTGCTGAGGATCAAGAAATAAGAGAAAATCATTATGGCATCTGGAGAATGACATTTACCTTCAGAGAAATAATGAGCAAAATTATAGCACATTTACGAAAAAGACATGCAAAAAAGAACACAGGAAGTGATACAAGTTGGCACAAAGTTGAAAGTAACACCTCCTCTCAGGACCAAACCATATTTAAAACTAAATTATAGGAAAAGCAACCTAAATAACCAATTGAAGAAAAGCTGAACAGAAGTCTAATAACCAAGGTTTTACAGAAGAAGTCACATTGAGAGCAGTAAGAAGAGCAGAGACTCAAAAAGGGCTGCTCCCGCACCACATGCGGCGGTTACGAATCAGAGGTATATCTCAGCTGAAAAGGTTCCCCCTGAGGAGCAAGGCGATTCAACTCCCCATCAGGCCTCCCAGCCCAGAGCACCAGAGTCAGGGAGGGGAGCCCACATTACCCCTGGCTGTGGGATAGACTGGAGTCTGCTAGAAACCCAGGCTCCTTCTTAAAGGGCCAGCAAAAACCATTATATCGATGGGCACTCACAAGGGAAAGGGACAGCAGCTGAGAGTGGACTGGAGTCATACAGAGAAAGATTAGGTTGTGTGGCTTCAGAAAGAGGGATAGCCACCATTGTCAGTGTGTCTAGTGTCTCTCCCACACTGCCCACAGACTTCATTTTCCTGGGATGAACACTCCCCTCCAAAGGAGTGGGCCTACAAAGATCCACTGGCCCCATCCTCCTGACTCCCTGGGGCCCCGCCCTGCCAAGTTATTGACATGCCCTGCCCTGCCCAGGAACCAACTAGCTGTGGGCAGCCTGGGCCCGCTGTGGTCTTTTCTAGAAAGCTCTGGAGGAAGTCCTGGCAGACTTAGGAGGTGTCAGAGATGCACAGGGAGAGACTGAGTTGTGTGGCTAAGGCCATTTCCCCCTTGTGTTCCCAGACCAGCTCCATAGTTTCTCTGTAGAGAGCTCCCTCCACATGGCCAAATCATAGCCTGTGTTAGCCTGATGAATTCCACTGGCCTCACCCTGATGAATCCTTGAGACTCTGCTTCTCAATAAAGGTCTGTAAGCCCCAGGAGGGTGGTGTCTGGCCTTGGGGTACTCTGAGACTTTTATTGAGTGGCTGCAGACCTAGCACTGGTGCCAAGTTCAAATCTGTGTCAACCTGGTGAACACCACTCGTCCTCACCTGGTGACTCAGAACCTGTGTCATGCAACTTGCATAATGCTGAAGGATCTTTCAGTGGCTGAGCCAAACTGGCCACCGGTAGGTGGGGCCAGATATTGGGGTGCCCTGGGCCTTTTGTTGACCTGTCCCAGACTCAGTACTGGTAGAACCTGACCTCACTAGGCAGCTTATGCCTCCCATGCACTCCCTTGCCTAACGAAGCAGCCATCATCAGTGGCTTTGACAGGTCAGTCATCTAACAAAAGTGGTACAAGGTTTTACCCTTTGGGCTCTCAGATGATTTATATACTTTAGGATCCCCTCAACAAGGTTGGGCAGCTGAGTATATGTATATATCTGAAGGAGAGTGCCTCAAACTAATAAAAGCCCTGTGAAACAAACAGCATAGACGTATGTTTGGAAAATGTTTCCGAAGATACTACAATCAGTAGCATCTCTTAGAAAATCGGCCACCTTCCCTCCATGCTCTTCTTTTGCACCAGAGATTTGACAGGAGAGGGCTCTGCGTGATGACTAGCTCAAAGTCCTTAACAATTACTTCCTTTCTATATCTTTCCTCTAAGAATTACTGATAGGACTCAATTTCTTTAAAACTGTGATGTTATGCAGAAGCATATACATTCTAAAAGTGTGATTCATCAACTCACAGAAAGTATTTCACACCTTTTTAAAAAATGAGCTGCTTCTGAATGTGTGAGACTTGGCAATCTTGCCATGTTCCATGAACTACTGATGTATAAACTCTGATGTAAAACCTACTGAAAGTTGTTTGAAAAAATGTATGTTATGTTATATGTGAAGTATTTTGAAAAAAGGTATTAGAAAGTATACCTCTAGTATCAAGAATAAGAATGTAGATTAGAAAATAATAATCATAACTATGTCTCTGCATAGCATTTAAAACAAAATGTATTATATTATTAATACTTTTCATATGATAATAGCATACATAAAAGTACTTTTATGCATTGCTACTAACTTCACTGGTAATATATTCTTACAGGTATATATCTAGTATCTGACATCAGAATAAATAGATACATTTTTGTTCCATTTTATTGAATTTATTGGGGTGACACTGGTTAACAGAATTATACAGGTTTCAGGTGCACAATTCCACAACACATTTTCTTGACACTGTACAAAGTCTTCTTCCATAACCATTAATTCCCCCTTTATTCTCTCATACCACCCTCCCCCCAGCAACTATCTGATAAATGAATCATTGAATCAAATGTGAAAATATATTTTTCTCTATATACGCAAGTTCTCCACATTAAAAACACAGATTAAAAATATTCCATTTTATATCTAGAGGCCCAGTGCACAAATTAGCGCACGGGTGGTATCCAGCAGGCCCGCCCCAATCAGGATGGGAGGAGGCAATCGGGGTGGGTCCAGCCATGGGGAGGGGCCATGGGCACTTGACCGGCCAGCCCCACCCCCTGGTTGAACTCCTGGTAGAACTCCAGGTTGACGGGACAATTTGCATATTAGCCTTTTATTAGATAGGATCATTCTTAGTCCTCTTTTACCCCCACACACTAAAATTATTTTCTTCTACTTATTTCTTACCCTTTGGCTTAGACTAGTGATTTCAACTACATTACATAGAAAGTTTATTCTTTAGTATGTTAAATCACTTTTACTTGGAAAAAAATCATATTTATCAAATATGTTTGCAATATTCAGGGTTCTATTTTTTAAATGTAGTTTTTGCTAACTCAGAAATCTGGGCAAGTTCAGAAGTACTACACAGATGCAGAGGATATCACAGTAGCATACGCCAACATTGGGACTACAGACCTATTCTTTTGCTTGGAACACTGATGCATTCTCCAGCAGAGATTCCAAAACTTAATCGTACAGATAAGAACCTGGAACCTTATAAAGGGCACGTTCTGACTGAGCAGTTCTGTGTGAGGTCATAGACATGGCTTGCAGTCTCACTGCTCACAGCCCCTAGTGGTGCGTGGAACTGTAGTTTGAATAGCAAAGTTGTACAGCAACACAGTTCAGAGCATATCATGTTAGATCAAGAGCTGTAACAAAGTAGGTCTCCTACTGTGTCAATAATGTATTCTAGTACTTTAATATACTTAACTTTTTAATAGTTTCTTTTTATATTGAAAATAAAATATTTGCAGTTTTTCTGCAAAGAAACAGGGAAATAATAAAATATTAATAATTTCCCAATAATAACTAACCACTGTTAGTAGATTTTCTCTTATTACTATCTTGTATGTTGAGTCTTTGCTTTGTTTGTATTGCACTTTTTATAAATTATTGGTAGTGCTCAAAAGAACAATTAAAGGTAATGTTAAATTAAATAAGAAATAGAAATTAAAATAGTAACCAAGTGAAGTTAGTCCATGAAAATGGATGTTATTAGGTCATGTATAATTAGTAGGCTTGTTCTACAAAGTCAACTTTAAGATTCTGTCAGGCAAAGGATAAAATAAACCACGATTAGTTATAATAATCATAACAGGCAAAAGATAATAAATCTTGAGAACCCATCTTTTCATTATTAGTTGGGGATAAAATTTCTTTTATAAAATCCAATAAAGATATAGAGAGAACACAATGATATCAATGAGAGCTTCAAAATAAGATCATATTAAAAGTCACAGAATTTTTTTATAATACTAAAAATATGACTTCACATTCACAGAAAATTCATACATAGATTATTTGGGAGATTAGTACAATGCAGTGTTCTTGTTGCATGCTATTTTATTATTTTCTGGTTCTATCCAATAATATTATTTTACTAGTCCAAGTATCAGTTATAACTAAGGAAATATGAAGTTGTGTTTGTATATATCCTTATTTTGACTAGGGGTATTAATTACTACTACTTCCTAGAGGTAATCTTATTTTGGATGTCATTTATATTTAAATGGATTATCTAAACAACCATAAAATTACATCAGGAATATTTAACATCATAATTTTAACCTTTTAATTCATATAATGATGGTTTTGTACTCATACAATGATTGAACCCTTCCATTGGTGAGGATAAAATTAAAAGAGAAAACACAGATTCCTAATCTTCTTTTTATTCTCAGCTATAACATAGAAAGCCTAATGAGACCTTGGGATATTTTTTTCCCAGGATATAATTTTATTGCTTTAATGTCTAGCTGCTAAAAAAGCAAAGAAAATATGCTGATAGTGCCCTTCAATTTTATTTTATATCATATTATTTTTTTATTTGTCTGATATTTCAACTGTTTTTAATACAGAATATTCTTATAATAAGGAACAATTGTCATTACCCTTATGGGTCAAGCAAAGATTATACTAATTTGGCATTAAGAGTAAAGGAATGATAGCTACAGGAGCAGAAACGTCCTGAACAGAGATCTGTATGCTCCCATAGACTTTTACATCAGGTATTGACCAGAAGTTGGCATTTGCAAAGGTCATCCGGTTGCTCAGTACTAGTCAATTACTAAATAACAGGTGCTACTGACAGTTAAACCCCACTGCAGAACAGGCTAAGGCATTGCAGAGACACCGAGCACTTCTGACAGAAACGTTCTGCATGTAGGTATCTCAGAAAATTATGGGTTGTAGAAAATAGTCAGAGTTTTAATGATGATTTCCATTTGGAAAATCTGACTTGAAATTCTTCCTTTATTTCTTACAGTAATATTTTCAGAAAGACTCCTTTAAAATGAGCTGAGACAAATAATAGCATTAGGGAAATATATTCATCCTTAAGTACCACATATATACATATACATATATATTTATATATATATATATATACACACATATACACATACTAGTACATACTGGTATCCATATACTAGTACATACATGCATATATAATTTATCTTGTACACCAGAATGTAAACCCATCACTAAGCTATAAACTATATGAGATCGGTGATTTTTGTCTACTTTATTGCCTTGCTGTATACCAGTGCCTAGATCTGTGCTTGACTTTGACCAGGTACTCAATAAATATCAATTGAAACAAATAACAAAAAAAAGTGAAGTCAGAAGACAGAATTTGGCATGCTCCTCTGTGACGTCTAGCTGGAATATTACATATGTGTGCTGCATGGTTAAGATTTTTACCTCTGGAGTGAAACTGGGCAGAATTTCAATTCTACGTTCTATTTGCTGAGCCATCATGTAAAAAAGATTTCATTTCTAAGCTATGGGATTTTCAACTAAATGGCAAAAGTAATGTTAGTCTGTACTTCATTGGGTTAATCTGAGAACTGAGTGAGATAATAGATTGAATGTATTTACTACCATTTGCAATGGGTTCCGTTGTGTCTCACAATAAGATGTGTTCAAGTTCTAACCCCTGGTATCTTTAAATGTGTCCTTCTTTGAAATATGGGTTTTTGTAGAGGAATCAAATTGACATCATCCTAGATCATTGTAGGCGTCAACCCAATGACTGGAGTCTGACAGACAAAGAGAGGACACAAAGAGACACAGGGAAGGCCGTGTGAAGAGGGAGACAGAAACTGGAAAATTAAGGGTTGCTGGGAGGCAACAGAAGCTGGGAGGATGGAAGGCAGGATAGAGCCTTCAGAGGGAGCATGGCCTTGCCTGCACTTAGGTTCCAGAGTTCTGGCCTCCATTGGAAATTAAATAGAGTTAAGCCCTCTTGTGGTAATTTGTTATGGTGACCCTCAGAAATTAATACAGCACTTTTAATGATTAATTAATATAACCCCTTTAGAAACGCTACCACTTCATGCCTTGAATTTATCATAAAAAGGGTACATAGCCTAGCTGGTTTGGCTCAATGGATAGAGCATCAGCCTGCGGACTGACGGGTCCCAGGTTTGATTCCGGCCAAGGGCACAAGCCTGAGTTTTGGGCTGGGTCCTCAGTAGGGGGTGTGCAGGAGGCAGCCAATCAATGATTCTCTCTCATCATTGATGCTTCTAGCTCTCCTTCTTCCTTCTTCTCTAAAATCAATAAAAATAAAAAAAGGATACATAATAACACATTGTATTACTATCAGATTTATTTTCTAAAGCACTTTTAAAAAAAAATATATATATATATATAATGTGTGTGATATATATAGTATATATATTCTAAGAAGATAGATTACCAAATGTCTCTTCAAATTAGCCCTTATAGATGTTGGCAGGAAAATATCTTTTTAAGATTAGATTCTCTGGAAGCATGTACTCATGTACAATGAAATGTTTAGCTAATTAGAGGCAAAACATTATATATTTAATGAGTACTTTAGAATTCATGGTGCATTGTTTTGTGCAAGATTTCCTTAATAAATCTTACCAGATATTTCTCATCAATATCACTGATACCATGGCACTTGAACAGAACCTTCCCCTATAAATTAATTTTTGAGACTAATATTAGCATGAGATTTTGGAGGAAAAACAATTTAAAGCACATAAAAATATTAAAATTATGCAGACTACCCAAATTTTAAAGTGAAGCATATAATTTATTTTCCTTTCTATTTTCAATATCTACAGAAAAAAAATAATCCACTGAGTTACGGAAGGCGATCCAGATAGATGGTTGTCCTGTTGGCTCCAGACAGTCCTGACAAGACTCTCATTCTCTTCACTGGCTTCCAGAAATCATCTAATCACGCCAGTGTAGTTTGTTACCTGTAACTTAACTCAGCATATATGGGGTTACTAGAAGGGTCCCATTGCAAAGTGCACTGAATATAGCATTTCAATTGAAAAACGCCTGTTGTACTTGTTTCTTGTCTCAGTGTTTTTGGCTTCTTTTCTTCATATAATATTCAGCTGGATTGTTTTCCCCTTTCTTCCTTTTCTGTAGAAAACTTCCCACTGGTTCTTTACGTTCTGTTGCACCTCTTTTTAATTAAATAGAACAATTTAATTTCTGTTTTTCTGTTACCTCCATAAATAAATTTAAATCCAGCAAGCAACCCTCTTTTCATGTCCTCATTTAGAAGTCTCCCTCTGCGCTTGCTGCCCTCTCTCTTTTGCTCTTCCTCTCCCTCTCCTTTTTTTCCTCCCTCAATTCCTCTAATTCATCTCTCTCCCTTTTCCCATTTACCTGGAGGGACAGATGATTTCAAGAATATAATTAGAGCACAGCCAGTGTGGCTCAGTGGTTGAGCATCTACTTATGAACCAGGAGGTCACAGATTTAGGACATATGCCCAGGGTTGCAGGCTTCCTCCCCAGTAGGAGGCTCACAGGAGGCAGTCCTAGGATGGTGGGTGTAGCAGGCAACTGATCAATGATTCTCATCACTGATGTTTTTGTCTCTTTCCCTCTCCCTTCCTCTCTCTGAAGTCGATAAAAAATCATTGCCAAGTATTCTATTATATCTTATTTTTTAAAATAAGTAAAGGAAATATAATATATAATTAGTCATCTTTAAAATTCACTCTCCTATATCCTTTAAATCTAGAAGAAAATTACTTTTATATTCTGTGCTTTAAAATAAATTATATGAGAAAGAACACCAAGATCACAGGGTACTTTCCCAATAATTACATCACTGAAACCTTGGGATATAAATGATGTCTACTATCGGTCTCAATCTTTCTCTCCTGCAACATATTTCTACTTGTCTGAGAAAATGAACATGTTTGTCAAGCATACTAAAGTTAAAAGAAAACGTACTTTTGTGTCTAACCTCTGCCTTGATATATATGTAATCCCTAGCTACCTTACAATGATTAAAGTTAAGATTTAGCACATATCTGCCGAAAATCTCTCAAAGGAATTGCACTAAGAATTTGAGGATATGAGGTCAAGTAGAGCCCTTGGTAAGCTCACAAACTATGAGGACAGATATATATCTAACTCTCATACGAATGAGAAATATGCTATTGAAAAATATACTATTTTACATTCAGATAAGATTTTATACTTGAAAAAAGGAGTAGTGAAAACTGCAACTGAGAGGAATCAAATCAAATTATGTTGTTTAAAACACTCCACCACTACTTACTATAGGATATTGAGTAATTTTCTTAATATCTTTGTGCCTTAGTTTGCTTATCTATAAAACTAGAGTCCTAATAACAGTCACCTCATAGGTTCTAATGATTAAATAATACCCATAAAACACTGAGATCCCTGTGTGGTTTATTATAGGGACAAAATAAATATTTGCTCTTGTTAATGCTGCTATTACAATGATGGTGGTAATGATGATAATGTTGATAGTGATTATAATGACTGAAATTTCACCCCTATTCATATCTCCTGAAACCTTCATATTCTTCCTTTATTTTGCTCTTAGCTGAAACTCATTGCTCTTATAATATCAAGATATCAAAAAAGAAGGTACTAATGTGTATTAGGGCTCTCCAGTGAAACAGAACCAGTATAGATTTTTTTTACACACACACACACACATATATACTTGTTCTGTTTCACTGGAAAATATATTTACATTTATATATTGGGAGAGAGAAATACATTTATTATAAGGAATTAATATATTATGCAAAAGAATTAGCTCATGAAATTATGGAGGCTAAGAAGACACATAATCTGCCACCTGCAAATTGGAGACCCAGAAAAGTTTGTGGTGTAATTCAGTTTGAGTCCAAATGCCTGAAAACCAGCTGATAGAGCAAATCCCAGCCCAATGGCTATAGAAGATGTGACCAGGTAACTCAAGCAGACAGAAAGCAAAAAGGGCAAATGCCCACTTCCTCACCCTCTTGTACTATTCAGGCCTTCAGTGCACTGAATGATGATCACTCACATTTGGGGGAGAGAGGGTCAGATATATTTTACTGAGTTCATGGATTCAAATGTTTATCTCATCCAGAAACCCCCTCAAACAGAAATCATGATTATTTGGGACACCTTCTGAGCACATAATTTAACACATGAAACTTACTATCACACAACACTTTTAATTTCTCAATGTTAAACTAATAATAATAAGAAGAAATAAACAAATATCAAATAAGCACACATACCTGAATGGACTTGAACCATATTCTCCACTTTCATCTTCTTTTCTAATAAGAGCAACATATATATTGGTTTCAGACAGGAAGGGAGAGAGAGAGAAACATCAATGATGAGATAGAATCATTGATTGGCTGCCTCCTGCAACCCAGGCATGTGCCCTGACTAGGAATCCAACCCTGTCTTCCTGGTTCATAGGTCAATTCTCAACCACTGAGCCATGCCAGCGGGCAGTGCCCATCTTTTATTAATCAGGTCCTGATGCTAGTCTCTAACAATGTAAAATACTATCTACGGACAATAATTTCCCCAGCCCAAACACCTCAGAAAAATTGAAGCACAATCTTTGATGTTTCTTTCTTTCATGAGCATATAGAAAGCCTAGGAATCTTGTTAAAATGAATCAGATTCTAAGTTAGTAGGTCAAGGATGACTTTTAAGTTTCTATATTTCTAACAATCTCCCAGGTGTTAACTGATGTTGCTTGTCTCTGGACCACACTTTCAGTAACAAGGATGTCCCAAATTCTTGTGCCCCACAAGAATGCACTTTTCCCTCTATCCCCTATAATGCAGTGTATCAAATGATTCCTAAGTAATAGGTCAATTCTAATTTTAAAGACACCTTTTCTAGTCTTTCCTTAATTAGAGTATTCCTCCACTTAATTTCCAATGTTCAGCCACACTAATGCTCTCTTAATTTCTAAGCATCATAATTTATTCTCTTCTTGTTGCTTTTATTTATCCTATATAATAAAAGAGTAATATGCAAATTAACAATCACTCTGCTACACCCAAAATCCCCACCCACCAGCCAATCAGGAGTGAGTATGTAAATTAACCCAATCAAGATGGCTGCAGCCATGGACTGAGCAGGAGGCTTGGGTTTCCCCGGCGATGGAGGAAGCCAAGCTTTCCACACACTCTGGTGGGCCCAGGCTCCACTCAAGGCTACAAAGATTCCCTTGAAGATAAATAAATCCCAACAAAAAATGGCAGCAGCCATGGAGCTGGAGAGAGCAGGAGGCTTGAGTTGCTCCTGGTGATGGAGGAAGCCAAGCTCCCACAGCCCTGACCTACCTTGGCCTCTGCTCAAGGCTACAAAGTTTCAATTATAGAAGATAAATAAATCCTAGATACCAGGGCCTCTGCTTGGGTTGCCGGGGGGCATGGCCGGCCTGAAAACCACCATAGGCCCCTCACTCAGGCTGCCCCATGCCTCAAGGGAACTCCCACCCTGATCCGGGTCACCCTCCAGGGCAAACCAGCTGGCCCCCACCCCCACCCATGCACCAGGCCTCTATCCTATCTAATAAAAGAGTAATATGCAAATTAACTATCATTCCAACACACAAGATGGCTGCCCCCATGTGGTCAAAGATGGCTGCCCCCATGTGGAACCTAGATGGCCACCACAAGATGGCCAGCAGAAGAGGGCAATTTGGAGGGACCAGGCCTCCAAGGGAGGGCAGTTGTGGGCAATCAGGCCAGCAGGGGAGGGCAGTTGGGAGGGACTAGGCCTGCAAGGGAGGGCAGTTGGGGATAATCAAACCTGAAGGGGAGGGCAGGTGGGGGTGACCAGGACGTCAGAGGGGGGAAGTTGGGGATAACAGGGCCTGCAGGGAAGGGCAGTTGGGGGAGACCCAGGCCTGCAGGGGAGAGCAGTTGGGGGGGACCAGAAATGCAGGGGAGGGCAGTTAGGGGAGACCAGGCTTGCAGGGGAGGGCAGTTAGGGGTGACCAGGCCTGCAGGGGAGGGCAGTAGGGACAAACAGGCTGGCAGGGGAGCAGTTGGGCATCAATCAGGCTGGCAGGGGAGTGGTTAGGGGCAATCAGGAAGGCAGGCAGGTGAGCAGTTGGGAGCCAGCAGTCCTGGATTGTGAGAGGGATGTCCGACTGCCCGTTTAGGCCCAATCCTACGGGCAGTCGGACATCCCTTGAGGGGTCCCAGATGGGAGAGGGTGCAGGCTGGGCTGAGGGACACGCCCGCCCCCCCTCCATGCACAAATTTCATGCACCGGGCCTCTAGTATTATAATCAGAAAGGTTCATTCTGGTTAACTCCCCATTCTGTCGTTAAATGTCTGACTCCTTATTTTTATGTCTCAACTTCAATGGAAACTTTTCCAAGATTCCTTATGAACATCTTAAGAAAAACAATCCAAAATGCTTAATATTTTCTGTCTGGCAAAGCTACAAATCTTTGCCTTCCTTGGTGAGGTATTGAAGTCCATTATGCTGTTTTAAATCTCCCTCTGCATTAATCTCTTGGATTAGTATTTAG
Organism: Corynorhinus townsendii; assembly: GCA_026230045.1. NCBI lineage: Eukaryota > Metazoa > Chordata > Mammalia > Chiroptera > Vespertilionidae > Corynorhinus > Corynorhinus townsendii. The sequence goes on from JAPDVU010000015.1 coordinate 16,898,953, forward strand.
TGAAATGAAACATTTTAGACATTTAGTTAATTTCCTATGGCTGCTTTAAAAATCAATACACATTTAGTGGATTAAAATATCAATATTATTATCTATCAATTTTTGAGATCTGAAGTCCAAAATGGTTTAAAGAAACAGGATTCATTATACCCATTTCCACAGTTCACTGTTCTTCAGGAAAATGGTGAAGAAAAATCCTACCTAATCCAAGAGTAATATGCAAATTAACCATCACACCCACAAGCCATGCCCACCAGCCACACCCACCAGCCAATCAGGAGTAAGAATGCAAATTAATCCAACCAAGATGGCTGCGGCCACAGAGAGAGCAGGAGGGAGGCTTGGGTTTCCCTGGCGATGGAGGAAGCCAAGCTGTCTGCACACCCTGGTCTGCTGACTCCAGGCTACAAAGTTTCAATTATAGAAGATACATAAATCCCAGCAGCAGCCATGGAGCTGGAGAGAGCAGGGGGCTAGGGTTGCCCCAGGCGATGGAAGAAGCCAAGCTTCTGAAGCCCTGGCCTGTCTTGGCCTCTGCAACAAAGTTTTAATTATAGAAGATAAATAAATCCCAGAAATGGTTGCCACCATGGAGTGAGCAGAAGGCTTGGCTGTGCTCCAGGCTACAAAGTTTCAATTGTAGAAGATAAATAAATTCCAGATACCAGGGCCTCTGCTTGGGTTGCTAGGGGATGTGGCCAGCCTGCAAACCACCACAGGCCCCTGGCCCAGGCCTCCCTACACTCCAAGGGAACCCCCACCCTGATCCAGGACACCCTTCAGGGCAAACCAGCCGGCCCCCACCCATGCACCAGGCCTCTATCCTATCTAATAAAAGAGTAATATGCAGATTGACCATCATTCCAACACACAAGATGGCTGCCCCCATGTGGAACCTAGATGGCCACCACAAGATGGCCAGCAGAAGAGGGCAATTTGGAGGGTCCAGGCCTGCAAGGGAGGGCAGTTGGGGGCGATCAAGCCTCCAGGGGAGAGCAGTGGGGGTGACTAGGATGGCAGAAGGAGGAAGTTGGGAGTGACCGGGCCTGAAGAAAAGGGCAGTTAGGGGGGACCCAGGCCTGCACCGGAGATCAGTGGGTGGGGGGGCAGGCCTGCAGAGGAGGGCAGTTAGAGGTGACCAGGCATGCAGGGGAGGGCAGTTAGGGGCAAGCAGTCTGGCAGGGGAGCAGTTAGGCATCAATCAGGCTGGCAGAGGAGTGGTTAGGGGTGATCAGGCTGGCAGGCAGGAGCTGTTAGGGGCAATCAGGAAGGCAGGCAGGTGAGCAGTTTGGAGCCAGCAGTCCTGGTGGGATCAGGCCTAAATGGGCAGTCAGACATCCCTTTAGGAGAGGGTGGAGGCTGGGCTGAGGGACCACCCCCCCCCATGCATGAATTTCATTCACCGAGCCTCTAGTCTGTTTATAAAAGACTTACATTTGGATAAGTAGGCTAAGTGCTACTTATTAGCTGTATACATTATTATATGTGCCTGGACCAGGACAATAAAGTACGTATGTATTCCTTTTTTCTCAGTGCTTGTGTTTGTATGTGTGTTTATGCAAAGACAAAATTCATGCACGGGTAGGGTCCCTAGTCCTAGCCGGTGATCAGGGTCGGTCTGTGGGGAGAACGGTGGGATGATCGGTGGGCCTCTGCTGGCTGGCCTCGGGCCTGTGGGCTGTGGGCCATTCCTGCATTGAGTGGTCAGTGTGCTTAATTGTGATCGGTAGTTCTGCAGTTTGGTTGATTTGCATATTAAGCTTTTATTATATAGGATGGGCAAGATTGTGTGAATAAGACAGATATTTCCAGCCTCTAAAGAAACTTAAATGTGATCTTGCTATTAGTTTTTATATGTTCATTTTGTTTTGAAAAAATGTATTCATTAAAACATTATCTTTGTTGTTGAAAGTATTACAGATGTCCCCTTATTTTCCCCCTTTGACCTTCTCCACCCTGTACTCTTATTTTTTAGATGCACTGTATGTTTTCAAATTACATTTGAAAAGTGTTTTTCCCTGGTCCATTAAAGAGTATTGATTTCAGAGAATCTGGAGTAAGCTTAAGAGTAGCAATATTAGCATTTACACAGGGAATTAATCACTGTACAGGAATGGGGTGCCTAGAGACAGGTTTGAGAAGAATACACCTGGCAAAGAGAAGCTACAGCTAGAATTACATAGTAGACAGTTTATGGGGAGTATAGTTGTTAGACTTATCTGAGGACAAATAATTAGAAGAGATAATAATCAAGATGGCATCTAAAAGCTAGAAAACTAAAAGGAAATGGATTATCTGGCAGAAACTCTAAAAGGAACCAGGTCTCTGACACTATGCCTTTAGCTCCATGGAACAGATTTGAGGATTCTGAACTCCAAGACTGCAATGTTGTGTTGTCTTAGCTACCTAACATGAGGCAATTTGTTAGAGCAGCAATAGCAAAAGAATAAGGTACAGCGTCCTGGGATTTGTACTTTTTGGGGGACAGTTTCTATATATTTCTAAGTAATATTTTCCTCCTTTTATCCATCAGATTAAAAATACTTATTAACTACAAAATATTATATCTCACTTTGTGCCAAAAATTATGCTAAGTTTTCCTATACTTCATCTAAGTATTCTTCCTTTCATCATTGAATCTTATGTGTAAATGTACATTTCTTCTTTTTCTCTTTCTTTTTCTAAATAGGATAAGTTACTAATAATATTAACAAAATGTCTTTTAATCACTTATTGATTAGAAACCAGTATAAATATTTACATGTACTGAGATATACACATGATTTCAACCAGAATCCCTTCATTATAAATAAGATTTATCTGTGAAAATTATGACTACTGTGAAAGAGGTAGCTCATGGATAGGAGCATGATTATATTTTCTTGGCTCAAATGTAATTTTCAATCTCTTTTTTTTGTCCCCCATCATGTTCTATTTTTTTTTTAATCTACTTATCGGAGACACAGGAGAGACATTGCTTAGTTATTGAGAGCATGTAGCACCTTGAATTAAGAGTTCAGAATTTAAATACTGGTTCTAATACTAAATCTTAGGGAGTTTATTCAATGCATCTAATCATTTTCTTATCTATCTATATCTAGATATAATACATTTTTGATGATATAATATATATATATATATATATATATATATGATATGAAAACTTTCACTCCAATGTATAGAATATGTTTCTGGTTATTCGCCATGAAATGCATTTATAACCTATACATGTTTATTAAGCCATAAATTCATTGATATTTGAGCATGCAAAATAATGAAAAATGATAGTTTAGCACCTAATAAGTAATTAGAACTAAAAACAAAATGATGGCCCGTGGTAGTACTTTCAATACTTTTACTAAAGTTGCATGGAAATTAGTATATAAGGGCATACATTAATCATAGCATTTCTTTTGCTATCATCTAATAGACGGATGAGAGGTCACTGGAAATTTTCTTGTAAGTATTCTTAATTCATTAACAAAACCCTTTTACAGTGAAATTTGGAGCTCCTGTCTAATAGATTACAAAGTTTAAGATGATTTGTGAGATTTTAAGGTTAACTGGAATCCCTCCAGAGTACAAAAGATAGTCAAGTCACCTGGGGAGTCCATTCTCCAGCACTTTCCCAAAGGTATCAATTATACAAGACTGAAGTGCTTTTGGCATTGTCAGCTTAATAATTCCAAACCATCTTGAAGATAAATTCTGTCTAATGAATGAAAAGTCTTTCTATATTATCTAAAGGAATCATGTTTTGACAACCATTGTTTTACCATGTGCTAGAGACTGAAGTAATTTTATGTTTCTCAAATTCAAGCCAAAGAAGGATTTTTCTTTTATTTTTTAGGAAATGATGAAACAGCTGGCTACTCATACTTTAGTGTCATTTGGTTCTACTGATTTGCCCAAAGCACAGCAGGGTTTTCTAAGTTGGAGACATGTCTTTGTAGTTAAGCAATCTTCTCCTTTGAAATAAGAAGTGATCAGCCAGGCGATACCAGCAGCAACAAACAGTTTATATGGCAGTTGCAAAATTTCCGGTCTACAATTATGACACTGTGTTTCTAACATGCTACATTGCGAAACTCACTAAACTTTCCTTTGATCTATCCCCATGGTATTTCACTGCAGCCATTCCAGACCTAAAAATGAGGAGGCCAGGGTAACCAGTGAGTCCTATCATTGGGCAAAACATTCTATCCACAGATGACCACTCCAAGTCAAAGCAATCCATGGACTTGAGCAAAATCTCTCCATGTGGGAACGAAATCGTGGCAGTGTGAGCATCCTGGAGAGTCCAAATTCAGAAACAACACTTTTCTAGAATTAACTGCAGCATCAAATGCATTTCTGACTTCAGGATCATCATCAAAAATATCAAAATTATAATAATGCCAACTTTCATGCTGGCCTCCCTCTTGATTAGCTATAAGACCCTGCTCTCCATATTTGTCATACTTTTCCACAAAACTTCATCTCTGAGTACTCCATAGGCTCTGTTTATTTTTTAAATTAAATATATTTTTATTGATTTCGGAGAGGAAGGGGGAGTGAGAGACAGAAACACCAACGTTGAGAGAGAATCATTGATCAGTTGCCTCCTGCACGATCAAGCCCGCAACCCGGGCATGTGCCCTGACCCGGAACCTAACCAAACCATAACCTCCTGGTTCCGAGGTCGACACTTAACCACTGGCAACCATGGTCAGGCTATTTATTTGTTTATTTTTAAATCACTATGTGCATTTGGGTTATTCAGGTTTTTATCAGGATACAGCTTGGACGCCAGCTTCTTGAAAACTTGCCTTATTTCTCTACTGCTTGAAATTTTGGATACTCCAAGTAAACAAACAAACAAAAAAAATCCTGATTTTTGTCCATTAAAATGGCCAAGTATACTATGGAAGACAGAGTGACCCTTTTCAAGTCTCTGCCATAGTCATTTTTATTTAACCAGACTCTCATCCTTTTTCTTACACAAGTTCCAATTCAAGAAAACATTAATATACGCTGCTGCTTCCAGTTGATATAATATGCAATCTTGACAACTTCTGTCCACATTATTCCAAGGGTAACCCAGACATCTATGAATTTGTCTCCCAAATGTTAATCCTGGGATTATGGGGTCCCTTCCTTAGCTACGCCTCCCATCCTCAGTCGCTGGTGTCTGACTCTACCCAGCCAAGCACAGGCTGTCATGCTGGAGGGACGCACGCACTCTCCAACCAATGGGCAGCTGCTCTCTGAATGGCTGGGGAGTAGGAGAGAGCTGCGCAGGGACCATTTTAGGTTTGTTTCTCTCAGGGTCATTCAGATCACTCGCGTATGTTGGGATTTTTCAACACCAGCTTCTCTGTCATTTTTCTGGCTACTCTTTTTGCTGCTGAGAGTAGCTTTCAGTTTCTAGTATTCCCAAAATGTCCTGTTGCATGAAGGGCAGAACTGGTCTTTCCACTTTTTTCATCTTTCAGTTTATCAGAATTTTCACAAGCTCCCAGAGTCTTTCACTTTGGATTGAATCAACCAGAATCAGGCTTTTGGTCTGACCCCTAGCTGGAAGAGCTGTAAAGTTCTCAGTAATTGGCCTTTCTAATCTGCGGAGAGGGTGAGCTATAGTCACCGCTGCAAGGAAAACACAGTAGAGAAGTGTTGGTGGATAATAGCAAAGAAGTCTGCCACATAGTACTTGACCTCTGAGGTCCCAAGACAAAGTCAAGCCACCTTAGGGTCCCAGATGCACACTTATAAAGGCTCATTTGAGGATTTGGCTGCCCCTAGTAATTGAGATATGATTTTATAGAAAAAAATATATTTATAATTGATGTTTTATATACAGCACTTAAACCTGTTGTAAATGCATTAAAGAATATAAAAAGATAATTTGGTAATTCATAATATAAAATGGTAATGGCAATTTAATGACAATTTGTCTATTACTTTCAAAAGGAAAAAAACTATTAATGTATTAGAAAATAATAAAAGTTTAGAAATTTGTGAATTCGCTCAGTTCTGGCTGTGCTACCTATTAGCATTTTGATGTTAAAGAAATTATGTCACTGTTGAGTTTTAATCTCTTCACATGTGATGAAGTTAATGATGTTCATATTTGAGGAATAAAATGAGATAACATAAGTGGACATGTATAGCACAATCACTAATCCCTAGAGAGAGGAAGGGAGGGAGAGAGAGAGAAACATCGATGTGAGAGAAGAAACATCAGGGCATTGAACCTGACACCAGAGGCGGCAGGAATGATGCTCCAACGAAATGAACCAGACCAGCCAGAGCTCTTCTGAACATTTTGTCACTCCATTTTTATCTCACACATCTAGTCTATTTCTTCTTCTGAAGTTATTTTATATTCAGTACTCAATCATTTGCAACTCAAGATAACTTAGACAATGGCATAAAGTTTAATTTTTAAGGAAAAACATGCTTGCTTAACAAAATAGAATTGTAAAATTTTAGGAAATATAGTTGAACTATAAAATTATGTTTCAGATAAAATATTGAATTATTATTAATGTATAGAAACTCATGATCTTTCATCAAAGCACATCTGTCAATATATAGCAAACAATTAGATAATCTCTGATTTTTCTCCTTTAGAAACAAATCAAACAGTAAAAAAAATAAATAAATCCATCCTTAAATTTGTATCTTTTTGGAAACAGAAGCTTTCAACATCTTATACTAACATAAACATAAGACAATTGACATTCATTCTTCTTTTTGACTCAATTTTGAGTTTTCTTTGATGTATGTCTTTCATATTTAGAAAGTTCATTGTTTTAAATATTGGAAACTAATTTAAAATTTAAGTGATTAAGTAGCATAGGTTATTAATCAGCAAAATCACATGTGTGACAAATAAAAAAAGTAAGCAAATTACAAAAACACAAGAAAGAAAAATAACAGAAGAAAAGATAAAAGGGTGCTAAGTTTTGCCTATACGAGGTCATAAAAATGAGCAGTATTAAAAGGTGGACATCATTCCTGCTGTGTATTTGACAAACATCAGTGTCCTCACCTTTTATTCACATTGATTAATGATGAATATTTGCAGTCAATTTTCCAGAACCCTCAGGATGTGATATATGTGATGTATGAGATATATTAGCTAGGGTCAAATTTTAATTCATAAATCAAGAGAGTATGTCTTTCAATGACATGAAGTTTAAAGATTAAATTAGTTTTTGGTCTTCTATATTATCAGGTCATAACTGTGTATTTAGAAAAACATATCTAAATACTGCTAAATTTCTGTATTCAAAATAAATATCTTTGTCTCTCTTTATATCATTTTAGTATGTACAATATATGTTATATATATATATATAAATATATAGAGGTATATACAGATATATAGAGATATATATGTGGCAAAGCAAAAGTAGGTTCACAGTTGTGAGTATATGAAACAGACTTTATTCTTGTATTATTATTATTAATTATTGTGTTATTTTCCCAAAAACTTAAACCTACTTTTGTCCCACCCTGTATATGCATATACATCTAGATAGCAAGTTAATCCCACAGCAATAAAGATCTTGATTTATTCCATAATATTTAAACACTGAATAATAGAATTAAAAACAAAATATAAAGTAGCCACTCTCATAAATCACCTGGGATGCTTGCGTTTAGTTTTCTAAATCATTACACATAATGTATTATGTTATCAATGAAAATGTTAAAATGATCTGAATTTGCTTAATGAGTCATTGAAGATACTTTTATCTTTCTGTAAAAACGTTTGAAAGGTATTTCAAATAAGAATATTAAAATTTGCCTTATTGTTGTGTCATGTCCTTTGGTAATGATTATACTTCTATAGAAAACATAAGAAGTCACAGTATGGTTTCCCCAGAAATGAAGTGAAGCCTTAACAATGCTGTGACTCAGGGGAAGAAAAATGCACCTGCACGGAATCTCTATTTCCTTTTTCTGTCCTTTTAGAACAACCTCCTTTCCCCTTAGCTACCTCTCTTATGCCCAATTCCACCCCTCCCCCAAAGCACCCAGTATATTTCCAATTGTGAGCTTCCCTGTTCTTACCTTCTCCATCAAAGCATATCATATTCCATCACATTCTTTACTTAGTCATTTACACTCACTGGTGGATGTTTTTAGTACTATTCCTATCTCTAACGTGATTTGATCTTTACATTAAATGCTGAGACATTACTTCTTAAGCTAGTTGATTATAATAATATCAAAATAACCAAGAACAAACAGGAATCTGTGTAAGTTCAAAGTTTTTTCTCCAAAAGTACATGACTTTCTGAAAATTCCTGATTACTTTTCAAATTTAAGGCAAAGTAGATATTTTACTCATGCTGACTACATGAAACAAAATTCTAACTTAAATGAAATTCTGAAATAAAATTTTTCTGAAACCAAATTATTTTTAATATCCCCCAAAACCTAATCTGAACTGATAGTATTTGTAGTTTTCATTTAAGTGAATATTCATTTTTATTGCATGCATATTACACGTTTGGTTAGTGGGTACAATGATCAATAGATGGTATATGTATCAAATTAGGTTTTTGAAATATAAATTTCTGAATCTGAAACACATTTGGCCTCATGGGTACCTAATTGTGTATTGTGGCCTGGAGCAAACTAAATTTTCTAATACTCCATCTTTTATTTGCAAGTATAATTATGAATTTTTAATTCCTCCTGGTTAATTATCTCATGTGTAGAGGTAAGGATGTAGGTTCAGGTTAATGATATCCTATTTTGAAAAGAAATAATCTATATTTTGTAAATGCAATATGAGTGCAGGTATTAGCCTTGCTTTGCAGATATGGAGGCTGAGAAATGAAATAGCTTGCCTAATGTTATATGACTAGGTCACCACTGAATCATAGCTCAGCACCTTCCCCAATGATCATATTATTGCTTTCATCACTGCCATCTCTCACGTCTCCTGCAGTATTTTGTTTAGACACAGGATTCTTAGACTAAGAAATGAATTCAAGCTGAGCTGTTTGCAGGTGACAATGGCTTTTGAAAAAGTCAATACTCTGTCATCATCTTTCATTGTCTATAATATGGCAACATGACAAGGCCCAAGGAAGAAATGAGTGTTTGCCAACATGACTCCATTGCTGATACCAAGGCAAGGCCAGCATGGGCCCCAAATCTGATCGTTGTAACAAGCACACATCAATGCTACAGGATTTCAGGATGGTACTATTTCTACCTTTAAAATAATTTTGTGATTAACTGATCCATTACTAATGAACAGTCTTATCTTTTTATATGTGTGCTTGTTTATTCAGTAAGATTTCTCACTTGAAGTGTTTTTATCAAGTTGAAGGACTATTAAAGACAATCTCACAACAGTTAAAATCAGTGGGACATACAACTTAAAGGGAAAATGGCATATAATAAGAGGGTAATATGTAAATTGACCCTAATGGTGGAACGACCTGGAACAACCAGTTGCAGGGGGCAGACGCTCAATGTAGGAGCTGCCCCCTAGTGGTCAGTGTGCTCCCAAAGGGGAAGCACTGCTCAATCAGAAGCCAGCACATGGCTGGCCAGCACAGCAATGGTGGCGGGAGCCTCTGCTGCCTCCATGGCAGTGCTAAAGATGTCCAACTAATGGCTTAGGCCCACTACCCACAGCAAGCAGGCCTACGCCATTAGTCGGACATCTCCTGAGGGCTCCCAGGCTGCCAGAGGGATGTCCGCCTGCTGGCTTAGGCCTGATACCCTGGGGAGCAGGCCTAAGCCGGCAGGTGGACATCCCCCAAAGGGTCCCCAACTGTGAGAGTGCATAGGTTGGACTGAGGAACCCTACCCCCAAGTGCATGAATTTTAGTGCACTGGGCCTCTAGTATAGTTCATAAAACAATAGAATTAAAGGCATTTTCTGCTAACAATGTCACCGTACATTTTCAAGTGTTTTTTATTTGAATAAAAATATGAACAATGTGATATATATATTTAAACAACCTGTCAAATACTCATGCATCATGTACACAGAAGTCCCATAATAAGGGGAGATTTTTTATCCTGCAAATAGATTATCTAGATACTTCAATCCATATGGGTTATTTTGGTGTTCTGCATTAACGAATTTTTGAATTATACTTTACTGTCCTGTATGTTAAAATGTGATTGAATACTATTATCTCTTACTAAATAATTGTTAGCTTTTAAAACCACATATAAATAAATTTCACACTATTATACTAAAATGAATATACTTAATACTTCATGTTTACAAATTGACACTTAGTCATAAGAGATAAAAGCATTTGTTTAAAAAGGTTTTAGTAATTTCTTATGCTGCTCCATATAAAATGCACTCCACTTTAAATAACTTGAATATACATAGAAAATAAAACATCATTAAAGAATAGTACTTGAGTAATTAACTATTTGTCAAGATTACATATCTATGTTTTTTTTCCTAAAATAAATTCAAAGCTCTTTTATAGTTTTTTTTTTTTTTAAGTTTTTGCCTAGAGACTGGTTCTGAGAATTCACAGCTTTGCTGGTTGACAAGTGTAGAGGATGTTGTGAGTGACTCACCAAGGAAATGCTTTACTGATGTTCCAAAAGGAATGCTTTCCCAATAGAAAAATAAAAAAATAAGTAAATACAAGAAGTTTGTTGCTAGAAGAATTGGCGTTAATAAAATTTGGTTTGGTCCACAACACTATCAAGTATTCCCTGTCCATCACGGTTCACTTCTGAATGCAGGAGCCACATTTCCTGGAATAGAGAATGCTTCCATCTCCACTGATGAATGTTCTCTATTGCTTATTTCTTGCACTCTGCTTTGTGGTGATCACAAGTTAGTCATGTTTCTATTCTCCCTGCAGGTCCCTGAATCCCAACTGTGCCCAAGTCTCAGCAAGAGCTAAAAAGTGGAATATGACCTTACCTGCTTATGCTAGGAATTAGCTAAGTACAGTAAGACACTATCCCTGTCAGACCCCACTGATCATTTTCCTTTATTTGCCCGACTTAAAAATTTCTGTTAATCTCACATTTTTATGGCCCCCGGGGGGGGGGGGTAGGGAGGGCAACCTGTTTCCATTATATTGTAAGACACTTGTAGATTTCTGAGATCTAGGTGTTCTCCCTAGTAATTGTCTTTCTTCTAAGTAAAGTGGTTCCCTATCTAGGTCCCGATTGACACTACCCTGTGGCTTGAGTTTGGATGCAAAGGGAGGGGCACAATAGGGCCAACTGTTGCTCTAACAAAACATCCAAGGCCATGGCCCAGATGTGCCCCCTACTATGATCAGTCCCTAAGCCTTTAAAAGGGACTTAACCGGTGGTAATGAGAAGGGACTGCCTTCCAGCCTAGAGAGCCGCTCAAGGGGGAGAATCGCTCAATTCCTCTCCATATTAGCACTTAGAATAAAGATCCATTTAACAGTGAAAATTTGTGGGAAAGTCTTAACCAAACGAATGTTTTTTCATCATGGATAAAAAGATGAATATGCCATCTTATTATTCTCCATGAATTGAGGAGTTGAAGAGAAAAAACAAACAAACAAACAAACAAAAAAACAACCACAGGGGGGAAAATAGTTATATAAAGCCTGAACTTATTAATTTTCCAGGAAAGGAAGATTCTAGAAAGTGTTTACAATTCACTCCGTCTGTACAGTGTGGATGCTGGATATATGGCCAAACACAGTTATGTTAAAATAGTATAAATTTTTTAGGCATTTTTTGATTGTTACTAAAAGAAATCTCTCTTTTAAGTGTTCATTTTTAATTGACATATTTTGGGTGGATATTAAATCTAGGCTCAGTTCTTAAGTTCCGGAAAGGTTTACAGCTCAAACAGGCATATGAACTTAAAAATATTTTAAGGAGATAATTTTTTTACAGAGGTCAATGATATGTTTCTGAGACATTAATTTCTAACAGAGTAGGTGAAACATGTTATGCTATAACATTTGTGTCCAAAGATGGTAAATTGTGTGACTTCTGGAAAGTGGTATGCTCACCAAGTCCAGAAATACCAGAATCTTGTATTGTCAATGTTTCCCACTTCCCTTAAATCTTAAAGGGAAATGTGTATTTAGTATAAATTGGTCAATTTATTAATAAAAGTCTAAAAATGAGAAATGAGATCTTAAAATGTTTCCCAGACATTAAACATAAACTCCAGTCTTGCCATCTCTATTAGTTTGGTAAACTGCTACTAAATGGATAGCTTTAAACAATAGGAATTGATTCTCTGAAAGTTCTGGAGGCTAGTCATCTGAAATCTTAGGAGGGCTGTAAAATGTCTAGGAAACATAATTCAAATTGAAATCCTCCCCTAAGCCATAAAACTGACCCACAAAGGTAATGGAAAGATAGCATAGTTTAATTGTTGAATAAGCATTAAAGCAGAATGTGATGCTTTAACATGCTATCCCCTAAGACCGTGGTCGGCAAACTGCGGTTCGAGAGCCACATGCGGCTCTTTGGCCCCTTGAGTGTGGCTCTTCCACAAAATACAACGGCCTGGGCGAGTCTATTTTGAAGAAGTGGCATTAGAAGAAGTTTAAGTTTAAAAAATTTGGCTCTCAAAAGACATTTCAATCGTTGTACTGTTGATATTTGGTTCTGTTGACTAATGAGTTTGCCGACCACTGCCCTAAGAGATTGCAAAGACAGAAAGAAATCTTACCTCTTTATATAAGCAAGCAGATACAACCAATATATATTCTCAATATAAGTTGATAGCATCATTTTACCCACATAATTTTCCCTAGATTCTCATGGTAATAGGGGTGACCATCTCTGTTAGCTGATTGGCTTTATGAAGAGGAAAAACAAACTACTTATATATTTATGACAGAGGCAGTTTTGCAAAGTGGAGCAAGGTGCCTATAGAAATGTGGCTCCTACCTTTCCACAGAAACTGAGAGATTGGGGTGTAATTTCTTTTGATGTTCAGATTTCAAAGCAATGGCTCCCAAGTTCTTAAAAAAGACATGCCTGGCCATAAACTGACAAAAATATTTTTTAGTGAAAAATGAGTGAAGTGTGTGTGTGTGTGTGTGTGTGTGTGTGTGTGTGTGTGTGTGTGTGGTGTGTGATAAAGGTGAGGTGAGGCTGGGGTAGGTAAAGGTGGGCAAAGGTGAAATTGGGGAAGTCTGTAATAATGCCAACATTAAAAATGTTTAGTAAAATATATAAATAACTAAACCACATGCAAAAATAAGAAAAGAAAATCTATCTACTCTTTCTCAACCACAGCAAGAGTCCTGGATGTTTGTACAGATATACAGTAGAGAAAATTGCTATACAATCCCAGTCTCTGATAGTTGAAAGTACCAGAATGGAATATTTTAAACTTACTGGAAGAACAGTGATGTCAACTAAATTCTGGGCTAAACCACCATTCAAATAACTTGAGTCTGAGGTATTTTTGTCCAAGATACCAGGAGTGAGAATGGAACCAATTCTCCATGGCTTGTTTCTGACTGGGTGATTGCATCAGCAAGAACCATGATGAATTGTTGCATTAATCCCCCTCTTATGAAACTGGGAATCTTCGGCTAGCCAGTGTCTTTAGTTCAAAATCTTGAGTGGCATGAACTTAAGGGAATGCCAAAATCAGGAATCAGTTAAACTATCAATACAGTGGTAAGTCAAAGTGAACTAGAGTGGGAAAAAAAAAAAAAAAAAGATCAGAAAATTGATAAGGTAGGAGACAGCATGTCCAAACACTACCTTCAAGTGTTGAGAAATATAAACAGGAAATAAGAGCAGATATTAGCAGATAGAGAGCAAAACATAAAACAATCACAATAATTCCTAAAAAACATAATTTCCATCAAAGTTCAAATGAAAAGAGATGCATATGCTTGAGGAGGGTATTAATGTAATTTAAAAAACATAATAATATTTGCCAGCTGCTATGTTGTATGTATATGGGTGGATGACTAAATTAAAAAAATCTGGAGTAGAACATTAAAATACAATATTTTATTTTAGATTAAATTAAATACATTAAAATGATCACTAATTTTATAATTGAAAAATACTTTTGAATCTAAACTAACTCTGAGGTCTCAGCTCACATAAAGAACATAATTAACAATATTAACATCTTACAATATATAATTAGATTATGTTATTGTATAAAATATAAATATACTAAAGCAAATGATTTTCTTTTTTGCAGATTCTATATTCTAGTATATATCAGAGATGTAAAATAGCACAACATAGGAGAAAACACAGATTCAGAAAAAACGCAATAAGCAGTCAATAAGGCACAAGTATGATTGCAATGGTTAATGAGTTTTTTCCAGGAAAACTCAACAGTCTGATTACAGATCATATAAAATATGTTGAATGTTCTGTTACCTAATTGCAACTGCTTTGTGAGTGTGATTTAAAACATTTGTAGATAATTAATAATTAGTTATCTAAAAGAATAAGTTTAATCTTACTTAATTTACTTGAATGGATATCCATGATTAATTATTAACTAGAAAAAGCATGTGAGAGAATAATATTTTTAAATGATACATACTCTGACCTTGTAACATATGTGTTTGTAAGTATGTACCCATATAGATATATACATATATATTAAAGAAACATCTAAACATAATATAATTATTTCTGGCTTGCAATGTGGAAATTAATTTCTAAAGAAATCTAATATGTAGAAGATGAAACATGTTCTAGTTTTAATAGATGGGATGGTGATTTGGTTGGCCTTCACTTCCCTGCAGAGAATTTTTTTAATGGTCTCCAAGGAAAGATAACGATGCTGTATCCCTGAGTATATCATCTTGAGGGAGCACAAGATTATAGCTTTTAAATGATAATGAGTTTGAATTAAATTTTGGCACAGTAATGAGTTTGCAACATTTCATTCTTTGTCCTCGCTTCAGTCCTCGTATTGAAAAGCAAGTGTATACTGTTAACAGCTGATACTGTCAGAGCAAATAATGGTGATATAGACACCTTTTCTGAGGGATTTTGACAGAGTGTGTACCATGGAAACAATCTCTCAGCAACAAAATCATCCGAATTGGGAAAGAATCCCAGGTCTACTTCCCCTTTTCATGAATACTTTTTGTGATTTTCTTTAAGCTATTTTGATTTCCCCATTAAAGAAACTTCAGGGATAAAAAAAACCTATGACTACATTAATACTGTATTTTGTTTGAATTAGAAAATCAGACAGCAGAGTGCAGCTTCGAATGTTCCCTTAGACATAATCACGAGTAGCACATTCATTGGAAACAGGAAGGAAGAAGATTCAGAATGCCAATGCCAGTTGCCCAAGGCCAAGTAGCTAGTGACTGGCACAGCCTCCAGGGAAATAGAGTTTTCCTTATTCTTTTTCAGGGACTGTTTTATGTAAGTTGTAACAAATACAGATGTAAATTATGGACTTATCCATATAATTAGGAATAAAACATTGCTTTAAATAGTATGCATTTATTTTTTAAAAAAGACTTGTAGAAAATATTTCCCTTAGGAAACTTTTTCATTAATTTGATGTTTAAAATATATTGATTAGAAGTGATACTTAATTTAAAAACTCTAGTGAATATCCTTTAATATCTATGAAATTGGGTTTATTAAATGTTACATCATGTCTTTTATTGTTTGTAAAACAAAATAGAGAATGGTTATGTAAAAGAAGTCCCTCAGCCATAGATATTGTGGCTCAGTGGAAAGAGTGTCAGCCTGCAGACTGAAGGCTCCCAGTTTGATTCTGGTAGGGTCAAGGGTATGTACCTCGATTGCCAGCCCCGTTGGGGTACGTGTGGGAGACAACCAATCCATGTGTGTTTCCCTTTCTCTGTCTTTACCCCTTCTTTCCACTCTCTCTAAACATCAATGGAAAATATCCTCAGGTGAGGATTAAGAACAACAACAAAAAGAAATCCCTCACCTTGCCAATTATGAAAGGAAGTTGTTTTAAATTAGACCTTTCAAAAATAAAAATTGATTAATTATTGATGAACCATCGATGGGAAAACAAATATATCCTCTATAGGTAGATATATCATCTACCAAAAAATATTTTGTTATTTGATGTTGATTCATTTCTTATGTAGCATATATTATATTTTATATGCGCATCTGCCATCTGTTTAAACAAAATAAACAAAAACTTTCCAGAATCCTCTTTTAGCTTGCACGGTTTTGAACAATTGGTTCCAGAATTGCCTCTGGCACTTTGCTTCTAAATAAATAAATAAAGGAATGAATGAATAGCAAGCAGACAAACATTATTTAATTGGTTTTAAGCCAGAATGCTTCTAGTAAGTCTATACTGGCTCTGTCTTTGGAAAAAGTATTCTATAGGGGGCTATTGTCCTACATCATTGTCTCTGTATATTTTCATTCATTTATTCTCTCAAGTATTTAATGGCGATACCCCATGTGCTCAGTTTAAAGTTGACATTAGTGGAAAATTGTGAATAAAGCATGCACATTTCTTAACACAACTTGTGGAGTCTAATGGGATAGATAGTAAGCTAGCAAATAATCAGAGAAATAAACAAATACATGTAAAATAAGATCTGTTGAAAACAGTATGTGTCACAACCTTGGAAGGGTTTATGAGGCAGAGTAGATCATTGAAGTGACTTTTAATTAAAATTGTAAAGAAAGGTAGAATTTTCCAAGTGGAAGGATGTGGGATGCAGAATAAAAAGTGCCCCAGGTATTGGAGACAACAACTGAAAGTGTCTTTAAACAGCAGCAGGTCACATTTGCAAAAAGGTGAAAAGGACAGATTGGCTGGTAACCAAAGAGAATGGGAGTATATTTGAAAAAAAGCTGCAGAGGCTTCTATGTCCTGTTAGAGTTCATGAGTAATAGAAATGCATTGATTTTTGCTTTTAATTTTGGTTTTGACGATATGTAGTAAAATATTGTAACTTTGTAAAAGTAATCCTTATTGCAGGATAAACAAACTGGTTTGAATAAGGCTGAGGCATTTGGATGTAGATTAAAAGGCCATTGCTGAACTCTAAGAATAATATGGCAGTAGTTTTGCATGTGGAAAGAAATAGACACGTTTCGTTTCAACGGTGTTGTGGAAAAATTTGTCAGGAATATGATGATGGGTTTGGTAATCAAGACTGCAAGAGAGTATACTATTGTGGTTTCTAACTCAATAACTGACTCAGTTCATTTACTAAGATAGAGAATGCTGGAAGATAATGTTTTTTCGGGGGTAGAAAGATCATGACTTTAGTTTAATCTTGTTGAGTTTAAATCACCTTTGAGTCAACCAGGGGTGATACAATTAGGCATATAGGTTGTGCATCTAGAGTGAAAAGTATTTTATGGTAAAGGATTTTATATGTGGAAGCAGTCATCACTAGAATTTAAAAAATTAGCTAATTTTGGCTGACAATATAGAACTTATTAAAATTGTGTTCATTCTAAGCAAATTAATGTAATCATATATTTTTAAATACATGTTTTTCATTTATTTCGAGAGAGAGGGGGAGAGAGAGAGATAGAAACATTGATGATAGAGAAATATCGATTGGCTGCCTTTGCATACTCCCTACTTGGAATCGAGCTTGCAACCCAGTCATATGCTCTGACTTGTAATGGAACCTTGACCTCTTGGTTCATGGGCTGATTCTCAACCACTGAGCAACATCAGCCAGACAAATGTAATCATATTGTAAATTCCACTCTCAAATATAACTGTTAGGAAAATTAACAATTTCTTTATTCTGAAATTGCTGCTAATTAAATTACTATTTAGGAACACATTGAAATTTGAAGTAAAAAATTACAACCTAATTGAAACAAAACTTATAGTGGTATCTGAAGGCAATATACTTATAGATTCAAACATATGGCAAGTTAAAAGTTCAATCAGGACAAGGACATTTGATCAGTTTGTTTTATTAGTGAAGATTTAGGCTTCAGAAGCATTAAGACATTTTAATTACTCAAAATATTGCTGAAAACATTGGTGCCTATACCATAAATTTAAGGAACTGTAAATAGTGTAATTTGGAATATCTTAGTTACCAGGCTATGGGAACTGTCTTATATGTAAAACTTATGATGAGAATTTTAAGCTATATCTTTTATCTAAGATTGCATCATCGCATAACGTAGCATTTGTTCCTTAAATAAAACATAGAAAGAGATCATTTGAAAATCACTAAGCATACCCTGAACTATAAGACAAGAGTTCTTACCTTTTACAGGTACTCACAGTCCATCAGAGTAAGATCACTATAAAACTAAAGTGCCAGACAGTATTACAGGAGAACAAAATTCAGGGTCAAGTAGTAACACAAGGGAAAGTGGTCAATTGTGTTGGAGGTGGGGGCTAGAGTCTTATCAGGGTGGACAGGAGCAAATGATCTCACTTCAGATGGAATTATGTTGAAGTATATTTGATGGCACAGAGGCACTTTTGCAGGTGCCTATACCACATCTTCTCCTTTCTCCTACATCATTTAAAACTTATTTTTCCTGCCTTTTTCCAAGACAACTGTAGCTCTTTTGCACTGAGAAAATGGAAGCAAGGAGAAGAGAATGTCTACATACATCTATCATCAAATTGATCAAAACCATCTCAATCTATGTTTGTTTGTTTGTTTAAATATGTATTTTACTGATTTTTTTACAGAGAGGAAGAGAGAGGGATAGAGAGTTAGAAACATCGATGAGAGAGAAACATCGATCAGCTGCCTCCTGCACACCCCCTATTGGGGATGTGCCTGCAGCCAGGGTACATGCCCTTGATCGGAATCGAACCTGGGACCCTTGAGTCTGCAGGCCGACGCTCTATCTACTGAGCCAAACCGGTTAGGGCTCGATCTATGTTTTTATCTTTCTTTCTGTCACAAGGTATACATTGGATTCCGTTCTAAGGCAAAACCCACACTTGTGATTTTTATCTCTTTTCTTCATTTCACTTCAAAACCTTCCCTTCTTTCTATTTGCTTTACCACCATCTTTTCTTTCTATTGAGTCATTTTCATCAACATGCATCCTGACTTAGTATATCTCAACTTTAAAAACTGTGCTTTGACTCTGAACTTCTTCCAACTGACATAAACTTTATTGGCTATTCAATTAAAGAATATTATTTGAATTTGAATTGATCAATCTTCTGGTTTACTTCTCATTTTCTCCTTTGAAAGTACCTCAGTCATGATTCTGTTCCAATGACTTCATTGACATGGCTCTTCTCATTATCACTAATAGATCCTAGCTGCCAAATTTAATGGGCGGTTTGAAAATTTCATCTTCCTCAACAGTCAGCAGCAATTGAAAAAACCTTATAACCTTATTTGGGAGATACACACACACACACACACACACATAATGAAAGAAGACTACACATCATTGATCAGGGAGAACAATCATTATGCAATTTCTATAGAGAAAAATAAGTGCTATGATTAGAGAGCATAGTTTTTTGTTAATTAAAATATATATATATTAGAGGCCCGATGCATGAAATTCATGCATGGGGTGGGGGTGTCCCTCAGCCTATCCTTTACCTTCTCCAATCTGGAACATCCCTCTCACAATCCTGGACTACTGGCTCCTAGCCGCTTGCCTGCCTGCTTGATTGCCCCTAACCACTTCTGCCTGCCAGCCTGATCACCTCCAACTGCCCTCCCCTACCAGCCTGGTCTCCCCCAACTGCCCTCCCCTGCTGACCTGTTCACCCACAACTGCCCTCCCCTGCTGGCCATCTTGTGACGATGTCATCCAACGCCACCTAGGCTTTTATTATATGGTATATATACATATATATATATATATATATATATATATATATATATATATATATTACTCTCTGATGTATATATCAGAGAGTAAGGGGGAGGGAGAGAGAGATAGAAACATCGATGATGAGAGAGAATCACTGATTAGTTGCCTCCTGCACGCCCCACACTGGGGATTGGGCCAGCAATCTGGGCATGTGCTCTGACCAGGAATTAAACCAGGACTGCTGGTTCATAGGTTGATGCTCAACCACTGAGCCGTGCCAGGAGGCCTGGAGAGCATAGTTTTAAGATACACGTAGCAGAGGAATTTCAGAAGGTATTTATTCCAGGCTTTTAGTTTTAACCATATGATAAATTAACTAGTTGCTTAAAACACCAGCAGAATAAGGACATCAGTTAAAATTAATTTATCAAAAATATTGGTGGTAAAATGGGCTCCAAAAAGCTTTAAAATGGCCTCTATTATCTTTTTTCATCAAGTGGCACAGATCATAAAAGTCTTCGACCACATTTTTTCTTTTTCTTTTTTAAATATATTTTATAGATTTTTTACAGAGAGTAAGGAAGAGGGATAGAGAGCTAGAAACATCGATGAGAGAGAAACATCAATCAGCTACCTCCTGCACACCCGCTACTGGGGATGTGCCCGCAACCAAGGTACATGCCCTTGACTGGAATCAAACCCGGGACTCTTCAGTCTGCAGGCTGACGCTCCATCCACTGAGCCAAACCGGTTTCGGCTCGACCACATTTTTCTAAGGATAACTCTACATCTTTAATTTTATCATTATATATTCTACAGGAAAGCCTTTTATTTAATGCTTATGACTACATCTATCTAAAAACTGCGAAAAGATTTGTTAAATACTGATGGGTAGAGACATCTGCCAATGCAGACCAAAGATAACGGTATACTATTTAAATCTACATGTGTTTGGCCATAAAACGTCATAAGTGGAAGTGATTTTACTCCATTTCCTACTCTCCCTCACTCTAATGGTTTCTTTGATCTTACTCAGTAGATATAATTGAGACACTGTCGACTGAGAGAATCAAGAGTTTCATTGACGGGGTAAATTTGTTTCCTGAGGGTATAATTATTATTTTGTTAATTTGCTAAGGATAATTTTCTAATTCATATATGATTTGTGGATTCCTAAGAAAAACACATAATATTCCTACTGTGCACAAAGGGGTAAAATAACTGTCCTTCTAAAGTTATAAAGAGATCACACTACCCAGTGGATTATCTATTTTGCATTGATATTAGTATTATAAGTGAAATGGAGGTACAGAAAGAAAATAGAAACATATTAAGTGGTAGAAGCAGAATCTCCAAAGAGCAAAATAAAAGCATGGGAAAAAAAAGCGCTAAGGGCCCAGCTGGCATAGCTCAGTGGTTGAGTATCAATTTATGAGCCAGGAGGTCACTGTTCAATTCCTGGTCAGGGAAAATGCCCAGGTTGTGGTCTGGACCCCCAGTATGGGGCATGCAGGAGGCAACTGATCAATGATTCTCTCTCATCATTGATCCTTATCTCTCTCCCTCCCTCTTTTTTCCTCTCTGAAATCAATAAAATATATGTGTTGTTGGTTTTTTTTTTATAAAAGAGCAAAAGTTATAGAGAGTTTATAAATTTTCTCAGCATAATGAAGGGTTAGTAGAATTAATACTTTTTACTAGTACATATTGGATTATTTCAGAAAAAGGTATTGCTTATAAAACATTTACTAGAAACAGGCAAAAGTCAGTGGAGGAACAGAAGATAATTTAAATGAAGATGATTTTGAAGATGGATCACAAAAAGAAAGAGTTTCTAAAAATCCTTCCCTACGTACAGTCTTACAAACTACTCATTGTGACGCAAAATTAAGTGATTACACATATAGTACATTACTATGATAAGTATTTTATTTATGCAAAATTCATAATATTTAATGTAATGACTTACTAAGTCTAAATGCACAAGTATTCCTAAACTAAGTTTTTTGTATTACACCAAGCATGTCAAACTCTAAGGCTAACACAGGTCAAATAAACAGGGTTTAAGTTTATGTTGCAAAAAACAACAAAAGCTTCAATTTTAATAGAAACGTAGGTTTATTTCTATAGAGACATGCTGAATACAAAGGGCTGAAATAAATGAGTAATCATTAACATAAAATAATAGAACATTTTAATAAAAGTTAATATTTTTTCTTAAACATTAACTTACCAGACACTAAATAACTGCACAAATTAATAAGCATAATGCAAATAAACCTATTTTTCTTGTTCCCTGTAAGCAAAATATTTCCTGTTGTGCACACCAAGCAAGTCAGTCCAAGACTAATGACGTGACAATTGACTGCTAAAATATTCACTGCTAGTATTAGAGGAGAGAAATGGTGTGCCTGTGCATAAGGTGTGTAAGGGAAATTAATGCAATACGATTTTAGTGAACATTGTAGTTTGTTATTAATAACTAGAAACCTGGTGCACAAAATTCGTGCATGGGGAGGGGCTTCCCTCAGCCCGGCCTCCACTCTCTCGCAATCTGGGAACCCTCGGGCAGGCAAGCAGGCAGAGTGGTTAGAGGCGATCAGGCAGGCAGGCAAGTGGTTAGGGGCAATCCCTGCAGGATCTGGCCTAAACCAGGAGTCGGACATCCCTCTCACAATCTGGGACTACTGGCTCCTAACTGCTCACCTGCCTGCCTGCCTTATCGCCCTTAACCCCTCTTCCTGCCTGCCTAATCGCCTCTAACCACTTGTCTGCCTGTCTGATCACCCCTAACTGCCTCTGCCTTGACCCCTGCTGCCACGGCTTTGTCAGGAAGGACTTCCAGAATGATGTACAGAAGGTCGTTGGGCCTTTTTAATTAGCATATTACACTTTTTTTAAATTAGCATATTACACTTTTATTATTATAGATTATGTATAACAGGATATTATAAAAATTAAGTTACAAAATTTTTATTAAAACATTTCTTACATACCGTTATATTGTCTGTGGGCCACATGTGGCCCATGGGCCACGAGTTTGACATGCTTGTACTATACTGTATACTGACTAAATCATACAATATGTTTAGTTGGCTTAAATTGGAGACATATGTCAATGGAATTGAAGTAAGCTAAGCAAATAATTTTAAGTGTTATTATTTTCTTATTGTCCATAGTTGCCATGA
Organism: Corynorhinus townsendii; assembly: GCA_026230045.1. Taxonomy (NCBI): domain Eukaryota; kingdom Metazoa; phylum Chordata; class Mammalia; order Chiroptera; family Vespertilionidae; genus Corynorhinus; species Corynorhinus townsendii. The sequence continues at coordinate 16,921,860 of JAPDVU010000015.1, forward strand.
AAAAAACCCTTTATGGTGAATAACAACTTAATTTTAATTTAGTAGCATATTTCGTCCTGTAATTGTTGATTAGTTATATTGGTATTCATTGTTTCTAAGTTTTTCTGGAATATGTAAATTATTCTTTTTAAATAATTACCCTGTGTTTACAAATTATCCACATGTGCTTTCTGGTAAGGCCTATGTAGAATTTCATTGAACATTTTAAGTGTTTTATGGTAACCTTGATTCAAGTGTACCCAAGAAATTATACAGTTTTAGTTGATATATCATGGAGATTTAAGAATTCAGAAGGATAAAATAAGAATTTCAGATGATGATATCAAAAGAAATATTACAGATTCCCACAACCCTTTATTTTGGGTGGGGGGCGGGGTGATTGCCTTAAATTATATTATTCAAAACATTTCTGAATCTAGGCAAACAGGCTGAATTTACATGAGATTAAAAATTATTTTGGGGGGGGCTGATTTATGCAATAACTTCTTAATGCTTTGGAGAAAGATTTTCTTTCAGCTGGACTCGAAATATAGCTTTATCTTCTTAAGTGAATACATCAGGAACTTTTACTTCAATAAATAGCCATAAACTCCTATGAACCTCAGGGGTTCTACCTTTGGCTCCCGCTCTTTCACTCTGAAATGTAATGGGCCAATCATTTTACCATGGCGTCTGATAAATTCACCACATGGGAAAAGGATGAATTTATTCCAATCAAATGGAGGAAAAATATGACTATGGCTTTTAGTGTTCAGAAGTAAGCATATATCTCCTAGGACTAGGTATTTGGAAATAAGTTTGCCCTTAATATAACCTCTTTGTACTTTCCCTTTCTGCCAGTGTAGTCTCTCTGCAGAATTGAAAGTGAGTCTATTAACAATCATCCACATATCCATTTAGCCTTGATCCTTTCAAGGCTTGAGATAATTGTTGTGTTTGATCTTTATATGCCCAGAAAGAGAACAAATTGAATATCTTTATGTCAAGAAGTAAAATAGGATTTTATTTTATTTTTTATAGAGTACAGGACCCACAAAGGCAAAGATTCTTATGCTCATCAAAGCCTTAATGCAGCTCTAGACTACATCTTAATGGAAGGCATGGAGTAAGTATGCACTGTCTCCTGGGTATGCAACATTCATAAGCAGAGACAAGTCAATACTAATAATGCTCACCTTTCATTTCCTTAATCTCATTTTATGTAATGCTGAAAACCTACAAATTGTTCATGAAATACTTATGCTTAAAAATACCTTTGGTAGTGAACTAATTTACATCCAGAACAGACTATTGGAAGTATCTGCAATAATTGATCTCCATTCTTTTCTCAGCTTGGCAAATTTAGTGAGTGCCCTTAGTATGGAACAAAATCAGAATGATACAAATGACATTTAATATTTATAAATGAAAAAGTGTTCTAAGAAAACCTCAGTAAAAACACTAGTCCTTATTCTGATCTTCATATAAATGATACAGGCTGAGAAATAGCCTTGGCTGAATGTCCAGATAAAACTTGCTAAGTATGGGATATTTTGTCTAAATGGCACAAGGATTCCAGTTCTCCTAAAGATAACAGTTGGGGAATGTTCACAAATCTAAATTGCTACTCTTCTGTATTTGGAAGACATCTAATACATAAATTAAATTCAGTTTTTTTCCTCTAAATACACGATTTCTTTGGTACTGTTAATTATGCTCTTTTCTAAAGAGTATATTTGAATCAAGTTATTTAATAATCGTCTTTTTTGTCATGGTAAAGTTAGTCTGTGACAGAGAGATACAACAATAATTTGGTTACTAAAAAAAGAGACTTCTTTCTTTTTTGGTACTAAATTCGGGTCAGTATTGCAGTCAGCTGACAGCTCTGCTCCATAGTGGTATGGCTCTTTCTTTCTGATCTCCATCTTTGCAAATCCTGGCTGATATTTAAAGCTGGTTTATCTCACTATTATAAACTATGGTATTTCACTTATTCAAAAAGTTTTTCCATCTTTAGACTCTATTATTTAATTCATCCTCAATGAAGCAGATTTTGGGGTTGACTAAAATAAGCAGTTTAGAAGCTCATAATGAAAGCTATCGGATAAAATGTTCCTGGCTTATTATATAGTGGTTGCATGGACAGAATGTAGAGGCTGATTGCCTGGGGAATATTCCCAGCTTTATTATTTATTAACCGTGAGAACCTAAGCAAATTATTCAATCTCTTTGTGTTTATTTATTCATATCAGAAATGCATGTAATAATAGTTCTACCTCAATATTAGATTAAATAAATTAATAGCTTTAAAGAGCTTAGAATAGTAGCATAGCTATAGTAAATGCTCAATAACTAATACTAAATACTATACACTAAAACAATAAGTACCTTGAGGTAAAGTAAATAAAAAGAAAGGTTTTGTTTACTCTCTTATTTACTGTTGTCTGTTGTTTCTCCAATGCCCAAAGTACCTGGTAGCTAGTAAGCACTGCATTCTTTTATGAGTTAATAAAACTCAAGGCATTCCACCAAAATATTCTTACATCATTTACTAATTTGTAAATGCAACAACTTAGTACTCCAGGTATGGTTTAATGTAATTGATACAGCACAGCGTCTGTAAACTGATCGGGATGAATCTGTTTAATTTGAATGCTGGCTCTTCTACTCCCTATGGTTTATTAAACCCCTGAGACTTATTTATCTTACCAATAAAAAAGCATTAATAAAGACATACCTCTCAAAAGTTATTTTAGGATCAGGTAATATGATATGCTTAACATGCTTAAGTTACTGCTTAGAAAAATGATAAATATTTACTAGTATTATTATTATTACTACTATTATTACTTACCATTAGGATACTCATGGAAATTATAGGGGTTCTCTTTGTGCTATAATTGCATTAACATTCACTAGGAATACTTTATACTCGTTTTTTTTTTACTTTCATTAACTTGTAAAATGCTTGTTTTCTCAGTCATGTTTTATACCACTTTATATTCCATCTGCTCTCACTAGTATATAACTGCAATGAATGCCAACTGGTGATTCATCCTAGTGATTTAAGAAATAGTTTTCTTTAGATATAAAATCAAGTAAGCCATTTTCTTTGTGATCAATTACTCATGTCTTTCTTCCTTCAAAGAGAGTTTTAAGAGGGCCGCCACTTAGGAACCTCTCAGAAACATGGTCTCTTCCAAATACCTTCTTCATTGAAAGAAATTATTTTTTGCCATCATGCCCCAGAATAGCAATACTTCTTTCAGACACTGATTACTAATCCTATAAGCACAGTTTTTGAGAAAGGTCTTCACAGAATATTTTGCACTCACTGTCTTTCTGTTAATTATCTCACTGACAAAAGACAAGCAATCTTTGACTTGATTATTATTCTTAAAGAAGTCTTTTTAGTTAAGACAGTCCCATTGGAAAGATTACTATCTCTTATTTAATTTTCTTTTTACAGAATCTTGTCGAATACCCTCTGAGTTCCATAAGGTAAGTGTCATCTAGTCTGCTCTACTGTTTGAAGACAAGGCATGTTCATCCCATGTTTGCTTCATTCAGGTAACCAACAAATATGTGTTAAGTAATTCCTGAGCGTTGTATGTGCTTTGTGCTAAGGATAAGTGAATAAGTAGGATTTGGTTTGTGCTCTCTGGAGCTACCACTTTATAGGGGAGATGAATGAAAGTGAAGCTTTAAGCTTATGTTAGAGGGATCTAATTTATCAAGTTTTGAAAAACAAAGAGAAATGTATGCATTACCCAGGATATTAATACAGTTGACTTTTGAACTTCACAAATGTCCCTTATTTTGATGTCAGTCAATGTATTTTAAAACAGTATATTACTGTTTTAAAGAAATAGGAATCATTTATTTTAGACATATGGGATTCTTCTCTCATGTATTCAACTGAAGCAGTGCTTAGATGAATGAAGTACAAAAACACACTAAGTCATCAAAAAGATCACATTTCAGAGAATTTATTAACCTCAACCTTTAAGAACCCAGTGCATTTACATTTTTACAGGTTTATTAATATCAGTAAGTTATTGCATAATGTTAAAGTCTAGTAATCTTTTTGTTTTTGGTGTAGTATATATATTTTTTGGAGTATGGAATAATTGTATAATAATTGTTTGACCTTCAGACTCTTTCATAATAATGGACTTCTACCCATGTATGTTAATTTCATTCTTTTGTATTTTTGATTAGTCAGAATGTTGTTGCCACTAATCTAGAAAATTGTAATTCCATCACAGACATATAGACTTGAGAACAAATTATATTTTAAAATTTCTTATGAAAATTGAAATCTTAGTATTTATATGGATTAATTATTTTGGTAATAATATCTTTCAAAAATAATTTGAAATGATGTTTTATTAAAATTATTCTTTGATTTATAATTGATGTGATAATTTTAAAGCCTCTGAAGCAAGTCATAGTTGATAGAAGACACTGTTTGCTTTGAGTTATAAGAATGCTTACTGAGGCCCTAACTGGTTTGTCTCAGTGGATAGAGCGTCGGCCTGCGGACCGAAGTGTCCCAGGTTTGATTCCAGTCAAGGGCATGTACCTTGGTTGCGGGCACATCCCCAGTAGGAGGTGTGGAGGAGACAGCTGATTGATGTTTCTCTCTCATCGATGTTTCTAACTCTCTGGCCCTCTCCCTTCCTCTCTGTAAAAAAAAATCAATAAATATATAAAAAAAATAAAAAAGAATGCTTACTGGGGTTGGGTCTTGTGAAAAGAGTTGACATAATCATTTAGCTCATTCAGAGTGCCCTTAGGAGATTCTTAGGAGATGCCTTTCAGTCAACCGAGTCATCTGCTGACTGAAGAGCTACAAGGTATGTATTAAAAAAGGTTGTTTTGATGTCATTGTTTGTACAAAGCACTGTGTTTGAGTTTGTTTCTAGGTTTTAGGAGAGAATTTGTATTCACGCTCCAGGGGTAGAATGAGCATGACTATCTCTTCCAGTCTGACTGGAATTCACTTTATGCATGTGCATAAAGTTGGCACCTAACTGAGTGCTCAAAGTTTGTGGAAACAGATAGGGAAGGAGTCTATGCACCTCTCTAGATATCCAGGTTCCTTTGAAAAATCTGCTTTAATTTCTGCCTATTAATTTCATTGATGCTCTTTAGCTTTGGGTTTTAAGGGCTGCCAGCATTACTTATTTCTACAGTAACAATACTTACAGAATCTTTTGGAAGTAAGGCAGAAAAGTGATCAAAAATATATTCTGGATCCAGAATATGCTTTTGAATCCTCACTCTTCCTTTTAGCTTGGGGAAAAAATACCTCTGCATATTCTGGTTTCCTCAACTGTGGAATAGGGATAACAATGATACTGCCCACATAGTGTTTTCAATAGGAATACATGCATCGTAGACATAAAGCTTGTCAGAAAAGATTTGCTTTATATGTTCAGAGTGTTATGGACATTGAATGAGACTTATACTAAGTTCTTATAATCGAAAAATCTGATGACTGTTTTTTTGTTGCCTCACCAGATCAATTTTCCAAGCTTCTCTATTCTGTTCAGTGTTGCTCTGTTCTGTGGTACAGGATGCTAATATCTATACAGTGTATCACAGGTCTTTCTTATTTTTAGTTTCCCATAGGGTTTAGCCTATGGAAAGCATCTGAAGTAAATAAAGGGGCAAAAGAGGAGAGAGAAGTAAAAATGGTGCTTCCTTCTCCTTGCCATGATGTGGTATTAAGCAGATTTCACTACCCACAGATGCTGACCAGGGACCCTATTTCAAACTTTATTTCTGAAACACTTGTAGGAGACCAAGCCATTAAATATTGTGTCCATATGATTGTCTACACCTTTATATGGCAGAGATTTTAACGTAACAGCCTTACCAGTAATTTTTGTATTACTTATGTTTGTAAATACTTTAAAAAAATTTTCCTGTGAAACTACCTATTAGATGCTAACCAGAAAATGATGAAATGATACGTGTTTGTTTGTATAGACTTGATTCTTTTCCCACTGGAAATCTTATACTTGTTCCAAGGAAATAAGTGTCTAAGAAGTTCTACTAGGATTTTTATTCCAGAATTCTTTTTGTGCCAGTGTACTTGATAGAATCACATTTTATGCATATACATGTTCCTTTCTGTTACAAAGAGTTTCCAAATTGAAGATTTCCCCTTTGGCTTTGTACAAAGTGGGGTAATAGGTTGACAATTGTGAATATGTGAAGTATTTTATTCTTTTGTTATTTATTCATTATTGTATTGCTTTCTATATAGATAACTGTGCATACTCTTTTGCCCCCCTCCCCATATATTAATGAATAAACTAATGAAATTCAATACATGGCAACTCTAAAAGTGGAAATGGTGAAAAAATATTTATGTAAGACAAACACTATAATTCATGGAAGGGTACATGTCCTTCATGTTTTTTGTTTGTTCCTTTTATTTTTTTGTTTTTCCCTCTTCTGTCAATATGCATTGCAAGGCTTTATATTCCTAAAGGACACTGTCTCAAAAGATGGTGTACACTATAAGCTACACATTAGAACTTTTATATGAGCATACTAATCCTTAGATCATTATCATTTTGCTTTCGTGGATTAGAACTTAACTTGTTTGTATGATTTTATTCTCTTTCGCATTTTATTTTAAATTAAATTTTAATGAGGTTATATCCTCTTCCTCATAATTTGAAGAAGACTAAAGACAAACTTTCTCCTTTTTTCCTTATAAAATAATTCTACTTTAAAAAAAATATTGAAATTGCAGCTACCCTTTGAGATTTGTAGCATATATTCTAACTTGGGGATCTTCTTTTTGATTACTTACACATACTGCTTTTCCTCTTGGACTCTTCCTAGCAATTTGTAAAAGGATTTTTCTCTCAAAGATGAACAGAATTTCCTCTTGATCTGAAGTTCACATCTGTGATCCTAATTCTCAAAGGTGTTTTTGCCACATATGCAGAAATTTATAAAAAATAGATGCCTAAAATTCAGTAGTGTTTATCTTTCTTTTGAAACACTGTATTATTTTATTTATAGACTTCTATTGACTGGGGCATGAATATATATTTGTAAAAGGAAGGATGAATACAGTATTTAGAGTATAAATGGAACATATTATTTTGATAAGCGGCTGAAAATAACAATAAATATGCTAATAATTTGTCATGTATAAACTAAAAGCAAGCAGTTTAGTTCTATAGTATCAACTGCATTAGAGTATATTTTTAAATAAAATATTTTTAATTTAATTCAGATCACCATTTTATTTAACAAACTTACATTTAAATATATTTTAACATTGCTTCTAAATTATTTACTATTCAGTGAGCAAAACTGATGGTTATTGCATTAAAGTTTTAATGAGTAAAGGTTGGTTGAGAATATTTAATATAATTTCATAATAAGTATGAGAGTAGATTAATAATGAAAAATGCATAATATGATCTTTCATTATAGCTGGAAGGTTAAGAAATTAATTTTACACACCATGAAATGGAAATAACTTCCCCACTATTTTATTAACCAATGCTTAGATCAACTCTTCTATTCAGAACAAGTATATCATCTTATTTAGTGGCACTAGATTGAAATTTCCATCATTTCATTAGGTTACTATAACTCAATAAATAATACCCAAGTAAGAATTCAATCATATTACATTATTATTTCTTGATAAGATGTTTTATATCATTTAGTAAATACATCAACCTTTCTGAAACTAAAACACATGTGAATGTGTTAGCTACATTTTTATAAGTTAGGCAATTTAATAGTATGATGCTATCAATGTAGGAATTTACCATTAAACAGGAAAACAAGGGGGATATTTAGAATACGGTAAACTTCACAAATAGTTTATTCCCATTGATTGGCTAAGTTGTAATTCAAAGTATTTTTTTTTCTCTATAAAAATTAAAACCTAACTACACAAATAAATTAAGATAACATGTATGGACAATCCTCTACATGATTTCTGTTTAACACAATGTTTTCCTAATTTTACCTTTGGCGATAGATAAAGTTTTCAGGTACTGAAAAGTTATCTCAGCACTTGAGAAAATGTTTGTCTTTTGACCAACTAAAAATCACACTGGAGAAAGTGCTGGTAGGAGACAGAGGGGAAGGCCATCAAAATGCCTCCCTGGTCCTAGCTATACTTTGATTTGAGTGCACATGACCAAAATAGCCATATATTTTATTCATTGGCCTCAAATTTTAATATTAAAATTGACTGAGTTTATTTAATTAAGAATACTTTCTTACCATATTTTATTTGAAGATGCCTTTGATTGATTTTTACTAGATAGAATAATTCACATTCATTTTTAAAATTTTTTATTGATTGATTTGGACAGAAAGGAAGGGAGAGAGAGAAAGAGGATGAGAGAGAAAAAAAAGATAGAGAAAGAGAAACATCTGTTTGTTGTTCTACTTACCTATGCACTCATTGGTTGTTCTTGTATGTACCCTGACCTGGGATATCAGGATTACGCTCCAATCGACTGAGCCATTTGGCCAGGGCTCATCTAGTTTTGAAAGATATAATTGTAAAACACATGTGAAGCTAAAACAATTCCTTACCTTTTTAACCTTAATATAATTTCAAATCCCTAATCAGATACCACTTTACCTTTTAGTTACTTGTTTTATCTTTTATCTATTGAACTAAATTCTAAACTCTTAAAAGACATAGGTTCAGCATTGTACTATTTTTTCAACCAGCCTCTCACATATGTTAGCATTTAATAAGGATTTTACAAAGTTAATAAATCAATTAATCATTAACTTATATAAAATCCTTTCAATAAAATATATTTGTTGATATAACATACTGAATAAATTATTATTTGAATTATAATTTATAATTATAACTTATAATTTGAATTATAGTATATAATACAAAACAATACTTTTTATTAAAATCATACTTTTCTTAGTATATTATTCCTGTACCAAATAGACTAAAGCACCAATATTTTCTATAAAAAATAAATTTTGGAATATATCACACAACTGAGGCATTCATAAAACGTTAGTATTAGAGAAAGGCTATAAATATTGCATCCTCTGGTAATTATAATTTTTAATTCCAATAAACATATAGGCATTGTATACTTGATTTGTTTTTAAATTGCTATCATATAAATAATGTAGTTGATTTTCAAGTGAATGTGAGGTATGCATTTTTAAGTATACAAAAGGTAGTAAATAAATTTTGTAGGATACTATACACTGAAAAGTAGTATTGAATGGGTATAGTGAAATAGACAAAAGCTGATCTGAATGTTTACATTCCTCTCAAGAATATGATCACTTAAAAATGTATTTTCTTATAACCCATATGTAGGAAGTGATTAGTATCAGTAATAATTATATATTAACATAGTAATTAAAAATAAAATAAGTAGATTTATTAATAATAGCATTCATAGATTTTTAGAGTTCTGGTCAGTGTTGCACAATAGGACTTACAAACTCAAATGCCTAATGCCTATGAGGAGCAGGCAGGTCATAAAAATTAATGAAACAATTAAGTGTCCAAAAGATAAGTTTCTGGTCACTAAGAAGTTAAACACTTCAGAAATACTGATGAAACTTCAGGATAACAAATACATCTAGAGCAAAAATAAAACTAAGCTGATTGATTACTAAGGAATATTTTTTGTTTAAAACATAATGGAACTATTATATTAGTCACAAATGAGCAATATCGTTTGGGAGATATGTAGACCAAATTAGGTTGAATAGAATGGGGAGGAGGAACAAGAGAAGCAAAACTGAAAGTGCTTCACATGAGCCATGGGACTCAGGGCTCCAAGGCTGAAGGAGCGATCCAGGGAATGGCCTGGGTGACTGAGCGGAGGTGCCGGGAGGCCCCTGAGTAGAGGGCAATGCGTCCATCCCCCTGGAGCGGCTCAGTGACTGAGGAAAAGATTTCTTCAAGGAGATGAAATTGGCTCACTACTTTTTTTGTGCTTGAAAATCTTGAGAGAAAATTTGATGATTGACAATGTGTTTGGAGCAGAATTAATAATACGGGCATGCAGAAAACCAAGCAAATAATAGCAGGGAAACCATAAACCATAGCATAGTTAACTTGGAAAATATTAAAATTAATTATAGTCAAAGCCACATATTTGTGAAAGTCATTCATAATATATTATTGAAAATGACTGCTATACAAATTAGATAATTATATGTTTTGAAACAACAATAGCTATCTAAAGAACACTGTCACACATGAGCTGGCAATTTATGAAATTAACTGGTGACATAAATATAAGGGGAAAATGGCTTTAGCTCACTAATAGATTTTTAAAAAAAAATCCAGAGGGGTTTATTTAGAGGTAAAATTCTGGCAATAACATGGTGCTTTTTTAGTCCCAGTTTTTAACACCATTTTGTCAAACAACAAAGATAGCGAGTCAGATAAGACCCATTGTGGGTGCCTTGTTGTTTGACCAGAGAGACTTGAACAGTATGTGTTTCTATTTCATATAAACTATCATCAACCTATGTTTACTCTTAGAAATAGTTACATATTTCCCACCATAGGAATTCCCTGCATTACTGGAAAATTATAGGAAGTATTAATATTACATAGATCTGGTAATTTTATCGATCAAATTAGATCTCCTGATTAATAGCCGAGTAATTATTAAATATACCTGCCAAATGAAACATCTTTCCTCTGTCCCAATAAAGACTCGGTGTGTCAGCCATTTCCAGATCAATAACAGGGAGAACTGTGAGTCTAACTTCATTAGTGGGATTGAAAACTGATAGTCAAATTAACCTTTTTCATAATGGACCTTAAAAATTCTATTTAATATCTGGTAAAATATTATTTTTTCAAAGCAATTATAGACATAAACTTGTAGGCAGCTTGGTTTTCTGTGGTATTTTCAGTATTTAAAGCATGGCAAAACCAAACAGGCAAAGGACATAACTGGCAATTTCTCCATTTCTGACTTGACATCATTTCTTCTTTATCAAGCAGCTATTATATATGCAGTCATTATAGGCCTTCTTAGAATCTGTTTACCAATTTTCACTTATCCTTCTAGTGATTATAGAATTAAGGGATTATAAGAGGTATTAACAGATATATAATCCATTTTTTCTGACTATCATGGCACTCTGTATGTTCTTCCTCAAATATTTGATTCATGCTGAAAGAGTTCTAGCAATGGGGAAAGGAATTACTTTCTTAGTTAAAAACTAAGACTTTCTAAACTAAAACTAAAAACTTTCTGTTTTCTGAGCCATTTTATGATTAGAAAAAAATCAAATAATTCTTAAATGCCCAATATGTTTTCTTCTTTATCTTACATTAAATCTTCAATATGTGTTAGCTATTGGTCATAAAATTATTAAAATAGTCTTAATTTTCAAAAATTTTACTATACAGTAATATAACAGAACACAAAAATGCCTCTTTATGATTTAGTAGGAATATGCTATTTAAAAGTCTTGGTAACAAACTGATCGATGTTAAATTTCTGTATAAATTTCACCTAGGAATCACTCCGAATGACATTTTTCTCCTTAAAGAAAAAGTAATAAAAGAAAAACAAAAGGATAACTATTTCTTCAGAAAATGAATAACAAGTGTTATCCCTGTAAAATTTCTATCATTTTGATTAGGTTTTATTCTCCAGGCCAAACCAGGGCAAGTTTTCATGGCATTCTTTCAATAATTTTTACAAATAATTATTATGCACAATTCTCCATCTCTTCCTTCTTTCCTGTGTGTGAGGATGTCTATGTTCTGTTTTCTGGACAATCCAATAATTAGTAAAATTTCATATTCCTTAAGATTTCTTGAGTTCATTCTATATGTCACTGGTTCTTCCAAGATTTACTCAAATACAGTGACTTTGCAACTTCTCAATAAAAGGATCAATTCAAAAACTTCTCTAGGTTGTTGGCACACACTTTAAATGTTACCCAAGTTATATTCCGTGAATTGTCTGATCATGAAGAAAAAAATCAGAACTATTATCTCTCATTCTGAAAACTACTATTGATGGAGGAAGAGTGCTTCAGATATTTTTCTTTATCTGCATAACAATACTGATAGGATTACTCTGCGAATTCCCTGGTTGATTCCATAGTAAAGAACTGTAGAAATAAACAAAGTTAATCATTCTCAATTATATTTATATTTTATATTCCAAATGTGTCTCATGTCCTATTGATGGGTAGGTACCAGTGGCTCAATAAACACTTGTCCGTTTTTAAGTGGTCAAAACAGATTTTCACAATTTATATTAATGCTCATTTATAGTTCCAAATCACATATAATAACATAGCTCACTGCTTTTTCCCTGAGTAAATAATGTTTTAGCTTTAAAGATGCAAACATTTTCTGTTATAAGTGGGATCAGAACTGCTTCTAAGAATTAAATAAAATGAAATTTACTTTTATAAATACTAGTTTATTTCATAAAAATACAAAAATATAAATATACATTTATAAAAATATGAATAAATTAACACCAAGACATTCTTCAACTAAATAAATATGTCAGTAATAGTCATTCCTGTTTCTTTAGGGATATATTCTTCCATTTTAATTTACAAAGCAGTTGCACAATGATTCATTGAATAGTAAAGGTGACTTTAAGTCAGTTAAGAAAACATTTATAAAGTTATTATATCTAAGAAAAGGCACAAAAAGCCTTTATGTATTTTTGTTGATTATTGATGTGATATACTTTCCTTCAGAGTTTGTTAGGCAAAGAGGGTGAACTGGTTATTATATTCTTACGTTTAAAAAATCTATGTCATTCGTATTCATTCACAGAGACTTACTGATTAAGCAAACCCTTACTAAGACAACACCTACGTATTGTTTGTAATGTTGATTTTTAAAACATTTTCCTTCAAGGAAGAGAATACAGGCCACTCGATCTAGTAACAAAGAGTACTTGCACTAACATGGGTCAAGTCATACAACACTCTATTCTTGGTCACTCTCATCACCCCCATACATATCGGCCAGCTTTTTAAACCGAGGCCCCCAGTCGCTGAGGTAATCATAATCTTGGTTACAATCTGCTGTGAGCGATTCCAAGGAACTGAGTGAATCTGCTACGGAGTCATTCCCTTCGTAGGCATACGTAGCCAGGGAATCGTAAGGAGGTGCGCTGGGATCGGAGTCATTTTCTTTTAATCTGCGATGGATAAAATCTTGTACATCAATATTTTCCCACAGAGGCACAGTCCTCCTTATCTGGAAAATAGTTTCTGGCATGACATCCCTTCTCAGTTTACTGTCTTCTCTTGCTTCTGGATTCCTTAATGTGCCAATGTCAAAAGCTTGCGTATCTTCTTCCCCGCCGCCTTCGTCATTGTAGGTCACGATGTTGTCCCGGACATCGTCTTTTGAAATGATCAGAGGTTCCTTTTTTCTTTGCCTCTTCAATGCAGCAAACAGCACAACTAAAACTGTTTAATGAGAGAGAGAGAGAGAAAGAGAGGGAGAGAGAATATATATAGTGAGATCTGTAATTCTGGTTTAAATTAAATATAGCACACTTCTGTGAATGAAGTTTGTGTGGTGTGAGAAGTGCTAAGATTGGATAAAAAATAACTACTATCATCTGCAAATATAGGGTGCTTTGGGCCAATGACTAGATACACTGAAATGATAAAGAAGTAAAAGTAAATATTATGGTTTCATTATTCTGCTTTCAATATTCACTCTTCTATGGAGCTCTGACATTGAAAAAGCTTTATTCAATTACAGCTTAATATATTTAGCCAACTGTAAATATTTAATGTTTCATATGTCCAAAATGATAGTGTTTAAATATACTAAAATTTTAAAGTTACAGTTATTATGCCAAGAGAAACTGAACATCAATTTAATATTTTCTTTATAACTCAAGGGAATATATGTAAAACATTATTCACATATGTTCATATATGCATATATTGTATTCTATAAATTTGTTATATGTCTATATAATACATAGGTATATGTATGCATAAATATATACAACATATAACAGATATACAATATATCTATACTAATAAAGGCCTAGGTGGTCCTGGCAACCTCGCACGACGCCTTCATGCCATCACAAGATGGCCAGCAGGGGAAGGCAGTCAGGGGTGACCAGGCCTGCAGGGGAGGGCAGTTGGGTGGGACCAGGCCGGCCAGACCCCACCCATGCACAAATTCATGCACTGGGTCTCTAGTATATACATAAATATGGATATGCTACTGATCTCATTCCTTCCCATAGTTCATATATATTTTTAAACTCCTTTATGATATGGTTTTGAAAGCCTGCTTAAGACCTGAAATATAACACATTATTATATTTTATATTACAATATAAAATATGAAGTCAAACACATTTTAAGCTTATACTCATCTTACAAGAGTCTCAGATAATATCTTGTTACTGATGACTTCCTTACTTGCCCAGTTGCATTCAAGCTTTTTGGTGAAAATGTTAATTGTACTACCTGTAATCTCTGCATTGTTTTTGTTTATTACCTATATATACATATAGTATCAAGTTAACTGTAAATGTCCCCACATATGGTATACTTTCTTATTTTTTATTATATTACTTGATTTAATATATCCATGTATTTGATAATGAACATATGCAAAATAAATACATTATGTACTTAAAATACATTTAAAAATAAGAAAAAACATATTGTTTGAAAATATAAATTTTCTATCGAAATGGACCACATTGCTGATTTTATACATATGAAAAATTATAATGAAAATTTCCCAAAAGCACATTTACAAATTGTCAGAAAAAATAACAAATGGGTCATTTACTTTAGGGCAGCTAAATGTTTTGTCAACACTATCCATGTGTCACTGAAAAAAATGAAAATTTTGGCTCAAAAAAGTCTATTATTTTTTTCTTGATCCTTTTTTCAAGATTGTACGAAGTCCACTCATTTATATTGAGATCATTCTTCACGCTGGCCCTTGAGGCCTTTATAACTCCTTAAAAACCTGAGCAATGCTATCATCGTATTAGTCAACACACATTCCACAGCTCCTACTAATAGGTAGAAAGAATTTTTTAAAAATCATTAGAAGCATCTTTAATTAACCTCCACAGAATGGGCTTTAAGTGCTCAGCTACATCCGAAATCATCTTGGAGACTGTTCAGCAAAAATGAGACATAATAGTACTCTAGTGAACTGACCAGTAGGGAAAAAAAAAAGGTTCTTTTTAAACTTAATATTCAATGCATTAATTTATAATTTTTACTTTTTATAAATAAAATCACAATGATATAGTCAAATTATTTTAAAGGTTTATTAGCTAACTAGAGGTCCGGTGCACAAGATTCGTGCACAGGGGGAGGGGTGTCCCTCAGCCCAGTCTGCACCCTCTCACAATCCAGGACTGCTGGCTCCCAACCGCTCACCTGCATGCCTGCCTGATTGCCCCTAACTGCTTCTGCCTGCCAGCCTGATCAATGCCTAACTGCTCCCCGGCCAGCCCAATTGCACCTAACTGCCCTCCCCTGCCAGCCTGGTCATCCCTAACTGCCCTCCCCTGCAGGCCTGATCACCCCAACTACCTTCCCCTGCTGGCCCAGTCACCCCCATCTGCCCTCCCCTGCTGGCCCCATCACCCCTAACTGTGCTCCCTGCTGGCCTGATTGCCCACAACTGCCCTCCCCTGCAGACCTGATCCCCCCCAACTGCCCTCCCCTGCAGCCCTGGTCCTTCCCAACTGCCCTCCCCTGCAGCCCTGGGTCCCCCCAACTGTCTGCCCTTGTTGGCCTGGTCTCCCCCAACAGCCCTCCTCTGCCTGCCTGGTCACCCCCAACTGCCCTCCTCTGCTGGCCTGGTCACCCCCAACTGCCCTCCTCTACTGGCCTGGTCACCCCCAACTGCCCTCCTCTACTGGCCTGGTCACCCCTAACTGCCCACAAATGCCCTCCCCTGCAGGCCACCTTGTGGCAGCCATCTTGTGTCCACATGGGGGCATCCATCTTTGACCACATGGGGGCGGGCCATCTTGTGTCTTGGAGTGATGGTCAATTTGCATATTACTCTTTTATTAGATAGGATTTAATGTTTACTGATTCTCACCAATGGTCCTTGGGACCTATTCTGAGTATTTTGTCCTCTGCCAGGTCACAAGTAGCTGCTTCTTTCCCTAGACTGAGGCTATTAAGCTGGGGTATGTGGATGGAATGCAGGGAAGCTAAGATAAGGAACAGAAAAAAGTGTATCATTCTTTTCACTAAACTATAACTGGAATTTAGCATTTCTTCCTATTTCTTTCTACTATAGTAATAGTAACAGTATCTATGACTATTAAATCGATAGAAATCACTTATTTTATATTGCATTGTATTTACAACATATCTCAAATGATCATTAGACTTGTACCACAAGGCAATATAACAATAATCAAGTACATTTTGTTTTGTTTTTTGTTCAATTAACAAATATATTTGTTTTGTCTTATATTTCCCATTTCTATAAATTTAAATTATCATTCTAAATAGGTCTGTAAGCTTTACCTGACTGCCAAAGGTGTTCTTGGAACCAAAGATATTTTTTAAAAAAAATCCTGCTCTAGGTGTTTACCCCCTATTTAGCCTTGCAACATGGATATAAACTGGATGTCTTTCTTCCGACTGTAACAGGGTATGTCTAAAATACCTTTGCCCATGCTATATCACTGTTGAAAAGAGCATACTCCGTAGTGTAGTAGCTCTGTCCACCTGTCTGTATACAGACTCAAAACAGCAGCGGCACCGCATTGAAACTTGGATAATGAAACCTTTGAGGTTTTAGTATCTGGTTCTAACCATTTTTTACTAAAATAATCAAAAATCACTCCATGTTTAGGCAATACATTGGGAAGGCGAACCTAAGAGTGTGCCTTCTATATTGCTCAGGAATGAAAGGTGGCCATCTTTTCAGAATGAAAGAAGCGTCAGGGATTTCTACAGAGGAAACTATGATGCCGTTTAGTTTGATAATGCTGTAATGTCTAAACTTACTTGGGGGGGGGGTGCTTTTATTCCCCCATGTATGCATGCATGTCTTTATGTATGTCTGTGTATTATATTAACACTAGAGGCCCGGTGCATGAAAATTTATGCACTGGAAGGGGGGGGTCTCTCAGCCTGGCCTGCCCCCTCTCACAGTCCAGGAGCCCTCAGGGGCGGGAGGCAAAGCAGCAATCAGGGAAAGGCGATGCCTCCATCATACCTCTGCTGCTGCCACTGCCTGCAGCGCAAGCCTCAGCTGGCCCTGGTTACCTGAGCCTCAGGCAGTCCTGGGTGTCTGGACAACCAACATCCGAGGCGTGCCTGTGCCTCAGACATTGCCTGGGCAGCTGCCATCCAAGGCTTGACTGCATATTGGGCTGGCCCTGGGTGGCTAGGGGCCTGAGGGTGGGTCCAGCAACACCACGTGCCTGCCACCCCCCTGGCGGGGCTGAAAGGACTGGGGGACTCCAGCGGGGCTAAGGGGACTGGGCGCCGCCATCCTGTGGCTATGGGTGCTGCCATATTTGTAATGGTGTGATGGTGAATTTGCATATTCCCTCTTTATTAGATAAGATAAGAATAAAAAAAATCAAATTTGAAATATACATGGTTCTATGTTCTTAACTAGGGAAGTAGAACTATCTGAACAAATAAAACAACATGAAAAGCATAAAAGTAGCACTTTGCTCAAAGGGTAAGCCAACATTTCATCTCCATGGGGACACAAAAATATTTTCCAGAAGAGCTGGACTATCTAGCAGCAGGTG
Organism: Corynorhinus townsendii; assembly: GCA_026230045.1. NCBI lineage: Eukaryota > Metazoa > Chordata > Mammalia > Chiroptera > Vespertilionidae > Corynorhinus > Corynorhinus townsendii. Next base: position 16,939,622 of record JAPDVU010000015.1, read on the forward strand.
GAGATGCAAGGGCTGATGGTGAGGGTAGTAGTGCGTATGTGCTAACACCCTGAGAAAATGTTTTTCTAAATAGTTGGATCATTTTAACTGAAAAATAATAGTTTCCCTTCCCTTTCATCAATCCCCCACTGAGGTCCTGCAAGGATATCTGGCCAAAGGGATTGCATCCAGATAGTTTGAAAGGATTTGCAGTGAAAAGGAGCCAGCACATATGGGCACTGGAACATAAATTTGGCTAGCTACCCTGCCCTAAGCACAAGCTTTTTGGATGAATATTTGTTGGAAACAATTTTGGGGTAATGTTTTACAGTGGAACAACTGTTTAATTGAATTAAATTGTCGTCCTGTTAGGGCATGCTCAAATAAAACATTTGATATTGGAAGTATGACTTTATTTAGAAAACTTTGCAGAACTAGATATTCCATAGTGGTATTTTAAAAAATGAACATAAGCTTTTAAGCTGGTGTATTTTACTGCCATATAACACATTTTATGGGAGAAAAAAAATTATCTTATTGTGACAACTTAAATACCTTTGCTGTCTGATAGGAATAACTTAGTATTTGTTAGTAATGCTGTTCGTAAAGGTACTCTTTGGATTTAACCATTTGTAATGGTTTAGAGTGGAGAATTCTGAATTCAAGTAATCTGGCTTTTTAATGGTGGGTAAAACATTTTCTACATGAGTGACTTTGTGTAAGTGATTTAACCTTTCTGTGGAAGAATACAAGTGTATACCTTACAGAGTTGATGTAACAATTAAATCAATTCTTAAATTAAAACTCATTAGGACACTGACTCTGTTTAGCACTAAACAGTATAAATATAAGATAAAAGAATCAATAAAGAATCAATAAATAGAAAATATCATTAGCTATTTTATCCTTGTTTTTGAACTCTAGAAAGCTAGACCTATCCCCACAGACAACCCTTTTCTTTTCTACTTGATAGGACAATTAAAAAAAAAAGTTAAAATATTCAATCTTTAGCTATAGCGAAGAGTGCTTCTCAGGGCAGGCTCCCTGGGCACGAGGGAGAGAACTGTGGGAGGTGAACAGCCTGGGGCGCAGCTTTACCGAGCAGTATGATGACACAGAGCAGGATGGCAACCAGGGCCCCGGTGCTCAGTCCCGCCGCGAGGACCAAGGCCTGCGCGCTGCACGACTGCATGTTTCCTTGCTGGTCGCAGGCGCACACGCGGATCGTGAGCGTGCCGGTGCTGCTTTGAATCGGATAATCGTTGTCAAAGATTAAAATGGGGAGTAGGTAGGTGCTCATTTTGTGGCGGCTGTACCCATCCTTTCGAGTCATGATTCCTGCTGTGTTATCTGCGGGGGAGGAGAAAAAGGTGGAGAGAAAATAAGTCAGATCAGTTTAGGATTTTGCATCTTTGGGACTCATAACTTAGTTCTGTTTACAAAAGTGCTCTGTACCTTTGTTATCGACAATGGTGAAGTTTGGGTTGAGGGGAAACTCTGGCACTGGTTCAAAGAAGAATTTGTGGCCTCGGGGAGGGTCATCTTTGTCCATGACACTGACAGTCTGAATCAACTACAACAAAATGCATTAAATAAAGCCCAACAAAAAGCAACTCTTGTTATTACCAGGCATTTTTGATAAGTGTTTGTGCTTTAGATATATCACTGAAATGAAAGAAACAAAAAAAATACACAATCTTCAGAAAATTATGCCGAGGTTTTTCTGTGGTTCTAGCTCATGCAGCTGATCCAATTAAGAATAAAACGTCTCCATCAAGTATTCGCTAACAGGGTATCTCTATGCATTGTGGTCTCATGCCTGGCCAGCGCAGTGCCTAACCTTAAAGAAAAATGTGATCAGTCCAACAGCAATCGCTTTGAACATTTTTAGAAAGCACCAGCCTTTTTTGTTATTAATTGGTTACCAATCTGTTGTCTATGCTACATAATGGTGGTTTCAAAGGCAGAGAACATATGCGTTTAAAAAAACAAAACAAAACATAAGTGCTTAACATAACCACCTTCCATAGACTAAAAATGCTATTAATATAGTTTTGGAAAATGAGCAGTAGGTCATATAATATCAGCAGTCAAAACATTTAAAAGCTATGGGCACCATCACTACAATCCTATTGCCTATTTTATTCAAATTATGTGCCTTTCTTTTAATGGTATGTGCCAAGTTTAAAAAGATATGCAAATAAGTGATTCCAAAGTTTTGTAAAATCCGTGTCAAAGGGGAGACAGTACAGAGCTTTCTAGCTCTGCTCCCCATAAGTCAGAGCTGTGCGGGAGTGTGCGATTGGAGCAGCAAAGGAAAGACTGGGCACAAAAGTTCCACTGAGCACTTTATGGTGGAAAAGTCACTAAGCCACACATCGGGGTGCCTGTTTTTCTAGTCCTGGCATGCCATCTGTGCGATGTAAAATCACAGTCATTTAATTATTCTTGCTTTCTAATGTCTCCTCTACAAAAACAAACAGTTGCACCACTTCCAGGTAACATCCTAATCTGCGTACTCATTACTCCAGTAGTTTTTTTCTATACTTTGATGTTAACCATAATTTCTTTCGTTTTGACAGAGTGACATGTAGCCTTATGTATTTTTATGTAATGGTTCTGAAAGTGCATGATTACTAATACAAATGGAACCCCATTTTTCTCTTTAGTAGACTAGAGCATTACACAGAAAAAAAATGTACATAAGTTTTAATATTCTTGCTCAATATCCTGTGCAGAACAGCAGAAAAATATTTTAAAATTTAGTAATATTTTTAGTCATAAACAACATCGGTACTTGGATTATATGACTCTGAGATTTTGAAATTAGATGGGCCATTGTTTAAGCATATTTTAAGAGAGAATACATATCAGTAGCTTAAAATATATTGCATTTTTTTATTTTAGCATGGGTTCCATAATAAAAACAATATTAATAGTCATCTTTTTCAGATCACTGTGACTTTTTTGGTAAGAGGAGATAAAAATGTGACAGGAAGGTCTGACAATAGATTGAATGGAAAAAAAAAAAACTTGTGTAAGTAAAGTAATGCAAAGTCATCTGCTTTTGTGAAGAGGAAACATAATTTTTAAAGTTTATAATAACTTTGTTTACCTGCCCAGGTTTTGCATTTTCACAAACAAATGTTTCATAGTACATGGCAAATTCTGGAGCATGGTCATTTATATCTAGAATTCTGATGAAGACAGGAATGTGGCTACTTTGTTTTGAGTTGTCTGCAACAAGAACATATAGAAGATTTCAGTCTCATTCAGAAAGAAGCAGTGATACCACTCTCGCTATTTGTAACTTAGCAACAGATCTTTTCTGTGGTGTTCACTACTTGATTGGACTGCTGATGGATATCTCAGCTTTCTTACATGGTCCAGATGGAAAATATGATAAAAATAGGAGAAGATGATTGATAATAAGCCGTTATTTGTAAGAGATCATTTTCTTAGACTGTTTAGTTTCTGAGGTTAGATTACATTTCTATTTTATAGTAAGGTATGCAGAAAATCAAGTTTAAACCATATATATATATATATATATATATATATATATATATATATATATATGCCTAAGTGACTGGTAAGACCAAATGACTGGAATGACTGGAACAAATGGACAACCGGTCACTCTGACGTGCACTGACCACCAGGGGAGAGACACTCAATGCAGAAGCTTCCCCTTGGTGGTCAGTGCACTCCCCCAGCCAACTGCCTGTAGCTCCCCCCCAGGCCGGCCTCCCATGGCCCCTGCCCCCCAGATGGCTGGCCCCCTCCTGTGGTCATTTCCCCCAACCAGCCCAGCTCCGATGGGCCCTGATCTTTGGTCAGGCTGAGGGACCCACCTGTGCACAAATTCATGCATGGGGCCTCTAGTAGATGAATATTTGATAATCGTTATAATAATTATAAAATCCGGGCACTCTAAATCATTTCTCTAAGAAATTTCTAATGACTAAATCATTCCCCTCAAGAAAAAAGAGTTTATTTAATGCCATTATTTTACTACTTCAGTGAAAATAATGTGTCTAATTGGATGCATTCTCAACTCACTTATTTCTGTGGCGATAATGGTGATGTTGTGCCATGGAGATGATTCCCGGTCAAGGGGTTTTAAAGTGAAAATAGAGCCATTTTCTGGGTGGATACTGAAAATCTGGTCTGTATCAGTGTGCCCATCAACAGAGTATCTAGATAAAAAGAGACTCATGAATCCAAGCATTCTAAAAGATTATTAGTTCATCTAATATTTCTTAAAGTTATAGGCAATTAACAAAATGTTCTGATCAAGACATGGCCAGTACAATGCTGAGAGTTCTTTAACATTTTTATTTTAAAAAGTAACTTTCATTTAGACAATCTCTATATATAAAAGGCTAATATGAACATGCCCATCCCACCATCCGACCAGTTGCTATGATGCACACTGACCACCAGGGGGCAGAAGTTCAATGCAGGAACTGCCGAGCTGCAGTGATGCACCCCTAAACCAGAGAGGAGGGAGCCCGATTCCTTGTGGGGCTGTGCAATTCTGGTTTACTGCACACTTGCATTTGTGTTCCACTTCCTATGTGACAGCAACTTTGCAGAGTGCCCTCTCGCACTCCGGGACCCCTCGGGTGATGTTGGAGAGCCAGTTTTGACCCGATCCCTGCAGGCCAGGCCGAAGAAACCCATCTGCCGTAGGGACCCCGCCCCCTCCGCAGATGCCAGGGAAAAGACCATGGGAGGTTGGCGCCAGGGCGTGTCCGGCTCTTCTCGGCCAGTTCCACCCCACTGGCTGCCTTGTAATTAATTTCCTTTCAATGTGCACAAACTGTGCACTGCGTCACTAGTATGATATATTTGGCTGTTGCTATTATTACAATTCTATGATTATGTGTACTTTGCTCATTATTTACATTCAGGAGCCCTTGTGGCAGCTTTTAGTACTTTTTTTAATTGCACTTGATTTACTTGTTATATAGACCCATGCAATAATTGAGAAATACTAAGCAGTTATATTAAACTTGAGAGAGTTGATTGCACTGGATAAATAGGAATTATGTTTAAGAGAACACATAAGAACATGTGCCCAGAGTCCTTATGAACAACAATGAATGTGGAGAGGCTGTTGTGAAAACATTACTTTTGAATGACTATTCAAACAGAGCTGATTGAATATCTTCCTCCAATCTAATTCCAAATAAAAAGGAAATGACATTATCACAGAGTTCCATGAATATTTCTCATTAGTCTAGATATGAAAGATGTCACTATGAAATTTGTATCATTCTATGGTTGGCATAATAATGTCACTCCCTAAAGGATGTCCATCTCCTTATCACTGGAACCTGTAATTGTCTTACTTTACATGGTAAAATTTACTTTGCAGATGTGATTAAGGTTTAAAAAATTGCCCTTGCTGGTTTGGCTCAGTGGATAGAATGTCGGCCTGTGGACTGAAAGGTCCTAGGTTCAGTTCTGGTCAAAGGCACATTCCTGGGTTTCTAGCTTGATCCCCAGTAGGGGTTGTGCAGGAGGCAGCCGATCAATAATTCTCTTTCATTATTGATGTTTCTATCTCTCTCTCCCTCTCCCTTCCTCTCTGAAATCAATAAAAATATATATTTTTTAAATTGAGATGGATATTAATCTTGATTATCTAGATGGAACTAAACTAATCATATTAACCCTTAAAAATAGAAGAAAGCTGAAAAGTAAAATGTTAACTAATATATATAAATCACATGGGGATCTTGCCACAAATACATTCTGATTCAGCAGGTCAAGTATAGGAGCTGGGATTCTGTATTTCTAACAAATATAGATGAATCTCATGTGGCAAATCCATGGACAAGGTTTGTAGAGCAAGGTGGCATACCATGGTATAAACTGGATAGAATAAAGAGCAAACACTTACAGACAACTAACAGACTAATCAGCATTGAGTATTCTCTTCATTTTTCTTTGTATCTATTAAAAGCACTTAACACAGGAACTCTTTTTTAATCTGGTGAATTATGGAATTATAGTTCCCATTATAAATCTGTAATCTATTTACTATCAGGTATTGACTTTAACAAACATAAGTAATATATATTTAGGTTTCTAAACATTGCCAAATTTTAAACATTGGATGAAAATAATGATATGATTTTTTTTTGTTTGGGTTGCTCTAATAAAGAACATGTGTGTACTAGTAGATGAATTATGCTGAATTTAAAGCATATGTTAGTAAACTCAGATTTCAAAAATTATTTAAGCAATTGAACATAGTACATATCGGTGCTTGCCTAATTTTTCCCACTAGTTTGTAAATGATTTGTTCAGACTCCTAAATATTGCTTCAAAGTGAGTTCTTTCTGTACCTCAGTCCCAAAACGTGGAACCAGGTCAGTCACCTTCTTGTCATTCTTTGAATGATACAACAGCATGAAAATGATAGTATTCCCACAAATTTTCAACAATCATGATCATAATTTTCCTACTTAATTTTTATAAAGATATTTGGGGATGTTTGAAAAACTCATATGAGATATGGTAATGGCACAAGAGTAGCTATAATTCTGGGGTGGAAAATCCTCGGTAGAGGATAATTAGAAATCTAGATATAATAATCCTATATAATAAAAACCTAATATGCTAAGTGTCCAGTCGTCCAGTGACTGGTCAACTGTTTAACCAATCAAAGTGTAATATGCTAATGATATGCTAAGGCCACTCAACCACTCACTATGACATGCACTGACCCCAGGGGGCAGATGCTCTGACCAGTAGGTTAGTTTGCTGCTGGGGTCCGGATGATCAGGACTGAGCGAGATGGGCCGGACACTCCCTGGAGCCCTCCCATGGTCCTTCTCCAGCTGGCCAACCTCCAGCATCCCTCCCCGGCCAACTGGCCCCTGTTGGGACTGAGTGAGACAGGGCCGGATATGCCCTGGAGCCCTCCTGCAGTCCTTCCCCAGCCTGATCTTGCACCAGTGGGGTCCCTCGGCCTGGCCTATGTGCTCTCATAATCTGGGACCCCTTGGGGGATGTTGAAGAACTGGTTTCAGCCTGATCTTGCAGGCCACTCCCCTTAGGAGGTGCCAGATGCAGGGCTCATGGCTGGGGAGTGGTAGCTGTGGCAGCATGAGCCTCTCCCTATTGGGACTGATTGGGTGCGAACCCACAGCAGGCGCAGTGGGGCCGGGATGAGCGGGACCAGCAGGTAGGAGATACAGGCAGCCTTGGACTGCTGGTTTCAGCCTGATCCCCACAGGCCACCCAGAGGGACCCCACCCATGCACAAATATGTGCACTGGGCCTCTAGTGAATATATAAAATGCATAATGATATATATGCATATATATGTAATTCCTAAAAGCAAAAGCTCTATTGGTTTAACCAAGAATTCTTTGTCAGATAGGAATCTGAGATAAGTCTTATTTTTATGATCTCTAGTAATGTACTAAAATTGAGGATGGCAGTCCTTTAATTTTTAATCTGTTGCTTAATAGTGCTAAAATGAAATCAAATGTAGTGTTTATGTCTAGTTGTCAACCAATCTACAATTTATTTCCTAATGTGGGCTAAGTCAATGAAACATTAAAAAATTGCTTATTTTCCTTAATTCTGTTTATGAATAAAACAATCTGAAATGAAAACAAAGACAGCAAAGTAAAACAACAAGTCAAGTCACATCTATGCATTGAAGGGACCTCAATGCATAATATTCACTACATATATTTATTTCCATTATTGGAAAGGTCAGCAGTTAACCATTATCTGCTTATTGCTGAATCAACCTTAGATTTCTTCATACTATTCAAATTGAATATCAAAGAGGAAAATAAAAATCCCTTTGTGCTGCTTGTCCTAGAGGTTAGTATGACAGTTTCTATGATTGAGGAATTGCTAATAGTTCTAACATACAAATCTAGTTTTGACACACTTGGAGCTTAAGTGGAATTAAAATAGGTTGGAATTTTGGCTGATCTACTTGAAAGGCACTGTGTTCAAGTTAATTCATGAAGGACTTAGAAATAGCTCAGTTTAACATTCACACTGCAAACTTTCAGGTCTATATTCAGAAATTTGCCCCAGTGCAAATAATGTCCTGCAGTGTTTCAAAGCCTAGGGATACATTTTCTTTTATTTAGCAGCCAATATTCTATTTTCAACATTGAATGGGCCATTCTGGTGTACCTATTAATAATAAGTGCACCAGATTACAACAAATGACCAGAAAGAACCGATAAACATCCTCTACCTAGGAACAAAGCGATCTCTATGTTCCAGCAAATTGCCTGCCTATTAAAACAACATTTTATTGATCTCTTTACATTGAATTTGAACAATAATTTTAAAAAAGATCACTGGCATAATTTTTTAATGAATATCTTCTGCAGAGACAGGATCCGATCATATAGGCTGAGAATAGCAAGTAAAAAAAATTGCAGGAGAACTGAATATGCAGAAGTTGAAATCTGGTTTAGTTGGTTGCTCTTTGTTTTGTTGTATCATTTTATGTTTGTTTTGCATGTTCTACCATTGACAAGCACCCTTCAGATCCCTATATTTGCATCTAATATCAAACAAAGTAAATTACAGACACCAACACAATTGATAATATGAAGAAATATGTCAAAGATAGCATTCCTTTTAATTTACTGAACTAGAGGCCCAGTGCACAAAAATTCGTGCACTTGGGGGGGGTCCCTTAGCCCGGCCTGCCCCCTCTCATAGTCTGGGAACCCTCAGGTGATGTCCTACTGATGGCTTAGGCCCAGCCTAAGCTGCAATCTGGTCTCCCTCTGTGGGAGGCGACCTGGCCGATCAGGGGAAGGCGTCGCCCCCAATACCCCACTGCTGCTGCCACTGCCAGCCTCTGTGGCTACCTGCCCTTGGCCCTTGCAGCCACCATGGCTTTGTCAGGAAGGATGTCTGGAATTAGCATATTACCATTTTATTAGTATAGATTCCAGGCACATTGATGACCAGCTCTCAATATAATTAGACTGTGGCTATGCTCTTTCCTTCCCAGCTACTGCTTTTCAGAAATGTGTTTTCTGGTTATGAACTACAACAAATTGTTTAAACCTTTGAACAAATGTTTTATATGTTTGAACACAGAGTTTACATCTTTTTTGCAGAGGTTATTGGCATATTCTAATTATTTCTAATTACATCTGTTTTGCAGATATTAGTGGCATATTCTAATTATTATTATTATTGTTAGTTTAACCTGCATAATAAAATCAGCAAATACTAGGGAGATACATATATGAGTGCAATTCTTCACTTATTCTAGCTTATAGTGGAGTCATGTATTTTTTTATTGAGGCATAACTAATTAATCATTACAAGTTTGCATTGGAATTACTCTCAGTTTGACTTCAGTAAAAACAAAAAGTTCTTCAAAAATGCATTGAACTTTAAATATGTTCAGCATTAAATAGGTGTGAAATGAGACGTGTTTTTTCAGAACCTGTAAAACTATAATCAACCCTATAACTTGGGAATCCATGATTACTAATGAGGTGAAGCAGAGCTAACAACAGCTGTTAATTGTACCCATAATCACATGTTGCAAGTGGCAGATGTATTTCAGAAAATATGTTTGATGAGCAGATTTACTGATGGGTGAGAATTAGTTCCCAAGCTTACCCTGTGAAATGTTTCTCCATGATGCTTATCATAACCTATTTCTGCTCTGGAGATCAGTCATCCTTCTAAATGCTTGGGATGACAATGTTTCCTCCTTTTATTGCTGCATTTTCACACTATGATTGGATATCTAAAGCATTTATTTCATACATTTCTATGCTAACAGGAAGCAACCTATATGCTATATTTCCAGGATGGCTTTATACACTGGCAGACGTAGCAGCATAATTTTAGGTACATAATTTCAGGTTAATTTGTTCTCAATATTTTTCTTCTGTCATGATTCTTCAGATTTTATAGGTAAAATTGCTATTCATTTTTTTTTCAAGAGTTGATACCACATAAAAAGCAAATGAACTTAAAAATTTATCAGCCACTTTTATATACTGTGAAGCAAGGTTGCAAATTTCGCAATCAGCTTTTGACCCAGAAAATTTACTCCTAAAAATGTGTCCTCATGATGTCAGATATACGACAGAATATGTGTGTGCATGCATGTGAGTGTGTGTGTGTGTGTGTGTATGTCTCCAAACAAGCTGAATTTTTATTAATGATGTATCACCTACATGACAGTATGTCAGTTATGCTAAGTGAAAGAAGTTAGACAACAGAGAATAAGCACTGCATGATTTCATTTGTATAAATTCAAGAAAATCTAATTTAATCAGATCAGTATTGACAGAAAGCAGATTGGTGTTTGGCTGGAAGTGCGGTTAGGTTCCAAGAAGTTTGAGAGGAAGATATTGCAAAGGAACATGAGGAAATGATAAGATATTTGTACATTATACTGATTTGGGTGATGCGTTAATGGGTATATTAAAATTTCAGAGTTTACTGAACCATATAATTTATAATTGTGCAGTTCTTTTTTGGTCAATACTATCTCAATGCTTATGTTTAAAGAGAAGAATAAAAAAAGAGCTATCATTTTCTAAGCAAACATGTTTATAGTGTGAGCTTCTGTAATTCCATATTGTGGGCAATGGAAAAAGCAAAGAGAAATTAGACCAAATTCTGCGGGATAAAAGCCATGTTTTGAAAGTAGTGGGTGGGACATCAGAGGAAAGGTGGCCTGAGAGATCCCTGCGGTCTCTCCCCTTAAAGTCTCAACCATCTGAACTGCTATGACTCAACACATGGTTTCCTGATTAATGCTCAAACATATCTGAAAAATCTGTGAGTTGAGACATTTACAAGTGAGCAAAGGGAAGCAACCTGGGGCGGTGAAAAGGGAGAAAAGCTGAGCTAAGCTATGGATGCAGCCCTTTAGCCTGAAGCTCACAGCGGGGCTCAGTCAGGAGGGGGGATCAGGGTGTGGGGGCACTGCGCTGAGTGCAGAGGAGCAAGGAGATTCAGTGGGCATCCCTGCAGGAGTGGGCAGTACAAACTGGTTGAGTGTTTTCAAAAGAAATCTTTTCAACATTTTCAAGGTATCTTTTAAGAACATTCCTAGGCTATGTTTTTTTTTTCTAATTTATTTGTTTAGGTCACTTATTATTTGAACTATGACTTACCAAAGAGAGACAATGAGATGTAATCACAACAGCCAAGGGATTAAAAATCACAGACTCGACTGACAGCCTGGCTTTCAAACCGAGCGTGGCCACTGACTAATTTGGCAAGTTATTTAAGTGTTCAGTGCCTTCATCTGACCATCTTCGGAACTGTATAACATAAGACCTACCCTCTAAGGTGATGAGTCAAATGAAATAATATTTGCAGAGCACTTAGGAGACAGCCCAGTCAAGAGTCTGTGCTGTGAAAATGTTTGTACTTGGTCATGCATTGTACAGTGTAATTTTTTTTCACACGGCTTGTAAATGGTAAGATTATTATTTTTTTTCCTGCAAACTTTACATGTGCTTAAAATACTTACTGTATGAAATTGTTCGTGGCATCTGGGTCATATGCTGTAACTTGTCCAATGATGCTGCCCTCCTTTACATCTTCATCGACCTCTATCAGGTAAGAAATTTTACTGAACACAGGAGGCTCGTCTATATCTTCCACAGATATTTTGACCACAGCTGTGTCTTTGAAAGGTCCCAGGTGTACGAATCGTGGATCTGGGTGTGTGTTACTTGCATCCACTCTTAAAGTATATAGCATTTTGTTTTCAAAATCTAAATTCTGAAGTTAAATGAAATAAGAAAAATTAGTATAGCATAGCAGGCATAACAATGGAAGAAAAATTCAATATTTAATAACTAGCTCTCTTAAAGGAACTAGAAATTCTGGTTACATAACTTCCCCAATTATTGCTTCATAGGTATATCAAATATGTCAGTGAAAATTGTTATATTTTACACATATTTATAGCATGTAATTAAATATTATGGTGTACACATTAGTACTGATTTCCTCTTAGTAATACATTTCACATTTTGGTGGTCACAGGTTTGTTCCCTCATGGATATATAGTTTATTTATTATTATTATTACTATTATTATTACTAAATTTATACAAAGTTAAGGCTAGAGGGGAAAAAATAGAGATTTTTCAAACTATTCATATAAGTCACTTCCTTAGGTCCTACATTTCTAAAACTGGTATTACGGAAAGAAAAAAAATATCATTCATCTGAACACTGTGGAAAGCAAGGGGTGAATAAAACAAGCGATTGGGGCAATAGAAAATAATCAATATGTAGCTGGATTATTCCACGTAAGCTTCATAATGTTCTCCCACACTGCATTAAAAATCAAGAAATCCAACAAAAAACACATAGCATCTTCAGGCCTCATCACCTTGGAGAGAACATCACATTTCACAATTTAAATATGCTAAAAAGTACATGAAATAAAGTGAGGGCTGCATGCCTACTTTTTATGCCTTGGAGAAACATGAAATAGTGCTTCGGAGGTTAGCTGACCCTGGTTTGATTGTTGCCATTATAAGCACAAGCAGCCAAGTTTTTATATCACTTTTTAAGTGTCAATGATGAAGGCCCTTAACTTACTTGAAGTGTAATCACAAGCATCCCCGCTTACATGAAGGATAGACAGCATGTAAAGGATGGAAAAGTAAATCCTAGGCTTTTTCCTTCCCTTAACTGAAAAGCAAAAATCAACCATACAGTGCTCAATGATAAAATGAAGACAGGGAGAAGAAACCTGTTTGACAGTTATAATGCCTTCCTGTGTATCCTTGTCAGTGATGACATCGAACATGTCGGCTCCGTCCCCTTCAGCAATGCTGTATTCCACCTCAGCGTTTTCCCCCACATCGGGGTCATTGGCTTTTATCCTTCCCAGATGTGTTCCAAGAGGGACAGACTCGGGAGAATTAAATTGATACGTACCTGAAAATTAAATCAGAGCTCTTGACATGTCATCTCTTGATAACAAAAATCCTTTATTTCCTTTGCCTTTTTCACTTAAATAAATTAATTTTAAATTGGGAGAGTTTTTCATCATATTGAGCTGTAAGCTGTCAAAAATTATAGATTTATTAAGTTGGAAACATAATTTATAAAGGCAGAACACTCTCATTTTGTAATTGAGAAATATAAGTTCCAGAAAGATTAAGTGAATGTCCCAAGGTCATTTAGATAATTGATGGTAGGCCTAATATCAGAATCCAGAACTCTGACTTAGGGCAAGAACCAAATAAATTTTTAAAATAATTTAATAAAAATAAAAATGTGTAATGAAGATGTTGAAAGCTCTAGATAAGCAGTGCATATTTGATTTTTTGCCCTCTTAAGCATTTATTTTTATGTTCTAAATCAGGGATAGAAAAATTAACTGATACATTTTGACATGTTGATGCCTTCAAGTGGGATCTGAATATTTTTATTTCCTGCAGTTCTAGCCAACCATTATATTTTATGTGCTATCTCTGAAAGCATTTTAGTTTCTGACTATTTATTCAAAATACAAATAGGAAAAAAACTTACAAAAATTTGTCAATGAAAGTTAGAAATATTTTTAAACATTTAATGTGTTTCTATCTCTCCCCCTCTCCTTTCCTATCTGAAATATATATATATATATATATATATATATATATAGTATTCATTTCAGATATATATATATATATATTCAAAATACAAATAGGAAAAAAACTTACAAAAATTTGTCAATGAAAGTTAGAAATATTTTTAAACATTTAATGTGTTTCTATCTCTCCCCCTCTCCTTTCCTATCTGAAATATATATATATATATATATATATATATATATATATATATATATATATATACTAGAGGACTGGTGCATGAAATTCGTGTATGGGGGTGTGTGTCCCTGAGCCCAGCCTGTACCCTCTCCAATTGGGGATCACTCAAGGGATGTCTGACTGTCTGTTTAGGCCCAATCACAATCCAGGACTGCTGGCTGCCAACCACTTGCCTGCCTGCATGCCTGATTGCCCCCTAACCACTCCCCTGCCAGCCTGATCGATACCTAACTGCTCCCCTGTCGGTCTGGTCACCCTCAACTGCCCTCCCCTGCTGGCCCGGTTGACCCTAACTGTCTTCCCCTGCAGTCCTGGTTGCCCCCAACTGCCCTCCCCTGTTGGCCCAGTCACCCCAAACTGTCCTCCCCTCTAGGCCTGGTGGCCCCAACTGCCCTCCTCTGCCAGCCTGGTCACCCCTCACTGCCCTCTCCTGCAGGCTTGGTCCCCCCCAACTGCCCTCCCCTGTAGGCCTGGTCCCTCCCAACTGCCCTCCCCTGCTGACCTTATTGCCCACAAATGCCCTCCCCTGCTGGTCATCTTGTGGCGGCCATCTTGTGTCCACATGGGGGTGGCCATCTTTGACCACATGGGGGTGGACATCTTGTGTGTTGGAATGCTGGTCAATTTGCATATTACCTCTTTATTATATAGGAGATATATATATATATATATATATATATATATATATATATATGTGTGTGTGTGTGTGTGTGTGTGTGTGTGTGTGTTTAAAGAAGAGGAACTTCTAAATATAACTGCCTGTACTTAAATTGCCATCATTGACCAAGTTAGTTAACTTCTCTAACGTTTGATTTCAATATCTATGAAATGATAATGATAGCAATAGACTCACAGGTTTGTTATGAGGATAGCATGAAATTATGTCTTTAATATGCTTAGCTCAGGGGCTAGTTCTCGAACATTTTAACTATTACTATTGTAGTTCTAAAACTTTTGCTAAGATTATAGTAGATTATAGAATTATAGAATGGCAAGCCATTTGAGAATTCATTAAACCACACTCTTGATTTATATTGAAGGAAACTCTAAGTTTAGATTTATGTCTATTCAGCTTATTAATTATGTATCTTTTAACAAACTTTATTTTTTTAAACATTCATTTTATTTTTATGTCCACCATCCAAAGCTGAATCAACAAATATTTTAAGTTTGTTTAGCCTAGAAAAATGCTTTACTATATTGGAATCAATATCATAAATTTAAATTTGAGGTCCTTAATTGAATATTTTAAATAGGGACTTTTATATGTTTATTTCCTGCAGAAAGAAAGCATTTTTAGCAAAGCCTGGGAATCTGCTTTTGTAGGACCTCACTGCTTACAAGATTGTGATGACTGAAAGAGCACTGACTGACTTAACCTTCACCGGTGGTACAGATTCCAGCAAACTTTAACATTCTCACAATGCCGTCACAACCAAGGTATACTATAACTGCAGGGGCCACTAAAAAAAAGGAAAAAAAAATGCTGTAATTGAACCAACATACAGTGATTTTAATATAGTGCTTGATTTTAAGGATTGTTAAAGCACCCAGTCTGTGTTTTAGAATCAATTAAACAAGGGATTTTAATTCTTCTGTACAGACAAAGAGAATGAAGGAAAGACACATGATAGACATGGGATTTGAAGCCAGGCAGTCAGATTTGAGAGTCCACACTCATAACCAGGAGAGAAATAAGAAACAAAACAAGTTGATCTTAGTGAAGGTTGAGAATGATAGTCTGGAAAACTTTACAGCTCTTCTAAAGGTAGAAAAGGGTCATTAAAGTTGCCAAAAAGACATCATTTCTGTGTGTGTGTGTGTGTGTGTGTGTGTGTGTGTGTGTGTGTGTGTGTGCTTCTTACTACCTACTCACTGATGAAAATGATCATAATGACTTTCAAATTGTGGGGAATTGTGATATATTTCAGGGATAAGTGTTATGCCCTTAGGTATGAACTAGCCGTGAAACCACTATTACACGTATTGGCCTCTCTTTGTAGTGTGTTGGAGACGCCTTCCAACGAGAGCTCCCTGAGACCTTTCTTACTCTGGGGAAATCGGGGCGGGTTGTTGTTGACATCCGTCAGAGTGATGTGCACTGTGGTGGTTCCAGAAAGGCCTCCCATCTGGCCGCCCATGTCTTTGGCTTGTATCACCACTTGGTACTTCTCTCTGTTCTCTCTGCTCATGTCTGGTAATGCAGTTTTTATTATACCTTTTGGAAAAGGAAATGCATATTTTATCATTTAATCACTGATTTTAAAAATGGAGCTATTCAAGGTCCATTTTACAGAAGTTAATCATAACAAACAGAGAAAATGTCAGTGTACCTAAATACGTATTTCAATCTAAAACCACTTTAACATTATTGACAGAACAAAAAGAATTCTTCCATTGGCTACTGCTTAGGAAATGAGTTTTTCTAAATCAATTTATTCTTTTGATGAATAACAAAACTTAACTCCAAAAATCATCAGACGAATAAGTTCAATTTTGATGGTTGTCACATTCATTAGGTTTGAGTAGAACACATAAAGTGCTGACATTTTGTATTTAGTCATAAATTTAAACTCAATAAATAGTCCAGAGTTGATTCAAATAATCTATTTAAATTACAGGATACTGCCTGAACCGGTTTGGCTCAGTGGATAGAGTGTCAGCCTGCGGACTCAAGGGTCCAGGTTCGATTCTGGTCAAGGGCATACCCCCCTACTGGGGATGTGCAGGAGGCAGCTGATTAATGTTTCTCTCTCATCGATGTTTCTAACTCCATCTCCCTCTCCCTTCCTCTCTGAAAAAAAACAATAAAAATATTTTTTAAATAAATAAATAAATTACAGGATACTAAATAGATAGCTTTTAAAATACCAAAAATATACACAAATTAACTGTGCATCCAGATGCATTATATAATGAGAAAGGGACCAAGTATTAAATGTTGTTACCTGATTCTGGGTCCACTGAGAAATATGGCTGTCCTTGCAATATGCTGTAGACCACTTTGGCACTATTTCCATAGTTGGCATCATCTGCATCAGTTGCAGTCACTTGTATTACAGACGTACCTACACAAATGCCCACCCAGACACAGACAATTAAATACTTCTCAATTAGAAGGTATCCTTCTAAAAATGACTGCTGGTAATGTGGTGCATTAGACCATGCTTAGTTGGAAGAAATTTGCTTAAATGATACTACCTCCAAAAAAACTTTACTTTTCTCTTTTACTCCTTTTTATTTTTGTAACTTTAAAAATATCTTTATTGTTGAAGATGCTAATATGTATCAGATTCCAAGAGTTAATTGGAAATATTGGATTTTCACTAAAAAGGGGGGTGTGCACATGTCTCTGAGAATTAAAATGAACTGTGACCTGATTTTGAGAGAAATGTGGGCAGAGGGAAAAAGCAAGGAGAAGAGCTGGTGAGAGAGAGAAAGAAAAGACAAGTATATTAAGACAAAAATAAACAGCAAGAGAACAGTATATAGAGTATCAGAGGAAAATAATGAAAAGAAGGTAAATTCTAAAAAAGAAATTTAGTTTTTATTAGATGTTCTTTACTCCCAAAGTTAATAATAGTAGTCTTTTAACTCTTTAATTTAAATAAAAATTACTAATATAATAATTAATATTAGAATTAAATCATTGTGTACTACTCCAATTATAGAGGCATCTTTATTATTTGATTATGCGTGGGATTTAACTGCCAGTTTATGAGTTACACATAGTTTGACAGACTTCATACGTCTCACCCTTTAGTTTCCCTCTGTAAATGGTTATTTGTACAGGAAAAAGCAGAGAAAAATCACATCCTCAAAATTATCATGAATTTATATTTATTTTTTTAATCAACAAAAAATTCTAGAAGATTTTATTGTAAAATACAGTCTCTTCCTCCCATTACTCTTATTTGTTTCTAAATATATCGATGGGGGGATTTGAATTAAATAATAAGATAAGTGATGCTTTTGAGGAGTTACCAAGGATATCATAATTAGAAGTTTTTCAAACGAGGCTTTGTCTAAGCATAACTCTTTTACAGTAGAGAAAAATAGTAAAGCATTATATCTGTCCAGCTATTACTGTATTTATCAACCTTAAAAAAACCCAGTACAGTAAAAACCATCTCTGTGTGTTTTGGAGCAAGTCAGTTTAACTCTTTGGGGCTCATCCTTATGAATTAAAATATTTGATTATATCAAGTATTGTATCTTCTACATGTAAATATTGTATATATTTAAAGTTAGATACGCATGCGAAGTCTTGGGTGGGCCAAGGAGGAAGTAATTAATTCAGTGATGTCAATATTAATAATAAAGGATAATTACTACCTCTATAAATGGGACCAAGATTTACCTATAGTTCTTATCTTTATCTATTAGTACGAAAAGCTTCAACAAGAGCCATATTGTTGCCTGCTCTGTTTTTCAGGTTGTTTTTTGTTTTGTTGTGTGTGTGTTGTTGTCTTTTTTTGTTTTGTTTTTTTGGTGTTTTGGTAATTTTAGAGGTGGAGGAAATACAACTGGCAATGGTCCAAATTCTGATTTTTTCTGATTAACTTAAAAAAAATCTTTATTGTTGAAAATATTATATATGTCCTTCCCATACCATTAACCTCTACTAGCCCCTCCCCAACACCGCCCAGGCCCTCACCACACTATTGGTCTGTGTCCATGTGTTATGCATATTCTCCTATATAATAAAGAGGTAATATGCAAATTGACCATCACTCCAACACACAAGTTGGCCGCCCCGATGTGTTCAAAGATGGCCACCCCCATGTGGACACAAGATGGCCACCACAAGATGGCCTGCATGGGAGGGCAGTTGTGGGTAATCAGGACTGCAGGGAAGGGCAGTTAGGTGTGACCAAGCCTACAGGGGAGGGCAGTTAGGGGTGACCAGGCCTTCAGAGGGGGGCAGTTAGTGGTGACCAGTCCTGCGGAGGAGGGCAGTTAGGGGCAATTGGACTGGCAGGGGAGCAGTTAGGCGTCGAACAGGCTGGCAGGGGAGTGGTTAGGCTTACAGTTTATCTTGTCTAAAAATGCATATTAATATATAATATGTATAGACATGTATAGACATGCTTACTCCAGTCCTGTAATAAATTCTAATAGGATTTAGACTGTATTTGTATTTCATATGAGAAAGAAAATATTTGAATTAGGTTTGCAGGGTTTGGCAAAAATAGGTTTACGGTTGTGAGTACTTGAAACAGAATATTTTCTTGTATTTTTACCTGTTAATTATTCTAGGTATTATTTATTTGTATTATAACTGTAAACCTATTTTTGACTACTCATGTACAGATGGTAATCTTCCACTGACTATGCAAAGTGGTTAGGGGCAATCAGGCAGGCAGGCAGGCGAGTGGTTGGGAGTTAGCAGTCCTGGATTGTGAGAGGGATGTCTGACTGCCCATTTAGTCCATCTAGGATCGGGCAGTCGGACATCCCTCGAGGGGTCCCAGATTGGAGAGCATGCAGGCTGGGCTGAGGGACCCCCCCCCCCCGCCCCGCAATGCACAAATTTCATGCACTGGACCTCTAATATGCATATAAGTTCTTTGGTTGATCTCTTCCCATCTACCCTCCCACTTTTCCCACCTCTCTCTGATTTTTAATATCTGCAATAAAAAAAAGTGTAGTGCCTATAATCTGTCTTATGTAAATGAAATATAGATTGCCCTATGGGAAGGGATTTTTAGACAAGATAAGCTGTAAGCCTTCTTCCATTTATAAACTTATATATTCTATATTTTATTATGGCTATTGGTTAATTATGGTTAATTATTCTAGGTATTATTTATTTGTATTATAACTGTAAACCTATTTTTGACTACTCATGTACAGATGATAATCTTCCATGACTATGCAAAATAATATAAGAGAAACCATATGCTATTCAGTTTAAATATCAGATTAGCCAAAGGACATATATATCTTGCCCATAGACACAGACAACAGTGTGGTGAAGGCCAGGGGAGAGGGGGTGATGGTTGGGTGAAGGTATTATAGTGTCAACAATTTAAAAAATAGTCTCTAATAAATATTGTGTTTTTTAAAATGAAATAATGTTTTGAAAATCTGAAGTTATACAAATTTAAGTCAATTATTATCAAAATTTATCATATTCAAATATTTCTGTCATCTCAATTATACTTTTTACTCTATGGATATATCATGTTTTTGGAGAAGGAAAATGGAAGTTTGTGTACAATGAAGTGTCAAAAATATCTGGAAAATAACATCTATATAAGAAAAACAGTTATGCTTTTTAAAAAATAAAATGGTGTTGGGTGGCCAGCATGGCACAGTGGTTGAGCATTGACCTATGAACCCAGAGGTCACAGTTTAGTCTGCGCACATGCCTGGGTTGTAGGCTCGATCCCCCGTAGGGTGTGCAGGAATCAGCCAATCAATGATTCTCTCTCATCATTGATGTTTCTATCTCTCCCTCTCTGAAATCAATAAAAAATACATATTTTTAAAAAATTAAAGGGTGGAAAATCAAACTGCTTTAGAATGCTCATGAATAGGAAGTTGAGATAGAGAGTATAAATTTTAGATGTTTAGATCTTTTATTTTCCATGTAAAAATATCTGTATGGTTACATGTCCCCTTTTTTACCCCATTGACCTCTTCTAGTCTGCCCCCACCCCGCCACCCCAGGCCTTCACTGACCCATTGGGGGTGCAGGGTGGGAGAAGATCCAACAAAGAAATTGTATGCATACAGTTTTTAGATATATCTTCATCTCAAATGTAAGCCCACAAAGAGATCATGATGTTGACCCCTATGGACCAGTCCAGTACTTTTCATGGAACTGTGCCAGGATAATAGACATTTAAAAGTATTACAGAGACCACAACTGCTTACATTTCCTCCTAGGCTTTATGATTGCATAGGAGCCCCGTCTCATTTGAGAAGTCTCTTTCATTTTACTGAAATGAATGCCTGAAAAGGCAGAACTGCGGTTTTCTCACACAGATGAGGTTTCCTTTGATGTTAGAGGAAATTATAACTTTTATACAAACTCTTAGTTCTTCTGACTACATGGCACAAAACATTTAACATCAATCACTCAGTAAAGGTGAATATAAATTTATTTTTCCTCATAAAGAATTTAGTTCAGACTGAAACATGTATTATTTATAATAATGTCAAACTTATAGACTTAAAGCTGATTTTAAAATAGTATTCAACTAAATAGCATCAATTTGTGAAAATCAGTTGCATAGTTCGGATATTATAGAAGCTTACTTCACTGAATTTTGTGGGGTTTTTTTTTTTGTTTTTTTTGTTTTTTTTTTAGAAATATATGATTTAAGAGTCAGCTCTTATCTCGTTAACAAATCTAAACCTTTCACATAAATAGGACTAAATGTAGTCAGATATGCAAATAAAATTATTGCATAACTGATGGTATTTAAAACTATGGGTAGCCTTAAAAATGAAGCAGATATTTCCAGTTTGCACAATAGTAACTAAATAACATAAAAAGACCTGAAATGTTGTTGTTATGCTACCAGGTTGTTTGATCTTAATTCAGTTGCTTAATCTTTCTGAATCCTGGGTTCCTAATTAACAGAATGGGGATTTGAAGTTCTGTTTCCCATACCTATGACATTAAGTTGTTTCAGTGACCAAATGAGATGATCAAAAGAAATTTGTCAAATGCAAGAGCCTTAGTTATTATGCAAAATAATTTGAACAAAACTGCCCAAACTGCTAATACTCTTTGTACTCCTTTCATTTTAGACAAAAATACTCAACTTGACTGCCATTTGAATGGCAATTAAGTAGAAGTGAAAATGTTAGTTGAAATGCAATAAAATAATTATTCTCAATAGCGATCATTTTAGATATCGGTTACAACATAGCAGGAAACATTGAGATACAAACTGTTGAAAAAATTTAGAAGTGAGACAGCTAACATTAAATAGTAATTTTCAGTTATAGTTCTTATTTTTTAAATTATATTTTTATTGATTTCAGAGAAGAAGGGAGAGGGAGAGAGAGTTAGAAACATCAATGATGAGAGAGAATCATTGATGGGCTGCTTTGTGCACACTTCCTACTGGGGATCGAGCCCAAAGTCGGGTCACGTGTCCTTGTCCAGAATTGAACCCTGGAGAACCCAGGACCCTTAAATCCACAGGCCGATGCTCTATCCACTGAACCAAACCAGCTAGGGCTATAGTTCTTACCTTGAAAGAGGTAGCATATCATGACTGAATGTTCATAATAATTATCTTAGCAAACAAACAAACAAATTAGTTTACATGGATTAGCATATACCTACCTACTCCAGACATTTCAGGAACACTGGCAGTGTATAAGTCTTTTGTGAATTTTGGCTCATTGTCATTGATATCATGGATTTTAATAATAAATTCAGATTCAGGTTCCACCTGCCGTCCAGTCTTTCTGTCTATAGCCTTGGCACGAA
Organism: Corynorhinus townsendii; assembly: GCA_026230045.1. NCBI lineage: Eukaryota > Metazoa > Chordata > Mammalia > Chiroptera > Vespertilionidae > Corynorhinus > Corynorhinus townsendii. The sequence goes on from JAPDVU010000015.1 coordinate 16,961,875, forward strand.
GAATGTAGAGGGATTTTTCTTCTCTGTCTAATTTCTTTGCAGCATGAATATCTCCTGTATTTTCATCTATAACGAATATACTGCCAGCCCCATCTCCTGTTAATATGTATTTTAAATTTCCATCTCCTTTATCTTGGTCAGTGTGAAGCTTCAGAGAAGTAGAAAAAAAAAGAGTTCTGTAAATATATGCATTGTTATTACAGAAAACATAATGGTGCAAATTGATTTATCTCCACATGACAGCACTGGAACAAAGATTGCAATGGTTATCTTAATTTTCACTGTGGGAGAACTAAGTATATTATTTTTATCATTCTCAAAAGTTTTAAACAATTGTATTTCTATACCATAATGGACCAAATTTAAAATATAACAAAAGTGAATATAACTTTTTCAAAACAGTGCTTCTAAAATATTTTAATAGAATGATACCACTATTTAAACCTCTACTACATTAACAAAAATAAGGTTATTAACTTAGATCTTAAGTGTAAAATATCAATATATTCTTGATTACATTTAAAATTACTAAACTCAAAAGAAGGGATATAAGGAATTTCTCAACTTATTATGGAAATAAGTTTAGGAAAAAAATATTGGGTTTTGAAGTTACTTTACCTCCTTTCAATATAACATTATAGATGTACAGGTTCTGTCATGAGAGAGACCAATCAGAGAGAGAATTTTAATCTCCTATATTATTGTCTATGGGACTTTGGGAGGGTACTCTTACAAACACAATGTTCTCATTTACTTTTTTAAATTGACATTTTAGGTATATATGAAATATCAAGTGAAATAAAACATGCATGACTTTTCTACTGGCCATTAGTAATGTAATGAAAATATGAAGATTGTTTTTTCATAAATTATCTTCCTTCTTCTGATCCATACCCATCTTAGAAATAAACTTCTTAGTGTATAAGGCTGTTCATTGGGTGTTTGAAACAGATAAAATGCGTTTGCAAAATAATCTTAACGTGTTTGCAAACCTAACACTATTCTGAAACTTGTGTCTTAACTAGCTGATGTCTGCTGTATATTGTCTTTGAACCTGATGAGGTGGTGGATAAAGGCAAAGTTTTGGTAGTGGAAGAAAGTAGTTACAAATTCCAGCTATGATCTCATGACTAGTTATAGGAAATGAGGACTGTAAATTGTCATAAATATGTCCTCTTTCTTTGTTAGGAATGTATTTGTATGTCTGCATAAGTGAAGCAATTATCATTTTTTCCTCTCCTATTCTTTTATCATGCAACATAAGATAAATTGACTTTACATTATATTATTTAAGAAGTGTTCATTTTACATAATTTAAGTGTTCATTTTACATAATTGCATTGAAGTTACAGGATATCAAGGGGAACAGGGCACAGACTTGACTTTACCTCTTTTGGGGGAGGGGTCAGTGTGATTTCAGTATGCAGGATAGTTGTATCATGTGAGGCAAAATTACACATCTTGTTATTGTCTGTACTTGGAGATTAAGTATGGTTTAGGGAAGCGTGTATGGGTAAGAAACTGACAAGGAGTGGACTCGTGATGGTTAATTTTCTGTCAATTTGCATCACGCAATCCTCATATATTCAGTTAAACATTATTCCGGATGAGTCTTTGAGAATGAGATTAATACTTGCATTGGTGAACCACGTAAAGCAGATTATTCTCCCCAGGGTGGGCATGAATCATTTAATCCATTGAAGGCTTGAATACAATCAAAGGCTGAGTTAAGAGAGACATTCACTCTGTCTGGGAGTGCTTGTTCTGGGACATCCATCTTCTTCTGCCCGTAGACTCAACCTCAGACTGGAACTTGAACCTTCAGCTCTCCTGCCTCTCAGGCCTTCAGACTCAGCATGAAACTATATTTTGGCTCTTCCATGTCTCCAGTCCACCAACTGCAGATCTTGGGACTTTCCATATTTCATAATCACATAAACAATTTCTTATATATATGTGATATACCTGATTCTCTGATTCTTGGGGGAATCCAGACTAATACAACATTTGAAAGTAAAATTCATTCCTAATCAGTTTTTCTTTGAAAGTTAGGTGTGGTTTTATTTGTTTATTTTTTATTATTTGCTTGTTTTAAATTTTGTTTCAGGACTTTTAATTGTGAAAGTATTCCATAATCTCTAAATGTTACTATCAGCAATACTCATATAGCTTTAAAATTATTTATATATATATATATAAAAGCCTAAGTGACTGTTACTACTGGATGACGGGATGACTGGCTGGTAGCTATGATGTGCACTGACCACCAGGGGGCAGACACTCAATACAGGAGCTGCCCCTGGTGGTCAATGAGCTCCCACAGCCAACCTCCCACAGCTGGCCAACCTCCCACAGTCCCTCCACCCAGCCAGCTGGACCAGATCAGCCTGATTGGGACTGGGCAAGATGGCCCCAATTGGCCCCAATCACCAGCCAGGCCAAGGGACCCCACCATGCACAAATTCATGCTTTAGTATTTGAAATATTCTAATATGTTATTCAGTATTTGATGAGAAAATACATAAGATCTATTGCTGATAGTTGCTAAAAATAACTATTAATACTTAGTAAACATTTATTTTTTTATGTTTTAATAATGTTTAAATATACCAATATATTTTTAAGAATAGCATGTGGAGCATCAGTCTTAAAGGAATATTTTTCTTTTTGAGTAAGTTACATATTTTTTCACTGTTATTATTATACAGAAAGAACCAAGGAAACGTCTTTTATGAGTGTATCACAGAACTTACACACAGAGAAGTACTCTATTCAACAGGCAATGGAAACACTTGGTATTAAAAATGGGTGACTAGGGACAACCAAGATGGCGGCATAGGTAAACACTTGAACTTGCTGCCATGCACAACCATATCAAAACTACAACTAAAATACAAAATGCATATTATCCAGAACCACAGGAAGGCTGGCTGAGTGGAAATTCTACTATAGAAGGAAAGAGAAAAGCACATGGAGTCCGGTAGGAGGTGCAGAGGTGTGGAAGTGGGGAGGTATGGAGGTGTGCACGAAAGGGGCTGGCAACTGGGTACGCTGTTGTCTTTTTCTATCAGGAGGTAGATACAAGCTCCTGACTGCTCTGAACTACAGTTCTGGGCGAGATTCTGGGGACCCAGACTCATATGAAGATAAACTGACTGTCTGGCATCGGGCCAGAATGCGAGGGAGGCTTTCTCTCAGAGGTGCTTGCAGTGATCATTGTTCCTGCATGGTGCCACAGCACACAGAGACCCAGGGGCCTCTTCGGGGCAGGGCTGACGGGCAGCCATTGCTGTTTGCTCTGCCCTGGTGATTCCCTGAGACCCCGCCCCACCCAATTTACAACCCCACCCAAGCTGTGAGCAGAGGCTTTTGCATATGAATGGCCTGGCCTTTTGCAATCTAAAAACCTAACAAACTGCAAATGGGTCATAGAGCCCCAGAGCTTCCAAAAGAAGGCCCAAGGTTCCACAGAAGCTTGCATTGCTGGGCCTCATCTGGGCACTTCCACACCCCAAACAAAGAGGAGGAATCTGCATATCTCTCTGTAGCTCCTGCTGGGTGACTTCAGGCAGTGGCTGACTTTGCACCTCCTTGGAGATACAAGAGCCAGTGTACCCAGTGGTCAGAGTGAGACCATCCAGACTACAATTCTTCACATCCATAAAAGACACACTAAGTGGGCAGACTCAGTGAGCGCCAAAGCCCTACTGAAGCAATCCTGCCCCATAAGGGTGTCTCCAGCATAGAAGTTCTCCCATTGTAGACACAACTGGTCCTCATAGCCAACTGGCCTAGAGGGTCAATTCCTCCCAGTGATACCAACAACAATCAAGGCTTAACTACAACAAAACTGTGCACACAGCCCACAAAGGGGTGCACCAAGAGTGTCCACCTCAGATAATTAGGGAGGCTGAGCCACTGAGCCCTATAGGACACCTAGCACACAAAGCCACCCTATCAACTCAGGGAAGCAGCCAAAATGTGGAGATAAAGAAATAGGTCACAAATGAAGAAATGGAGGAAAGCAAACTACTGGATATAGAGTTCAAAACCATGGTTATAACGTTACTCAAGAATCTTCTAGAAACCTCCAATAAATATAGTGATATCCTCAAGTATATGAAAAAGGACCAATTAGAAATTAAGCATATATTGACTGAAATAAAGAGTAATATTCAGAGATCCAACAGCAGACTAGAGGATCGCAAGAATCAAGTCAAAGATTTGAAATACGAAGAAGCAAAAAACACCTAACTGGAAAAGCAAAAAGAAAAAAGAATCCAAAAATATGAAGATAGTGTAAGGAGCCTCTGGAACAACTTCAAGCATACCAACATCAGAATTATAGGGGTGCCAGAAGAAGAGAGAGAGCAAGATATTGAAAACATATTTGAAGAAATAATGACAGAAAACTTCCCCCATCTAGTGAACAAAATAGACTTACAAGTCCAGGAAGCACAGATAACCCTTAACAAAAGGAATCCAAAGAGGACCACACCAAGACACATCATAATTAAAATGCCAAGGGCAAAAGACAAAGAGAATATTAAAAGCAGCAAGAGAAAAACAGTTATCTACAAGGGAGCACCCATAAGATTGTCAGCTGATTTCTTAACAGAAACTATGCAGGCCAGAAGGGAATGGCAAGAAATATTCAAATGCATAGCAAGAATCTACAACCAAGATTACTCTACCCAGCAAAGCTATCATTCAGAATTGACAGTCAGATAAAGAGCTTCACAGATAAGAAAAAGCTAAAGGAGTTCATCACCACAAAACCAGTATTATATGAAATGCTGAAAGGTATTCTTTAAGAAGAGGAAGAAGAAGAAAAAGGTAAAGATAAAAATTATGATCAACAAAGTGACAACAAATACATATCTATCAACAAGTGAATCTAAAAATCAAATGAGTAAAAAAATCTGATGAACAGAATAAACTGGTGAATATAATAAAATCAGGGGCATAGAAAGGGAGTGGACTGACAGTTCTTGGGGGAAGGGGATGTGAGGAGTGTGGGAAGAGACTGGACAAAAATTGTACACCTATGGACAAGGACAGTGGGGGGGTCAGGGTAGGGTTGGGGTGGGAATCGGGCGGAGGGCACTTATGGGGGGGGGAAAAGAGGAACAATTGTAATAATCTGAACAATAAAGATTATTTAAAAAAATAGGTGGCTAAAAGGCTCTATGGTTTGGCTTAATCATTTAAATGAACAAGTTCTGAGTTTGAAATGCAGAGGAGGAAAAGTGAGACATCACTGAATTGTTTTTAGAATATAGAGGTAGGAATAGAGGAGTGGAGGGATGCAATTATGAAACATCCCATTTTTCTATGTATGAAACATTTTCCCCATTATTCCTTACGCAGTAATGCCAGACCCATTAAACATTTTTATATATGTAGTGAATGCTTCAGGCCTAATTTTGATGTAATTAAATTTACCAGCACATTATTTCTAAAGTATTTTGAGTTGGGTCATATCATCGACCCTCATGGCATACTACAGCTACCTATAAATGCAATTCCATTACCAAGCAACAGGCTTGTCCTAGATCCTTTACCTGTCAAATCCCTAATCTGCCTAGAGGTGGGGGTGGAGAATGGCCAGGAAGTGTGAGTAACGCTTCTTTTATTACCATCTTAGGTAGATAACATGCCTCCTAAGCTAATAGTCAACCGTGGGTGGAAAAAAAAGTAATAAATAGAAATGAGAGCGATAACAAAAGGAAAAGGTTAGTCTACCAGGGAGGGATGCAACTGTGCAATTTTCAAGTGAGTGTCTCAGCAACAGAACTATACTCTTAGCTATCCCTCTGAGATTAATGATGACCAATGGCAAGAGGAGGGAGAAGCTCAGGACTTGATAACCCCACAGAAGAAGCACTGAACTTCTGCTCATTTTACCATTGCAACAATAGATGCACTGACTTTATAAACACTGGCCCCACTGTTTCAAATATTCTGTGGGTATGTTAAGAGCTCGGTGGGTTCTGAATAGGAGTAAAATAACATTCCTAGAATGTTGTTGGCATGATGAAAAAGTCTTAATAACATATACAGGGACATTAGAAAAAGCTCTTCTTCAATGCCTGGACATTTATCTAGAGAGAAAACAAAGCCCTACTTAAATCAATTAATTCAGTAAAAACTTTAACAGAGCTGTCAACAGTGGTAGAAAGTGGCTTATTCAGAATAAGGAAAACTATCAGGTGTCATATTTTCTGGTGGCTTCAAAGGCCAGTCAGTAACTGTGTGGCTTAGGGAGCCAAACAAAGGCAATTCAATTGTATGAACACTATATTAAACCTCAGTAATAGTAGTACATTACAAAAAATTGTGACTTTTATCATTGTTTTTAAAGTCCAGAATATTATAAAAACATTTAAAAAAGTCTTTACTATGGTTTACATTTTGGGTTTGATTAGAAAGAGACGCAAAACTTTGTCATTAAACCTGGAAGCCAGTGCCCTAAACCCTCCCCTATATTAACTGGGATATTATTATATCTACAAACCAAATAGAATCCAAAATTCACAGAATAATGTTGTTTGGTCACCATCTCAGTCAGTTGGAATGTATGGCACAACAGGAAATTACTATATTAATCTCTCTGACAAAGCTATAGGATGAACAAATGGTTTGCAAATTAATTTATAGAATTCAATTAAAACCAGACTATGGTAAATAACTCTCCAGAGTGAGAAAATATTTTATGATCTGAATTGAAGTCACCACTTGATAAAAGAATTCAGAAAACTGTCCAGAAAAGGAAATAAATTTGGACTTATAAAAATTAAACATTCAGTAAATGCTTATATCAATATGTATGAAAATGTTCAACTGACTGAAGCCACTGGAGGAATAAGAATAATTGCGCTGACAGAATAATATTAAAATAACTCTGTAGGCATATCATCAAGTTAAAAAGCATTGCAAAGAAAAATCCTATTAAAATGGTATGAGTCAAATCCAATTTATTGTCAGGCTGTTACTAAAATTAATCTTTGTAAAAATATAACACAAATTATAAGACAAAAATTGGAAATACATCTTAGAAATATAGAGTATGGAAATATTGACTGAGGACAGTGATTGACTAGGAAGTTCAATAGTTCACTTACAATATATTTCCTTCACATTACTGGAAAGAGGTTGAAATTAGGGATGTGAACATGACCTATATTGTTGTAAGCATCCTGGGGGAAAAACACACAAAAAACCCTATGACAAACTAGTGTTATTTGATAGAAGGACAGTACTTACCTTTAAAATTCTTTAGTGGACTATCCATGGTTTAGGGTTGCCTTTGGTTTATTAAATCTAGAACCTATGATTAGTGAGGCATGCTCTCTGGAAAATGTCTCCTAAGCTATGTGAGTACATAATGGGGATGCTTCATACCCTGACTAAAACCTTTTTTAAATAGGTGACTGTCCGTCTTATTTGGGATCCATTCTTTAGACTAGAGATGCATACTGTGGGGAACTGGGAAGCTGTACTGTATACCCTGAACCTCCTTTATATTTTTCCATAGATTATTGTGTCCTTGAAATTGTCAGTAAAGCTTGATATTGGGCAATATCTCTGACCTATGCAGATCTGATATGACAATTCCCTATCATTTGTCTTCACTGACAAGGAAAGGACAATCATTTATCATTCCTTAATAGTGACAACCCAAGGCTGGTCTCACACATAACTTGGCTCAATAGTGCCCACAAACGTTCATCCTCAACACACAGGTCTTGAAAAAAAAAAAAAAAGCAATTCCCCCTAGGAATTATTTTAAATTTATGCTGTTTTAAGACTAATTTTCCTTGCATTAACCACAAATGTCTCCATTCCTTAAAGAACACAATTCAAGAAAAGTCAAATTTGAATAGGGAGGCTGTGTAAAAACAGGAAGGAAAGTAAAATACATATGCAATTAGAAAACGTATAATTGATAATCTATGGTATTAGCATAAAACACACTGACAACAGTGGTTCTTCACATTAACTTCAGTGTAATCTCAGTGTTTATAGAAATGTTTATATTTCTGCAGCTATTTCCTCCTTTTTACTGGAAAACATTACAGTTTATACTTAGTAATACATCAGACATTTTCTTAAGAAAACTTAATAGGGCAGTAATTTGAAATATATAGCCATTATGTCATTTTGTTTCAATTATACGTGTGAATTTAAACTCTAACTATCATTCTATTATTTTTTATCTATTACACTTCAAATTATTTTTTTTAAATAAACTTATGCACCAGTACACTATAAGTGAACTCACAAAGCATATTTTCATAGACATTGCCATGGCTACTGCCTTAATGAATTTACCATTCTATATAATGAATCCTTATTTCTTTCTTCTGTCTGTACTTTCTAAGTAGTTACCTAGTCAAATGGGTTTACAGGCAAATTATAGGTAAACACTCTCAGAATGATATTTCCATTCCTAATTTTTCACTGTCTTTTCAAATCTAATATTTAAATGCTTGCTTTTCCTAACCATCATTGTGCCAAAGAAGCCATTTAAAATGTTTTATGATCCAAATAAAATTCTCTATTTCTCTCTGAGCCATCCACTATTTATCCATCCTCTCACCTTGCCTTTTCCAGCATACTCCACAGTGGTCAATAGAGTTACTTTTTGTATGCTTGATGGCATCAAAATTATTTCATCTATTTATCTCTCACCCCCTTCATGCAAGCGATCTGTAGATTTTATAATCTCCATCTTTTCTTTTAACATATTAGTTCAAACCACCACTGTTGACCACTTGAATTATTTTAGTAGCTTCCTCCTCAGTGTCCCTGAATCTCTCTCACCTTTAGAATCCATGTTCCACATAACAACCAGAGTGATTTTCCCCCCAAAATAGAATTACTTTATATGAATCACTTCCTTAAATCAGATCCATGGTTTTCATTTTCATTCCAGTAAATCTTCCTCTCTCTCTCTGTCTCTCCCTCTTTTTCTCTCAACCACACACACAAAAAAATCAAATAAAACCAAAAGATTATTATGGCTTCCAAGAACCTATATGACCTCTTTGTATCTCTTAAAATTATCTACTCACTAGAGGCCCAGTGCATGAAATCCATGCACTCAGGGGTCTCTCAGCCCAGCCTGTGCCATCTCGCAGTCCAGTAGTCCACAGAGGCGGGAGAGGCTCCCGCTGCACTCACCAGCCATGAGTCTGGCTTCTGGCTGAGTGGTGCTCCCTCTGTGGGAGCACACTTACCACCAGGGGACAGCTCCTGCATCGAGCATCTGCCCCCTATTGTTCAGTGCACATTATAGCGACTGGTCGTTCTGCCATTTGATCACTTAGCATATTAGCCTTTTATTATATAGGATTGTTTCCCTTCTCATGCACTAGACTATATCCAATTGGCTTTCTTTCTTCACCATTGATCTCAATATAGCTGAGCACAAACTCTTTAATTTAGAGTGACAGATTAATTACCTTGCTCAAGGTCATGTTAGAATTTTATTGCAGAAAGGCATTTAAAACAACGTTTCCTGACTTCTCATTATTCTTTTTTCATTTCTTTCTAAAACACATAAATTCCAATTAGCAATAACACTTTCCACAGTTTCCTTCATTAGTGGTTGATTATCAATTTTGAGTATTAATTATCTCTCTAACTACAGTTATGGAAAATTAGGAGCTTTTTTTCTTTTTGGTAACTGCCCAGTTCTTCCCATTCTGGAAAATATAAATCACTCCTCTTTGAAGATAAAACATTATTCCCATCCTCTTATGGAGGAAGAGGCTATAGAAGAGGTAGAAGCTGGGCACTAGTTTATATACTTATGAGTCAGTAAAGATTGAAATAATGTCCCATATTGAGTTGGCTATTTTAAAATAAGCTAAAAATTGCCATTGAGGAAAACAATTGTATAACCTGGATGATCACAGGATATATCCACCATATTTTTCAGAAAAGATAGTTTTTTCTGTGGAGTAAATAGGTAAAAATTATACTGGATGGCAATTGCATTTGGTGTCTAAAGAAAAGCATCTGCAAAGAAATTTATGCAATATACAATTGGTCCAGATTAGTTTTTATTTTGGGAAAGAAGTTCTGAAATATCCCCAGAGCAGTTTACTCATCAATTGAAAGTCCTCCAAAAAACAGAATGATTGGGAAACCAGTCTGTGGAGTGGAAAAGAAAAGCTCCTTCAGTTTTTTGGAGGAAATAACTTTTAAAATACTTGAATGGCTAGTTTACTTGGTGCAGTTAAAAATTAAACTTGTTGATTTTAACATTGCTGTTACATCTAAAACTAACATGTGATGTTCTGATAAAAATATAAAAATAAATTATAATTTTTATCCTATATAATAAAGAGCTAATATACTAATTAGACCGGACAGCAGAATAACCTTCCAGAACAACCAGTGAGTGGGGGGCAGGGCCAAGGGGCCATGAGGCAGCTGGGGCTGTGAGACCCAAGGCAGCCGGAGCTGTGAGGGCCTCCTCTTGCATGAATTTCATGCATTGGGCCTCTAGTGTTATAATAATTCCCACAAAACTTTAAAAAAGTCAAATCCTGTTATGTGTCATTATAAAATTTAATTTAAATGATAATTTACAATGGACTGTTAGAATATTTTCCTAAGCTGTTAACATTTAATTTCAACTAAAACCAAACATCACTAGTCTATGATTCCTCAACTATTTCTTTTTCAGCTGTTTGCTTTCTTTCTTTTCAAACATTAACTCCCACTATCTGGAAAGTCTTCTCTCTACTTCCTTGAAATATTCCCAATTGTTCTTCAGGGCTCAGCTTCAAAGTTACAATATGTAGAAGCCCTTTCTTATATCCTGTGTCAGTTTCCTATTCCTGCTATAACAATCTACCACAATCCTAAAGGCCTAAAGCAGTGGTTGGCAAACTCATTAGTCAACAGAGCCAAATATCAACGGTATGATTGAAATTTCTTTTGAGAGCCAAAAACCGGCTTCTGCTCATGGGCCACGAAGTTTCAATCACACTGTATGTGCGCGCCCACACGTGGTATTTTGTGGAAGAGTCGCACTCAAGGGGCCAAAGAGCCGCATGTGGTTCACGAGCCGCAGTTTGCCGGCCACGGGCCTAAAGTAATACAAATTTATTAAGGTGCAGTGCTCTAGGTCAGATGTCCAACAGTTCTAAGTAGGCTAAAATCAAGATATCAGCAGGGCTGTATTCCTTCTGGAAGATCTATGGGAACATCCATTTCCTTGCCTTTTTAAGTTTCTAGGGCCTACCTAATTGATTCCTTGGCTCTTTTTTTTTTTAAATTTTCACCCGAGGATGATTTTTAGAGAGAGTAGAAGAGAGACAGATATCGATGTGAAAGGAACACATATATTGGTTGCCTCCTGCACAGACCAGGGAGGAGCCTGTAACCTAAGTAGGGTGCTCTTGACCAGAATCAAACCCAAGACCCTTAGGTCCACAGGCCAATGCTCTATGCACTGAGCCAAACCAGCTAGGGTCTAATTCCTTGGCTCTTAAGTTCCTTCCTCCATCTGCAAACCCTGCAATAGCAGGTCAAATGATTTTCACATGGTATCTCTCTGAACATTATTTTTCTGTTGCATTTCTTTACCAATTTATCTCTATCTCCTCTATCTCTATCCCTATCCCTACTCTGTATCTATCTATCTCTATCTCTATCTCTATCTCTATCTCTATCTCTATCTCTATCTCTATCTCTGTCTCTGTCTATCTCTATCTCTATCTCTATCATCTCTATCTCTTTATCTGTCTATCTATCTATCTATCTATCTATCTATCTATCTATCTATCTATCTCTTTATCATCTCTATCTCTGTATTTCAAGAACAGGTGAATAGCAACCTCAGTTCTCTTTTGCCATACAATGTACCAAAGTCATAGATTCCAGGTATTAGGACACAAGCATATAATTCTTCCTATTACACATATTCAGGTAGATTTTCTTACACTAATCAATCTTTCTAGAGTTAGCAGATGAGTGATTGATAAATTATAGACTAAGCTACACTAACCATCAGTATCATATGTAATAAAAGCCTATTATGCTAAGTGTTTGGTCGGCCATTTAAGCAATCAAAGAATAATATGCTAATAATATGCTAAGGCTGCTCACCCGCTTGCCATGACATGCACTGACCACCAAGGGGCAGACAGTCAACCAGTCGACCAATTGCTATGACATGCAGTGATCACCAGGGGGCAGATGCTCCGACCGGTAGGTTAGCTTGCTGCTGGGGTCTGGCCGATTGGGACTGACTGAGGGGGGCTGGACATGCCCTGCAACCCTCCCATGGATTGTCCCCAGCTGGCCAACTCCTGCATCCCTCCCTGGCCCCGATCATGTACTGGTGGGATCCCTTGGCCTAGCCTGCTCCCTCTTGCAATCTGGAACCCCTTGGTAGATGTTGGAGAGCCGGTTTCAGCCTGGTGCTGCAGACAAGGCTGAGGGACCCCACTGATGCACGAATTCATGCACAGGGCCTCTAGTAGTGTAATGGTTAAAAGGATAGATTCTTAGAGACAGACAGACAAGTTTAAAACCATAAGTCTGCAATTGATACTATATGACTGAAGCAAATGATTTAGCCTTTCTGCATCTCCATAAAATCATCATAATAGTAGTGATCATCCTTAGAATTGAGGGTTAAGTTTTTAAAAATATATGAAACAATAAAATATCTGGGCTATGGTTAGTGCTCAATAAAGATTATACATAATCATTAGCAAATTCAAAAAGTTGGCCTTTCTTCAGCTTTTTTCATTTAGCTATGAGCACATCTAATTATTTGTTATCCTTAGCACTTAGCTTTTAACATTTCCTTAATTTGATAACTTCCGTACATCCAATTTTTATAAATTTCATTTACTTTCTTCTTCAAAAATATCCATTTAGTTGAATTTTAATATCACATTTTTAATTTCCATCTAAAATACTAAACTAAGTAAACTTATTTTTAAAAATATATTGTTATTGTTTTTAGAGAAGAATAGGGAGGGAGAGAGAAATAGAAACATCAATGATGAGAGAAAAATCATTGATTGGCTGCCTTCAGCTTGCCCCACACTGGGGGTTGAGCCCACAACCCAGGCATGTGCCCTGACTGGGAATTGACCATGACCTCCTGGTTCATAGGTCAATGCCCAACCACTGAGCCATGCTGGCTGAGCAATAAAGTTATTTTTGAAATTTGTGATCACATTTGCTATAGAGTGGTACTGAATACATTTTATCCTATATAATAAAACCCTAATATGCAAATCGACTGAATGGTGAAACAACTGATTGCTATGACACTCACTGACCACCAGGGGGTAGACACTCAACCAGAAGCTGCCCACCGGTGGTCAGTGCGCTCCCACAGGGGGAGCACCACTCAGCCAGAAGCTGGGCTCACAGCTGGTGAGCGCAGTGGAGGCGGCAGGATCCTCTCCCACCTCCACAGCAGCACTAAGGAGCAGTGAGCCCTGCTTCTGGCTGAGAGGCGTTCCCACTGAGTGGCCTCTCCCGCATCCGCTGCAGGCAGGTGGTAAAGAGCAAGAGGTCCCAGACTGAGAGAGGGAGGTCTGACTGCCAGCTTAGGCCTGATTCCTGGGGGAGATCGAGCCTAAGCCAACAGGCAGACATCCCCCGAGCGGTCCTAGACTGTGAGAGGGTGTAGGCCAGGCTGAGGGACCCTCCCCTTCCAGTGTATGAATTCTGTGTGGCGGGCCACTAGTATGATAATAATAAGGTACATTTATGTATAATGTCAATGAGAGATGACTTTAAAAGCATAAGTTAGGAATAATAAAATCTTGTTATTAAAGATTATTTTGTTGCCAAATTGCTATTTCCATGAATATTCAGAATTACTTACTTAAATTACAAATTTTATGCACAACTATAGCCATTATGCAGATTCCATGCTATACAACAGTATGTTTTCTTTGCATCAGATTAATTAATATGTTCTGGAACTGCCTATATTTTAAATAAATCACCATTATTTTACATAAGATTCTATTTAAAGATTACCTGAAAGTCATTGTGAGACTTCTGATTTAAAATAACAGATTAAGCTAACAAATTTAGCTTCCCATTCTCTCTCACAAACTGAAATATGATGAAAAACAATTAAAATGAATAAATTTACAATAATGTGGAGAACAGGACTGATGCACTCATTAATTCTAGTGAATTCCTGCAGGAGAACACATGGGTAGGATATATTAACAACTTATTCTGAAAAATTAGATATAAATCTCAGTGAACAACAAATAAAATTCTAGTGAGGAACAGAGGAGTCTGGTTTTGGGTTTGTTTGTTTGTGTTTTAGTACATATGAATCCCCTAAGTTAACAGAAATGAAAAGTTAAAATAAGAAGAATGGTCATTGAGGGAGATAAGAATGGTTTTTAAAATGTTGTCATTGGTTGCTTGGGTTTTGTTACTCTTCTTCTCTAACCAACATGGAGGAAAGAGATAGTTTACGTCCACATTGAAATAAGATAAAAGGTTTCTAAGAAATTAGAAGTCCCTCATAGTTTTTCCTGTTTATTTATCAAAAGGATGCCCTCCTTATTTGCCTGATTCCTACACGTGTCAGTGGAGATATCTCTCATTCTGTAGGTCTTTTTCCTAAGCACACAGCTGAAGTTTACCTCTAAATTAGGGGTTAGTGGAGGCAATAGCATTCATAGATCTGAACAAACAAAATATACTCATGATATGTATGAAAAAATTGGTTACCAGAAAGTAACTAAGATTAGAAAACTGAATTCAAAAGATAATACATTGGTACAATGAAGACAATTTTATTTTAAATAAATTCTAAGTTGTATGCTTAGCCTATATAATAAAGAGGTAATATGCAAATTGACCCTCATACCCTTACATCATAAGAGGGCTGCCCCCACATCATCACAAGATGGCTGCCCCCATGTTGTCACAAGATGGCCACCACAAGATATCTGCCCCCATGTCATCACAAGATGGCTGCCCCCACATCATCACAAGATAGCTGCCACAAGATGGCCACCCCCATGTCACAAGATGGCCACTCCCACATTGTCACAAGATGGTCAGCCAGGAGGGCAGTTAGGGGTGATTGGTCCGGCAGGGGAGGTCAGTTGGGGGCAATCGGGCTGGCAGGGGAGCAGTTAGGTGTCAATCATGCAGGCAGGGGAGCAGTTAGGGGGTGATCAGTCTGGCAGGCAGAAGTGGTTAGGGACAATCAGAGAGGCAGGCAGGTGAGTGGTTAGGAGCCAGCAGTCCTGGATTGTGAGAGGGATGTCCGACTGCCACAGGGATCGGGCCTAAACCAGCAATCGGGCATCCCCTGAGGGGTCACTGATTGGAGAGGTTGTAGGCTGGCCTGAGGGAACCCCCCCACCCCGTGCATGAATTTCATGCACCGGGCCAATAGTTTCATTATAGAAGAAGGATAATTGGAACCCCCAAAATAATCTATAATATACAAATACGAGGGCTAGGTGAATAGGAAGTGACTGCTTAGAAGGTATGAGATTTCTTTTCTAGTTAATGAAGACATTTTGGAAATAGAAATAATGGTGGCACATTAATAATGTACCAAATTCCATTGAATCGTGTATTTCAAAAAAGTAAAAGGAAAAAGATAAAGCAATCAGACATAGAAATTTGGATCTCTTTCATTTGATTTTGTTTCTCTTCTATTATGATGAAATTTTACTACATAAAGAAAAATCACCCTCATTGCTTCTGGTGAGGGGATATAAGCAGATCAGATAATGGTGAAAGAATTATTCATTCATATTTAAGCAATCTTGCATAGATACTTAGGTTGGTTCCTTTGTTATTGTCATTGGTTGTTAAGTATTATAATGAATACTGTTGTACATATATCTTCATATACTTCTAAGAGTACATCTACTGGGTAAATTGCTAGTGAGTGAATTGCAACATCAACTATTATTTTCTTTATTTTTTGTTATTTTTGATTACTTATCACTAAAATGCACTTCAAGATCCCTTGACAAAGTATCCAGCTTTTTCCTTTATACAAGTTTAATTGAAAAAGAACACATTGCTTTAATATAATTTTTGTTGTTTTGAGTGAAATAGAGAATCCGTTGTTATGTTAGCAGCCAGAAAAAATTTTTGGAATGGTGATCATGTAAAATTTTTGAAATATCAATATGATAAATTAGAGCATGAAAATAAGACAAAAACAGGAATTCTATTTAAGTGGGTTCTGAAAAGTTAGCTTTCACCTTTGTATGTATGTTCCTGCTCATTGTGATTCTTGTAAAGAATCCTTCATTGTAAACCTGAGATATCCTAGCATAGTAACTGGAACTAACAGATATCAATACAGAGTTATAGAGTTTAATTGGACTGCATTGATACTTTTAAAACCCAGAATGGCCCTAGCTGGTTTGGCTCAGTGGAGAGAGGTTTCCAGGTTTGATTCCGGTCAAGGGCACCTACTGTGGTTGCAGGCTCCTTCCTGGCCTGGACCCTGGTTGGGGCGAGTGCAGGAGGCAACCAATTGATGTGTTTCTCTCACATCAATGTTTCTCTCTGTGTTTCCCTCTGTCTTTAACTTTCCCTAAAAATCAATGGAAAAATATCCTCGGGTGAGGATTAAAAAACAATAATAATAAAAAATAAAAAAATAAAAATAAAATAAAGAAAACACAAAATGTCCTTTGCCTGATACCTGTACTCATTATTTCTTTTCATCCCTTTTCCTTGTTTTATTTCTAACATTTCTTTTTTTTTTTTTTTTTTTTTTTGGTCTTCTGCTGATTTTGCTTGTGGGTTGATAAAGAAAATTTATATATGTATATGTGGATATATTGTGTGTGTTATATATCTTATATCCATGTATACCTTTTCCAGGTAAGTAATAGGAGTCTCAATTTCTTATTAACAAAACCAATTTTAAATTCTTGAAAATTTCAAATGACACTTTTAAATTAAAATAAAACTAAATACCTGGCCAGTTTGGCTCAGTAGATAGAGCGTGAACCTGTGGACTGAAGGGTCCCAGGTTCGATTCTGGCCAAGGGAACATTCCCGGGTGGTGAGCTTGATTCCCAGTAGGGGGTGTGCAGGAGGCAGCTGATCAATGATTTTTCTCATCATTAATGTTTCTATCTCTCTCTCCCTCTTCCTTCCTCTCTAAAATTAATAAAAATATATTTTAAAAAATAAAGATAAAATAAAGCTTAAAATGTAGTAGTAAAACTTGAGTTCTAATAATTTAAGATACATTTGGCTTTTGTTTTTATGGAAATTTTACAAATCTAAATAGTCATTGTCTTTTTGTTTATACATACAAGTCAACTTATAGTTACTAATCTAAATTACAGTTCTTTATAACCAATTAAAGTTTTGCAAAAAGCTTAGTGAAGAAATAACCATGAGGCACATTGTTTGTCAGTAAAGAATACTCCCCATAGATTTATTCATAGTTTTTCTAACAGCTTACCTAACCTTAGAAATGTGTGAGGAAAAACAGCCTCACTGCAACAATATATGTACATACACATGATGTATGTGGTTCTGTACGTCCTATTAGTGGTTTTCCCAATATTGTGTTGCTTGGACAGTCATGATCAAGCTTCATTAAGTTATATCATACTTATCAGGCTTGTTAGCTTAAAATAAACATAGAAAATAACTAAAGCATTGCAACAACTGCAAAGAAGGATGATAGGATAATTGAGTACACCCTGGTTTTTGCATTAGTAATCAGAACCTTCATTTTTTTGCCTTCACTGAATTCTCTTTCCATACATTTACATAGACTAGACCTTATTCATATGCCAAGAAAACTCATTTTGCAAATTTGACCTTGTAATGTATACTGTGTACACATTAAAAATATTTTTTTTCTTATCAATGTTGCAAGTCCTACAGTAACTAAAATGCCAACTGTAAATACAACAGGGATGAATGGTCCTGGATCTTCACATATAATTCAAATTAAATACCAACATAAACTCTCATTTTCTCTAAATTTTCCAATGTGTAGTGTTAGCAGTAAAAAGCTCAGAGATTCTACTGACAAGAGTGGCCATTCGTGTCACAACTTACATCTTTGTTTCCTTCTATTCTGTGCAGTTCCTTCTGACATAAATGCAAACTCTGTTTCCCTTTAGCTGTATGCAAAGCTAATATGGGAGCCTCTGTTTCTGTCCTGGACCAGAAAGTCAGGAAAGAGATGTGCACTGCCTTATTCCAGCATAGTTCCCCATGAAAATGGTCCAGATGAAGCACATGTCCCATCAGCAGTGAATGACCTGAGAGAAAATGAGGGTTCGCTCCTCGGTCCTAATATACCTCGTAGAACACAAACTGAGCTATAGCCTTGAATACATCATTTCAAGAGGCAGCTTGTATATTCTGGGGAGCACTACCAACAGCAATTTCATCACAGCTTTCGGGAAATACCTCCTCAGTAGGAAAGACTTTAAATAGGGTTTTTCATTGTGTTTTCCGTGCACAAAATTCATGAAATATAAAACCTGCATGTCAAGAAGGGAATTTAGAATGAATCATTATTATGCAACATATGTGTATATGTTTCTAAAAGCAACTACATGGCTAAAATACTTTGACAACAGAGTTGTCCTTGTAATATTTGCTTGTGATGCTTAAACTTTTAAAAAAGCTATTCTCATTGCTCTAACATGTGTGTGTGCATGCGTGTGTGTGTGTGTGTGTGTGTGTGTGTGTGTGTGTGTGTGTCTTTGTGTGTACATTTGCCTGGACTCCTCTTCAGATTGTTTACTACAGCAAGGTAGTAGTAAGCTTATCTTTTAATCCAACTTTGAAGTGATAACTGTTCATGAGACGTGGCTTCAAATGGGATTATTGAGTGTGCTGTCTATATTAGCTCTATACTATGTTTTAAATTAATAGCATAAGAAATTGAAAGTTTTAAGCTACCAAGATCTAAAACATCTGTGGACAATTCTGCTGGCTATCTCATTGCCTAAATAGTACATTATTTGCTTTTATACATTAGTTTTCAATCACCTGTGTGGCACCAATTATATTTTGTATTCTTTTACTAAAGAAGTTACCTGACAATTGGCAATGTGAACCATATTCACTGTTGATTCACAGTTGAAACTAAATTTATATTTGTCACATTTAATTATAGAATACTAGTGGCCCGGTGCACAAAATTTGGGAGGGGGAGGTTGTCCCTCAGCCTGGCCTGCACCCTCTCTAATCTGGGACCCATTGAAGGATTTCCTACTGCCAGCTTACAGGTGGATCAGGTCTAAACTGGCAGTCGGACATCCCTCTCACAATCCGGGACTGCTGGCTCCTAACTGCTCATCTGCCTGCCTGATTGCCCCTAACCACTCTGCCTGCCAGCCTGCTTGCCCCCAATTGCCCCCTGCCAGCCTGATCACCCACAACTTCCCTCCCCTCTTGGCCTCTAACTACCTCTACCTCAGCCCTGCCATCATGGCTTTGTCCAGAAGAACGTCTGGAAAGTCTCCTGGAAGTCTAATTAGCATATTACCCTTTAATTAGTATAGACAGAGGCCAGCTGGTTTGCCCTGAAGGGTGTCCCGGATCAGGGTGGGGGTTCCTTTGGGGCATGGGACGGCCTGGGTAAGGGGTTGAGGACCATTTTCAGGCTGGTCAAGCCTCCCAGTAGGGACAGTCACCCCATGGGAGTGTGGCCAGCCTGGGTGAGGGGCTGATTGCTGTTGTCAGGCTGGACAAGCCCCCAGTGGGGACCCTCACCTCATGGGAGTGTGGCCAGCCTGGGTGAGGAGCTGAAGGTTGTTTTCAGGCTGGCCACACCCCCTAGTGATCCAGGCTCCCAGACCCTCCTTTTTTCTTTTCTTTTTTTTTTTCAGCGCCTCCTTGAGCAGAGGCCAGGGCCAGCTGGAAGCAGGTATCTGGGATTTATTTATCTTCTATAATTGAAACTTTGTAGCATTTAGCGGAGGCCAGGGCTGGCCAGGGCAGGCAGGAGGCTTTGCTTCCTCCATCACCAGGAGCAACTCAAGCCTCCAGCTCCGTGGCTGCCACCATCTTTGTTGGGTTAATTGGCATACTCACTCCTGATTGGCTGGTGGATGTGGCTGGTGGGTGTAGCGAAGTTATGGTCAATTTGCATGTTTCTCTTTCATTAGTGTAGGTCAGGGGTCCTCAAACTATGGCCTGCAGGCCACATGTGGCTAGCTGAGGACATTTATCTGGCCCACTGGGTGCTGCTGCCTGTCCTGCTTAGCAGCTGACTCGTCCCAGGCCCACAGTGCACATAGGAATTTGTACATAGTTTTTTTTTAAACTATAGTTGGGCCCTCCAACGGTCTGAGGGACAGTGAACTGGCCCCCTGTTTAAAAAGTTTGAGGACCCCTGGGTAGGTTATCCATCAATTTCGAAGCCTTCTAGAACCATAGCTTTTCAAGTGATTCTAATCAATTTCACTGATTTGACTGTGTCTATGTCCTATTATACCATAGGGAACATGTTTTAATAAATATTTTCTTTAATGGTTTTTCTTTCATTTTGTTTTATGATATTATCTGTTTTAATAGGAATAAATTTTAGGTTCAAAACAGTGTTTATAATGCATTTTTGCAATTTAAAATATATTGAAAAATCAACAAAATAACATGTAATGTTTATATTATTTAATACAGCTTAATTTTATCTAAGAAGACCATCTAACATATTTTAAACTTAATTTTTTCCTTTCTGTGACATTTTTAAGATCATGTTTTCATGTTAATGAAAGGCCACTTTAAGTGAGCAAAATGATTGATGTTTTTGTACTTACAAAGATAAATAAGCAAATAGACTAATACGTGATTTGTTTCCCCTTCACAAAACTCTGCTAAAGCAGTTCAATGGGTTTGGAAGATACCTGCCTGTTCATTTTTATCTCTCTCTTACAGTAATTATAATAATGACGCTAGCATCACAGAATCCTCTGCTCAAAAATCTTGTCTAAATTCAGCATTGAACTGAGTGCTGATATTAGCAGAGGGAGAGAGGGAAAGGAATCTGTATTTTAAAGAATAATCAGTTTGAATAGATATGACAAACATATTTTTTATAAAATTTAGTAAAAACAAAATAGTGATATGTTATTTATTTTGCATAACTGTTATATATACAGAAAAATAAGTTTGGAAAGTTCAAAAGAAAACGGGTGGGCCTTCCCTCTGCCCTTATATTCTCACTGATGCACTGGTGGAATAATGTGAGGTGTTCAAAACTCTACTGGAAAGAAGACAGTGATTATGGACCTGATGGGTGCTTGCAGAGTTGTGACTGGCAGGGCAGAAGTGTGACTGTAGAGATGTGTCAGTCCAGACAAGAGGTGAATAGAACGTGTTTACAAATGGCTTCTGCAGATTTCCACTTGAAAGCTTGAGTTCTTTGCCAGGAAGGACACAGAGCGCCTTCAGATTTTTTGACATGCTAGAGGACATCCAAATGCCAGCAATTCTATCCTCAGAAGTGACTGATTTATGCTGCCCCCTAGGATATAAAGCATTTTCAAGTTTTACTTAATATAATAAAACATGAAACAAAAATTGTAAGTGTAGCTTTGGGGGCGAGGGGAAGAGAGCTTATTGTGACTTAGCACTTCAGAAAACTTTTTAAATCTTACTATATTGCAGTACTTAGTGGTGCATGCAACCTGCATAGTCACATTTTGCTATGTTTTTTGAAAGCAATCTTGGTATTGGGATTTCTGTCCTTATGAAGTAGTTGCATTAAAAATATACTTACAGAAAATAATTACAAACATATGGCTGAAACAAACACACAAAGAGAATGATCAACATGACACTGGACAGTTTGGTGATAGTTTGATAACACTAGACACCAACCAATAGAGGAGGAGTGCAAAAGGCTGTGATCTTAAGTAAAGCTTTAGTCATTCTTTATCTTATCCTTGCATTGATGGAATTTTTAAAAATAAGTATTTCATTTATTCCAATGTAAGTTGAGTTATTCATTCAAAGAAAATTTTGTTGAACTCTGTTGTATACAAGGCATTACTAAAAGTCAAAACATCTACACTAATAAAAAAGAAAGATGCAAATTGTCCATACCTTCGTGACACCCACCAGACAATCAGGAGTGAGTATACAAATTAACCCAACAAAGATGGTGGGTTAATTTGCATACACAGGTGCTGAACTGTGGGGGGCAGGGTGGCACCAAACAGCCTGGATCCCAGACAGGTGCCAGGCCCTGCCCTGGGCCAGGCAGCACCAGGCCCCGCCCCCAGGGGCCTGGGACCATCAGCGGCCGGAGAGTGGCCAAGAGGAACCCCTCGCAGTCAGCGCACAGCAGGGCCCACTTGGCCTTGGCTGGAGGCGACCTGGGAGAGCCAAGTGGAGCCGGGGCTACAGGGAGCCACGGAGGGGTGGGACAACCGGAGCCAAGCTCTGCGGGTCTGAGGAGAGCACCTAAAGGAGAAAAGCTTCGGCGAAGCACAGGAGGCGGGTGGCCCAAGGGGCACAGAGCAGCGCCAAGGCAGGATGCACCTGAGGGGGCTCCAGCCAGGGCAGGGGGCTCCGGCCAGGGCAGGGGGCCGACAGGCGGGGATCTGCCTCACCTGAGGAGAGCGAGGTTCTTCAGGGCCCCAAGATGCAGAAAACAAGAGGCGATGACTGCCGGGTGTGGAAGGACAGGGACCCACAGCCCTGAGGCAGGGGTTAAGGGGTGGTGCCCCACCTCAGCGGAGGGGCGTTGCACTGCCAGGTACCCCACTGTGATGGTTTGGTGATGCTTCCAGCACTAACTGGGCCTAGCCATGGCCTGTGCACTTACGGGGCCACGACTCCTGCTTCCTCTTTGGCCCAAAAGCAAGCCGGTGCCTGCCCCGCCCTACTGTGGCGCAAGCCTGCAGGGTGAGTGTGAAGCCTTCCACCTGCTCCCCAGAAGGAGGGGCAGTGAAGAATGGGGGCAGGGGGTGGAGGGGAGGAAAGAATGTGGAGCTTCCAGGATGAAGAGGTGCTTGAGAACAAGGCTTGAGGCTGGGAAGCCTCAAGGGGACGTTTGTTCTGTTTGCCCTGCGGCTGTCCCTTAGGAAGGGCAGAGAGCACGGCTGTGAGGCCTCCCTGCATGCTGAGTCCAGCTCCACAGCCAACTGGAACTGGCCTCAGTGTCCTGGTCTGTAAAATGGATTAGGCGTGTCCCAGTGCCTTCACTGAGCTTTGAGGGCCAATTGAGATACTATATAAAGAAAATGAGTGAAGAGGTGAGAAAGAAAAGGAGGGGCAAGCCACACAAAAGAAAGATTGAAAGGAACCTTTACAGCTATTGTCACTTAAATAGGGAATATAGTCAATAGTGTTGTAATGATGGTGTGATGCCAGGTGGGTACTAGAAATATCGGGGAACACTTTGTAAAGTATATGATTGTCTAACCACTATTCTGTAACTGATATAAAACCGGAAACTAATACAAAATAATATTGACTGTAAGGAAATAAAAATAGGAGTGAATTTTTTATAAATCTCAAAGTTTAAATAAAGGCTGTAAAGGAAGGAAGGGGGAGAATAAAAATAGTGTTTTTCATTTTACCACTTCATTGTCTTTTCAGTACATGAAAAAGACAGTTGTCTTTAAATGGTGCTTTTATATTTTTCTAAGTCATTATCTCGTTTGATGATCAGGGCAACTTAAGACTAGATAATTATTCCTTCCACTATTCAAAGAAAGGAAATCTTGGTGTCTGGTCCCAATGATTAAATCGTCAAGTTCTTATTGTAAAGCAGGGTTAGTGAAATTTTCTGTGAAGGGTCATATCTATACTAATAAGAGCCTTGGCGATGATCAGGCCAGCAGGGGAGGGCAGTTGGGAGCGATCAGGATGGCAGGCAGGTGAATGGTTAGGAGCCAGTGGTCCCAGATTGTGAGAGGGATGTCTGACTGCCGGTTTAGGCCTGATCCTGCAGGCCTAACAGTCGGACATCCCCTAAGGGGTCCGAGATTGGAGAGGGTGCAGGCTGCTGAAGGACTCCTCCCACCCCCCATGCATGAATTTCTTGCCCCAGACTATACTCTATACTAATAAAAAGGTAATATGCAAACAGTCAGGACGCCCTCACGCATAACTACCGATCAGCCAGCTACGTACTCAGCAGGCACAGGTGGACGGGGACTTGCAGTGTTGGGGACTTCCATCACACTGTCACAATCCATCACCAGGAGGCCTGGGGCCTGGCCTGGTGGAGGCCTGGGCCTAGGGGCAGGGCCTGGTGGAGGCCTCCGCATGGTGAGGCCTGGGGGTCCCTCAGCTCCGCATGGCGAGGCCTGAGGGTCCCATGGCTCTGCACGGTGTGGGGGCGGGACCCCTGGCTCTGGCCTATCTCTTTGGGGCAATCCATCAAGGAGCCCCAGATGGGTGAGCAGGGCCTACCTATTTGGGGTGATGGATCGTGGGGCTCCTACACTGTGACAGGGCACAGGCCAGGCTGGGGGAGCCCCTCCCCCCGAGTGTACAAATTTCATACACCGGGCCACTAGTATAATAATAAATTCCTGAAGTTTTTGACAATCTAATGGTGAACACACTTTTTAAAATTGTGATAAAACATACATGATGCTCAGTTTATGATTTTTACTATTTTTAAGTGTAAAATTCAGTGTCATTAAGTATATTCACTTGGTTGTACAACCATCATTACCATCCATCTGTAGGATGTTTTCATCTTCCCAAACTGAAATTCTGTATCAATAAATAGTCAGTGCCTATTCTCCCTACAGAGGCTACTTTCTGGTTATGGGAATGGGGAAAATATGTAATCAGAGCTCAAACAGAGAGAAGCAGTATTATTGGGCTGAAGAGATAGTGGTTAGTATTTGAGTCTGCCTGAGTGACTAAAAACTAGAGAACACAATTTTAGGGAGGTGGGAATCAGAGATTTGATCCCCCCAAGTCTTTTAACATCCCCAAATGTTTGGTTGATGAGCACTAAATACAGCTCCCAGCAAGACAGATAACGTCAGCAAGAAAGCTAAGAAACTAAACAGAGATTTCATCAGCAGGGAACAGAAATGAGAGTTGAATCCTTGCCAAGTTAGTGTGGGTATGCAAGTATTCCAAATCTATAGTTCCCAAGAAGGGACAAGTCCTAGAAGCAGCCACAAAATGGAAATAGTTCTGCCATAATATAAAATCTCTACAAACTTCAAGTGACTAAACAAATTCATGAAATAGTGATCATTGGTAAAATTGCTGAATGAGGTACAGAACTTCTGTGCCCAATTTGAGTGATCCTCCAAAGTTTTAAATTTTTTTCAAAGTAAACTTAAAAGAAATACTACATGGATATTGATTAGGAGGGCATTTAATCTAGATTTTTTTTAGTCTTCTAATCTCTAAGCACATTGTATTTCTCTATTTAAGTCTCCTTTAATGTCTCTAGTATTTGTAGTTTAACATAGATCTGTGAGCATTCCCTGGGATTTGGGGATTTGGGGTCTTTTATTCATAGTAATTCTGGTTTTGATAGTTTAAACCTACATTTCCTAATGAGTTATACTTTATACAGTATATCTTCCAGCAAGAGATTTGGATATCATCTTTTGTGAAATACTTAGCTAATCTTATTGCCAATTTTCTATTTACCTGTCCATATTTTTCTTATTGTGTTATAGACTTCTATAGGCCTGTGAATGTTTGTCCTATATATTATTACATGTATTATATGTACTCAAATTACCTTCTCCCATTTGTAGACATCATATTCATTGATACTTCTACGTGACTATTTCAGCACCTATAACCTAAGAATTAGAAAATTGTCTAATATAATTATAGTAAAATCACAAAATTTTTAAAAATAACAATATAATTATATATAACATCAAAATAAACAGTCCATTTTCAAATATGTCAATTATTCTAATAATGTATTTATGGTAACTTCCCACATAAGCTCAGAATTTAATTCAGGATCACACCTTTTCTTACAGAGGCATCACTTTAAACTCTTTAATCTGAAATAGTTTCTGAGACTAGTGAAAATTGAAAAGCTAATTTTAAAAGGTTTATGAAAATGCAAAAGACCTCAAAAGCCACAGTGATCTTGAAGAAGAGGAACACAGTTGGGGAACTTAAATGACTAGATTTAAAACAATTAAATATTGCTTCACTAATTAAGGCAGCTTCATATTACCACATAGATAAACAAAAATGTCAATATAATGACTAGAACTGCATGAATAACCTAAACAGACACATGGATTTTTAAAAAGGCCACTGGAATTAGATACCTAAATGATTTTTTAAAAGTAATGATGAGTATGTACGGGTCATTACGTTGATGTTCTATGTTCTATAAGTTTGGAATTAGAGGAAGAAGATGTTGGAGTATTTGAAATAGTACAAAAGCACTGAAATAGGCCATCAGGAGAAATCAGACATAATTTGGTAATCATACTAATGAGCATTTTCTACCACACTCTTACATTTTTGAGTGGCTTAACAGTTATTGATATTCCACAGGGGAGAAGAAGCTTTCTAAAATTTTAAATGTAAATGTTTCTGGGAGTAGTTTCAATTCCATATTCAGTCAGACTTTGTTTAATCCTATCTTTTAGTCATGGATACCTCTTTTAAATTATCTGTATCAAGCATATAAATTATTTTGGAGTGGAAGTGAAACTAAAATATGTGTTGTTTGAGGGCATAGAGCAAAATGGGAGGGGCTTGGTTGCAATCAGGGCACTGAGTATAATGGAAATACAGGAAAAGTACTGAATTTGGTGAAACATGTGTCAGGAGAAGGGAATATACTTATTTTAAGTTTATCTACTCTTTCTGTGTTTCATAATATCAGTTTCTCAGGACCCAGGTTATAAATGGTCAATAAAGGTCCCTGAAGAGAGCAGATGAATGTTAATTTTGAGTAAATATATAACGTCACACATTTTGGAGAACTGAAACCCAACACAGATTCACAGGTCACAAATTCTAGATAGTAGACCAGAATAATCAAAATTGGACATAAGTAAGATTTTGATAAGTGACATAACTTTGATGGGGAATTCTAACTGGGGTGAATGAAGATCAGATTGGCTTTATGTAAGAGCATTCTTTTGAGATGAGACTTAAAACAAGAAGAAGAGATGAGGTTATGGAAAGGGGGCTTAGATATTTCCTGTAAAAAAGGCCTGTGAACATCACGGGAGTAGAGGCCAAGTATATGCAAGAGGAAAGTTTCATTCTGCCTAGAGCTAAGGCTACATAGTTATGGGGACACAGGCTGGAATGTGCAGTGGTAATGAATACAGTGCTTTGATTTCTATTTAAGTAAATTTGAGAGTTGTTTTCTTTTCTATAGCCATTTTGGCCAAGATATTGGTATCATTCAAGAAACAGTGTGTAATATGCTTTGAGAATTAAAGTCACGTAAAAAGACTAGTGTAGCATGCAGTGATGTGGTAATACAGTACTGGCAGTAAGAATAAAATAATAGTTCTCTAATATAAAAGCTGACTTTTAAATAACTTGGTGTGAAGTAAGTATTTGTGCATTGTCCTGAGGACTTAGGTTAATGCTTAATATTTTTCTCATGTGTTTCTAGTTTGTTTTTTTTTAAAATAACCTATAACGAGAATTTTGGGATACAATGTGCTTTTAAATCGAAGCAGCTGCTACATGTACTGCACCCTAAGTAATGACATTATAAAACCTTTATAAATGTAATTTATTTTGGTTCTGAAAAACACTGTAATACTATAAAAATTTATCAAACATCCTCAGGAAATGTGAGGCTTTATTTCTGTGTTTATATACTTCAAACTGCCATATCCTAAAGCCTAAGAGAAAACTGCCTATCCAAATACATTATTTTATGTATGTTTTGGGGAAATATCAATGTTCAGGGCATAAGTCAACATACATAAGTGCAAAAGCTTGATTACTCAACAGATTGATTTATCAGTATAATGTAAACCAGACTCCTATCTGTTTTGCTCTTGGTATCTGTATTTTCATTGTTTTAGTTAACATCTAAACTAATCGTATCTAATTACAAACAACAGCCCAATAATTGTTAAAATCCCTTCCCATTCTAGGGTTCTATGATTACACTCATGATGATTTAAGCTATGAAATATTTTTATTAAAACTATTAAAAATTTAGAGCTAAGTCTGCAAAATGATATCTTATATTTAGATAGTGACTACTTATAGGCAGTTCTAGGACACTATGTCGATTGCCCTAAGCAAAAGGAATGCTAAATACATATCTTTGAGTTTAAATATAATGGTCAATTAAGTTGAAATTTCAAAATTATTTTATAACTACTAATGATTTCCTTTAAAAAAATCACTACTCCTGTAAGTTTGGCAACTATTCATAGAGTAAAGGTATTTTAATAACCAGACAGTGAAGTAAAGTATTTAAATTCTGCTTAATTCTCAATAATAATAGGCATATGAACAATTAATTATTAATCCATGACCATTAGGGATTCCACAAGATCTAGGTCTAATATAAAATTATAAAATGCATATGAAGATTCTTTAACAGAATAGTAGAAGCCTTTGCTATGCTTCTTGTATTGTGGAATTGTGCACCTGAAACCTGTATAATTTTGTTAACCAGCATTACCCAAAATTCAAAAAAAAAAAGGAAACAAATGTATTTTAATTCTTCTCGAGCAGTACTACTAGTTTTCCTAAGTAATTCATCACATGTGTCTATTCAAATTATAGGGAAACTACATAGTAGTTGCTATGACTTTATAATCCTCTTTGTAAGAACCAAAGGTTTCTCTTGATATAGAAAAGAGAATTGGTAAATATCTGGTAGTTTTAGTCAAGAGTGAGCAACCAAATTTCAGATGGCATTATTGTGAAAAACAAAAATTGCTCTTAATGTCAACATCTCTGATTTTTCTGCACTGTCTTGCAAACATCTAAAATGACATAAGGAAACACTCTATAGTATTTCCTTATGGAAATACCATTGTGATTCATTTTCTTGTTCCTCCAGTCCATCCCATCCAGACAATGAAAGCAAATTTGTCACTCAGAGTG
This sequence comes from Corynorhinus townsendii, assembly GCA_026230045.1. NCBI lineage: Eukaryota > Metazoa > Chordata > Mammalia > Chiroptera > Vespertilionidae > Corynorhinus > Corynorhinus townsendii. The sequence goes on from JAPDVU010000015.1 coordinate 16,990,906, forward strand.
TGCTCTGTGAATTCGTACAAGAGCTCTCAGCAGGAATTCACACAACATTCTGTATGTAAAGACAACTCAGCATGGAATTCTGGACCTTTCACATTAATGGTCTTATCTTTATCCTATTGGACTAGTCTCTGTGTGTGTGCATGTGTGTGTGTCTTTTATCATGTCATATGCAATTCCACCTGTTTGGATTATCCACATGCAAATTTTATTACATTTTTACTAGATCCTCCTGCCCACAGACACAGGTTTCTCCACAATCTTAGAAAATATCAGAACTTTGCAGTTAAAGAAATCTTAATGATAATTTCATTTAACCTAACAAGAATCTAAGTTTTGTGAAGTTTAATTGACTACTAAATTCTGCATAATTATTAAATGGTGCAATCAGTACTGAATCTTGTAAGTTGCATGTTTGTGTCTGTGCACATGTAGGTTTTATTAAATCTGGCTAGTACTGCTATGAACCAGAAGGTCACAGTTCCATTCCTGGTCAGGGCACGTGCCCAGGTTGTGGGCTGCATCCCCAGGAGTGGGTGTGCAGGAGGCAGTAGATCAATGATTCTCTCTCATCATTGATGCTATCTCTCTCCCCTCTCCCTTCCTCTCTGAACTCAATAAAAATATTTTTTTAAAATGTTGCTAGCACTACTTTATTTGTTCAAAACTGTTTCCTCTAATTTCAGAATTAAGTCCTAGATTGTACATTCAAGAATTATACCTTTCTGACTTTATAAAATTCTATATCACTTATAAATTAATATAGGTATTATTTTCTAGAATTCATAGTTTCTGTAAAACTAAGAAAAAATTGTGAAAATCTCTTCGCATTAGAAGCTACCTATTGTTACCCAGTTCTGGTAGTACATGGTAAATATGGTAGGCCTTTACTTCACATGGGATATTGCCAGTGCAGTAGAACTGGGAAGACTAAATTTGTGTTCACCCAGAGCAGCCAGAACAATGTGATAAAAAAATAAATCTGTGTTACTGTACAAGCAGTAACATCCTCATTACAACTCATGTGTTCAACTAAGTTCAGAGGCAAGAGTATAGCTAGGCTCTGTATACTAATTAATAATAATGTCAAAAGCCAGGAGAGCAGGTTATAAGAGAGTTTATAAATGAACTTAAGAAATGCTAAACATAATTGGGAGCCCATTTTATAATGAAGTAATATGTGGGGATGGTATATATAAGACAAAACCCAATTGCAAAACAGAGAAAGTGTGTTTTTCAAAAAGTAGTACATGTGTTTATATTAAAATCTCTTTTTCATAAACATATTGTTCTCCATAAATACTATAAAATAATTGACACACAGATTTGATGTGATTATCTTCATTTGAGAAAAATTCTGATTACTATTTATGGGTTTTCCATTTTGACTCATGTCAAAAATAAATAGGCACAGGAAATTGAACACCTTATCTTGTCCATCGCTAAAATAATTAGTTTTTTTTTTCTCTCAAGAGAAGTAATAACAATTTATGAAAAGTAGTTAAAACTACACACACTGTTAGTAGCTATCATTGACAGATTACAGAACTAGTTCAAAATGGTACAGAAAGATCTAAAGCATATGTCTGTTTTAAAATTTCACAATAATATTGTCAAGGTCCATCCATCCATGTTGTTGTAAATATAAGTATTTCATCTTTTCCTATGGCTGAGTAACAATCTATGGTGGACAAACAATCTAATATACAGACCATGTAGCATAGAAATGTATGTTTGAAACCTATATGGTTCTTTTAATCAATGTAACTTCAATAATTTTAATAAAAAATAAAAAAATGTATGTGCAGTAATAGTGGTCAATTAATCAATACACTCATCTTTTATAAAAAATACTTTTCGTTTACAGCCTAAAATAAATGCTTGTAGTGGAACCTTGGTTGTCTGAAGATTACAAGTATCTCTTTTTATCTGTGGTTATTCTTCTGTATCTGTGAATCTCCCAGGATGAAACCCTTTATATAAGGCCCCATGAACTGAATGTGCCCTTTGTACACAGCTTGAGAAAAAGAATCATAGAGCAATTTCAAGTTCTTAGATACAAACATTTGTCAGTTGAACTTGAAATATCACGATGTTAGTTATTATCTATGGAAGGAAAAGTGATGTTAAGTGAGGGATGCTGGAGGATGCCATATGACTAACCTGAGGAGAAATAAGAGAGAAAAAAGTCATCAGGTGAACCGTATGGGGCAAAATGACTATGACCTATGGAACCAGAGGACAGATATTTCACAGAAAGGGAAAGTAATAGACTTTTGATAAAATAAACTGCAATTGGAAAAAACATAATGCTACACACAAAAAATGAAGAATCTCATCAAGATTTTGGAAATTTCACAGATAAACGTATTTGTGATTTAAAAGCAATAGGCATAACTTTTGTGATATCGGGTACTTTTTTAAAATATTTTTGGCCTCTTCTTATTTGACTGATGTTGCAGTGAACTAAGCGATACTCATTTCATTACAATCCCCTCTAGTATCATATGCCAAGAACCAAGAAAAATATATAAGGATCTATGGGCGATGATAGTATTTATAATCATTTATTTTTTATTCTCATGATTTGAAATGAGTGGGCATAAATAGGGGGTAAAGCACAGAGAACACAGAAATTGCTGGTCTATAAAACAGTATAAATGAGATTGGTATGGGGAAGACAGATAAATAGAAAACTTTGGACATCAGAAAGATCATGTCACATAATCTGCGACACAGAGGGAAGGAGAGAGGTTGAATGAATGTTTGCTGAAAATTGAATGCAAGAAGGGTTAAGTATTTTCCATTGCCATTTGCTCCTGACGGCTAATGAGCAGCATCAACAATGTACTTCAGATGAATGAGCAACCTCATCCTGCTACTGGAATGCTATCAAAGCTTTCTAAAGGTAGTTTCTTTCTTCTACTTCTTTTTTTTCTTTTTTCCTTCTTCAAAGCTATGGGTCTGAATTGTAGGCAGGAAGTTGTTCGGTTTGCCTGAGATTAAGAAATAGAAGCACCCAGTCGGCATGGCTCAGGGGTTGAGTGTCCACCTATGAACCAGGAGGTGATGGTTCAATTCCTGGTGAGGACACATGCCGGGTTACGGACTCGATCCCCAGCGTGGGGCATGCAGGAGTCAGCCAATTAATAATTATCTCTCATCACTGATGTTTCTATCTCTCTCTGCCTCTCCCTTCCTCTCTGAAATCAATAAAAATATATTTTAAAAAAGAAATAGAAGCATCTAGAAGTATTTATTTATCATACTACTCTTAATTATAACAAATTATTCAGTAGTAGAGACCAATATAATTTAGTAATTTTTGGCATATTATAATTGTACTTTGTATTGCCTCCTATAGCACACTAGTTATTATTTACCCATGACCTTAAAGTAAATTTCCAAGAAACTTTTAATCTTTTAGATGCACACACATACAATTAAAATCATACTTAACTGATTAATAATAAATCAAATCTACATATAACTAATTTTATTTTGAGATATACTATGAATACTGACCTGCATTGAGCTACCTGAACAAATTACATTCCTTACTGTACTCTACTGAAAAATATCATGCCTTTTGCACACCGCAATTAGTCAAATATTGTTTGAATAATCATTAGTGATGTTAAAAGTCACTGTAAAATATAAACCACATTCAGCCTCTATATTATCATATAAAAATTCTTACCTTGCCCACATATTGTGTATCTGTACCTGTGTACTCTTCCAACAAAAAGAACTGATTCCACATCCAGCCACGCTTGGTGCGATGTAGCATTTTACCATCATCTTTTGTCAAACTCATCATCCTTTTGCTTGGCAAACCACTGTTAGCTTTTTCTTGTAATGGGATAGCATCAACTGCATAAAACATATAGGTCCAGATGAATAGTGGTAGGCAATGGTAAGTCCTCATTATTTGCGGCTTCAGCAGGATATCAAATTCAATGTACCGTCTACTTCCCCTGAGGAGTAGGGGGAGAAAATGGTTTATTAGGTTGTGTCTCATTTTCAAATGACCTGTAAACTGTAAAACTTTTCTAAATGTTATTTACATTTTACATATATACATATATATATATGTATATATATTATTGTCCATGTTACATCAGTGAACTATCTTTAAAAACTTATATAGATAAGTAGGAAGACATATATATCACAATTAAACTATACAGGAATTAATGACCGACTTTAATATAATTATATTGCAGCATATAAATGTGAATATATTTGTAACTTAAAGTACTAGATATTTTGAAAAAAATAATCTCTACAATACATCAAAGATCATAGAGGTCTTAAGTGGATTATTTATTAACATATGCATACATATGAACCTATGTACTTTATAGAAAACTGTTTTCTGCCCACAATCTACTACATTTTACTAGCTGTTTTCTCCTCTTTCTCCTCCTCTTGTTTTTCTTCCACCTCCTCTTGTTCTTCTGGAATAAGTTGAGATGGTGTCTCAGGGAAAGTTCAATGATACCAAATATGCTTTGGATTGTATCTTGCAATACATGGTGCCATACAATGCTGATCTGTACAATTAATAGCTATTATTTCCCCCAACAATCAGTTGAGTGAGTCACTCAAATTTATTTGAGACTAAGTTGAACATGTTCTGAATGGAAACATTTTACCTGGTAATTTAAAAACAACAACACATTTATTTCCTAACAAGAAAGAAGAGCACACAAGTTGGTATTGTGAAACTACTAGGTGTGGGATACTTTGATCCAGTTTTTGAAACAAAGAATATCTCTCTGTTGCTATGTAAGTGGAATCTTCTTGAAGTAAAAACAATAACTCATTTGGTATCTCAATTCATTTTATTTATTGACACATTGGTTTAAACTTATACAGCATTTATTTGGTAGATGTGATATGATAATACTGCTGCTGATGATGATAATGACTTGGTAAGCAATAGAAACCCACCTAAAACTAGTGTAGGTAAAAGAAGAATTAATTTAATTATAAAATTAAATTAAGTGTGGAAAGGAAAGAATGAAAGGTGCAAAGAGGCTACTGGGCATTTCCTGCTCTTGAAAACTAGAATTGGGGGGTTGAGTACTTGAGTACTATGCTCTGTCTCTGATTCTGTCTCTCTTTTCTTTCTCGCTTTGAACTAAGCTTTCTCAATCTGATGAAATATTGGAATTTATAGAGTTCAGATTTAATATGTTCCAATCCAGAAAGCAACCAATAGTTATTTCTAACTTGTGTTTGAAAAGTCCTGGTAATGGATTCTGATTTACCTGGCATAGCCCAAATGGTCAATGCCAGAACATCCTATATAGTAAAAAGCCAATATGCAAATCGACTAAACAGCAGAACAACCAGTCGCTATGACACACACTGACCACCAGGGGGCAGATGCTCAATGCAGGAGCTTCCCTCTGGTAGTCAGTGTGCTCCCACGGGGGTGTGCCGCTCAGCCAGATGCCAGGCTCACGGGCTGAGGGACCCCCCAGAGTGCACAAATTTTGTGCACTGGGCCTCTACTACACCTATAATTAAATTGCATTTCCATGTGCCCACCATCCAGATATCATTGCTGACATGTACACATAAGGAACTGTTAGACATTGAAATGGGGACTCAGAACTGTTGGACATTGAAATTGGGATTCAAACATTTTTTTGTTTTGTTTTGTTTTGTTATTATATGTTTATTTCTGGTCTGCAAAGGCAAAACTTTTTAAAGGAAAGAAATGGTGGGAAAAAGATACAGAGGCAAAGAAGCATTGAACAGACTGTCAAACTACATTGGGAAGACAAGGGAGGTTGGGCGAGGGGGGCTGTAAGAGACCAACCGAAGGACTTGTACGCATGCATATAAGCACAACCAATGGATAGAAGACATTGGGGGGGGGGATGGGAGGGCGGGCAAGTGTAGGCATGTACTGGGGGGTAGGGGAGGTCAGGGGGAGGTCAATGGGGAAAAAAAAAGGAGACATATGTACTACTATTTGTAATACTTAAAACAATAATAAAAAAAAAAGACCAAATATAAACTTCTAGTTTGGCTTTATCTCTAATTATCTGTGAGACTTTGGGATATTTACCCACATTACTAGATCTTAACTACTCTTTCTATCAAAGGAATATAATTAGTACCTGATTCCCAAGTTATCATTAATATTTTGTTGAACTTTTAATAGCCATTTGTAGTTCAAGGACTTATTTTTACAACAGCATATACCTATGAAAATACTAACACCTTAAGAATATAAGTAATTTGATAAAAATCTTGTGGGAAATAAGTGTCCGAACTAGTTTGAGACCCAAGCAATATAAATTTCTTCAGAAAACTACAGATATCAGAAAACTACAATGTCAAAGAGTGCTTAGAAAAAGTGTAATGGAAAGTACTCGTGGTCACTAGCTCAGAACATGACATTCATGTTGTTGCTTAGTGATGGTACAGTGGGAAATGAGCATCAGGGATGTCAAGGACAGCAGATATCTCACTCTCATAAAATTCAACCAATTCCTTAGTTGACTATACTGATTACTCTGATTTCTTCTCACTGAGAGATTCCTGTGGCCATTGTCTTTTCTGATAACCCTTGCCAGAGAAACTGGAGAGCATTCTTCATTTCCTGAAGTCTGTTCTAACGATGATGCCCACTTTGGATGGAATGTAAGCCTTTACGTAAAAAAGTCCAATCGTATTAGATGGAGCCAGTGGCTTCGGCAGGGGTTAGGATCCCATAGGCTTCAAAGCTAGAATACATTACTGCATCCGTTTTTAGTGCCTTCCTTTGGAATATTTTAACATGGCATGTTTATAAAAGGTTAATCTGGCCACAGAGGTTGAAATAAGTTAGAGGGTCGGAAAGGGTTTGGCTAAAGGGGGATCAGTTAGAATCTATCACTCTAGTCCAGTAGGAGATGACCATGGCATATAGAGAAATGGCTTGAAGTGGAGAGTGCTACTCTGTTCAGGTTCCCTTAGCCATTTTAATATGCCCACACAAAGGCATGTGCACACATACATACACACACACACCATACACCATACACTGCAGTTTTTGTATGGTTTGCTTCTTCTTATGGCTTGCACCTGCAGTTCTCTTTGGAGAACTTCCTTTGGCTACTGGAGCCACTTTGCCCACATGCAGAGGGAGCTTAAAGTGCCTACAACTTGATAATTATCTCCCAGAGCATCCCCTGATCCATTGTCTAACAGGTGCAGAAACATGAAAGCCTGCATGTTCTATACAGCCCAGAGCTCCCCTGCAGAATCATGCTGGGCTGGAACTTTGACTAACATTAGGCCTTATTTTGATTATATCCTGTCTTGTTCTTTGCCCACTCTTTCCCTAGCTTCCTGGTCTGGAAACAATGTATTAGCTAATCACTTGCACAGAAATCCTCACCTCTGTGTTTGTTCCTGGAGAACAAGACTTAAGACATAGACAACATTTGTATATTCACAAGATTAAAAACTACCTTCTCATGTATTGGTCATTAGAGGGAGTAAAAAAAGTAAGAAATATAATTTTTAGATTTTTAATTTGTGAACTGGGTGGATGATTGAGCCATTCATTGAGTAGAAAAGCATTTCTGTTAGAAACATAATTAAGTTTTTTCGTTATTTTTATTAAAAATAAATAATATTTATACCGCTGTTGCTAACAATGTCTTGGCATAATTAATAATAGGAAGGAAAGAATTCACTATTCTACTGATTTTACATAATTTAATTTATATATTTACTAGAGGCCCGGTGCAGGAAATTCATGCACTCGGGAGGGGGTCCCTCAGCCTAGCCTGTGCTCTCTTGCAGTCTGAGAACCCTCGGGGGATGTCCAACTGATGGCTTAGGCCCGCCAGCCATGAGCCTGGCTCAGGGCTTCTGCTGAGTGGCGCTCCCCCTGTGGAAGTGCACTGAACACTGGACACAGCTCCTGCATAGAGCATCTGCCCCTGGTGGTTAGTGTGCATCATAGCAACCAGTCATTCCCCCTGTTTTGTCAATTTGCATATTAGCCTTTTATTATATAGGATGATAGCCTTTTAAAGTAGAGTTTTATATATTTCCTTATTCTTTTTTAAATATATTTTTATTGATTTCAGAGAGGAAGAGAAATGGGGTGGGGGGAGAGATAGAAACATCAATGATGAGAGATAATCATGGATTGGCCTCCTGTACACCCCCTACTGGGAATCAGGCCTGTAACCCTGGCATGTGCCATTGGCCAGAATTGAACCCGGGACCCTTCAGTCTGCATGCTGACACTCTATCCACTGAACCAAACCAGCTAGGGCAATTCCTCCTCATATTCCTATGAGGAAAATGAGGTACAAAGAGGTTCAATGATTGCCCAGATAGAAGAATTGAGAATTAAATCTTGGTATGCCATTGCACTTGGGCTTACCCTACTAACTTCTATGATGCTGGATGCTGGCAACCAACATTTATTCTAACTTGCCTTCTGTATTCTAGGCAACTTTCTGACTCTTTCCTAAAACAATTTTTATTTAACTTCCATCTCAGTAATATTACAAAGAGGGAATGGCTGTGCTAGAGGGTTAAATTGAGGCTTTTCTTGTTGAAGTAACATACTAATATCACAGGGTGGTAGGCACCTGTGGAGAGAAGGAACTGAAGATTTGAATCCTGTATTACTGATGACAATGCTTGCAGTAAGTATACTGCTGCTAAGTAACATTGCTCCATAGGCACCCACCCAGAGGCCTCTCTCATGGGCTTCAAATGCTTGCCCAGTTCAAGGTCTTTGTCTTGACTCACAATCTCACCTGCAACTATATATCTGGGTCATCTGTAGCCATCTCTTTCTCATTATATTCAGTCTCTATATAATGTTCTGCTTTTTGGAGAAGTCTTCTAAACAACTTTTTCAAAAATAGCTTACCCCATTTCCGTCTCTATTGATTCCTTTCATATGACACATTTATTTTCTTTATATCATTTACCATGATTTCAATTATCTCTTTCATTTAGATTATAAATTTATTGACTCATTCCCCTTGTTATAATGTAACTTCTATAGTGGTGAGATATTTTGTAAATGATCGTGTCCTGTAAAAAAGTTATTGACATGCAATAGGTACTTAATATGTATTTGTAAAATTAATTGGTTAGTGATTCATGCATAAAATGGATAATCCACAACTTGAGCCTAGGATCACATACATTTATTTAATATTCTATTCCATAAACAAGTTGATAGAGATATGGAAAGAGTTGACCTGGGAGGACATGTGCCTTTTAAAAGAATGCTCCTATTAACAAATGTCACCCTAATAAATTTAATAAAATAAATTTAAAAAATAAAATAATTGTTGTTTTTCCTAACAAGTGGAATATAATTAGCAGTGAAGTAAGAGTAATATTAATTTAAAAATTGTATAACGTGAAATTAGTATAAATTTCACAACATGATTGCTATAAATGATAGAATATTTATTTGAACTCTGAAGCCCTTTCAGGAAATAGCTACATTTTTTCCTCATAATTCTTGGCATAATTCTTTACATTTAGGATATAAAACCTATTCCCATAGACTTTATTTAAAATTATCCATATCCTTTATTCATTCAACAGCAACAAGATGATTACTAAATTTTTCTGTTTAATTATCTCTATGAGCCTTAAATGCTCTACATCTTAATCACATTTTTGTTGACAAATAAATACCATCAGATGAATTATAAATAATAATATTTTAAATTTGGTTTAATTTTGATTTTGTAACCAGAGAATTCATATAAACCTTTTAAACTTTAAAAACTGAAAATAGTTTTATTATCATTCCCTGTTCTCTTAATTATATTTCAATTTCATTTGAAAAAATAGCTTTTGGCTATTTATGAATCAAGAAAAAATGTGCCTTGTTATAATTAAGTAAATGTTTAACTTATAAAATCTATATCCAAAATTAAATTATGTTTTTATTTATTATCCCCATAATTTAAACACAGATAAAGTATTTTAATAATTTCAATCTTGTTTTTCAAGCAAAGCTTTTTAGATGAAATATATGTATGACAGGTGGATGGGATTAATTTTAGTACCTTATTATACAATTTGTCATCAACAAACTACTTCCATACAAATAAACCTATGTATATTTAAAACAGCAACAACTGTGAGATATGGTCATAAGTTTAAATCCTTCCCAGGTGAGATATATGAAGTTTGGAGAAATGAAGAAAACCATTTCTGATTCTCCAGTTGTTTTGTGGGTTCGGCAGCGTTCCTACATATGTCTGATTCCTAGGCCAGCCAGTTATTTTTCCAACACATTAGTATGTTTTTATATCAGTTGGAGACACAAGTCTGACAGCTCAGTTATGTAAGTGACATATATATGGATCAAATCCTATGACTAAGCACCAAAATTATGAGTATTATATAATCAAGGAACTATTTATGTCTTAATATATCAATTTTTCATAGTAATTGATATATTTATTATACAAATATAGGTAGATATATATGAATATACATGTAATAGATCATTACTATATTTATTTCATATATATTTATTTCATATATGTCTGTGTATATATATGTATACTAGTATATATATATGTGTACTAGTGTATGTATATATATATATATATATATTCTCTAAAATCATTTATTGATTTTTTTTCAAGAATCCACACCCAAATATTGTCACATTGTATTGTAAGATTCTACCCTTTCTAAATAAATGTTATAAAATAATTGAAAAAACAACAACACAGAAATTGATGGAACAAATATGAGCTGCTAACTCTATATAAGCAGCCTTAATAGTTAACACTACTGAACACCCAGCTTTGAAATTTAGCATTAGGTCTTCCCTAGAAAATTGGCAGTATAAAACCGTTATCAGATGAGAGACTCTTGAATCAGATTTTGCCAATGTTCTATCAAACAAACAATAATAACATCACATATAATAAAATTAAAAAACTCATAGAATGTATGGTATTATAGAATATAAAGACATGTAAACAACCTATTTCCTGTATTTGAGAAAAGTATGATCAATGACTTTTTGTTATATGGAAAACACATGGACTTTCAATTAAAATCAGATAAGCAAGCAAGTTTTTTCACCTCCAGTGTTCTCCTGAGTGGGAATCAAGAGTATCAACATTGATATATGACCTTCTTTTGTAACAATGTCCCTTTTGAAGTTGGCCAAGATATTATTATGCCTATTCAATTTATACATTTCCTAAAATATAACAGAACAAGGAAAAAGTAAGACAATTTAGGTGGTATTATTTTGGAAATAATTTAATTTGGAGGTATGCCTTTTGAGTAAATCATTTTAGCCTGTCAGAGATTTAAAAAGAAGAGAAATATCTATACTCTTGACTTTTTAAGAATGTTGACTAATAAGGTATTACTGGTGTGGGTTGAAGGCAACATTTAATATTATCACAAACAAATAGTGAGATATTTAGTCACTGTGTTATTAAATACTGAAAACTGGACAAAATGATTTTCAAGCTGAGGGGGCATGAATACTGAATATGCAGCATACATTGGGCTATAATAAGGCCAAGGATAAGGCACACCATCCTATCAGCATAAGGGCACTCAATGACACATTCACCTGAGATTGTGGACTATAAATACCATGTCTCCTAAAGGAAGCAATATTCCTGGGATAAATAGCCAATACCAGGTCTTAGGGAGAATTTGTGCAAGATGACTTTGAAACATCTTGTATCCCAATGCAAGGAAGTGAGCAAAGACAACTGGGGCCCTGTCAGAAGGACTCAAGAGTTCATGTGAAGGCCTCCCAACTAACCCATGATGGGATAATATGAGTATCACAAAGGATAATTACTAAAAAGATTGAAACATCCTATCTAATAAAAGAGTAATATGCAAATTAACCATCACTCCACAACAAAAATGGCAGTGCCCATAGCCACAAGGTGGCGGCACCCAGTCCTCTCAGCCCCGCTGGAGTCCCCCAGTCCCAGGGAGGGCTGCCGCTGAGAGCCAGCAGCATAAGTGGCCTGGCGGAATGCTTCCCAGAGGCCCTCCTAACCCTTTATAAAAAACAAAAACAAATTCACTCCCCACGGAGTGATTCCACACACCCACACCTGCAGGCTCAGGGCTCAGCCTGGGAAGCGTCTGCACCCCCACAGAGTGATCTCCTCCCAGCGGCAGCCTGGGGTGTCAGCCTCGGAGACACCCACACCCCCACGCAGCAATCCCCTCCCAGCGGCAGGCAGCCCAGGGTGTTAGCCTCAGAGATGCTGGCACCCCCATGAAGCAATCCCCTCCCAGCAGCAGCCCCACCACGCAGCGATCCCCTTCCAGTGGCAGCCTGATGTGTCCGGCTGGGAGGTGCCCGCACCCCCACGCAGCGATCCCCTCCCAGCGGCAGCCCGGGTTGTCTGGCTGGCAGGTGCCCACACCCCCATGGAACGATCCTCCCCTCCCCCCACCTATAGCCTCAGGGTCTCAGCCTCAGAAGCGCCTGAGACTGGGCGAGTGATCCTGCCCCATTGGCAGCCTAGGGGAGTCAGCCTTGGAACTTCCCTTGCCCCCAGTGGAGTGATTGGAGATGGGGGTAGTAGGGTATTTGGGCAATGCTGCCCAACAAACCTCTCCCATTGGGTAGAAACTTCTGACCAGGTTAGGGAGGTAAATGGGTTTTGTTTAAAATCTTTAGAAACTGCAAAGGAAATGTCTGAGGTAGGGTTTCACATCAGAAGTAACTTACAACTAATTTCTGAAGGCAAACTGCAATACTGCAGTTGCATTACTGGAGAGTACCCCAGAGGTTGGCTCTGCAATGGTGGTGGCGAGCGCTCCCCGCCCTGGTTCCTCCCAGCACCTCGGGCAGGGCTTGAGCCCACCCAGGAAGGCCTTTTCCCCTACAGTTTTCACCAAGGCAGGGAGGTTTTGTAGACATGAATAAGTGCCCACGCACAAGTCCTGAAGATGCCGGGGCTGGCAGAAATGACAAAGAAACCGGGAAAAGAGCAAAACCAGAAACACCACCGATCCCAACATAGATCATCTTTTTCTTCAGATGACAGTGTGTTTCCCTCTTCTTCGTCTTCTGGAAGCAAGACAGATTCAAGTACTGACGATTCTACCAACGGAAAAGTTAAGAGAAAGGACAGAAAAGGAATACAATAAAAAAGAAAGAAAGGACAAAAGATGAAACATCAAGAAAAAGAAAGAAAAGGAAAAAAAGGAAGAAACAACCACATGATATCACCTTTCCAAGGTCTCATGAGATTCCTGTTTAAGGAGTTTATTTTATGACACTTTAATTTGGGTTTACATTTTTACTGGTTTGTCAAGACCACAGCAGGTACACTGTCCAATATGTTTTTTTTAAATATATTTTATTGATTTTTTTACAGAAAGGAAGGGAAAGGGATAGATAACTAGAAACATCGATGAGAGAGAAACATTGATCAGCTGCCTCTGCACACTCCCCACTGGGTATGTGCCCCCAACCAAGGTACATGCCCTTGACCGGAATTGAACCTGGGACCGTTGAGATTGCAGGCTGATGCTCCATCCCCTGAGCCAAACCAGTTAGGGCTGTCTAATATGCTAAAGAAAAAACCCTATCTAATAAAGAGGGAATATGCAGAGGAGGGCAGTTGGGGATGATCGAGCCGGCAGGGAAGCCGTTAGGCGTTGATCAGGCTGGCAGGGGAGTGGTTAGGGGGTTATCAGGCTGGCAGGCAGAAGCAATTAGGGGCGATTAGGCAGGCAGGTGAGCAGTTGGGAGCCAGCAGTCCCAGATTGTGAAAGGATGTCTGACTGCCTGTTTAGGCCTGAACCCTGTGGGATTCGGGCCTAAACAGGCAGTCGAATATCCCCCGAGGGGTCTCAAATTGGAGAGGGTGCAGGTTGGACTGAGGGACACCCCCCCCCCCCAGTGCACGAATTTTGTGCACCGGGCCTGTAGTATATAATGTTTACAAATCCATGAGTATATAAGAATAAGAGTTTAAAAAATGTTTATTGGTCATCATTATTCTGAAACAGATGAATAAAGAAAAAGAATAAAAAAAATAAAGCAAGTTAAAGAGATACATTATGTGTGTTGGGAGAGACACTATTATTTTTAATAATATTATCAAAAAGACCCTTTCAATTATGGTGACATTTGTGCAGAAAGCCAAAGAGTCAGGAGTGAGTTAGGAGGATTTCAATGGGAACAGTTTTCCAGAAAAAGAAAATGTAGTTTGTAGCAAGGTCTGCGGTGCATTTTAGAAGCCTTCAAGTCATAGAAAGGACCTAAGTTGAGTTAACAAGGGGAAAGTTATAGACTCCAAAGTCATAGAGGGGCCAGCTTCCAGAGTCCTACAAGCCAAGATAAGGAGTTGTAACCTTCATGACATAAGGTGAAGGTTTGTTTGCAATAGAGGGCGATTATGACTTAATATTAAATAGGTACTTCTAGCTGGCATATGAAACATAGACTTAACAAGACAAGAAAGGACACAAAGAAAATGCTGAGAAGCTTATTGAAATAATACTGATAAAAAAATGTTTTTACTGGCCTGCAATGAATAGAAGTGTAAGAGTTAGGAACAAGCCCCATGTTTTGGCTTGAAAAACAGATTTAGAGCTGCCATTTACTGGTGAGAGACAATGGATGAGTTCAGATTATGTGTGGGACTAGAAATATAGTAGATCTATAATATATAATACTAGAGGCCCGGTGCATGGATTCATGCACCAGTGGGGTCCCTCAGCCTGGCCTGCACCTCCTTGCAATCCGGGACCCATCAGGGGATGTCGGACTGCTGGTTCTGGTCCAATCCCTGCAGGCTGGTCTGTGGGAATTGGGCTGAAACCAGCAGTCTGACATCCCCTGAGGGATGTAGTAATGCCTGAAGTGGCAGGCAGCTGGGGAGGAGCCCGAGCCAGGTGAGTGCCACACCATTCCCGCTCATCCTGGCCCTCTGTGCCTGCCCCTGCCTCTGCTCAGTAGCACTGCTGCAGAGGTGGAGAGGCTTGTGCTGCTGAAGTTGTGCTCCCAGCTGTGAGCCAGGTGTCTGGAGCCTGTCGGTCAGCTGAATGGCATTCCCCCTGTGGGAGCACACTGACCATCAGGGGGCAGCTCCTGTGTTGAGCATCTGTCCCCTGGTGGTTAGTGTACATGATAGCACCTGGCCGTTTGGTCACTTAGGATTTTATATATATAGATATGTATATTCCTTTCCTTTTAAACCAAAATTCTGGATTAAGTCATTATCCTAGCTAATAAAATAATAATATACAAATTGCCCTTACCTTCACTATACCCAAAAGCCATGCCCACCAGCCAATCAGGAGTGGGTATGCAAATTCACCCAACCAAGATGGCTGCAGCCATGGAGTGAGCAGGAGGCTTGGGTTTCCCTGGTAATGGAGGAAGCCAAGCTTTCCACACACCCTGGCTGGCCCAGTCCTCCACGCAAGGCTATAAAGTTTCAATTATAGAAGATAAATAAATTCCAACAGAAATGGCTGCAGCCACGGAGCTGGAGAGACCAGGAGGCTTGGCTCTGCTCAGGGCTACAAAGTTTCAATTATAGAAGATAAATAAATCCCAGATACCAGGGCCTCCGCTTGGGTCACCGGCAGGCGTGGCTGGCCTGCAAACCACCACAGGCCCCTTGCCCAGGCCGCCCCATGCCCCAAGGGAACCCCCACTCTGATCCAGGACACCCTTCAGGGCAAACCAGCTGGCCCCCACCTGTGCACCAGGCCTCTATCCTATCTAATAAAAGAGTAATATACAAATTGACCATCACTCCAACACACAAGATGGCTGCCCCCATGTGGATACAAGATGACTGCCAGAAGATGGCCAGCAGGGGAGGGCAGTTGATGGCGATCAAGCCTGCAGGGGAGGGCAGTTAGGGGTGACCAGGCCGGCAGAGGAGGGAAATTGGGGGCAAACAGGCTGGCAGGGGAGCAGTTAGGCATCAATCAGGCTGGCAGGGGAGTGGTTAGGGGGTGATCAGACTGGCAGGCAGAAGCGGTTAGGGGCAATCAGGAAGGCAGGCAGGTGAGTTGTTGGGAGCCAGCAGTCCTGGATTGTGAGAGGGATGTCCAACTGCCCATTTAGGCCCAATCCTACTGGGATTGGGCCTAAATGGGCAGTAGGGCATCCCTCAAGGGGTCCCAAATTGGAGAGGGTGCAGGCTGTGCTGAGGGACACACCCCCCCCCCCCATGCATGAATTTTATGCACTGGACCTCTAGTATAATTATAGTCTATTAAGGTGCAATCCTGTCTAATAAAAGAGTAATATGCAGATTGACTGTACCTCCTTTACACCCACAAGCCACTCTCACCAGCCAATCAGGAGCAAGTATGCAAATTAACTCAACCAAGATAGCTGTGGCCACGGAGCAAGCAGGAGGCTTGGGTTTCCCCAGCAATGGAGGAAGCCAAGCTCTCTCAGCCTTGGCCTCTGCTCAAGGTTACAAAGTTTCAATTATAGAAGATAAATAAATTCCAGATACCAGGGCCTCTGCTTCAGTTGCCAGGGGGTGTGGTCAGCCTGCAAACTACCACAGTCCCCTCGCCCATGCCTCAAGTGACCCCCCACCCTGATCTGGGACACCCTTCAGGGCAAACCATGAACCCCACCCATGGGTGGCCCCCATCCATGCACCAGGCCTCTAACCTATCTAATAAAAGAGTAATATACAAATTGACCATCACTCCAACACACAAGGTGGCTGCCCCCATGTGGACACAAGATGGCTGCCATAAGATATCCAGCAGGGGTGGGCAGTTGGGAGGGACCAGGCCTGCAAGGGAGGGCAGTTGGGGGCCATCAAGCCTGCAGGAGAGGGCAGTTAGGGATGACCAGGCCAGCAGCGGAGAGCAGTTGGGTGGTACCAGGCCTGAAGGGGAGGGCAGTTAGGGGTGACCAGGCTGGCAGAGGAGGGAAATTGGGGGCAAACAGGCTGGCAGGGGAGCAGTTAGGCATCAATCAGGCTGTCAGGGTAGTAGTTAGGGGATGATCAGGCTGGCAGGCAGAAGCAGTTAGGGGCAATCAGGAAGGCAGGCAGGGAAGGAGTTGGGAGCCAGCAGTCCTGGATTTTGAGAGGGATGTCCGACTTCCCGTTTAGGCCTGATCCTACTGGTAAAATTGGGCCTAAACGGGCAGTCGAACATCCCTTAAGGGGTCCCAGATTGGAGAGGGTGCAAGCTGGGCTGAGGGACAAACCCCCCCCCCCTCCCATGCATGAATTTTTTGCACCGGGCCTCTAATAAAGGAATATACATCTGCCTAGGAAACTATAAACGAGATTTGAGGAGGTCATTATAAGCTATTACATTTACCCTTTTTAAGGTATAAGCACATTCAAAGTTTATTGTAAGTGTTAATGTGGAGCCTGCAGTAGATACTGGTGATCCATGCACATGCCATTGACAAAGCCAACTACCTTAAGGTTTGGCTGCCAACTGCTTAGATCTACTTCTTCTTCCGGGAATTTTCCTAGACTGATGAGAATCACTAAGGTAGGGAGGTTATTTCACTCACCACCAGTGACACTGAAGTACGAATACCCAGACCCTTTGCTCAAGTCTTCATTCTCAGAGCCTCTCTCTGTGATCAGCCCGATGCTAGACTCAGTCTGAGACAATGTTGGCGTTATGTGTTTTCCCCCCTCTCCTGTTTCATTCCTCCCCTACCGTATTCTCTTGGTCGTTGTACTTTGTTACAGTCGCCCTAGGAATCCAATACAGTGCTGCTTAAATATTAATAGTTCTTAGCCATTTGTAGTATTTCCTTAACTTTGTCAGGTAAAGGTAAAAGATTCTTTTTTTCCTTTGTGCTTCTGTGTCATTGAGACCATATTAAGGAAAGAGAGGTAACATGAAGATTTTAAGACCACAAACTCAGAATTATTTCAAAAGACTGTGCTACCTACTAGTTATGTCACTTTTGATGAAACACTTCTATGTCTCAGTTTCTTAATTTGTGAAAGAGAGTCATAATAATCCTATATAATAAAAGGGTAATATGCAAATTGACCCCCACAGCAGGAACCACCGGGAACAACCACCAGGGGCCAGTCGCTCAATGCAGGAGCTGCTTCCTGGTGGTCAGTGCACTCCCACAGAGGACGCTCAGCTCAGCCACAAGCCAGGCTGAGGGCTGTGAGCACAGTGGTGGTGGCAGGAACCTCTCCCACCTCTTCAGCTGCACTAAGGTGTCTGACTGTCGGCTTAGGCCTGATGTCCCCAGTAGACATCCCCCGAGGACTCATGGGCTGTGAGACGGCACAAGCCGGGCTGAGGGATGACCCCCCCACACACACACATGAACCGAGCCTCTACTCCTATATAGTAAAAACCTAATATGCTAAGTGTCCAGTCTGTCGTTCAACCAATCAAAGTGTAATATGCCAATAATATGCGATTGCCACTCAACCGCTTGCTATGACGTGCACTGACCACCAGGGGACAGGTAGTATACCAGTTGACCAGTCACTATGGCGTGCACTGACCACCAAGAAGCAGATGTTCTGACTGGTAGGTTAGCTTGCTGCTGGGGTCCGGCCCATCAGGACTGAATGAGATGGGCTGGAGATGCCCTGGAGCCCTCCCATGACCCCTCCCTGGCTGACCAACCTCCTGTGTCCCTCCCTGGGCCCAATTGTGCACTGGTGAGTCCTCAGCCTGGCCTGTGCCCTCTTGCAATCCGGGAGCCCTCGGGGGATGTTGGAGAGCCAGTTTCAGCCCAATCCTGCAGGCCAAGCCAAGGGACCCCACTGGTGCACAAATTCATGCACTGGGCCTCTAATAATGTTAATAATACTCAGAGCTGCTGCTAATTCTCTTGAAAGACTTTGAAATGCTCCATTAAAGTTAGCTACCTTTAAATTACTGTGACTCTCTTTTCAGACTATAACTCAAAATAGTCTTGCACAGTACAGAAGATTCATAATATGTGTTGGAAGACTATATAATATATTTTAAATCCTTAATGTTCAGTATGTTGAGTTACATATCATATGTCTTAAAACATTTTGAGGATTCAAACAGGAAATGTAATATAGAAGGATATAATATTAAAATATTAAAATCATATATAAATCATGAATATTTCCATTTAAGTATTTTTCTCAAAAATATATTAAACATATACATATATATTTGTTTTCCTCAGCCTATATGAATGAAGACACCAGCAAAATTACACATATTCTTGAAATGTACTGTGTAAAACTGTGAGAGTCTCGTAAAGATTTCTTGGCACTGATGCCAATTTAAATGTCATTATCGCAATCACCATGGTAATGTTTTCATTTCTCACTACACAGTCACAGCATTACGTGAGCCTAGTGTACCATTTGGCAACATTTTAATGGACCTCCATATTATTTAACTTTATCAAGTGTAATCTAGCCAATCAAAAAAAATAAAATAAGCAACCACTGTGATCTAGCTGTAGGTTCATATTTCAAATACTCTCTACCTAAACTTTTAAGATATTTTAGTATAAATATACATTAGCATGTTTACCTTTGCAAGTCACCTATTTGAGCACAATACAGTTACATATATATATATATATATATATATATATATATAATCTCATTTTTTGACATTGATATTAAAAATCCTGTGTTTATTTCATTTGAAAAGTCCATCTGAAAATAAAATCACATGTGAATGTAATAATTAAATCCCATGGAGGGAAGGAAAATTAAGTTCATAGTAACGTAATAGTCCTTTATTATTGTTATGTCTGGCATTCATTATAGATATAAAGTTGAGGGACCAGTCACTGTTCTAAGTGTCTCACAGTTTGTGGCGGCCATTTATTCTGTTCCCATATGACCCATGCCTCCCTCATCCTGACCCACTGGGGTTGTGCTTCTATGCCAGCCTGAAGTTCTGTGAAGCTATTTAGCCAGGGAAGTTCAAGTGTATGCAATGTCAGTTCTTTCTGGAAAGAGGTTTTATGGACTATTCTGTGAGTCTGTCACTGTCTTTTTTCCTTTGCCATGCCAAAGAGCAAAACTTGTTAGCCTGTCATCCAAAATGATGAGAGGGGGCTACCCCACACCCCTACCAGCCAACCTGTGATAAATATATAATGGGAGAGAAAAAGAAGCTTTTTGAAAAAACTTCACTGCACAGCCTAGGTCTTTTGACTGATACATGTATCTTAAATCACATATCAGTATTCAAACCAACTTGATGGAGTTGCTATTATTTACATTTAGTACACAAAAATATGAAAGTACTGAGTGTTTAAATATATTGCCTAAGATAATACCTGTTAGGTGATGAGAAACAAAAATGAGCTCTGATATTCGTACCTGCATGGAAATTAAGAGCTGTGATACCGTTTCCCCTGCTGATCAAAAATAATTTAACAGAATATCAGCATCAGATAAGCTCATTCAGTAGCTGTGAGTGAACTAGAAAAAGCAGGGGTGCTAGGTACCCGCCCCCCAAAAAAAAATGACCAAATATTTTCCTCTCCTGGTTTCTACTTCCTTATCAAAGTCAACTTCAAACTCTTTTTCTAGCTTTCTTGACAGAAGCTAATGCACATCTACAAAATTGCCCCAATTTCCTGATATTCCCCAATCAAGTGCTCATCCCTGCTTTATAAGCACTTACAAAATGCTCTGCTATATTTCCAAACTCCATAAGCCTATCCTAATGCCTTCTGACCAAAATACCTGAAAATTTCCCATAATGTGCAGGATGCCTTGTTACGGGAAATTGCTTGGCTACAGCAGTGTTTCTGGGGATCTTTTGGGCAATGGGCTTTTCCAGTGGCAGCTGAAATGTACACTTAGGGAGTCTGACTCTAGTACCCATGACATAACCACTATGCTGTAAGCCAAATAAAACAGTATTTATTTTGAGAATTAAAAAGGTAATTAACATAGGTGATTTCCTTTTTAAAGTAGTTCTATGACAGATAGTTTTCCTAACCAAATTAAGGGGTCTGTTTAAAACAACATATCAAAGAAAAGTAGTAAAATTGGCATAAAATATAACTAAAGTAGTAAAATATAACTTATCAATGTTTATATAATACTAGAGGCCTGGTGCACAAAAATTCATGCACTGGATGGGGGTCCCTCAGACCCTCTTATAGTCCAGAGCCCTCTGGGGCAGGAGGTGACCCGGTGATCTGGGGAAGGCGATGCCCCCATCACAC
This sequence comes from Corynorhinus townsendii, assembly GCA_026230045.1. NCBI lineage: Eukaryota > Metazoa > Chordata > Mammalia > Chiroptera > Vespertilionidae > Corynorhinus > Corynorhinus townsendii. The sequence goes on from JAPDVU010000015.1 coordinate 17,012,078, forward strand.
CTCAGCCGGCCCTGGTTACCTGAGCCTTGGGCGGCCCTGGGCAGCTGCGCAGCTGCCATACGAGGCTTGATTGTGCCTTGGGCCAGCCCTGGGGGCAGGGGGGCAGAGGGGACTGGGGGACTCCGGCGTGCGGAATGAGGCGTGCGGAGCAGCTGGACCCGTCTCAGGGCAGGCCCGGCCGTGCCGTGTGCCTGCCACCCTGGCAAGGCTTGGGGACTGGGCGCTGCCATCTTGTGGCTGTGGGTGCCACCATCTTTGTGAGGGCATGACAGTCAATGAGCATATTCCTTCTTTATTAGATAGGATGGATTCATAAGGAGAAGTTATTAAGGAACAGATTGAGTTCCCACCCCACTGGTCCAGCATCATGTGCAGACTATGGAATCAATCAACCCCTCTGCCTATGGACCATAATTATTGTTTCATACAAGAGCCTTCGCTTGGTTCCATTGATTTATTTCTATCTCTATCAGGCACTCTCAGCTCCCTTGATTTTCTAAAGATTTTTTAATAAAAACCTGTGAATCAGAAGTGTTTTACAATAAAAATTAATTATCCTTATGATGTATACAGAGGTTAGTGTGGAATTATGGTTTGACTTGGAGGAAAAATAACAGACCAAGAGTTCACGTGATCCAGTGCACTCTGTGCCTTATGAGATGAGTTGCAACAAAACACCTGACTATGGTGAACTATTTTAATAATTGGAACATGTTATTTTTCATTTTGCACATGATGCCCGTAATTGCATCGCATTTTTAAAGCACTGCAAATTGGAATATGTTTACAGTTCAGTTAGAAATACTTCACAACCACACACTGAAATAGGATGAAAATTGCTACAAAACTCAATATCTCTATTAACCCACTGAATTTAAAGGGAGAATATTATTTTCACTTTAAATAATCATGCTCTCGCTGTTGATCTTTAAGGACACATTTTCTTTGCTGGAAGATGAAGTCTAAAAAGTAAAAATGTATCTGAGTCAATTCCTAAAATCAGGCCTATTGAAGCTCCTTACGCTTCGTACTAGGAATCCTTCTCTTGATGAAACTCATTTAATTTTACCACATGGTAAGACCATGTTATTTTTTCTCTATATTTGCCAAAGGAACATATGTTTGCTGCTTAGATGGCATCATTAAACATCAGATACATGATATACCAAATTAAATATATATTAATCAAAGCAAAATGAAATCTTCAAATTTTTGCCTCTTAGGAAGGTGCCTGTTACTAAATGTAAATCCTAAAATATATGCTCTGGTTTCTTGTACATTAATAGCAATTCCCAGAATTCTTTAATTTGTGTGCTATTGCATAACGTTGTGACTCTGTGTCTGCCAAACTCTTGCCACAGCTGTCTTTTCTAATAGGATTCTGGTTATTAAGCACATGAGGGTCGCCTTTGTCCACAGTGAGACCCAGAACTTCCAGTATGTCATCACCTCCTGATAATAACTTAGTGAGAAATCATTTTAGTTCAGAATTTTGTTATTCTACGCTAATGAGACATCATTGTCATCCAAAATGATGTAGGTAAATAGACAAAGGGAGCGTATAGATAAAGACAGATACAACATACACTGATGCTTTTTGTGACTTTTATTACTGCGATAACCTACCCTTTAACATTTCTACATTTTACTGGTTTTGAGCAATGTATTTTTCCTAAATTGTAACCATCCTCAGAAATAGATATTGTAGCATCTCAATAAATCTCTAACACACAGTACTGGTATGTGACTTTCTACTATTAATGAACTTTATATTTAATTTTCTAGAACATAGATAGATTATCAAATATGGGTTTTGGCCATGCATGCATAAGTGCTTTCTATGAAACAGCGTTAGAATCAATAGGCTATACAAGGTTGAGGTGAGAGATGAAACTGAGATTGTTGTTGTTTAGTTAAAAAAAAATCACTCATTACAAAATCCCACAATGTGAACAGAAACAATTACATGACTTATTTACAAAAAGCTTAATCACTGTTTATGCTAGCAACTATATTTGTCATCAATTAAGAAGCCCATTTGGTCAATCTACTTAACAACATATGTGCTATTCATCTTTTAAGAATGCTTATTTAATTTCAAATGTTTATGAACTTTTTTTCAATGATTGCATTAAAAATCTGAAACTGGTTCTATGTGGAGAAAGTTTAGCATGATTGGTCACATAATTTTCTCCTAAATAGTCATTTAAAATCCAGCATAACTTAAATCCATTGTGGGAAATATCCATGAAATACATTTTTGCTTTCTTCAACCGTTAAATATTGTTTTAAAAGTCAGAAACTTAAGATATGATAAATTTTACATATCTAAAATATTTTGGTGAGACTGAGAGAAAATTAGGGATACAGATAGAAAGGTTCAAAGAGCACATTGTTTTTTAACCCACCAAGAAGGCATTTTTTTAATTCGCTTAAACCTGATAGTTCTCAAAAGGTTCCACTTAGATCAGTCAGAGTTGCAGGTGCCAGAGTGTCATCAAGTTCCTTCATTTTGTTCCGACTTTGTTTACTCTTCTGCAATACGAGGAGCTTCAAGTTTAATAGGTACAAGAGCATCCGTGTAAACTAAATACACACATGTATATATAGTACCCAACACACACACGTCTGTATCCAGGAGATGACACAAATAGTAGTTTATACTTCTTTATGTATTATCTTCTAAGTCATTACTGACATAACTAAGGAAGATAGTTAAAAACCTCTAAAGTAACAATTCATCAATTTACAATGTCTGGTATTCAATACTTCCTAAAGTATTTATTACTATTTTTTAAATGACTATCGTATAGTTTATAAAATAACTGATCTCAGATATTTTATTTGAAGACTTGATTTAAAATCCTCACAAAATGAGGTGAATATTAATTCATTTTAAGTAGTATATAACACTTTGCTAAAATGCATTGTTAACTTTAAAGCAAAGTGTTCAATAAGCATTCAACTAATAAATATTACTAGATGTAGATTTAACTTATTTTCATTTGAAGACCGATTAAAACTATTAATTTTACAGAGTTTAAAAACCCAGTAAACATTGTCTCAGATATTATATAATGGCAGTAGAAATAAAGGGAAATTAGAGTGTTTTCTCATATTTTCATATTATAATCAGGGCCATCCAAAAGAGGGAGCTAAAGTATTGTGCTCAGTAACTTGGTTGTATCAATTTGAGGTTTTGGATCAGTTTCTCATATGAATTGCACAATGTGTTTAGATGTAAATTTAGCTTGGTCTCATTTTGACTTATGAACATATTAATAGGCAGTACTTAATTTTTGGCTGTAATGTTGTATATACTCCCAGAAGAAAATTATTTTTTCAGCCATCATAAAATTATAAAAATTTGCAGCAAGATGTCGGACATCTCTCATAGCAATATGTTTGTTGGTACATCTCCTAGGGCAAGGGAAACTAAGGAGAAAATAACAAATGGGACTGCATCTGCACAGCAAGAGAAACCATCAACAAATTGAAGAGAGATCCCACTGTACGGAAGAACATATTTGCCAATGATACATCTGATAAGGGGTCAATTTCCAAAATATAAAAGGAACTCATTCAACTTAACAAAAGGAAGACAATCCAATTAAAAAATGGGCCAAGTACCTAAATAGACACTTCTCCAAAGTGGACATACAGAAAAGAGACATATGAAAAAATGCTCAAAGTGGCTAATCATCCGAGAGAAGCAAATTAAAATGACAGGGAAGTAACACCTCACACCTGTCAGAATGGCTACCATCAACAAATCAACAAATGAAAGTGCTAGCAAGGATGTGGAGAAAAGGGAACCATAGTGCACTGCTGGAGGGGAATGCAGACTGGTGCAGCCGTTATAGAAAACAGTATGGAGTTTCCTCAAAAAATTAAAAATGGAACTGCCATTTCTAGGAATATATTCTAAGAAAGCTGAAACACCAGTCAGAGAGAATATATGCATCCCTATGTTCATAGCAGTGTTATTTATAATAGCTAAGATCTTGAAATAACCCAAGTGCCCATCAGTAGATGAGTAGATAAAAAGGCTGTGGTACATTTACATCATGGAATACTATGCAACAGTAAAAACAAAGGGTCTCTTACCATTTGATATAGCATGGAAGGACCTGGAGAATATTTTGCTAAGTGAAATAAGCCATTTAAAGAAAAAGACTTGTATGTGGAATCTAATGAACAAAACAAACAGATGAACAAAATAGATCTAGAGACATAGAAGCATGGAACAGAACAATGAATCTCAGAGGGAAGGTGGGAGTGAGTGGATGAGTGAAAAGAGACTAACCAAAGAACTTATATGCATATATGCTTAACCCATGGACACAAGCAACAATGTAGTGAAGGCCTTAGGGGAGGGGGGTGGGATGGAGGGTTCTTCGGGAAAACAGAAAGGGGACATCTGTAATACTTTCAACAATAAAGATAAATAAAAAAAATAAAATTACAAAAGTTAATTACAAAAGATGAAAGGAACATTAAGCAACATTTCTTAGTACTGAGTCTTATAAAGGAAGGGGTGGAATGACATAAGCCTCAAGTAACCTGAATCACATGATTTTTGTCTTCACTTATATAAATGGATTTATAGTAGTCCTGACTTACCTGCAGTTTCCATGGTTTCAGTTACCCAAGGTCTATCGTAGTCCAACAATATTCAATGGAAAATTCCAGAAATAAACAATTTATAGGTTTTAAGTTGTGCACCATTCTGAGTAGCCACATTAGTCATTTCATCTAGTCAGTTATAGCTAATTTAGTTAAAGTTTGTTTTATATTCTTCGGCCAATGTAAATTACTTAGAAAATCAACAATAAATGATGCACAAAATAACTTGATTTTTAGCTAAGATTTCTGGATTAATCATATAGGATTTCATAAAAGGATTAAAAATAGGCTTCTTTATCTATTTGGCTTAAATTTCTATCTGTGGTTCAGTGTAAGCAAATAAAGAATCAATATTGACAATACATACTAAATTTGGATTAATTCAATGTCTTTAAAGAACACTCTTAAAAGTAACATAAAATATGATTCATCTATAAAATACACCCAGGAATATATAATATTTTACATTACTTCAGCAATATCACTGGCAAAGGAATTCTGTATGGTAATTATGTGTGTGGTTTATCCAACACAGCTGCTACTCATTTTCCCCATAGACTGGGGTAAGATACCATTATAAATAAGGGTTCATTTGCAAAGAAAAATAGAATCTGCAGTTCCTTATTACAAAATGGGATTAATTTAATTAGTGAACAGGTTAATTTCTTTCTGCAGAACATCAGAAAAAAATCTGTTACTCCAATAGGCAATTGCAAGAAGAGGAGATAATTTATCTATAAATAATTAATTTTCTTGGAAATAGATTGTGAAAGCAAAATATTTAATTGACTATCAGATACTCATTATGTTTTCTCAAGAGATTACATTCAAACAGGGTGTTGTTCTGTTGTGATTTGTTAGAACTTATCTTACATACTCATGCTTTTCATAACACTATAGATAAAAAATGGCTAGGATAGTAATTTCTTCTATGTCTAGTACCTGAAGTCCCTAAGAAAAAATTATTTATTAAAAAAGAAATAATATCCAATGATAGAGCATGAAATGATGCCAATATATAACCTCAAAGAAATTACTGGCCTTATATTAATTCCTTTTTAATAAATCTGGTATTTTACAAGTTGAGATTTTTAGAGATTCATCTCCTATAACAATTATTTATTCTTCGAATGAATTCAGTCTTTATTTTAAAATTGTCAAACTGAGATATTTTCTTTTTTTCCAAAGATTGGGCAATTTTGTTATGAAATTGCTCCATATCATGCAATGTTGGCTATAATACAGAAATAATTTGTGTATATAAATAGTATAAAATGGTATAATTTTATACCTGCAGAAAAATGTATACTTTTAAACAAAGGAATAGATTATACTATTTTAATTAGTTACAACACAAAAATGTATCAAAATAAATGACTGCATTTTATCTTTCACTTAGGTGGTTGATATCTGGATTTGTAATATTACTTGTGAATATGCTGATAGAATGTTTGAAACAGAGTAGTTCTGTACACACACTGAAATGAATACATTTCTGAACATGTGTGACAATAATGGAACTCCAACTCATTACTTTTACACATGGAAATTCTGATATCAGTGTGGGGGATTTAGGCAATATACACAAGGCTGTTGGAACACATGCAACAGATCTGGTACTGGAGTGGACACCAATGCAGAGAAATCCTTCGAGAGGACCAGGTGTGACAGCATGATATCCAGGCTTTTGGATATTTTTAAGCACAGAATTTCTGTTGTTTTATTTTTCCTTGCAAGATGGAAGCTTGTTAAAGAAACAATTGAATGTTAAATATATATATGACTTCCCGTAAAGATTCAGTTGACTTTGGAAGGGAAAGAGCCCTTAAATGTCTCTCGTCTCTCTCCACCATTATGAAAGTGAAGAAATTAAATCCAGGGTGGTGAAGGAAAACAAACCCCTTATCTCCGGTCTTTTTACTACCAACCATTGTTCTCTTTACCATGCCAGATTGGACTGGAATTCCACCTTGTAAAATTTGTACTCAAGAGAACATAACTAGAGATATCTAACTCAGATATGGTTATGAAAATATTGAATAGCCACCAAAACAATATCTAGGGTCCTGGTACAAAGAAAGGAGATTTAGACTTACACAATTATTTCAGAAAATTTAACCGGAGATTCATCCAAAAGAGGAAATCAACAAAAATGAAAGAGAAACCATAAAAGTGCCAAAAGGTAAAGGTTGGCATGCCATATAACACAAAGTGATGAGAGCATACCCTCAGAAGGAGAGATCCGCAGTCACAGAAAGAATTAGATTCCTTCTTTTGGAAACTATAGTTGAAGTATGAAAGTCGTGTTCAACATAAAATCACACAAGTACAAAGGAACTAATATTTGGAAAAATTTGAGATAATTCTAGATCAGATCCTATTCTAGTGCCTTCAAAGATAGAACCTCCCCTCAACCAAAGAACTTGTATGCATTCATATAAGCCTAACCAATGGACCCAGACACCAAGGGGGTGAGGGCATGAGTGGGGATGTAGGGGGGGGCAATGGGGCGATAATGACACATGTAATCCTATTTAATAAAATAGTAATATGCAAATTGTGTCACTGCAACACACAAGATGGCGCCTCCATGTGGTCAAAGATGGCCACCCCCATGTGACACAAGATGGCCACCACAAGATGGCTGGCAGGTGAGGGCAGTTGTGGGAGATCAAGCCAGTAGGGGAGGACAGTTGGGAGGGACCAGGCCTGCAAGGGAGGACAGTTGGAGGGGACCCAGGCCTGCAAGGGAGGACAGTTTGGGGGGAACCAGGCCAGCAGGGTAGAGCAGTTAGGGGTGACCAGACCTGCAGGGGAGGACAGTTAGTGGCAACCAGGCCAGCAGGGAAGGCAGTTAGGGGAGACCAGGCTGGCAATGGAGGGCAGTTAGGAGTGACTGGGCCAGTAGGGGAGGAAAGTTAGGGGCAATCAGGCTGGCAGGGGAGCAGTTAGGCATAGATCAGGCTGTCAGGGAAGTGGTTAGGGGTGATCAGGTTGGCAGGCAGAAGTGGTTAGGGGCAATCAGGAAGGCAGGCAGGCGAGCAGTTGGGAGCCAGCAATCCAGGATTTTGAGAGGGATGTCTGACTGCTCATTTAGGCCTGATTCCACTGGGCAGTCAGACATCCCTCAAGGAGTCCCAGATTGGAGAGGTTGCAGGCTGGGCACCCTCATGCATGAATTTCATGCACTGGGCCTCTAGTCCTATATAATAAAAGGGTAGTATGTAAACTGACCCTAAAGGCAGAACGACCAGAACAAACACTGCACCAGTCACTATGAGATGCACTAACCACCTCTTGGTCCCTTTCCCTTGCCAGCAGGCTCTGATTGCCTGATGGCCAGCCGTGGCAGGGACAGGGCTGGCAAGCTGGTGGGAACAGCCAACCTCTCAGTTCCTTCCCCCAGCTGTCAGGCACAGATCACCCAGTGGAGAATGGGGAACCTGGGATGGATGGCAGCAAGGGGTGGGGCCGGCTGTGAGCAGCTGGGGAAGATGGCCCTGATCGCAGGCCAGGCCTAGGGGCACTACCTGCACATGGATTTTGTGTGCCAGGCCTCTAATGCCTTAATAAAGAAAAAAAAATCTAAAAAAATATTCAGGATAAAGATGGATCAATCTTATTATAAAATAGTGACTTGGTGCATGAAATTCATGCATAGGAGGGGGTTCCCTTAGCCCAGCCTGCACCCTCTACAATCGGGGACGTCTTGGGGGATGTCCGACTGCCGGTTTAGGCCTAATCCCCATGAGATCTGGCCTAAACCGCCAGTCAGACATTTCTCTTGCAATCTGAGACCGCTGGCTCCTAACCACTCACCTGCCTGCCTGCCTGATTGCCCCTACCCCCTCTGCTGCCTGCCTGATTACCCCAACCCCTCTGCCTGCCTGATCGCCCCTAACCTCTCTGCCTACATGCCTGATTGCCTCTAACTGCCCGCCCCTGCCAGCCTGATATCGCCCCCAGCTCTCCTCCCCTGGCAGCCTGATCTTGCCCCCAATTGCCCTCTCTGCCTCGGCCCCCACCACCATGGCTTTGTCCAGAAGGAAGTCGGACGTCCAGAAGTTGGCCAGTTGATCTGGTCTAATTATCATATTACCCTTGTATTAGTATGGATAGATTATATAGGATAGGATTGCTTAAATGGGGGAGGGAAAGCCTTTTTCAGTAGGAGGATATGCTCTTGGCAGACAAAAATACATATTCTTATTACTAAGTTTATCTGTAAATAAACATGATATGTAGTATCTATAAATTAAAATAATTGTGATTAGTATTATACAATGAGCAAAGTTTTTAACATACCAGGACCTTTGAGACTGCTATATCTGGACTGATAGCCAGCCATATGCATTATACTGCCAAACTGGTCATTAAAAAATTGAACGGCTTTCTTACACCTTACACCAAACAACGGTTGCCCTTAAAACCCCTCCTCAGCCCCCACCTTAGGTTCTGCCTTCACAGTTCACCCAGATTTGGTTCTGATTGGTCAGTTTCTATGCCAGTCAGTGTCTCCGGGCCTATCTCTGGGCCTGATCAAAGAGGTGGTGCTGATCAGCAGCCTGAGGAGGCCGGGAGAGAAACAGAGGCGTGGATGCTGTCAAAGCCTGAAGAGAGAGAGGCAATGGCTGATCAACAGCTGCCACAGAGGCTGCAGATCAGACCCTGCCTCTCTCTCCGGGACCTCTCTCCGGGCTTGATCTGCAGCCCAGCCCCCTCGGCAGTCAGTGCTGGGTCACCACGGCAACCCAGCACTGAATGCGGACTGACTTCGGTTGGTCCAGCCTTCTGTCCTTTGGGACATTACAGATTTTTATATATTAGGATGCCTTTTTTTATCCCTATCATTATAGATAGTGATGTAGAAATATACAGTGATATATACAGTTTTATATGTCCTACTTATATTAAGGTACTCATCCCTGCTTTAATTTAAGTAAGTTTTTTACTTATAACCAGGAGAAACTAGAGAACTATGTATTTTGGTCACATACTTAATATTTAAATGTTCCACAATTAGCTGTCAGAAATTCCCACCACTACATAAATAATAACATTTAATGAGTCCAAATTTATAGGCATAAAAATATAAAGATAGATTGGAAACATTTACTTAAATATGCAAAAGAAAGTCAAAATTGCAAGTTGTTAACATAACGATACCATGAAAAGTAGAAAATATTTAGTTCATTAGTTCATATTCTTATTACTAAGTTTATCTGTAAATAAACATGATATGTAGTATCTATAAATTAAAATAATTGTGATTAGTATTATACAATGAGCAAAGTTTTTAACATACCAGGACCTTTGAGACTGCTATCTCTTTTATTTATGATGATGTTTCTCATATTTTCTTATCTCCATTCAGAATCAATTCAAATACCACCTTCTCAACAAAACCTCTTACCACCTTGATAAAGTTTCACCCATCCCTTTAAGTAACTGTCCATCACACTACCTGCTTTCTCAGCATTCATCAGTACCTTAGTTATTTATTATTTGTGTCACTGCTCTAGAGAGGACCTTCCTGAGGTTAGAAACTCTTTGTCTCATGCTCACTGCTATTACCTCAGCACCAGAGAAATGATGCGTGCATTGTAATAGGTGGAAAAAAAATGGCACTAATCTCTGAATTCAGAATAAAAAATTTACTAAATAATATAATAGTTCTATATTTTATGAATAATTTAATTCTATTTTATAAAGATTAGGGATAGCCTATCAAATCATTAATATTCTCCACAAATATAACTTCCAGGTTAATTTTAGTGGATGTTACTCACAAGCATGCAATCATTGTTACCATTTTGGTTTGAACTATACTTTTCAAACCATAGTACCATTCTCATACACATAAACCACCTTTATAAGCTGTATTCATTTTAAGGTAAAGATGGTCATTTACTTTATAGTCATTAATATAATTCAAAGCATAAAAGGGGACAACCATAAAAATGATAGAAAAGTAAAGTTAAATACATGGTATTGAATTATGTGATGATATGAAATACTATGAAATTTTATTAATGTTGATTTAAAAGACTTTCATAACTCATTAATATCTCTAAGATCCATGTGTAATGTACTCATTCTGACTTAAAGCAATAAACTTTATAGCATTGTATCTGCGATAGTAAATATTCTATATTCAATATGGTATAAATTTATGACAAAATTGTTCAAAATATATTTCCATTGTATGCTATGCCAATTTTAAAAATTATATCATGTATATTAATATTTATATTCAGAATTTTGTAACCCAGATTTACCTTATCTAAATGAAAGAACAATGAAATTAGTCATTAAATTAAGCTAGGTCTCTCTCATGCTTTTCTATAATGAGAGTCCCCACACTCTTTACCTAGATATGCTAAACCTGAGCAACAACATTCTTAATAATAATAACAGTGGTCATAGGAACAATCTGTTATGTCTCCTCATAATACATTGTCATGTCGATACTATTAATATCTTAATTTTACACAGGAAAGCACAGGCCTTCTAGGGCTTTAAAATACTTTCTCATTTTCATACACACATTAAATCATAAGCACAACATGTTTGTAAGATTTCAGAGTCATTTTTACTCTTTAAAAAACTATTCTTCAGGCTCCTTAAGGCTGTGGCCATAGTTTTAACACTCAGATTTTAGCAGATAAAAAAATGATAAAACCAATTGCTGAAGTCTCGGATTCAAGGCTGGAGAGTACTGACTTATTTCTGGATTTGATGGGGTGTGGTTTGAGGGTGAGAGAAGAGGTGGTTATTTGAACATTTAAAAATATTTTCATTGATTTCAGAGAAGAAGGGAGAGGGAGAGACAGAAACATCAATGATGGGAGGGAATCACTGATTGGCTGCCTCCTGCATGCCCCCTACGGGGGATTGAGCACACAACCCTGGCATGTGCCCTGATCTGGAACGGAACTGTGACCTCCTGGTTCAGAGGCTGATGCGCAAACACTGAGCCACGCTGGCTGGGCCTGAACATATTTTTAATTTATAAAATTATGTTTTGTGAAGTGCATCAGTAGTTGTTAGTGAGGGGAGCAATTACGATGTTATTATATTAGTACAGCAAAGAGATATTAAGTTTCTTAGAAGTGGCCAAAGGGCTAGAGTAAAAGATTAATGGAAGATGTGACAAGGGTTATAGTTCTCAGAATTTGGTAACAGTTTATCTTATATGGATGCTAAGTGAAATAAGCCAGTCAGAGAAAGAAGTACCAAATGATTTCACTCATATGCGGAATTTAATGAACTAACAAGAAAATAAAGACAGACTCATAGATAGAAAGCAGAGAACTTTGGTGGGGCAGTGGCATTGGAGGGGTGGAGGAATTGAGCAAAAAAGAAAAAATATATAATTATAAATCATAAAAACATTGTTGTGTGTGTGTGTGTGTGTGTGTGTGTGTGTGTGTGTGTGTGTGTTTGCATGACTTTGGAAGTAGTGAGGATGATTGAAAAATGGTCTTGAATTAATTTGAAAAGTAGATTTTAAAAGGGAGTTATAGCCCTGTCTAGCTGTGCTCCCTATCTCGAATTGGGATGATTGCTTTCATTTTTAGGGACATTATCAAACAAGAGTTAATTTTACGCAAGGTAATCAGACTGGCAAGGTGGTCTGTAAAATGTCACTTACTTTTAAGGTGAAGTAACAAGGAATGTATCTACGGAAGAGAAAGTATAGGCCAGACAATTTTTTTTGCATGAGTTTAATGCTCTTTGGTAGGGGTCGAATATAGATTAGTTGCACGATGCATGGGGGAAACTAAGACTAAATAAAAAGAGGTTACAAGCAGGTACACTTTGTCACTTATGACAAGAAGGGAGTCTCTAAGAACTGAAGTGGTTTGGAAGTTGTGGTTTCCATGTGAAGGTCTCCCAGCTCGCTCGCCCTAAGACATAGCAGGGGTTTAATGATGAGTAAATTCAAAGGTAAAAAAATAAAGTAATTAGCCAGTGAATTCATTAATTCATTATTACAAATAACCTGAAGATCTTTTTCGTCTGATTGTCAATTTAAAAATAACAATGATGTGAAGGGTGCATATAGGATTGTGACCATACCTCTCCCCCAGCCTGCACACATTTAGGACACTACATTGTGGTCCTGATGTTATGAGAAGCATTGTTTCTACTTAACACCTGTGCACTGTTCATTGGACTATCATTTCTACTCCCTGGAAATGGAACACAGAATCAGCTTCTTAATGTGAACAGTTTGTATATGGCAATCTGGGGACTCCTGAGGTCAAGCAGTCAATATCAATACCCTTTACCAATTTGTCTCTTCCCCCACACACCCAATGGATATTAATTATACAAGGACAGCCTCAGGTATTCAAGCCCCAGTTTGTTTGTTTTTTAATGATGCTCTGAAATTCTCGTGCAGCTGTGAACACACAGCACTGCGTTCCTGAACTTACAGTCAGACTTCGGTGAGTAGCAGGATGTCTCCTTGTTCAACCTATCTCTTCTTAATGAATTGTGACCTTGGTAATACTCAGCGCCCTAGAAGGCTCATTTCCAGTCAATTAGACAGTAAAAGTAGAGAGGGGGGCCAGAGTCTGTAAAATCATCTATGCCTATAGTGACCAGTTTTTATTAGCTCCATATCGAAGGAGTTTCTCGTGTTGGAAAGCGACTTTTCTGTTACAGTTCACTGAATCATGTCCACAAAATGCAAGCCCAGTTCGGAATACTCGCTCAGAGTTAAATCTATTCTGTCTTTGAAGTGGAGGCAGTAGGGGGAGATGATAAGGGGAGAGAAGCCAAGCAATATGGAAACAGATGTGGAAGCCAGACTCAAGCTGCAATGGAAGTAGGGAAGCAGAGGACGTGAAGGTAGCAAGATAAATAAATCATCACAATCCTTGACACAAGTTAACATACTGGGAATAAAAAGAACACAATCATCAAATAATTAGACTTAGGAAAATTATCTAAAGCGTTAACTTTAATAATGAATATGTACCATGGATATCTTATAAAACATTTCTCATTTATAGAAAGCCACTATAGCCTTAGCTGGTTTGGCTCAGGGGGTAGAGCATCGGCCTGCAGACTGAAGGGTCCTGGGTTTGATTTGGTCAAGGACACGTACCTCAGTTGCAGGCTCCTCCCCAGCCCGGGCCCTGGTCAGGGTGCATGCAGGAGGCAACCAAATGATGTGTTTCTCTTACATTGATATTTCCCTCTGTTTTTGCCTCTCTCTTCCACTGTCTCTAAAAATCAATGGAAAAATATCCTTGGGTAAAGTTAAAAAAAAAGGCTACTATATTGAACGAATATGTATAGAATTTTATAATGATCAAATAGTTATTTTCTAAAATCTGCTTTCAAATCCAGGTTTTATAGAATATGATATGGTTTATAAATAGTTAGGGATATTTTTGTCCAAACCTATAATCTGGATAAAATTTTCATTCTGGGGATGAATTTCTTCACACTCTTTCCATATGGGTTGTTTATTTACATTTTCTTATAATTTTAGAAGAGTACAATTTATAAATATGGTCACTGAAATATAGTGCAAGACATATACCTGTGACATTTCTATTCCAGAATAACATTTGTTTCTCCCTGAATATGTTTAAAGCTCAATTTCAGTGTCAGACTTCTATAAACACTGTTTAGCCTCGGGTGTAATGAAGAAGGCTCTCCATGCCCATGTTAAATAAAGGGGTTGTGATCCCAAAGGCAGTACTTCATTTGACAAGCAGCAAGCCACAAGCAGCTTAGGTCTGGAGAGGTAGGACCTCAGATATCCCTGATGACATAATTAAACTCAAGTTTTTGTTTTTAATAATGAGCAGTTTAATAATAACTGCTACTGAGTCTGTGATGAAATCCCACCACTTTCTTGTCTCCATTCTATCATTTTGTCTCCATCAGTTTCAATATTCATCACTGGGCATACATAATTACACATTCAAGTACTCTCCTGATATATATGTATGACTAAATTTTCTATCATAACAATAATCCTATTAGTTTTCTAAAATAAAAAAGTCCAAAGTTGGAGCTATTTTCTTATATAAATAAAATAATCACCCATATTTAGCTATGGAAAACAAAATGTAACACAAGATGTCAAGCCCAAAGTAGTGGCTTCATATACATCACACATATTTAAATATCTATTTGTTTATATATAAGGAGGTAAATATATAAAGATAGCACTGGTAAAAATGCTAATTTTAATGTACTAAAAATAACCCTACAATATTTAAAATATAAGTTTATCATTGATATTCACAATTTGTATTTTAACAGAACTCCGTATTTTTAACTGAGCAACGTTAATTTTAATTATAAAGAAAAATATATTTATTGCAGGTATAATAATAACATTCTTCATTGTTAATGATTGTATCAGGGGGTCCCAATTTCAAGTTAAATATAAAAGCAGACAAATATGCTTTTCATGCATAATCATGTGTTATGCTAATAATGCATCAATTATGTAGCCCTTGAAGAGTAAGTATTGTCAAAAATACAAATCTGAGTATTATTTAATGTTTGTGTGTTAAAAACATAACTGAATTGAAAGTATACATACAATGTCACATCATCTAGATAAACAGGCAAGATTTGGGGAAGAAGAAAAATTATTGTCTTTCTTCTAATAGTTAAATTTATTCCAATTCCTGTTCAGTACATGCATAGTTGATTTATAATGTCCTAATAAGTTATAACGTTAATGTGGATGAAGAGACTATTATAAATATATATCTTTAAAAAGGTATTAAATTATAAATATATTATCCTTGACAGTTTTATTAATTACTGTGCATATGTTATTAGATATAAGGCAATACTATTTAATTTTAATATCATGTTTTTTATTTTAAAGCAAATTTCCAATTAGCAAATAGTTAACTTACCCAGTAATACACCAAATATAAAATGTCTATTGAACTCACCCTCAGTGAGGGGAAATGACCAAATAAATAATTTAAATTTCACCACTTAATGTTCTTCCTTTGCATTATACATAACAAGGAAAAATAATGATTTTATGTTCTTATATTAATGATCTAATTTCTACCTAATATTGTTTGAGATAGCATTGTTATTCCTACTTAAAATAACACTTTTCCATCCACTCTAAGAGTGGGTAAAGAGATTATATTTTTATTATGTCTTCAAGAGTTGTGAACATTGAATGAAGACTGATTACTTCCAGTTACAGTTTTAAAATATGAAAGTCTAACTCTCCCTAATCATAAAGCATCCAAAGCAGTCATAACATATGAACTGTAACTGAGTTTAACTTTTACTAAATTAAAATAAGTTATAATTGTTATTTTATTATTTGTTCATGATATCACATCTATGATTGCTTGACAAAAGAGCTTGGTAGTGTCTAATGTTTCACCATTATAACAATTTAAAGTCTATAATTAATTTAACCATCAAAATAATTTATTGCATTATCCCTTTTCCTTTTCCATATCTATTTAGGGTGAAGACATGTATATAATTACTTACACAGATACACAGAAATTTAAATGAAAACACAGCTATGGTTGCAGATATATAGATAAAGATATTAAATTACTTATAAGCCCTGGCCGAGTAGCTCAGTTGGTAAGAGCATTGTCCTGATACACCAAGGTTCATGTTCGATCCCTGGTCAGGGCACATATAAGAATCAGCTAATGAATGAAATAAGTGGAACAACAAAAATCAATGTTTCTTCCTCTCTCTCCCCCTTCCTCTCTCTCTTTCTAAAATCAATAAATAAAAATGTAAAAAAAAAGATACAAATAATAGATAGGTAAATAGATGTGAATTTGCAATTTGACCTGCAAGTTTTCTTGGATGTTTCAACTTAATTACCATTACAATATAAAATATATTTTAATGTCTTAAATTTCTGATATAGTCTTTGCATTGTGAAGTATTTATAGCACATATATGTGAATGTTAGAAAATAATACTTCTGTCTATTATAGTAACCTGCTTTGTAGGAAAAAAATAGATGCAAGAAGTTACTTGATTGTCTGAGGGAAAACTCCCTTTGAAACTTTTAGAATTGATGTCTCAGTTTTATAGAGCATATTTTATGTGAATAGAGAATATTTTACAGAAGTAGAGCATATTTTACATTGCGATCCTTCTTCACTGCACCCAAGACTAAACTGTGTTTATAGATGTCCCTGTAGGTGAGTTATTGACATTTATATGCTTACACTACACATTGTTATATGTGTTGTTGTCTTCCCTGTTATACTGACTTCCTGTAAATAGTGCTTCTTTTTTTATTGACTTTCCTAAGATCCTACTTTAGTAAATATGAGAAAAAGTCCATTATGCATTGGATATTCAATTAATGTTACATCAAGTATAGTGAGTTTAGAATATTCCAATATAAATTTTGTGAGGTGTATCTATTTCCTACATTTAGAAACATATTCATCTTTAAAATAAAAACCAAATAATTACTAGCCACTGGTTTTTCCATATTAAGTTGAATAAATTTGGTTTGAAAAACTATAATGAAGTCATCCATGCTCGTCACAACTGTAGAGCCAATTTGAAAAAGTAATATGAGCCGCAGGCTTTTTAATCCATACTTATAAAACAATCATATGCTCTGGTGTTTCATTGATTAATTAGGAAGTCCAAGGATTATCTTGCTCATGAGGAGAAATACAGAATATGAAAGCACTCATTCTTCCTGCAATTGATTTATAATTTGGCAAAGCAATTGAATAGAAAAATGAGAAAGAAAAATCTTGAAGACTATCTTAAGAAAATATTCAGGTCTTCTTTTTCCTACCTTCTCTCATAAAAGTATCACACACACACACACACACACACGCACACACGTATGCACACATACACACTATACCACCTCCACAACAACAATAATACCTCAGGAGGTTTCCATTTTCTCTTCATTGGCAGATCCATTATAATGACTTTTGTGTTTGGAAGTTGTTTCTTGCTGGTGCTAATGTAAAATGTCTTGCTTAGTTTCCAGAGATCATGCTTTTATTCAGGCACTTTGCATTCTTAATGTGGCTATAAGACCTCTTGCTAGTGCTAAATTTAGGGACAAGTGCATTAACGTATTAGGACTGCTATGGAAATGTATAAAAGTGCTATAAAGGCGCTCTCCCCACTGTGCATCCCTTACTGTATTTCAGTGATGAGGATGATGGCTGTTCCAGGCAGAGGAATTTCAAAAACAAAACAAACAAACAAAAGCACACAGAAAAACTTTTTCAAGATGTTTAAAACAATCCAGGAAGCAGTACTTTCAGCTAATCACTGTGTGTGTGTGTGTGTGTGTGTGTGTATGTGTGTATGTGTGTGTGTTTGTGTTTTTAATTTTTCATATACAAATTGACAGCTTGGATACATTACCTGATATTTTAATCCTTAGTTTTCTTGGGTCACATCAGAGTTGGAGGTTAAAATCCCTTTTCTAAAGTTCTAGAATTTGATGTAAAAATCTAAATAGCATAATGTCATGATTATTTAGGAGGGTATATATTTTAACACACAACACTTTTTAAAAAATAGCAAAATACAAAGAAAAATGTTCTATCTCAGGAAACATGCCTTATGTTCTACATACAATAGGTCATATTTATAAATGAGTGACAGGTACAAAGAAACAAAGCTAATTAAACGCAATGTCCTTTTGGTCTTAGCATACTTTCTTCTTCCTTAAAAAAACTTAATATTATTTAAGTAGATAATTTAAGAAGTAAATTATCCAATGAAGTAGTCAGAAGTATAAATATTTGAAGTATAAATATTTAAAGTATCACATTGGGCATTTTTAAAAGTATCACACTGTTTTTTTTCCAATATTAGATTTATTTTTTATACTTAAATTTTCATTTGATGGAACAAAATTAGTCTAATGTATAGCAAACCAATGATCCATTTCATGGAAGCATCTATATTAATGCTAAATAATAATCCATCTAGACTGTTCCCTTTCATAGATAACATGTTAAGCCAATGTTTGTTTATTACATACATTTTCATTAAATTAACTTTTACCTTAATTTATACTTTCTTCTGTACAATATATTGCCATAATGCCCACATATTTTGTTATGTAATTTTTCAAAGCACTCTGATTAACTACACCTACTCACAGTGCAAATGTTGTAGAGAATGTGTATCTGACTCAAATCACTACTGATGTCTAAAGAGAGGTGAGCCAGAAGAAAAAACTCGCCAATTAATTTTCCCAATCCTTTAGGTGAATGTGCCATAGAAGAGAAAGTGCATTGGCTCAACTTTGCATTTACGGGGGTCACAGGAATACACCAAATAAATCCCCATGCAAGGTGACCCTCAGAAGAGTTTCTGCTCCAACACACAATTTGTCAAGCTGAACAACACAACATTTAAAACTCTAATTTCAAAGCCAACTTTTGATATGGTGATATTGTTACACAGGCAGTGGTAAAAGGATTTTTATTTCAATTATGCAAGGAATACAATGATGGTGGTATAATTATGTCAACCATTTCCAAAATTGTCTTAAAAAATCAAATAACATACTAAAAGGAAACATGCTTTTCCATTCTAGAAATTATTAGATTATATGACGTGCTTTATTAGCCCTACCAAATCTGACTTAAAGTTAGTGAATTACTTTTAAATTGATACTACCTATCTGCTCCCTCTACAGCATTTTTCTATTCATTATTCCCAGAATTAGATTTGCTCACACCAGGCATTTTATCTTACTTTTTCTCATTTTTCAAAACAAACATAGAGATGACAGTATTTTTAACATGTTGGCATACATCTAAATGCAATTGTATTTTACAAATTTGAGAAAATTTGAGTTAACAACCATAATGTATTCTATGACAAGATCACAAGTGCAAGCTGTTCATGTTATGCCCAAGTTCTTTGCTTCGATGTGCTAGAAAGCATATTCTTTCATTTTCTTTATCTTTTAAAAAAATCTACCATCCAAACCTGAGTTAGCCAGTTTTGTAGTTACACAAATGTATTCTGCAACTGACATAGCATTGCCTAGGCAATGAAGCGGTGTCTGAATCTTAAAATAGGATTTATTCTCTATTGAATGTAGGAGGTGTCTAAATCACTCTTTTTTCCAAGTTAAGAACATTGAATGATCAAATTAATTCTTAGTCAACTATGGTTGAAGATTGATAGCTCTTCTGATTTATAATGTAAAAAGTAACTTTCATGCAGAAGTTACCACTTTTTGCTGTCACAGCATCCCTCCTTTTTTTACAGTACATAGATTTCAAAAGCCTTGTAGAAATCTTTATTAGTAATCTTACAGATATATATAACAAAATATTAAATGAGAACAAACATCCAAAAAGACCTCTAAGTTCTCTTCAAATCTATAGTTCATTACATTCTCATCAAAAATTGATCATAAAAATAAATGTGAACTTATC
Source organism: Corynorhinus townsendii (assembly GCA_026230045.1). Lineage (NCBI taxonomy): Eukaryota > Metazoa > Chordata > Mammalia > Chiroptera > Vespertilionidae > Corynorhinus > Corynorhinus townsendii. Next base: position 17,032,135 of record JAPDVU010000015.1, read on the forward strand.
TACTACAGGTGATCACTTTTTGTCTAATGCACCCTTGTTATTTAAAGTAAATTCTAAGAGCATACGCTATTAGCAATATCTAAATGGAAACATTATAAAATGTTGATAACCTTAGAATTAAAATTTGTTGTACCATTTGAGATTAATGTGCTTGAAAATTTAATAAATGTGAATGGCTATATTGATTATAAAAAGCACACACCAATGCTCCATCAAATCAATGCATTTTCCATGCCATTTCAAATAAAACATGCCGATTTTGCTTTTGAAACTCTTTCCCTCCTGTGGTTTTCATCCAGTCTTTATTACATTAAGATACATTTGCCTACTTAATGGAGAGCAATTATATACCCAACCAGCATGCACATTTAGAATGCTGACCAGAGTGAGAAACACAGATATTTAAAGAAACCTTTATCAGGTAAAGTGACCACATTAATCCTGACATCCTATTTCCATCTATATATGTTTCTTATATATCACTTCATTTTAATATTAAAAAATGAAGAAATCACATCTTCTTAAATTATGAAAAAGATGCATTTATTTTTTATAGTCCTGACTCAAATTAAGTAAGCAACAGTTACAAGAAAACCAAGGATCCATTTCAAATTAATTTAATAATAGTAATATACATAAACACACTAATGTGTGAGTACTAAAGCTACTAAAATCAACTAGCATAATATAAAGTTTGGCTTTATTTTTATAATGATGCTTCATATGCAAAATTTGAGCACTGTAGAAAGAGCTTGGTTAGGTATCAGTTTTATAAAAGTAAAATAAGAACCAAATGTTTGTAAGTTTATTTGCTGAGCATTTTAATAATACCTTATTCGAATACTATAAAATTATGTATTCTTACCTGCTTCCAAATGAGGAGAGAGAGAGAGAGAGAGAGAGAGAGAGAGAGAGAGAGAGAGAGAGAGAGAGAGAGAGAGAGAGAGAGAGAAATATCTACTAGGAGAGAGACAATATTTGCACTACTTCATTATTAGCAAAGAAATTGAGTAGCTCATATTCACAAGCAAAGTAAATAACACTTACTGTTGTAAGCAGTGGAACTGAGTTCAGCCTTGCTCAGCACTGACGATTCCGGCAGCGCTGTGGCTTCTGTCTCATTCCTCCTCTTTTTATAGTATCTTCACAGCTGAATCTTCATGCATCTCACTGTGCCTCCCTCTTGGAGCATTACTTCTAACTCAGACAGGCAGGAAGCTGAAGCCAAAGGAACTCTCTATCTGATTGGTTTCCATTCAGCGTTTCTGATTAATAACAGACAGTCCCTCACATAGGAAGATATTGCCGCTGATGGCGCTGCAGGGCTCCAGGTTTGGGACTGGGGCAGTCAAGACCTCTGTAGGCACAGCGATTTGCAAGCGAATGGAGTGGGAGGGCTCCTAGAGGAGGGCTTTGTCAAAGATCCCCATAAGAGAACATCACCCCGTGTTTTAAGTCTTGGTTAATCAGCTTCTTTAATCTGTTTGCCGTTGGGAGGGAGAGGTCACGGCGTGGCTAACGTGTAAGTCATCTGTAGAAAATATACATCCCATGCAGAGAACCGTGGCTCAAAAGGGGCTTTTGTGTGTATTCCCCTGCAGAACTCACCACCTCTTCTTTCCGTTCAATACCACAATTCCAAGTTTAAGAAAAGGGAGAGAAAAAAAATCCAAATTATGTTTGTCATTGCTAATGAATTTTTATCTGTCTCTCTGAGTTTATAAACCAGCATACTACATTCCCAGCACAGTAATTTAGAAGCATCTAGTATCCACGCTTTAACATGTTCTTTTTCAGGGACAAGAATGATCGCAAGCATAATTTCAAGTATGTCTACAACATTTTGCTTTTTACTTGATAATGCTGTTAAGGGATTTTCACCTTCTCTGGAAATGTCCAGAACTAAAGGTGACCGTAGCCACATCGCAAGAAGTAGACGGCCCACCTGTTAGAGTCACTGTTGTGCATTGCACAGCTACTAGGAAGGGTAAACCATAACTGAGTCAAACCCTGTGTCAGAAGAGAAGTCCCTTTAGCACTTCTGGAAATGGCACAACAGAAGGGTATTGATTAGCAGGTAAATCTTTCTGAAAAGAAGTTCTAGTAATAGTTGTTTGAGATGTACAGTGGGAATATGGCTCACTTTATTTATAGCTTGTTAAGCCGCAGTAAGTAAATAGCCTAAATGCCAAACAGTATCAATATCCTACTTGATGCTTCAAAGGAAAACTGACAAAAAGGAAATAAAAATAAAACCACCACATGTTTTCTCTCTCCCCAGTGGCGTAGCTTAGCCATGAAGTGTAGATAATAGAGCTGCATATCTAAGACATGTGCATCATGGAAATGTATTTCCTAAAGAGGAAAACAAATATGTATAAAAGACAGTTTTACATATCCTCAAATATAAGGTGACACTGCCAGCACTTTGTAAAACAAATCCTCAGGCAAGGATTAAAAATCAAGTCAAACAAAACAAAACACTGAAATGCTTTGCACAACATCCAGGTGCCACTAGTACAAATATACTCTGCCAGACCTCAACACCATGGATTTGCTCCTACAGCCTCAAGACCTCAAGGTTAAGCTATACTCGGGAATGGAGCAGGACATTATACATTGTTTCCTCCTTTTCCCTAACAAACCGCCATCGCTCATATCCCTGCATCAGACCCCCTCTGGAGTTGAAGGTTCTCCAATCATCTGTCATCACTGTGATTTTTATCACTGTAGCTTGAGGTATCCCCAAATCTCATCAGAATCCCCTCAGACCAATTAGGCCTGCTGGTGAATCTGCTCAGAAAACTCTTTGTGTCCTCGGTCTTGTCTTTGGACGTTCTCTTTAATTCCCTGATCTAACTCAAAGCTGGCTGTCATATAAAATTATTTTCTATGTCATATGTCTCACCGGAGAGAAGATATTAGCCCCATAGCCCATGTACTACAGGACCTGGAGTTGGGATAAATGGTTTTGGCTGGGCCATTTTTCCTCTCACCTGTATCCATGCTTGCCATAGATTTTATCATGCCTAAGTCTCCTTGTTTAAATCATTTAAAGACCTTAGCAAATTCAGCAACCACTGAGGCAAGCCACACAATACATTGATTCCTTCTTGCCTTGATATTTTGATTTCCAATGATCATTTCTTCCTCTCCACTTCAACTGTAAGCTCATGGTCATGCCCTATCAGTGGAGGAGGAAAAAAAAAACCACATGACTTATTTTGGACAACCTTAATAGATCTTCTCCATTCTTTACCTCAAGGTGGATTAGCCATGAGCTGACTCAATAAAACTAAATAGGCTTCCCCTTCATGACATGACCATGGTCCAAAGGCCCTACCTTACTAGCATTATCTTATCACCTTGGGCTTTGGGATTGCAACATCTGAATTATGGGAAACCACAAACATTCAGATCACAGCAAGATTATCTATACATATAGTTTTTCTTAGATGCACCTTGAGTTACACTTATGTGTGTGTCCCTGATGGTGTTTATTCCTAAACTATGACTCAATACATAGACATGCCATTCTAAAAAATACTATGACCTCTAAATTATGTTTTATTAAAAAAAAACACAACCAATTCTGACTTCTACTGTCAAATTATTCTCTGTGATCTGATGCCAGCAAGGCTACTTCCCCTGCAGGACCTCTCCTCCATTGACCTCACACCAGTGCTGATCACTTCTCTGAGATTCTCATTTCTCTGCTTAATCATGTCTGATCCCAAGGCCCATCCCCAACTCCTTTGCACTCTCTCTTGTTCTCTTCTCGCTCCCTGACTGCACATACACAACTCCAGAGAGCAAGTCTTTTTTTAGAGAATGATGGATAAAGGTAAGGAATAGGGATAGGCTGTGGGATGATGAAGTGATCCATACTTCAAATAGTGCAGCTGAAGTAGAGTTTTAGAGTCAGAGCTGCTGTTCTTAGGTGTTCTTTGTCTCTGCTTCCTGGCTCAGAGAGCTTCGATATAGTCCAAGCATTATCTGAAAGATGAAAGTTTACAGAATCCTTGATTCTGTCCTTGCATATTCATAATCCATGTAGAATATAAATGGGTTCTACAACTGACTCCACTATGTTTTAAAATTCTACTTATTACATTTATCATTGGAGCCTTTATAACTGCTATCACTATTACTTGTGATAACAATACCACTGATCACCATGATAGTAAAGGCTATATAATGTATCGTATACTTGCATCAGTAACCACAAGCATTTTTTAAATTTCTTGAAACAACTCTACAATGTGGCTTATCTCTTCTTGATATAGTGCAAAGAAACATGGTCAGTGAAGCTATTTTGTCGAAATTTACTTACCCAAGAGATTGGTAGAACTGGAAGCAGAGACTAGTTCTATTTAAATTTACTGCCCATTTTTTAAGCACTATGCCCACAGCCTCCTTCAGTTGCCTACTGGCAACAAAGTACATCCCAACTCAGGAACTGATGGACAAAAATAACCGGAATATTATGTATCCCTAGAGAGAGTTTTCACTCTCAAAATTTCTACACAGCATAGAATCACATCTAAAAGGTTTTTCCTTGCTAAAGAGATTTTTAAGTATTATATAGAATATAGCAAATTTGTATCTAGATTTAGAACAAGTTCTAGTAAGGAGTTAGGTTAGAAGAACATGACAATTTATAAATGACTTATAGGTATTAAATATATTTTAAAGTTTTTTTGGCTCATGGATAAATTTTGGAAAATACTTACAAAGGCTTGTCTAGATCATGTGAGATATGAATTCTGAAAATAATATAACAAAAATCCTACTGGCACCTACATTAAAGAAAGATATATGTTTGAAAGCCCTAGAGGTTTATTCACAATTGTATCTTTTCAGCACACAGAAAAGCACAAAGTAGCCAATAAATGGCATGTTATGTGATTAGCGTAAGTTTTTTTTTTTTAATATTTTATTGATTTCAGAGAGGAAGAAAGAGAAACATCGGTGATGAAAGAGAACCACTGATCAGCTGCCTACTGCACGCCCCACACTGGGGGTCGAGCCCATAACCCAGGCATGTGCTCTGACCAGGAATTGAACCCAGGACCCTTCAGGCTGCAGGCCAATACCCTATCCACTGACCCAAACCAACTAGGGCAATTAGCATATGTTTTAAACCAAATGAATATTTAATGAAAACACATAGTCATTTATTTTCTTTTTAAATTAAAATGGTTTTGCTATAAGCTTATACATAAACATTGTATGTTTACCCTAAAAGTCAAACAGAGAAGATGATCACTTGATAACACACAAATAAAGAAAATTTCTATTGCTTTCATTTAGCATATAAGGGAAATCACTCACACACTTAATCTTAAATAAATGAGATCATATCCTATATATTATTTTTATCGTGGATATTTTTAAAATTGTGTTTTAACACTGCTTTCCTCCCCCCTTACTTTCCCTCATCCCTATTCTCCTTCTATTTTGCTATCTCTTCTTGTAATGTAGCTACTGACATTAACACCCTCTTCTATAATTTTCTGTAGCTTATATAACCATATTTTTAAAATATATCTATTTACCTATAATATACCTACCTATGTTTATATGTGCCCTTAGTGTTTTAATTAAAAATAAACAGCATATTACATTAACTTCTCTGTATCTTGCTTTTATACTTAACAATATATTATGGATATTTCTGCAAGTAAATTGATAAGCATACTGATTTAAAGGCTGCTAAACATCCTATTTTATTTAATTTAATTGACATTCTATGTATGTTTTTGTTGTATTTTTTTAAGTTTCATCAGCTTACAAATTGATAATTTAGGATTTATTTTTCTTGGTAAAACACTGCCCACCTGCTCTCAAGCTCCTGAAATTTACTTACTGTCTTATCCTTCCCTGCTATTTTCTCCCTTTGAATGTGTTTTATTTAATTATCATAAAGGAATGAAATTAAATATTGGCATTTAGTTTGCAGTTATATGGGTTCTAGGTTTGGTTTTAGTCTATTAATGAATAGAATAATTAAATAAAAATGGCATTTATGAGAGAGAGAGAGAGAGAGAGAGAGAGAGAGAGAGAGAGAGAGAGAGAGACAGCTTTTATATTTATACTTAAAAGTCTGGTATCAACAATTTAAATTTTAAAAACATTGACCCTTAAATCAAAGAGCTTTGTAATAAACAGTATTTCAAAGCATCAAAAGAGGAGCCTGCCCATGAAAATAGCAGAAATTATAGAGAATTGAAAGAAGAAAAATGTTTCCCAAAAAGTAAGCTGATATTTATGTCTATGTGTGTGTCATAGTTTGATTTAGTTAAAAGCAATTTCTTATAGGTGATTCATTAGGAGATTTCCATCAGTGACTTTAATACAAATGACTTACAAAGCTTTCAGGTAATGATGTCTATTTTGATATTTTCCCACATCCTTTCAGGAAAAAGCCTAATTTATGTCATTGGTTCTTTATTTTTACAATTTTTTTAAATTTTAAAATACTGTTTGGTTTATATTTATTTAATCTTTGCAACTTTTATATTGTATTTTACAATATACATATCAACACATTGTATTATATTGTAATTGTAATAAATGTGTTACCAATTGTACTATTTATGCAAAAATTATAACTAACATAATACAAAAAGACATATTATGTATATAAGTACCTTATACATATGTATATACATGTCTTATATATATGTATATTAAGCGCACAGCCAAGAAAAGATTGAGAGCTCTGAGTTAAACAGTGACTTTGCCATAATCTCCCTAAATAAAAGCACTTTGAAAGAATACCTTGACACACACAGAAGTTTGCTAGAAGCACTCAAACAGAGTAGAAAGTCTAAGTTTCTTCTCTTAAGACACCAAAAGGATAATTTATACCCTGCAGAAAGGTGACCTTGGGAAGTTTTCTTTCTAAACCCACTAAAAGGAAAGATTTTTGATTCTTATACTAGTATACTACTGTCTGTTAGCATCAAACCCTGGGTGGAGTGAAACTAGCTCAGTGGTTCTTGGCTGTGTTCACACTTGGCAATCAGCTGAATGTAAGCTCCTCAACTTGAAATTCTAATTCAGTTGATCTAGGGTAAATCTCAGATGCTGGTGATTTCCCTATCTGCCCTGGTGATTGTAGTGAGGAGAAAATACCATCACGAACACAGACTAGGGAATTGACCTGACACAAACAGGCCTACAAATTCAGTCCCTGGTTGCATTCAGGAGAGGGTCTAACATGTGAGATCTACAGATCCCTGAGACTTCAGTTTCCAGGTCTTCCAATCCCATTATGAAGTGCTCAAAGTCAATAGAAGTTTTTTTTTAATGTTTTTATAGTTATTCTTTTAAAGAGAGAGGAAGGGAGAAGGGCAGAGTGATAGAAACATTGATGAGAGAGAAACAGCCATTGGCTGCCTCTTGCATACCCCCGACTGGGGATTGAGCCAGAAATCTTGGCATATGCCCTGACCAGTAATGGAACCAAAGACCCCTTGGTTCATAGGTGAAAGGTCAATCACTGGGACATACTGGGCTGCAGAAGTTTTTATATTTCCTTTAATGTATTGCTTTTTGTTTAATTTGCATACTTTGCCTATACTGTTCCTTCTGCCAGAAAAGTCTTTCTGTTCTCTCTCTATTTTTTAAAATCCTTCCACACACTGAAAATGCCACCTCCTTTGTGAAGGTGTCCTGGCGAACCACTCCTCTTCAGATATTGCTAATGGGCACACATCTCTTCCTGTCTCTTTTGTTTGTTGTTGGCACGTCTGTCTCCCTCCATCAGACTGTAAGTTCCTTGGAGGCTGAACTCCCTTCTTATTCGCACATGGTGGTATTACCAGCACACACATTATTATATGCCTGACAATAATAGGGCTCATAAAGCAGGTTCTCTAATTTTTTTTAATTAGCCAATGGATTAATGTATATGATTTCAAGGTTTTTATTTTATTGTATTTTTTTTTTACCAAAAGAAAGAGCTGTCTGCAGTCACCTTATTATATGTAAATATGGCTAACTTTATTTATGCAGCAAAGTCATTTAACAGGCAAAGCTAGGGTAACAATTTTACAAACACACCTTAAAGAGAAATATAGTATTAGTCAATACTTGGTTTCTCAGCTTTGGCTCTTGTGTATGAAGATTAATATCTTAATACCCATTAATATATTTCAGTTCTTAAAAGAAAAATGCACACAGAAGAACTAGACTATACTTGTGTTTTGCTGGTTTTAAGTTTAATTGGTGTCATTTTTAACAATAAAAGCTACCACAGTTGAAAACCAACCTTAAGTTATTGCACCAACCACCTCCTAAATTTTCCTCATTGGATCTCCACAATAATATAAAAAGGCACATGCATGAATTTTCTCAGCCTACAAATGAAGAAATGTAGGTTCAAAATGGTCAAATGCTAAAGCCAAAGCACAGAGCTAGCAGCTAGTGCAAATGAGTGAACCTAGATGCGTTTTACTCTGACACTTGCATTATTTCTAGTGTGCCATACATGAAAACATTACGTGTTCTGAGCATATTTGTCTGATTTTCTTCTTAGAGTCTGCTTTTTAAGAGAATGGGTTGATAATTTAGATAGTAATTCCAGATTCCCCATGTGCTAATTGTGCCAATCTGAGCAAGATTCTCAATGCCTCACAGTCTCAGTTTTCACACAACAGAGGAGAAAATGATCATAGGGTCTTTGTGATGATCAAATGAGGCAATGGCATTGCTATAGAGAACCAGGTGTTAAGTGATTAGCATCAAATTGGGAATTTTTGCTATTAAACAAACAGAAGTTCACCTATAGGCACAAGGCCCAGCTGTACTTTCAGAATTCTTCTGGCTTCCTTATACCTTCCCACCTGAAGCTGCCTTTTCTTCCAATTTGACACCTGGGCCAAGGCTAACATTTGGTTTTGCATCAGTTTACTCACAGCTGAAGTCTTAGATGTCTGATTGGGTTTTTCACTTTGGGATTCCAGACTATCACTGTGAGCTAACATTTACTGAGCCTGCTCTTGGAACGTAACTTAATTATGCACAATGTGACAAGGGCAAGAAGATTTGGAAAGAATCTGCCAACATTGTTATAGAGAAAGCCAAAGGAGAAAATACACAATGTATTTCCTGAATCTCTCCAAAGTGCAGCAAAAGAGCCCTTATGTTGGCTTATGGGGGAGAAAAGTGCAGTAATGAAAATTATGGTATTCATGTCATCAGTGTTAGACTTGAGCTTTGTATAGTGTATATTTCTATAATAGAGCATGATTCTATCTTGGTATTTCAGGATTTATATGTAATTAATTAGTGGCCCAGTGCATGAATTCATGCACATTGAAAGAAAATTAATTAGAAGGTGGCCGGTGGGGCGGGACTGGGCAAGATGGGCCAGGCACACCCTGGAGCCAATCTTCCATGGTCCCTCCCTGGCCGGCCACACCTAAGGTGCAGGGGCTCAAAGGGTGTCTGTGGAGTGAGAGAGGTCCCTCCGGCAGGTGGGGTCCCTTGGCCTGGCCTGCAGGGATCAGGCTGAAACAGGCTCTCTAAGATCCCTTTAGGGGTCCCAGAATGTGAGGATGCACTCTGCAAAGTTACTGTTGTACAGGGTGTGGAATGAAAATGCAAGTGTGCAGTAAACCAGATTCGAGGCTGACAGTGACCCAGCAACAACATAACGCACGGCTAAAGGTAAAATCGGGTGGCTCCCTCTTCTCTGGTTCCTGGGTGCGTCACCCGAGAACTGCCACTGCTAAGTCACCGCAGCAGCTTGGCAGCTCTTGCATTGAGCCTCTGCCCCCTGGTGATCAGTGCGCGTCATACCTACCGGCCGGTTGAATGGTTGGACGGTCGGACAGTTGCTTAGCCTTTTATAGATATAGATTATATTTAATATGTACAAGTTTTAAAAAGTTTGAATAATTATTTGTTTTTAATTCTATCTGATAATCTTTGTGATTTAATTGGAATGTTTAGAGCATTTACATATAATATTATTGCTGATATAGTTGGATTCAGATCTAGTATATTGGTCTTTGTTTTCTGTTCATCATTTTGTCCTTTATTCTTGCTTTTCCAGAATCCTTTGTATTAGATCTTTTTTATTTTGTTTATTTAATTTTCTCTCTTCTACTAGCTTTTTAGTCATACCATGTATTGCTGTCTTTTGGTTATCTTAAAAATTGAAAATATAATCTTCATGTATTAGAGAAACACTATATATATTTTTATTATTAGAGTAAACAAGTAATAAGTTAGTGTTTTTATAGCATCTAAAATCAAACAAAAATAATTATAATGGAATAACTGTATTTTCGTACCTACCTTTGTACAAGTATTATTATATATTTAATTTTACATATGTTTATAAAATACAAATAATTATATTTAATACTGCTATAAACAATAATAGTATTTTATATTTAATTATATATTTACCATTTCATTAGTCTTTATTCCTTAAAGGAATTCCTTGTCTGTTTCCATTTGAGATACAGTATTTCCTATAGTGAAGGTATACTTAAAAGCAATTTTTATAGCTTTCATTTTTCTATGAATATTTTAATTTCACCTTCATTTTTGAAGGCTAATTTTGCTGGATACAGAATGCTTTGTTAGCTGTTCTGTATTTTTCATTACTTAAAATATAACATTTCTTTGTCTTCTGAGGCAAAAATTCTGTTGAAAAGTCAGTTTTTAAAAAATTATTGATCATTGTAAAATAGTATCTCTTTGTTTTTCTCTGGCTGATTTTAAGATTTACTCTTTTTTTTCATTTTTTAAAAATTTTTATTGTTTAAAGTTTTACATATGTATCCTTTTTTCCCCAATTGACACCCACCCCCAGCCATTCCCACCAGGGGCCAGCCCCCACCACCCCAGTGTCTGTGTCCATTGGTTATGCTTATATGCATGCATACAACTTCTTTAGTTGCTCTCTAACCTCCCCTCCCCTACCATTTGTCTCAAGATTGATCTATTCTTGTTCATCAAATTATGTTGATCATTATATCCCACATATGAGTGAGATCATGTGATATTTATTTTTCTCCGACTGGCTTGTTTCGCTTAGCATAATGCTCTCCAGTTCCGTCTATGCTGTTGCAAATGGTAAAAGTTCCTTCTTTTTTAACCAGCATAGAATTCCATTGAGTAGATGTACCACAATCAGAAAGTATATATGCACCCCTATGTTCATAGCAGCACAATTTACAATAGCTAGATTTCGAGACAGCCTAAGTGCCCATCAGCAGATAAGTAGATTACGATTTACTCTTTATATTTTATTCTGTGAGGTTTGATTATGCTTTTCCTAGGTGTAGTTTTCTCTGTGTTTCTTTTTGTGGTTTATTTATTCATTTTATGAATATGTGGTTTGTTCTCTTTATTTGAAAATTCTTATTTATTATTTCTTTTTAAAATTTATTTCTGTTCCATTTTTCCTCTCTATTCTTTATCTAGGACCTCATTTACAAGCTTGTTTTTTATCATATGCTACATTTTCCTATGCTAGCTCGGTTGTCTGTTCTTCCTCACCTCCTCCTCCCGACCCACCCCCCGCCCCGGATATTTTCTCTTGATCTGTCTTAAGGTTTTCTAATCCCATTTTCTATTCACTAATATTAATGTAGCATTAACTCATCTTTTTCCTCCATTTTATCAACTATTTTTTTATTTCACAAATAAACTCTTTTTTATTCTTGTGCTTACTTCAATATTTCGGTTATTTTCAAGTCTGCTTCTGGTGACAGCTTTACCTCCTGAAAATCACTTGAATGCTCTCTTACATGCTTAGTAGTTTTTATTGTATACTGAACATCATGGCTTTCACTTACTGAAAATGTGGAACATGCTGTCTTCTTCTGAATGGTACTGATATTTGCTCTGTTACACAGTCTGATTCTCATGGATCACCTGGGTCCTGTTGAGACTTGGTTTGAGGACCACTAGGGCAGGCTTATTTGTGCTAAATATTTCCTGTGCCTTTCAGGGTCTCAACTGAATACCTAGAATCTTCCTTAAGTTACCTCTATTCTGGCTTAGTTTATACACCAACGGATTTCAACTCTGAAATCCTGGCATGCCTATTTGGCTCTCAGTTGCTCATATTCTGTTCTCTCCTAAGTTGCTCAAAGTTTTTCCTTGAATAGGTAGAGCCAACGATACCAGGACTATTTTAATAGAGATTTTTGGGTATCCTTGTATGTAGTTTCTACCTTTCTCATAACCTGTCTCCCAAATTAAGTTGCCCTTACTTAGTTTCTCTTTTTTACTAGTATCCATGCACCAATATAGCCACCTCTGCTGGTATTCCATTTTCCCATGTGCCTTTGGCAAACACACCAGGGAAAAAGCTGAGATAAATATGGAGGTCACTTTTATGCTTTCCTTATCAGAAGTATCATAACACAGAATTGGTTATTGTCTGAGAGAAAAATCGTTGTCTCAATTAAATTAACCTCAAGTAGGGAAGGGGTGACTCACAGATCAGCTATTGCTATCCCTTTTCTGTTCAGATGGCTTAGGTGACTCCATATGGCCAAGCACCTCATCTCTGACACATATGACTGAATCTAAGCATTTGTTCTTATTTTCAGGTGGCATAATATTTCAGTTTATTTTCCACCTCCATATGTTGATCCCTCTGCCCAGAAAGTTTTCCGTTCATTTTACACTGGGTGGCCAGATTATTATGATCTCTGAATGCATAATAATCTGGCTACTCAGTGTGTGTGTGTGTATGTGTGTGTGTGTATGTGTGTGTGTGTATGTGTATATATATTAGAGGCCCGGTGCATGAATTTGTGCATGGGTGGGGTCCAGCCAGCCTGGCCAGGGGGAGGGGACATGGACAGTTGGCCGGCCTGCCTGCTGGTCAAACTCCTGGTTGAGGGGACAATTTGCATATTAGCCTTTTATTATATAGAATATACACTGAGTGGCCAGATTATTATGCATTCAGAGATCATAATAATCTGGCCACTCAGTGTATATTATTTAGTTGAATTAATTAATTTATTTTTGTTTCATTCTTGCCTATGGATTGATTCATTTTTGCTTCTTTGCCTCTCCTTTTATTTTTAAAAATTTTTTTTACAATTAAAAAAATGATCAAGTAAAGTTAATTGTACTGGACAAAAAGCTGTTCTTAAAGTAATAACTAAAATTTCTATTGGTAGTTCATCTCATGGTAAAATTCCTGAATATGCAATGAATCTAAAGCAGTCATATGTGTGGGGAAAAAAATTTAAATTTGAAGTTATCAAGACTGCATTATAAAATTTACAAAAACCTCCATTAATAAAAAAAAAAGGGGGGGATAGTAGGGCAATATCATGTAAGGAAAAATATCCTATAAGTAAATTACATCTAGAAAATTTTTACTTTACCAAATTAAGTTTCATTTGCAATGCTAACAGCAAGACGGCCATTAAAAACACACATGGTGTCTAAATAAGACAAAGGAAAATTGTTTGAACAAAAATAAAAAGGACCCTAAATCAATTATATAGAAAAGATTCCTTTATTAACTTGTGGTCGAGAATACATTTGTATATTTTCAGAAAACAACCCCAAGACCAGATGGATTCCTGCAACAGAGAGGAATTGACAGGTGTGCTCCAACCACTAACACAAGAGGAAAAAACAGTCCAGAGATGGAAGACGCTGACAATGCCTTGCCACGCGAACAGTCAGCAGCTGTGCACTGCTGCAGGTTACCTAGGTCCAAACCAGAGAGGGTCAGACCTGCATTGCCACCATGTGCCCACCATCCAGATATCATTGCTAACATGTACACATAAGGAACTGTTAGACATTGAAATGGGGACTCAGAACTGTTGGACATTGAAATCGGGACTCAAACATTTTTTTTTTGTTTTATCTTGTTTTGGTACTATATGTTTATTTCTAGTCTGCAAAGGCAAAACTTTTTAAAGGAAAGAAATGGTGGGAAAAAGATACAGAGGCAAAGAAGCATTGAACAGACTGTCAAACTACATTAGGAAGACAGGGGAGGTTGGGCGAGGGGGGCTGTAAGAGACCAACGGAAGGACTTGTATGCATGCATATAAGCACAACCAATGGATACCAGACACTGGGGCGGGGGGGAGGGCGGGCAGGTGAAGGCATGTACTGGGGGGTAGGGGAGGTGAAGGGGAGATCAATGGGGAAAAAAAAAAGGAGACATATGTACTACTATTTGTAATACTTAAAACAATAAAAAAAATGGTAAAAAAAAATATATATATATGATCTATTTCTCCCACCACCCACCCCCATCTTGGACAGTCATCAATCTGTTCTCTGTATTTATGAACTTAGTAGTTTTGTTTGTTTGTTTTTAGTTTCCACATGTAAGAAAGATCCTAAGGCATTTGTCTTTCTCTGTTTGGCTTACTGCCCTGGGCAAAATGCATTCAAAATCCATCCATTTAGTCACAAATACCAATATTTCATTAATTTTAAGGCCTAACAATATTCCATTTTATTTCGATAAATACCCAAAAGTGGAGTTGCTGGAATTTCATTTTACTCTCTCCCTTTCACACCATTTCACTTTCAAACTCAATCTACTTGAAGAAAACACACTCAACCCACAACACATTGGTCAGATATCATCCCTTTAACTCTCTCCTACTGTTTCTGCAGAATTAAGTGTTTCCCACTTTATGTCTCAATAAATTATTGAACATAATTCTATTATTACCATTTTTATGTTTAACATACTGCACACTACACTAAAATATATGCTTTCAAACAGAACATCTTTGTTCTGTTATTTCTATTCTTATATGTCTCTCTATTATAGATATACTAGAGGTCCTATGCATGAAAATTCATGCACTGGAGGGTGTCCCTCAGCCTGGCCTGCCCCCTCTCACAGTCCAGGAGCCCTCAGGGGAGGGAGGCAACCAGGCGATGAGGGGAAGGCGACGCCCCATCACACCTCTGCTGCTGCCACTGCCAGCAGCACAAGCCTTGGCTGGCCCTGGTTACCTGAGCCTTGGGCCAGCCCTGGGCATCTGGGGGGCTGAGGGGACTGGGTGCCGCCATCTTGTGGCTGTAGGTGCCATCATCTTTGAGGGTGGGGCAGTCAATTAGCATATTTCCTCCTTATTGGCTGTGGGTGCCGCCATTTTGAGGGTAGGACAGTCAATTAGCATATTCCCTCCTTATTGGCTGTGGGCACTGCCATCTTTGAAGGTGGGATAATCAATTAGCATATTCCCTTCTTATTGGCTGTGGGTGCGCCACCTTTGCAATGTTATGAGGGTCAATTAGCTTACTCCCTCTTTATTAGATAGGATGATGGTGGGGGGGGTAATAAATACTCATTGTGTAAAAACTAAAAGACCTTCTGAACAAGAAAGTGTAATAATGCATTAGGCTTATTGAGCAATATTGATATGATATATTTAGTTCCTTAGATAAAACATTCAGAATATTCTAACCACCTCCAAAATTTTTTTAAAAAAAGCAAACCATAATAGGTAGTACTGGGAATCTATTTATCAAGACTCTAAAATCCATTTTATTTCCACTAACCAAATCTGAGTATGTAATTCTCTAATTGAATAGAACTTGTAGAAAAATTGTTATTTAAAATTAGGCAGATGACATATTAAGATAGTAAGACATGACAGAAAATATTTTAATTATATGTTATAATCCAGATGATAGAATAGAATAATCAAAGTGAGTTAATTTGAGTGTAATATCTTAATATACATATACAGACACATGATGCATGTATACAATATATTTAAAAGTATAAACAATTAATTTCTTAAAATGGAACTTAAAGCAAGAAAACTCACCCTGACAAAGTAAATAATATAGTCAAAATTTCATAGAAGTAGATAGCACATATATAAAATATGTTTATATAATTTGATGTAGTAAGCAAGTGACTAATATATCTGTTACCACTAAAAAAATTTAAGCAATGTGTAAGCAAACAAAGAGCTCATAAGCCTTTATAAACATGTATACATAATTTAACCAACATATTCTCTAAAAGTTAATGGTGGATGATCTATACATACAGCTATGTGACAAATTGACCAGCAAAAGACTAATGTCAGGCTGCTAGTCTGCCAATATTCCTAAGGGAGACCAATTTGGCCACATGGTTTCAATGCAATTATATTGGTTTCCTTCCATTCTACATGTGCCAGAGTTTCATTCTGACAAGAATAGACATATATTCCAGGAGTAAATTTGTCTTTCCTGCGTGCTTAACTTCAGCTAGCACCACCATCCAGAGGTTTGCAGAATGACTGATTTATAGACATGAGATTCCACACAATACAGCTTTTAACCAGCATTCATATTTCACAGCAAAGCAGATGCCACACTGTCCAGAAGCAGGTGGACTGACATGGGTGCCCAGATGTCCTACCGAAGGAGCTGCCATAGCACCTACATGGGACAGTGCTCTGTGAGGATGGGATGTCCTTCTCTAGGATGTGGTATACTCACCCAATCAGTGCTCTCAACTGAAATAATACCTGAGGCTGAGAACAAAGCGATTGATATAAGAGAGACTGCATTTATCATCACTCTCAAAGATCTATTGCCACAACTCTAAGTTCTGTAGTTTTAAAGGTCTGGGTCACAAAAAGGGTGTACTCTCAGCAAGGGACACAACAAGAGTCCTATCTGATAATAAGTTACAGCCCTCTGTTATAGACATGAGCCAATGATGGGACCTGTATATTGGCCCCTAGGTTGTTTATTTTTCTTCACAGCCAATTGAGAACCTTTAGCTCAAAAACCACCAGCACCAAACTCATATTTTTACTTATCTAATTTTTAAAAGTAGCCTAAACCAGAAGGTGTTTAGTCACTGTGAGCCCATATGCTTTGCCTGTTCCACTAAACTACACCCTGCATCTGCTGGCTATTGATAGGGCCTTTTGTTTGTAAGACTCCAAGCCAATACTACCCCTGGGACCTCTCTGACCCAGAGACTCCACACTTACTACTGTGACATAACCTACACATGTAAGCCCTTTCTCGGATTCTCTTCTACCCTGGCAGTACCCTTGCCCTCTGCTTGTTCTGGATGTTGGCCCCCTTGACATAATTATCTGGCTGTTTTCATGCTATGAGAGCATTTTCGTCTCCTGCAACCCTTTCTAAACGCTGCCCAGTAAAGCTTGTTGTATGTTATTGCCTCTGTGGCCATGCCTATGTCATTGACGAGCTGTCAAGTCCCTGGAGCTCCCTATGCTCTCTACTGTACACTCTGTACTTCTGTGTCAAGGGACCAGCAGCTGAGAAAAGGTGTCACTTTGGTGGCAGGGTTAATTGACTCTGATTAGCAGAACAATTCGAGCTGCTGCTTTACAATAAGGACAAGGAAGGAAACGTGTAGAACTCTGAAAACCATCTAGGAGTTTCCTGATACTCATTTATTACATTTTGATTGGGAATGGACAAGTGCAGCAACCTTATTCTGAAAAGATCATGACTACTAGAGGCTCAGACTTCTTAGGCATGAGGGTTTGGGTCACATCACCAGAAAAGCCACTAAGAACTGCCAAGGTGATAGTTGAGGGTGATGTGAATTTAGAACTGATAGCCTAGGAGTGGAAAGATGAGTACCAGGTGTGGCCACAAAGACAAACTGTAGGATGAGGCCTGTAGTTCTTTCCATTAACCTCCCTTACCTAGATTTGACCCTATGAAGAGAGATTCATGTGAATCTTGGAGGAGCAGCACCCCAGACATGTAGGGAGAACAGAATTTGCATAGCAAAAGGTCTACTATAGCAGCATGGAGAGATGCAGATTCCACTCACAAGGTAATTTACAATAAGAAAGCCAATGCTTTTTATTTTGATGTAGTCCCATTTGTTTATTTTCTCTTTAGTTTCCATTGCCCTAGCAGCTGTATTGGTGAAGATATTGCTTCAGCATATGTCTGAGATTTTACTGCCTGTGGATTCCTCTAAGATTTTTATGGTTTCCCATTTACATTTAAGTCCTTTATCCATTTTGAGTTTATTTTTTGTGTATGGTGTAAGTTGGTGGTCTAGTTTCATTTTTTTGCATGTATCTGTCCAATTTTCCCAACACCATTTATTGAAGAGACTGTCTTGACTCCATTGTATGTTCATGCCTCCTTTGTCATATATTAATTGAGCATAGTGGTTTGGGTCAATTTCTGGGTTCTCTATTCTATTCCATTGGTGTATATGTATGTTCTTGTGTGAGTACCAGGCAGTTTTAAGAACAGTGGCTTTGTAATACAGCTTGATATCTGGTATTGAGATCCCACTTTGTTCTACTTTCTCAGGATTGTTGCAGTTATTCACCATCTTTTTTTATTCCAGATGAATTTTTGGGGAGAAAATAAAAAGCTTCTGTATAGCAAAATAAACTATCCAAAAAACAACAAGAAAGCCCACTGGCTTGGGAGAACATATTTGCCAATGTTATCACCAATAAAGGTTTAATCTCCAACATTTACAGGGAACTCATACAATTTAACAAAAGGAAGATAAACAATCCAATAAAAAAATGGGCAATGGACCTGAATAGATACTTTTAGAAAGAGTACAAAAGGAAGGCCAAGAGGCATATGAAAACATGCTCAGTCACTAATCATTGAGAGATACAAATCAAAATGACAATGAGGCATCATCTCACACCTGTCAGAATGGCTATTATCAACAAATCAACAAATGACGAGTGCTGGCGAGGATGCGGAGAAAAAGGAATCATGTGCACTGCTGGTGGGAATGCAGACTGGTGCAGCCACTGTGGAGAACAGTATGGAGTTTCCTCAAAAAAGTAAAAATGGAGCTCCCATTTGACCCAGTGATCCCACTTCTAGGGATATATCCCAAGAAACTAGAAACACCAATCAGAAAGGATATATGCACCCCTATGTTCATAGCAGCACAATTTACCATAGCTAAGATTTGGAAACAGCTTAAGTGCCCATCAGCAGATGAGTGGATTAGAAAACTATGGTACATCTACACAATGGAATACTATGCTGCGGTAAAAAAGAAGGAATACTTACCATTTGCAACAGTATGGATGGAATTGGAGAGCATTATGCTAAGCGAAATAAGCCAGTCAGAGAAAGATAAATATCACATGATCTCAGTAATTTAAGGAATATAATGAACAACCTAAACTGATGAACAAAAGCAGATCCAGAGATAGAGAAGCACAATCAGACCATCAAAACTCAGGGGTAAGGTAGGGGAAAGGGGAGAGATCAACTACACACACACACACACACACACACACACACACACACACACACACACACACACACACACACACACACACACACACCATGAAAGGCTAGTAGTGTCTTTTATCAGATACATCCAGAAAGTTTTAATTTAATTAATTAAAATTAAATAAAAAATCATTCTTGCCCTAGCTGGTTTGGCTCCGTGAATAGAGCATAGGCCTGTGGACTGAATGGTTCCAGGTTCAATTCTGGTTAGGGGCAAGTACCTCAGTTGCAGGTTCCTGGCCTTGGTTGGGGCATGCAGGAGGCAACCAATTGATGTGTCTCTCACATTGGCGTTTTTCTCTGTCTCTCTCTCTCCCTTCCACTGTCTTTAAAAATCAATGGAAAAATATCCTCCAATGAGGATTAAAAAAAATCATTCTTGTGTTTCAATAGTCAAACTTTAATAGTCACAATTGGCTACTGGCTACCATATTACACAGAGCAGAAAGTTCTCCTGAACTGTGATAATGTAAAAGTATAGAAATGACAAAAAATTATGAGTCAATGTAGGAAGAACATGTTAAAGAACATGCTAAAAATCATAAAAATTATGAAAAAGTTTATATAATGAATAAAGTTATTTTAACTAAATCAAAGAAAATAACAGTGAATTCAAATTGGCCATTTCTTTAGTTTTTTTTTTTAAATAAAAATGCCCTATATTCTTCAGTATTGAATACTATTGGCATTTAATAACATTGATACTTGATAGCATTACTAAGTTGCTATATGCAATACTTCACTGTCTTTTCCTCTACGCCTCAACTGTGTACTGTCTTTATCACAGATGCTCCTCTTTCTCCATAAAAATCTGTTTCACTTTTCCCTTTATTACCTCTTACAGTACCACCAGCAGTGCAATTTTAAGCAAGCTGACAAAGTTCTCTAAACCTCAGTTCTTACATCAATAAAGTGTAGTTATTATTAAACTCTGTGAAACTTTGAGAATTAAAGTATTATTCTTTTTCACTGGATACATTTTTTATGAAGAACTAGTCCAGACCCACACAAAATATTTCAATGCAGATCATAGGAAAGGTTATACTTTTAAGGCATCTGTAATTGTTTGGATTTGCCCTTAAGGAAAACTTAACCTTTCTAACCTTATTTATTAGGAGATAGGAATGCTGAGAGAGAGGGGAAAAAATATGATGTCAACTTTTAAACCATGTATTTTCAGGAAAGGGCAATGCAGGCAAGTAGAAACATTCTATAAGTTGTTTGGGAACTATGAAACTACAATTCATATGCAAGGTCAGAGCCAGAGAGTTGGACTGGAGTGTTATAGTAGTGAATATTGTGGCAGCCATAACTTGTGGTTGTACATCATAGGAAATGTGTTATTAAAGCAAAATGTAAGAAAATTGGGTACCTCAGTTAGTTGAAGCATCATCCCAATAGAACAACATTGTGGATCTAATCTCGGTCAGGGCCCTTACAAGAAGCAGCCAATGAATTCATAGATAAGTAAAATAACAAATCTTTCTCTCTCCATAATATACATGTAAGAAATTAGTTTTGAAAACCATATCAAATCTTCATACATGAACTATTTAATATCTTAATATATCTGGCCCTTATTCATCAGTAATATAAATATTATTATAGTCTTTATTTACCATGAATTTAAATGTTACTATGGAAACAAATTCAAAGTATATAATGGATGATATTAGACGTGACCAATTAGTTGAGGAATTTACTTAAAATCCTGTTGACATTAACTAAATCACTAAGATATTTTCTTGGATATTCAGTGGCTATTGCAGGGAATTTGGCTTGAGAATTTTCATCATTAATCATTTATACTGCTTTCTCGTCAAAATTTACCAATAAATACAGTAATTTTATAATCCACAGAATAGATATTGTATTAATTTCCAGATAACTACTTGGGGCTCCTTCAACCTCCATGATAACATAATAGTGTAAGTGTTAATGATTTTATAGTGTAAATTTCAATCATAAATTAAATCTTGGTGTGCTAAAAAACTTCCAATTTCTAAGAGAAGAAATAATTTATTGAGATTATTTTTTAAAGAAAAGACCCTACATATATTACTTATAGACTTGTATTTCTCATATATGTTCATGTTAATACATAAAATTTTATTCCAGAAATATAATGTTTTCTAAGCAAAAAGAAAACACTCTTCTAGATAATGTTCTATTTCTGATTATTTAAATCAGTATGCCTCTTGGATACCACAAGAACAAAATCTCTATATCAGATTGCACTCTCAATGTACTAAAGAACAGTTTTCCCCATGTGATTTGTTAAGGGGATATTAACAATGAATAATAACAAATTCTGATTAGAATGAGGAATATCAGCAGACTATCATGAAACCTGAATATTAATACTACAATTGACTACAAAAATAGGCTGCAGTTTACAGAAATAAATGTGTTCCTAATTAATGCAGAAATTTTGACATCATAAAATATAAAACAAAATTATTATCACTTAGACAAGTAAATTTACTGAAAAATGTCAGCATTTTATTTTGTATTTAAATGAGTGTCTACATCAGAGCTATGAGAAACTTATACATATAATATATATTTTAGCTAAATGTATTTTCCATTACAAATACTTACATAAAGTCATCAGTATTAAATGTAGAAATTAAGATTACATAATCAGAATTTTATATAATTATATAAACTATTACCAGTAGATGTGAATGATCATATACATTATTCATAGAGTAATATGCAAGAATACTCTTTTTACTGAAGGATATGCATTCATTATTAGCTTCTTATAACTAGAATCCTTTTAATGAAGTTTAAGCTTGGCTGAAACAAAACAAGATATGTAATACTGAATTATAGGTAAAATATGAGTTATGAACTAAAATATTAATAGATGTTTTCAAAGAAAATATTTTATTTATTTATTTCTCATATACTTATTAAATACATACTATGTGACATTAACATTTTTTAGTAACTACTATAGGGTAGTAAATAAAAACAGATATGGTTCCTTTCCAATAGGTATTCCTGTTGGTGAGGAAGTCATTGTCTAAAATAGAAATTCAGTACTTGCTTTTGCAAATCACATTTTATTGTAATATAACCATGCCAATTCATTTACATTTTAGGTTGTTTCACTTGAAACAGTAGAACTGAATACTTGAGACAGAACATGTGATTTGCAAGCCTATAATATATACCATCTGACTCTTTAACAACGAAGTTTGCCAATCCTTGCTCTGGAATATAAAGTACACTATAGAACAATAATCAGCCCATATTTTCTTTAATTTTTAAAAATCCTCACCCAAGGATACACTTTCATTAATTTTAGAGTGAGAGGAAGAGAGAGGGAGAAACATGGATCAGCCACCCCTTCCCCTGCATGTGCCCTGACCAGGGATCGAACCTAAAAGGTAGGTATGTTCCTGGACCAGGAATCAAACTGGTGACATCTTGGTGCAAGGAACCATGCTCAAACCAACTGAGTTACACTGACCAGGACAGTCCACATTTTTTTTTAAATTAAAAAAGCAAAACAAAAACTTTTCCCCACACATTAAAAGAGAAGAACAATTGCAATAGAAAATATTAACACACTCATTCCAATTTCGTATATATGATGTATATTCTTTTTCTATGTTTTTATCTTTTGTTAGGCTGATACTTACTTTGATTTGTTAGTCTTTGTTTACTTGCAGTTCATACCTGGCATCTATGTTGATTTGACCATGACTACACTTTGCCAGTCACAAAAAAGTTAGTACCACTCCTGTTTCATGGTGATTCAGTAATTATAAATTAATTCTCATAAATATGTGCTCAATATTGGAAGTAAGAATATATTTTTCATTTCAAAAAATATATAAAAATATGTGAAAAGCAAATACAACTATAATAAGTCTTCATGATTATGAAATAAAATGTGATTTCTCTGGACTAGACAATAATATCACATTAAGTGCGAATCATTATCCCACATAATTCTCATAACAAGTTTATGATATTATTGTCCTAATTTTAGTGAACAAGAAAAAAACGAGGGCTAAAGTACTTGGAAAACCTGTTTGCTGATGGTTGATAGAACTAAAGACACTAAGTCTATGTTGCTCAAGAATCTATGTTCTCAGCCACGCTATTAATACTCCTTTATATCAATTAAACTTTATTTTAAGTAGTCAATCCTGGAATAGCTTTTTTATTTCTCCTCTAATTTTTAAATGCATACAAAAAAAATTCCAAAAATAAATTTCTTACCTTGTCTTCATATGATCGTTTACTGCATATTTACAATATGCATTAGAGATATCAAAACAAGTGATTGTTTTCAAATGTGTACAATAATAAACTGTGGTGTGAATATTATAGAATACTAGGTTAAATTGCATATTTTCTTACATTTTTTGAAATTTTATTATATCTTGTGGTAAGAGGAAGGCTAGCAATTCAACAAAAATATTTATATAAAATATGTACATTTAAGAAATCCTCAGTTTAAATATAACATTTATTTTCTTAGAGACTTTTAAAGTATCATGTAAAGTGTCCACATTTTTGTATCAGCTTTTGTCTAAGAATAGCTGAATGAGAATGATAATAATGCAACCTCAAGAGGGTTGTCACTGTCACCACGTTCTACTGGTTACACTTCTCATTGAACTGTAAAATAAATTCAATTTAACAACTTTCAAAATGGCCGGCTATATTTTTTTAAGAAGATGGCCAATTTATACAATGGAAGATATTTTATTATTTTTCTAAAGGAGCTCTTTAGAGACCCTTGAATAATATTTCTGTATTGAAAATGACTACTAGCACTGCTTAGATGTCACTTATTTCAGCTATACATTCCTAATACTGATGACATTACCAATTACCTTTCTACTTTAGCAACTTAAGGATTGGGTTTACCATGTTCATTCAACAGAGACAACCCTAAAACCAAAATATAATTTTTCACTGAAGAAGTAAAGCAAAATAAAATGATTCAACATGACTAGCAGAAAGATGCCTGCCCTGAAAAATGACTTTGACACAAACCCAAAAAGAATCTATGCTCATAACTTTTAAGATGTGGAATTTAAAAATATTCTACTTTATTGAAAGTAACTTGTTCATATTCTTAATATTTCCATTGTATATTACCAGTGAAAACTATATCCCTGCCTCTTTTTGGGGCAAATCTTATAATTTATGTTACTTTTTATAATTTATATATAATTGATGTTTTTGTTTCTGAAATATTAAACTTTATTCATCTATCTGTATCTATATACTTATTGCTATTATTATTATTCCAAAATATTATAGCAACTGATTTCATTTGATTGACAAGGAGCTATCAGGAGACTACTTCTACTCAAGAACAGCACAAAGCTTAAGTGACTATTTTCAAAATGTTTTACAAATGAAAAACTTTAATGCACTTATTTTTAATGCATTTTAAGAAAAATAAATTGCTGCTTAATTTATAAAACACTAACAATTTTACATTAAATATATTTAGAGTCACTCAAAAACAAGTAATGCTAAAATATTGCGATAAACAGACACACAATTTAGCCACATATTTTATTAAATGAGCTAAGCAGTGTCCCTTTAATACTTACTGATACAATAGTAAGCACATGGAGTTTCTCATCAGCCATGTTAGATATGAGCTATTATTATCTCTTAAATTTCCAGTTGAGAAATTATTCACAGAAGTTGGCATCTTGCCCCAAGTCATACAATTTGTAAATGGCATATCAGAGGTTTGAAGCCAGGAATCTAACTTCATAATAAGCCTTATTCATCATTATAAAATTATGCCTCTTTATATAGCAACAACATATAAAGAGGTGTGTCATTTATTTCTGAACCAAAAGCTTAAAATGCACAACTCAAAGTCAGCAGAAAAAAAAATTTATTTATTATCTCATCTGTTAAACATTATGGAGCACTCACTCTGTTGTAGAAACTATAATTAGCACCCAGGATATGGCAGTGAACAAGACGCTGCTTCAGTCCTCATAGATCCTAGATCTGTGAGATTCTTCTCTAACTTTATATCCATCAGAACCACTGTCCTGATTGTACTATTTCAATCCTAATTTTATCTGCCATCTCCAATAAACTGAGGACCACACATTAGGCGTTATAATTACCAACCAAGGTAGGAACCTGGAAAATCCTGACACAATGGTATTTTTAAAATTACCATTTATAAAGACAGAGTCACAGTCATGACAAAATTTACATACTAATCAATAGCATGTCTTGAATATAAAAAAAAATAGCAACTCAAGGCTACAGAAACATTTGTGTCCTTTGTAGAGAAGGAAATCTCTTATTTTGCTGCAGAAAAAAAAATCAAGAAGAAACTGAACATCAGGGGCTTTACAACTATTCTTAAACTGGAGGGATGTTCCTCTTTATTTCCAAGATCTTTGGAAGCTAAAAAAAAACAAACAAACAAGGAAATAAATAAACTAGCCCTAGCTGGGTGGCTCAGTTGGTAAGAGCATCATCCTTATGTGCCAGGGGATGGATTTGGTCTCCAATTGGTCAGGGCACATGCAGGAATCAACCCCTGAGTGCATGACTAGGTGGAGCAGCAAATTGATGTTTCTCTTTCTTTTTCTCTCTCTTAAATCAATAAACATTTTTTTTGAAATAACTGTATTCTCTTATTCAGGATATTTTCAATTAATTTTTAAGTTCTCAGGACTTGCTTCTTCCTTTATAAACACAAGCAATACAATGGGTACATTAGTTATATATTTTTAATAACTGCATAGAATAAAAATGTATATAAAATTTTTAATGATTAATTAAATTATACTCTATGAAAATAAGTCAGAATTATGATTGATCAAAAGTGATTACCCTCATTCATCTTATTTTTATCACTAGAGGCCTGCTGCATGAAATTTGTGCATGAACAGGGTCCCTTGGCCTGGCTGGTGATCAAGGACAATCTGTGGGGCCACCGATGGGGCTATTGGGAGCCCCTGCTGACACCCCTTGGCTGGCCTGGGGCCTGCAGGCTGGGGGCCACTCCTGCATTGAGCATCTGCCCCCTGGTGGTAAGTGCACATCATAGTGACCGGTCATTCCACAGGTTGTTCTGCTGTTTGTTCGATTTGCATATTATGCATATTACACTTTTATTATATAGGATACCGGTTGGAGGAATTTGTACTGGTATGTACATTTATTTGTACTGGTATGTACATTTATTTGTATTGGCATATACATTTATTTCTTTCCCCCTTAATTTAATTTACCTTTTAAATGTTAAATTTTTAGCCATTATTTCTATTTTGTGCTTTCTGCTTAGAAAAAACAACAACTAGAAAATAATAGTAAATATCAATCACCTTTTTCCCCCATGCCCTTGTATATGGCCATGTAACTAAGTTCTGGCCAATGGAATATGGGATAGTTGGGATAAACTTTGCTAAACACTTAGCTTATTGAGAAAACAAAGTTATAAATTCTCTCAGAGCACTGGAAACTTAACATGGTTATTCCAAAGTCCATATTGGGAGGGCAGGAACTTCTGGCATCATGGCAAGCCGTTGGTTAAAGTCTAGTGTCCCTCGTGCTCTTTGGCCTTCGCTGGGTTTTCTGAGTTGGCAGGGGGTTAATTCTACTGGCACCAATGTTAGGATGAGGTGTTTTTTTTAAATTTCATAAGTTTTCCCCTTTTTTTTACAGACCTGATTTCTTACAAATTTCTGCCCCAAAGTATAATAACATGATACCCAATGATATTATCAGTATCAAATTAATTATAAATTACCTGGAAATGACACCAAGTACCAAGTTCCCTGTAATTAAAATTGCATTAGTTATTGGCCTGAATTTTTCATGTTTTTTTTTAATTTAATACAGAGTCAACATAAATTATAATATAGAATAAGAAAGGAGAAAAATTTAAAAACCATTTTTCCCCACAGTACAAAAATATCCACATCTATTTTTAAATAGGAACTTACTCACAAATACCTGAACATACTATGACAGATAGAGAAATGAAGAAAAGTTTTGAGTATTTGATACCTTTAGGTAGAATGTTTTATATCCTATGAAATGTTTTACTAAGCATCAGTAAAAATAAACCTAGTTTAATGACTAGAAGAATATATTTCACCTAACCTAAAAATAATTATTTGCTGTGTAGGAAGCTTTAGTAATAAAAGTTTTCCCATTAAAATATTGAAATCAGTATAAATTCCAGATCCAGAGACTGGAAAATATTTCTAAATCTACCCCCAATTTTTTCTTCTATTTTAAATCATTACTTGTTAGGTTGTCAGCAAGTAGTTATTTAAAATAAACAGGGAAATTCCAACTCGTGGTTCCTGTATTGAATTCTTCTGAGTAGTGTATACTGCTTTGTGAGTGCATAATACGTGCCTTTGATTTTTACTTTAATGTGTACATGTACAAATTAATCATAAAGTTGATATGTGCTAAATATTTGAGTGAGAATAATTACAATAAAAACTAAAAATATGTATGGAAAAATTAACAGCTTTCTCAGTTAAAGTTTGTAGTAAATTAACCACAAGTAAAATTAGCCATGAAGTAAGCATATAGAGATGAGATAGATTGTAAGGAGTAGAAACTTTCTATGCCTAAGAGATTAGGAACAGATGTACCTGGACCATATTCTAGCTTTCTCTAATACTCATAGATTTTGGTCAAATTACACAATACTTCCAAGATTCAAATTGTCGATTTTGTTTTTATGAAATGCTGATTAAAAATTTTTAAGAGGCTAGATGAGATTATGTTTATATATGTATACTGCTTAAAACATTGCCTTGAATATAATAGCTATTCAATAATTGTCATTTATTTTTATTATTACTATATTTTTATTATCAGTCATTTCAAAAAATGTTCTTTGGCTTTAAGAGCCATTATGTAAATATATACTTCTTTTATCAGATCCATGGGAAATGCATTTAAAGAATTATTAGGCTTGTGTGACAGAGCCAAAGTAGATACTTCTAATTAATGAGCCCAAAAGTTCACCATTTAGACCCTGGCCTGATCCCAACCTTTCTTTTCTTTCTCTTTCTAAACTTGCTTGGTTTTCTTAACAGCTTGTTCCCTCTCTATGAATGAGTCTGAAAATATCTTGCTACAAACAAACAGACAATAACAAAAATTCCATCTCTGCAACTATTACCCACTACATTACATTTTGAAGAATCCAGGTTCTCCTTTTTGTTCTTTAAACTGTCCTGTTCTGATTTAGTAACAATCATGTCTGGATTTTTCCTTTCTGACATGGCTCCTTCAAATTTATGTCACTGACTCTTGTATCAATCTCAGTTCCGAAACCTGTAGTTCAAAAGTCCATTCTCTCCATCTTTTGTGCCAATTCCAGATAGACACAAAAACAGTATATATCCAGTTCCCAATGAAAGTTGTTCAGACACCTCCCATAATGCCCCATAATATAGGCTCTTGTATTTTCTTTCAGCCTTATTGTTGGCTGTTAATTCTATTTCAGCTCTCCCACACCCATATTTGAAAAGACTGCATAGAATTTGCAATGACAGCTAAAGTAAAGAAATAATCACTCTACTTCAATGTTAGGCATAATTCAGCATGTAGATGTCACCAGATTGGATTTTTAAAATGTCAGAAAGATATATCCAGTTGACAAAAGTACTAGGGAATTCCAATAATAAAAATTCATAATTGGAAAAGAAAGGACACATGAATCAGAAAACAACAACAACAAAAACACGTATTTGGGAAATTGGCATTTAGGTAAGTTCACTTATCATAAAGATAGGGAAATAGATAATAGACAATGGGAACATACTAGTAAAGGACTGGAAATGCAGGCAGAACTCAGATCATAGAGAAACCTGCATGATATGCATAATGGTCTGCAGTTTATCTTATTGAAAAAGGACATTGGGCAATGACTCAATATCATTAGTTTGTGTATTAGAAAATGTATTTTGATTTGAATAGACTGTAATTTTAGAAAATTCATTCAACCTGATTGCCTTTCTTTATTCCTGATGGTAAAATCTCATTACTCTCCCACTTTTTCTATTATTCATATCATCATTCTTCCATTTCAAATCTAACACATTTAATATAAATGTGAACATACAGAAATAAAATGATTCAGTCTAAAACATTAATTATAAGAACAGTGCTTTATTGTCCAAAACAATCTTTAAATCCATAATGATCACTGATGCTCAAAACACTCGTGGGCCTGGCCTGTGTGGCTCAGTGGTTGAGCCTCGACCTATGAACCAGGAGAGCCTGGTTGGATTCCTGGTCAGGGCACATGCCCGAGTTGTGGGCTCAATCCCCAGTCGGGGGCCATGCAGGAGGTAGCCGGACAATGATTCTCTCTCATCATTGATGTTTCTTTTCTTTTCTTTTTTAAATTTTAAACTATATTTTTTATTGATTTCAGAGAGGAAGGGAGAGGGAGAGAGAGATAGAAACACCAGCCAGGATCATCATTGAGGTTTCTACCTCTCTTTCCCTCACTCTTCCTCTCTGAAATCACTAAAAATATATTTTCATACACAAAAAGGAAACACTGTTGGGGTGGGCAAGTCAAGTATTAGTATCCACACCTACAGATGAAAAAGATCAGAAAGATCTTTTTTATTGAAGGTCAGATATAAAGGGCAGAGCATGGACAATCCCCTACACATAAATTGAAAATGGTAAACCAAGAATTTCTATGTTTGCAAATGATGGGCTTTCTCTTCAGTCTTGAAGAAAATGCAAAAGAGAAGATTAGAAAAGGATAGCTAATATAAATGTTTACTGAAGGGGTGTTAGTGTAGGGTTGATTAATATACAAAGGCTTTTTAAAGATTTTAAATTAGGACAAGTGTCAAAGAGGTTTAATCATTGCAAGTAGAATTTTTAGAAGCAACAGCAACAAACCTTGTGTTTAATAATGATTACTACCTAGAAAAAGGTGATCACTCCGAATTTTATTTTGCTAAACAAAAGTATCTGGTTCATCTAAACAAATTAATCTCCCAATTCTGATGCAGTAACCTTGAAGTAGTTGAAAGAGTAAAGTTCAGGGGCTTTCTTTAAGTACAAGGAGAGGTGGGGGGGGGGGTCTGAACAAAATAAAGCATGGTCACATCAAGGACTATGATACTTGGAATATTTAAATGGTTTTCTTTTAGCTATGACTTGAAAATCAATTTGCTTCCATA
The DNA here is from genome assembly GCA_026230045.1 of Corynorhinus townsendii. Lineage (NCBI taxonomy): Eukaryota > Metazoa > Chordata > Mammalia > Chiroptera > Vespertilionidae > Corynorhinus > Corynorhinus townsendii. Next base: position 17,062,581 of record JAPDVU010000015.1, read on the forward strand.
ACATTTTCCCAATTCAAACTTTTTTCTTTTTTCTTTTCTAGAATCTAGCAGTTGTCAAAAACACAAAGAATCATCAGTAGCCAATCTATTTTCCACAACATCCATCTGGTGGGAGAGTATCCTCTCTGTAATCAAGAGGAGTTTAGTCCAAGCAGGTGGCTGATTCTGTTACAAATATTTCTTTCTTGGTTATGAAAACCCTAACAAATTATACTCTACCTGATTACCTGTCTGCTGATAACAGTGTTGGTTACATAATGTCCTTTACCTACCCTGAGATTGGAACCAATCTTAACAGGTGACAGAGGGACGAGGAGTCCCCAGTACTCTCTAAGAAGGCCTGTTTCACAAGCAATAGGAAGAGATAGGAGTTATGTAAAAGTAGTGAAGCAGCCGGGCCAGCATGACTCAGTGGTTGAGCATCAACCTATGGATGAGGAAGTTATGGTTTAATGCCTGTCAGGGCACATGCCCATGTTTTGGGCTCAGTCCCAGGTGTGGGGCATGCAGGAGGTGGCCAGACAATGATTCTCTCTCAACCTTGATGTTTCTATCTTTCTCTCCCTCTCCCTTCCACTCTGAAATCAATAAGAATATACTTTTTTTTTTAAAAAAGCAAGCACAGTATGATTGCCAATGAATGTTCTTAAACAAGAGAACATACAACAAATGCAATGTTAATTCTTACATCCCCAAATCATCTTTATGAAAAAGGCAGTAATTCTGACTTCTATATAAGTTCTCCCAGATAATAATTAAGAAATTTCATAACATTGAATAGACCAAGTAAAACAATTGTTAAAACTATGGAATTACTTTCCCCCCCCATCTGAACCTGAATTATTTCTAAGGTACTCTGAGCCAGCAAGCTAACTAATCTATCTAGAACAATGAGTCAAGCTGACTCAATTAGGAACAAAATAAAAATAAATTTCCATGGAAATAGAAAGTTGCAGTCACATAAATGCCAAAATAATGTCTTATAATAACACTATTACAGTGCATACAAATGAAATAATGATTTGCCATTTACTTAATTTGTGCTATTAAATGCTTGATAAGAATGTCAGAAGTGTTTTTTAAAATGTTCATTAAAATGATTTATTATAATGATGAGGTAGAATTACTATTAAAGGATTAATATGAATCAGGCATGTAATGGGGAAGAATTGCAAAGAAAATTGTCATGAAAGAAAAAAAGCGCATAATACCCTATTATAGATCATGAATACACATTTCCTGAGAGTGTCTTAGGGGAATTATACAAAATTTAAGAGCATAACATTTTTTACAAAAATAAAATTTATATCATGAACTAACTCTCTTTTCTATAAATGTATACCTACATTTAAAGAATAATTACCAATATTTTCCATGTTTTACTCTATATTACACTTATCTAACTACTATAGAAAATGAATTTTCCTTTATGAGCAATAATATTATGTAATTTGAAAACAATATTATTGGTTGTGGTGGGTTGTCTAGGCTTAACACGTTAAAGATATTTATTTTTTCAGTAAAGTATTTTATATTGAAGCCATAGTAAACTCTACTTATATACATATCTTTAAATTGTGATATCCATTGCACTTGCATTTTATCTCAAAAGTTTTTGTCTAAAATATCCTATGCCTTACAAGTGAACAGTTTTACTTTTAGGAGGCATCTTCGCAAGCAAAGTGAAAAAGAGAAACAAAAAATATTGGCTGAAATTTGGCTCATGTAATTTGAAAAGCAGCTGGGTAAGCCAAACTCAAAATGCTTCTATCCTTTGCTGAAATAACAAGCATGTTTTTGCACACTGAATGATTTAATCCTATTTGTCAGGTTGTTAGCTTGTGTTTCCAAATCTCTGATTTAAACTGGCCCACAGAATCTCCTGTTAACTAGAGTCTCATAAAGGGGATGAGTCTCCGTCACCAGGCTGTTGAAAGGTCAACAAGAGTGACAGCTTCACCATCTCAATTGCAGATTTCCAGCTAAAAGTCAACTGATGTCAAGATTAAGTCAAAGCTGAGACCTCATCATAATAAACAGATTGTCAAGCAGCAAAGCACTGCGCAGCTTAGAAAAGGAAGCACAGGAGGCAGATTTGTGTCAATTTGAGGGCATGGCAGAGAGTGTGGGGATGTCAAAATCGCAAGCTTGTGCTTTCTCATTCTAACATTACTGTCTTGATCTTCAAAGTTCATTGGTCTTCCATAAATAGTAGAGAGAAAGAGAAAGGGGGGGGAGGGAGAATGTGGCTTATGTGTTTATGTGTTCATGGCTTTCAATTACCTTATTAATTTTTATACCTTTGTGAATATAAAAGTAGTGCAAACAGCTAGAAGAAGTAGTAGAAACAAGTGGAAAAAAAACAACTCACCAATAGATCATAGCAGAAACAACAGATAGAACATGCAATTAATGGTGGAAATGCCAACTAAAAATGAAATTGGTTTATTTTTAGATATTCTTAATTGAAACTATCTTGGATGTTAGCTCTGTGGAACATAGATATCTTTACAAAGAAACTGAAAAATGTCTTTAAATTATTGGGGAAGGGCTTTTGGATCAATGTTCAGCATTATGTAGGCATCCAAAAGTTATACAATTGCACATGAAAAGCAGTTGCATCCTATAAACTTAAGAACACCGTGTGGTGAGGTTTGTATTATGTACCAAGCTTCCTTTAAGCTTTTGAAATAAATTAGAGAATAAAAGACAGAAATTCCAACCTAAGCGGTTTGGCTCAGTGGACAGAGCATCAGTCTGTGGACTGAAAGGTCCCAGGTTCAATTCCACTCAAGGGTGGGTACCTCAGTTGCGGGAACATCTCCAGTGGGGTGTGTGCAAGAGGCAGCTGATCGATTTTTCTCTCTCATCGATGTTTCTAACTCTCTATCCTTCTCCTTTCCTCTCTCTAAAAAATCAATAATATATATATATTTTTAAAAAGACAGAAATTCCCACCTTTATAGTATTTACATTGTCACAGAAGGCTGGGAAATTATAAGGGTTATGTAAAAATAGAGATGGTGTAACAGGTGTTTTTATATTGAGTACGTGAGTGTACCTGTGCATGAGTGTGTTAAGAGGGTTGTAATTTTAAATTGATTAGAGTGTTCAAATCTGGATTGATTGAGAAAATATTTTTCCAAAGATCTGCAAGAAACTATTATGAGAATATTTTCTAATAATTAAAAAAATCATACCATGATTAACTTTAACATATATAAAAAAGAAGCATGGATTGAAAATGGCTGGATAGATAGCTAGATGCATGCTAAATCAAACATATTAAAATGTTATAGTAAAATATTAATGGTAAATGATAGGTGTTACTATAAATGTTTTTTGCCTTTGCATAATGTTTGATTATTTTAAATAAAACGTTGGGAATATGTACTAGAATTTCCCCTGTACACATATGTTTTCTTTACACATTTCTTCCTTTGGTGCTTTTTTGTTGTTCACAACTCTTAAGCCTATACCTCTAAAAATTACATATTGTAACTTATTTTAAACTAGAGGCCTGGTGCATGATATTTGTGCATGGCGGGGGAGGGGGTGTCCTTCAGCCCAGCCTGCACCCTCTCCAATCTGGGACTGCTGGCTCCCAACTGCTCACCTTCTTGCCTTCCTGATTGCCCCTAACCGCTTCTGCCTGCCAGCCTGATCACCCCCTGACCATTCCCCTGCCAGCCTGATTGATGCCTAACTGCTCCCCTGTCTGCCTGTTTGCCCCTAACTGCCCTCCCCTGCAGGCCTGGTCACCCCTAACTGCTCTTCCCTGCAGTCCAGGGTACCCCCAACTGCCTTCCCCTGCAGACCCAGTCATCCCCAACTTCCCTTCTCTGCCAGCTGGGTCACCCCTAACTGCCCTCCCCAGCAGGCTTGATCACCCCCAACTGCCCTCCCTTGCAGGCCTGGTCCCTCCCAACTGCCCTCCCCTACAGGCTATCTTGTGGTGGCCAACTTGTGTCCACATGGGGGCAGGATCTTTGAGCACATGGGGGCATCCATCTTGTGTGTTGGAGTGATGGTCAATCTGCATATTACTCTTTTATTAGATAGGATAGAGGCCTGGTGCATGGATGGTGGCTGGCTGGTTTGCCCTGAAGGGTATCCTGGGTCAGGGTGGGGGTTCCCTTGGGGTATGGGGCGGGCTGGGCGAGGGGCCTGTGGTTGTCTGCAGGCTGGCCATGTCCCCAGGTAACCCAAGCAGAGGCCCTGGGATCTGGGATTTATTTATCTTCTACAATTGAAACTTTGTAGCCTGGTGTAGCCTTCTGCTCCCTCTCTTGGGGCAGCCATTTCTCTTGGGATTTATTTATGTTCTATAATTGAAACTTTGTAGCATTGAGTGGAGGCCTGGGCCAGCAAGGGCAGGTGGAAAGCTCGGCTTCCTCCATTGCCAGGGAAACCCAAGCCTCACTCCTGCTCTCTGTGGCTGTAGCCATCTTGGTTGGGTTTATTTGCATATTCCCTCCTGATTGGCTGGTGGGCGTGGCTTGTGGGTGTAGCAGAGTGATGGTTAATTTGCATATCACTCTTTTATTAGATAGGATGATACTCTGTATTCTACTATTTTGACAGTTATTAAGTTCCAGAAATCATGTTTTCTTTTCTTATGACTTTTTACTCATAACTTTGCATCTAAACATTAACATGTCATGTAACTCTTTTTGCTAAATTTCAGAACATGGAGAAATCAGAGGGGGAGCCTCAGATACAGTCTCATGGGAAGTTACACTAGAATTAAGTGTGCATATCAAATAAACAAGAGCATCACTCCGGGAATGCACGGAGGGTAATATCTAATTCCGAAATTATTATCTGATTCCAAGAAATAAAATTACTCCAGTCAGCCAAAATGTCACTATATATTCAACACAAATACATTCTTTTAAATTTAAACTCTTAACTGCTTTTTACAGCTTATTGAATGATATCCACAAAATTATAGTGCATATATAATTTGTATCAATTATTGTGAGTTTTAAAGATAAAACAACAAAACCAAGCTTCCCTTAAAAACAAAACAAAACAAAACAACAACTCTGTTCCTATACTAATGCATTACTTAAGTTAGAAATAAAGAGACTCTAACTTAAGAGATGAATTCCTAATTTCCAAAAGTTGGCTCCTGTGAGTGTACTACCAGATACTTTTTATATCTGTCCCTAGTACATAAAAAAGTTCTCACTTTTATTGAACTACTTACCTAAGCAGTTACATCTCAAAATATGGTATATAGCAGTTCATAAAGTCCATGCATCTTCATGTGTTTCTCTTTCATTACCATATACACTTTACACTATTATAGTGTGCAAAGTCAGTCTCCTTCCTCTTGTTTCTTGTTTTATTGATTTATTTTTTTCTCTCCACTTTTTATTCATGTTAGTACAATGGGTTTCACTAATTTTAAATGGAAGTTTCTTAAGAAAATATGTGGCATGATCACATCATTCATGTTTTTAGGTAAATGGCAAATTTATTTATCCTCAGTGAATCTCAATTTACTTAATTTTTACATGTAAAAAGTGGATACTTATATTGACCCTATGAAATTGACCAGAGGTATATAAGAATACCTTTCAAGAATTTTGAAGTGTAGATGGTTTTACTGAATTGTATTATAATAGAGGCCCGATGCATGAAATTCATGCAAGAGTAGGCCTTTCTTTTCCCGGCTGCCAGCACTGGCTTCCTTCTGGCACCCAGGACCCAGACTTCCCTCCAGTTGCCAGCAGGTACCTGGGACCCAGGCTTCCCTCACAGCCCCGGTTTCATCCAGAAGGTCATCCGGAAGGATGTCTGGAAGGACATATGGTCTAATTAGTATATTATGCTTTTATTATTACAGATTATTACCTTGCTAAGCACCAATGTCACATTTCGATGGAAGTTTATTGGGTGATTTACATTCTAGAGTTTTTTTTTCTTTTTTTTAAGATTTACATAGCACTCTTTTCATAATAAAAATCTATTCAGACATTTCAAATGACATATTTCCTGTAAGATTATTTTTATCTTTGTTTCCATGTTAATATTTACCTATTGGTTAAACATGTGTTCAAACTCCAACAAAAAATGTATGGGGCTTTCTAACAAAAAACTGACTTTGTAGTGCTACTTTGATAAATATTAATAACTCCAAATTTAACAACACATATATTTACAAGTCGTCAATATCCTCAATAGCATAGAAAAATGAAAAATAAATAAATAGCAGTTTCATTATTAAAAATGAATGAAATAACCCCTTTCAATACTAAAGGCAATATTATACATTTTAATTATGAAAACAATGTTAAATTTTAAATAATAGACTAACGTTTTCAACATGCCTAAATTCAAGTAAAATGGTGTTGTTGGTAGATATAAACGTGGCAGGACAGTGAAAGCTGAGACCCTCCTTGAAAATTGCTCTTCAAAGAAGAAAGGTGATGTACTGTAAGCAGTCAGTATCCAGTGACCCATTCTGCTGGGGTTTAAAGTTCTTACCTCCTTTCCTCAAGGCACATTTTAGCTCCTAAACTGACCTTTGACCCTCCTGAGTCCTATTTTGCCATAATATCCAAGAATTCCCTCCCCTCAATAGGCGGCCTTTCTGAGAATGTTTCAAAAGGTTGCCTTCCCATTGATTTCAGTTACTCAGGAACTATTTTGTGGGGAACCCAAGATGGGAGATTCTGAGAGAATAGTATATGTACAATACATCTAAAGCTTTAAAAATGACCATGAGACTTTATGTAATTGGTAACTACAGTGAATTTCTATTTTATCCACAATACCCAGGACGGTGTTTTGGCTGTAATTTTAACTAACACCAGTAATGCGGCCTTCTGTATTATTGTAACATCTCTAATTTCCTCATATGCATAATGTATTATTCATAGAACAAACTCATAATATAATGACCTAAATCATATAAGAAATCACACTTAACGTCTCTTCTAACTTAGGTTAAACATTCTGAGTGAGGGCATGTTTTTAGTAGATGGCAATAGGACACATGCTCATCTTTCAACGACTGCTAGCTATTCACAGATGGAGTTCCATAAATTGTTGGCATTTGAAAATCAATCTCAATTTCAAGACCAGGACAAGATACTGAGAAATAAAATAATGAGATCCATATTTGCTCTCCGCAAAGCAACAGAGCAAAATCTCTGTCAACCAGTAGGAGGCTTAAGCAAAAGCAGTGCTGTTTACTTTTGACATGCCAGAACTTAAAGTGCACTTATGAATTTTATTTTTAATTCTGCAAGGGTAACTTAGTCAGAAAACCTCATTGTTATGCCTTTAACATTCAAATGCGAGCGGGAATGTCAAAGACCATGTACCTTGTCACTTGCTAGGAAAAGCAGCACAAAACCAAGCGTCCGGAATATCAAAAACACACATAAGAAACAACTACGACCTGATTGTTTGCAACCCTCCCCACCCCACCCCCCTTTTTTATTCCTCAGAAGAAGAAACAAAACTTACAAGTGAGCTCTGACACTGTTAACTCCTTAACAAAGCCCGTCCTAAATAATAGCTTCTGGAAAACTTTCGGCTTTCCATTCTTCGTTCACACCATGCGATCCTGCGCTATTTCACAGGACAATGCGCCACTGAACGCTGGCACCCTCGCAAACGGTGTGGGAGCTGTCAGTGATTTTCAAAGAAAGCTGAATAATATGCCCATAGCTTATTTTAATGTGTCCAAAACACATGGACCTTTTTGGTGTTGGGGACGGGTAAAGAATGTGACCATAACGGGAAGCACGGTTCACGCTGTGGGGCCAAACAGCATGAAACCGCATGCTTCATTAGCGATTCTCCCCATAGCAGCTGGCCAATGGCTCATGACAATGAATCAGAGATATTAGAGGGTTTTTTTCCTCCCCTTCTTTTCCTCCTTTCTGCGTTCACAAGCAATTATGAACAGTTGGATTCCACCTTTTGGTGGCTAGTATTTCAATTCTCTGCTTTTAACTTTATAGGTTTCTGTTCTAAAATCAAATGCCCTAACTCATGCATTTGTTACAGATAACAAACCCATTTGAAGATCTTTGAGTATCTTCCAGAAAATAAAAAAAAAAATGCATTTGAGGAAATATGCCTTTCTTTTCAGTAGAAAAATTCCCTGAATTGTTTTTGAAGTAATTCAAACAATTCCTATTAAAGACAAAATGAGTACATGCATCTCAAGACAACAAAGCAAGAGCATAAATCAGAGGTTACATAATCCAATTTTTTGAGAGTTATACTGAAATTCTCTCCTCAAACTCCACAGGAACAAGGAGAACAGGAATTCAAACTAATTATTTGATATCCCTAAGAATCTTTTCCACCATACTATGCAATGCTAGGGATCCTTCAATTGCGTATATCTGGGGGCAGCAGAAGCCTCAATGCATCAAATATATAAATCACTCATTAAAATTACAATTAGTTGAAGTGCCATTTTTAAGGTAAGCTTGAATCATTACAATAGCCACTTACTTTTTGTGTGTAGTTATCCAATGTTACCTACCCCAGCCAGCAATGTTAACTAAACAAATTAGTTAACACTGTATTTATTGCAGAATGAAGTCTAACTCCTACTTATTCTTTTTTAAAATACATTTTTATTGCTATCAGAATAAGGGGGAGGGAGAGAGAGAGAGAGAAACATCAATGATGAGAGAGAATCATTGATCAGTTGCCTCCTGCATGTCTCCTATTGGGGATAAAGCCCACAACCCAGGCGTGTACCCTGACTGGGAATCGAACTGTGACTTCCTGGTTCATATGTTGATGCTCAACCACTGAACCAAGCCAGCTGGGCCCTACCTATTCTTTGAACGTGCCTTTTAGATTCCATGAATTTGAGAGAAGTAACTTGTTTACACAAATTGCTATGGAGGTTTAAAAAAAAAAAAAAAGATCTGTTTGAAAACAGAGAAAATAATTAGCCAGTCAACTATACAACTGACTAGTGGAATTTCTACTGCAGGAAAAAAAAAGAACTTATTTAAAGGATATCTGGAGTTGTTGAAAAATAATTACCCTACAGTCTGTTTCTAGAGTGACATAAGCCTTGGAAATGCCTGTCTAAACATCTAGTGATATATTTCAAGAAGGAAAATAAATTGAAAAGCAATATATTTTTAAATGGATTGAAAATAAAACAGACATGAAGCAGGATTGTTACCTATTATTCTAAAGCACTGGGTAATTTCACATATCATGTAATTAAGCATGTGCTGTTCTCTCTAAGCAGCAGACTCACTTTATACATCATTTTTTGAAGTAATCACTTTATACACTGAAGCAGGACTATTTATTTCACTTGAATAGTTATGATTTAACTTTCATTTCTGTCAGCATTAACCTTTTTGCCTAGATGAATTTCTCAGGTTAATTATATACAGCACGATTTTTCCCCTTGAAAATGTCATTGAGGTTTCTCACCTCATGAAAGTTAGTACATGCCAGATGAAACCTATTAACAATCCCTCTCACACTTCTTCAGATTGCGTCAGTTCTTTCCTAGTCTGTACTAGCATCATGCACAACCTCATCTGATGTTCCTCCATCCTGTACTATAAACTGCTCTTTTTAAGGTCTACAGTGACTTGCAATATGACAAATATGAAGGACATAAACTCTTTTCATCTCATATGGTCTATTTATGGCATTTAGTAGAGCTGACCACATTTTCCTTCTTGAAACACATTGACTCCCTATTTTCTTGTCACCATAATATTGTTATTTTTTATTGCCTCAAAAGACATTTCTTTCCGTTGCATTCGCTGGCTACTATTCGCTGGACCTGTGATACCTAGAGCTTGAGTATATTATGTCCCTGCTAGTCTTTATTTTTTCTTTATTGATTGAGGTTTTACGTATGTGTCCTTATCCCCCAGGGCCCCCCAGCCCCCCTGCTTGTGCCCTCACCGCCCCTGGTGTCTGTGCCCATTGGTTATGCGTATATGCATGCATACAGGTCCTTTGGTTGATCACTCTCCTTTCCCCCCATCCTCCCCTGCCTTCCCTCTGAGGTTTGATGCTCTGATTGATGCTTCTTTGTCTCTGGATCTGTTTTTGTTCATCAGTTTAAGTTGTTCATCATATTCCACAAATGAGTGAGATCATGTGATATTTATCTTTCTCCAACTGACTTATTTCGCTTAGCATAATGCTGTCCAGGTCCATCCATGCCATTGCAAATGGTAGGAGTTCCTCCCTTTTTACAGCAGCTTAGTATTCCATTGTGTAGTTGTACCACATGTTTCTAATCCACTCATCTGCTGATGGGCACTTAGGCTGTTTCCAAATCTTAGCTATTATAAGTTGTTCTGATATGAACATAGGGGTGCATATATCCTTTCTGATTGGTGTTTCTAGTTTCTTGGGATATATTCCTGGAAGTGGGATCACTGGGTCAAATGGGAGTTCTATTTTTTGTTTTCTTGGGAAACTCCATACTGTTCTCCATAGTGGCTGCACCAGTCTGCATTCCCACCAGCAGTGAAGGAGGGTTCCTTTTTCTCTGCATCCTCACCAGCACTTGTCTCTTGTTGATTTGTTGATGATTGCCATTCTGACAGGGATAAGATGGTACCTCATTGTCATTTTGATTTGCATCTCTCAGATGACTAGTGACTTTGAGCATGTTTTCATATGTCTCTTGGCCTTCTGTATGTCCTTTTTTGAAAACTATATTTTTAGGTCCATTGCTCATTTTTGGATTGGGTCATTTATCTTCCTTTTGTTAAGTTGTATGAATTCCCTGTAAATATTGGAAATTAAACCCTTATCAGAGATAACATTGGCAAATATGTTCTCCCATGTAGTGGGCTTTCTTGTTGTTTTGTTGATGGTTTCTTTTGCTGTGCAGAAGCTTTTAATTTTGATCTAGTCCCATTTTTTTTTTTTTTTTTCTCTTTAGTTTCCATTGCCCTGGGAGCTGTATTGGTAAAGATATTGCTTCAGCATATGTCTGAGATTTTGCTGCCTGTGAATTCCTCTGAGATTTTTATGGTCTTATGTTTAAGTCCTTGATCCATTTCGAGTTTATTTTTGTGTATGGTGTAATTTGGTGGTCTAATTTCATTTTTTTTTTTTGCATGTATCTGTCCATTTTCCCAATTCTATTTGTTGAAGAGACTCTCTTGACTCCGTTGTATGCTCTTGCCTCCTTTGTCAAATATTAATTGAGCATAGTGGTTTGGGTTGATTTCTGGGTTCCCTATTCTATTCCATTGGTCTATATGTCTGTTCTTGTGCCAGCACTGTGCAGTTCTGAGAACAGTGGCTTTGTAATATAGCTTGATGAGAAGAGTTCCTTAAACTCTGAGCTATGTCCAATGGCCTACTTGACATCTCTACTTTGTTGTCTTATATATTTCTTAAATGGAAAATATTCTAAACTCTTAACTGAACAAAAGCCCTGTTCTTTCTCACCTTAAGGGTGTCCCAACCCATTCAGGTACTCAATTAAAAAAAACTTGGAATTTACTCTTAATCATTCTCTATCTCTAGCATCTCATATTGTATTTATTTTGGAGAATTGTTAGGTTTATCTTCAAAATATGTATCCAATTATTTCCCTTTGTAAACTGCTGGCATTTTAGTCAAAGCATTGTTTAATACTGTCGGAGCTGAAGCAATAGACTTCTGATTTCTTCTATTCCATTATTCTCTCTCTTCAAATCCATTTGTTCATAGCAGCCAAATCACATAGCTGCCATTATGAAAATATTCCAAAGGCTTTATATATATCATCAGAATATAATCAAGGCTTAGTTATATGCTTTCAATGTTTTACATTATCATGACCTCTGGATAATTCCCTGCCATTTTGATTAACATTCTTCTTCATGGTTATTATTCTTCAAATGTAGCAAGTTTTTAATATTTTGGTACCTCAGACCCATTCTGTCTTGTCATTATTAGGAGTCTCAAGTCCCTCTGCTTGACATTCTATTAACATATTTCTTTGTGTAGCAGACTGCTTGTCATTCATGACCTAGCTCAAATATCACCTTTTCAGATGATATCATATTCATTAATTTTATTTTGTATATTATTCTACAATCATTTGGATTCACCAGTTTGCTTCCCCCCCACACCTTTTCCATTACCTGTATCCCCCCATTAGAATCCAAACTGTATCCCAATAGAGAACATGTCCTTTTCTCTACTGCATCCTTAGTCCTAGGAAAATATCTAACTAAAAAAATAAAATAAAATAAAAGATGTGTCCAATAAATATATATCTTCTATTGGATAAATGAAGTGCTTTATTATTTATTTCATTATACAAAGAGAAAATCATCAAAGAAGGGCTAGCAGTCCAGTTTATTAATCCCTGTTTGACCAATGGCTGACTTTTCTCTCATAACTGTGTGTAAATCTCTTCCTTTCTCTGTGCCCCAACTTTTGTGACTTGGCTAAATCATATCTGAGATATGTTCCAAAGATTCAATTTCGCTGATTGGAGCCTATAGACTATAATATTATAGTTATTTCATATTGTATTCCATTTCTCTCCCTTACATTTGTGCTATAGCAAAGAATTTTATCACGTAGGGAAGTTTGAGGAAGTATATCCCTAGATAAGATAGATATACTGTACCCCTGGCTTTTATTCTTTGTTTTTTCCTTTTAGATTAATTCAGTTTCTAATTTCCTAGACATGCTGACGTTTAAAACCATTCTTGTTATTATAATTGTAATTATAATCTTTGTCTTTCTATCCAAGAATACTTTGTTAACAGCTCTGCTGCCTCCTCTATAGACCCTTTCTCAACACTTTCAAATAACCTTTCAAAGATTTTGCTTAACATTGTAAATGGAAATGCGCTTTTACTGTGTTTGCAAGAAAGAATGTGATGAGGTGATGCAAGTGTCTACTGTGTGAGAGCCTTTCTACTTAGGGCCATTTTAGTTTTCAATGAAGAAACCCACTCCTTTGTAAAGCTGGATACTTCTCCAGCCTTGTATCATTTATATCGTAACCCACATCTTTTTAAAAACACTTACAAATAGAAGAAGCTCTTGTTTATTTGCGCCCTGGTCCTGTTTGCATTGTGCTCAGTTTTATTGAGCACATTACTAAGTGGGGCATGAAGCCTTGGGGAGTGAGAATCAAGAATTATGTCCCCAGTGGATTTGGCTCCATGAATAAAGTGTCGGCCAATGGGCCAAAGGGTCCTGGGTTCAACTCCAGTCCAAGGCACATACCTTGGTTGCAGGCTCCTCCCCAGCCTGGGCCTGTTCGGGGCTCGTGCAGGAGGTACTGGATCAATGCACTTCTCTCACTTGAATGTTTCTTTCTGTCCTTCCCTCTTTCTTCTGCTCTCCCTAAAAATCAATGGAAAAATATCCCCAGGTGAGGATTAACAACAACAAAAGAATGCTTTTCTGTCACTCTAAATGTCTGATTTGCCAGCACCCTCTTACAGCTATTTCTTACTAAAAGTTAAAGAATCAGGAAACTTTTTTGTAGCAAAATATTCATCAGGCCAACTATGACTCACTAGCAATAAGCATTTTACGTCATGTCTGCAATCATTATCAAAAGACTTGATTTAGACACATGAATGGAAGCTTCTTTTGGTTTTTCAGTTGCCAATTCAGTCATCTCCCCTCCCAGATGTTCATCACCATCACATAGCATCAGATTAAGAAATGGGAGAAAAAGGAATATATGTATGTCCTACAGAGAAATATATGTATATACTACAGAAATATAAATTGCATACTAATATGGTAGGAGAAAATTTTTACTTTATATTTATTTCCTTCTGTTTCGAAAGGATATAAGTTTTACAAGTATATCACAATCATGGTTCTTTATTTACTTTGTATGCTGTTTGACTTTTAAAATATCCTCACACAAATTATAAATGCTAATGTAACAAAAGAAATGATAATATGTAGAAACACTTATGTATTAATTCTTCTATGCAAATCCTTAGGTTTCTATGGAACATAGATTTAAATGACCCCATTACACTCTTCTCTGTGATCATAAATATACATAAAGACACATACACACAGTTTATTTTAAGTGATATACTTAAATACATATATATGTATTCATTTATCTATTTTCCCTGCTAAATATATTTGATCTATACCCATGCCCAAAATTAGCAATTTAAATATTTTAATAGATATATTATATTCTCTCTACATATTCTCTATAATATTTATTTTCTATCCTCTGATTTATGAATGTTCAACAGGTTATACACATTTTGCAATCCCACATTTTCTAGATAGCAATCCAATGGCATCTTTTTATTTATGACATTTTTGGTTTGTTTTTGTATTTCTGTGTAGGGCTCAGTTTTATTGAGTGCATTGCTAAGTGGGGCTTCAAGCCTTGTGGAGGAATAATCAAGAATGTTATTGTTTCACTCAAAATCTCTGACTTGCCAGGTACTGCCAAAATATTGAACTAATATTTTTAAATGTAAATATAACATGTTATTTCACATTTCATAGTCCTTTGTATGAAAATTTTCTCTACATTATATACTAGACATGGAAGTGCTAGATTATAGACTATAAACATCCACTATACTACACATTTCAAAATATCTCTCTAAAGTTTAATCATTATTTTGAAAAGAATATATTGGACATATGTAACACTTTCAAGAACAAAATAATTTTTAAAGTAAAAAAAGAAAATAATATATTCATTTCTCATAATTTATTCTACTTAATTAAAATTATATTTATTTTCCAATATTTTGGCCTTTGTTAAAATATTATATTTATAAATTACACTTTGCAATGACTTACCTTTCAATATTAAAATCTCTAGGAATATTAATTGTTCCTCTCTATTATGGATTTTATTGTATATTAACAGTATTTTAGCAGTTTTATTTATATTTAGTTAATCCATTTTTGTGAATGGTATTACTAAGTAATTTTATAGATTTCTGTTACTATGGTTAATAGGATTTTTAAATTAATACTATAGTTTAGCTAATTGTAGCCAGTAAAATAGCAATTTTAAATCTTGTTTTTTTCTATAACTTTATCTAATTTTCTAATTTTAATAGTTTTTAAGTGAGTCACCTTTGTTTTCATAGTATCTAATTTTTTAATGATGCTAATGTTATCTAATATTTTAATGAATTAATTTAATTAGATATCTAGGTAGTGTGATTTAAAAATATTAGCATAAAATAAGTGGGAATGATTACTTAATAGGCAGTAGATACACTTACTGCCTGTACTTGTTCTCAATGCAACTGTGGCAACATTTATTTTGTAAAATTTTGTTTTTTAAATGTGGAAGATACACATAAAAATGTCTCTAAAAATTAAATACTATGACTAGACTAAAATGATATGGGATACTGTTCTAGAATGTTCTTAAAGAAATAAGAGGTTTTGTATGTAAGATATAAAATAAACTCTGAACCATTTATGGTGAATAAAAATTAAGCCATCGTAAAAACACATAATTGTAAATGGAAAATGGTTTGAAAACATCTGTTTAGATCTGTTCCAATAGCTCAGGAAATGAAAAATAACTCAACCTTTTCTAAGAAGTTTAAAAATATGATTTTATTATGCTTTTATTCTGAGCTATGCTTATTAGATGTTGTTAATAAATATAAGTTAACTTCTTAAAATATATTTTATAAAAATTAATATATAATACTTTAATGAAACAGGAATCATGTATAATTAGGGTTTTCTCTAAGTATGACTTAGTAGATAAAACTATTCTTCCTGTTTATTTTGAAGATTTTCAGTAAACTTGTGAATTTAGCATCCTTATAATCCCTATTCAATGTTTTTCATTTGAATTCTATTTTCACCAATGCCAATGTAGCAAGTTCTGCTTACTTGTTATATGCTCAGCTGGCCATTTGCTTATGTGCTTAAAAATTCACTCACCAGCCTTCCCTGCATCCCCTCCTCTCTATTCCACAGTGAGGCTGCCGCTGCCCAAGACTGCCTGAAAAGGACGCTGTGCAAAATGCTACACAATTGCTGTCTTGAAATTCTTAGAAAAAACATTTTTACTAAAAATTGATGAGATATTGTCTCTATACTGAGGAGTGGTCACATAGTTCAGCATTGTAATTAGTTCTACTCTCAACCACTCGTTACTGTTCTATCCCACTTTCTCATGTTTTTGGATATATATAGACCTGAAATGCTCCTGTGCCATGACAGTTTTTTCACGGATTGTATAGCATCCCTGTGTTCATTAAGCCCACTGAGAGAAGAAGCTCTTGTCTACCTCTGAATCCCCCGTGTTTAGAATTCCGCTTGAGGGATTAAAGCCTCTCAGTGAGATTTTGTTCAATTAATGAAATAAATATCGCTGGAACTCATTATCTACTTTCTGTCTATGGGGATATATTTTTTTTTTCCTACAAGTTAAGGAGTGTTCTTATATTGTGAATGTGATCATTCTTTTAATTCTGTTCTTTATCTGACATTTCATAAAGTTTCCCATTTTTATATTTGTTATCTTGACTATGTACTCTATGTCTCTTCTTTGCTTTTTATTTGTGGTTTCCATTATTTTTAAAAAAATGTGTTGTTTTATTTTGTATGTGTGATACATTATATTTTAATGTCCAGTAATGATGACTCTTTCTTTAATATATTTTAATGTCCAGTAATGATGACTCTTTCTTTAATTTCCCAAATTACAAGTTTTAAAGTCCAATGAATATATACCTTTTGTTGAACCTGAAAGGTACACAATTTATGACCCTCTTTAAGAAAAAAAATACAGCTCTAGCCGGTTTGGCTCAGTGGATAGAGCATTGGCCTGTGGACCAAAGGATACTGGGTTCAATTCTAATCAAGGGCTTGTACCTTGGTTACAGGCTCCTCCCTGCCCCGGCCCCGGTGGGGAGTTGGGCAGGAGGAAACCAATCAGTGTGTTTCTCTCACATCGATATTTCTCTTTGTCTTTCCCTCTCTCCTGCTCTCCCTAAAAGTCAATGAAAAAATATCCTCCAGTGAGGATAAAAACAAAAAACAAAAAAAGAAAACAAAAAAAAAAAAAAAACACGAATTTATAACAAAGTAATTCTTGGGGTCCTTAAGAAATCACATGCTTGGCTTAGTTCTATACGCCTATATCCTTAGAGCCCCTAATCTCATTATATGGGTTTTTCTTTTTCTCCCATTAGATATTCCTTCATAGTAACAATCTTTCTTGCTTCCTGGTTTTTTGTTGTTGTTTTTCGTTTCTTCACCCCTCCCCCCACCAGCTTATCTCGTGTTATTTGTTTGTTTGTTGGATTGTTTTTTCTGACTAGAGACTAGGTTTTCCTTGTTAAGGATTTGTGATAAAATACCCTTAACTTCCTCCTCGGCAGAAGCCTATTGTAAAGTAACGCATATACTTGGAGAGATGTCTTCCTGGTAGCGATCTGCGCATTTTTTCAGGGTATTATGGAAATGGCAATGTCTTGTGCAGGAACAAGAGTTCTCTCAGAGTCTGTGACTTGAAATGACCAGAATGGGTCAACTCTGCACATTATTCTTCCAGTAGTGGTCACTGAATTTTCTTTCTTTTTTCTATCACCAGTTATCCTCTCTATGCCCTCTTCTACCTCCACCCATCCCCTTTCCCTCTGCAATCACCACACTATTATCCATGTCCATGAGTTCTTTCTCTTGTTTATTTTTAATTTTTGCTCCATGCTTTAAAAAACTAAATAAAATCTTACAACAATATAGCTGGAATGAAGTGTTACTCTCACAAATTTTAATATTCCATTTCGATCTATAGAAGCTATCAGTGATTGCTATCCCATAATGGGTTCAGGTAAATATATTTCCACACATGATAACAGAGAAAGCGTTAGAAAGGAAAATACCTAATACACTGGGAGCATCTTCTATTACCCACTTGGCGTTCAAATGGACAAAGTAAGCCTCCCTATTCCATTTCCTATTTAAACCCTCATAAACATTGTCTAATTCCCCGTTAGTCCTGGAAACAATGCTGCCAATATGATCATGACTTTTTAAATTGAATTTATTGGGGTGACATTGATTAATAACATTATACTGGTTTTAGGTACATAATTCTGTAATATATCATCTGTATATTGTGTGTTTATCAACCCAAGTCAAGTCTCTTTCCATCAGCATTTCTCCCCCATTTATCTTCTTCTTCCTCTCCCCAGCTTTTCTTCCCTCTGGCAATCACCATACTGTTGTGGTGTTCATTATATTCCTTCAAAATTTCTTCACTGTGAAATCTTTCACGTTGATCAGTTGGAAAATAAGTCTTTATAGCTTGGCATTTTTATTTCATTAGCTAACACTGTCATACAACATGAAAGCATTAACTTTAGCATGAAACATCACTTCAGCCATTCAGCATATATTACATTATTACATAATTGGTCCTGGGCACTATGCTAGACCCATTGGATATAACAATGAAATAAAGCAGACATGTTTATTTTTCTCTTAAGATATATTAGGACACAAAATAGAAAATACATTAAATAACCATACAAGTAAATACTCAATTATACATGCAAATGCTATAAAACAGAAATTTTATGAGACAAGGGGAAATGTAGGTTATATTAATTTGAAGGTCCATCAATGCTATTTTAAGGAAACATTTGAACTTAAATTAAAAAAGGATGAAGAGATGTAGAAAAGAGCTAGGTGAGTTTCTGGTGATGAGTAACTTTCCAGGGAGAAGGACAGCATATGCAAAGGCACTGTGGCAGGTGCGAGCATGGTTCATCTGGAAACTAAAACAAATCTAAGGGGCTGAACCATCAGAAGTAAGGAGAAAAGTGTTATGCCCTCATGGGTATTATGCAAAGTGAAACAAGTCAGAGAGCAAAAGGCAAATACCATATGATCTTTCTTTTATATGAAATCTAAAATAAGATATTAAAATTAAAAATGTATTAAACAAAAGCTCATAGCTACAGAGAACAGATTGGTTGTTTCCATAAGTGGCTAATGGGAAATGAGAGTAATTGCCTTCTTTATTTGTATTTTAGTTTTAATACATTGAGGGTTTTAAAAAATTAATACATTGAAAAGAACAAGAAGTAAGCAAAATAGTTGTAGGATGACAGTAAAGTGGTATTCCCAGCTTTAAGTCATTTCACTTACTGTAGTGTGAAGCGATAATTGAGGGGAGTTGAGATGTCTGTGGAGGCCCCTGTGGTATCTGGGCAGCTGTGAGAGAGAGGAGGAAAAGGTTCTGTAGTAGTCAGTGATGTCCTGCATGGTGGTGAACACATGTGACAGGACAAAGTGATGGTGTGAAGGTAGTGAGCAGGGTAGAAAGAGTTGTCAAAGGTGAAGGCTAGGTTCCAGCTTAAGGAATGGTTGCATGGTGGTGTCATTCACCAAAATAAGTAAAAATCGAAAAAGATTAGCTTTCGGTTACATTTGGGTAAGTGTGTTTGCAGCCACCAGATGGATGAGTTGAGAGGCTGTGTCTGAGTATGTGGTTCATGCTCCTCAGGACATAGGTCTGAACTAGAGATAACCTTTGGGACACATGAGCAATGAAGCCTGGATGCAAAATGTGTTGAATTTCAATTTGAATTCGGATTTTGAGACTTTGGTGGCTGTGTGAAATTGGAAGTCATTATCCTCTCTGTTCCAAACATTATCCATCACTAAAATAGGGTCTTGCCATAATATACAAACTAAACTTAATTATTACTATTGTTGTATATATGACAACACAATTTTATGAAGCAAACAGAATGATGATTTTGTATGTTTGCATTTTTTTTTTTCTGGGACACAATGCCGTTCAATGAGTAAAGAACAGGTGAATGATTTTTAGTTAATTTTTTGAAGGCATTATTAGAATACTGTTTATTCTAAGGGTGAGGTGATAGTCCATATGCCCAACCCATACTAAAAGAAACAATGAGACATCTAAAAGTGATTTGTTTTTGCTTCCTAGGTCAAGCAAACAGAGCAAAGCAAATACATTTTAAAAATCATTGTTTGCAATTCATAAAGTTTATTTATCAGTTGATGTTTTAAATGTTACTGCCTGGTTTATTTACACTTGGTTAAATATAATTTCACCACACTTGGTTTTCCTGTCCCTTGCATATTAAAAAAAGTAATTGTTACATAGAAAAAAGGATTTGCAGAAGAAAAAGATGCAAAGCACTGAAGAAGGAAATACTGTGTACTATTTGATCCCAAAGAAACAAAGAAAAACATACTCTATGACATAGAGTATATATATGTATATATGTATGTATATGTATGTATATATGTATATCAGATCAGTTAGGGGGCCAGCTGGCGAATGTATAATAGCCATACATGACTATCATGCTTAGACTATCACTCTGTGAAACAGGTCTCATGCATATCTGAGCCTGTAATATGATCTACTCTTGTATGGTATTAAAAAATTAGTATTCCCTATCAGAAGAAAACAATATATTTGATTTTCCTGTTTTCATTCTTGTCAAGTACTCCATTTCCTTTCAAATTGTACACTTAGGCAAACCAGTATAATTAACATCACATATTTATTCTTACTTCATTAGTGACATTTATACCTGTACTATTTAAAAATGTGCTAATGTTTTATTTATGAATTTTTATAGCCTTACTTATTGCCATTCATGCCATTCACATTTAACAAAGGCAGAAACTAATAAAAAACAGGTATTGAGTATTATTTATCTTTGTCCCTGGCATATAACAGCTTTAATGAAAAAAAAGGAATAAAAACTTAGACAGTAGTAATTACTCCAATCACATTTACCTCACATTGCAGATGAAGTATAATGCTGTGTCCTTCATGTATTCACAGCACAGTGAAAAATACAGAGCGCTGTCACTAAGTGTAAGGCAAGCTGAACAAATGGGTTTTTAATTTGCACTAGAAGATACAGTCAGCCCACTGTACCTGATCTTACATGAAAGGATATTGCAAAGACGTATGAAAGGTTAAAGCATGTAAAATAGTGGACTCAAGGAGATTTGGTGAGGTAATAAAAGGTAAAGAGGGAGAAGCAATGTGAAAGCACACCAATTTATCAGTCAACAAGAATACTTTGTTATGAAAATCCATGCTAGAAAAGGGGCATTACAAAACATGTACAAATTAAATGCAGATCAGTACGCCTAAAAAGAGACAACACTAAGTCCTAAAGAGATTAATGATGTAGATTAAGGGACAGACCTGAAATAGTAGGATAGTTAAGACTCTGAAGTTGAAAATCAGGATGGGTGATTATTACAACCATTAATCTGTTGATCCTGATTGAGGGCAGTTACAAAAGAAAATGGCAAGTGCTTTTAACAAATGGGCCTATCCTGTTTGTGACAACTGTCTATAAATCAATGATGCATAAAAAGGAGCTTTTTGGAAAACTAAATAGAACTGAAGTGTTTAGACTGAAGCTGTTTAAAATGCTATCAAAATGCTATCATAATTCTAGGACAGATTCAATATATTATGCTCAAATATGTTCTTCACAAAAATGTTGTTTACAAATGCAAAGTGAAGAGACTTTATTTAAATTTTAGTATTTTCTATCACACTATTTTTTTAACCTTAGGATGTACAAAAACGCATGGTGACTTGGATACAATACACATTCAATAAGTGTATTACTAATATGGATAAGGCAATATGGCAGTTATTCTGTTTGATATCATGTAACAATTACCTTGAGATGAATATTATTATTTCTATATGCAGGTGACAAATGAATTCAGAGATTTTGAGTTGCTTATTAAATGTCATGAAATTGTTTTAATACAGGTTTTCTGATTTCAAATTTAATGCTCTTTGACTTGTCCTACAATTACCTCCAATTGTGTGATGAATTCTGTCCCCCAAATTCATATGTTGAAGCCCGAAATCCCAGTACCTCAGAGTGTGACTATATTTGGAGACAGAGCCTTTACAGAAGTAATTAAGTTAGAATGGGGCTGTGAGCGTGGATCCTAATCCAGTCTGACCGAGGTCCTTAATGCAGAGTAAGTTTGTACATACAAGACACCAGGGATGCTAAAGCATTGAGGAAAGGCCATGTGAGGGACGCAGTGCAAAGGAAGCCATCTTCAAGTCAAGGAGAGAGGCTGCAGTATGAAACAAACCCTGCTGACACCTGGATCTTGGACTTGCCGCTCCCAGAACTATGAGAAAAGGAATTTCTGTTGCATATGCCACTCAATTTGTGGTATGTTGTTATGACAGCCCTAGCAAACGTATACACCTTCTGATCTATTAGATATTAGGTATTTTTAGATATTATATTATTATATTCAGATAAATTTTATTTTTTGTGTTAGGGTAACATTAAAAAGACACAAAAAATATATTGAGACCCCACTGATTAAGATGTACTCTCAGCTCTCTCATTTTTTTACTGTCTACCAATAGTTAAAGAATTTACCTTTATAAGTTTTTGCTTTTATTATTAAAAAGAAAATTAGGTAATACACAGGTAGGACTATGGTTTGTGTGAGTGTGTGTGTGTGTGTGTGTGTGTGTATTCAGAGTTTTAAGCGCATAACTCACATAATATATGGTCTTTGTCTTTATCTCCTTGAGTACATAATCTCACCAACGGTTCTTCAGTCAGGCAACAATATCTGAGGGAATGATTTCAGGGAAGGGACTGCAGATGGTATTTTGGTTCAGTTGTCAGGATGGGAAGCCTGGCATGGACCTTATCTTTATTCTACATTATAGGGAGGATGCACATTATATATAGTCCATTATGTGGAAAATATGTGTGTGTGTGTGTGTGTGTGTGTGTATATATATATATGTGTGTGTGTGTATATATATATATATATGTGTGTGTGTGTGTGTGTGTGTGTGTATATATATATATATATATGCTATGTATATATATATGTGTGTGTGTGTGTGTATATATATATACACACACACACACACATATATATATACATAGCCTATATAATAAAAGCCTAATATGCTAAGTGTCTGGTCATCCAGTCATCCATTCATCCAATCAAAGCATAATATGCTAATGATATGCTAAGGCTGCTCAACCATTTGCTATGATGTGCACTGACCACCAGGGGCCAGATGCTCCAACAGATTGGTTAGCTTGCTGCTGGGGTCCCACTGATCAGGACTGAGCCAGATGGGCTGGACATGCCCTGGAGCCCTCCTGCAGTCCCTCCCAGGCTGGCCAACCTCCTGAGTCCCTCTTCAGCCCCAATAGTGCACCGGTGAGGTCCCTCAGCCTGGCCTCAGCCCTCTTGCAATCTGGGACCCCTCAGGGGATGTTGGAGAGCTGGTTTAGGCCCAGTCCCGCAGGCCAGGCCAAGGGACCCCACTGGTGCAGAATTCGTGCACTGGGCCTCTAGTATATCCATATATATATATATATTTATACCAATGAGTGGAGCTGACATATTTATTTTTCTAGAAATTACCCCTACCCCACCCACTGAGGACCTTGCCCCAGTGATGTGGATGGCTTGCTCCCCTGCATTGTTTTCCTCCAAGCATGAGAGTTTTTCCTGTCACAGCATCAGAATATGAAATAAGATTCCCAAGACATTGTTTATTACCAATGCATCTGCAGTGACCAATTCATTTCTTGCTTGACAGTAGATAAGACTTTCAAGATGTAAAACGACCTGGAATTCCAATGATTTTTCTGTCCTAAAGGAAATTGTGTGGAGGTGGGAGGAGGGGAATAGGAACCACAATGACTATTACAAAAGCGTTCTTTAAATACAAAAACCCCTCCTGGTGGAAACAGTAGAAGAATGAAACATATGAAATAGAATAAGCTCAATAATGAAGTCATCTGCATTAGTTTATAAAATTGTTTTTTAAATCCCAGTTAACTTAGATGGGTTTCCTGAAAGAACCCAATGACTTGAGCATTCCACCTCAAATCAGCTCTGAGATAACACAGTGTTCTAGTTCCCAAAACAGAAAATACAAAAAAAAAAGAAGAAAAAAAAAGACCTGTGATCATGAAAATCAGTCAAAACTTACACAATTTAAACATCAGCTATTCAGGATGAGAATATTAGCAGTTTTCATGCAGCTTTTGAGCTTTCTCCCTCTACTGAATTCCTTTAAAAATGTAAAACCCACATTATTTACAGTCTTGGGAACTTAGAGAGGAGGTCAAAGTAGCTACCTGTCAATTAGCTCATTAATCAAAATTGCACAAATATTTCTGTGGAAATTCATTTGCCAGAATTGTGTCCCATAGACTTAATTTTATAAACCCTTACAATATCCACCACAATATTTTTGACAACATATTGATAAATTCAACTGTCTTTATAATAGGTAATAAACATTATGAAAGCAGAAATTATTCCAATCATTTTCTCTTTTCTACAGTGTAATAACTGAGATGTCTAATGAATGAGAAGGAAATACCTATATTATTTATCTCAAACAATTATTATAAAAATGATTGCATATGTATTTCAGAAGAACTCATATTTTCTTTGGAGATGTGGCAATCACTTTGACATCAAGAATGAATTAGTTCTAGTTGGTTTGGGTCAGTGGCTAGAGCATCAGCCTGAGGACCAAAGGGTCCTGGGTTCCATTCCAGTCAAGAATACATTCCTTGATTGCAGGATCCTCCCCAGATCAGGGCTCATGCAGGAGGCAACCAAATGATGCGTTTCTCTCACATTGATATTTCTCTCTATCTTTCCCTCTCTCTTTCACTCTCCCTAAAAAAAAAAAATCAATGGAAAAATATGACCAGGTGAGGATTAACATCAACAAAAAAGACTAAATTAAATTCACTAGGAAACCTAAGAATATACCAAAACCCTAGTCTAAATCCTCATTAATTTATATAGATTATTATCATTGGCTTTCAACTATCTCTGCAGATCTAGAGACACTCTGAAGGCAAATTGTCCAGTACGTCACAACCTGAGCGGATGTTCTGAAACAATGCTTTGTAACTCCATCTCCTTTATCAACTGTCATAACCTTCCTCTACCTAAATCATACAGCCCCACTAAAGGCTGGCTTTCAAATCTATCCTAAGCCAGTCTGCATGTCTCCAAATTTATCTCTCACTACTTTCCTAAGTGAATACTTTACATTAGAAAATTCATCTAATAGTTTCCCCATAAAATAAACCACAAATCCCTGGCTCTTCTCCATTGCTTAGCTCATCCTACCACCTGGAATGTCCTTGTCTTTTCTCTCCTCTCATTAAAGTTGAACTCTCCATGGAAATTTCACTTAACTGGAGTAATCCACAGTGATGTGTCTCTGCCCTGAATGCCTATGGAATTTATTACCTGAACTACTAATTAGTCAAAAAAACGAAAGGCACTATATTTCAATTTAACCTTTAAAATTTTTTTTTTTCATGGGAGTGCCTTTTCAACTTAAATTGATTTTCAGCAGTAATTTTTCTATTTCTTAATCTCCAAGCAAGCTTTTTTAATGTGGTGCTTCAGATATCACTTTAAAATATATTTGGAGAAATGTAAATATAAGAAATCTGGGAATAGGATAATTTTTCTTTTTTATTATGTGCTACTTTTCATGAGTACTGAAATGATATGTGTTCTGTGCTCCAAACGTTTATTGTTTAATAGTAAAAACAAATAGATAAACTGAAATCAATTAATGAATACTATAACGGATGTGTACAAGTTGGCATTATGGCTAATTTGAGTAAATTTTACAACTTTGGGAGGGAGAAAACACATGTGTAATTTGCCTCAGTGAAACTGAAAATATGGTTTCCCAGACAGGTAACAGGAGAAAACCATTTTGATCAGAATTATCAAAAGCAAAAGGAAAAAGGGACAAGAGCAATGAAAGGAAACATGGTTGCTTTTTTCATGGAAATATACATACTTCTCATTGTTTGACAAGTAGTAGATACTGAAAATTGGTAATTGAATGAATAAAAGAGTGGATTACAAGAGATTTCTGCAAGGGTCTAGATAAAAATGAGCTCATTGAACACTATGTACCAAAGTCTTGAGCTCTACTAAATTGTTTATAACTCAACGCAAACTTATCATATAGGGATATCCATTTTACAAATCAAGAAACTGAAGCCCCACGAAAGGACCTTGTTTAATTTAGAGGTAAGTTGAAAATCAAGGATTCATGCTCAGATTTACCTAAATCCTAGCTCTGTATCTTTACTGTACATCATCTACCTGTCAATTTGCCATCGAATTGTTGTAAAAGAGGAAGACATGTGTAGGCAAATGCAAATAGTTGAGTGACAATTTGCTCTCATTACAAACAAAGCCCAGACTTAAAATAAACAGGTAGTAGGCACCACATTGTGAAAGGTTGTGATTGCCAATTTATGGCATGAACTTTATTTATCTATCATTATTTTTAATCCTCACCCAAAGATATGTTTTTATTGATTTTTAGAGAGAGAAGAAGTGAGAGAGAGAGATGTAGAGAGAAACATTGATCAGTTGTTCCTCGAACCGGCAGCCTCAGGATGTCCCCTGGCTGGGAATCAAACTTGCAGTCTTTTGGTGTGTGGGATGATGCTCCAACCAATTCAGCCACCTGGTCAGGACAAGGCATGAACTTTACTTTAAGAGATGTGTCATGCCACAAGAATTTGAAGGACATTTGTCTATGCTATATCTCACTATAAAAATTGTGAGAAAGGGACTATAGAGGGAAGTGATTGGAGAGAAAAATTAAATGTAAATGTGTAGTAGCTTTGGAGAGGAAAATAGGGGTCTAACTAAAGCACTGAGAATGGAAAGCAAAGTGAAAAGGGTTATGCTATTTAGGTGACAGAATGGGTAGGACCATGGGACAGGTTGGCTAGGACAACCAAGTGAGTGCCAATTTTAGGACAGTGTTCAAGTTTTAACGTATCTGTGTGGCAGTAATGTCTTTATGTTAGAAAAGGACTAGGTGGATGAGTTGGTTCAGTTTTGAAAGGTGTCTTAAGTTAGAAGGGATCATGGATATTAGAGGACAGCTCTAGATACACTGGGGGAAATTTGGGTCTGAGTCAAAGGAAAGTGGAAATAGTAGGTGGGAGAATTAGGAGTTATGTGAGAGGTATGAAGAAACAGACTTGAGTGAGTCCCCCCAGGAGAAAGTAAATAGAGAAAAGATGCTTTATGACTGTCTAGATTTTGAGGATTCTTAAATAATTTTCAAGAAGCAATCAAAGAAATTGCCTGGCTGGTGTTGCTCAGTGGTTGAGCGTCAACCTATGAACAAGGAGGTCACATTCGATTCCTGGTCAGGGCACATGCCCTGATTGTGGGCTTGATCCCCAGTAGGGGGAGTACAAGAAACAGCCAGTAAATGATTCTCTCTCATCATTGATGTTTCTATCTTTCTCACTCTCTCCCTTCCTCTCTGAAATAAATAAAAATATATTTTTATAAAAGAAGCAATCTAAGAAGTAGATGAAAATACATAGGTATAATGTTTCAAGGCAGGATTCCTCAACAGGGTAAGTAGTTGCAAATTTGTGAAAAGCTGGAATAAAATTTAAAATATAAAAAGTTTATAGGGCATCGGTAACTTAATAATAGTGATTACAGTGAAACTATCAGAACAGAAAACTGGATGCAGTGGATGAAGTCTAGCATAGGTAAATGTTCTTTGAAGTAACTTGCTTGTAAAAAATAGAGAGTAAGACAGGAAGTTGTCTATTAGGGGGAAAAAAAAAGAATGAAAGTGTTAGCTTCATAAACATTAAGTAGGCCATAGTTGTCATCTAAAAAAGTAAGTATATATCAAATCCTAACTTGGTGTCTGAGTTTTCAACAATATGACTGTTTCTTGCTAAATCGTTGACTACTCAATTTTTACAATGAATAGAAGTGCTGTGTTGATTATTCCTTTAGATTGCCTTTTCTATTAGCACATTATTTCATTGCAGTAGACAGTTAATATTCCTTTCGGCTGCTCAGAATCTAAACCTCTTTTCTGTGCATGCAGAATTCTTATAATAAACCTCTTTGTTGAAGGCAGTCTTCATACTGACTAGGGTGCAGGCACTAGATCAAGGTTAAGTTCTTTGCCAGAGCAAACCATGAACTTTCAGTCAGGAGCTGGTGATGCAAAAAGGAACTAATAAAAGAAACCTGTACTTTTGGGTAGTGGCTGTGGCAACAAGTTCAAGTTTTCAGGAATAGAACTAGGGTCGATTTTTGTTATGGCATTCTGTGTCTAATGGCAGTTATTTTGGCCAGAGAGCAGGCGGGGGTGGAATATTCCTACTGTGGATGCTGTGATAATTCTGTATTATAATTTCCATTGTTGCTTTTAGGTGTCCAAAAACCTATTTCTTTTAATTATTATTTCTCTGAAATTCTCATTTTATTTATGCTAAATTAGCTAAAGTTGCTTATTTTAATTGAGAAGCTTACCTAATCTATTTTTTTAATTAATAGCAATTTCAGGTTTTTAGAAAAATTGAGCTCCTGCTCAATTGCATAGAAATTTTGTTTGCCTCTTCACCATTATCCCCATATCAAATAGGTGGTTATTAACATATTAAATTAGTGGGACATACTAGTTACAATTGAGGAGCGAATATTGATTCATTATTATTAACTATAATTTACAGTTTACATCAGGATTCACCCTTGGTGTAGCATCATATTCTTTAAGTTTTGGCAAAAGTATGATAACATGTATCTAACATTATAGTGTCATGCTGAGTAATTTCACTGCCCTAAAACCCCTCTGTACTCTCCCTATTCATTCCCCCTCCCTTGTCCTGACCCCCTGCCAACCACTGATCTTTTTACTGTCTCCATAATTTTATCTTTCCAAGAATGTCATCAAAAAGGGAATCTTATAATATGTAGCCTTTCAGATTGACTAATTGCATTTAGCATTAAGATCCCCCCCATGTTTATTTGTGGTTTGATAACTCATTTCTTTATATTACTGAATAATATTACATGGTCTGACTGTACCATAGTTTGGTTACCCATTTTCTACTGCGGGACACCTTGTTGCTTCCACGCTTTGGCAATTATACATCAAGCTGCTATAAACATTCATGTGCAGGTTTTTGTGTGAACATAAATTTTCAGCTCATTTCAGTAAATACCAAGGAGTGTGATTAATGCAACTAATCCATCTTTATACTTGGTAATAAATTAATATATATATTTATGAATAAAAAATGATCAAGCTATGGAAATACAGTCTCTTCTCATAACTCACAGAAGTTATATTCTGTAAAGTCTCAGAGAACAGAATTAATGAATTCTGAACCATTGCTTCTAGGGGAAATACATGGTTAGGGCCTCTGAACACAATATTTTTGTCAATCCAACAATAGAAAAGTTTTTGTTATGTGTGTTGCTATATTTAGACTCCTCATTTTATGTAAGTAAGAAATATATACACACATAAACACGTGCCATTGATTCCTTAATATTGAATTCACATTCAACAGCAATATAACTCATGCCTAAATTAAGCTTATCTAACGCACCTATGTTCTCCATAAAGGTGAATTGCAGTCACTATACTTGGGAGCCAGTGAAATTGAAAAAAACACACAAAAATCCTAAAAATGTGTCACTAAATAGATCGCAAAAAGGACACTTGCTTACAATGTGAGAGCTAAAACAGGAAATGAAGAGCATTACCTTGTTCAACCTGAGCAGGCAACAAGCTCAACAAGTTCAAGTTGAATGTTGGGTGACTCAAGTTTTCCACTGTCTGCGCATGTCTAAAATGGTCATAAAAGTGCTGCAAGTATTGGTTTTGGGGTTCCAAATTGATTTTAGTAAGCACATTCTGTGAATTTTGAGGATCAACTCTTATGAACTGCTAGAAAAGTTCCAGAACTTGTAACTAACATATTGGTTAGCATACACTTTCAATAAGGACCGTTTGCTAGCAGAACTTTTCTATGCATTATGGTACCTGCAAGGAGAATGCTGCAATATTTCATATTAATTTGAGCAGAATGAGCAGAATGAGAGATTGTGCTGCTTCATCAGAAATAGGAGTATTCATTTATTTTGTTTTGAAGATTTATAGCCAACAGTTTTGTAATTGTTTATTACCCATGACTCTGTAATGGTGCAACCCATGAATATATTTTCACTTGCATGAAGAGATGTGATTTTTATTACTGAATTTTGTAAATTAATAAGGGTATTCAAAGTTGAACATTTTGTTAGTCAAGAGGAGCTACGGGAAAGGTCAGTTATAAAATGCTCATAAGATTTGGTTCAGAAGTTACCAAATAATTTCTTCAGTATATTTTATGTAATTTTGATTTATCTGTCTCAAAGAACATTCACATTTCCCATAAGTATATCAAATATTGGAATATTTGATAAATTCAGGATTATGTAAGCTCTCTATAATATTTGTAAATGTTATTATAGTTTACATAAATGCATTTACATTCCTAAATTCAATTATATCATTGGATTCTCCTAACGTAGATGAGAAGATTATAAATTATACATTAATATATTAATTAACTTCCTAAAAGTTATATGGCTAAATAATTGAAATCCAAGCTTTTTACTTTGTTCTTCTCCTTTCTATTTATCGTACTACCTCTCCAATACAAGGCCATATATTGAGGCCTTCTAAACAGTACTGAATTAGAACTCAATAAATAGTAACACATAGGGTTCATGGCTGTCAAAGCCATTTCTGGTAGTCTAGTAGGGCATTGGAAGGACTAGCTTTCACAAATAGTTCATTATTAGGACAATGTCTACAGAGAAAATCTGAATCATGTATTCTTTACTTCAACAATATATTCTGAATTTTAAAACTAAATAAACTCAATAATTAACAGAAGATAATCATACTTGATTATAGAGTTTAATAAACTTGGATATCCAAAATTTCTAAGAAATTACAATGCATTGGCATCATCTGTATACAGAAATCCAGTACACAAAATTTGTGAAATAAGATTTATTTTTAAATAAAAATAAGATTTATTTTTAAGTTAATATTTAACCTATTTGATTTAAAATAACAAGTGTGTTTTAGAATAATTTGATGGAGGATTAAATTGAAAACCAAAACTTCAGTCACATTAGCACTTAAAATGTGATTTCTTCTTTCATGATTTGCTTCAGATCTTGTGTTTCCAGAGTGATTAATCCTATAAACAGTGGAGATATTCTAACCCTCTGACAGTTCTGCTGAACTTGTTGTTTCTCCCTCTAGAGTTTTATAATAATACACTCAATTAGCTTCTTTGTCCCAGATTTCACGGAATGATTGCTAGAACTTTATCTGGTGCTTATGAGTCAGAACTGTTTACTTTCTTAGAGAATGTTTTTTGGACAGTTTAATACTTTTTATGCAAAGTAAGATTAATTAGAGTACAGCAAATGTTCTAATTTTTAAATTATTACTTCACATTTAAATCAAGAACATAAAATGCACAAGATTCCCTTATCATAACATTCCCATTCATATCCTTTTAGCGCAATTTTGCTATTTTCTTTATTATCTATGACCAACATATGTTGTTAATACATTTGTGATTCTTAAGGTTGATTTTCTTGTTTTCTGAGAAAATTTTATTAGTAAATATTAGTTTTATTCATTTGCAATACCTAGTACTTTTTGCATTAAATGTAATGAGAAAAGGGGGTTAGATGAAATACCATGAAAGATACATGCATACATTGACATGAGATTCATTTTGAAAAAAACATTGGCTAGTTGATTTTTAGTAACCTTCTGCAAATAAAGATTGGTTTTTGAAGCAGGATACCAATTTTATAAGCCATAAAGTTTAATAGAAGGTTTACTTATTAATACATGAGGAGGGTTTAGGGACCAAATCATGCCTAAATTAGGATGAAAAATATGACCCTGCATAGAGGAACTTTTATCATTTGCAGAAATAGCCATATTAAAACTTTCTTTTTTTAATTTAAAAGAGCTACACAAAAGAGCCACAAGAATATAAACACATCCTTTTCATTGGTGGAAAAGATTGTACTAACTTGTAAAGGCAGGATAACCTTTTATAATTAGCCTCTATTTTTAATTAGTATCGCTGTTGCTGTGCGGAAGAATGAGGACCTAGAGAGAGTTCACAAAGAGATGAACTCTCCTGGTGTATTTACCAGAATCCCCAGCAGGGCCCTCTCTCATCTGATTAACACCACAGCAGGACCTTCACTCTAGCACACAGCTAACTGCCTTCATCAGGAGGGAAGTAACAGGGTGAGAAGTCAAAACAGAATTTTCCGGGCATTTAAAATGAAGAATCCAAACTTCCTTCCTATTGATACGAGTAAACTCATAATTCCAAACATTTCTAGGAAATCCAAACCAATAGTAACCTCATGCAATTTTAGATAAATTTAAAAGGATCTAAAGTGCGACTTTCTATAAACTGAAAAAGACGGTGTGAAAGGTTTTATTTCTCTCATATTAAGGAAGTATTTTAACTAGTTGATTCTTCTTTTGTGGTTCATTTGCACCTCTTATCAAGACATGGATTGAAATACTTTCTTCCATAGCTGATAATCATGGATGTCACAAATTGTTTTGTAGAAGATTTGAGTTTTCTATTGATGCACATTGATAACATTTCACAGATATTTAAATGTATATATTTTGAAAGGAAAACACAAGTGGCATTTCCAATGTCATAGCCATTTTGCAGTTAATATTATGCTCCAGATTAGTTTATTATTTCAATATCCACAGAACGTTTTTTTAAGATGTATTTCTGGATTTCATTTCTGTTTTTGTAAAGTTCATCTTTTCTTGAGTGTTTTATGATCAATTAAGTATCAAGGTTTTTTTTAGTTTCAAAGGTGACACTTTTAATGATGTATACCGGGAAGGCTAGTTAATATATTCAAGGAGAAGCATAAAATTAACATTGACCAATTAGAATAGATGTTCATCAAAACATAATGTGCAGCCCTCGCTGGTTTGGCTAAGTGGTAGAGTGTTGGCCTACAGACTGAAGGGTCCCAGGTTCGATTCCAATCAAGGGCACATGCCTGGGTTGTGGGCTCAGTCCAACGTGCAGAAAGCAGCCAATCAATGATTCCCTCTCATCATTGATGTTTCTATCTCTCTCTTCCTCTCCCTTTCTCTCTGAAAGCATACACATACATATACATAATGTGCTTTGTCTGGTCAACTATACTGCTATGCTTAGCTGAGTTTTCTAAATTTTAGTTTAATTTTTCAACATTGATGCTTATGGATATAAAGTTCTGTATTATACTAGAGACCCAGTGCATGAAATTTGTGTACTGGTAGAGTGCCTAGCAGCTGCCAGCTGCCTGCCAAGTATTCCCTCCCTTCCCCCCACCAGCCCCGCCCCCTGGTTGAACTCCCGGATGACTTTCCTTTCAGGGGGAAATTTGCATATTATGCTTTTATTATATAGGATGTATTAGATTACTAACAAAAAAAGAAGAAAGCAACATAGTATTAATTGCTGTACAAATGGGTTCATTGATATTTGAGGGATATCTAGCCCATAAATTCTGAGGGAGATATGATCGAAACTAGATAGAATTTTATTTTGATTAGCGTTATCAGTTTCCTAGGGATACTCTAACAAGGTACGATAAACTTGTGGCTTAAAACAACAAGAATGTATCATCTCAGAGTTCTAGAGGGTAGAAGTTAAAAGTCAAGTTATTGGCAAGAACCTTCCCTCTGAAGTTTGCATGGGAGAATCTGTGATTTGCTTTTGGTTTCTGACGTGGGCCAATCATAGGATTTCCTTGGCTTGCAGCTGCATGACTCCAATCTCAGCCTCTGTCACCATGTGACATTTTCCCTGTGTGTCTCTCCCCTAACTGTAAGGATACCAGTCATATTGAATAAGGACACAACCTAATTCAGAATGACATTGTCTTTTAAAATATATTTTTATTGATTTCATAAAGGAAGGGAAAGAGAAAGGGAGCTAGAAACATCAATAATGAGAGAAAATCACTGACCAGCTGCCTTCTGCACACCCTACACCAGGATCGAGCCTGCAGCTCGGGCATGTACCTGATCGGCAATCGAACTGTTACCTTCTGGTTCATAGGTCAATGCTCAACCACTGAGCTACACCAGCAGGTCAGAATGACATCATCTTAGTATAACTAATTAAATTTGTAATGAACTTACTTCCACACAAGATTGCAGTGTGTGGTATTGGAAATTAAGAGTTTGTCATATCATTTGTAAGACACAAATAAAACCTTGCAAAAGTTATAGCTTTTAAATATCATAGACATTTTCAGATTAGCAATTCAACATGCAGAATATATAATTTAATACGTTATTAAGAAGACAATGCAGTTAGGAAATGTTATTAATGATATGAAATTGCATGATGGATAGCATAGGACTTGGATTACTCTTGGAATACTTTCTTCTTTACCACACTTTAAAGCAGCGTGTCCAGCTCCTCAATCTTTCCATGTCTACACAGCCTTTTCTGAATACATTACTCGCTTTACAGAGCATCAGACCTACATTTTTGGATTTGCTTGTCAACATATAAGTCTCCTGGCAGGCCTCTTATGTTTCATGTTTACAAATAAATCAAAGGGATATCTTTCCAAAAGGTGCAACCAGATCTTATGTGTGGTGGGCTAATGAATGAAAAATAATATTAATCAGAGTCACCACAGTGAAGATTATATATAAATGACAATGTTAAGAGTGATGAGAATTTTTATGAAAGATAAAGATAAATATTAAGGACTGATTGTTACATCCTAAGTCATTAAAGGTATTGGTCTAGGGAAAAATGATAATTTTTTTTCAAAAATGCAGAAGTTAGTGATGATGTTGAGTTGAAATAAATAAAAATAGAAACGCATAGAAAGAAAATCATTATGGAAATAAAAAAAAGTTAAAGTGTAATATCAAAATGAAATTGAGGGCAGGTGGAAATAACTTTATTTATTTATTTTATTTTTTTCTGTTCCTCCATTTCATATTGGAGGAGGGCACAAATAAATCCTCCCTCTTCAGATCATGGCAATTTTAATCTATCCCATAAGCATAACTTTTTTTTAAGGAGAAAAGATTATTTTAGTTCTAAAGATGTTAAATTTTACCTAATGACTTTCTAAGAAAGACTAGATGCCATACTTGTTCCAAGCCTTGTGACTAAGTTTTGTGATTATGCAGTTCACATCATCTGCAATCAGCCATAAGAACTTTAATGAGAGCTCCAGTTCTTAAACAAGTAGTTTTTCAGAGGATGAGGCAAATTCGAATAGAGGAAGTGCAAACTGCACAAAGCAATCATCTTAAAAATGAAGAATTTTGAAAAATATCAACAGCTGCAAATCATGCATGATGATATGGAATCGCATTGAAATAATAAATTATCTTCTGAAGAGGAAAAATAACAATTTCTGTAATGATCAATTTTGTTTTGAAGCAGATTTTCACTGTATCATTTTCATAATTATGTACAGACTTCATTTCACCAAAGGAGGTCTGCAGCTATAGCAATGAACTTGGAGAACCATTTAAAAATAATAACTCCTTGGCTTGGCCCCAAAGTCTTCTGATATAATAAACCAGAGTTCACCAATTTTAGAGTTTGGTATTCATTTTTAAATTTATTATTTACACATTTTATTTCACAAAAATTCTAGCTTGTTTTTATTTTTTTAACATGAATACTTGTATCAGGCAGAATAGGTTAAGTTGTGCTGCTACAACAAGAACCATTAAAATTTCAATAGTGTCGTGAAACAGTTTATTTCCTCACTCTTTTACATATATTCACTTCCAGATTTAAATCAACTTTCTTTTTATTTTTAATCCTTTTATATATCTATTATTAGATTTTCTATTTTTTATTCAACCTGATATTTCATTTTTCTAATATACTTATATTGGAGATTTAGTTCAGTTTGCAATGCTGTGTGAGTTTTTTTCAGCTTCATGGCTCATTTATTGTATAGACTTTCTCAAAGTAGAAAACCTGAATTTTGCAATATCTGACTGTCCACAGCAGTTTTGAATTGATGTTTTCAATCCTTTTCTACCCTTATTTAGAGGGCAGGATTCCTAGTTTGTGAGTTTCCTCATCTGTCAGTTCTTCCCTTTTCTGTGTATTTTACTATATGATTGTGAGGACAGAGAGGAGAAATATAGTGTTGTCTTATCTGGGTGATACTTCATTCCCCTTCATTGTATCATCTCCAAGGGATTGCTATCTCGTCTCTGATTCTTCTCCAGAAGCACAGTTGTTCTAAAGCGGCCACTATGATTCCATATTTTCTGGCTTCTAGTCCAT
Organism: Corynorhinus townsendii; assembly: GCA_026230045.1. Lineage (NCBI taxonomy): Eukaryota > Metazoa > Chordata > Mammalia > Chiroptera > Vespertilionidae > Corynorhinus > Corynorhinus townsendii. Next base: position 17,098,802 of record JAPDVU010000015.1, read on the forward strand.
GAGTAGTTTTATATATACTATGAACTGCCATTCCAGTCTATGTTCAGTATGTTTACATGTATTATTACACTTTCTGAGAATGGCTTTGTGTGTGCTTTAAATCTTCTGCTACCATCTTTTCCTCGTGCTGTCAGAAGACCTCCCTGCCTTTGATGGTCTTGTGAGAGGACACATCCAGACCTTTAGGGAAGAGCCTGCTCACAACAGCTCATTGGCATAATCCTCACTGCTTCAACAGGACTAGATGCCAGGGTGAGTAGATGAGCCAAGTAAGCAAGTGATGAACTGTAGTTTCTTCAGCTTCCAGATGGAGATTTTTTTTTCTTTTAAACTCAGAAGATGTGTTCAAATATATATATATATTCATACAGTCATTTTGAAATTACAAAGATCCAGTCATGGGCTGGATGTAAGGCAGAAGGAATACAAATAATAGGTATTTAATGTAAAGGACACCTCAAAATGACTCCAAATTTCTCCCTAAAATACTAAGAAGGTTAATAAATGTCCACACTGATTATACACTTTGAGTCAAGTTTTGTGTTTACTTGCAAAAATCATCCCAAGTGAAACAAACAAATAAAACATTTGTATAGCTCTATCCTAAATATAATTTATGGGCATAAAATCAAAGCATAACTCATATTCATCAATTACCTCAGGGGACAAACTAATACATTTCAACTATTTGGTGTGTTGGTTATAACAACCAAACTTCAAAATTATATTCCAAAGTTATTATTGAGTATAATCTTTTCTATAATAGTTACTAATTGTAGACACATGCATATGTGCAAATAAAACACATGATCATTAAAACATAAAAAGAACATAGACAAAAATAAATAATTACTTACAACCAAAACAAAAATTATAAGATATAATGTGATGAACAAATTTTAGAAATTTAATCTCTTAAAAATATATGTGCTAAGAGATTTAAATCTATATTACTTGTGCTGTTAGGCTGTATATGAACTTCGTTTCCATTTATTTTCTATTAAGTTGATTGTTTATTAATCTGTAAGGATACATCCAAGTGGAATGGATTAAGAACAAAAAATACTTAGAGGCTTAGATTTGAGGGCTAATAATAATGATAATCATGATGCTGAGATTGGAATTGACATCAGCCTGGAGTTGGCTGTTACATCTTTATATAATTTACCTGAAAAGGTAGATTGATTTTAACATAAGTATAATAATAAAATTATTTTAGTAGTTCAATTTTTTAGAAGACTATTTTCCAATAAGAATTGATAAGTAGAAAATATAGTTGGAGAATGTTAAAATTCATCATATCATGAACTACTTACCATGGTTATCAGTGTGTGTGTGTGTGTGTATACATACACATAATCTCAGTTTTATGTAAATTAACTAGATCTTATTTACATGACAAACTTTCCCATTTGAGTCACTATATTTATATGAACTTAACAAAAATTTTACTCTGTTCTCTAAAAATTATTCAAACCAACTCATTAATACCTATGCTTTTATTTTAGAGTGTCAATCTTACTACATTAGTGGGAATCATGCTAAAACACTGTTGAGTTTGTATATTTGTATTAATATATATATTGTTGTATAACCTTGTTCAGGTAGAAGCAATGTAGATCAAATTATTTCAGTTACTGGTTATGCACAAAAGAACGTTCAGTGCTGAGAGCAAGTAAAGAACTGCTCTCTTTCTATGTACTGTCATCCCACACATTGACAAGCATTTGAAATAAAATGATATAACTCCACACACATAATTAGCTAGTACAAACTGGTAAAGGATTTAAATAAAGTATGTTCTGCTAGAAGATATGATCATTGGCCTATAATTCACTCCATCGCTACAGATTTGTAAATGTAATGAGTTAGTCAAACCATCCCTTCTTACCACACCATTCTTAAGGGGCAAAGATGATGAATCATTTAATATATGATTTCTTGAGCTTGATTAGTTCAGTCACAAAAAGAATGAAAAGCAGGAAACAGTTTATAAGGCCTCAATAGAATTTACTAAAAATGCTATTTAAAACATTTAATCCAAATTTTATATGTAGTGACTTTCTAAAACAAAGTTTTAATGTGTGAATAAAGTTCAATAATATATTATTAATTGAGGTTGAATATGAAAGATATAATTTTGAATAATGGAGTGGTTAAGGATCTTAGTTAGTTGGGGATAATGTCTACTATATTCTGAAAACTCTCAGTCCTTCCCAGAGAAACTCCTTCTTTATTTATAGAGCCAACCAAGTTTTAAAGTGTGGTATACATTGACTCTTATTTTGATATGACTTAATGTAACTATCCATGTTGATATAATCTATAATATGTACTTCCATTTTCCATTCTTCATTCTCTCTCTCTCTCTCTCTCTGTCTCTGTCTCTCTCTCTCTCACACACACACACACAATTATATCTACACTAATAAGGGAGAAACATGCAAATTGACCATACCTCTGCTACACCCACAAGCCATGCCCACCAGCCAATCAGAAACAAGTATGCAAATTAACCCAACCAAGATGGCAGCAGCCATGGAGCTGGAGTGAGCAGGAGGCTTGGGTTGCCCCGATGAAGGAGGAAGCCAAGCTTCCCACCTGTCCTGGCTGGCCCTGACCTCCACTCAAAGCTACAAAGTTTCAATTATAGAAGATAAATAAATCTCAGATACCTGCTTCCAGCTGGCCATGGCCTCCACTCAAGGAGGGGCTGGTAGCGTGGGTTGCTGGGGGCTAGCAACTGGCCCTGGCCTCTGCTCAAGGCTACAAAGTTTCAGGTATAGAAGATCAATAAATCCCAACAAAAATGGCGGCAGCTATGGAGCTGGAGCGAGCAGGAGGATTGGGTTGCTGTGGCAATGGAGGAGGCCAAGCTTCCTGCCTGCCCTGGCCTCCGCTCAAGGCTACAAAGTTTCAATTATAGAAGATAAATAAATCCCAGATACTAGCTTCCAGCCAGCCCTGGCCTTCTCTCAAAGAGGCGCTGAAAGAAAAAAAAAAAAGGGAAAAAATGGAGGGGCTGGGAGCTTGGGTTGCCAGGAGGTGATCAGGCCAGGATGGGATGGCAGTTGTGAGTGATCAGACTGGTGGGTGGCGGGGCCATTGGGGTTAAGCAGACCAGTAGGGGGACCAGTTGGGGGTGAGCAGGACAGCGGTGGGGGGGGAAGTTTAGAGTGAGCAGGCCAGCAGGGGGGCATTTGGGGGTGAGCAGGCCACTGGGGAGGGAAGGTGGGGGCAAGCAGGCCAGCAGGGGGAGCAGTTGGGGCTGAGCAGGCTGGCACAGAGGGCAGTTGAGGGTAATCAGGCTGGTGGGGGGGGCATTTGGGGGCGAGTAGGCCAACAGGCAGAATGGTTAAGGGCAATCAGGCAGGCAGGCAGGTCAAGTGAGCAGCTGGAGCCAGCAGTCCCGGATTGTGAGAGGGATGTCTGACTGCCAGTTTAGTCCCAATCCCTATAAACTGGCAGTAGGACATTGTTCAAGGGGTCCCAGATTGGAGAGGTTGCAGGCCATGCTGAGGAGCACCTCCCACCCCACCGTGCATGAATTTTGTGCACTGGGCCACTTGTATGTATATATGTGTGTGTGTGTGTGTGTGTGTGTGTGTGTGTGTGTGTGTGTGTATGAAATGTAAACTTGAAAACTATATGACCCTATTAACCCATGTCATCCCAATAAATGTATTAAAAAATAAGAATCATGCTCTAACTACTAGGAGGCACCACTCTCATAAACAAAGAAATAGTCATTATCAGATGTATACCTTTAATGAGTTTTAATGTATAACACATGAATTTGAAGTCAGCTAGAATGTATAAACTTCATCTCTAATTATTAAAAATAAGATACCTTTAGACAATTTCTTAAGATGTCTGGATTTCCTCATGTGCTGAGAATAATAGTAGTACCTATATATTAGAGATTCTTTAGTATCACATGAAATGCTTATAAAATATTTGGAAGTGTTCATGGCATGTAGTGAGAAAACACAAGCTAATTACTACTATTATTGTTGTTGTTGTTATTATCCTAGATTTCAGGGAGCATATTTCACAGTTGTCTAAGCAATTTGTTCATGAAAAAAGCTAAAATTTAATGGAATTCACTGATGTATGATGGTTATGTACTCTTTCTCTCTTGGACTTTCTCCCTTTTCTATTTCATTTTCCAAAAATTCTATGTCATGAAACTTCTCTTTACCCTTTAGCCAACTTTTCTGAGTGACCCTCCTCTTGCCAAATTTAAAAGAAAAATGGAGAGGAGCTAGGAACAATGGTAATTGTCAGTAATTTCAAGGAGTTTTCAGCAAATGTAAGAAAAAAATGTTTTATTTGATGAAGCAACTGAAATGAAAGTATTATTACCTTTTATTGATGAGAGACTGTGTGATAGTGAAAATATTCCAAATAGGTGGGGATATCTGATGATGTAGAAGGGAGAAAAGGACTTGAAGTGACACCCTTGAAGTGATGAGAAAATGGTAGTAAAGGGATTTATTTTAAATGAAGCAACAATATTCCAACTATGGCATTTTGCAATAGTGCAGAGTGTGTTAGTACAGATGTTGTTAGATTAGGGTATTTTGTATACAGCCAGGGGAGTCTCCTTCTGATATTTTCTGGTGACTCTAATGTTCTCAGAGGACAGGGTGTGAAGTAATCAGCTCACTGAAATCATCAAGCTGAATATGGGCATGGATATTGGTGGTTTAAAAGAGAGGGGGCTTAGCTGGTCTGTTTCTGTGGATAGTGTCATCCTGCAGACTGAAGGGTCCTGGGTTTGATTCAGGTCAAGGACACATACCTGGATTGCAGGCTGGATCCCAGCCCTGGATGCATGTGTGTGGGAGGCAACAAATCAATGTGTCTTCTCTCACATTGATGTCTCTCTCTCTGTTCTCTCCCCTTCCATTCCACTCTCTCTAAAAATCAATGGAAACATATCCTTGGGTGAGGATCAACAACAACAAATCTTCAATCATATTAAAAAACAGAAGAGAGGGGTGGTATGATAATAAGAGAATAAGCAGTGAATCTCTTAGAGACTATATTAATTGGCTAGGGCCATCAAAACAAAGTAAGGCAACATGGGTAATTCAAAGAAAATAACTAAATTGTCTCATGGTTCTGGATGCTAGCAATCTAAAATCAAGGTGCCAGGATAGACCCCTTCTGAGGCTATGAGGGAGATCCCATCTGCCTCTCTTCCTGGTTTGCAAATGTCTGTTTTCTCCCTCTGTGTCTTATGGCATCTTTCCTCTATGTGTGTCTCTTTATAAGAACACCAGTCATATTGGATTAGGACCCAATATAATTAGTACCTAAATAAAGACCCTCTCTCCAAATAAGGTCACGTTATGAGGTCCTAGAGATTATCATTTTGACATTATGAATTGTTAGAGGCAAAGTCAACATATAACAAAGACCTATGATTTTATTTATTATGTTTTATTTTGTATGGTTAATAATCCACTTGATTTGTATGATTCACACATTTAAAGTTTGTCCAGTCCCTGAGCTAATGTATAGATGCAGATGAGAATAAACAGAGACCATTGGAATTAAATAAGTTTACAGTTTTGCCAAGTAAGTTTGATTATTAAGAAAGGATAAAAGTTTACTAGGCTTCTTCTTCTGGTTCTCATATTTTGGTATCTAATATTTCCAATTTTGCTGACATTATTTATTTGGCTCAATAACGTTTTAGTGAAAGTGATATATTTAACTTAGAAGAAGGATGTTAGAGCTATCAAATCAAAGGGCTATGTTTTTTCTTTGTGTAATGGTTAGCAAGTTTAAGATGTAGTCTGTCCTGGCTTGCTGGAGGAGAAACTAAGCCAATTGGCCAACCCTTTATATATATCTACACTAATAAAAGAGTAACATGCTAATTGACCATACCTTCATGACATCCACCAGCCAATCAGGAGTGAGTATGCAAATTAACCAAAAAAGGGTGGTAGGTTAATTTGCATACACAGTAGCCAAGTGGCTGGGGGCAGGACGGGGCACTTGTGTCATCACCATGGTGATGAGGCAGGCATTCTACACCACCCCAACCGTTCCAGGCCTCTGGGCAGCATGGGAAGGCGGAAAGGCAGCTCCGGCCAGAGCGAAGGCAGTGCTGGCAGCCAGGGGAAGGAAGGCCTATTCTTGCATAAATCTTCATGCATCGGGCCTCTAGTATATATATATATATATAAAGGGTGTGTGTGTGTGTTTGTGTGTATGTAGATAGATAGATAGATAGATAGATAGATAGATAGATAGATTATTTAAATTCTTGTTTTGGGAAATTACTAATTTGGGGGTGATTTGTTTTCATAGGATAATATAGCTCAAAGTGACTGATATATTATTATGCATGCAAGGGAATGATTATAATTTGAGATTTATGAAAGCGGAGGTCTTTTCATCTTTGTTTTCTAATGCATTTAAAGCACTGAAAATAGCAATAGTAGTTACTTATTGTATATCTTTTGAGTTAATAAATGGCCATGGAATTACAGATGAGAAATAATGAATATAAGCCATCAGGTAAGTGAGGGGCAATGAAAAGTTGGTAAGATCAACTGAAAAGAGGTGTTAAAAGATTTGAAGTTTTGTTTGGATCAAGGTGATAGAACAAACGAGAATATAGGTAGTGTTCAAAAAACAGGGTCCACAAAACTGAGATCATGGAGGTGTTGCATTTATTGGTAACCATAAGATCTAGACTATTAAAAAAACAATATAAAATGGTTATAGCTGAGATGACCACAAGAATTTTAGAAAGACGTTATTTAAGAAATTGAAGTGCCAGGTATTTAAAGGATTATCTAGGTGTTTATTAGAATCACAACTAAAGTAGGTCTTGTATAGGAAGCAATGCTAAAAGCATTGCACTATGAACAGGAATAAGGGGAAGGGGAATGAACCAGGAAATTGTAATGTCAGCAACAATAGGGGCTACTGGGTAAAAAAAAAAAAAATCTAATATACATGAAAATCAAAGCCAAGAATCTTTAGAGAGAGGAAGAACATCCTCAAAACATGAATACAATCTAAGGGAAATATCCAGGCTCACTCCTATGAGAGCTGCTGGAGCAAAGCTATCACTTAAGAAGCCAGCAATAGAAGTTTTATCTTCAGTGGAGATCTGTGTTTCCATTAGAAAATTTGGCCTGGCCAGCAAAGCTCAGTGGTTGAGTGTGGACCTATGAACCAGGAAGTCATGGTTCCATTCTAGGTCAGGGCACAGACCTGGGTTGTGGACTTAATTCCTAGTGGAGGGTGTGCAGGAGGCAGCCAATCAATGATTCTCTCATCATTAATGTTTCTATCTCTCCTCTCTCTTCCTCTCTGAAATCAACACAAATATTTAAAAAATAAAAATAATTTGAAGGACATGGTTAGAGAAATAGTTTATCTTATAATGTAAAATAATTCCACAGGCACATAATGAGGGTGTCAAGAATTCAGGTATTAGGATAAATGGAAGGAATAAAAAAAGGTATTACAGAGCTTATAGAGACTGGATTTTTGGAATATGAGGAATGACTTATTCTGGAGGTTTTTTTTTTTTGTTTTTTTTTTTGTGGTTACTATGAACAAGGTTGAAGGACATAATGGGATTGAGCCTAGAGGATCTAAGGGAAACTATGCTGGAGAGGGCCTGGGTTTGGAGTGTTTGCCTAGGGACTCATTCTAACTCACAAGGATCAGAATATTAGGGTTAAATTGGCCTGGCCTTATTCCCAAACTCTGCTAATAAGGGAGCAAATTATATTTAGTTATTCTTCACACTGATGTTGAGAGTAGACTGTGCTGAGCTTGGAAGAGAGGAATAAATATGCTTTATTCCTATGTACAACTCTTTTTCCTACCTTTATTTTTTTCTCTGTCAGAAAAATAAATTTGATAGAAAGCAGGCTGAGTTTTTGTTTGGTTTTGTTTTGTTTCTTTAGCATGGGGAGAAAGGATCTGTCTTAGAGCCAGCCTCAGAGGTATGTGTAAGTGAATGAGGTTGGTGGCAATATGATGTGTTCCCTCATTACTTATCACCACAGGGATCAGAAAACCCAGACGAAGATATTTTATATGTCTCTTCCAACTATTTGGCTTCACTACCTGTCATAATGGTTATGTCTTCCACCACCTATAATTGAGCACATAGGAGCAATAAATAGCCTCCATTCCTAAGGAGCAAAATTGTTCATCCTTTGGGTAAAATATCCTCATTTTTTTATGAGGATGGTTGGGCATGGAGGAAAATTGATATAAAAATAAGGTATATGACCATTAGATATTGATGAATTGTCACAAAGAAACTCATTTCCATTTATGTAATAAGCTAAGACACTAATGTAGAAATGGGGGAATATAAATATTTTACAGATTTCAAATATGGGTTATGCGTATGTGTGTGTTTATTGATTATTGAAACTTTAGAGTTAAATTTATGAGGAATTAGAAAGGGCACACAACAACAAATGCCTTTTTCTTAAATGCTGCAGAAGCCTTAAAAATATTTTACTAGCTTTTCTCAGACTTATTAAATGGCATATACGGCCATTCATGTTGAGCTTAGAAAACTGACATGCAGGAAGCAGTTTAGCTGTTTTATCATGCCATCTGTACTTCTAGAACTACAAATATAGCAAATATTTAATATGTGATAGTCTTAGTATGATGTACACTTACATCTCTGTTGAATTATATAGACATATACTCAAGAAATTGTATTTGTGTATGAACACATGCACACACATAGATCTACATCATTGCCTTATAACTAAAATGTATTTGAACAGTCACTGGGCCTGTTTATTAAGCTGCTCTTAGTTTCAACATACAAAGAAGGAAACTATAGACATGGGCCACTTAAACCCCTGCATCTGAATTTCTCAGCTATCCGTAACAAGTTGTCACTTTACCCAGCTTAAATAGACACCATATTATGTGGCAAATCCTTCCTTTAGAGCAATTTTTTAAAAAATGGGTTTCATTATTTTTAATTAATAAACTTTATGTTTCAAACAGTTCTAGATTTACAAAAAACTTAGTAGATACTAAAGAGTTCTCATATACTCCAGCTCAAACACATTGTTTCCCCATTATTAAAATCTTGCATTAATGTAATATGTTCATTATAATTAATAAAGCAATATTGGTACATTTTTGTTAACACCAAAATGTTGTTCACTCTTTGTGTTGTACATATTGATCGATTTTGACAAATGAATAATGTCAAGTATCTACCATTAGAGTATCATATAGAATAGTTTTACTTCCCAAAACGTTTCCTGTACTTTATCTATTCATCATGCCTCTCAGCCTGAAAATTATTGATCATTCCTCTAGCTTTCTGTAATGTATATAGTTAGAATCATGTAATATACAGCTTTTTCAGTGTGGCTTCTTTCACTGAGCAAAATACACTGGAGTTTCCTCCATGTCTTTTTATAGATAGACTAGAGGCCCGGTGCATGAAAATTGTGCACTGGGTGGGGTCCCTCAGCCTGGCCTGTGCCCTCTTACACTCCAGGACCCCTCAGGGGATGTTTGACTGCTGGCTTAGTCCCAATCCCCTGGGAATTTGGCCTAAGCCAGCAGTCAGATATCCCTCTCGCAGTATGGGGCTCTCCCAGTCTGGAACCCCTTGCTCCTTACTGCCCGCCTTCAGTGAAGGTGGGAGTGGATACCACCACCACCACTGCACTCGCCAGCTATGAGCCTGGCTTCTGGATGAGTGTCTGCCCCCTGGTGGTCAGTGCATATTATAGTAACCGGTTGTTCCACTGTTTGGTCGATTTGGATATTAGGGTTTTATTACATAGGATAGCTCATTTCTTTCTATCACTGAATAACATTCCATGTATGGGTGTACCACAATTTGTTTATTCATTCAGCTATTAAACTTCTTGGTTGTTTCTGATTTTTAATGATTATAATTAAAACTGCTATAATATTCACATGCAGATTTTGTGTGAAACAGAGCAAATTTAAGGAAGCAAGACCATCAAACATACCTAATATCTCCATATCTTGTTTTGTTCTTTTCTGTCCATAATTTTTTTATGTATAATTCTATTTAATAAAAGAGTAATATGCAAATTGACCGTACCCCTGCTACACCCACAAGCCACACCCACCATCCAATCAGGAGTGAGTATGCAAATTAACCCAACCAAGATGGCTTGGGTTTACCCGGCAATGGAGGAAGCCAAGCTCCAGGAGCCCTGGCTTCTGCTCAAGGCTACAAAGTTTCAATTATAGAAGATAAATAAATCCCAACAAAAATGGCAGCCACGGAGCTGGAGAGAGCAGGAGGCTTGAGTTGCCCCGGTGATGGAGGAAGCCAAGCTCCTGCAGCCCTTATCTCTGCTAAAGGCTACAAAGTTTCAATTATAGAAGATAAATAAATCACAGATACCAGGGCCTCTGCTTCGGTCACTGGAGGGTGTGGTTGGCCTGCAAACTACCACAGGCCCCTCACCCAGGCTGCCCCACACCCCAAGGGACCTCCCACCCTTATCTGGGACACCCTTCAGGGCAAACCAGCTGGCCCCCACCCGTGCAGCAAGCCTCTATTCTATCTAATAAAAGAGTAATATGCAAATTGACCATCACTCCAACACACAAGATGGCTGCCCCCATGTGGACACAAGATGGATGCCACAAGATAGCCAGCAGGGGAAGATAGTTGGGAGGGACCTGGTCTGCAAGGGAGGGCAGTTGTGGATGATCAGGCCAGCAGGGGAGGGCAGTTGGGAGAGACCAGGCCTGCAAGGGAGGGCAGTTGGGGGCAATCAAGCCTGCAGGGGCGGGCAGTTAGGGGTGACCTGGACAGCAGAGAAGGGAAGTTGGGGGCGACTGGGCCTACAGGGAAGGGTAGTTGGGGGTGACCCAGGCCTGCAGGGGAGAGCAGTTTGGGGGTACCAGGCCTGCAGGGGAGGGCAGTTAGGGGCAATCAGACTAGCAGTGGAGCAGTTAGGTATCTATCAGGCTGGCAGGGGAGTGGTTTGGGGGTGATCAGAATGGCAGGAAGAAGTGGTTAGGGGCAATCAGGAAGGCAGTTGGGAGCCAGGAGTTCTGGATTGATACTGGTAGGATTGGGCCTAAATGGGCAGTTGGATATCTCTCAAGGGGTCCCAGATTGGAGAGGGTGCAGGCTGGGTTGAGGGACACCCCTCCCCCCCCCCCCCCCCCCCCCGTGCACAAATTTCATGCCCTGGGCCTCTAGTCTTCTAATAAAAATTCTATATAGTCATAACACTCTATCATATGCCCTTTCATCCACAAACTTATATCCCTGATCCTGATTATCCATTTACCTAAAGTATGATTATGTCCTGAAATATTGCAGGTTTAAGAAGAAATAAGCAATAGTGAACTCTACAGATTGTATATAATTATAAACATAACTACAAAATTACAAATGCAATTACTAGTTTGGTATGAGTCAAATACTGATGTACATCACATATGCTCTCAGCTATCTGATCAATTTTTAAAACTCCAACACTGTTGAAACAATGTGTGAGTATTCATCATCACCTAGAGCCCTGGTACAACCAAATAAGAAATGATTTGAAACTCTATTTCCTACTTCTGCTGGGAAGTTCAGTAACAAAAAAAAGGCAATGAAAAATGCATCTATTTTGCTCTAAGACAGAACTTCTTCCCATTATGCACAAATGAAGATACTGTAGTAACTTCTTGTGAGGTATGTGTCCTTGAGTTAGCTCTGACTCCTGGTTATTGTATGAGTGAGTGATGTCCAGATCTCCTGTTCTCACCATCCCTGCTCAGCTCCCGTAGACTCATGCCCATGGCTTCTTTGATAGAGTCAACCCATCTCATAGTCAGTTTTCCTCTTTCCCTACTTCCTTCTATTTTCCCACCATTATTGTCTTTTCCAAAGAACCCTGCCTTCTCATGATCTGTAACTTCTTAATTTTCCTGAATTATACCCCATAGATTATGGGGAGTTCTAAAAACCTTTTCTCTAGATATTCATAGTAACATATGTGACCTACAGTATTCTTTTATATTTTAGTATTCTATGATGAATGTTTAGTAAAATGTCATACATGGAGTTGTTTCTTTTTTTAATTGAAGTGAAATAGTTTACATTAATCACTACTATTTAGTTTATGAATTCTGCTAGTTCTCTCAAATAAATAGCTCAACAAATGATCAAGATGAGGCTACTTAATTAAGGAATAATGAAGAAATATTGTATATTAGCATGTTAAACATTTTGATATATATCAACTTGTCAGAGGCAGAAATAGGGTCTGAATATCGAGTTTTCTAGTTGTTATTTACAGATTCTGAATTATATATGATACACCAGTCTAAGGATTTTTACATGGATAATCTCATTTTATTGTAATAGTAATAATACTTTATTGTTGTTGTTATTTTATTGACGGGGAAACAGAAACTTTGGTTAATTCAGTGTGTATTTGTTTTTTTGTTATTTTGTTTGTTTTAAGTTTTACCTGCTAGTTACTGCCTAAGGACAGACTCAAAGTGAAATAATCTGCCTGGCCATGTGGCTCAGTGGTTGTGCATCCACCTATGAACCAGGAGGTCACAGTTGGATTTCCGGTCAGGGCATGGTCAGGGAACATGCCTGGGTTGCAGGCTCAGTCTCCAGTGGGGGCTGTGCTGGAGGCATTCTATTGACGATTTTATCACATTGATGTTTCTGTCTCTCTCTCCCTCTGCCTTCCTCTCTGAAATCAATACCAACATTTTTTTTTTTTGATGAAATGATCCAACAGCATTTGGTATTATTATTTATTTTTATTTGTAGCCATTATATTACATCAGACCACTTTGATAATTATTCTTGGGTTCATTCTTTCATTCTAAAAGTTGTTAAAGGTAACTGTGTACTATTATATTTCTCATAAATTTTGTACATGTAACTTTCTTAATTATTTCAAGGCAACTCTAAGCCACTACAAATAAAATGTATAAGAATAAAAGTCTGGGGAAGTGATATTTCAGAACTTTACTTTTTGCAATTAACCATTGGTATGGATTTAAGATCATTTAAAGTCTTTCTGAAAATCAATTGAAAACAATTTTTAGAAATGTTACCAGAAATGCCATTATTCAATCAAAAGTCAATCTTACTGCACGTAATGTGACTCAGATAATAGGACGCATTTCTAAGAGTATCAGTTTGACTCTGTGAACTTATCTCTGCATAGAGAGGTAATAGTCAGGGCTAATGGCTTGAATTCTTCACCTCTATATCAAAACGACGGCCACACATTCTACCTCACCCAACCCTGAGATGCATCTTATTTTTATAGTCAGAAAAATATATTGGAATACATTAAGTAACAGTTAACAAAAAAGTGTGTAATGGAAAGTAAACTAATTCAAAACTAGGCAGATTTCCATATTTAAGTAGGAAATAGCAAAGAGGAAAAATAGCATCACTTTCCAAAGAAATCAAGCTGTTCAAGAAACACATATTTACAAGAACGGTTAAGGGAGATGGTATTATATAAGACAACAAACTCTTTCCCAGCACACACAGCACTCTAATCCCTCTTTCTGCATTCTACTTAGATATGTTAATGAAAATATTTATTTATGAAGGCCATTGCTTTAAGTACTTTCTTTGCTCTTATGTAGCCTTTAATTTATTCAGATATTTGAAAGTCATAAACCTCTATTTTAGGCATGTCATTAATTCAGACTGATCTTGTCTCCAACTAATATGAATCAGTGAAGTTCATTTTATGAGTTACTCATTATATGCTTACTTCTTAATATATGTACACTTTAAAAGAAAAAGGTCTAGCTAGAGAGTTACTTTAAAGGTGATTATTTCCATTGCCATTTGCCATTTCACAGAGAGAAATAATGCATGCTATATAAGTTATCACACTTGTTTGCTGTGATTTGGGAGAAAAAGCAGCTTCTACTAAGAAATTAAACCTCCAAGTTTCTTATTCATATTTCATTTTTCTGAATACTTATAAGTATTAAAGATTTGAATATGAAGTACATGCCTTGTTTGGAGGATCAACATTTATATATTTCTAAAGTTAATACTCTTCATTTTTTGTGATGATATTAGTATAACAAATTACTAATACTAACACTGAATATCTTCACCACTGGCTACACTGCTTAGTGGGATTTTGTAATAAGTAGTTCTAAGAAGCATTATAGAAGTGTTCTTACTAAAGTAATACAATATATGAATTAATTATGAAAAACAAAGGTGTTTCATTTAGATTATTCATTAGGATATTTCTAGTACCTGATTATAACACAGGTATAAAATAGAAATTAAATAGATGCTTGATGATCACATGAAGGAAAGGAGTCAGAGAGGGGAGATTTAATACAGGGAGCTCTAATACTTACCTTACAGAAGATAATGCTTGCATGAGTGGTTTAATGAAGAACTGTTGGAAGAAATGCCTAAGCTTATAGTTAGGCACCTGTATTTATCACCTAGAACAAAAGTTAAATTTAACTGCATTTTATTTTCACGAGACAAACTTACATTTGTCTTGGCTATAAGAAGAAATGCTATAAATTTCTATACTAGCCAGACTGATGATATACATAGAAGAAGTAAATATGTACTAAGAAGCTTTGTTTCTATAAGTCCTGAATAATCAGAATGGCAGTGATCTATAATAATAAAAGCCTAGGTGGTCCTCGTGCCCTTGTGCGATGCCCTCGCATCATCACAAGATGGCCACCACAAGATGGTTGCCACAAGAGGGCTGGCAGGGGAAAGCAGTTGGGGGTGATCGGGCCAGCAGGGGAGCAGTTATGCATTAATCAGGCCTGCAGGGGAGCAGTTAGGGGGAAATCAGGCAGGCAGGCAGGTGAGCAGTTAGGAGCCAGCAGTCCCTGTGGGATTGGGCCTAAACTGGCAGTTGGACATCCCCCGAGGGGTCCCAGACTGGAGAGAATGCAGGCTGGGCTGAGGGACATCCCCTCCCCCATGCATGTATTTCATGCACCAGGCCTCTATTATATATGTATATATAAAATCAACTTTTGGTCACATAGTCACATATAAAATGAATGATGTTTAGAAGCAGAAAAACAGTTCTCTAATCTAGAATTGTCTATTGATTGCTGTGCATATATTTAGACATTTAGAACTTCTAAACCTCATTACTTAAATTATTTTGAGATTTACAATGGAATGATGTATTAGAAACTATGCATTTAAAAATTATTTAGTGAGACTAAAATATTGATAATTGCCTTACATAGATATTGTATATTAAGTTTCTCTAATCCCATTACCAACTACCTTTTATTTAGAAAGACCAAAGTATGCATGTTGAGCAAACCCAACTATTCATATCATGGTATGTTATTAATGAATCATTAAGAGGAACTATATCAGAGTCACTACTAACCCTTCAGTGTGTGAAACATACTATAATTGTAAGCAGGTACAATTTTTGAGTTCAGGGGGATCAACTAAATAAAAGAGGAACAGGAGCTAAATAATCTGAAGACATTGGGCTCAACAAAAGCTGCACTAAACTGCAGAATTTAATTCAGGTCAAAGGTTACCTTCCTTCCTTCCTTCCTTCCTTCCTTCCTTCCTTCCTTCCTTCCTTCCTTCCTTCCTTTCTTCCTCCCTTCCTTCCTTCCTTCCTCCCTTCCATTTCTTTTAGGCATCCTTTAGCCTGCACAGTGGTTGCAGGATTCCTAAGTCTGTGTATAGAAAGATTACTTGTAAATTTAGCATTTAGAGTGAATTTCTTGAGAATAAGTATTATACCTCTTCACTGTCTCTTGCATAGCATATAAGGCCCAATATACACTATGTTATAAAGTGACCTGAACTGATTTGCATATTCAGAAAATGTCAAGATGTAAGGAAAGGAAGTATTAGATCCAAATTCTGCCACAAAGTAGAAATATTTATTGTAAATAAACAGGCACAGAAACAATCACACAAGCTCTTCCACTGTTTTGAAACCTCCATTCTCTAACCTTCACCATTGCCTGATATGAATAGACAGATACAACTGTTTTTTGATAGTTCAGGAAACAGGACCTTCTCTGAAGTGAGGAGTAGCAGCACTGCTGGGGCTTTCGACCTTTCCTGCTAACCCAGTGGAACTAGGCCACTGAGCTGGCTGCTGTTACACATCTCATCCATTGAAGAATGATGGGACCTGAGTAATCTTTTTACTCAACCCTCTGTTTTGAGCCCCACTCATTTCACCAATGACAAGATATTGCTAAGGTCAAGGATGTTAGTTAACCAACTCTTGCATTTAGATTTCTTTCCAATGGAATTTCAAGTATCAAGTAGTCACCTTCTAGAATGTTCAGTCATCATAAAGTTACTGCAATTGGTAATTAGCCTAACACAAGTTATAGATAACAGTTAACTTTCACAGCCAGACATATTACTTATTTATAGCAATTTAAATTTTTCAATAGCAAATTACCCCACAATTTCAATAATGTTACAAACTACCATCTATTCATATCAACCACTCTCTCCTTTCTTCCTCCATTGGCTGTGAAGCGCCTGCTTTTTTCCCAGGTCCAGAATCACTTAGAACCTTTGCATTTTTAGTGTTTAACTCCAAGTCATGAAGGAGAAATAAACAAAGAAAGTTAAAACTCACACAAATAGGAATATAAAGCTTTAACCACACTTAGAAACTGTTAAGGTCCCTTTCCTACAGTATCTGACTTCCCGTTGAGATGAGTTCTGAATGATTACTTTGCTACCTGAGGGGGAGGCTTAGAAATCCGTGGCCCTCCAGAAATCATCTCTCTACCATCCCTCTTAATTCCGGCCCAGTTTTGGTCTTTCCCTACCCTCCTCTCACAGATGGCGTAAATAAAAGAATATTCTGGAACTACCTATGGAAATCTCTATCTCTAGCCCATATTGAAACCAAAATATGGGGTGTTTGAGTCTGAGTTCTTTGTCTTGCAAAATGGAAGAGTGAAGTCTGGGACAAAAACAGTTAGAGGAACCAAAGTTTATTAAGAAAAGCCAGTCCTGCCACAGGTGCAGCTGGGGCTCCAGGAGCAGGTCAGTGTCCGGAGCTTCCTTTCCATGTTACAGTTCGGAGGAGTTCACCATCCAAGCTACTTAAAGTCTACTAGTCCATGTGTGGAGGCCCACCTAGCCGTAAGCCATGTGCACACAGGGGAGCACATCTCCTGCCAACAACCCAGGAACTTAGCGGGCAGGGCAGAGAGGAGGAAGCACATGCTTTTTCATCTATATGCTTGTTAGTTCCTGATTGGTCCTTTCAAAGAATTTTGCCTTAGCAACAACCTTGTGATTGGTATATATGCCTTACAACCTTGTTATTGGTTATCTGCAAGCTGCCTGTCTTAGCAACATTCATACATTTTAAAATTCATGCCTCACATGTGCACCCTTCTTTCCCCACCCAGTTGGGGTGCCTTAGTAACTGCCTAGTTGGGTTCCCAGTTTTACTTCCTCCCCTCCCCCTCCATTGTCCCTGTCCCTGTCTACCTAGCTTTCCTGTGTTTCTTCAATATGATACCAATTTCAATAAGCTTTTGTCTGGCTTACTAATGAGTGTCTTTGCAGCATTTCAAAATACCTATCTGAGGAAAGAATAAGTTTTATATATACATACATTTTTTTTCTTTTTTCCTACATTGTTAAATAAAATGGAGCTTGAACAAAAAGTGAAAATTCAATTACATATATCGATACTTACCAAAATATACACAAACCTTTAAAAGCCAATTTTTTACTACACATATGAAAACTCAGAATCTTTTATCATCCTCTATACTCTGATAGGAAATGACAAGTACATAAGTAAAATTAAGACGTTATGATGTGGAGAGCGGCTACAGCGTTTAGACAGGATCAAGCCTTGGACAGATAAGAGGGCATGGTCCTCTTGTGGCAAAGCCATATACAAGTCCCAGCTTGGAGAGCAAAGCCCTCCCAGCACAATTATAGCCAAAGGCTATGGTTGTAAGTTTGACCTTATAGTCTGACCCTGTGATCCTAGGTAGCTGAGGGATGTGGGCTGCAGGAGTGCAGCAAGTGCTGGCCAAAACAAAGCTTGGTAGAGTTCAGAGAATTGCAACAAAAGGAAAGAAGCAGATTTGAAACTCACAAGAACATTGTAAATATCTTGACTACTCCCTTGTTTTGCTTTGTGTGATCTGACTATACTAGTAAAATAACAACTCAGCTTATAGGCTTGTCACTGTTTCCTCATCCAGGCACAGTGATCCACCTGGCCTCAACTATACCCTCTTGTCTGTTTTCTCTAATTCTTCACCACCCCTCTTCAGGTTTCCCACTGGCTGTGCTTGATGTGGTTCATTGTATTTTAGTCTAAGTGCTAAAAAATCTATAAATACTGTTTTTTAATAAAGAATATTGGTGAAAAGATAGTAAATTAGTTTGAATTGGCTACTGTATTTAGCATGTTACACTGATAATAAATACTCTGATTGATTCTAAAGCCGTTGTACTAAGATAACTAAGGAGAGGCAAAATGCTTTAATTTTATAATTCATACTTTACTGACTCCATTGCAACAAAATGAGACATATGCTTTTCTCCAGACTATAATTCAATAAATCAACCAATAAGTGAGCAAAGGTATGATTAAAATCAGATAATTTTAAGACTGGCTTCAAAGCCCATGATTTTTCATTAATCCAACACACTTAACAATGATGGAAGTTAGCAGATAATTGCATAGAATTCAATCAATAGGACCATATGTATTAACTTTCTAATTAGTCATTAAAATTTGAGCAAGTTTTTGAAGAATTTAAACAAATTTCAGATTTATATATAGTATAACAAATTTAATACAAATTATAATAATGTGTATTTAGCCTACATAAACATGTTTCTATCACAGTATAAAAACGTAATAAAAATAAATAACTTAGAAGATATCCTATAATTTAAAAAATACTCTTTATTATTGCCTATACTAGGGCCCAGTGCATAAATTCATGCACCTTGAAAGGAACTGTGGGCAACAAGACTGCAGTGGGCACAGGGAGGTTCTTGGCCCATCCTCTGTGCCCCTGCCTGGACGCTCCAGCTGCAGCCCCCAGTCCCCTTCCTGCCAGCAGCCCTGCTCCCGCTGCCACCGCTCCCGTGAGCTGATGGCACCCGTCTTGCTCACACCCACTGATGGCGCAGAGCTATTGGGGCTGGCACCAGCAGTGGGTGCTAGTGGGGTCGGCGCCATCAGTGGGTGTGAGCAGCGGCTGCTGCCCCAATCACCCCTCAGGAGCAGGGAGAGGTAGAGAATCCCTGAGGGGTGATCGGGACCTGCAGCTGCCACTCTCACTCGCTGATGGTGCCAAGTGCTCCAGGCCGGTGCCAGGCACCAGCAGCAGGTGCAAGCAGGGCCAGCGCTAGCAGGAGGTGCAAGTGCCAAGTGGGACCATGGCGCATGGGAGCAAAGAATTTTCAGCAACCACCAGAGGCTCGCCCCAATGACAGCAACCAGCTCCCTGCCTTGGTCTGGTGCCCTTGCTCACCTGCTCAACTATCCTGCCACAGCTGACTACCACCATGTTCCGCACTCTACCACCAGCTGCCAATGCCCGCCATGTTCCGTGCGTGCCTCTTGATGGTCAGCACACATCACAGCAAGCGGCTGTTCGGTTGTTCTGCCCTTCAATCTATTTGCATATTAGGTTTTTATATATATAGATTATTTTTCCCAATTTTACAAAGTCAACTTCTGTGCACTTCTGTAAACCAATTTTGCATTGACATTTTGTTATTTTTTACACCTTCCTAAAAAATATCTAAGAAGCATAGTTACTTGGTACCAAAATTGTACATTTTCATATGTTCCAGTTATTGTTGACTTACATGTACCAAATTAACTTAAGTGAAATCATCTAATAATATGTCAATAGGAAAATAACATTGTGATAAATTCATCAGATGTCTTGACAAAAATTTTAAATATTTTTTAGTTTTTAAAATGATGAACATTAATATTACTGCATCATTAAATGCATAGCATAAATATATACCAAAGCATAAAAATAAATAGATGGGTAAGTTTTCAAAAAGTGAAAATATACCCACATCACCAATAGCAAGATCAATAAATGATAGTTGTTTTTAATAGATCCATTTCATTTAAATTTACCTTTTCTTGAGTTGATTTATTCATAAACTGGAACACAATTAATACTTTCTTTAATTTGTTAAACCACAAAAAGTTTTTCAAATAAAAATTTTAAAAATATTTTTATCATCAGGTTTTTTACTCTTGCCATCTGTTGCCTAAGCAATGTTCAAGGTAAAAACCTTGTAAATGCTTTGGGAAAATAAACATAATAAAATTAAAAAAAAATTAGAGGCAGAAGATTTCTTTACCTTTGAGTTAGGTAAGCTAGACAGGCCAATTAACCTCACTAAATTTTGTTTTCCTTATTTAATGGTAAGTAAATAGGTCATTTCCTTAGTATATATTTTCTAAACTGCTTATTGACTTAAAACAGTGGTTCTCAACCTTTTTAATGCCGCGACCCTTTAGTACAGTTCCTCATGTTGTGGTGACCCCCAACCATAAAATTATTTTTGTCGCTACTTCATAACTGTAATTTTGCTACTGTTACGGATCGTAATGTAAAGATCTGTGTTTTCCGATGGTCTTAGGCTCTACAGCAGCGGTTCTCAACCTGTGGGTCATGACCTACAGGTTGAGAACTGCTGGCAGGGTCACCTAAGACCATCGGAAAACACAGATATTTACATTACGATCCGTAACAGTAGCAAAATTACAGTTATGAAGTAGCGACAAAAATAATTTTATGGTTGGGGGTCACCACAACATGAGGAACTGTACTAAAGGGTCGCGGCAATAAAATGGTTGGGAACCACTGACTTAAAATAACTCTATTCAATAGAAACATAATGATTGTGTTGTATTTAATTTTAAGATTCTGGCAGCCATGTTAAAAAATAAATAAAAACAGGTAAATTAATTTTAATGTTTTATTCAATCCAATATATTTCAAACATTATTATTTCGACATGTCATTAATATAAAAAGGTATTTTTAAGGGACTGTATATACTTTTATACCTAGTACTTGCCATTTAGTATGTATTTTGCACTTACAGTATGACATTTCAATTGTTCAATAATGACATTTAGCTTATGGCTACTATGATTGACTACACAGGTATATGTTTTACTGAAAGTGCTAAATATTGAGGAGACAGAAGGAAGCTAGGTAGTCAGGAGCAGGACCATGATGGGGAGGAAGTAGAATCAGGGAACCCTGCTGGCAGAATTGCTAAGGCAACCAGCTGGGCAGGGAAGGAAGAGTGTGCATGGGAGATGTGAGCTTTAAAATGTATGGATGTTGCTAAGACAGGCTTAATCAGTCACAAGGCAGTGAGGGCACAACCAATTCCAAGGATGCTGCTAAGTCAGAATTATTTGAAAGGACCTATTAGGAGCTAGCAAGACATCTCTCTCTCTCTCTCTCTCTCTCTCTCTCTTTCTCTCTCTCTCAATCTGGCACCCTGGGTTCCTGTGGCAGGGGATGTGCTCCCTCACAGCCATGTGGCTTATGGCCACGTGGGCTCCACGCATAGACTATTAGACTTTAAGTAGCTTGGATGCTGAACTCCTCCCGACTGTAACAAGGAAAGGAAGCTCCGGACACCGGCCTGCTCCTGGAACCCCAGCTGCACCTTTTCCAGGACTGGATCCTCCCAATAAACGTTGTTCCCACTAACCGCTTTTGTCCACCAATTCTTTTGTTGATTTTGTGAGTCAAAAAACTTGGACCCAAACGCCACATTTGGGTTTTGGTATAATTTCCTATTTACAACAATGGAAGAAATCAAGTAGTATAATTTGGAATAAAACAATGTCACTACAGATAAACAATTTCAAGTGAAGTAAATTCAAATATGCATAAAATAAGTATAGTTTAGGTGTGCATAAACTAAGAAAGATTTATTTACTGCACATACAAACTAAAATGTCATGTTCTGTTTCATAGTTTCTACATAGTAAGCAGGGAAAAGTCATGGATTTGCCACTTAAGATTATGCCCAAAACTTGGAGGAAAGGAGCTCGAATAGATTTTCCTAAAGATATCTTTCTAATAAATCTGTTCGTGGATTAGAAAGTGTATATTATTATAGTACCTCTAGTAGAAAGTGTATACCATTATAGTACCTCTAGCTATATTTTTCTATGGATAATCTTATTAAAAACATATAAATGATTGATACAATATTTGTAAAAAGCAAACTATATTCTAGAGGATTTACTTCCTATTCTACAAGTCCTAATAAGACAGTTTCTGTAAATTGTACTTTTTTGCCTAACCCCATGGATTATGTTTACCTATACTGTAGTTTTGATAATTTGCCTGAAAGCTAGCTTCATTAGACTAAACAATTCAATTGTTTTGTACATGGAACCTGAGTCGCTAGACACCTTATCTCTAAGAAAAAACAACAGTAAATTAGATCATTTTCCCCACTAAAAATAAATGCCAGTAGCAAATTCCTTTGAATAAAGAAAGGCACTTCTAAACAGGGGGGAGGGGCAGTCTAATCTGAAGTATTTAAATAAGTCCCTGGTAACTATTAAAATTGATTCATTGAAAGTAAATAATGTAGCTTACAACAAATAAGAGTCACAATGGCTGAGCTAAGAATCGGAACAGACAACTTAAATCACAACAAACTCTGAATAAATATTTTCTACATCAGTTTATTTCAAGGCTACTGATTTCCCTTTACTTCTTACCCACATGTATGTAGCTACAGAGAAGCCATTCTTTTAAAAAAATGAATCCAAAATAAATATTTAGTAAAGGAAATATCATCTGACAATAAATACATTTTTTGAATGTAAGTACATATCCTTTCAGAATACATAAACCACATTTCTTTTCAATTCATATTATTATAAAGGAAACAACACTCATATATATATATATATATATATATATATATATATACACATATATATATATGTGTGTGTGTGTGTGTGTGTGTGTGTGTGTGTATATCCATAGCCTTCATTTCATTAATAGGGAGTTGTTTGATATTTGTAATGTTTAATTCATATTCTGGTGCAAAGGTATAGTTCTACTTACTAAGTACCTTGGATCATATAAAATTGAATGTACGTGTCCATGAATATTAGCTTAGTTGAGAGGTCTCTATTATATTGTACAACCATTCAATTTACAAAAATATTTGAAAATAGTATTATCAAAAATATCAATCTGTTGAACATGGAGAAACAGAAAAAAAATTACTAAGCAGATTCATAGGCTTTAGTTTATTTACAGATTCACTTTCATCTGATTATCAAAATTGGCTCTTTCCAAAACTAGGTAACATTGGATGGCAATAAAATTTTTCTTATGTTTGGAGAACTGTCTAAAGGTAATCAGCAGCATATAGGAGTAAGTAAAAGTATCTGCATAGAAAAGTATAAAAATGAAACACTTGCTAAGGTTATGCTTTTTTAGATCTTTCATAAGTAATTTTAAAGAGAAAGTGAGGAGCTTTTAAGTTTGTAGATTTTAAATGACACCGATTTCTTTGCAGATAAAGAAATGACGAGTGGTTGAAATAAACTAATAGATATATTATTTATGAGGTTGAGTTAATGTTGAGAGAAGTGGTAAGTGAGCCTTTAAGGCGCTATGGACTACCTGTTTCAAGTCTTCAGTGAGACAAGGAGTTTTGACAGAAGGTAAGTCAACTATGCTATGTCATTAAGTGATTATACATATATATATGTGTGTGTGTATATATATATATATCCAAAATTAGAACACAGTATCACAGGGAAACCAGCCCTTGCTTCTTTTCGTTTCAGGTTGCTGCCAGCATTTCTTAGTTTTTGCCAGCATTTCCTAGCTTTTGGCAGCCAAAACAAATATATTTTGTTTTTTTGTCATTTTGGTTAAGTTCTTCCATAGTAATCATTCTTGTTATTTTTTTCAATGTATTGAAAAATACTTTTTTAAAAAGCCAATGAAGAGTCTCTTTGAAGATCTCTTTGTTTAATTCAAAGTTATAATAACTATTTATTGATTACTTGAAATATGCCAGGCTCTCTTTCCTATACATTTTATAATTTAATACTCACACTGTTTCATTCAGAGATGTATAATGTCTTCAAATGTAATGGGAGATCAGCTTGAAATTCCTGTAGTTCAGTGTTATCTCATAATCACCCAGTGGAGATGTCTTAGAGTTGAAATTGAAATCTAGGTCTAACTGCCACAAGAGTATATTTCTGATTTTCCCATCACAGGTAAATTACCGCTTCCTTTTTCTACTCATTTAGTTTAAGACAGCTTGGCTAGCACTATATTTCAGTTTCCACATTCACTTTGGATATGTTTTCTTCTCTTCAGGAACAATTTACTAAAGAGAGTACAAATTTATATATAACTAATGGCCCAGTGCATGAAATTCCCACATGGCGGGGAGGGGGGGGGGGTCCCTCAGCCTGGTCTTCACCCTCTCCAATCTTGGACCCCTCTCACAATCCAGAACCACTGGCTTCTAAGTGCTCCCCTGCCAGCCTGATGGCCCTAACTACTCTCCCCTCCTGGCCTGATCCCCTAACTGCCTAACTGCTCTCACCTGCCAGCTTGATCCCCCTAACTGCTCTCTCCTCCTTGTCTAATCCCCCTAACTGCCTATCTGTTCTCCCCTCCTGGCCTGATCCCTCTAACTGCCTATCTGTTCTCCACTCCTGGCCTGATCCCTCTAACTGCCTATGTGCTCTCTCTTCCTCTCTGTGCCTTCAGACCCTGGCGCAGGAGTGCTGACAGCTCTCCACCAAGGCCCCACTCCCGTCCTGATGCCCCCTCCAGGCCAAGTGGCACTGTGGGCCTGTGCATGCTTCCACTGGGGGAGAGGGGCGCCCCCAGTGGCAGCCTCATGTCCTGGTGGCGCAAGTTTCCACCCCGTCCCCACCTACCAGTTCCTGTGCGTGTGCACCCTGTTGATGGGTCGTGACTGGGACACTGCTAGGACCAATTAGCATATTCCCTCTCTCTCTCTCTCTCTCTCTCTCTATATATATATATATATATATATATTCATATATATATATATATATATATAGAGAGAGAGAGAGAGAGAGAGAGAGAGAGATTCTTACACCTAATTTATAAAAATGAAAAAGTACAAATTCATTGTCTAATTCCAGACTTAGGTTATGGATTTTTCCTATAAGAGGTTAACACGATCATCTGATCTTAGTTTTCATTTTGTAAAATTATCCTGTTTTAATAATTACAGAAGAAAATCTGGGGTAAAGATCGCAATGTCAGACAATGAACTTTCCCAACATGTCACACAGATCGAGGTATATGACACCATATCTGTCATTTTACCTCTCATAGCCAGTTTTATTATAATATTTTGGTTTTTAAAAAACACATTTTAGCCTGGCCAGTGTTGCTCAGTGGCTGAGTGTTGACCTATGAACCAGGAGGTCACGGTTCAGGGCACAGGCCTGGGTTGCAGGCTCTTGGGGTGTGCTGGAGGCGACCCATCAATGATTTTCCTCTCCCTCTCTCTTCCTCTCTGAAATAAATTAAAATATATTTAAAAAAACATATTTTATCACCTTTATCACATCCTGTAAATATTGTCAGGAATTATTTTTGTTATTATGACTATAATTTATAAATATAATTACATATATACATATATATGCATTCTTTACGGTTTTCCCTTCAGATTCAAAATTAAATATATACCACATTAATAATTTTAAAGATTGTATAATATACATATTCCTTTACTTTTTAATGTGGATAGAAGATAATAATATTTCTTAAAAAGGCAGAATATTGATAAAGTCTTTTGTCAAAGATTTCCATTTGATTCTTTCCCTTAATGATTATAATAGACAAAAGAACTGCTCTTCATATCCATGTAAAGATAGAAAAATAACTTCTTAAAAAAAGTAAGAAAATATGTTTTGAACAGTTTATTAAACTTAGAAAAAAACAGAAATAAATTGACAGGTAATATTAATGAAGGAGAGAGGGCCTCGCCTCCCCTGGTTGCTCATGGGAGTGGAATTTTTGCGAAAACCCAAGAAAAATAATTTTGGACACTCTTACTGGAGAATGGGTGATTTTTATTTGCATGGGATTAAATCCATGAGTTTCCAAAGTCCCATTCCCCTTAGTCTAGTCATAGAAGCAGTATAGCGGGGGTTTCCACTAGAATCAGAGCCAGTGTCCAGAATTCCTTTCCATGTCTGCACAGTCTGGCACAGCATCAGGCTAGTTGCAGTCTGTTAGTCCATTGTGTGTGGGGTCTGCATGGACATGGGCCATAGGAGTGAATACCAGAGAGCCCAGAGTCACAAGAGTCACAAGCCAAGCAAGCCAAGAGAGGGTAACAAAAAGAGAGTGAATTCCTTTGTTTAGGAAATTATGTATTCCCAAACTTCTATGTGCTTTCAGTGGCCTACCCATTCTGGCCAATGATCTGGGAACAAACCAGGTGTGACTGACAACCAAGTAAGTTCCCTATGTAATCCCAGATTTACTGTGCATGCATTTATCTTCCCGTTGTTGGCTCCCTCACCCCAGTGTTTTGCAGGGCATAGGACGACGGTTGCCTGGGGAGTGCAAAGTTTCAGTTTCCTGGTGAAGCTGCCCAAATGGCATGCCTATAATATCTGGCCTTCCCTGTGCTCCTTTCTATTATTAAGAACTAGTTAATTATAATGGTATCAATACCAGCCCTATCTGTACAGAGTGAAGGAGCTTTTATTAACAAGAAGAGTGTCATTAGTTCTAAACAGTCTAAACTAAAAGGAAATGTCTTCCAGTCCTGAGGAAAGAATACGTAAGGATACATGCTGAAAAGATGGCTATATAAAATGTAAAAAGATAAAAATAAGTGGGAACAATTTTGAATGAAAAGACATTTTTAACTTGCAATAAACATGCTAAGAAAAAAATTTAAGCGTGTTAAATGACATCTCATTTCTGCATCCAAACTTATAGCCCTCTGACTTAGCAAACTGTGTTTTATTACATGCATCCTTTTATAAAGTTGATAAGATGTTTTCTTCTTCCCGAAACTCTATTTTCCAGGCAGTTCTAAATTTGAGAGCTTTACCTGAAGATATATTACTCATCTGTCATTAAAGCGCCGTCACCACAATGATGTATAGTTCCAATACATCATCAGATTGCCATCACCCTCCTGATGTATTACTTACACTAAAATAGCTGTCAGGAACAGGTGGTGGAAACTCAGCAACTTTTAATATAGTCTTTTGAAAAAGATTATAAACATTTCGTTCCATGAAAAACTTCATGGTGAATGTCCTTTGATTCAAAACAAAATTTTACCTTTACATCATAGAGCATAATACATTTGCTCTTAAGGTGAGGTTACGCATGATTAACAGCTGAAAATAGTAAAACCAAAAGCCTGTGAGACTGTGTATAGAAAAAAATCACTAGACCAACACATTTTATTTGGTTTAAAAAGCATTCTCAAATATGAGAATGAGTTATTGTCATTTTGAAGGAATTATGGAGTTATTCTAATAATGAAATAATTTCTCAAAATAGGTTGCAGTTCCTCCTGTTTTTTTTTCATTTATCTGAATGACAGCAATATTCAAGATATTTTACTTGTGGGCATAAAAAAACCCTTAATTATAACCTGATAGATTAGTTACTACATTTGTGTTCACTAGATTTTGTTTTGCATTATTTGCAGGTGTTTTCAGGAAGCAAAATCATTTTTGTTATAGTCAAGAAATTTTTAATTTCAAGGAAAACATAAACCAGCTCAAGTGAAAAGGGTGTGTCTGAAATAAGAATATCAGTTCCCAGGTTTCCCACCATTCCTCTGAAGCTACCTACATCCTTTCTCATTTGCAGCTGTTCTATCCCCTTTCTGTTGGTAAATAAGACCAGCTGTCTTCTACTAACCCACTGATTAACATGATTTTTATGTACTTTTAAACATAATTCAGGTGATCATTGTTATTTCTCAGCAGTTTTCTGAATCAGAATTTCAGGAGAAGGGAGCTTGATTTGCTTGGGTAAAGTGTCCAACATCATCACATCAAATCCAGTTGTGCTAGGAGAGGCATTCATTGTTAAACATGTGCGAATGAGAATGGGTGTCCGCCAAAGAGCCAATGTGTACAATAATTATATATATGTATAATTTTAGAATAACCAGAATATAGTGTCACAACTCTGAGGACATTTCCAGAAAAGACCTTCAAAATTTATTTTATTTTAAGTGATATGACTTCATTTAGACAAATCAGAGGCTTCTGAAATTCTAATAAGGATGCAGAAAATTCTTGGATACAGTTTAAAAAAAAAGTGGTGTATGTCCAGATATTTCCAAAAAGCTATAGATTATGCCAGAAAGAACTCTTTGTTCATCCATGCATCCCTAATGTAGTCTCTGCAACAGGGTGAGTACTGAATATACATCTCATAAATGGAAGAGCAAATGGTGGAGCAATGTCTCTTTAAAATTGATATCACTATGTGATAATTAGCATTGCATTTTAAATGTAGGAACTGATATTGGCATAGCAACCACCTTGAAAATTCACTCAACAACTGCTTTAATTGAATAAGGAAATGGGCATCTGAAATTATTTAACATTTACCATATAAAATGTTTCACTCAAAAGTACACTTACACACACACACACACACACACACACACACACACACACACGTGAAATAATAATCCAATGAGATTTGACTTCCAGATTAAGGATAAAATACTCAATTTTTTTCAGTTTAAAAATGTAAGCAATAATTCTCTAGTAGAAAGCATTAACTTCTAAACTGATGTTTCATTGATTTATAACAAATTCCATCTAAAATAATATTGTAGTAGTCAAAGAAAAATAAATTGCCCACTGAATAATGTACATTTTAAACGCCTACAACAAAGCTAATTATGTAATATCTGGAAAAACTAAAGTCATTAAATAATTTATACATGAGAGAAGTTAAAAAATGTTGGTCATACTTAAAAACCAGTTATATTTATTGTAGTTGATCACTAGAGATTATATGAAAAGATACCATTAGGGAATGGTTTAGGACACATATAATGAAACTGTTATATAGACAAAAACTTGATGCATATTTTTATAACTGAAGACATATAAAATGCTTTATAAAGTGTAATTTCAGTGTGATTTTACTTCTGTTCTTTTTATGCACGTCTGTGAAAATGACATGACAAAAAGTGTCTTTTAAGTAATTTCATATCTGAATTATATTGATCAAAATATTGGTGTTATAAATCTGTAAAATTATTTTAAATAATAATGATACATTTACCAATCAGGAATACTTTAAAAGTACACAATTAAAAACAGGTTTTGATAGGTCATTTTGCTTAGATTATTAAAAAGTACTATTGAGTTTGCTTGTCCTATTAGAATAAATTGGATTGCTTGCATGCAAGAACAGCTATGAGAATCAGGAATAAGTTTACCACCTAGATCAGTGGTCGGCAAACTCATTAGTCAACAGAGCAGCAAACTGCGGCTTGCAAGCCGCATGTGGCTCATGAGCTGCAGTTTGCTGACCACTGACCTAGACCAAATATTCAAAGTACCTTTGACTTTAACTTTTTTGAATATTTCAATAAATATTGTCAGAACTCCAGCTTCGGCATAAATGAGAACTACATGTGAATGCTAATCTGTTGACCCATACCATGTGTGAAGCTCTGGGGTCAGGAACAGTAATCTATACTAATAAAAGGGTATTATGCTAATTAGACCAGGTAGACTGGACATCTTCTGGATGTCATTCCAGACATCCTTCCTGACAAAGCTAGGGTCATGGCCTGCCTGCAAATGCCCTGCAGACCCTCGCCCAGGCTAGCCCTGCTCCCAGAAGAGACCCCCTCCATGATTGGGGGTGAGGCAAGCCTGCAAACCCTGTGGCCCCTTGCCCCAGCTGGCCCTGCCCCCCAGCAAAGACCCCCCCACCCCAATCCAGGGCTCCCTTCAGGGCAGGCCAGCTGGCCCCCACCCATGCACCAGGCCCTATCCTATATAATAAAAGGTAATATGCAAATTGACCCTAATGGCAGAACAACCAGAAAGACTGCTGGACCAGTCACTGTGAGGCGCACTGACCACCTCTTGGTGCCTTTCCCCAGCTGGCAGGCACCAATCACCTGATGGCCACCCCTGGCAGGGACAGGGCCAGAGAGCAGGTGGGAACAGCTGACCTCTTGGTCCCTTCCCCTAGCTGTCAGGCACCAATCACCTGATGGCGAATGGAGGTCTGGGGGAGGGTGGCGGCAGGGTAGTGGGGCCAGCTGTGAGCAGCTGGGGAAGATGGCCCTGATCACGAGCCAGGCCTAGGGACTGTACCCGCACACAAATTTTGTGCAACGGGCCTCTAGTCTATAATAATAAAAGCATAATATGCTAATTAGACCGGATGACCTTCTGGATGAAGCCAGGGCTGTGAGGGAAGTCTGGGTCCCGGGTGCCTGCTAGAAGCTGAAGGGAAGCCGGGTCCCAGGTGCCAGAGGGAAGCTGGTGCTGGCAGCCAGGGGAAGGAAGGCCTGCTCTTCCATGCATTTTGTGCATCAGGCCTCTAGTCTATTATGAGAAGTTTTTTTAAAAAAATATAGTTTTATTGATTTCAGAGAGGAAGGGAGAGAGAGAGAGAGGAAAGAGAGAGAGAAACACCAAGGATGAGAATCATTGACTAGGCTGCCTTCTGCACACCCTCCACTGGGGATTGAGTCCACAACTCAGGCATGTGCCCTGACCAGGAATCACACTGTGACCTGGTTGACACTCAACTACTGAGCATTGCTGGCCAGGATGTTATAAAAAGCTTTTGAAGTGATTGTGATACTTTCTAGAATTTGGGAATCACAAGTTTAGAGAATGGATTTTCAATAAAAAAACATTAGTCTAGTCTTACACTTAGTAATGGAAAAAGCAATAACATAAAATATATGTCTATAGAATTATGCCAATGGGACTTAGAAACACATAAGGAAAAAGATGTTTAGACAATGCTAAGAAGCCTAAGATCATTATTTGTAGAACACTTGTACTACAAACACTTGTACTTGAAGAATCCTATATGTATGGGGTGATAGAGAAAATGTATCAAACTCAGAGCAGAATGCTCTCTTAATAAGGATGAGAAAATTTTTAGATATTACTGAAATATTTTAGAAATGTTAATTATCTTATTGACTATACAATAATTATGCTATGAATGAACATAAAGTTGTTGAAAGTCTTTATGTTTTTCATGACTTCTATTTGTCGTATGGATAATTTCTAAGTTTACCTATGAAGGAATAACATTCAAGTGACTGTTAGTTACACTAATTTAATAGACATTTACTCTGGCACCAAAACAAAGAAATGGTAATATCAACAAATATTCTAATAGCTGGAAAGAAGAAAAAAACTTTGATAGTTTTGTTTCTGGTTCAAAAGTGTAGAACAGAAAGCTAAATTCTTCTATGTGGAAAAAACATTTATCTATATTTTTATTTTATTTTAACTAAGCATATATCAATGTAAGTTAGTTCATATTTGTTATCTATAATGTGCATTAAATTTAATGTATTTCCCATTTTTTTGGATTTTACATATTTATTCTTTCTTATAGAATAAAGACATTCATGTGAATTAGATACTAATTTAAGAAGCAATGCATTCTAGTTATATACCAGGATATATGTTACTCACAAAATGTCCTGCTATACTTCTGATGAGTCATGTGTGATAATAGAATGGTCATCATGTTAATATATTTTTCTAAATATTAACTTTTGTCCATGGCGTTATACTCATTATACAAAAATATTTTTACCTACTTAAGAGTCTGAAGAAAAAGTATCTCAGAAAGCAGTGGTAATGGTATCAATTGGTCATACCATAGATAACATTAACATATATGGTAAATCCTTTCAGCACATTATTTTTTTTTCTTGTGACCATTATTTAAAAAGCAGAGTCCTATGAGCATGCTTACTCAGCTAGGACTTTGACTCTTTCTTTGGGTATATTCATCGTGGCGAACAGACAACATTATCTCACTGTGAATGAATCTACATTTCACGGGCAGTTCCCCTCAGCTTTAACACTGCCTGTTGGTATTGCATAAGTAGTCTTCAAGCCAAAGTCACGTGAAACATCTCAGATGGGGTAAACTCCATTTTAATCATGCTTTTGTAGATTTCTTCCTTTAGACAATACAATCTGCATAGCTTTAGGGAATGGAGCCCAGTTTGATAAGGGGATTTTAGTTTCCTTCATGCAGATCCATTTTTTAGTACCACCTGAGCTCATGAAGACTGCTGGAAAGAGGACTCCGATCATCCCAGGAAGTGACAGATTATTAGAAGTGGCCTCATGGAAATGAGGAAGGACAGGAAACACCAGGCTGCAGGGCTCTACCTGCTGAAGTCCTCTCATGCTGAACTTATCTCCCCAAAAGTTGATATGCCGCCCTCCTTTCTCTAGCTCTGCCTTCATGACATCTGACTCTGTCTTTTATTCTCATGTTCAGTCATTGTGAACTAATTTATTTATTCTATATCATGCCTACTACTTGCTCCCGAGTTTCATGGCCTTGCCACTACTGTTGGTGTCCTATTGGTCTCTGTCTGTGCGTTTGTGTGGTTTTGTGCCCTCTGATCTTTACATTTCTCCATACATGTCACTTACTCAGACTCCCAGAGAAAGGCTGATTTGATTGTCTATGCTTTCAAAACCAATGTGGAGCGTACCTATTGTTCAGACCCATACACCAGTATATCTCAAGATGAGTCCATGAGAAACTAGGTAAGAGTGTATGGGCACGCTTCAAGATTGCCAGTGAAGTGCATGTTTAATCCAAGATATAATTTTCAAGTTGCAATGTAGCACTTTAATAAATAACAAGAAATCAAAGATACTGCACACAAAATAAAATGTAAGAGGTAGAGAAAATTTTAGGAGAAAATGGCACTGATTAAATATCAGCATTTTTTTCTGCCCTTGGGTCTTGCATGCTACCAGTTAGTGTCTCATCCACAAACCGGTGTCTCTGTCATGATCAAAAAGAGGCTTTAACATTAGATAAATATGTCAGGAAAGATGGTATTATAGGCATCCTTCTTGGTTTAAGTCATATTCAAACACATATAAATACACAGACACAGCACTCAGAAATATGTCTTTAGCTTGAGCATTTATTTTAAAAAATCCAATAAAAGTGACAATCACAGAAAAGATTGAGCGAGATAGAGCCTAACAATTTTTCATTTTCACCGGGCATGGTAGAATTAACACAAATGTTCTGGCAGTGTTTGTGAGATACTCAGGATGATTTTAGGATTCTAATGAACCAAAATCCCCTGCCGCTTCAACCCCTCCTGTAGCAAATCATGATTAGTGTGTATCAAGATACATTTATTTCTGCGTCTGCCAAGAGCAGCTAACTGTAGAAGCAGGGGAGTGAAAAGAGCATGTGTTTGGGATTGAAATGAGCTGAAGTAGAATTCTTATGCTAACAGGCTGCTCAGTCTTTTCTCTCAAGTGAACCCATGTGGTTGTCCGTTGCCAGATTTTTATCAGCTATTATTCCCAGCACACTATTCAGAGTCACTTAAAAATAAGGCTTGAAAACATGCTTCTAGCATTGCCTCCACCTATTCTTACCTGAACTTTCCCTACCTCAATGTCTCCAACAAGTGCTTCAGGACTCACTCGAGGTTAATAATGCCTACCTTGCCACCTGAGAGGCTTGTTGAAAGAAACAAATAAACCACGCTGGGGAAGAGTGAGTGCCTCCAGGAGACATAATAGCGATTCAGACCAAAAGCTTGGGAGAGGATCAGCCTGGAAGACACTAGAAAGACAGAAAATCAGCAATAAAAAGAACAGGCAAAAGAGAATGAGTGGTTTTCAACAGACTATGCCCTGAATTTTCCCTCCCTTAATAGGAGTAAAAAGTATAAAGAGTACATCTCTCAATTATAAAGGAACAAAGAGGAAGGACAAACTCAGAAAAAAAAATTTTTGAGTAAGTCATCCAAGGTAGACAAAAATAAATAAATAAAAATAAAAGAGCAGCTGTGTATCACAAAGCTATGTGCTTAATTATTTTCAAAGAACCTTAAAGGACAATCTATGTAGCCATTCATATTTCAGAAAGCAAGGGATCTGGTGTGAAGGTCAGGAGCACAGAGAGGAAACTGACAGAATAATCAGGAGAGGAAAGGAATCAGAGTCCCAGAATACTTTCAATCTAGATTTAAGTCAAAAACTGGATCTGCAAAGAAGAAAAAAGTAACACTTAATTTAAAACATGCATTATACACTTATAATTTTCATGCGAAACGTGTCAGACTGGGGATTTATGCAGAAGAATAAGTGTTATGACAAATACATGGATTTATATATAGAATAATAGTTAAGCTTTGAAAAAATACACAAAAGTGTTTATTTAGTATATTAAATATTGCAACTAGATATTAATATGACATAATTCTTGCTACATTAGAAAAAAAGTAGTGACACTGACAACATTTTAATATATTCCAGCTAAAGAGTTTATAAAGTGATACGCTGTGAAAGAAAAAATAATAGATGAAAAAATCCTGGTTTTAATGTAATCTAATGTTAGTAAATCAGGTCACAATGGAAATAAAAAATAGAGTTCCCCACAGGAAAAAAAAAATTGAGTGGATGGATCACGTAGCTAACCACAATTAACATCAACTTAGAGTAGACATATTTTGAATTTTATGCACGATAACTCATCTTCTAACCACTGGCTTATTTAATGTCTGATAATTAGGTCCTTTTAGGAGCTGTGTCTCGATGCCCATGGCCACACTTGATTGGAGCAGAGATGCTAGCAGCCATAACATGGATTAGTGTGTCCTTGCCTAAGGTTTTAGATAACAAGACTAGAACAAGTTCCAGTTAATCTCATTCCTATGGCTAACATAGTCATTGGTTTTTATTGTTGTTTTTTTTTTTTTTAAGTTGGAAGGTTGTTGTTGTTAAAGTTGGAAAATTCTGGTCATAACTGAGAGATTAGAAAGAAGGTAACAGAAAGGAGATACTTTTAAAGTCAGAGATTTTAGTTGGTGTTTGATTCTCTCATTTAAGTTATTTTGAATGAATCTTTGTTATTTGTGTGGTTTATTTGATCTTTGAGATAACTTTCTATCTCAAGGGTTTTTGGTAATTTGTTTTATTGTTTTCATTTTTTTAGTTCAGTATAAAGTTTTTGTTTGTCTTCCAAACATTTATCCCTATTCCCAACACTTGAGAATTTGTTTGATTTTGGGAAAACTAGACTTCACTCACTAAACCTGTATAGAATACATGATCCATGCTTAAGACAAACAATTCCTTCCATATCTCCACCAACAGGGACTGGAATATAGATAAGCTTTTTCACCTGAGGTATTACCATTAGTGCTAATCATCTCTATGAGAGTATGGTGATCCACATGACACTACAATGCCAAAGCAAAAGCCTTCCTTCTTCATTTGGATAAGGATAAAGAAATATACACCTTTTGTTCTTATTAAGAGCTATCTTGTGTCTATAAGAGGAGACAGACTTAAGACAAAGTTGACACAATGCAGTGGTAAAAAGGGGAGAGAGAGAGAGAGACCTTGGTGACATTGTAGATTTGATAGATCAAGGTTTCCCTTTATCCTGCCATGCATTTTAAGATTTATTGGTCATTTAATTGCCTTTATTGTTTAATCCAGTTTGTATGAAGCTTTCTATTACTTCCACTATAACAAATCCTGGTAATATATTTAGTCTTTATTGAATTACACTCCTTTGCAACAAAACATTTCTAGGCATTCCATAAGAATTTTACCTAAGTGGGTTTTGGTATCACTTAGATCTGGCACTCTCAGGCAGGGAGAATTTACAAAAAGGCAAGGCATAATAGCACCTGGTCAAGGTAGTACCTCTTTAAAAAGTTAGAGTTAGGGCACATACTTAGCTCCATAGTAAGTATCACATACCTTGAGTATTTCTTTCTTGAAGTGGAATTATCAGTAGTGAACCCTTGCTTTATGAAATGCAGACAACATAGGAAGATGAGCACCGCTCTAAAATTAACCAGATATCTTAAGAGGGCCAGCACTGAAGCAGAGACTCTTAAATTCACTTATTTGGATGGGGACTTAATAGAGCAATCAGAAAAATAATAAAATTAGTATATGTAATGTATGTAATGTCTTTGGAAATGTAAAAAGAAATTTGCAAACATATAAAAACAACAAAAATACAGCAAGCCCCATAGGATTTTATGGGAAGAAAATCTTCAAGAAATGCAAAATGAAAAAAATAAAATAAATTAAAACAACGGTATATCAGTTAGATTGTCCAAAGAACCGGAAGCAGGAAAACTATTAAGGAATTGCATCACATGATTATGGGGAAATCTGCATGGTAGGCTGGCGGGCTGGAAACTCAGGCAGGACTTGATGCTATAATCTGGAGACAGAGTTCTTGCTCTTAGAGAAACCCCAGTTTTGTTCTTAAGGCCTTCAACTGTTTGAGGAGGCTGACCCGCATTGTCCAGGTTAAGTCAACTGACTGTAGGTGTTAACCACTCTAATGTGTATTTTCCACCGCCAGCAAGCCATTCTCTAATTCTCAGCGACCAATGATCACATGTCCTACAAATTGAACTCAATTATGCCACTGCCTTGCGATAAAGTCAGATCCCACAGGTTAAGAACTCAGTCCCACAAGGCTGTCCCCACTTCAGATGTTAATCTTCAGTCTAGGTTGTTCCCTGTGCTTTTCACTGATTGGCTATAAATAGGAAGTTCCCAGGACCAGTTCCTTGGTTTGATTCATTTGCTAGACAGCTCATAGAAGTTGGGAAGCTAATTTTCTTAATAGATTACCACTTTATTACAAATATATTACAGAATATCAGTGACTAGCCAGGTAAAGAGAAGATAAGGTCCAGAAGGGTCTGAAAAACACAAGAAAAGCAGACCCTGTAGAATTTGGGGTGAGTCATACTGCCAGCATATAAATACATTCTGTTTTTCCAACCTGGAAACTGTCTGAACCCTTAGTTAAGGGGTTTTTATGAAGAATTTATTAAATGTCAGAATGATTAAATCATTGTTCATTGACAATTAAGTTCAATCTCCAGCCTCTCCTCCTCATAGGTGGTGGAGGGTTAAGAGTTCCAACCCATATGGTTGATTCCTCTGGTAACCAGCTTCAATCCTAGGAGCTTTCTGAAGGTAACCTTATTAACATAAACTCAGGTGTGCTTAAAATGGGCTTGTATAACTGAAAAAAACACCTCTATATCACCTCTATAGCTCTATAGAGATTTGAGAAACTTAGGAAAGATCAAATATTATAACTAAATATACTTTTATTGTTCTGTGGCTTAAAAATTTCAAGAGTTTGGAAGCTAGAGGCCCGGTCCAGAAAATTCGTGCACTGGTGGGGGGGGGGTGGTCCCTCAGCCCAACCTGCACCCTCTCCAATCTGGGACCCCTCGGGGGATGTCTGACTGCCTGTGTGGGATTGGTCCTAAACAGGCAGTCAGACATCCCTTTCACAATCCAGGACTTCTGCCTGCCAGCCTTATCACCGCCTAACCACTCCCCTGCCAGCCGGATCAATGCCTAACTGCTCCCCTGCCAGCCCAATCATCCCCAACTGCCCTCCCCTGCATATTCCCTCTTTATTAGATAGAGTTTTTTCTTTAACATATTGGACAGCCCTAACTGGTTTGGCTCAGTGGATGGAGCATCGGTCTGCAGACTCAAGGGTCCTAGGTTCAATTCCTGTCAAGGGCATGTACCTTGGTTGGGGGCACATACCCAGTTGGGAGTGTGCAGGAGGCAGCTGATCAATATTTCTATCTCATAGATGTTTCTAGCTCTCTATCCCTTTTCCTTCCTCTCTGTAAAAAAATCAATAAAATATATTTTAAAAAAAGAAACATTTAAGATTCCTCCATATCTGTCTGGCTGGTGTGACTGAGGGATTGGCTCCATGGGGCTGCACGCCCCTCCCAGGCTGAGACCCCAGGCTGCTGCCGCCGCTGGGAGGGGATTGGCTGGGTGGGGGTGCGCACCCCTCCCAGGCTGAGACCTCTGGCGGGGCTAAGAGGACTGGGCGCTGCCATCTTATGGCTATGGGCACTGTCAGGGGAGTGATGGTTAATTTGCATATTACTCTTTTATTAGATAGGATAATAATATCACAACCACATCTATAAACACCTTCAGAGCAACACCTACATTAGCTAGATTAGTGTGATAAAATAACTGGGTACTATACAATCTAGCTAAATTGTCACATAAAGGATTCATCATACCTGGTAATAACCATAGCAGATTGCATTTGGTGGAAGAGTTAGTTAGTGAATTTAAAATAAATGACTGAAAATTTCACAGAATTTATACATATATGTCTGTTCTTTTTTAATGTGTTCACATGGTGCCCACAGGAGAGAGAGAGCAAAGCAAATGATCAATTTCTAGATCATGATAGGGACAATAAGAACAACTGCTGGAATCTAACCCTGAGTACAAAGAAGGGCTATTGTAGGTTTTGAGAAGTGGAGTTACAGATTTCACATATGTTTCAGCAGTATCATCATACTGTGTTTTGAACAGATAGTAGAAGGTCCCTGAACTGACTGTGGATGGAGTAGCGGTGGGTGAAGGGAGAAATGAGTGGATTCTCCACATGTTTTGAAGGTGGCAACATTTCCTGGTGCCGTCACTGTAGCTTTTGAAGAAAAGAGGGGAGTCAAAAGTGAATCCAAGCTTATTGATTGGAGCAACAGGAAGAATGCAGGGAACAATGGGCTATGGGTGAGGAGGGTTTAATGCCATGGCCAGGATTTCCAGTTGGGCTATGTTAAGCCTGAACATATTCTGTCTCCTCAGGGCAAATCCCACGTCACCTTTACTGCCCTTCTTTTTCTCTAGAATTGTCATTCCTATAGAGTCTTTGCATCTACAGGAAACCTTTTCCTATTGCCTCACCTCTTTTCAGGCTTTTACCCAATGTCACTTACTCAGTAAGGTCTTCTCTGGCTCAATTATATTTAATTACACTCAATTTCAAATTTCTACATTCATTATCTTTTTTTCATACTTATTATTATTTCCCTTTGACCTTTATCTCTAATAAAATGCTGCAGTTTCTTAATGTCTTATGAGTGATAGAACTGTAGAGTATATTGATTTAAACTTGCCTGGGGTATAACCCAACCTCCATTAGAAGCTGTGCCTCATTGAACAAGTTACTAAACCTCTCTGTACCTCAGGTCTTATATTTATAAAATTGGGTTAGCATGATGGCATTGTTGTTAGAACTCCTTGAGTATTGATTCCTTGAGTTTGTCAAACCTAACTAGCAAACATGGCTTATAAAAAAACATGAAATAAAATATTAAAATTCAAATAAGGAAGCTAGCTGCACATTTTCAGGAAAAAAATCATTCTAATTAAAAATTCATGTCAAGGGTAGGGAAGTGAAGAAGATAAACAAGGTTTTAAAGTCAAATATTAATATTAGTTCGCTTCTCAGCCTTTTAGCTATGATGAAGTGTGAAGTCAAACATTAGGCTTGTGGTGAGAAATTAGAACATGACCTTTTCTCTGTAGTTCAGGTTGGGCAGCTGATCCATAGGGGAAAGTAAGCTTATATAAGAGACAGTGTGGCCCAGTCTGCATGCTCAGTGGTTGAGTATTGACCTATGAACCAAAAGGTCCTGGTTCGATTCCTGGTCAGGGCACATGCCTGGACTGCGGGCTCATCTCCAGTGTGGGGCGTGCAGGAGTCAGCCAACCAGTGATTCTCTCTCGTCATTGATGTTCCTATCTCTCTGTCTCCCTCTCCCTTCCTATCTGAAATCAATAAAACTATTTTTTTTAAAAAAGGAGACAGTGTGAACAAAGTTTCTTGAGCAACTACTCTGTGCCAGACTTAGTCTTAGGTGCATTTAAAATAAGGTAATTTATTCGCTTCCTTTAATAATAGGACATAGTCAACATCATTTACCATTATACAGATGAGGATCCTGTGTACCAAGAAGTCAAATGATAATTTCTAATTCTGAAGAAATGGAGATTAAGCATTTAAAGTAGACTTGTGCATCAGAATAGGTTCTCTTTATTTTATACAATATTTCATCAAATGACATTGGCTTGTACAAAGAGCAATTTTTCAACCTCCTATGTTGAAAAAGAGTATATTTTATAATAACTTCATCTGGGCAGAACTAGTACCATGTTGCAACTATCCTATATAATAAAAAGATAATATGCTAATTAGACCGAACAGCAGAACAACTGCCCCAACATCCTTCCAGAAGAAGCCAGGGCTGCGAGGGCTGAGCCCCTTGAACGAATCCCATGCATCGGGCCTTTAGTCTGAGCATAAATAAGTAAATTGCTTTGTTCAGATGCTCTGGAATAGGAGGTTCAGAAATGAAAAGACCTGCAAAAAATTGGAATTGAAAAAAAAATTTATTGTCTAAAGTTTTACATACATGTCCTTTTTCCCCAATGACCCTCCCCACCCCCAGCCATCCCCACCCCGGGCAAGCAGCCACCATCCCAGTGTCTGTGTCCATTGGTTATGCAAACATGCATGCATACAAGTCCTTTGGTTCTTCTCTAACTCCCCCTCCCCTACCATTTGTCTCTGGATCTCTTCTTGTTCATCAAATTATGTTGATCATTATATTTCACATATGAGTGAGATCATGTGATATTTGTCTTTCTCCAACTGACTTATTTCGCTTAGCATAATTCTCTCCAGTTCCATCCATGCTTTTGCAAATGGTAAAAGTTCCTTCTTTTTTTATAGTGGCATAGTATTCCATTGTGTAGATGTACCAGTTTTTTTTAATCCACTCATCTGCTGATGGGCACTTAGGCTGTTTCCAAATCTTAGCTATTGTAAATTGTGCTGCTATGAACATAGGGGTGTGTATATCCTTTCTGATTGTTGTTTCTGGTTTCTTGGGATATAGTCCTAGAACTGGGATTACTGGGTCAAATGTGAGTTCCATTCTCAACTTTTTGAGGAAACTCCATACTGTCTTCCACAGTGGCTGCACCAGTCTACATTCCCCCCAGCAATGCAGGAGGGTTCCTTTTTCTCCACATCCTCACCAGCACTTGTCCTTTGTTGATTTGCTGATGACAACCATGCTGACAGGTGTGAGATGGTATCTCATTGTTGTTTTGATTTGCATCTCTCAGATGATGAGAGACTTTGAGCATGTTTCATATGTCTCTGAGCCTTCTGTATGTCCTTTTTTGAAAATTGTCTATTTAGATCCTTTGACCATTTTTTTGATTGGATTTTTTATCTTCCTTTTGTTAAGTTGTATGAGTTTTCTGTAAATTTTGGAAATTAAATCCTTATCTGAAATATCATTGGCAAATATGTTCTCCCATGCAGTGGGCTTTCTTGATTTGTTGATGGTTTCTTTTGCTGTGCAGAAGCTTTTTATTTTGATGTAGTCCCATTTGTTTATTTTCTCCTTAGTTTCCATTGCCCTGGGAGCTGTGTCTGTAAAGATGTTGCTACGGCATATGTCTGCTATTTTGCTGCCTATGGAGTCTTGTAGGATTTTTATGGTGTCCTATCTTACATTTTAGTCCTTTAGCCATTTTGAGTTTGTTTGTGTGTATGGTGTAAGTTGGTGATCTTGTTTCATTTTTTTGCATATATCTGACCAAATTTCCCAGCACCATTTATTGAAGAGACTCTCTTGACTCCATTGTATGCTCTTGTCTCCTTTGTCAAATATTAATTGAGCAAAATGGCTTGGGTTGATTTCTGGGTTCTCTGTTCTGTTCCATTGGTCTATATGTCTGTTCTTGTGCCAGTATCGGGCAGTTTTGAGAACCATAGCTTGGTAATATAGCTTGATATCTGGTATTGGGATCCTTCCAACTTTGTTCTTCTTTCTCAAGATTGCTTGTAGCTATTCAGGGTCTTTTTTTTATTCCAGATTAATTTTTGGAGAGTTTGTTCTAGATCTTTGAAATATGCTGTTGGTATTTTAATGGGGATTGCATTGAATCTGTAGATGGCTTTGGGTAGTATGGACATTTTAATGATGTTGATTCTACCAATCCATGAATATGGTATGTTCTTCCATCTGTTTATGTCTTCCTCTATCTCTTTTTTCAATGTCCTGTAGTTTTCCAAGTACAGGTCTTTTACCTCCTTAGTTAAGTTTATTCCTAGGTATCTTAGTTTTTTTGGTGCAATGGTAAATGGAATTTTTTCTTCTTCATTTCTCTTTCTGTGAGTTCATTATTGGTGTATAAAAAGGCCATAGATTTCTGGGTGTTAATTTTGTATCCTGCTACATTGCCAAATTCATTTATTAAGTCTAGTAGTTTTTGATGGAATCTTTGGGGTTTTCTATGTATATTATCATGTCATCTGTGAATAAGGACAGTT
The DNA here is from genome assembly GCA_026230045.1 of Corynorhinus townsendii. NCBI lineage: Eukaryota > Metazoa > Chordata > Mammalia > Chiroptera > Vespertilionidae > Corynorhinus > Corynorhinus townsendii. The sequence goes on from JAPDVU010000015.1 coordinate 17,141,317, forward strand.
TTACTTCTTCTTTTTCAATTTGGATGCGTTTTATTTCTTCTTCTTGTCTGATCACTATGGGTAGCACTTCCAGTGCTATGTCAAACAGGAGTGGTGAGAGTGGGCATCCCTATCTTGTTCTTGTTCTTAGGGGAAATGAGTTTAGATTCTGCCCATTGAGTATGATGGTGGCTGCAGGTTTGTCATATATGGCTTTTATTATGTTGAGGTATGATCCCTCTATTCCCACTTTGCTGAGAGTTTTTATCAAGAAAGGGTGTTGGATTTTGTCAAATGCTTTTTCTGTATCGGTTGATATGATTATATGATTTTTTTCTCTCAGTTTGTTTATGTGATGTATCACATTTATTGATTTGCGGATATTGTACCATCCTTGCATCGCCGGAATAAATCCCACTTGGTCATGGTGTATGATCTTTCTAATGTAATGCTGAATCTGATTTGCTAGAATTTTGTTGAGGATTTTAGCATCTATGTTCATCAAGGATATTGGCCTATAGTTCTCTTTTTTTGTGTTGTCTTTATCTGGTTTTGGAATTAGGGTGATGCTGGCTTCATAGAAAGAGCTTGGAAGTATGCCTTCCTCTTGAATTTTTTGGGATAGTCTGAGGAGGATAGGTTTTAGTTCTTCTTTGAATGCTTGGTAGAACTCCCCTGTAAAGCTGTCTGGACCAGGGCTTTTGTGCTGGAAGATTTTTGATTGATGCTTCAATTTCTTCAGTAGTTATAGGCCTATTCAGGTTTTTTTATTCTTCCTGATTAAGTTTTGGTGTATTTTTCTAAAAATATGTTCATTTTGTCTAGGTTGTCCATTTTCTTGGTATAGAGCTATGCATAGTATTTTTTCATAATAATTTGTATTTCTGTGGGATCGGTTGTTACTTCACCTCTTTCATTAGACTTGAAAATAATTAAATACTCCTGCCTTATTTTATTTATCCACTATGGAAACAATACATTAAACATCATTTTAGAGCTTTATGAAGCACAGAAAAACTAATAATTAATGGTTACAAAATACTATAAAATTATTAAATGATAATAACTTCTGATTTTTGTTTAGTTTTGTTTTTTGAGTCATTGTAAGAAACATAAAAAATACTTGGCATTTAAAATTTAGAAGGTAGGGGCCATACTCTATTGTAAGTGAATAATTGTATTCTAAATGTTGTTGGCATTAAATTTATTAAGAATTTAATCTCAAAATTTAATGCAATTGGCAATTATCCTGAAGGACAATTTACTTAGGATACAATCAATTTGGTCATTATCAGGTCACTTGCTATAAATTTTTGAATAATGACAGGATAAAAAATGCTAACCTATTAGCAATGGTCAGAGACTAAATGATATTAGTCTTTCTTTAAATTCTGCTTGTGAAGAATTTTTACTTTCTTTCTACCAATATGCCCTATACGGTGAGTGTTATGTGTACAAATCAGAGTAAGTGCTGAAAAAAATAGTTTATTTTACCTTCCTCAAGGCAGAACTAGTACTTAGCCCACCAGTCTAAGAGGCATTGAAGCTTTAACAGCATATTTTGTTTAAAATTTTCTATAACTATATAGTTTGAATGAGTATGAATTTTCATTCTCTCTGCCTATTTAATTATATTTTATTTCTAATCCATTTCTTCTTTTTAAAATTTAGTTTGCTATGCTCATATTAATATTTAGAGAAAAGCCTGAATAATTTATATTCTCTTCACTAAGTGTATTTGAGACCATACATTTTCTTTAACAATGACACTTAAAATATACCTTAGAAATGGGACTGGAGGAATATCTCTGAAAACCCTCTTTTCCATAAAACTAATAAAACGCAATAAAGGATTGTCTAAATCAACTTTTTCAAAACAATGGGAATTGACCAAAGGCTTGCAATAATTATGTGTTTATTCAAGAAAAGCTGAATCTCAGAATAAAAGATTGAGTTTGGTTGTGTTTTACCTTGCCCTTGCCTATCTACCCCACCTCACTTCCATAGCAACGTTAAAATTAAGGGCCCACAATGGTGTGAAATCCAGAAGCCTAGCAGCCTCTGGGGGGACCAGAAAGTAGTAGGATCCTTCTAAATCTCTAATCCCAGGTAACTGTATTTGATCTGTATGGAATCCCTTGGAAAATAAAGACAGGGAACACTTGTCTTTAGTTGATCTGATTCAGAGCTTATCCAATTCAAATGTCATTTTTCCTTGGAGGCATTTGTCAAAAACAATCAACAATTACTTAACACCACAACTTCCTGAGCCAACATTACAGATGTGTCAAACAAGAAGCTGATCAAAAATTAAAACGAAAACCTTTGGAATGTTCTGTCCTGAAAGGGCTTGGGAAATCTCTAATAAATCCCTGTGTTTGAAAAACTTTACAAGTTTAATAAATTCCTGGACTGGTCACACATAAACATAAGGTTGTGCTCAGGACTGTATGCTTGTCCAGGAAAGACCTGAACTGAGAAGACCCTAAGCTCTTCACTCTGGATGACCTATCAGCAGAAGTGGGGACTAAGCCAGTACTGCAGAATGACTAGGCCTTGAAGGCGTCCTCAACATGTACACAGAGCTCTTGGCATTGGCATCGGTTCCAGAAATTTGAGGAAATATCTTTCAATCATTAGCTGACTTCTAAGAAAAATATTAAGAGTCTTCACTTGCCACATATTACCAGGTACAGAACACATTAATCAATTTGATCACCAAAGTCACTATTATGAACAATAGCAGCAACAAAAACAAAATGTTGTAACAATAAACACATGGAAACAGGGTGATTCTGAATTCCAGAGTTATCATATTCCATCATTTAAAATCTGCATTTTTCAACAAAACATTATGAAACCTGCAAAGAAACAAGAAATTATGGTCCATACATAGGAAAAAAAAGAATCAATAAAAACTTTTTCTAAGAAAGCTCAACATTGGATTTCCTAGACAAAGACATTTTAATCAGCCATTATAAATATGTTCAAATAGCTAAAAGAACTCACGTTTAAATAACTAAAGTTGGAGAATGATGTCTCACCAAATATATAATATCATTAAAGACACCAAATTTAGTAAAAGGAAAAACAATAGAATTATGGAATTAAAAAGTACAATAACAATTTTTTTTTTTAAAAAGAAGCAATCACTTTAAGGATATAACAACAGGTTTAAACTAATGGAAGAAAGAGTTACCAAATTTAGAGATAGGTCCCTTGAGATTGCCCATTCTGAGGAACAGAAAAACCGAGAGAGAAGAAAAATGTCAAAATGGTTTATAGCATGGTCATTAAAAGCGTGAATTCTGAAGGTATGAATACATAGATTTGAATTTTAGCTCCACTGATAATTAGCAATGTGACCTTGGCCAAATGACTTTTTTTGTTTCTTCTTTTTATAAATCACATAAATATGTCACCTACCTCAGCGGATATCATAATTAAATTTTTAATAGATGTAAAGTAGCACTTGCAAACATCATAAGTTCTCTATATGATTATCATGTTGTTTTTCATGTTTGCCATATGCACATTATAACATATGGCAAACTAACATTTCATTTACTTTCTTAAGTTTTTATGTTTAGAATAATTCTGAGTCTCTCTTTAATATTGGCTTTAGCTTACTCACAATAATTTTAGTTACTGGTGTTGGAGAGAACTTTTTCTCTCTAATAGGGATGCAAAGCTGTTGACGATATTAATTTAATTTTTTGTTCTCATATTTTTCTTCATTTGTTTATAAATTGCACATTATTTGGAATCGCTTCAGGAAATAGGTACTCTCCACTGAACTTAATATCTATCATGTAAATATTTTGTGTAGTGTAAATATACACAGATGTTTATTTTTATTTTGGTAGGTTAATGAATTCAAGTCGCCTAATTAGCAAAAGACTTTTTAATCCACCTTCAACTTCACCCCATCTGTCACCAGTTAAGCAAGCAGTTTTCATGCAAGTCAATCTTATCATGACCCCAAGGGGAGAAATTTTTATTCATACGTAGAGACTTAAAGTTCATCCAATCTTTTGAAGTGAAAATCCTTATAAAGAAAAATTCTTATTTGAATGACTCTAAAAAAGAAATAAGCTTTTTCATTAAACTGACAGAAATAGTTTAATATTCATTTCTCAAATACAATAAATAAAAGCTAGTTTAACTTATCTTGATCAATAATATGTGAACTTTATATTTCATATTGAATGCCTACTTAAAATGATGAAGGGATTGTCACTTAGAAGGTAGTTAAGAAGAGTATTAGAAGATGATACATTTCAAGCACTAAAATTTTATTTCTGTATACCATAAAAGCAAAATGACTTACTAAGTGACCTCTTTGGTACTTCTTTAGGATTCGATATTTTCAATCTATAGTAATTTGAGATACACTTAAAAAGGAGCATATTATGTGGTCCAGTATATTTATTTTTAATTCGTTTTGTGTGGTTTACTCTTTTTATATTTATGTTTTTCCAGATTGGTTTAGACTTATAGGTTAGCTTTATCACTGCTTTTAAAAGAAAATCATTTAGACTTTCAGCATGTGTTTTCATAACAGATAATAGTGTATAAAACAACACCAAAATTAATAGAATTTTAACTTTACCTTATTATCATATTATAGAGAAGTCTGCTCCTCAGATCAGACCTTAAGGAAAAGATGAAAATGTGGTAAATTTATATACCATGTTTACCATCCTTCCTTATTGATCATGAATTATCTTAAGGCCCCAAATAATAAGTATATGAGATCTCATGTTTTCTCACTTAAATTATTTTCCAGCTGCCTAAAGGCCTTATACTCAAAGTTCCTACTTCATCAATACTTAGCTATTCGCATGACAGTGTTTCAAAAACAAGAGTATTATGTTGATCTGTTTTAAAGAAAAATAATTCTCGCTGGCTTAAATGATTTTCATATCAATGATATTGAATACATGTAAATATAAACTAAGTATAAACTATTTATTCTAATAGATTCTCCAAAATAAAACAGAAACTGCAAACTGATATAATTCCAATTAATATTAATTTCATGTGCAGCAAAAATTCTGAAAACTTGAAATTAATTGCATCTCTTAATATTGATACAATAGTAACGTGTATAGAAAGATTCATTAAGTTTGGCATATCTATACAAATTATGTCAGACAATTACGTTTCCAAAATTTTAAGTCATATTTATCATAATTTCTTTAATAAGACTTTGTTTTTGTTTTGCCATTAACTCAAGCAATGTCCTACTACTTAGCACAACTCAGTGGTAAATAAGACAAATCCTCCACACTATTTACAAGATTATGTGAGGAATGATATGAGATTGCAATATAGATTATCTAGAATACTTACTTTGGTTTTAAATTGTACTGAAATAAAAATAAAAGATGAAAAAGATCACACAGTTCATAGATTATTCAATCTGAATTTCTGTTTTCTGACAGAAGTGATTGCTAGGCTTGGTTTGAGACACACTGACCTATCCCAAACATCGATAAAACTTCTGTGTGGATTTGAGACATGTCATTTCTTAATTGCCTTAGAGTATATAAGTTACTGAACATTTTAAGTGTCTTGTCTTTTCTTTGCAAAATGTGGAAAATATATGTATCTCTTCTGATAGAGATTACATAACACTTATGAGAGACTAAAAAGCCAGTACAAACCTAAAAGGCTAAAATCCTAGAGAAAATGGAACACACACACACACACACACACACACACACACATCAGGGATCATTTATAGTGGGTATGTGTAAACTGTCCCTGGCATAACATATATTATGTCCAGCACAAAACAAGCATTTGAAAAATTTTAAGCACTATTATTGTTATTACCCCATAAAAGTGAATAACTATTTTTGTTGATTAGATAAGTATTCCTCCAGCAATATTAACTTGCAAAGGTTTGTCCCTTCCAAAGAGTATAATACCACAACAGACTTAAAATATAAGACTCCTTAGGAAGGGTAATTGCAGACCTTCAAATGATCCAGTGAGGAGATATTTTTTAGGGATGTATTTAGTGCCATTTACATCACACTGAAGTATTGTGTTTATTCTACACAGAGCTAGTTCGCTGACTAAATTAAATATTTGCATTTGTGTGTGGGTATTTTGGATTCTTTTTTAATGATGTAATTTTTATACCAATGAATGTTTAATTTGCACTGTGGCAGTAGGAGGTTATAGTAAAGAATGAAATTCTTTTATTATTCTTGGCATTTTAAACTGGTCACTAATTATCTATGTGAATTTACATTTTATTGTACATCAAAAAGTGCTTAGCTTTCTTTGCAGGACTATTATCCCCATTTCAATTCCAGATGTCTGGTTTCAGATGCTCATGGTTTACAATACCATCAAATGCCTGTATTTACAAATAATGGTGCTCAATTTTACTGAGAATTATATTTTAATGTTTACATCTCAACCTAATCTGATTTACAGTAAACTGCTCTGAAATTTGCATCTAATTGGGCATCTCTACAGAGATTCAAATGTAACTCAATTAAAAAATATAAACTGATAACTTTTTAGCCCTAGTACTTATATATAAGGTCTCCCAAAAACATATTACAATTGTAACAGGTGATCGATCAATCTTAAAAATAAAATGTATTTTAATAAATGCTGCCTTTATAATTATTCAAATTATGTGTATTCATTTTTGGGACACACTCTATTTAAAAGAGGTAAAAGATGTTTGGATGTTAATCTTATACTTCGAAGTAAATTATACTCATATTGGAGCTATCAAACAATTAAAAATCTCTCCCAGCCAGTTGGCTCAGTGGTTGAAAATCAGCCCATGAACTAAGAGGTCACTGGTTCAATTCCCAGTCCGGGCACATGCCCAGGTTGTGGGCTTAATCCAGCAGGAGACAGCCAATCGATGTTTCTCTCTTTCATCTCATCCATGTCTCTATCTCTCTCTATCCCTCTCCCTTCCTCTTTCTTTAAAAAATAATAAATAAATAATAAAATAAAAAATCTAAGAGAGTCAGTGTAAATGATTTAACCCCAAATCTGGAGAAAAATCAGAAAATAGACTGGGGCTAGAAATATGTATGCTTAATAAATGTAAGAAAAATTTAACATACAAAAAATTTCAACAGAGAACTAGGAAATACAAATAAACCACTTAATGAGAATTTCAGAAATAAAAGAAAAACTCACTAATAAAATTAAAACTTCAAATATGAGTTTAAGCATACTGAACAGATAATTAAATGAATAAAAATATTTATTACAAGAAAATATCTACACTAAATCATGGAGAGACAGAAATTTGGAAATTGGAGAAAAGTGTGTATATTAAACACTGAAGTAGTCTGTATTTATGAAATTAGCAACATAGGTCTATAAGAGTTGTCCCACTCCTACAGTGAAGTTGTATTCTAATGCACATTTTCCATAAAACAAGGATCAGGAAAATGCACATGAAAATACAGCCATGTGATTTTGTGGTGATTTACATCGTCTTGCCAACCCCTTCTCTTACACCCACTCACACAAATATGCACACACACTAATACAACTGAGCAAAATACACTCATCTTTTAGATATCTGAATTTGAGGAGTTCCATTGTTAAGGAGTCTGCCCCTTATCTTACCCTTTAATGAATAGATGACTCTAAATCCATTTCAAATCCTACAGCATTGTTGTATAATTCTCCTGGCCCATTGTTTCTATATTTGGCCATAGTCATTTGAAATAAAATATGATTTATAATTTAAATTTTATTTGCTTATAATCCTTTATTCAAAACATTTTATATCCATTTAAGCTATAGCTATAGGCATTTAGTCACACATTTTATTTTTTAAATCATTGAAATGAACACTGAATTTCTTTGCTGAAATATGAATTCTAGACCCACTTAATCTTTCTGTGCCCTTGAACAAATTTCTTATTAAATATGGGCCTAAATTTCTTCAGCTCCTTCCAGCTTTAAAATTTTATCACCATCAAGCCAATCATGTGCTATTTTCTGTTTTTTCAGCAAATTGTTTGGTGCTGTGTTTTATATTTACTTATAATTCAGATGTTTACTGTGATGAAATTGAACACTTAATGCTTCAATTCAACTTTGAAAGATACAAATTATAAAAGGAAGTGAGCCACTTAATAAAAAAATAAAGAAGTAAAACAAATTATCCTTTCAATGACTGTTTATTTGCATCACCTATAATTAGTTACATGAGTGATAGCATAATATGCACATAGAGCATTAACTCTGGATAAACTAAGTTTACCAAAATCAGAATTTCATTTTGTAATCTGAGAACTGCTATGAGCTGAGCAGAAAATGTTGCCTAGAGACGAATTACAGCATTCGAAGCTTGGTATTGTCTAAAATGAAAGAACATTATCTACCAAGTTTATTATTGTCGTGATGGCTTCCTGCTTTCTGAATCAAATTAGGATTATAGCTGGAACTGAACCTAATAAAAGAGAAGCCTTTATGTTTCCATAAAATGACTACTGATGTATACCCAATTGTAATAAAAATGAAAAAAAAATCTAGTAAAATTTGTAAAATATAAACTATCAATCAACAAAAATCCAATAATGCCTAAAAGTTCCTACCTTTGAAAATGTGAAGAAAAAGAAAATCACTCAGCTGTCAAGCACTGTGACTTTGGAGATCAAGTTTGTAGTGAAACTATTATTTTTAAAAATATATTTTCATTGATTTCAGAGAGGAAGAGAGAGATAGCAACATCAGTGATGGGAGAGAATCACTGATTGGCTGCCTCCTGGATGCCCCACACTGGGGCTCCAGCCTCAATCTGGGCATGTGCCCTGACCAGGAATCAAATTGTGATCTCCTGGTTCATAGGTCAAGGAACCAACTGAGCCACACCTGCAGGGCTATTTTTAATCACTATATTGTACAAAATTTTAGATTAGTTTTTAATCTGAGATCAACATTTATTTTGATGTGATCCCAAGTCAAAGCATTCACCTCAATTTTAAAAAACTGGACAATATTTACCAAAGGTTTATTACTCACTAATATTCTGGTAATAACACAGCTTTTGATGAAATTTAAGCCTGGGAGGGAAGAGGAAAAATGAACTACAAGAATGATAAGAATATTATAACAATTTCAGGAGCATTATAAAAATATCTGACTTTTTAATTTTCTATTTCTATTTTATTTTTGATATTATTAAGTTGTATCTTCTCTCTGTGTGCTGGTTTAACAGAAGTTAAGAATGGTTCCTAAGCATTTTATGTCACAATGGTGATAGCATCTCCAAAACTAAAAGATAGAAATGGTGAAGAATTTGAAATATGAAATTATGTATAAAAGAACAGATTGGGGACTCTTTCCCCCTCCCTACTTGGGAGTCCATTCTGCGTGACTCTTTCCTTCTCCCCATGTGGGAGTCTGTACTTGTTCTTCAATAAATCTCCACATTTGCTATAAAAATAAATAAATAAAAGAACAGATTACTAAAACTACTGACCTATCATGACTTTATTTTATACACAATAACCTATATATAAATATTGTAAACAACGTTTCAGAGATAGCATGATAAGACTTAAAATGTTCTTGAGAAAGATCCAAATGCGTTTTATGATTCTGTGACACATCTGCATTTACCCTTTCAACAAAGTTGAATCAATACCTAATGTGTAAACCTAACTTGTGAAACACTGACTGGGAGCTTAAATTGTCTAAAAGTGTTAATAAGTTGATTATTTGGGGAATATAACTAATTTATTAATGATTTTAAATGGCATATTCCAGTTGAAATAGCTTAATTAATTTTAAGAACATGGATGCCATCTAATAATATTGGAGGAAATGGGGTAGTATCTAGGTTTCTTTCCTAGTCTATCCTATATAATAAAAGGCTAATATGCAAATTGTCCCCTGGACAGGGAGTTCAACCAGGGGCAGGACTAGACAGCCAACTGCCCGTGGCCCCTCCCCCCAGCCAGCCCTGCACTCGATTGGACCCCCACCCATATTGGGGGCAAGCCAACTGCCCATGGCCTCTCCCCTCAGCCAGCCCCATCCACAATCGCGTAACCCCCCCCCCCCCCCAGATTAGGGCAGGTCGGCCGGACCCCACCCATGCACAAATTCTTGCACCAGGCCTCTAGTTATTCATAAAAATGTCTATGGATCTGATGTAATTGTAGCAGATAATCGTGATGCAATGTCCTGTACCTTTCATTGCTCCTCTCCATTCCTCTACAGGTGTGCTATGTATATTGTGGAAGGCAGACAGAACCAGGTTCACACTGTACTTCTCTTCTGTGTGTTTTTGTGGCAAAAGAGTAGCTGGTAGTGGGCAGATACAACTTGGAAATCTTGGTGAAGTGATGCTCTAGGACAGTGGTCAGCAAACTGGCTCGTGAGCCACGGTTTGCCACTCTGCTGACTAATGAGTTTGCCGACCACTGGGTTAGGAGCTTAATCACAAGGAACAACAACAGCCTGTAATTATTGGGAATCGAGAGTCTAGGTCAGTGGTCGGCAAACCCATTAGTCAACAGAGCGGCAAACTCTCAGCCAGCAGGTGACAAGAGGCAGAGAGTGGATAAACCTCCCAATTTCCTCATCTTAAAATGAGGATATTTTTAAGTGTATCCCATATTTCTCAGCAGTCCCTAACAGGATGGTGTCCAAGTTATTCACAAGAGCAATCTATTCATTGGCACACTTTATTGCTTTAGGTCTCTCTCTTTCTCCCACCTCCACCCTTCACTTGGTCTCCCTAAGATCCCCTCTTAACGAACTACCCACACATGTCACACACATCTCTGTTTTATGGTCAATCTGCTTCTGAGAAAACATACACCAAGGGTTTATAAAGCAGAGAAGGAGTTACTTGATTTTGAGGGTTTTTCCTCAATGCAATTAAAACTGAGAAAACAACGGAAAGGCACATTATGTAACAAAATACTTGATCAATATTGAAGAAAATTATATCTACTCTAGAAGTCTGAAGAAATATTTTCTAGATTTTTTAATTTTTTCACTAACATGGTATGCGATTTTTCAAGCCATTTAATGGCTTTCAGAATATATTCATTAAACTTAACAAAAAGTTCAGAAGTGAGGATAGTAGGGATAGATGACCTCTAAAATAGCCTCCAGTTAAAAGAATTATACACTAGATACCATTTTATCTGATGCCCTTAGAGCACCTGGCAAATAAATTAATTGGAAGTTTGGTTAAAAAATGACATAAAAATGACACATTCACAACTTATACACATTATTTTAAATGATATGCATGTACATTAATTTAAAAATCATGTGTGTTACAAAAAAGTTTGAGTGTGGGTGGGTTTATTATTTTTTTCATAAACCATTCCCACAGTAATGTCTTTTAGGGGTAAAGTGGAAATACAATTTAAAGACACTGTTGATAAAGGTGCTAACTATTACTATATTGGCAATCACATTACAATATACAGTGTATGAAATAAACATGTATACTTTAAAAATATAAAGACATTTTGAAGCAATATATCTATAGAATCCTTTATGATTTCAATACATATTTTCTTCAATATTGATCAAGTACTTCCCTAATAACTAATTGAGAAGTAATTTTGAGGCTATTTGCCTTTATTTTCTTTTTTTAGTGTATTTTTTAGTTTATTTATTTATTTTATTATTATTTTTTTGTTGAAAGTATTACATATAGTAGTACATATATCTCCTTTTTTTTCCACATTGATCTTCTCCCAGCCTCCCCTATCCCCTGTCGCATGCCCTTATCCCACCCCCCCAGTGTCTTGTGTCCATTGGTGTGCTTATATGCATGCATACAAGTCCTTTGGTTGATCTCTTTCCCTCCCTCCCCAACACTCCCCAGCCTTCCTGCTGTAATTTGACAGTCTGTTTGGTGCTTTACTGCCTCTGTATCTATCTTTTTATTCATCAGGTTATAATGTTCTTTATTTTCCACAAATGAGTGAGATCATGTGGTATTTTTCTTTCATTGCCTGGCTTATTTCACTTAGCATAATGCTCTGCAGTTCCATCCATGTTGTTGCAAGTGGTAAGAACTCCTTTTTTATTGCAGCATAATATTCCATCCTGTAGATGTACCACAGTTTTTTAATCCACTCATCTGCTGATGGGCACTTAGGCTGTTTCCAAATCTTAGCTATAGTAAATTGTGCTGCTATGAACATAGGGGTGCGTATAGCCTTTCTGATTCGTGTTTCTAGTGTCTTGGTACATATTCCTAGAAGTGGGATCACTGGATCAAATGGAAGTTCCATTTTTAGTTTTTTGAGGAAACTCCATACTGTTCTCCACAGTGGCTACACCAGTCTGCACTCCCACCAGCAATGTACTAGAGTTCCTTTTTCTCCGCATCCTCACAAACACTTGTCGTTTGTTGATTTGTTGATGATAGCCACTCTGACAGGTGTGAGATGATACTGCATTGTTGTTTTGATTTGTCTCTCTCCGATAATTAATGACTGAGCATGTTTTCATATGTCTCTTGGCCTTCCTTCTGTCCTACTTCGAAAAGTGTTTATTTAGGTCCTTTGCCCATTTTTTGATTGGATTGTTTATCTTCCTTTTGTTAAGTTGTACGAGTTCCCTATAAATGTTGGAGATTAAACCCTTATCGGTGAAGACATTGGCAAATATGTTCTCCCATGCAGTGGGCTTTCTTGTTGTTTGTTGATGGTTTCTTTTGCTTTGCAAAAGCTTTATATTTTGCTGTGGTCCCATTTGTTTATTTTCTCTTTAGTTTCCATTGCCCTAGGAGCAGTATCGGTGGAAGAAGTTCCTTCGGCAAATGTCTGAGATTTCGCTGCCTGTGGATTCCTCTAGTATTTTTATGGTTTCCCGTTTTATGTTTAAGTCCTTTATCCATTTTGAGTTTATTTTTGTGTATGGTGTTAAGTTGGTGGTCTAGTTTAATATTTTTGCATGTATCTGTTCAATTTTCCCAACACCATTTATTGAAGAGACTGTCTTGACTCCATTGTATGTTCATGCCTCCTTCGTCAAATATTAATTTAGCATAGTGGTTTGGGTCGATTTCTGGGTTCTCTATTCTATTCCATTGATCTATATGTCTGTTCTTGTGCCAGTACCAGGCAGTTTTGAGAACAGTGGCTTTGTAATACAGCTTGAAATCTGGTATTGAGAGCCCTCCTACTTTATTCTTCTTTCTCAGGATTGTTGTGGCTATTCAGGGTCTTTTTTTATTCCAGATGAATTTTTGGAGAGTTCTTTCTAGGTCTGTGAAATATGCTGTTGGCATTTTAATGGGGAGTGCATTGAATCTATAGATTGCTTTGGGTAGTATGGACATTTTAATGATGGTGATTCTCCCAATCCGTGAACATGGTATGTTCTTCCATCTGTTTACATCTTCCTCTATCTCTTTTTTCAGTGTCCTGTAGTTTAACGTGTATAGGTCTTTTACCCCCTTAGTTAAGTTTATTCCTAGGTATCTTAATTTTTTTGGTGCAATGGTAAATGGGATTACTTTTTTAGTCTCTCTTTCTGTAAGTTCACTATTAGTGTATACAAATGCCATAGATTTCTTGGCATTAATTTTGTATCCTGCTACATTGCTGAATTCATTTATTAAGTCTAATAGTTTTTTGATGGAGTCTTTCGAGTTTTTTATGTACAATATCATGTCATCTGCAAATAAGGACAGTTTTACTTCTTCTTTTTCAATTTGGATGCCTTTTATTTCTTCTTCTTGCCTGATCACAATGGCTAGTACTTCCAGTACTATGTTGAACAGAGTGGTGAGAGTGGGCATCCCTGTCTTGATCCTGTTCTTAGAGGAAATAGTTTTAGTTTTTGCCCATTGAGTATGATGTTAGCTGTGGGTTTATCATATATAGCTTTTATTATGTTGAGGTGTGATCCTTCTTTTCTGACGTTGTTAGAGTTTTTATCAAGAGAGGGTTTTGGGTTTTGCCAAATGCTTTTTCTGCATCCATTGATATGACTATGTGTTTTTTATCTCTCAATTTGTTTATGTGATGTGTCACATTTATTGATTTGCAGATATTGTACCATCCTTGCATTCCTGGGTAAATCCTACTTGGTCATGGTGTATGATCTTTCTGATGTACTGCTGGATCTGATTTGCTAGAATTTTGTTGAGGATTATTTGCCTTTATTCATACTTTAAGAGGATTAAATTTATTTATCTATATTACATTAATTTACATACTCTGCTAAATATAGTTAATTAAATTATGCTAAATTAAATTAAATGAGAAATACAAGTAGAAAAACACATGGATGCCTCACATTATGGACTCTTGGTGGGTAAGCTGTGGGTGTGTGAGTGGCTTAATTTCAATATTCTATATCTTTAGTCTGAATAATTTAATCCAATCAGTTACATGTGGGATTGTTAATAAAGTTCCTGCTCTCTTAAGTTTCCATAACTTCAAGTGAGTTTCAAAGCAAATTGCAGGTTAACATGGTTGACAATTTTATAATCCAGAGAGTGTATGACGCATCCACATGAGGGGACCTCATGTGAATTTATGCTGATAAATAGCCAAATGTCCAGTCATCATTTAACCTTAAGTTACATTATTAAGAATTGTTTTGAAACCTAATGATAAGTTACCTGCTCTAGGGAACAACTCACAAACCAAGATTATAAACCTAACATTAGTTACCATCAGAACCTAGGGATGTAGTTGATCATGACACTGCTGAATGAACAGGGCTCAGGACTCTATGTTCCTTCCTATTTCCTCCGCCCAGCGACCCCAAAATTACAACTCCAGCTATTGGCCATTGTATCATTGGCATTGAAGGTTATAGTTTGCACTATGGCCCATAAGAATATGAGTGTGTAAGCTTAGTATTAAATGCTATGTGCACATAGAACATTAAAAAAATTACCAATACAGCATGTCAAAAGATGATGCATACTATTAAAAAGATTGAGCAGCATAATGAAAAGCCAGAAGTACAGTGGAGGATATCTTTTTGTAGATTGCAATTTCTAATAAAGACTCAGGAAAAACGTTACTGAGAAAATGACATTTAGCGAAGATTTAAGTTGCTGAAGGATTATATTAGTGAAAATGGACCAAGGTATTCTGCAGCAATAATAAAGATCCAACTCTCAGAGGTTTAAAACCAAAAAGATTAAATTCTCCTTTGCAGTGACCTGCAGCTCTAGGCTGCCGCATGCACATCTGAAAACAGGCCGGCAAAGCCTCCAGCATCTGGAGTAGAAAAGTAAGGGAACGTGACAAATTACGTACTACCCTGTAAAGGTTCTCAACAAAGCATGGCTTACGCTAATCCTGCTCACCTTTTATTGGCTGAAGCAAGTCATGCACATAACCTCGCTTCAAGGGAGTAGAGAAGTACAACCCTACCACATGCTCTCAAGGTGTAAATTCAAGGAGTATTTTGATGACTATCACTAAGAATGAGCGATTCTGCCTCAGCCAGGGCCAGGGCTAAGGTGAGGTGACAAAGGCATTTGACTCAAGTGCAAAACTTGGTGAGGAACCGGAAACTCAGTAATAAAAGTAAACAATTCTTTGTTCAATATTTTGCAAACAGCTAAAAATTACTGCAGAAATCATGTTGAGCAAACATCTAATTTTTAAGGAAACATCAGTATAGTTTCATGTAGAGCCACACTGGAACCTGAGATGAAAGGAGAGATCAATAATAGTCATACAGTTTTTGTTTAATTTAAAATGTAAATACTTTGTTCATTTTAGAAAGTTTTGTGTTAATCTGAATATTTAAAATAATAAATTCAAATATTTTAATCTTCATTACTAGTATTTGTGATGCCATCTTAAATGTCATTCCTCACTCTAGACTAGCCCTGCCCATAGTAGTATCACCCAGGAGATAGCAGATATAGTAGTTCCCCTTATCTGTACTATGGATTTTCTGGGATTTAGTTACCCACAGTCAATTGCAGCACAAGAGTATTTAATGAAAAATTCCAGAAATAAATAATTCAAAAATTTTAAATTTCAAGACATTCTGAGTAGTTTGCTGAAGTCTCTCACCATCCTTCTTTGTCCTGCTGAAGAAAGTGAAGCATCCCTTTACCCAGCATATCCAGGCTGCATGTGCTCCCTGCTGGTTAGTCACTTAGTAGCTGTTTTGGTTATCAGATCAACTGTCTCAGAATTGCAGTGCTTCTGTTCAAGTAACCCTCAATTTACTTAATAATAGCTCCAAAGAGCAAGAGTAGAGATGCTGGCATTTCAGACATACCAAAAAGAAGCTGTAAAGTGTTTCCTTTAAGTGAAAAGGTGAGTATAACACAAAAAGATATTTTTAGAGAGGATTTTTGCATAACATGTTGGAAAAAATTGAAGTTGCTATGAACACTGGGAATCTTGTATACTTGAATTATAAGCAGTATTTAGATCTCAAACAGGTAGATTTTTTGTTGCCTTTGTTCTTGTTAGTGGTGGTGATGACTTGTTGCTTGGCTTTTTTATTTAGTTTTATTTATTATTTTTGCTTTCCCATATCTTCTCAATTTGTTTTTTAAATTATCTTTATTGTTGAAAGTATAATAGATATCTCTTCACCTCCCCCCACCCATTGACCCCCTCTACCCTGCACCTACTCCCTCCCCAGGCCTTTACTGCACTATTATCTGTGTTCATGGGTTATGTATATATACATATAAAAAATTATTTGGTTAATCTCTTCCTCACCCATTCCCTCTGAGATTCATCGGTTTGTTGTATGCTTCCATGTCTCTAGATCTATTTCAGTTTTTGTTTTGTAAATTCTTTAACAAATCTTGTTCCAGATAAATTCTGGGTTATAGGAAATCTACCTGTGTGTGTATATGTGTGTGTATATGTGTGTGTATGTGTGTTTGTGTGGGTGTGTGTATTTATAAAATATCAGTATAATAGGACCCTGATATAGCAACACTCATCCAGTATAAATTTATACTTGCTGGGCTGGTAAACATAAAAATAGATCTTATAAACAAAAATCTTTGTATCCCAGACCATTGTGTACTAGTTATAGGTTTGTGCACACTACTGGGCTGGGAGCACCTCATTGAGAGGCTGGATTATAAATCATAAATAAATATTTTCTTACTTCTAATGACATATATAATTCATTATCTGAGTGATTACATTGATGAACACTTTTTTATAAGGACAGGGACATAAATATTTATAGGTAATCCATTCAGCTATCTATTAAAACATGACACATAAACACAGAAAATGGCAGCGCCAATAATTATAGCTACATATTTGACAAATATGTGTGCTCTTTTTCTCTTAACCTAGACATGAGGGATTACATTACAAAGACTATCCTGAATTTATGATTATGTTTACCTGTATTTCTTATTACATAGAAGGTTCCATTGGACCACTGGATTTGGAAGGGTGAGGGTAAATAATAAATACCATATATTTTAGGATAGGTAATTCCTGACAAGATTTGGATTGTATAAGAGACTTGAAAAAAGCACTACTATTATCATCTTGTAGAGATTTTGATCTTGTGCCTCTGAGTTCCTTGGTTTAGCATTTTTGAAGGGTCAACATCTGGCAAAATGTGGACACTTATCGATAGCTGCCAACAAACTAACTGAATGGAAAAATCATCATTCTCCCCTGCTTAATGTGTGGAATCTATTCACACAAATTTTTCCCGACCTGAATACTTGTCTAACATGTAACATAATAACATTAAAAGAAAATGCAATCTGATCTCACTTAGCCATATTAAGAGTAAAAATTAAATAAAGGATTCTGAGAAAAATAAAAGTTACAAATATTAAATTTTGGTAGAAAAATTTAGGCAACTAAGTTGTATAAAAATGTATATAAAACAAATAGGAAAAAACTATAAACAAAATAAATCCCTTCCAAAAAGATGATTTGCACAAAAAGCAAAAATGGATATCATATATGATCTTTAGAGCAGTATACAGGGAAAAAGAAGAAAGAAGAAGAAGAAGAAGAAAGACTCTGGAGTCAGGTGAACTGGAGCTGAAGACTCTGGACCCCAAATGTCTCCTTCTTCTGACGCAGAGAAGTGAACTTTAAGTTACTGAATCAGTTTCCTAATCAGTTTTCACTCAGTGTCTGTAAATGGCAATAGTGATAAGCTTTATTTTTGTACTAGGAGTCAGTTAAGTAAGACATTTTCATTAATCTTGGAAAATTTCTTGAATTTTTGAGTAACAAAAATTTGTAAATAGAGAGCTCATTGAACATTAATTTCCCTCCTCCCTGCTCCCTGCCAGTCTAATTTGTAGACAGCAGAATGAAAAAAATTCTCAACCATTTTGTTGTTATAAGAAAACTCTATTTACATGTTCATGTTGTTGTCACAATAATTACTGCTGTTTTTAACTTGCCTGACAAGGAGTTGAAACTATAAAGAGAGTAATGAATAATTTGTAATGAATAAAAACCACGGATGTTTAGTATATTGTGGAACATTTTTAGTTTTAGAAGCTTGTATAAATTGCCTTCTCATAACATTTTAACAGAAGTACTCACTAAGAAATTGTTATAATAATTTTACATAATTATTTTCTTTGAGTATGCATTTTTTGTTTAATCCTTTCACCATTTTTCACCCAGACCCTTCATCCCCTCCCCTCTGGCAAAGTCTTCTGTTTCTATTGCATTTGTTACATTACTTTGTTGATTAGATTCTAGGTCCATCCATGATGTTGCAAAAGGGAAGATTTTCTTTTTTAGGGTTTAGTCGTATTTCATTGTGTAAATGTACCACATCTTTTTATCCATTTATTTACTGTTGAGCACTTGGGCTATTTCCAGATATTGGCTATTGTAAATAACACTGCAGTGAACATTTAATGCACATATACTTTTGAATTAGTGTTCCTGGTTTCTTTGGATATAGTCCCAGAAACGGGATCAATGGGTCAAAAGGTAGTTCAATTTTTAACTTTTTGAGGAAGTTCTATACTGTTCTCCACAATGGCTCGACCAGTGTGCATTACCACCAGCAGTGTACTTGTGTTCCTTTTTCTTCACACCCTTGCCAACACTTATATTTGTTGATTTATTAATGATAGCCATTCTGACAGGCGTGAGGTAATATTTCATTGTAGTTTTAATTTGCATTTCTCTGATTGTTAAAGACTTTGGCCATATTTTTATATGCCTATTGGCTATCTGTATGTCCTCTTTGGAGAAGTGTCTATTCAGATCCTTTGTCCATTTTTTAACCGGGTTGTTTATCTTCTTGATGTTTAGTTGTATAAGAAGTTGTTCTTTATATAGTTTGGAAATTAACACCTTATCTGATGTATCATTGTTGAATATATTCTCCCATACAGTGGGTTGCCTTTTCATATTTTTATGATTTCTTTTAGTGTGATGTCGTCCATTTGTTTATTTTTTTCCTTTGTTTCCCTGGCATCTACTTAAAAAAAATAACTTATTTGCAAAAAGTTATAACTGGGCAATATAGAATTGTGAGTTAGTAGACTTTTTCTTTATTTCCTCTTTATATTTGTTTATGACTCTTTGACTCTGTATTGTCCAGGTGTGTGTGTGTGTGTGTGCACGCACACGCGCACTCATGGGAGTGCACACTTGGATTTAGAGGTCTGACATTCCTTTTTTAAAAATTTTCTTACCAATCTTGGGAAATTTTGAATTTAATAACCTCAAATATATTTTTCTGCTTATTTCATCTACATTCTATGTAATTCCAACTATATGAATGTAAACTACTTATTATGGCCTATATGTCATTGAGACTCAGGTCTTCTTAATCTGTGTTTTTCTCTTTATTTATTAGTTTGTATAATTTCTATTATTCTATCTCCAAATTTTCTAAGAGTTGCAATGACCATGTCAAGAGCAGAGGAGCCTTGTGCAAAATTCTAAAGTCATAAAATAGGGTATATTTTAGTACTTTCAGTGTTTTTGTGGAAATGATGGAGGAACTGACTGGGAAACATTAAATGGTTTCATAATTGATTTTTTAAACAATTACTACTTAAATAAGCTAAATATATTATTCTGTGGAAATCATATTTTCATATTTTACAACTGAGTTTTAACCAATTTTCAGATGTGTATTTCACATAAACAATACACTTGCCCTTTTAAAGCACATGCAGTAATATTACTGGCACCGGGAAAATTGGAAACAAGATGGCAATATTATTGGAACTTGGAAAGTAACAGTTTGTGGTTGTTGTCTGCCTCGTAAAACCCTACTAGATGCCTAATGGCAGGGCAAAAGGAGAACAATACATCATGAAATTATACCAGCAAGAATGTGATAAGAACTATGGTAGCTATACAGATACGTGTTATAAATAGAAAGAATTTACAGAGGAAAGGTTAATGAATCCTGACTGGGGTTATTCAGGGAGTATTTCAAGCAAAAAAAACAACAACAAAAAAAACGGCCTTTATTCTGGGCCATGAAGCGTAAAAATTATGTGTGGAAGAGAGCATGAAGAAATAGTCATGACCCTTGCAATCTAAGGCTCTCTGACTTGACGTAAATGCCCATGAATCGCTGTCTGTACTGTGGAATCCCTGCACTCTGTAAGTAGAAGCTTCAGTCACTTTCACCCAGCAACCTGTAGGACAATAATCATTTCATAAATCAAATGTATATTTTAAGGGTGAGAACTGGATCGTACATGCTGGCTTTGAGGCTGTGAGGTCTTAGCCTGTCAAAGGTTTACCATCCATGATTGACACATCAGCAATCACAATTTTGGGCAGCTAGCACATCTCACAAAGCTGCATGGCTGGTACCAGGTGAACAGCTTATCTCTCTGTAAATACTCCAGGTGAACAGCTTATCTCTCAAATCTAATTACAAAGATGGAACAGGTGACACACTTCCCCAAAATTCTTCAGCCCAAGTATTTCACATCTGTCTAGATTATTTAGACTTGATTAAGATCTGACATAGACAATGTTGACACAGACATACCTTTGTTTCTACTTGAGAATCAGAGCACCTAAGACATTAAACAATATCAGTTTACCAGCGGACAAAATCCATAGACAAGCAACTTATCTCTGAAACCAGAATATCAAATAATGGAACAGGTAGGACTATGAAGACAATAGAGCCCAGGAGGACCTCTTTAATGATCTAACTGTTCACAGTATATTGTATAATATTTTACAGTGCAGAAAAAAATATATATTGATGTGTCCCTAGATAGCTGGACTACCCATCATGAAGTTTCAGAATTCCACATAAGTCAAGACTGCCTCCATACTTACTGACCCAAATTACTTAATCTCTCTAACGTTATTTGCATTTAAGAAAAAAAAAAACACATAAAAAACACACAAACAAGTATAGGCAGTGGATACATGCATAAAACAGCTCCAAATGCAAGATTAACAAATACTTTTTTTACCATTTGATATAAAAGGGACACTAGCATGTTCTACCTTTCTGTCTTTTCTTTCTTATATGCCCTTCTACTTAAGAATCAACAAACCCACCTCAGTCAAGCCGGATGCATTAGTGTCTACCATCAGAATAGTCTTCTTCAGAAGCCATTTCCCGTTAAATAGATAACGCTTGAAATAAAGTTAGGAAGAGCTGAATTGCTCTGAATAATAGAGATGGGGGAAAAAACTTGGAGCTGCTTTGGTAAAGTACTGAAATCTAAATGCACAAATTCTTCCTTTTGAGTGATTTTAATTTTTTGTTTAAATTGGAAGTGGGGCCAAGATTTAAGTTCAGGTCAATGGAGTGTGTAATAATGAAACCAGAAGCTTAGGAGACCCAGGAGGCAATAAAAATGCCAGCCCACGTACTGTAAAGGTTTGCATAATTCTGGGGTTTAACTCTCACATTAGCTTAAAGCATTCTTAAGGTTAGTGAAATGTAAGTAGATATCAAGAAGCAGGAATGCAACCATTAAATTCTGGATTGTAATAGATTGTAACAGTGGCAACACGCTCGGTTAAGTTTCTGAACCTGTGAAATCTACCATTCACAGTAAAATCGCATGCATTCATTTTGCCAAAAAGATGTACTTCAGATTACTAGATCAACTTCGACCTGAAAAATGGGGAGGATAGGGATCCCAAGCCAAATAGAAGTCATGTCTGCATACAAGTTATGTCTGGTATATATACCTAAATCAATTCTTAGGTTAGATTTTTGGCTAAATTCACTTTTATTTTTTTAAATATTTTTAATTGTTTCAAATATTTAATTTATAGCAGTCACAATGATTATTAAAATTATATAGGTTTCAAATGTACAATTCTATGGTTCATCATCTGTATATTGCATTGTGCTTACCACCAAAAGTCAAACCTTCTGTCACCATATATTTTAACCCCTTTAATCCTTTTTCTACTACTTTTTGAGTTGAATTTTACATATATCTCTTTTAATCCCGTGTTTAACAATGTTCTTTTTTTCAATATAGGTAGATGGCTCACTTGAATCATCGGTGTGTGTTTTTTGCTGTTGATTGGTCTTATTTAGCTCTGTTTCTATATCTTCAAGTACAATAGACAACTAATATCTGGGTACAAAATAGAATTAGGGTTGTTAAATTTCCTTTCCAAATCTGGCTCAATGTGCTGGAGTCCAACGTGTCTAAGACATAGAAAACTCACACTTCCTAAATGTATCTTTTAGCTAAAATTAGAAAATTAAAAATGTATCCACAAAGTTAGATTCATGACTAAAAATTGTTTTTATTTATTAAATTTATTTCCTACTTTTTTACTATAAAAATAGCATACTGAGTTTTCATTTTAAAAATCAGAATGATTTGGACTCTTTAGCCATCATTATCTCTCAATCTTAAAAACTGCTTTATTAAAATGTCTAATTAAAATGTAGATGTTTTTAATTGATGTTAAATTAATAACTACCAATTCCACAGGTGCATTTTAATAAGAGTTGGTTTGCATGCAAGCTTAAATAATTTCTAATTGAATGATCTTTTGTAGTCATTTAACGCTTTAAATTATAGACTTTTGTCTAGCCGGTATGGCTAGGTGGTGGAGTGTTGACTTATGAACCAGGAAGTCACAGTTCGATTCCCAGTCAGGCGCAAGCCTGGGTTGCAGGCTCGACCCCCAGTAGGGGACATGTTTATCTCTCAACATAGATGTTTCTATCTCTCTTTCCTTCTCCCTTTCTCTTGGAAATCAATAAAAATATATTTTAAAAATTATAGACTTTTATCTGTAAAATGCTCATGAAATAACCACATTAAGGTAATGTGAAGATGAAGTGAGAAAATAACAGTACAGAGCAAGAGGTCATTATATATGCTCAATTAATATTACAAAGATATACAGTTTGACCTGTTTTCTTTAGAATCAGATGAGGATCTATTACTAAAAAATATATATGTTAAATAAAGCCCTTGAGGAGTTTACATCATCATTTTTATTCTCAAAACATTATTTAGAATTATGTATATATCACTTTAAATTATACCTAAAACAAAGAATGTCCTTGGCTTTAAAGAAGTAAGTAGACATTCTTCCAGCATTATTATAAGTTCTTTTAGCAGAACTTAAAGCAATTATTCTATGTACTCTTTACCCCATAGCTGAGCTGCAGGTGCTGTTCATGCATCATTGCTTTGGCTACTTCAATATGGATTATCAGGATATACTCTGAAGCTGAAAGCCTGTGTCAATTAACTACATTACTGTCCTTATCCTAAAGGCCCCTATTGTTGTAGAAGTTCTGTTGGACTCATTCAGTTCCGCATCATGTCTTTGCCATATCCCACATTATGCTCCTAACATTGATTCCTCTGCTTCTTGTTTCCCTAGCCAAGTTATAGCATAGCTTTTCAAATTCAAACAGCAGTAAACAGGCAGAACAGAAAACAATGCAAACATAAAGACTGCTCAACAAATAGCTAACTTTGTAGAGAAAGAGAGAAGGAATTGAGAGAGGGAGAGAGGAGAGATTCAGTTACTATGAAATTAAACCTATACATGTATAATTTTATTATATTTCTTATAAACAAAAGTAAAGAGAATGATAGCTGGGATTCTAGTATTCCAAATGTCCTGGGTTATCTGGACTTTGGGAAAATAACGCTAAGTCTAGGATTGTGAGTGGTTATAAGTTTGAGCTTGTATAAATTTCTGGTTGATGCCTTATATACAATTTTTCATGATGTTTATTTTGTCTTTAGCATAACTAATTGATTCCTCTATGTTTCAAGTTTCACATCTACACATACATGTAAGCCTCCAGAATTTAGATACTGAAGACCACAGCCTCAAACATGTATCCTTATTGGACACAAAATAATTTTAAATAGAGAAATAATTAATTTTCTATAAATCAAGAGGTTTCTACATTGGTATTGACTTTATAT
Source organism: Corynorhinus townsendii (assembly GCA_026230045.1). Taxonomy (NCBI): domain Eukaryota; kingdom Metazoa; phylum Chordata; class Mammalia; order Chiroptera; family Vespertilionidae; genus Corynorhinus; species Corynorhinus townsendii. The sequence continues at coordinate 17,165,645 of JAPDVU010000015.1, forward strand.
TTCTACAAAACAACTGACCAGTACTTACAACTATCAATATTATAAAAAATAAGACCAACACTCTATCATGAACAAGAGGAACCTAAGGAGACATGGCTACTAAATATAATCTATCTTGTATGGGATCCTCAAACTGAAAAAGGATATTAGATAAAAATAAAGAAAATCTAAATAATGCACAGACAGCAGTTAATAAAAATGTCTCAATATTGGATCATTAATTTTGAAAAATGTACCACACTAATATAAAAAGGAAAAAAAAACAGGTGAAAAGTATTATGGGGATTGTCTCTACTATCTTCACAACTTTTCTGTAAATCTAAAACTATTTTAAGTTAAAACATTTATTTAAAAAATATTCAGAAGGAAACACTTTAATCCTATAAAACTCTTAAGAAATTGTTAGAATAATCAAAATGAAAAAATGACTATGGTTAGATCAAGACAGATGGGGAAATGTCGGGATAAAATATCATGATTTACTGTTGGGCTCAAGGTGTGTGTTGGTGAGGGAAAGGGATAAATTGAGAATTACCTGAATGTTTTCAGCAAGAGTGTATGCTTCTGATATAATCTACTCTGATTAGGCAAATATGATTGATAAGAATATGATTTTGGAGAGTAAGAAGGTAGTTCTGTTTTGAACTCATGTGAGTCATGCATATAGTTACTATATATGTGATTTTTGAAAAGGAAAAAGTGATTTGAGTTGGATCTATAATTTCTGTGTATAAGAATATATGTTATTTAAATCATGACATGTTTTAAGAAAATAATTGTAGAGACAGAGAAGTGGAAGAGAGGCATTATGAATGAGTAGAGAGGTGAAGCAAAGAAAAAAGAAAAAGAATCCATCATGGCAAAGATAAAAAAGAAAGGCCCAAGAGAAAAGATGGTTCTGAGGCCATGGTGCTTTCTAACTGGAGGAGGAGGTGCTTGCACACAGCTGGGACCCACTTCCTGGTGGCTGCTGGAACCTAAAGCAGTCTGCCTGGCCAGGACTCTCAGCCTCGGCCGTCGGGTTTAGGGTTGTCCCCCAAGTACTGCCCCTTCCGAAAGGCTGTTCAGCACACCCTCTGAGAACGGTAGCTTTGGCCAATCCAGGCTCATGATGGAACATTTTGAAAAATGTACCTTTTTGAAAGTGAATCTTCCATTAATATACTTTCAGTATTGAAATCCCAATGGAGCCACCAGGATAAAGATGATGTTGCTCATTAGGCACCAGCTGTTTGTCATGGGCTGTTGGTTGGCACCAGTTGGTGCCAAGGAGGACATCAGACCAGGCACTCTTAGGTCCACACTGATTTCTCTTGTAGTGTTACCGTAATGTCTATATGTGCCTTACTCCTAGTCCTTCAAGCCAGGTACCGCGGTGTGCTTTTTACAAAGCCACTAGAAATAGCCTGTCTTGTCAATTATGAAATACGGCGTTACATAACTGTAATGTTTTTTAAAAGCTGGGGTTAGTTATTTGTTTTACTAGAAAGGCAGAAGATGTAGCCAGTTTTATTCCACAGGCTTTTTATGTAAGAACAACAAATCAGGTACTGTATTTTAGTTAAAAATTGCTTTAATTGCAACAAAGCAGCCTTTGTGGCTATCAAATAAAATGTGGAAATAGGTGGAATAAATAAAAATAAAATAATATCTAGAGACACTGACATGACACAAAGGAAATAGTGTCACAGAAGGTAAGTAGGCAAAGACATTCAATTTTATTCTAGCATTTCAAAAACTACATTTATTATGAGTTATTTTATGATAAAAGTAAAATGAGTTCACCATAGAACTTTGAACACAAAAAGGACAACAAATGGAGTATAATTATGGATAAGGGCATAAGGATAACAGCTATTAGTATTTTGGTAAATATCCTCGCCGTACTAAGCAAACACTGCCAGAACAGTGGAACTTGGTTCTGGGTTACTGTTGAGGAATCAAATGATTGTAAATGTACTTTTATCCGCATACTGAAAGGAAGTGGGTCTTCACTCAATATTTTAAATAATGTTTAAATTAACTCATACATATACATAATTAAGTCCATTATTTTTTTTCAGATTTTCTTAGTTTAAGCTAACATCCTTTCTGTTCTATAATTTCATCCAGACCAGTGGTCGGCAAACTCATTAGTCAACAGAGCCAAATATCCACAGTACAATGATTGAAATTTCTTTTGAGAGCCAAATTTTTTAAACTTAAACTTCTTCTAGCACCACTTCTTCAAAATAGGCTCGCCCAGGCCGTGGTATTTTGTGGAAGAGCCACACTCTAGGGGCCCAAGAGCCGCATGTGGCTCGCAAGCCGCGGTTTGCCGACCACTGATCCAGACCATCACATTACAGTTCACTGCCAGGTCTCCTTAGACTCCTTCTGCTATGACAGTTTCTCAGACTTTACTTTTCTTTGCTGATCTGGACAGTTTAGAGGATGGCTGCACTGGCAGTGATAACACATGCATTTCTATGTAACTCTTACCAGTTTGTCAGGGAAGTTTTAGTAGGAGGGTGGTGGAGGACTGTGAAGAGACCAGAATATGTGAAAATGTCATCTCAGTCATGTATAAACTAGAGTATGAGTGGGAATCAGTAGAGAGCAGGAACTATTCTTCTGATAAACCAAAGGGAACAACTAAGGAATCTGATTTTAAATTGTAAATGTGAATTTATATAGAAACCTGGACTTATAATCATAGGGCAGAAATCAGACTCAGGATGTTTATTAATATAAGTAGAAAAGTGACATTTATAGTAGACCTTAATAGCATATTGAAACTATAATTGAACCCTCTCTTTCTGTATCAGGTAATGAGGGAACAAAATGAAAAGTTATTGGAACTGAGTTTTGAGAATTTTTATAGAGGAAAATTTCAACTACAGGGTGGTTGAGAAAACATTAGTCAAAAGCAGAATCTAGCCCTAGCCGATTTGGCTCAGTGGATAGAGCATCAACCTGCGGACTGAAAGGTCCTGGGTTCAATTCCAGTCAAAGACATGTACCTCCATTGCAGGCTCGATCCCGGGCCCGACCCTGGTCGGGAGTGTGCAGGAGGCAACCAATCAATGTGTCTCTCTCACATCGATGTTTCTCTCTCCCTCTCTCTCTGTCTCTCCCCCCTCCCTTTCATTCTCTCTAAAAAACAGACAAACAAACAAACAAAAAAAACCCAATGGAATAATATTCTTGGGTAAAGATTAACCAAAAAATAAAAGTGGAATCTAATGTCTTAGATGAAACTTAACAAGTTAATGAATCTGAATGAAAAGATGAGGAGTGAACCACATATATGATAGCAGAACATGGAAATAAGAAAAAGGAAAAGGTGGCAAACTCAGCAGGCACTCATATTGAGGAAGAGTTTTATGTTGTTTTGTTTTATAAATAATGCTGGTTAGAAAATAGTATTAAGAAGACTGCACAAATGCTAAATCTTACATCAATGCAATGTTAAAATATGAATAAGAGTCTTTAGTATACTGTATATATATTAGTATATACATGTATATATATATTAGTATATATGTGCAAATGTGTAGAGATATAATTTTATTGAAACTCAAAAATAAAGCCTAATGCATTTCAACCATATAATATTTAATATAATTTCATGAATATAAAAATTAAAACTTTTTATAAAATAAATAAGCATATTGGATGACCTAGAGTTAATTTTATATTTTATGTTTTACAGTAGGATAAAATTTATCCCTTAAATAGGTGGTAAATATATGTTAATAGAACAATTATAAATTAAGAGTATTAGTACTACCTGGAATTCTAGATACCTTTTGTAAATCATTTTTGATTTGAAATCAAATAATTTTATAAAGAAAATATAGTATTTGGGTGACATTTTTATTTTACCTAACATCACTTATGTAATAGCAAATACTGCTTATGTCATTCTAGGCTGTTCTAAACACTTTCATATATTATCAGACTTAATTCTCAGTATAACCCAGTAAAGTAAACACTATTATTCTCTTTCTCTCCTCTCTCTGGTTTGTTTTTCAATGTTTACCTTAACTCCAGTTGGAGATAGGAAAAAAACAACACAACAACTGGGTATATAAAGAGGCTATTTAAATTCCACCTAGCTGAAATAGTTAGCTCTTGGGGAGCACAAGAGACTTGATTGGAAAATTGTAAGGAGGGCATTCTGAGAAAAGAGAAGTATGTGGAAGGCCACCTGCCCTGGTTACCAGAATTCTGACTTAGGGAAGACAGGGGAGTGTCGATGGTGGCACCTCCTAATTATTTCTTGACCTTTCCAAACAAGTCTATGCCCATGCAGACCCCCAGGTGTTTGCTAATCCCTGGATGCCCTTGCCTAGAGGACAATGTAGACACATGTGTCCTTCCAAGATTACTCATCCTACTGATTGAATCTAAAGAGACAAATTACAATAAAAGCCTAATGAGGCAGGCAATCGAGGCTGCCTGGTTGCTACAGCCAAGCCATCCCTTAGCCTTCTCTTTCCCAGTGAAACTGTGTTGGAGTAATCTGTTCATCCATCGTTTAGGGGCTGCTGGTAAGTGCTGGCAAGGTGGTGCCCCATGTGAGGACCTCTGGCAGTTAACTATCTTGGACTATACCTTATTTTAAATTCCATTTAATCTGATACTTCAAAATTAGGAATCTTGGATATTTCACAAAACACACACACAGGTGTATAACTAAAAGTAATTACTCAGACTATTTTACATGCATTTACAAAACATATTTATAATATAATATTAAACAAAACTGCCAAGAACTTTGCAAACATCACTATCAAAATACCATCTTACTCCCCATAGGACTGTGATAAGAAATAAATAAGATACTGCGAGTAAAATATTTAGTTTACTGTGTAGATATAATAATCTCTAAAACGGGCAGTACAATTATTATTATTAGCCAAACCATGCCTTGATCACTATAAGGAGGTCCCATCATAGTGCATTTGCTGAATACTTGGATCTCATAAACCTTCTCAGTTACTCCAGCTGTATTAAGAATGAATGTGTCTATATTGTTTTATCCATCATTTAGATAAAAAATATAGATAAAAGTAAAAGCTTAAGTTTCCATTTAAAGTATGTAAATAATTCCTATTATAATACTTGGTACAGGGATTTTTGTCTACAGACCCTTATAATGCTAATAATTACTCTATTAAGTAAAGAGAGTAGTTTCAATAAGTTGTTTTTATATTTTATATAAACTTTCATATAAAACAGGTCAAAGGTTGCTCCTCAAAAAATATCTGAAGATAGACCAATATTTCTAGGCTACTGAAAATAGGGATCGTCAATTCTGTTTTCAGAGAGTTTCTTAGATTTCTTTGCCAACACCTGCAGGAAAGGAGCCATTGTCAGGAAAGGAGCCTGAAGGAGGGTAGACAGGCAGAACTATTTGAAACTAATTTAGAAAAAGTTTAAGTAGAGGGAGCCTGATTTAGCTATGTTAAGCCAAAGGAGAGAAAAAATATACATAATGCTATCTTTAGACTTTCCATTTTATATCAGAATTTATATTTCTGAAATTTTTAATTTAATGGAAAAAAAAACTAGTTATAACCTGAAATAAATATCAAAAACTAAATATAACCTGAAACAATGATTAAGGGTAACTTTTATTTTGATAATATAAGTAAAGAAATTGTATGATGATTGCCATATGGTTAGTAATTTATTAAACTGGCATTTTTTATCAATTACTTGCTCTTTTATTTTTTTTTAGATTATAAAATAAGATTAAGTTAGGTCAGCAAAACTCTGCTTTGAAAAACTTTCAAGTATAGAACATTTAATATTTGTGCTGTGGCTATTCTTGTTTTTACAAAGTGACTTTGATAGACTAGTATATTTTAAAAAACTGTAATTAGTAACTATTAGACCAAATGATTATTTTGAATTGAAGCACTGATAATAAAATATCGGGAGTCCCAGCCAGTGTTGCTCAGTAGATAGAGTTTGGCCTGCAAACCAAAGGGTCCCCGGTTCGATTCTGGTCAAGGGCACTTAACAGAGTTGCAGGTAGTTGCAGGCTACTCCCCAGCCTGGCCCTGGTCAAGTGTGTGCAAGAGGCAACCAACTAATGTGTTTCTCTCACATCAATATTTCTCTCTGTCTTTCCCTCTCTCTTCTGCTCTCTCTAAAAATCAATGGAAAAATATCCTCAGGTGAGGATTTTAAATAAATAAATAATAAAATAAATAAATAAAATATTGGGAAATATATCTTATTTATTTAATTAAAAAAGTAAATTCAATTTATCTTTATACAGTAAATTGGAGCAAATTTGAAAAGACAAAATAATTATGGGCTAAGTATTATACAATCACAAAAATATAATGAAATATGCAAAGTAAAGACACAGATGAACTTTTAATGTAATATTTTAACAGCTACCTTTGTTTCCAAATGGTACTAGGAATTTTCTAGTGTGTGACTGGAGAAAAACATTTTGATATAAAACTGGGGGCCTGGTGCACTCAAGGGGTCCCTCAGCCTGGCCTGCACCCTCTCATAGTACGGGAGCCCTCAGGGGGATGGCCTAAGGGGTCAGTCAGACATCCTCAGTCCTGCCGGAGGCAGCAGAGTCTCCCTCCACCTCTGCTGCACTCGCCAGCCATAGTCTGGCTTCTGGTTAAGCGGTGCTAGCCCTGTGGGAGCACAAGGACCACCTGGGGCAGCTCCTCCATTGAGCTTCTGCCCCCTGGTGGCCAGTGCACATAGTAGTGACTGGTCGTTCTGCTGTTTGGTCTATTTGCGTATTAGCCTTTCATAACATAGGATGCTATAACATTTCTCATATGTATCTCAGAAGAATTATGAAGCAAAGTTTGCATAAATCAAATAACCCTCATCATAAACATTATAAAATAGGGGTTAACAGTTATAAATACTTAATACTATTATAAAGGATTAGCCTCTTAAGTAAATAATAATACTGGTGCTTTTCTAATGTGGAAATGTTGAAATTCTGCTAATCTTATAAAAAAATTTGTATTAAAATGAAAATGCACCAAAAGCCAAAAAATGTATTGAGGAATCCTATGAAATAAAAAAATTTAAAAAAAAAGAACACTCATGAAAAATTACTAGGAAAATCAGGCATACAGCACTGGAAAATAGTGTTTCCAACAATCCCATATGTAATAAATGATATGTCCAAATCATTATAAGGGATTGTGTAGATGAGGTCTTGTGTTAAATTTGTGTTAGTGACAATTTCATGCAACTCATGGTACTAAACTGTGTAAGTCTTCTGATCTACCCTGAAAAATGGACTACAGCTTTATTCATGAAGAGATTGTATAAATCTTTGTCTTCCTTCTGTGGTATTTAGGCTGTTTGGAATTCTAGTATTTATTTGCTAAAACAAACACAAAATTCATGAATCCCAGTCATATGGGTGAATACTCTATTTCTTGTACCAAATATCTGTTTAGCTGACTAATAAGAAAGGTTGGGTCTCTTCTTCCAAACTCTCCAGAGAAGGAAAATTTGACTTTCTTCTTTTTCCTTCTTTATTTGACATGATAGAATTTTATTGTTTTCAAGGTCAAAGTTGGAAATACAAGCCCTCATATATAAAAAAGGAAACTTGTTTATTCTAAAACATAAATTTCTGGGTCAATTTCAGTTCTCAACTAAATGAATATATTCTTACCAGTCCTAAGACTTTACTCTTTGGATTAAAACAAATCTGTATTGCATTACTGTCTCTTTAGTAATATAACATGCAATAGGCAGCTTTTCTTCAGAGGATGAAATGTATTGTGCAATTTATGGTTTCCAATAAAAGAAAAACTGATAATTTAGAGTCTATATTCTGTGAGTATAAGGTAGAAAATGACATTTTCATATAAGGGTCAGAAGAAAATAAATTTAAAATAAACAAAAGCTTTGAATGGAACATTCTCTCTATAAAAGCTTTGAATGGAACATTACATATATAAAAGCTTAGGTGACCAGTTGACCAGCTGGCCGGCCAGTAACTATGATATGCACTAACCACCAGGGGGCAGACACTCAATGCAGGAGCTTCTGAGCTGCAGTCTCTTGGCAGTGGCAGTTCTCGGGTGACGCACCTGGAACCAGAGAGGAAGGAACCTGATTCCAGGGTGCTCCACCCAAGAACCACCCTCTCGTAATCCCGGACCCCTCAGGAGATGTTGGAGAGCCAGTTTTGGCTCAGACCCCTCAGGCCAGGCTGAGGGACCCCATTGGTGCATGAATCCGTGCACTGGGCCTCTAGTATATACTATTTATAAGATGTTAGTTACAGTTACTTATGATCATGGAGTCATTTTTTGTTCCCTTAATTTTCTTGCAGTTTTTTAAGGAGATTATTTTTTCTATATGATTTAGAACACTGCTGCCTAATGTGTGAGTGAAAGGACTAGATAATCCCTTTGACATTGTTTCATTTATATATTTGATTCCTGTACTGCAAAACTTAAATTTGGGAACATACCAATATTAACTCAAATCTTTTGAGATCATATTACATATGTAAGTTTTGAGTAATATGTAATATCTTTTGAGATCATATTACATAACTTACATATGTAATATGATCTCAAAAGATTTGAGTTAATATTGGTATGTTCCCAAATTTAAAAGTGAAAATGTACCATATTGTTATAAAGTTTGATGGAAATTGAAATACGTCATTCAAGAATGGATTTTCTGCCCCAACCAGTTTGGCTCAGTGGATAAAGCGTCGGCCTGTGGGCTCAAGAGTCCCAGGTTCAATTCCAGTCAAGGGCATGTGCCTTGGTTGCAGGCACATCCCCAGTAGGAAGTGTGCAGGAGGCAGCTGATGTTTCTCCCTCATCAATGTTTCTAACTCTCCCTATCCCTTCCTCTCTGTAAAAAATCAATAAAATATATTTTAAAAAAAGAATGGATTTTCTTTTCAAAGTGTGCAATTTTCTTTAAGCAAATCATATATTTATTTACTCATTATGTAATTCAGTACTATCTAGTGTTCTAGACATTTGCATTTTTATTTTATAGCAATTTCTTAGACCAAATGTCATTAATAATTGCACTTTAAAAAATGATTACCATTATGGTCTATAAGCTTCTATTATGTAATATCCTAAATCTCATTAATAATACACTAATGCTTTTCTCCTTTCAATCACTGCTTTTATTTATAATTTTCATAAAAGCATGGCATGAGTAACAAATAATAAGACATTTAAATAAAGCCTCTTGCCTTCTTATTATTTAGGCAGACTAATTTTACATACATTTTGGTATAAGAATCATTTTTAAACCATGAAATAAAATATAATTTAATGATAAAGATTTAAAACTATGTAAATTTGTATTTTACTCATATCCCTCATTTTTATTTTATCATTTATTAAAATATTGATTATCCCTCTTTCTGAACAAAAGTACACATATATTTAAGTAAAATAAAAAAAAGAGTCTTGGCTTCAATTCTTGGATCATTCAGTCATTTAGTTAATAAAGCAATCGCATAATCAGTAAATACAAGGAGAATACTGATGGTGTTTTATTTTGCGGTGGGAGAGTAAACATAAATTTCTTGTTAACTTATAGTTCTGACAAACCACTGCTCCAGCTGAATATTTTAGGAAGCTGCAGTTTGGCTTGTTAGGAGTCTCTAAAGAAAAATGAGATCAATACTTGTCACAGTAGGAGATACTTTACTGTCTGTGGAATGCTATAATATAGTGCTGAGGGTGAAAAAAATACGCCATCACTTCAGCTTGGCCTTATGTAATGAGCAGGCTTCTGTTAAGAAAAGTAAATCACTTTTCCTGAATATGTAATGCCCAGATCAAAAGGTTTGTGTCACTTTGTAGTTCCATTTCCATGTTTAATGTATTTTATGAATTGATATATAAAAAATGCTAAACCTTTTGATGATGAGTAGGTGATATAATGCCTATACAATATGTATATTTTTTTAAGGCAGTTCTTGGTGGTAGGGAAAAAAAATCAACATCCCTAAACATTTTAAGTTTTAATACATTAATGTTCTGAAGGCCTGGGATATATAATGGTCCTTTTTCCATTTCCCTTCCTACTTTCTTCCTACCCTTCCTTCCTTGCTTTAAAAATTATTTCTCCATATTCCCCATTTTTCTTTAATAACTAAATAAAACTTTGAATTCTAGTAAATTTACGTGTAGATGTTTGTGGGCCAATTTTTTTAAATTACATGTTCTTTCTCATCTCCATATATTTCAGTTTGATGTAAAGGTAGCAACGCTAATTAGGGATCAGGGCACACTCTTAGGTAATCTACCTGTCAATCACAAGTGGAAACTGAGGATTCAGGGAATCTAAGGGTGAATTGTAACTGAGGGAGGTGATGAATAATCTAGGACCTGTGGTTGTACTACTAACTCTCCTCCTAAGTTTCCCTAGGAAGAGAGACCTACAGAATCTTAAAGAAACTGGTCCCAAAAGTGTGAAGTGTGTCCACATGGTTTAAGAAATAGACTGTATTTCTTAAGCCACTTCACCCAATGAGGAAAGAAATGCTGCCAGGTGTCATAAGAGCTGTCAGCAGGTCATCAACAAATCAACAAACGACAAGTGCTGGCCAGGATGCAGAGAAAAAGAAACCCTCTTACACTGCTGGTGGGAATGCAGACTGGTGCAGCCACTGTGGAGAACAGTATGGAGTTTCCTCAAAAACTAAAAATGGAACTTCCATTTGACCCAGTGATCCCACTTCTAGGAATATATCCCAAGAAACTAGAAACACCAATCAGAAAGGCTATATGTACCCCTATGTTCATAACAGCACAATTCCATAGCTAAGATTTAGAAACAGCCTAAGTGCCCATCAGTAGATGAGTGGATTAAAAAACTGTGCTACATCTACACAATGGAATACTACGCTGCGGTAAAAAAGAAGGAGTTCTTACCATGCAACAGTATGGGTGGAACTGGAGAGCATTATGCTAAGTGAAATAAGCCAGTCAGAGAAAGGTAAATATCACATGATCTCACTCATTTATGGAATATAAGGAACAACATAAACTGATGAACAAAAACAGATCCAGAGACAGAGAAACATCAATCAGACCTTCAAACCTCAGAGGGAAGGTAGGGGATGGTGGGGGTAAGGGGAAGAGATCAACCAAAGAACTTGTATGCATGCATATAAGCATAACCAATGGACACAGACACCAGGGGGTGAGGGCATGAGTGGGAGAGTCGGGGGGCAATGGGGAGATAAGAGCACATTTGTAGTACCTTAATAATAAAGAAAATAAATAAAAGAAAGAAAGAAAAAGAATTAAAGGAAGAAGAAAGAAAAAAAAGAGAATTGACTGTTGTTGAGCTGTGGGAATCAATGTGTATATATTTATTGAATAATTTATTTGAAGCAATTTTTAAGGCTTGGGCAGAAAGTGTGAGGATTGAAGTAGATACTGTGAGTCCAGGATAGGGGTGAAACCCATATGTCTTGAGTTAGCACATATGCCTAGCGAAGCCTTGGTATTTGGCATGTGGCACACAAACTGTTCTACATCAACCCACTGGAAACTGAGGAGGTGAAATCTGAAACTTTGACAAAGGTTTTCATAGTGGCAGAATTGCTGTAAATGTAAAGCAGTAAGGATTGGACTGTGGGTGTTTTCATCCTTTTAACTATTCCAAGAATTTAAAACAGAGGATCAAATGATGATGGAGTAGAGTAAGAATCCAGAAATATTCATTTTGCAAAAAGTTACATGGCCTAACTCTAAGAAAAAAAAGGTGACAGCCACAAAATTGGGGTAAGAAATTATCTCCTTTGTTTAAGTTTTTGAAACGTCGTATTCCTGTTCCCTGAAGGTTTCTGCCCCTAAAGTCAAAGGTTTTATAGTTTTACATTTTGCAGTAAAAGTAAATTTTAAGGCAGGATAATGTGAATACATTTTTATGGGACTACTGTAATTATGAATAGTCAAGCATGGGCTAATAGTGAGTCTCTCAAATCATCTATTTTGTCAAGCATTTATAGATCTAGAGATTTGAATACACAGGCAACTTAATAAGGTTTAAATTCTCACTGTGGATGAATGGTTGAAATCTGTGATTCTAATTTTCTTTTAAATACTCCACGGTCACCCTCTTCAATAAACGACTCTGAAGAATGAACAATTTTTATGTTATCATAAATATATATTTAAAACATGACTTACTGCTAAAATATAGTTAAACAAGCACACATTTGCCAGTCTAGGAAAGTTAATTCAAACCTGCATTTTAACAGGTAATTTAACACTGTCAAATTAAGGTCTTCTCCAAAATTAGAAAAGAAAGTTTGAGAAAAACCAGCTTTGTGCACAATCAAAAAAGTGAATTTTAAAAAGTGCTGGGTCAATAAGTCTTGAGCCAATATTAAGGGATCGGGAAAAACTTTAATTACAAAACATAGACACTTCTTTGGGCAACTTCACCATACTTTTTCCAATGACCAGATTAGCAAACTAAACTATGTTTGCCTGAGGAAATTAAGAGAGCATTACAGGGAGAGCAATGATCTCTTCCACCCAGAAATACTTCCCTTAAAAAACACCCAAAGGGAATGTCAACTTGGCCATCATTTGCCATATCCAAAGACCAAGATCATAAATTTTTAAATGGTTTGACACAGAGTTTGGTTTCCAATGTATTATTAGATCAAGCAGGCAAGTTCTCAAGATAGTCTAGTAGTCATCAATATTAAAAATAGATGCCACTATTTGGAATTTTTTTTGCAGATAGTTTTTATTTATTGGTACAGTTTTGGTTTTGGACAGCTAAGCCATGATTAATTCAAAAAAAATGGAACTAAATTTTCAGGGGTTTTTAGTATATCAAGACAATATAGTCTATATTTCAGTAATATTTATTAGTTTAATTTTGCATATTAACTTCTGATTTTTCATCTTGCCTTAAAGAAAATATCAGCTATTTTCCCATGGAATAAGAAATTGAGCATTGGGCAAGATTGATAGCCAAAAATTTTGAGACTTCTTTGAGAAGGAACCTAAAAAAGTTGAACTCAGCTTTGTGCAAATCCAATTAAAGTGAACATCTGATTAGATTTTGGAATTTTATAGGATTCATTATTCCAGCTCTTGAAAATTTCTGATACCAAACAAGAGTAGAACTATACTGTTGGTACCATCTGAGCATATTCAACTTTATTAGGTACGTGTCGGTTTCCCCATGAAGGCATACATGATCATGCTGACAGCTGTAGTGGCATGGAAACCTTTCGGAAAAGGATGACAAAAATATCTGTTCCTTACCCAAAAGACCTAAGGTTATTTTGGCCCAGACTCCAAGGAATAGATTTGTTCTAATCACACACACAAATTTTTTTTTTAATTATGTGAGGTGATGAATGCATTAACTAACCTTATTGTGGTAATTATTTTGCAGTATGTATGGGTATCATATCTTCACATTATACACTTTAAATTTACACAATGTTACATGCAAATTATATCTCGACAAATCTGAGGGGGAAGACAACATATGTTTACTCAGATAACTTCTAATTGTGGTAACAGGAGGGATCATCAAGCTGCCTCTACTCTTCTAAAAGCAGAGCACTATTTCAAAGTCAGATATCTTAAAAAGGAGTGTTAAAATTTTAATAAATTTCTGTAGTCACTTAAAATGGTTTTGGTCTTACATTTTACTTTATTTCCTATCATCATTGAGGATTTATTGTAAGTTCAAGCCTAGTTTTCATATGTTTTGGAGGAAAGAAATATCATATATTTATAACATATTGGCCAAGATCAGTGTTTTTTTCTATAGCCATTTTTTTAAATTTTATCCATTTTAAGAGATCATATAAAGGAGTTACTTTAGTGATGGAAGAAGCAACCAGCTGGTGGCATGAATAAAAGGCTCTGTTATATTATAATAGACTTAGAAGATATGTTTCCATTAATTCCAAAGAAATAGATGAGGATGAATAGGTCCAAATTTGTAGCAATAAAGCTCCTCAAACTAATTCTTTTAAAGTTTGAGTTAGGATCATATACTGTTAACATGTTGTTTACTTTTATTATTTTATAAAAATCTTGAAATGATAGTGCAAGTTTCACTCCATTCCTGATTTAACATAGTTATTATTTTGGAAAAAATATTGTAGGCTGACAAAAGCCCTTTGAATTATTTTCTGGACTTTAAGATTTCTCATTAGCATTTTAATGGGCTTAATCTATATTAATCCATACACTTCTTACATGGATATACTTTGTATAATCTTTTTCTGCTATGATTTTTTATTTATAAATTCAATCTTTCAATCATAAAGAAATATTTATTCAATTTCAACAATTAAAGTCTCGTATTGTAAATTTAAAATATGCAGATCCTGTTTCTGTCTCATTGTTTTTTAATTTTTACAACTTGGCTAAATATTATACAGACATGAGATATATCACAGCTTATCTGAAGAGACCCCTTCTCTTAAAACATAGATTTCAGTTCTATTTACAATGTGGAAATACACCATATTAGTCATGCAGACCAACATAAAGTTTACTAGTTATCTGTAAAGGCTACAAGAATGGATACAAAATGGTTAAAAACAATTTCTTTCTGTTTGGGGATGATCCCTGGCTGCACCATATGAGATCCATTTTCAGATCTAACCTCAATAAGGAAGTGATTCTCTCTGTCAGAGATAATGTGATTTAGTCCTTCTCTTGGCCACAGTGTGACAGAGAAATATCACTGCATAACACATAGACACACAGAGAACACTCAAGTTGGAAAGATAAGCTTTTCTAAGGTTAAATGAAAAAAACATCCAGTCAGCATTCAACGAAGCATACAGAAAAGCCAGCTCACCCTCAAAATGAATTTATACAACAAGACTTAAAGCAAACATTGAACAATTTTCTTATCAAAGGTAGAGGGTAGCTGTATGACTTTCAGAAACTTCAAATTCAGATTTCAAACATGTAACATTATTTTATTTAATTGGACTTAATTTGTATCACAAGCCACCATTCTACATAATAAAAATCTTAATGTAATCACTTCCATGTAGACACCATCAAATTCAATCATTTAAAAGTATTAAACACAGTGAATTCAAGTATGTTGTACTTTTACTCTATTTCCTACTGTTCCTCAGATCGATCGCTGTTCTAGGGTAGCTAATTAATTCAGCCTGAGCAGGAGTGGGCATATTTGGTCCTATGCTCATTTCATTGAGGATTGCAATTCTGTGTGACCTCACCCATGCCACCCACTGAGTTCTGGTCCACTTTGCTGCTTCAGCTGCAGCCCTTCAGGTAATGCCCTGCTCTGCTATATGTACCCCTCTGCAAGATTCGGTGGCATTTGTGTCCGATAACAGTAACCTGTGAAGCTGCTTTTCTACAAACTCCATCGGTGAGCTCAGCTGCTATATCTTATGTAAGACACGAACCTCACTCCAATCAGCCTTTGCCAGATCTCCGGTTCTTCAGAGGCCAGAGACTGGCTGCCTCACAAGGCAGCTGAATAGGAAGCACCCTCAACTCCAGAATCCATAGCATTTTTCTTTGGATCCTATCACCGTCACTCTCCCCTATGAAGTTGTCTTGTGGTAGATATAAGATCCCAGGGCATGTTGGCATTTTCGGAAGGTCACTCTTATAAAAAATGTATGCTTCCATTTCATGTTATCCCCCCTTGTTGACAGCCTGCAGGATCTTATCTAAAATGGGACTGGAGATGTGGGTAGCACATAAAAGCAAAGCAAAGCAACTGCTCAACATAAACTGTCCCTAAATATTTCTCTGTATCTCTTAAAATCTGTTATTTTAATCAGTTATTTTAGAAATTCAGAATGTGGTATTTCATATATATATTTCCTTCCCCTGGCTGCAAGCACCAGTGTTCCTCTGGCCCCGGGACCCAGGATTCAGCAGAGCCAAGCCTTCAGCCTTAGCTCTTCAGTCTTCAGTCTTTGCTTGGGTGGAGCCTTCAGTCTCCGCTCCATGCCTGCATATACAAATTAACCCGCCATCTTTGTTGGGTTAATTTTCACACTCCCGATTGGCTGGTGGGCATTTCAGAGGTATATTATATTATATTTTATATATATATATAAAATGTATTTTAGTGTAGCAGTAATTTCCTCTGAAAGGATGAGAAAGGGGAATCTAAAGGTGTTAATAACAATAGTGCTGACTCAATAAACTGACAGACTATCAGCAATATAAATGAGAAAAGTATCACTACAATAAAAGAAATAGAGAGGGATGGAAGGAAGAAAGGAAGGCAGGGACAAAGGTAGGGAGAGGGAAAAAGAGAGGAAAATTTGGAAAGCACTAAATATGTATAAAAACCCACAGAACCTTAAAGCACAAAGAGTAAACCTTAGCATATACAAATTTAAAAAAATCAATTAAGAAGTTGGGGAAACCCTGGATGAAATGGAGAATGTGACAAAGCAATCTAACTGTATTACGATGTGTGGAACAGGTGCACAGAAGTGGGGGTAAGGGAGACAGGCAGATGCTGACCTAAATAACTTTGCCAACGAGAGAATTCTGTAAGACTAAAAGTAAAGCAAACTGTGCATAAGCACTGTGTTTGTTAATAAAGCAGTTTCCCCTGGGGTATGGGCTAACAATTCTCATGCTGCTATACATGCAGTGGAGCTGAACAATTAAGTGAATGGCTGCTGGATATTGGCATCCAACTTTCTCAGTATTCAGAGGGAGTTGACGGATTAACAAGGTGGGGAGGCTAGATGACAATGGATTCGAGTAGGAGACATTGGTATGAACTCATATTTAGCTTAATATTGCTACAATTGATCACATGTAGAGAGATGTATACATATGTATAGATACATGACAGTATAGGCTCCGTTAAATGGATTAAACAAGGACATTTGATTGAGGTAGTCTAGAAAGCAGCCCAAAATCTAAGCCTGCAAGTGCCTCAAGGTTAAGAAATTGAAACTCTTAAGGACAATCACAAACAGCCAACCAGCCTTTAAGCCATAGCCAATCAATAGTTTCCTTACTTTGCTTCCGCACTATCTCTATAAAGGTCTCTCTCCAAAGCCCCTGTCCGTGGTGCACGCCTAACCACTTCTGGTTTGGCCCTGCTGGACTGGAATTAATTTTTGCTCTAATAAACTCTTAAAATGTTTAATATGCCTCAGTTTATTTTGTAAGAATGCATATATTTCTTCATTCTGTCAGTTCAGAGGGCCTAGAGGCCATGACCTTCCAATAGCAAGGAGCATAAGGAGCACCCAGGGCTTGACTTTTAGCACTGTTCTCCAGTGAAGGTACTGAGGGTATTTGGACAAATGGCTGATTTTACAACTGGAGCAGGAAATATATGAGATGAGACTAGGACATGGTGGAGCCAGCTAAATGCCAAAAGAGGGAAATATTTGAGCAACAAAATAAATAAACTAGGCAAACCTTCCATGCATAATAAGTCTAATTACATTGCATAGATACCTTACCTTCATAGAGGTAAAAGACAACTCCTCACTCCTTACATGCGGGCTGTGCAGAGTAACTTCCCTCTAAATCCTCAGCATGGGAAGAAGGGAACGGGACTATGGGAAAAGCTGAAAAACACTAACTCAGGTGACCAGGTGGCTAAGGTTAACATCACCCGTGATATAACATTAACACTTGTACCCCCGATATGGTGGGATTTAAAGGTACTTTAGCTCTGTAGTCTTCTTTCTAAATATATATATATATATATATATATATATATATATATATATATCTTTAGAATATATGATTAGACTGGGATATATATATATATATATATATATATATATATATATATATCCCAATCTAATCAGGAAAACATACACATAAATTCCAGTTGGGGAACATCCTTCATAATACCTAACCAATACTCCTTAGAAGTGCCAAGGTCATTAAAAACAAAAAAAGTCTGAAAAATCCTCACAGTCATGCGGACTCTAAAAAGACATGATGAATAAATATTCTGGAACAACAACAACAAAAAAGAAATTAGGTTAAAAACTAAGGAACCCTGAAAAGACCATGGCTTTGTGTTAATAACATGTCAAAATTATTTCATTCTGAGTTGTACCAAGTGCTCCATAGTGATGTAAGATTTCAGAAGGGGAAATGGAGTAGAGGTATATGGTAAATCCCAGTACCATCTTCACAAATTTTCTATAAGTTGAAAATTTTTCTAAAATAAGGTTAGCCTGCCCAGGGTGGCTCAGTGGTGGAATGTTGACCTATAAACCAGGTGGTCACGATTCAATTCCCAGTCAGGGCACATGCCCTGGTTGCACGCTTGATCCCCAGTGTGGAGCTTGCAAGAGGCAGCCAATCAATGATTCCTCATCATTGATGTTTCTACCCCTCTCTCCCTCTCCCTTCCTCTCTGAAATCAATAAAAAAATATTTAAAAAATAAGAAGTTTAAAAAAAGAAAGAAGAAATGAAGAAAATGGGAAAAGGACACAGGAAGATAGATAAGAAGAAAGTAAAGAAAATACTGACTGATTTTAAACCAAATCAATTATTTTGCTAAGACTATAGATTTTCTAATAGACACCTTGTAGTTGCTGGTTCTTTATCACAGCTTGGCCATATTATGGGTCTTATGGGGATTATTTGTCACCTAATGATGTTGTTCATATTATTCATGGGGGTCTTTTGTCTATTTCTGTGTGACTATCTATGCTCTGCTTTTTCTGTCTTTCCAGAATGACTAGTACTCTGTTGATTATACCTTAATACATACTTATGTATTTTAAATAAGCATTAACCACATTTTAATAAAATAGTTTCTAAAGCTACCATGTGTTGTGATTTTACTGAATAACCGTTTTTTTATCAAAGGTCTGGACAATTATTCCCATGACCTTAAAGATCGGATTGAGCCCTGCAGGCACGGCTCAGTGGTTGCTTATGAGCTAGGAGGTTGCTGTTGGAGTCTCAGGGCACATGCCCGGTTGCCAGCTTGATCCCCAGTGTGGGGCATACAGAAGACAGCCGATCAATGATTCTCTCTCATTATTAATGTTTCTGACTCTCTCTCTCTCTCTTTTCTTCTCTCTCCCTCTACCTCTCTGAAATCAATAAAAATATGTTAACAACAACAACAAAAGAAGACCAGATTGAGCCCTAGCCAGTGTGGCTCAGTCGGTTGGAGAGTCATCACATACACTGACTCCTGGTCAGGGCACACACCCAGGGGGCACGTAAAGTGGGCAGCAGTGACTCTCTCTCTTTTTCTTTTTCTTTTTCTTTTCTCTCTTTCTTTTTCTGCTCCTTTCTCACACTCCCTCTCCCTCCTTCTCTAAAATCAATTAAAACATATTTAAAGACCCGAATGATTTTTATTTTCATACCGTGCCTCATTTTCTTGCTCATCATTAAAACGTTTTTGCACTTTGATAAAACACTGTGCTATAGTTTCATCAATACTACTCTGCAATGTTCTCATTCACATAGTATATTTTTAAGAGTAAAAATAGTTATTGTATTAAAATGAAACAGTTATGTTAATCACAACTATATAGTCTTTTGTAAACTTTACTTTTTCAATTTGATAAAATCATGATGATTCCTTTTTCTGGGGAGGATCTAATTAAATTTCATGTCACTCAGTAACCTGGAAAATTTCTTTCAAATGTAAATCATAGCAGGATGGGAATATGAGAGCTGAAAGAGCATCTGCTGAGGTTTGGGACTTGGAGTTTCACTTGATTTTTATTTTGTTTTGTTCGTTTTCTTTGTTTGAGTTAGAGCCTTGCTTTGTTTTCTATAGGCCAGCATGGCCCTTGATAGCAAAACATTTTGATAGGAAAGCATCGCATTGTGCTTTCTAGCTTACTTCACCCAAGTAAGCACTGCACACATATTGGAGCATATGTCTCAGAAAAAAACAAAACACCAAAAATGCAAAAAAAAACCCTTTATATTATGAATATTTTAGCATTTATGCAAAATAAAATGTATATTTCACACATCATATTCATTAGATGGCAGGTTCCTTTTCCCATGACTAGTAGAATGAATAAAAGCACACTGCTGTTTAAAATCTAGCAAATCTTGTACATATATTAGAATTTTATACTCTGTGGGCTCACGTTGATTCAGGGAATTTTAAAGCAGACACTGCTCCCATCTGCTATAAACAACAGAAACAGATTTCCAACAAATAATTTAGCCCTGGGTGTCCTCCCAACCTCCTGTGTACTACATGAACTATTGTCCAGCTCTTCTGTCACGATACAAACAGCACCACCTCAGTCCTCACTAGAAAACTGTTCTATCACATGGAACAACAGTCAGGCTCACAAATAAATGTCATCGTGCTCAAAGCCAGCTTGTGAAATAGAAATGCTAGAATCACACATATCAATAGCGCAGAATATTAGTGGCCCTTGATCACTTTGTGTGTAATTTTTAAGACTTTGATAAGAAATGATAATGTTCATAAGAAATGTGATATAGAATTTAGTCTATGCCTATATCAAAGAATTGTATAAAAAACAAAAATGAAATAAATGTTTATTCAGTGTAATATGCTAAATAATTTCTGCATTGAAGTAAGGCTATGCTCTGGATAAATAAACCTTCTGTTAGGGGATTAACAGGTTTCAAACTGTTTTCATTAATTTTTTTCCTTAAAATGTTTTCAGAATTGAAATAGGTTACTTTTTCCCCTTAACCTCTTCAGGATAACAAATAGGGCTATATAGGTTTTTCTTGTTTCTCTTATATAAACAGGACATAAATCAGATTCACTGAATTTGTCTTTCTATTTTTTTCCATCAGGAATGCAACTATAATGAAACCCAGGCAGTCAGCATTACATTTCTTACAGCAAAATATATTATTCTATTAGTGTTATAATTTACTTTTTGAGAAACATTTATATTGATTCTCCCCAAATTGTGCACCGAAAAGCCTAGATGTAACTGGATATTACTGGGCAGGTGGTCACAGACAAGCCCTTGAGTGATCAGGGGCAGAAATGTCATTGTTGACAAAGGGCCCATGATATACATTCACCCACTATTGACCACGGATGGCTTCATTATATGGCTATCGCTTGCATTCTGAAACAATAACATGGTTCCAGATGATGGGAGCCACAACGACATCACCTTTTCAAAACATCTTTGGGGGAAAAAATACTTTGAGCTTTTTCATTATTGCACTAATTTTTTTCCTCTCTTAATAGTAAGATATAGCGATACTTTTGCTTTTAATGTTAACATTTCCTTCTTAAAATCATTTTTGTAACTGCAAATTTTTGGAAAACAGATTTTTAGTAAATTTAAACAACATATTTGAAACCTAGAAAACTGACATATTGCACAAAATTTCTCCACCGCCCTCAACTATTCAAAAGCAGAACTAGTTTCAGTGCACTGTCATTATTTACATGATATTATATGAATGTCACAAGTAGCTATGTCCTAATAGTTCAGACTTCAAGATGGGTTCTGATGGGTGAGCAGACTGGCGCTGTTTGGGCACCAGAACAGTAGTTGGCTTCTCAGTTAACTTTATTTCAAAATAGGTAAATGAGATTATTTAAGGTGGCCTGGAGGAAACAAATGTTGCATGGGACCATATACACTGTAGTATTATCATGAAATAAGTTTCTACAGCTACAAAACATAATGTCAATATGTAAATGAACGTTTCTTACTAAATCGTATGTATGAACAGTGATCATCTAGGTCCTGTATGTCAGTAGCAAATCATTTGATGATTCTTTATTCATATGCTCATGCCATTAGAAATTATTTACTCATTTTGAAACCGCTCAGAAATATGAAAACCTTACAAGGATTAAAAAGATAAAATTTGTCCTTAGCAGAAGTAATGGTTCAAGTATGAATAAATTTATGGATTCCATTGTTCTTATTTTGTTTATTGGATCTTCAAGCTTTTTCTCTCCTGTAGGAATCATTAGCGTAGTTTGCTACAGTAAGATCAAACCTGTGACTTTTTTACAACTCTGATCACTGTCTTCTGTTCATGAGACTAACATTCTCCGTAATATAATTTTCCAAGCTGATGATTTTCATGGTTACAGAGTCTGGGGAAATAGACATCCCTATGTATTAGTTAAAGAAGGGATAATGATACAGTTTTGGGGGGATTTTTTTTAAGGCAATTTGGCATATATATTAAAATGTTTACCAAACTATCTAGTAGTAGTAATTAACCTTGAAAAGCTGAGCAGTTTTTTAATAAGATTGATAAAGGGAGTTTTCTGTTTTATGTCATACACTCAACATAAATTTTTAAAAGAAAAATTGTGGAAGTCAGAATTCATTTATTGTTTCTATCATTATTAAACATGAGTTAAATATATCTAAAACATGTTCTCTTCACCATATTATCATTGGTGATATTAGGAAAGCCAATGTTATTTTTAATATCTATGCACATACACATTTTGCCTGATTCATTTATATTGGCAATTATTCAAAGAGTACCTCATCATTACTTAGCAATTTATGTTTCTTATTATGGCCTTGAATATGTCCTATCTGTGTGAATGCCCAAGTGAACTTGAAAAGAATATGTTGTTGAGTAGAATATTCTATAACTAGAGGCCTGGTGCATGAAAATTTATACACTGGAAGGGAGGTCCCTCAGCCCAGCCTGCCCCCTCTCACAGTCTGGGACCCCTCAGGGACAGGAGGTGACCTGGCGATCAGGGGAAGGCGAAATCCCATCACACCTCTGCTGCTGCCACTGCCGGCAGCACAAGCCTTGGCCTGCCCTGGTGACCTGAGCCTTGGGTAGCCCTGGGCGGCTGGGCAGCTGCCATCTGAGGCTTGCCTGCTCCTCAGGCCAGCCCTAGGAGGCTGGGCAGCTGACATCCGAGGCTTGCCTGGGCCTTAGGCTGACCCTGGGGGATTGGGCAGCCGACATCCAAGGCTCGCCTATGCCTCAGGATGGCTCTGGGCAGCTGGGGGGCTGAGGGGACTGGGGGACTCCAGAGGCAGGCGCACAGAGTGACCAGACCCGCCTGGGGGTGGGCCCAGCCTTGCCACGTGCCTGCCACCCTGATGGGGCAGAGGGGACTGGGAGCTGCCATCTTATAGCTGTGGGTGCTGCCATCTTTGAGGGCATGGCAGTCAATTAGCATATTCCCTCCTTATTGGCTGTGGGCGCCACCATCCTTATGAGGGTGTGATGGTCAATTAGCATATTCACTCTTTGTTAGATAGGACATCTTTAAGGTAAAGGTGATACATAATGTTATCCAAGTTTCCTAGATTCTGCTGATTATCTTTACATTTAACCTTTTAAAACTAAAAAAAGTAGCAAAGATAAAGGAACACAACAGATTATGAACAAGTAGATCTTGCTACCTTCTCCCCAGTCAACCACACCTAGCTGCTATTCTTTGTAGTTAGCTCTGCTGAGAGCTCCTAACTAAATTCTTTGAGGCAGTCAAGGGGAAGTAAGACGAAAAAAGTTCCTGAGTATTCTGTGTCCTAAAAGTAATCAGCCTAAAATAATCATCATGCCAAACAGATACATTTTGGGGTTACAAATTCTCCTCTCCTACAGTCTCTATATCAAAATTTACATGGGCTGTTTCCAGATGATTATTTGCCATGTGGAGTTGGACTAATTATTACTACTTTTATAATTAATATAGCAACATGATGCTGGGCCACTTTTACATTCTCTTTAATTTTTTTTTTTTTAAATATGGTTTTATTGATTTTAGAGAGGAAAGGGGAGAGAGACAGAGAGACAGAGAGACAGAAACATCAATGAGAGAGAAATATTGATTGGCTGCCTCCAGCATGCCAATTGAGTCTGCAGCTGGGGGCATGTGCCCCGACCAGGAATCTAACCGGTGACCTCTTGGTGCATGGCGTGATGCTCAACCCATGGAACCACACCAGCGGGGCTCATTCTTTCTGTAAAAGCCCATGTTGAAGAGATTTATAGTTTCATACTGAAAGTGAATTTATTTCCACAGATCCGAGAGTTCTGCTGCTGCTCTTGACAGTGAATATAGATGACTTTCATCTAACTTACTAAGCAAATGCAAGCTTGCTTATATGTCATAGATGACATTGCTGTTCAAAGATGAAAACAGAGTAGATGGTTGGATGCTAAGTGATGAGTTGCATAATCCACTTACCAAGGAAGATATTTAAATTTGAAACACATTAAATGGCTTTTACTACAGAAGCCATCAATTGGGTATATATTAATTCAATTTTGGGAGCATTACTTCTGAAACTAATGGTTTGTGTGTTTTTTTTTCCAAAACAGTAATCTTAACACAGCCAAAAGTGGGTTATTGAAGTTTCACAAAGAGTTCTTGAAAATTGGAGAGAAAACAAAAGACAAAACTAATTATATTTCCACACCAAGTTGTTATAAATAACCTTCGTTTTAAAATATCTAAAATGTATAATCAATGTAACAATCAATTACTCTGTTGTGCTGTAACAAGGTGCTATTTTAAGTACCTGTTAAGGATTGTAGAATAGCTCTACTCATAGTAAATTATTTTACATTTTTGTACTAAAACAACAACATTGACACAACATGTCAATGCAAAAAGCAAAAAATTCTTTTTCCCTACAGGTCTCTGCGTTACCTGTACCCATTCATGGCTTGCTTATCGCAGCTGGACATGTGCAATTAGTTGATGGACTGACTGTTCTAGGCTGGTGTTGCTGGACCTAAGTCTTGACTGTGGTGTATGTTGACTCTGAAGCTCCGGCAGACTAGCTGAGACTTCTCATCATGAAAAATATAAAGAGGAAACAAAAAGTCTCGTTATCCGAGCATAAAAATATTGATGTGGCTCTAGCCATTTGGCTCAGGGGTTAGAGTGCTGGCCTGTGGACTGAAGGGTCCCAGGTGCGAATCAGGTCAAGAGCAAGTACCTCTGTTGCAGGCTCGATCCTGGTCGGGTCACATGGGAGGCAACCAATGGCTGTGTCTCTCTTACTTTGGCATTTCTCTCTCCCTGTCTCTCCCCTCCATTCCACTCTCTCTAACAATCAAAGGGAAAACATCCTCAGGTGAGGACTGACAAAAAACAAAGATGTATTGCTGTGTCTAGGACAGAAAATAATTGGTTACATTTTGGATTTATTTTCATATAAAGCAAAGATGATTTATTCATGATGTTGAAGTGAGCTGTGTGAGAAAGATCAAGTTGAATCCCAAGTCTGGGCTTGATCAAGTAAGTGACTTGTGGAAGAGTGGGAGGAGAGCACATTTACTAATGAGGAGGGAATGGCATAAGCAAAATTTCTACTTAACAGATATAACTTGAAAATGCATTATAGACATTGAGTGGAGATACCTGTTAGCTAGTTCTCTATGTGAATCAGGAACTCAAACAAGGTCAGTCTTGGAGGAATTTATTTGGGAATTATATATATATATATATATGTATATATATGTATATATATGTATGTATATATATGTACATATATATGTATATATGTACATATATATTAGAAGCTAAAAGTTTAACAAATTAAGTATTTTGTGCTAAATTACTTTAGATTTATAAAATTTAAAAAATGTATTAAAATCTTATACATAAAATTCAGGTGTCATTATGCCATTATCATCACATTTTTGGAGAACAAAAGTACTGTATACTACAGATCAGAAGATGCCTAACAAATAATTATATAGCTCTATGTTAAATTAACACAAAACATTTACCGATTGTGTTAAATTGGATTAAATCTATGTAAACTTATTTATACAGAGGTCATGTTTATTGAAACTTTGAAACATGCATGGAATCTTAGCAAAAAGCAAGCATTGGTTTTGATGTCAGCCTAAGTGTACATCTAGCCTAGAACTAATAGGATCATCACAAATAATACAGTGTTCAAAATAAACATGCATACATAGCATTAAATGGGATCCTCTGACTATGGAAAATAAGATTTGGGGTCCTATCAACCCCCATCAGCAAAGAAACTGCCTTTCTTAGAGGTTGTGTGGAATACTGGGAAAAAGAATTGTGGAATAGATGCATGTGGATATGTTTTCTAACTCTGACAAAACAACTTTGAGCATGTTACTGCAACTACCTAGACATCAATTTATGTAAGCCCATCTTATAGCATTGGGTAGAACAATACTACTAAACCTCCTAGTTGTTTTATTTTTACTTTTTTTAGTATAAGCAGCTTATACTTAATTCCTCTAAATGTTAACATAAAAACACGCAGAAGGAAAACAAATGCCTAGAAAACATGAGTTTGTGTCCAGTTAGAATTGGACTGCAGCAACAACTTGGAGACAACAAGCACACAGCCATTAGTTCGGGTGCTAGGGCAACTCAGTGTCACCAGCAAATGCATGCCTGCCACCTGCTTGCTTTGGACCACTTTTTGAAATTAGCCTGTTTGGGACAGTTCTTCTGTTTTTGTAAGAATGAGGTAAAATACTAAGTACAGTAAACTAAGGGGAAAAAATTCAAAAATAATTCTGCAACTATCCAAAATGATATGGCGGAACCCAGCTCACTAGATGTCTGAAGGTGACTCTAAACCAATGAGAGCTATAATCAAGGAACCTTTTCTAAGTAACTGCAGCCAGAAAGACACAGTGATCTTTTGCATCATATTTGTGTAAGTAAATATAATTGCCGTGAGTGAGAAGTGAAACATTTTGGAGGAGGAGGTGAACTGAATTAAAGAAATGCATGATCATATTTTGTACTGATTTATTGCCATCATGCAGATGGTCTAGGATGAATCATGACAAAACTTTCTAGGGTATCCTTGAAGTCTTAGAAATTTTTCTCACTTTGATTATTATTCATCTCCTTCATGGAAAGTAAATACATCTGAATATTCAAATAATATATTCATTAAAGCATTATAAATCCTTATATTATATTTATTTGAACTGGCCTTGTCTGAAAGTTGATGTTGGCAAAAACATTCTTTTTTTTTTTAATCCTCACTCAAGGATATATTTTCCACTGATTTTTTTTTTTTTTTTTTTTTTTTTAGAGAGAGTGGAAGAGAGAGGGAAAGACAGAAACATCCATGTGAGAAAAACACATTGAGTGGTTGCCTCCTGCATGTGCCCTGACCAAGGCTGCGGTCAGGGAGGAGCCTGCAACTGAGGTATATGTCCTTGACCTGAATTGAACCTGGGACCCTTGAGTCCACAGGCTCTATTCATGAGCCAAACTAGTGAGGGCAAAATAAATTATTCTTAATAAATAAAATTAAAATGTTATCTCTTGTAGAAAGAGTATTTTCAAAGGAAATGATATTAAACATGCACCCAATATTAAACATAAATGATAGTAAATATATACATACTATATATACAGGTATATGCATGTATAATATATATATATATATAATTTTTCCATCTAATTTTATATGAGCTGAGAGGAATGCATCAGCTTTTGTAGGGTGGGGTTAATGATGTAGATATTATTGGTATTTTCTGAAAAGGAAAAAAATGGAAATGATGTAATATTCCAAGACAAGTGAGATGTTTCATTGAATAACTGTCATTAAAACTTTTCTTCTAATATCACTTTATAAATATGTTATTCTGTTGGTTTTCACCAAAAACATTTAGTATATTAATTTAAAGATAATAGGGTGCTTGTATATTAAAAGTAATAGGCAGCTTGTATAAGTTAATTAGTATTGGCTTATAAAGAGATATCTCTTGAAATAGTATTGTAGTAATGCATAGATCTGCATTACTAGGATTCCCTTGCAAATTGATGACTCAAAAAATTCTGATGTTTGTCCCCCACTTCTATAAAGAAAAAAATTACTGGACATGATTTAGCTTAAGGGGTTTTCCTGAATATTTTCTGCTTAATATTGATTTTTGCCATAGATTGAAATCTAAAAACTTTTTTGTTATTTAATTTTGATTAAAATATTATAACACTGAGTCATATGGAAAAGCTCTTTGCAACACATGGTCTTATATGTCAAGCAGCTGAGACCAGTTTCTCGCCAGGAAAGACAATTGAGGTAATAGAGATTGTGTTGGTTCAGAAATACTTAACTAACCACTCTATTTTTTATCCAGCTACATATAAGGACAACACAGAGGAGGGAACCCAAGAGACTAAGTAATATCTAAGCAAGCAATTAAGCCTTTCTCACTAAGGCAGGTTAAAGTTGTTGGTTGCACAACTAATATGGATATATTAAGGAGAGAGGAACTGATTTTAAGATAATCAGTGATAATACTTTTAGATATTCTGAAGTGTGGTTATGAGATCTATAAATATTCATTTTCCAATATTTCATTCAATTTACATTTTCAAATTAAGTAATGGTATTATGTATAACCAAGTTATATGCATACACATTACCACACATGCATACACATTCCTTCACATATACAGACATCTGTTATCTATCTGCATATCTGCTTTTTAATATCTCATCTTTATACTGTTCCTTATCTTGGAGAAATGTATCAACCTACTCAGTTGTCAGAATCATCATACTTGGAGTCTTCTGAGCAGCATACATGTTATGAGCTAAATAATGTTCCCCAAAACAGATATGTTGAAGCCCTATCCCCCAGTATCCCAGCGTGTGAATGTATTTGAAGACAAGGTCTTTCATTAAAACAGTAATAGTGTAAACAAGAAAAATAAATAAATAAAACTGTTAACGTTGTAGGGGAAAAAGTGATTATGTTAAAATGAGGCCGTTCAGGTAGACCCTAATCCAATCTAACTGTGGTCCTTATCAGATGAAGACATTGGAACACACAAAGACACACCAGGCTGTGCTTGCACAGATGAAAGACCGTGTGGGGAGACTGCACGTAGACAGCCATCTGTAAGCCAAGGAGAGAGGCCTCGGGAGAAATCAAACCTGCCAATACTTGGCCTTGGGCATCTACTACTAGGCTACAAGATTATGAGAAAAAATATATATTTTTTTAATTCACCCAGTCTGGGATCATATTTGTTATGGCAGCCCAAGCAAACCAATACAATAAATTATTCTTAGATTTAATCCGCAAGTCAGGTTAAGAAAACTTCCTCATCTTTTTAAGCTACCCTTTCTTTTATACATGCCACAATCACTATCCCATTATGTGGGATCTCACTGGACATCTGGGTCACACATGTAGTTTATTTGTTTCATGCCTTCAGTCTCAACCATCATTTATGATGTTGCTCCCAGAGTTATCTTTCTCTGGTACATGTTTGCTCATTCATTCATAATTTAAATATTTCCATGATGCCTCATCTACTGTGAAAACTAAGTGTCTTAGCACAACAGAAGGATTCCTCCCACTTATTATTATCTGTCTTGTGGCACATCTAGCCTTGAACTTAAATTTCAAATAGAATCAGATTATACAAATCATTTGAGACATTTATTAAAAACAGAATTCCCATGCTCCTTCTCTGGAGTTTCTGCTTCATTAAGTCTGGGTGGTGTCTTGGGAATCTGTATTATTAACAAATCTCCTAGATGATTCTCATTTGCAGCCAAATGTATAAGCCATCAAGTATAATATATTCTTGTAGACCTTTCCCAAGACATGCACTTTACTGAGACTTGTTACTTTACATTTTCTCTATTTAATTGGCTCTTGTTGAGGTTGAGGAGTAAACTATTTTCTTATTTGAAACAAAATAGAGCTTATTACAGTTACTTAGCTATACACAAGCATCCTTATTAAGGCAGTAGCAAAACTATATTAAAATTGCTAACCATTATAGTTGATGTGTAACTCTCCCCTTATAATTTGATTTAAAGGGATGTGGTCAGTAAAGAAGATCAGTTAGCAAGAACACTACATAGAGGTAAGAGAACAAGAGAATGGGGCATTCCTGGAAAGAATATATTACATAGCAAACTATTCTCAAGGATTCAAATAAGTGCAAAAGACAGTTAAGTGCAAGTAATGCTTTCTCCAGTTAATATGGAAATATTACCAGAAGAAATACATGTGTGTATATGCCTGTGTGAACACATCTCTCAGAAATTTGGAATTGAAATGTTTCTCTAAACCTAGAAAATAAAATTACTAGGTGTACCAGTTAATAATGGGATTTTTTTTCAATAGATGGAGTTACACATATGTTGATATATATGTGATTTGATATGTATGCTGTTTTGTTGTATTGACAACAAGCTTCAAAACTTCATATATCAAATTTGCTGAAGGTGTTAACATCATAGGTATTTTTACACTTAAAATGTCGAATTTCATGCCAAAAAAAAGAGCATTTGCTGGAAGTTATAATTCATTACTTTCTTTTGAAGAAAAGTGCTACTGAATACTTCGGGAAGCTTATGGTTAACATGCTCCATCTCAAAATACTTGTGAACACTGGTTTAAACTCTTTAAAAGTGATACTTTCGATGTGAAAGACAAAGAAAGTTCAGGTTAATCAGAAAAGTTTGAAGACCAACAATTACAAGCATTATTGGATGAAGATGCCTGTCAAACTCAAAAACAACTTGCAGAAATATTAAACATTGCTCTGCAAACAATTTCCGGTCATTTACAAGCAATGGGAAAGATTTTAAAGGAAGAAATATGGGTGCCATATTAACTGAACGAAAAACAAATGGAAAACCGAAGTCATCAGTAAAATGTTGCTTCAACAGCACGCAATGAAGGTGTGTTTTTTGTATCAAATTGTGACTGGCGATGAAAAGTGGACTTATTTTGAGAATCCCAAATGCACAAAATCATAGGTTGATCCAGGACAACCATCAACATCGACTGCAAGTCCAAGTCATTTTGGAAAGAAGACAATGCTCTGCATTTGGTGGGATCTGGAAGGTGTGGTGTATTATGAGCTTCTAAAACCAGGTGAAGCAGTTAATACAGATCGCTACTGACAACAAATAATCAATTTGAACCACTCTTTGACCATGAAACCACCAGAAAGTGCCAGAAAACATGGCAAAGTAATTTTGCTTCATGGTAATACACCATTACACACTTCAAAACCAGTTAAAGACAAGTTAAAAGATCTTGCTTTGGAAGTATTAACCCACCCGCTGTATTCACCAGACCTTGCTCCTTCAGATTACCACTTGTTCCAATCGATGGCACAGGCACTTTCTGAGCAGCACTTCAAAACATACAAAAAAGTGGAAAATTGGGTCTCTGAATGGTTTGCCTCAAACAAGAAAAGTTCTATTGGGACAGTATCCACAAATTACCTAAAAGATGGGAAAATGTGTAGCTAGTGATGGATGTTACTTTGAATAAAGCAATTTTGATGTACTTCTTGAGATTATGGTGTTTTCTTTGATTACAAAATCTGCTATTATTAACCGGTACACCTAGTAGTTACATTCTAAGTAGACTTCCCCCATGTTTATAATTTTGTGAAGCTTGTTTTAAATTTATTGATGAATAATAAACTGTCATTTATCAGTACTTGTTATTTTAGCTTAGCTTTAAAAACTTCAATGAAAATAGCATCAGTGTAGGCAAGATTTCTCTCCCAAACATTATCCTCCATTAGCAGAAACAAAAAAATGGTTGCAGCTTGCCTCCTCATATTAATTCTTAAAAAGTTACTTTCACAAATGTTAGAAATGTGTAAGAAAAAAATATGTATACTAGAGGCCCAGTGCATGAAATTCTTGCATGGGGGGGGATCCCCCCAGCCTGGCCTGTGCCCTCTCATAGTTTGGGAGCCCCACGATCCATTGCCCCAAAGAGGTAGGCTGGAGCCAGGGGTACCACCTCTACGCCACATGGAGTCACCAGGACCTGCCTCCACACCACACGAAGCCATGGGACCCCCAGGCCTTGCTGCACAGAACCACTGGTACCTGCCTCTGTGCTGCGCATACAGCATCAAGTCCCCGCCCACCCGCATGCACCGCTGCTCATGCAGCCTCCTGGTGATGGATTGTTATGGCATGAGGGCATCACTATGTGAGGGCGTGATGGCCACATAGGCTTTTATTAGTATACTAGAGGCCCGGTGCACAAATTTCATGCGCGGGGCAGGGGGCTGTCCCCTCAGCCCAGCCTGCACCCTCTCTAATCCGGGACCTCTCGGGGGATGTCCGACTACCAGTTTAGGCCTGATCCCCAGGCCTAAACCAGCAGTTGGACATTCCTCTCACAATCCTGGACCGCTGGCTCCTAATCACTCACCTGCCTGCCTGCCTGGTCACCCCACACATCCTGCTTGTTCAGTCATTTGATTGTCCCTCACTAACCCCCTGCTGGCCTGGTCATAGGCAGCCCATTTTGTGAGGGCATGAGGGTCAATTTGCATATTACCTCTTTATTATGTAGGAGATATCTATATATCTATACATAGATATATCTATATATCTATACATAGATATATCTATATATCTATACATAGATATATCTATATATCTATACATAGATATATCTATATATCTATATATAGGTATAAATATTTCAAAGAAATGTCCAGGAATACAAATTTACTATACAAAAAAGTTAACTGGCATATATATATATATATATATATATATATATATATATATATATACACACTCACAAGTACAGGAAATAATAAGAGAAGTATGAAATACATTTGCATTGTGGCACTTGCTGTATAGTGTTCTAATGGCTTACTATGAGGACATGCATCAGCCTGGGCCACAGAATCAGGCATGTGAAGATGGTGATGCAGCTACCTGCTACCTCTACTGGTCCAACAAGTGGACTGGGACCCAATCTCCAATCTGAAGACTGGAATCTGGAGACTGAAGGCCAGAGTCAGAGTCTGCGTGATAGCCTCAGCTAATCTGAAGCCAATTTACAGACCATAGAGTGATTGATATCATTCTTCTTGGTTAAGCCACTGAATTTAGTTCTAAATTTTGCCAGAGCTTTTACTGTGGAAACAATTCACTAATATCCCTTTCTCTTTAGCCTTTTCTATCTAATTTTTAGTTTAGTTTATTTAGAGTAGTGTAATTTTTACCAATAAGGATGCAAATAAGGGTATTGGCCGGAAAGATTATTTGCAAACCATGCTCCACTGTACTAGGAAAATCCTCTGGGGGAAAAACATCCCATGAATGTTGTGAAAATTTACATTTCAAATGCATAGTGTTGTTTGTGTTTAATTACATAGAAACAACATAAATATATTTTAAATAAATATACATTTACAAACAGAACATTCACAAATTTTATTGAAGTCCATTGTTATATATATTTTCTTGGCAAACATAAAGTTGAATTCCCATTGAACTTGTTTTAATTTAAAGTGATAAAAACAAAAACGAATGAGAGGTTTTATACCTGTTTGTTGTCATTTGCTTTTGTTTTGGCAGTTATTAACATATGGCTAAAAAGAGTACCAGGATGTATAGCCCCATCGTTTTATTTTTTCATGAGAATGATAGTTGTGCCAGTGATAAACAAATTCTCAAATTTTTAAGGGAAGTCTTACACAAATGCAGCGACTTCTTTTTAACGTGTCAACCAGTGAGAAGCAGATTTACCTTTAAATGGATCCAGGCACTAAGATAGAATAAAACTCCACTTGGGGGTTGGACTATTCTAGCGCACACTGTGCTCGCTGTTGTAACACCCATTCCTTTCTTGTATCCCAGGAACTTCCACGGAAAACATATACACCTTTAAAATGGTCTTCCTGGATCCTAGGGTTCAGAGATGATAGAATTGGGGCTAGTGCTACTGTCATCTTTACCTTCTTGATTCATTATACACACTAGCTATGCCTCATGTTAAAGAAAGCTCAGTGAAATAAGACCCTATGTGAGGTTTGCGAATGCTATGGTTAAATTATGCTGATTTCCTTAACTAATATAGCAGATGTTTGCATGCTACAGCAACTCATTGCATATTTATTTATACCTGATTTTCTCAGAAAAGTTTTCTTTGTTGATATGAGGGAGGTGGAATCTGTACGCATGCCCCTCTTGGAGTCTTATGACTAGAGCATAATGAAATTGACACAAGACCAGATTGACCAGACAAAAAACAATTTAATGTCTTCACAAGGGAGATTGTTATGAGGCTCCAAGAAATTATCAAAGAAGGTAGCTTTTGATACTTCTTTGACAAAGAAAGCATAGATTTGTGAAGAATTGACAGGACAAAGAAATTTAAATTTGGGTGATTAGTAGAAGCAATTTAAGCAAAGTTTGGGCTTGGGTTGTAAATTGGTAAAAAAAAAAAAGTGATACCAGGACCATAATATTTGAGTCTGCTGGGAGTCAAGCCCGAAACCCGGAGCATGTGTCCTGACCAGGAATGACCCCGCAACCTGCTGGTACATGGAATAACACTCAATCCACCGAGCAATGCTGGCTGGGGTCTTCCTTGTTTTGAGGAGAGACTTGTCCTACACACTATGGGACAATAGGAGAGTCATGTAATTCTTTGATATCCACTTATTTCATCATTTAAAAAAAATTGTGCTACAATGTAATCTCCGTGATCATTTGTGATCTTAAAATTACACTAAGAATTTGACATTCAAAATTATTTATAGTTTCATTAAAATTACTAATTTGGGAGAATAATTCTAGGAAGCTATTTCCAGACAAACACATTTTTTAAATGGTGTTATTTGATTTACTATACTTAAAGCCAGAATATGTAATGTAGTTTAAATCCCAAGTATTACTAAAAATGCGCACACAATTATTACAAGTGGGCATATCAGTAATTATTCCAGTTCAATAATAACAATGTTTTCTGTTTGCAAAAGATTTTGCGAAGTATGTACAGCATGAAGAGAAAGACAGTGCCTTAGTAAATGAGATTCTGTTTTAGGTGATAAGATAATAAAAAAATAATGTTCATTGACCAAATAAATGCACTATATTAATATTATTTTATGTTCTAAATATCACTATCATTTTGGAAATTATTTCTTTTTTATTAACTAACTATATATTGGTTAGCATAATTTTGTTTTCTAGCAAGTTTGCCTTCATCATTCAAAATACTAGCATAAAGTTCATGAATTCATTTTTTCTTGTGCTATTTGATATATTATTTTGTTTCTTGGACTGTTTCTAACGTCTAAAAAATGAATGCAACCAATCACATAAAGACAACCTTCATCAAAATGCCACATTTACAGACTGTGGTGAGTGATGATACTGGAAAAGCAAACTAAGATTGTTCATGAATACAAAACAGTCAGTATTTTCAGACCTAATGCCTTCTACTCAATTTATTTCCTTATTTAATGCTAATATCGGTGTTTATGTAATTCTTTTTATTATATATACTGATATATAACCCTTCCACGATGGTGCACAATTATATTCACAACTTTTATACAACCACGTTAAGTATATTACAAACTCAATGGACCTCTGGTATCCTACAACATTCAACCGAGTTGAAGTTTCCTTGCTTATAGGAGAGTAGCATGGCATTGTTTTCAGAAATTCTGGAATAAATGGGCAGTATGTCTGGAAATAAAGAAAAATATAAGAGTAGTTAACCAAAAAAATAAATAAATAAAGTAAACAAACAAACAAAAATATTTGCCTATCTCTATCTATATAATAGAGGAATATGCAAATTATCCAGGATACCTTAATGTCACAACCAAACAGCTGGGACCTGAGGCTGCATGGCACCTGGCCAGGGCAAGGGACTTCAGGCTGCATCCCCCACCCCAGCGCTGGGCTGGGGGACCTCAGGCTGCGCCCCCCGCCTAGTGGAACTTGAAGGGGGACCTCAGGTCACGCCACCTGCCCCAGGGGGCTTGACAGGGGACCTCAGGCTGCACCCTCCGCCCCAATGCCAAGCCAGGGGACCTCAGGCCATGGCCCCTGCCCAACAGGGCTTGACGGGGGACCTCAGGCCATGGCCCCCCACCCAGCAGGGCTTGACAGGGGACCTCAGGCCACTCCCCCCACCCCAGTGCCAGGCCGGGAAATCTCATGCCAAGCCCCGGACCCCAGTGCCGGGCTGGGAGACCTCAGGCTACCCTGTGGGGCTTGATGGGAACCTCAGGCTGTGCCCCCAGCCCTGGCACTGGGCCAGGGGACCTGAGGCTGCGCGCCCTCCCCTGGTGCCGGCCCAGAGGGGCTTGATGGGGGTGGGGCCGACCAGGTCTGGATCTCACCCAATGGGGGTGGGGCTGGCTGGTTTTTGAAGTGCTTGTGGGTGGTGGGTAGGGACTTGACTCTAGGTCCCGCAGCATGCTCCAGACTCTGACAAGAGGGAGATTTTCATATACATCTTACTAATTTTCTCTCATCTCTGACACTTCTATTATAGAGAAAGGGCAACTAGCAATATTAAAATATTTCCTCTAATTAATACCCTTTTAATGTGCACAAATTTTGTGCACCAGGCCACTAAAGAATAAAATGCATTTATTTGAGCAATGGAACAGGTTGCAAGCCAGGACACATTTTTAGGTAGCTGCTTCAATTATTCTCCAGAGGAAACAAAAGAGGCAGGATTTATAAAGTCTAGCATTGCTTTCGCTGTTCTTAATTCAGTTTGCTTTATGAAAAGGAAGGGTTCTGGCTAAGTTAGTAGTGATTGGTTAAGCCCAATATGCAAAAGGAGGAGGCTGGTTGGTAAACTGGGTTGGCTCCTTTCAAAGTGAAAAATGCAAATAATCTGGTTGTCATGGCAAGAAGGTGATAAAGTTCAAACAGCTCAAAGGTTCAAAAGTTCGTGGACAAATGTATTGGGTGTGAGTCATGACAAATGTCTTTATTTTACTTCTCTAGACATAAATGACTCCGCCTTGGCAATTCCCATTTACAGGTTAACAATCTCTATGTCCTTAAAACTATAGGAAGATATTTAGAGGTATAAAATATGAAAAAGGAGGGTGTATTTTTTGGTGAGAGTATAAATATAGCATTTGAAGATAGGGACGTGATAAAATTATGTATAGGAACAATTTTCATTTTGCCCCTTTTTCCTCTGTCTATTGTAGGTTTCCTCTTTTCTGGATATTCAGCTTCTCACTTTAATCATGATTTAATAATTTATTATTTGTTCATAAGTAATGCAAGCTTAAAAGATTTTTAAAAAATCTTACAAATATATATATATACATATGTATATATATATATATATATAGTAGTTAGTAAACACTTCTACAACCACATTTAGACAGTATTCTTTTTTTTAATTTATCTTTATTGTTAAAAGTATTACAGATGTGTCCTAAATGATATTAGTTTTACTTAAATATCTGATATTTAAGTAAAATTTGATAATAATAGTGGCAGGATAGTAAGAAGCTAGGAAAATGCCTGGGTAAGTGCAATAGGGAAACTGAGTCAAGCGAATTAGACAAGGCCAAACAGTTTAGTCAACTTGCAGCTAGCTAGTGAATCACAAGACCTTATCCTCCCCAACTGAGGACTCTCGAGAGCAAATGGCTTATACTCTCCTCCCTAACCAGAGAATACAGAGCTCAAATCACCCTGGCCTGGGAAAATAGAGAACCAAGAACCAATTTATATAATTTGTGCCAGCTAAACCCAAGGACAGATGAAGTCTGAGAGACAAATAACAAAAACCTTAAAACCATTTGGATAGTATCACTAGAAGGAGAGGTATGTGAGGCAGTATGGATAGCTGCTAGGGCAGGAGGAGGGGAAGGGAAAAATGGGGAAGTTTATCTCACCCACTGAACAAAGAAGTCAGCTGTCTTCGGACTTACCAATGTAAAACCACCGGATGTTCTCATAAATTCCTGGAAAAGCTGCAACAATGTAAAAGGGGGACCTTGAAATCTATTCTATCCAGCAAGGGAACTTTGAAACCTATAGAGGGAAAAGTATAAAATACTTGAACCCTCATCAGGTGTGGGGCTCTCAGACTAGCTGAGCTGCCCATTTGTGCTTTATGCCAAGTGTATTCTTAATAAATTTACTTGCTTTGCTTCAATACTGCCTTCTGTCACTCTTCTGAGTTCTTTTTTTTTTTTTTCCAGTACAGGTTTGTTTTTTAAAAATATATTTTTACTGATTTCAGAGAGGAAGGGAGAGGGATAGAGAGACGGAAACATCAATGATGAGAAAGAATCATTGATTGCCTGCCTCCTGGCCCCCACTGGGGATCCAGCCCACAACATGGGCATATGCCCTTGGCCAGAATCAAACCTGGGACCCTTCAGTTCACAGACCAACTTGGTATCCACTGGACCAAACCAGCTAGGGCACTCCTCTGAATTCTTTCTCCTGAGTGTGACAAGAGCCGAGGAGTGGAGCATCCCCTCTGGCTCCGGAGGCTCCCCTGTAATGTAATTACCACAAAAAAGGTAACTTAAAGAGTTTTGAATGGAAGTACCTCCAACTTTGTTTATATTGGCCATTCAAACAGACAAAATATAAATACATTCAATCTGCCTTGGTTTTGTTTTCAAATTTTGTTTATCTACCAGCTAGACTGTGAAAAGTTAGCTTTATTTCAATGTTTATGCAAATATTTTTCAGGAGGCATTTAGCTGTTGCTATTATTTGTTTCAATATAATTTTTGTTGATTTCAGAGAGGAGAGAGTGGAGAGACAGATAGAAACATCAATGAGAGAGAATCATTGATCAGCTGTCTCCTGCACGCCCCCTCCTGGGGATCTAGCCCACAACTGGACACATGCCCTTGGCGGGAATTGAACCAGAACCCTTCCATTAGCAGGCCGACACTCTATCCACTTAGTCAAACTGGCTAGGGCTGTTGCTATTACTTTTGAAGATGAGAAGAATTTGCCACCCCAAAATATTTGCCACCACACGAAAGTTATCTTGAGTCAATAATTTTTAAGAAATGGCAGCCACTAGAGAAGCTCTATAAACCAAGTTGAAGTTTCCCTTTTGTAAGAGACATTGACCTTTCTTTCTTTTTTAAAAAATATATATTTACTGATTTCAGAGAGAGGGAGAAAAAGAAAAAGCATCAATGATGAAAGAATCATTGATCAGCTGCCTCCAGCATGCCCCGCTATGGGGATTGAGCCACAACCCAGGTACATGACCTAACCATGACATCCTGGTTCAAAGGTGGTTGCTCAGCCCTGCCAGCCAGGGAAGACATTTGCATCCCTTAGGGAAATCTTCATTTGTAAAGACCTATTCCTTTTTGTACCTCGAAGAAAAGGGTGATGGAAAACATTAGAAAATCTTATCAGTGTATAATTTATTGACATATCTGCATTACAACTTTACCCTAGTTTCCTATACTTATCCTGGTAACCTCCCATAACTGTCTTCTGTCCCGCACCCAATATCTAAGGTAGTCTTGACCTGGAAATGGTTTATAACCATTGGCTTGCTCGATTTGGGGAGTTCCCCAGTTTCCTGGATATCTCCCATGGATATAGGAGGTATGCATATTATTAAACTTTTGTTTGTTTTTCTCTTGCTAATGTATCTTTTATTAGGGGAAGGTAGGGCCCCAGCCAAGAACCTAAAATGGTTAGGGAAAAATTATTTTACCCTCCCTACACGTTCAATATACAGTTTATTAGAGTTGTTATCAGAAGCATCATCATATCATCTTAAAAGTGAGAAAAGCAAAAGTAGTGCAATGGGAAATAATTGTTGAAGAAAAACAACACTAATGACTAAGCAGGATTTCATTGAGGAGACAGGTAGATTGGCAGGCCAGCCACTTGCTAATGCTATGGTTTGTTTCTTTGGACCTGAAGTTTCTTATCAGTAAAATGTAGACGGTTTTAAGCTCTTCTCTGACTACACATACATATCAAATACACAATATGTAATGTCTACTTAATTTATTAAATCTTTCAGAGGTAATATGTCTCAGAAGTAAATATTTTTGAAATGACTTTAAAATATAATTATCTTGCTGATTTTTATTCCATTTGTGTATATTTCATTATGGAGTCTCTGAACATAGTCATGTCATATTAAATTTCAAAGAAGATCTTCATCTCCAATTCTATTTTCTTAGAAAGGATGTAAAAGTTCTATTTAATTAATTATGGCAACTTAATCTCAATAAGCCTTTTTATTCAGCACAAGTAGCCAAATTATGTCTCAAGTCTTTTTTATTTTTTTTACAAAAGAGCACATTTCCTGTTCCTTCATTTTTCCCCTGTTGTTTCTTTTCAATAAGGTTAAATGCCCCCATTCAATCACAGTTAAACAATTTATTCCTGAAATAGTCAGTATCAATCAATTATGATAAATTAAGACTTTCAAGAAATAAAACAAGGATTAATGTATGCACAAATTTGTAATCAAATAAAGAAGCTTAAATTGACAAGAATTAGTTACAAGCAGTAGGCTAGAAAAGTTTTATAAAAAAGTCATAGCAAATACACACATACATACATACATATATACACAACTATATACAGTTATTTTTTTCTTTAAAATATTTTCAGTTTGCCACATTGGTATAACTTGAGATAAATAGGATGTGAGATTTGCTTCCTTTTATTTTCTATAAATATATTCACTTACTAAAACTACTTTCATTTATCTTTTGTCATCTTCTTACATAATTGACAAATAACCTGAATTTAGACTAATTTCTTGTCTTTCCCTTATGGTTTCTTTTCAACAAGAAATCCATTGTCAAAACATATTGCACTTTTTGGCAAAAGATTCTTAATTCTACCACCACATATATTGTACAGTTAAATAAACATTATTCCCTTTCTTTTCTCCAACATGAAAAAAAAATTACTAAATGAGTAGGTCAAAATTAGTTGCATATTTATGTGTTTTCCTAAAAACATTTTGAAAATTATTTTACTTCTTCAAACAAACAATGCAGAAATTGAGTTGAATGATAGGAAAATCAAGTATATAATCATAACTGGTAGATTTTACACTATGAGTAATTATGACACATTGATATAAATATGGGGAAGTAGTTCCTAAAAGTTTGCAATTGGTCTTTGTCTTAAATTTTGTCCATTCATTTTATGAATTCATCAGAGATAATGATAACTTCACATACATAATCTGTATAATATGATTATGATACTACTAAGTCTTATTGCCGGAAATATGGAATAAATTTGAGTGCCTGAGGTTTTAAAGAAAATTGCAATAATTTTGTAAGTACAGTAGAGATTAGCTATGATTTAGCAATGGGCTAAGAAAGGTTCACCCAGCCTATGAGGCTCAGTGGTTGAGCATCTCAACCCAGAAACCAAGAGATTGCCAGTTCAATTCCCAGTCAGGCCACTTGTCAGGTTGTAGCTCAATCCCCAGTAGGGGATGTGCAGGAGGCAGCAGAGCAGTGATTCCCTTTCATCACTGATGTTTCCATCTCTTTCTCCCTCACCCTCCCTCATCTTCCTGTTCTGCCACACATATGGACGGAAACATATGGGATGATTCTAATGAGTCCTAAACCTTGGAACCCTAAGTTCCCCAAAGACTTCTTTATCAATAGAGCAGCCCCTCCTCCTGAGGACATTGATTTAACCTTTCCTGAAAAATTTTGTAATAGTCTCTCCTGAAAAAGCTGGCTTATAAAGAACTGCTCATACTTTTGAGTACTTATTCCTACCACCTCTCATCTTTCCTAGACCTATAGGCAGATTCAAGTCTCAGTAGGACCCATAAGGTAAAATACAAAGTGTAATGAGTGAAGAAAGGCTACACACACAGGAAAAAAATTGCAAGATTTGTTAATTTATATTGACCAAACTCTGGAGAACATATACTATAATAGAGTCTAACTGTGTTGAATCATGATGGATGGGATATGATACTGTATCAGACCAACTTTATTGATATAAATTCACTCATCAGAATCTGGTTCATCGAGTTATCTTGAATGGCTGGGAGCAGCTTTAAAAACTGTATTGATCTGTTGACTGAAACTTGGACCCAAAGGTAACTTAAATTAAATGAAGTTGAAATGTCAAGACTTCCTATATATATTGTAGAGGAAAGAATTCACAGGTCCAGGCTGCTGTAAAAGCTACTACTCACCTTGGTTCTATGGCCCAGCAGATCAGATTGGTGCTTGAAGTGTTTGTGGAAAATAGGAATGTTTTATGGATACCTTGGCAGACTCCTAATGAAGAAGCACAGAAAACGTTTAGGATTTGGGAGCAATTGCATTTTGAGTCCCAAGTTTCAGTAGTAGAGACTGAATGCTTGAATGCATGCCAGGAAGTTACCATGTTACTAGAGCTTCCCTCATAAAATGTGTGTTGCTTGACCCACCAAACCATAAATCTGGGTACCCTCTGCAGCAAACCATCATCAGATTGAAGTGGAATATATGAGATTGAGTACCTTTGGCCTCATGAAGAATTCATTACAACCAGTTGACTGAAGCAATTCAATGAGGAATGGAAAGCAATTTCAACAAATGGTACTGAGATAATTATATATTCACATGCAAAAATACTTATTTAGACCCATAGCTCACACCATAACAAATATTAACTGAAAATGGATCATGAAGATAAAACTATAAGAAAAATTAAGACAATTATCTCTTACCTTCATTTTTAGCTGCCACACTAAAAACACAATTCGTAATGAAAAAATGATAAATTGGACTTGATCAAAATTAAAAACCTATTTTTTTCTTTTCTTTTTAAAACATATTTTTATTGATTTCAGGGAAGAAGGGAGCAGGAGAGATAGAAACTTCAATGATGAGAGAGAATCATCAATTGGCTGCCTCCTCCTGCATGCCCCACACTGGGGATGGAGCCCACA
This sequence comes from Corynorhinus townsendii, assembly GCA_026230045.1. Lineage (NCBI taxonomy): Eukaryota > Metazoa > Chordata > Mammalia > Chiroptera > Vespertilionidae > Corynorhinus > Corynorhinus townsendii. The sequence continues at coordinate 17,208,273 of JAPDVU010000015.1, forward strand.
ACCCAGGCATATGCCCTCCTGGGAATAAAACTGATCTCTTGGTTCAGAGATTGATGCTCAACCACTGAGCAACATTGGCTGGGCAAAAAAGACATAAAAAACAAACACCAGACATGGAGAAGCTATTTGCAAACTCCATCTGAGCTGCTAAATAGAATAGCATTGACTGATGTTCTAAGGTGGCTTATAAAAAACAGAAATTTACTTCTCACAGTTCTGAAGACTAGGAAGGCCCAAGTCAAAAACCATATAGATTTGGTATCTATTGAGGGCCTGCTTTCTGGTTCTTAGATGGTCATCTTTTCACTTTATCTTCAGGCAAGGGAGCACTCTGAAGTCTCTTTATAAGGGCACGAATCTCTTTCCTGAGGCATCCACCCTTATGACCAAATCACCTTCCAACAGCCTCACCTCTAAATACCATCATCTTGGGTATTGGGACTTAGCATATGAACTGGAGGGAGTGGGGGTAAACATTAAGTCTATAGCATAGGTATCCTAGGTTCTCAGAAGATTCTATCTGTAAAAGATGCCAGCAAGGTTTCAATAGGTAGAGAATATGAGAATCTTCTTCCACAATCCTGACAAAGGCTGCTTAAGAAGCAAATGAAACAATTTATTGAAAGAGCCACAACTTCCCAAGTAATTTCTATTTTGTGTGAAGGAAATCACTTTTACATGGTATTTCTAGGAGCCAGATGCAACCTGAAATATCAACAAAAATATTCATACTATCCTGGCCTTATTAAAAAGTAAAAAAAAATGATTGTTTTATAAAAATGTTTACATGATAAATAAACCTTTGGAACAATCTAAAAATATCTTAACATGAGATCAATAAACTGATGAAATTAAATTTAATTGTCATCTCAATATATAAGATCAATAATTAGCACATATGCACACATTTTTATAACGTAGCCTTACATTATCACATGACATTCTCATATTTATGACTTACCCCACTGCATAGTGAGAAAGATGAAACATAATGGTAAAGCTAAGACCCATCTAACTAAAATTATTGTAAGCTAATCTTTATTTTTCCCTTCTTGGTAAACTAATCTCAAAGGTTTCAGAATAATCACAAATTTCAATTGTGACTATTTGCTCTAATTGACCAAAAAATATACTGCTATTCCTTCTGAGATTTCTACCTTCTTAAGGTGAAAAGACTTAGTGGACATTGAACTTATCTCAGGCTCAGTGTATGTTTTAGAGGTGAGGCATTTTCACAATTATTCCTGATTGGCTTCTGTGTGGCAGAACTCAGAGGGAAATCAATGCCCAATGACCAGAAAACTCACACCAAGCTGGCAGCAGCAATCTGGTGGGCCGAGATGGGGACAGCATGTGCTCTTTGAGACCTGTTCTTGCCAGCTGTGTGGAAGCATACTTCCTGTGGTTTGCTGTTATCCCCAAAGCCTTTTAAAAGTGTGACTATAGGACTACAATGAGTTGAAACTGTCTATTTGAACTGATGTCTTAGAAGCTTGTTTATACTAAATGTAGGTCAGATTTCTTCCAGCTTTCAAGAGGGGCAAATTAACCAACAATATTTTATTCTGTTTCACACCATATTGTCAATGTTTAAGGTGGCGTGTATTCTCCATACTGTATTTAAGCATTGTTCTCTTTATGAACAGAGAATTATTTTTATCATAGAAGGTACAATATGTTGGGACTATTGAAAGAATCTCATTTCATAATCTACTTACTTGAAATTCCAAAATATCTTCCTGGTGACTCATGCCCAACAGAGGCAGCAAAATGAAAAGGAGAAAACAGAATGCTTCACTGAGAAATTGCTATACTTTATGGCTTCACTGGCTTGATAGAGGATTGGTATATGCTCCAATCGATATATAATATGTCTGGACTATACATAGTATCATTATTTTATTCATTATTAGGAAAGACTGACATTGAATTGCAGAAAGGTAATTCCGATAATGCATATTTTGTGTGTACCATGGCAATATTTCTATAAATAATTATATACAGCTATCATTTATAAATGCACATTTTTCAGTGCTAAATAGAACATTGGGGAATAATTGCAAACATAAATTGCTTTAAGAAAAGTTGGCAAAAAGAGGAAAACAATTAATACACATACTTAATTACAATATTCTTCATAATCAAGTGGTTTCTAGCTTTAACATTTGAATAATGTAATTTATTTTTATGGTAAATGATATACCAGTGATGTTCTTATATTCAATCCCCTGCCAAAAAAAGAAAAATAAAGAAAAAGAAAAAAGAAACAATAAAATAAAACTACAGTTGCCCATAAAGCTAATCCATTACAGGCTCCTTTTGGGAAATACATATCCATTTATTGTAAGAGTGTCATAGTTCAAGATGAAATTGAAGCAAATTCTTTTTAAAAAAACAGTTTATTGTTTTACTAGAGGCCAGGTGCACAGACTCGTGCACCAGTGGGGTCCCTCGGCCTGGCCTGCAGGGATCAGGCTGAAACTGGCTCTCCAATGTCCCACGAGGGGTCCCAGATTGAGAGAGGGAGCAGGCCAGGCCCGGGGACCCCACTGGTGCAAGAATCCATGCATCAGGCCTGTAGTATGCATATATAAGATCTTTGATTAATCTCTTCCTGCCCTCCCCCCAACACTTTCCTCTGAGATTCATTAGTATGTTCTATGTTTCCATGCCTGTGGTTTCCTCTCCTTCATTAAACATCTGCCCCCTGGTGGTCAGTGCATGTTATAGTGACAGGTTGGGTGGAGGGACACTTGGCATATTAGCCTTTTATATATATACTAGAGGCCCAGTGCATGAAATTCGTGCACGGGGAGGGGTGTCCCTCAGCCCAGCCTGCACTCTCTCCAATCTGGGGCCTCTCAAAGGATGTCCAACTGCCTGTTTAGGCCCAATCCCAGTAAGATCAGGCCTAAATGGTCAGTCGGACATCCCTCTCATAATCCAGCACTGCTTGCTCCCAACTGCTCACCTGCCTGCCTGCCTGATTGCCCCTAACTGCTTCTGCCTGCCAGCCCGATCACCACCTAACCACTCCCCTGCCAGCCTGATTGATGCCTAACTGCTCCCCTGCCAGCCTGTTTGCCCCTAACTGCCCTTCTCTGTAGGTGTAGTCACCCCTATCTGCCCTCCCCTGCAGGCCTGGGCCCCCCCAACTGCCCTTTCCTGCAGGCCTGGTCACCCCAACTTCCCTCCTCTGCCAGCCTGGTCACCCCTAACTACCCTCCCCTGCAGGCTTGATTGCCCCCAACCACCCTCCCTTTCAGGCCTGGTCCCTCCCAACTGCCCTCCCCTGCTGGCCATCTTGTGGTGGCCATCTTGTGTCCACATGGGGGCAGCCATCTTGTGTGTTGGAGTAACAGTCAATTTGCATATTACTCTTTTATTAGATAGGATAAATCACAGTCTCACTATTAAAAGGTACTGTGAATGTAAGGTAATGTTATTTGTCATTTAATATTTGAAATATGAAAATAAGCTAATGTTTAAAAATTTATTACCAATTCATAAGCAATTTAGTGGTTTGTTTTTTTTAGAGAGAGAGAGAAGGGAGAGAAATAGAGAGATGGAAACATCCATGAGAGAGAAATATCAATCAGCTGCCCCCTGTATGCCCCTTACTGGGGATTGAACCTGCAAGCTGGCTTGTGCCCTGACCAGGAATCGAACCAGGAGCTCTTGGTTCGTGAGTAGATTGCTCAACCACTGAGCAACACAGTCCAGGCTCTAGTGAGTTTCATAGAACACAAGCGATTTTTAACAAAATTCAATACTATATAAAAAGATCACATGTAGAATGACAATTTTATATATAGACTCATTTTTAAGTCTTAGTAACCTTAATGCAACTATTTACAATGTCCATATTATGAGCTCTGTAAACTTATTTATATTATGTTCATTAAATTAATTAATTTGCTCATTTAACTATATATTGGATAAGTGACTTAAAGTTCTACACGTTACTATGAACAAGAGCATATATGTATATATGTATGTGTATATATTTAATATATTTAAATAAAAATATATTTAATGATAATGTGTACAAGATTTGAATAAGAGTTATAAAAATTTGGTGAATTTCTTAGCTAAAATTCTTAATTTTAGACTGCTTAAACAATTTTATGTTAAATATCATTAGCCATCTATTATAAAAATTAATTATTATAAATGTCAAATGGACAAACTCAGGACACGATAACTTATTAAAAGTAATATCTCTTAGCTTAAATAAAAAGAGTATTTAAGATCCATATGTAATGAGTTATGCCAAAAGAACTTCAAAATGGAATTACTATCAAACAGTGGTTTCATGACTCAGGATATGCATGTACATTATCACATGTTGGATTTACAAAAAAAGCTCTTCAGAGTTGTGATGTCCCCTTAAGTTTGGCAAAAAAAAAAAAATATTTGGTTAAATTTTCTGTCTTTCTCAGATACTGTATCTCAAATTATGGATTCGTGATAAGAAAAACCAAATGTGTTTTGAAACAAGGATTTTGCAGTGTTATGAATCACTCTCTTCTGTTATGGTTTTGTTTCAATATAAAATAGTTTTAAGACTCAAATCTTGAACAAAATTTTATAAAATTATTACTTGAACAATTGATTGCACTAGGAAGATAAATCTGAGTCAAATTTTGAGCTAAAACTGTGAAATATCTGTTATAACACTTAATTTTTGTACTTATTTATAAATGTGTTTTTGCTCCAATTTTCTTCAATAAATAATTTAATGTAATGTTGGCTGATACATAACATAAACTAGAATTAGTTAAAAATAAAAGTAAACAAGGCAGCATATTAAATAGTTTGAAAATAGAATAGCATTATAAAATGCATACGCAAAAGGGTTTTACTGTTACAGTTGCCAATAATAAGCTTCAATGCAGCCTTTAGCTTTTTAGCAGCAAGACAAAAAATGAGAAATCTGGGCTGTGTAGTTATATATGGATTCCATAAGATTAAAGCAAATCTACTTGCTTGGGAGACATACAGCAATCCTAATAAAAAAACAACAAAGGGTATTCAAAGGAAATATTACATCTATTACATCCTATCTCTAAATACATGACTGTTTTAGTTTTATTTTTTTTAATTTCTTTATTGACTAAGGTTTACATATGTGTCCTCATTCCTGCATTAACCCTCCGAAACCCCCACTCATGCCCTCACCCCCCCGGTGTTCATGTCCATTGGTTGGGCTTATATTCATGCATACAAGTCCTTTGGTTGATCTCTCCTCCTTCCCCGCACCCTCCCCTAGCTTCCCTCTGAGGTTTGTCAGTCCGTTCGATGCTTCTCTGCTTCTGGATCTGTCCCTGTTCATCAGTTTATGTTGTTCATTATATGCCACAAATGAGTGAGGTTATGTGGTATTTCTTTTTCTTTAATTGGCTTATTTCACTAAGCATAATGCTCTCCAGTTCCATCCATTCTGTTGCAAATGGTAAGAACTCCTTTTTTACTGCAGCATAGTATTCCATTGTGTAGATGTATCACAGTTTTTTTAATCCACTCAACTGCTGATGGGCACTTAGGCTGTTTCTAAATCTTAACTATGGTGAGTTGTGCTGCTATGAACATAGGGGTGCATATATCCTTTCTGGTTGGTGTATCTAATTTCTTGGGATATATTCCTAGAAGTGGGATCACTGGGTCAAATGGGAGTTCCATTTTTAGTTTTCTGAGGAAACTCCATACTGTTCTCCACAGTGGCTGCACCAGGCTGCATTCCACCAGAAGTGCAAAAGAGTTCCTTTTTCTCCGCAACCTCGCCAACACTTGTCCTTTGTTGATTTGTTGATGATAGCCGTTCTGACAGGTGTGAGATGATACCGCATTGTTGTTTTGATTTGCATCTCTTTGATAATTAGTGACTTTGAGCATGTTTTCATATGTCTCTTGGCCTTCCTTCTGTCCTCCTTCGAAAAGTGTCTATTTAGGTCCTTTGCCCATTTTTTGATTGGATTGTTTATCTTCCTCTTGTTAAGTTGTACGAGTTCCCTGTAACTGTTGAGAGATAAACCCCTTATTGGTGAAGACATTGGAAAATATGTTCTCCCATGCAGTGGGCTTTCTTGTTGTTTTGTTAATGGTTTCTTTTGCTGTGCAAGAGCTTTATATTTTGATGTAGTCCCATTTGTTTATTTTCTCTTTAGTTTCCATTGCCCTAGGAACAGTATCGGTAAAGAAGTTCCTTCAGCATATGACTGAGATTTCACTGCTTCTGGATTCCTCTAGTATTTTTATGGTTTCCCGTCTTATGTTTAAGTCCTTGATCCATTTTGAGTTTTTTTTTTTTGTGTATGATGTAATTTGGTGGTCTAGTTTCATTTTTTTGCATGTATCTGTCCAATTTCCCCAACACCATTTGTTGAAGAGACTGTCTTGACTCCATTTTATGTTCATGCCTGCCTCCTTTGTCAAATATTAATTGGACATAGTGGTTTGGGTTGATTTCTGGGTTCTCTATTCTATTCCATTGATCTATATGTCTGTTCTTGTGCCAGTACCAGGCTGTTTTAAGAACAGTGGCTTTGTAATACAGGTTGATATCTGGTATTGAGATCCCACCTACTTTGTTCTTCTTTCTCAGGATTGCTGTGGCTATTCGGGGACTTTTTTTATTCCAGATGAATTTTTGGAAAGTTTGTTGTAGATCCGTGAAACATGTCATTGGTATTTTAATGGGGATTGCCTTGAATACAGATTGTTTTGGGTAGTATGGACATTTTGATGATGTTGATTTGACCAATCCATGAACACGGTATGTTCTTCCATCTGTTTATGTCTTCCTCTATCTCTTTTTTCAGTGTCCTGTAGTTTTACGTTTATAGGTCTTTTACATCCTTAGTTAAGTTTATTTCTAGGTATCTTAAATTTTTTGGTGCAATTGTAAATGGGATTACTTTTTTAGTCTCCCTTTCTATAAGTTCACTATTGGTGTAAAGAAATGCCATAGATTTATTGGCATGAATTTTGTATCCTGCTACATTGCCAAATTCATTTATTAAGTCTAATAATTTTATGATGGAGTCTTTAGGGTTTTCTATGTACAATATCATGTCATCTGAGAATAAAGACAGTTTTACTTCTTCTTTTCTAATTTGGATGCCTTTTTATTTCTTCTTCTTGTCTGATCGCAATGGCTAGTACTTCCAGTACTATGTTGAACAGGAGTGGTGATAATGGGCATCCCTGTCTTGTTCCTTTTCTTAGGGGAAATGGTTTTAGTTTTTGTCCATTGAGTATGATGTTGGCTGTGGGTTTTTTCATATATGGCTTTTTCCCCATTTTTTTTATTAAGGTATTATATGTGTACATATCTTACCACTGCCCCCCCCACCCCACTCCCATACATACCCTCACCCCCCAATGTTTTGCATCCATTGGTTATGCTTATATGCATGCATACAAGTCCTTTGGTTGATCTCTTATCTCTCCCACCTCTCCCTAACCTTCCCACTGTAATTTGACAGTCTGCTTGATGCTTTACTGCCTCTGTATCTATCTTTTGGTTCATCAGATTGTAATGTTCTTTATTATCCACAAATGAGTGAGATCATGTGGAATCTTTCTTTCTATGACTGGCTTATTTCACTTAGCATAATGTTCTCCAATTCCATCCAGGTTGCTGCAAATGGTAAGAATTCCTTCTTTTTTATGGCAGCGTAATATTCCATTGTGTAGATGTACCATAGTTTTCTGATCCAGTCATCTGCTGACAGGCACTTAGGCTGTTTCCAAATCTTAGCTATTTTACTTTGTGCTGCTATGAACACAGGGGTGCATATATCTTTTCTTATTGGTGTTTCTAGTTTCTTAGGATATATTCCTAGGAGTGGGATTACTGGATCAAATGGGAGTTCCAATTTTAGTTTTTTGAGTAAATTCCATACTGTTCTCCAGAGTGGCTGCACCAGTCTGCATTCCCACTAGCAGTGCATGAGGGTTCCTTTTTCTCCGCATCCTCGCCAACACTGGTAGTTTGTTGATTTGTTGATGATAGCCATTCTGACAGGTGTGAGATGGTACCACATTGTCGTTTTGATTTGCATCTCTTGAATAATTAGTGACTTTGAGTATGTTTTCATGTGTCTCTTGGCCTTCCTTCTGTCTTTCAAAAAGATTCTATTTAGGTCTATTACCCATTTTTTTATTGGATCATTTATCTTTCTTTTATTAAGTTGTAAAAGTTGCCTGTAGATGTGGGAGATTAAACGTTTATCAGTGATAACATTTGCAAATATGTTCTTCCATGCAGTCTGTTTACATTTAAAGTTATTACTGAAAGGTACTTGTTTGTAGTCATCTCTATTTTTTTGTCTGTGTTCCTTCTTACCTGTTTATTTCTTCTTTTTACAGTATTCCCTTTAGCATTTCTTACATTGCTGGTTTGGTGGTGATAAACTCCCTGAGCCTTTTTTTGTCTGCAAAGCTCCTGATTTCCCCTTCAATTTTGATTGATAGTCTTGCTGGATAGAGTATTCTTGCACTCAGTCCTTTGCTTTGCAACACTTTGTATACCTCCTTCCATTCCCTTCTAGCTTGATGTATTTCTGTTGAGAAATCATTTGATAATCTGATGGGGGATCCTTTGTAGGTAACCCTTTGGTCTCTCTCTTGCCGCCTTTAAGATTCTCTCTTTGTCGTTGATATTTACCATTATGCCAATTTGATATTATGACGTGTCTTGGTGTGGGTCTTTTGGGATTGATCCTGCTGGGACTCTCTGTACTTGTGTAACTTATTTCTTCCCCATATCCAGGAAGTTTTCTGTCATTATTTCTTCAAATAGATTTCCTAATCCTTGCTGCTCCTCTTGTCCTTCTGGCAGCCCTATTATACATATGTTACTTCATTTCATGTTGTCCCAAAGCTCCCTTAGGCTTTCCTCCTGCTTTTTAATTTTTTTCTCCAGTTACCGTTCAGATCGGGCTTGTTTCTGTACCTGATCTTCTAACTCACTAATTCGGTCCTCTGCTTCTTCTAGTCTACTGTTGAAACTTTCCATGGTGTTTTTGATTGTAGCTATATCACTTTTCATTTCTTCCTGATTCTTGCATAGATTGTTGATTTTCTCATCCATCCCATATATGAATTCCACAACCATTACTCTGAATTCTTTTTCAGTCATGTTGCATGCTTCAATTTCACTAATTTCCTTTCTTGGCGACTCCTCATTTTCTTTCCTCTTGGGATTGCGTCGTCTCCCCATTCTGACTATCATCAAAAGGTTCAAACTTTGAGTTGCATGGACCTGGGCCATGTGCTGTGGGAACTTCGCACCACCTGAGTGTCACTGAAGAGCTCTGACACTAGGACGTGTGGCTGCCATGGGTTGGTGGGAACCAGGCTTGCCCAGTGTCAGTGTTACCAGTGTTCAGTGTGGTCTCATGTGTGCACCTAGAATCATGGACCCCACCTGCACTGTGCTGTTGGTGTGTACTGAAAATGAGTGCCCTAGTGCTTGCCAGGAGTCAGAGTTTCCCTGTGTCTACACCAGGAATCGAGTATCAGAGTGTCTGTTGCCTCGTGTGGCTTCTCACTGAGAATCAGGGTACCCGTGTGCGCATGCACCAAGAATTAGAGTCACTGGCTCTTAGTGTGAATGCGCTGTGAGTCAGGAATCCTAGACACACAAGGTAAGAAACAGAGTCAAGTCAGTGGTGCTCAGTGCTGCCTCTTGCCGGGAGAATCTGTGTCCCAGTCACCATGGGGGACTGGGTTGCACAATAGCTCTGTGGCGTGCCTGCGCTGTGGAAAACAGACTTCCGTGTGTGCTTGCCCAGAATCGAAGTCAGATGGCATTGCCGCCCTGCGTGGGCTTCGGGTTTTGTCGCCCAGTTGTGTTATGGGGAGCAGATTCCAGTCTCTGTGCGCGCAGTCTCAAATTCCCATAGCAGCGCTTTGGTCCCTGCGTGAGCTCCCAAACTCAAATTCCTGTAGGGGCACTGTGGCCTGAGCGAGGGTTGGGTCTGACAGTTACTATGGTACTATCCATGATCCTGTGGGGAGGGGGTTAGGCTCTTTGACTCACAGAAATCTGCTGCCGGAAAGTCTGGATTCTTGTTGTCTGTTGGTCTGAAGCTGTGGTCGCAGTTCTCCTTCCCCAGTGGCTGCAGGGTCCTGGTTTGCATCTGAGATGCGACTGGGTGGTGCTGAGGCCAGGATCCTAGTCTCAAGCAGCTCTGTTCCTCAAGATGGCGTGGTCTGTGCCCACACTGGCCGCCTAGAAGTGTCCGCTTTGTGCGCGGAGCTCTGCCATCTAAGACTGCCTGGTTTGGCAGCCGCTTTGGAGGACCTGCAGAATCTCACTGTCCTTAGCTCATAACACACACACACACCACACACGTCTACCCTCTCCTCTATGGTTCCCTCACTCTCTCACACTCGCCCTCCCTACCTTCCTGCTGGTCGCCGCCATGTTCCAATCCTCTTGTTTTGTTTTTATAATGATAAAGAATTTACACAAATGCATAATTCAATTGCTGTGACTATTAGGAGAAATCAGGTAAATATGGCACTATGCAATTCCTCCCTTTTGTGAATGTCTGAACTATTGAACAGTATATTTCAGATCACGTGCAAGAACTGATAAACAGAGCAGCCTTGAAGAAATGCCCCACAAATAGACTCTCTCAAGAAGGGCCTTTGATAGATAGATATTGGGCAGGAGGGAATTTGAGATTGTATTCTCTGGCAAGTAATTGAAATGAAGCAATTTTATACTGCCAGATAAATATTGACCTATATGTAGTAACACATAGTCAACTCGAAATAGAGTTGACCTTTTCTTGTAGAAAATGAATAGTCTCGCTAGGATGTGTACCTGAATGAAAGGCTATCTAACATTGGTACAGTTGGTACTCAAATGAATGTTTGTAGGCCAGGTAAGAGCTCCTAAACATGACTCCTAATCCACCACATTGTCTAGAAGGATGGGGAACTGAAAATGTAAAACTATTTTACATATAGCATGCTCGCTATTTTTTTAACTAGAAATATTTTAAGTCAAGTGTAATCACATAGCTATTTCGGCCATTAATAAAAGTGTCCACAGAGCACTAAGCAATAAAAAATTTTTCTTCTTATAATGAAACTTTTTTGCATGTAATGTCAAATATTGCACATGTTATATCAAGAAATAGGCACAAATCTAATTGCCACATAGGACCATTATATGGAAATAATTAAATATTGGTAGTAATCTTAAAAATGTCACTAGAAACTCTAGATTTATAGCAATTTATTTGCTGTTCTATTCAACAATAAAGATAAACTAAATATACTAGATGCCTGTTAAATTTATTTCTTGGGTCATTAAAATATTTCAAATGAATATAAGGTATTTATGTTTTAAGTATGGCTTTAATACATGGAGACTATATATATATATCTATATATATATATATATATATATACACACACACACACACACACACACACACACACACACACTGAGTGGCCAGATTATTATGACCACCTGATGTTTGTAGGCAAATTAGTTGTACACTGCATGATATGGGATATGGAAGCCGAAGGCCTGTTCGAACACCTTTGCTGTCTGCAGTTACCAAGATAAAATGTCTCCAATTCTCACAGGAATATAAGGATTGGAAGTAGAGCATTGGAAAAAAGTCATGTGGTCCAATGAATCACGTTTCCAGTTGCATCATGCAGATGGCAGAGTGAGAATTTCACAGAAACAGCATGAAAGCATGCACCCCGCATGCATGAGTACAAACCTTCAAGCTGGTGGGGGCAGTGTTATAGTTTGGGGCATGTTTTCCTGGCATGATTTGGGCCCTTTAATTTGTGTGGAATAACGTCTGTATAGCACAACATACCTAAGTATCATTGCTGATCAAGTTCATCCTATCATGTTGATGGCGTATCCCAATGGAGATGGCTTCTTCCAACAAGACAATGCGCCATGCCACGGTGCTCGTACTGTGCAGGAGTGGTTTCAAGAACATGAGGGAGACTTGACCTTGCTTAGGTGGCCCCCACAATCACCAGATCTCAATCCAATTGAGCATTTGTGGGATGAAGTTAAAAGAGCCATCAGGCAGCTGGTTCCACAACCATCAAATCTCACAGAACTGGACAGTGCTATTCATCAGGCATGGTGTCAGATTCCTCGCATCACCTTTCAACATCTCATGGAGTCAATGCCAAGAAGAATCACTGCAGTATTGAAGGCGAAAGGTGGCCCAACGAAGTACTGATAGGGTGGTCATAATAATCTGGCCACTCAGTGTATATTGAGTGTATATATGCAAATTGACCATCACTCCAACACACAAGGTGGCCAACGGGGAAGGACCTTTGTGGGTGTTTAGGCCAGCAGGGGAGGGCAGTTGGAAGGGATCTGGCCTGCAGGGAAAAGCGTTGGGGCGGGGAGGGGGGGACCAGGTCTGAGGGGAGGGCAGTTAGGGGTGACCAGGCCTGCAGGGGAGGGCAGTTAGGGGAGAACAGGCCTGCATGGTAAGGCAGTTAGGGGGGACCAGGCCAGCAGGGGAGGGCAGTTAGGGCAATCGGGCTGGCAGGGGAGTGGTAAGAGGGTGATCAGGTGCGCAGGCAGAAGCAATTAGGGGCAATCAGGCAGGCAAGCAGGTGAGTGATTGGGAGCCAGCAGTCCTGGTTTATGAGAGGGATGTCCAACTGCTTGTTTAGGCCCAGTGGGATCGGGCCTATATGGGCAGTCGGGCATCCCTCAAGGGGTCTCAGATTAGCGAGGATGTAGGCTGGGCTGAGGGACACACAGACACACAGACACACAGACACACGCACACACACACACACACACACACACACACACACACACACACCCATGCACGAATTTCGTGCACCGGGCCTCTAGTGTGTATATAAAAAGAAAGCTATTATGAGTTCATTATTCAATTTCAACTTTAAATAAAAAAGTTAATGTCAATGAAGTGAAACAACTCTTATTAAAATGCCCTTTGAATTGTCAAAAATACATATTGCTTTATTTTCAACTGCAAGTGTACAAACATTCTCATATATGAAATCAACCATCTTGTTTAAAACTAAAATTACATTTGCTTTAATTATTGTATATGTAACCAACTTTTGTGAATCTCATTTTGTTCATGTTAACAGGAGTAGACATTTTACAGACAAGTAAATTTCTTGGAGTATTTAATATATTTTGAAAAATGGAAAATTTCAATCATCCATGAAATTAAACAGTGTTTTAGGAAGAAAAAAAAACACAAACTTTTCAATTATGCATCCTGTCCTCTCATCTTAGATTCTCTGTTTAAATTTTCATGTCAAAGTAAATAGTGTCTTATTCCCAAACAAATTCTTAAGAAGTCTTTGTCTCATGCAAATTCCCCTTTAACTTTAATAGTCTCTCTGTGCAATCCCTGTGGTTTGACTCTTCTGGTGGAATTCCTTGCTGCACAATTCTGCTTGCTTGCTTGTTCTTACTATATGGTATGATGCAGTTGTTCAAATTATATGGTTAGCAGGTGTTTAACTATTTGTGGAAGAAAGAAGGTAGAAAAGGAGGAGGGAGGGAGGAAAGGAAGGAAAGAAGAAAGGTACAAAGATGGAAGGGAAGAAGAGATAAGAGGACCACTTTCCATCCTTGTCAATAGTGGTAGAATATGGAATTCACCTAGTTTCTTGCCTCGGTCTTGACCATTCATTTGGCCTTTTCTGATAAATTTTCTTGCTCATATTAGTATTTGTTCTTTTTGTTTCATTTAAACATTTTTCTAATATTAATTATGAAGAAATCATGAGATCTAAAATAAACATAAGGTGGAAAATCTGGATAGAACTAGTCTGTAAGTTTCACTAAAAATTCTGATATGTAATAGAATAAAAATGGACCCGGTCTGACCCTCCCTATCTACTCATTACATGCTCTTCAATCTCTCTAGTAAGGATAAATTCACACAAGTCTTTTATCTACTTTTTAACCCTGTGTCTTATGCTCCAGGATCCCACAATAATTATCTTGTGCTGTAGAACACATGAGAATAGTTCTAATTACAGATAACATTGCTAGAATTATATAAAGTAGTCAGATAGAATATATATCTTAGAAAATTGTACATGGTCTAGTCTCAAACTCAATATATCTTTCTTTACATGGAACAATGTGTGTGATGTATTTGCTTGTCAGAGTAAGAGATTTCTAAAAATTTATTTAAATTAGAATCTTAAATATTTAAAGTATTAATGAAATATCTGCAAACACTTCCATAATACATCTTTAAAACAAATTTTATTAAGAATTTCAAATAGGTTAAATGTGTATTTTATTTTCAATCCCAAATAGTCAGAATTATAAATTAAAGTAATGCTGAAATCTTGATCTTGCTTCCAGGAAGACTACTTTAAAAATAGGGTTTGCAACCCCAGGCTCAGGGGTAGGATTTCTGACCAGATATAAGACATAATTCAAATAATTAGTAGATTTTGTCATGTCTAAACATAAAGACTGAGGAGAAAATAGAATCATAGATACAGTGCCAGTAAGAAATTTGATCTTAGTAAATTCAGCTGAAGCTAGTTTGTAAGTGATATTTAATTGTTCAATAAGCAAAAGCAATAGGGTGTGCAAAAAACAAGAGGTGGGAAAGGAGATGCATTGGGGCCCCCACCAGCCATTCATTAGGCTGAAGTACAGTCTGAGAAGGGAGACTGGTGAGAGCTTGGATAAATGCTAATAGGCCTTAAATTAGGAAATTTGTATTGTGTTAAAAACAATTTCAGGGGTACTGAAATGAAATGCTTTCATGTGATTGCTTGTCTGAGAAATACATGAGAAGACAAAATCAAAATTAGTATGTGTCTAGGTATAATTTAGATAGGAAATGTATTATTTTAAAACTTTCAGGCTATATGTCTTAATATATTTGGTTTGCTTTGAAAATTAAGGATTGAAAGAAGCTGGATTTTTGAGATCATTTAATTACGATAGATGTAATGGTTAGAATAATAATACTACTAACTACTATGTTGACAGTTAATAAAGAGAGAAAATATAATTTTTGTTTTCTATAAGTTCAGGGACACATGTTTTTTAAAGATCCTGTAAATTGATTAAATGAAATTTTATGAGATACATTTTGTGGAAGTATATTGCTATAATGGAATAACACAAATGGGGGTGGGGGGATCTCTACCATAACACAAACATATGGTATAATCTTCCACCACTTGGTGTTTCCAGGCTGAAAGCACCTATAAACCTATACTGTTTATTTTATTCCTATAATTTCTATAGGCCTGGTGCACAAAATTCCTGCACTGGGGGTGAGTGTCCCTCAGCCCAGCCTTCACCCTCTCCAATCTGGGACCCCTCAAGGGATGTCCAAGTGCCCATTTAGGCCCAATCCCACCAGATCAGGCCTAAATGTGCAGTGGTACATCCCTCTCACAATCCAGGACTGCTGGCTCCCAACCGCGCACCTGCCTGCCTGCCTGATTGTCCCTAATCGCTTCTGCCTGCCAGCCTGATCACCCCTTAACCACTCCCCTGCCAACCTGATTGATGCCTAAGTGCTCTCCTGCAGGCTTGATTGCCTCTAACTGCCCTCCCTGCTGGCCCAGTCATCCCTAACTGCACTCCCTTGCCAGCCTGGTTACCCCTAACTGTCCTCCCCTGCAGGCCTGGTTGCCCCCAACTGCCCTCCCCTGCAGGCCTGGTCCCCCCCAACTGCCCTCCCCTGCAGGCCTGGATTCCCCCCCAACTTTCCTCCCCTGTAGGCCTGGTCCCTCCCAACTGCCCCCCCCCCCCCGATTGTCCACAGCTGCCCTGATTGTCCCAACTGCCCTGTGACCTGATTGTCCACAACTGCCCACCCCAGCCGGCCATCTTTTGCCAGCCATCTTGTGTCCACATGGGGGCAGCCATCCTTGACCATATAGGGGTGGCCATCTTGTGTGTTGGAGTGATGATCAATTTGCATATTACTCTTTTATTAGATAGGATTCTACAATTCAACTTTGATTATGTACCTAAAAATTTGGTAATGACCATAGATTAATTTCAAAAAATATTTGATGCAAATTGAATTTTCTTTTTTAATTCTCACCCGAAAATATTTTTCCATTGACTTTTTTTTTTAAGAGAGTGCAGGGGAGGGAGGGAGGGAGGGAGAGAAAGAGGGAACATCCATGTGAGAGAGCCACATCCATTGGTTGCTTCTGCACCCACCCCCACTAGGCCTGGGACTGAGCCAGCATTTGAGGAACAAGGTACATGCCCTTGACCCTTGATAGGAAATCAAACCTGGAAAGCAACCCTTCAGTCCAGAGGCTGGCACTCTAACCAATGAAAAACCATAAAGGCAGCAAATGGGAAGTTAGTGGCAGTATCACAATAATTCAGTGAAATGCCTATTAGTTTTAGTAATAAGACTAGAGGTCCGGTGCACAAAATTTGTGCATGGAGGGGGGAGTTCCCTCAGCCCAGCCTGCACACACTCCAATTGGGGACCCCTCAGGGGATGTCTGACTGCTGGTCGGACACCCCTCTCACAATATGGGACTGCTGGCTCCTAACCACTCACCTGCCTGCCTGCCTAATTGCCCCAACCCCTCTACCTGCCTGCCTGATTGCTCCTTACCTCTCTGCCAGCCTACCTGCCTGATCACCCCTAACCTCTCTGCCTGCCTTCCTGATCGCCCCTAACCGCCCTTCCCTGCTTTTTTGATCTTACCCCTAACTGCTCTTCCCTGCTGGCCTGATTGACCCCCCTACTGGTCTTTTCTTCTGGCCTGATCTCACCCCCAACTGACTCTGCCTGCCTGATAGCCCCTAACTGCCCTCCCCTGCCGGCCTGATCTCGCCCCCAACTGCCCTCCTCTGCTGGCCAATTTGGTTCTGATTGGTCAGTTTGTATGCCAGTCAGCGTCTCTGGGTCTATCAACAGGGCCTAATCAGAAAGGCAGGGCTGATCAGCAGCCCCAGTGGAGGCCTAGAGAGAAATAGAGGCAACTGTTGGCCAGGCTGGGAGAGAAAGAGGCAAGTTCTGATCAACGGCTGCCACAGAGGCTACCGATCAGACCCTGCCTCTCTCTCTGCAGGCCTCTCTCTGGGCCTGATCTGCAGCCCCCTAGGCAGTCAGTGCTGGGCCAGGGCACCGGCAGTGGCCCCAGTCAGTGCTGGGTCGCCACGGCCACCCAGCACTGACTTCCGGTCTGGTCGAGTGTTTGGTCCTAATGGTTGTTAGGACCCTGGCTCTTTATTATATAGATGTGTTAATGTGGGGCACATTATTAAGAGGATGTTAATTGCTTTAAAATAATTATGATTGCATTTATTTAATTTTTAAAAAGCAATATAACTTCTAAAGAAGTGGATGCTGGCTCTGGCCTGGTAGCTCTGTTGGTTAGAGCATTGTTTGCCTACGTCAGGGTTTCAGGTTTGGTCCCCAGTCAGGGCACATACAAGAATCAACCAATGAATGCCTCAATAAGTGGAACAACAAATCTCTCTCTATCTCCCACTCTCTCAAAAATTAATAAAAAATATTTTTTAAATAAAGAAGTGAATGCTAATTATTCTTTTTTAGAAAATTCTAAAGAAGTATACACTTTTTTTCTAAAATTCATCTTTAATAATATTGACATATGATATTAGTTTCAAGTCTGCAACATAGTAATTCAACATTTATATACCTTACAAAGTGATCACCACAATAAGTCTAGTAACCGTCTGTCGCCATATATAGTTATGATGATGTTATTCACTCTATTCTGTTTTACATTTCATCCATGACTTACTTGATAACTCAAAGCGTGTACCTCTTTCTAATCCACTTCTCCCACTTTCTAACCTCCTACTCCCCTTTCATCTGGCAACCACCAGTTTGTTCTCCGTATCTATGAGTGTGTTTCTATTTCATTTTGTTTTTAAGACCACAATGAGTGTATACCATTGTCCCTCTTCACCGGTAGTTCTTGAATTCCAAATTTTATACCCTGCTACAATAAGACCGTTCAAGATCTGCATTAATTTTTGACTTTGTGATCTATTTTCTGTTTGGCTTATTTGCCTTTTGTCCTGCACAGCATAACACCTGAAAAATGCTTTGAG
Organism: Corynorhinus townsendii; assembly: GCA_026230045.1. NCBI lineage: Eukaryota > Metazoa > Chordata > Mammalia > Chiroptera > Vespertilionidae > Corynorhinus > Corynorhinus townsendii. The sequence continues at coordinate 17,226,370 of JAPDVU010000015.1, forward strand.
AGAAAAAGCAGCAAGGGATGCTGGGCTCATATTTCTGCCAGTATCTTTTCTTTCGCGTTGGATTATCCCATTGGCTTTCATCAGAGAATTGAAGTCCAATTTTTCTCTTCCTGAGCCCATGAGATACTGATTGCTCTGAACTGCTGCGTGTTTCTCAGCTGCTGAGCCTCACACACTATGAATGAGCCAAGGCAACAAGAGGAAAAGTGATCATGTAATCTCTCTTCTCTTCTCCCTCAGACCAGATCCTAAACTTGTTTCCGTGATTGCTCATCCTTGAATTTAAACAGCTGTTTCATGCATTGTATCCAGTTTGTATAAGCAGTTTTGAGTGTTGCTTTGATATAAACTACTCTGACTAACTATAAGGGGAATAGCAATGTGAATATACTTAATACTACTAAACTGTGCATATAAAATAATTAAAATGGTAATGTTATTACCACAATAAAAATAAAAAGCAGAAATTCATAAAATAGGAAGTATAGAAGAAATTATAAAAATAAAAGTTAACTAAAATGGGAACAAAAATATGTAGAGGAAATCTAATGAAGAAAATAATCCATAAGATTTATAGATGATATTTACAAAGAACACATCTGTTGTTTATTCTTCTTTCTCATTTCTGATTTCTATAAAGTACATGAGAAAATCTCAAAAGTACTAGGAGATTGAAAGACAAGCAAACAAACAAAAAAACCCACTTCACACTCATTATAATGGCTAATATTAAAAAAATAATCAGCAGTCTGGACTGTGTGCCTCAGTGGTTGAGCTCTGACCTGTGGACCAGGAGGTCACGGGTTCAATTTCTAGTCCGGGCACATGCCCAAGTTGTGATCTCTAGTAGGGGGCGTGAGGGAGGCAGCTTATCAATGCTCATCATTGATGTTTCTATCTCTTTTCCCTCTCCCTTCCTCTATGAAATCAACTTACATATATGTATGTATAAAACAAAACAACAACAACAAAACAATCAGTAAGTGTTGGAGAGAACATGGAGAAATTAGAACCCTAGTTCACTGTTGTTGGCTATGTAAAATTGTACAACTTCTAAATAAATCTGTACAGGTGTTCTTCTCAAAATTAAAAATAGAATCAACATATGATTCAGAAATTTCACTTCTGTTTATATACCTAAAAGAATGAAAAGCAGGGTCTTGAAGAGCTATTTGTACACTCAGATTCATAACAGCATTATTCATAGTAGCCAAAAGCAGATGTGTTCATCTACCAATAAATGAATAAAAACTGTGATAAATAAAATCCTATATAATAAAGAGGTAATATGCAAATTAACCCTCTCACCCTCATAAGATGGCTGCCTATGACCAGGCTGGTAGGGTGGTTAGTGAAGGATGATAAAACAACTGAACAGCAGGCTGCATGGGTTGACCAGACCAGCAGGGAGTCATGAGGGGCAACCAGACCAGCATGGGGGGCAGTTAGGGGTGACCAGGCCCACAGGGGGGGCCAATTAGGGGTGATCAGGCCGGCATGCAGAGGCAGTGAAGGACAATCAGGCCAGCAGGGGGGCCAGTTAGGGGCGACTAGGCAGGCAGGCAGCTGAGCGATTAGGAGCCACCGGTCCAGGATTGTGAGAGGGATCCCGGATTGGAGAGGGCTGGAATTTTGTGCACGAATTTTGTGCACCAGTCCTCTAGTGTATTTGTGTGTGTGTGTGTGTGTGTGTATATAATGCATAATTACTCAAGCTTAAAAATGATGTACATTCTTCTTCATGATAACACATGGATAAAACTTGAAGAATATTACATCAATGAAATAACATAATCACAAAAGAAAAAAATCTATGTGGTTCCACTTATATGAGATACCTAGAGTAGTCGCATACATATAAACAGAAAGTACAATCTTGATTGTCAGTAGTTGGGAGGAGGGAATGGGGAGCTATTGTTTGAAGTGTATGAGTTCTAAGATGGATGGTGGTAATGGTTGCACAACAATGCAAATGTACTTAATAACATTGAACTGTACTTAAAAATAGTTCAATGATATATTTTATGTGTATTTCACCATGATTAAAAATAACATGGTCCTTTTGCAAAGAGATTGTTTCCATCCATCCACCCATACATCTGCATATGTGCATTGAGAGGAGTCTAGAAAAATGTCATTTAATGTTATAATTTATATGAAGACAGTACTATGAGTTTAGATATTATTTCCACATTTTTTGTTTGGTTGTGCTTTTTCTTTATACTTTGCTATTTTGTTTGATAACTTTCTGATAAGCATAGGTAATTTAAAAATAAACTATACAAACATGAGAAAAACCAGTAAGCTATCTCAATTGGTAACATAGAAAATAGACCAACAACCATGCATGAAAATAGAAGAATGCACAAGAAAACAGTAAGAATAACATATAGTTAAATGTTGCTCCTGTTTTTTGTTCATCTGATCATCACTTCTAAACCTATAATGTGCTCTTCTCTCTCCTCCCAAGATAACTGAAAATAAAAAATGCCAAATTTCTGAAGTCTTAATGTGGGAGAAAAATAGTTTTAATCTATGTACTTAAACACATTAAATTTGATGAAATACTTTATGTACTTTCATCATAATCATAAACTATCCTGTTTTATTATTTTCCATGTTTTTATGAACTGGGGTGGGAGTAAGGGTGTTTATTGTTTCTTTCCTAGTCTAAATGGTTTTTAACCATCCTAGTAGAGAAAAAAATAAAAATTACTACGAATTTCAATTCCACTACTTTGTCTTCAAATCTAAAATATTCTTCTTTATCATTAAGACTCACTATAGTGTTGCTCTTTCAAATTTGTCAAAATATATTTGATTCATCTAAAAACATGTATTTAACCAAAATTACTTTTAAACTATACTTCGGACATCATGTTAATTTAATTACTCTTTTTTGTCTAAGCCACAATTTCTCTCTCTCCTACCTTCCATTCTTCTGTTCTAATCTTGAATACCATGGTAAAGACAAATTTAAATAAAACCATTTCTGTCTATTATGAAAATATATTCCATCTTTATTTCTCTTCATGTGATTATATAATTTTCACCAGGATAGTATTTAATATAGAGTCTGGAAATTACCTTTTATTTACCATTTTGTTCTTAATTTTGGTTCAATAGATAGATTTCAAACTAATTGAGAAGAAAGGTTGTAAAGTATTTTTCCTCATTTTTTCCTAATAAATAGCACAGTTTTAACACACAACAGGCATTTATTACTTTATTGATTCACTTAAAAATACCTGTTTTAAAGGCAAATAATTGCCTGTAATTTACCTTTGGTGTAAATTAATTCTATCGACCTCTGGAGCCAAACTGAAGTAAGTTTTATGATTAAAATACTTGCTTCAATTTAAGTCTTGGAAGTATTACTAAAAAGAAAGAAAAATAATCTTTCATTCTAGACAATATTTTTATTTTAAGTGGCAGATATTAAATGCTATTAAAAGCAACTATATTTTGATATGTTTATTAAGGATAGGAAAGAAAGAGAACATTATATTTTAATACCACTCAACACTATTTATATCTACCATGTGCTGGGAAATCTATTAGATGCTAGAGATACCAGGTAGAACAAGTACCTGGTATCTCAGCTCAACTTCTATAAAGCTTAGTATAAAGCAGAGGCATCTGCAGGCAATTGCGATGATAACACAATTGCAATGATAGTGTGATTAGCACTATCTTATACTCAGTACACGATATGGAGTAGAGGGTGTTTTCCAGAGCAGGTTATGATCTAAGTGAATAGCATTAAATGTCCAAGGAAAGAGGGGAGGTCCAACGTGAAGGAAGAACACTTTTTAAGACTGAAACAAAGTATTGTATGATGGCAGGATAAATTGGTTGTGAATAAAGTGAAGAGATGGGAAGAGATCAGGCTGTCCTATAAAAAATACATGCAAAATATATCTACCACTACTATAGCCTATAACACATTACCACCTCCCTGGTCTACTGAAGTAGCTTCCTCCCTAGCTTCCTGACTTCCCCAATATCTTTACACAGCAGAAGGTATGCATATATATATATATATATATATATATATATATATAGTTATGCATATAACTATATATATAGCTTTAATAAGATAACTATATATATATATATATATATATAGTTATCTTCTTAAAGCTATCCAATACTTTATATTTCTATCAATACGAAAGGTAATTTGGACCCAGTCTCCTTTATAAGAAAGCTTTATCTCTTTCTGCTATTCTACTTATTGTATTTCAACCACAGTAATCTTTCAATTTCTCAAAATCAACAAAGTCTTTTTTATGTAAGAGACTTTAAATTTACTTTTCCTGTATCCTAAATCCTCTCCTTAATCCTCATCTTTTTGCTGAAACCTATTCATCCTTTCATTCTCAGCTTCAATATTTTACTTTGAACAAGGGCTTGCTTGGAGACCCAGTATAATTTATCTTATTTTGTTCATCACCATGTGATAAGCACATAGGATTATGATGGCATATAGTAAGTGTTCAATAAATATTTGCTGAAATGAATAACTGGAGGAAAGCTAAATAATAAAAAAAAAAATAAGAAGAAATGGAGAGTTGTAAGCTTACCTGGCACCTTACTCAATTGATTGGAGGATGTTAGTTTGAAAACAGAAAAAAGAAATTAAGAGAGAGAGTAAGGGAGAAAAGCTGGTGAAGCCTAGAAAAATGGAGGCTGGTAGGAAAATACATGATTTGAGCAGGTATTATAGACATGTAATCAATGGCCCTTTAAACTGATAGGATATGTTTAGTGAGGCATGGAAGATATCTGATTTTCTGCCATAGAGGACGAGGCAGAAAATTGTGAGTTGTGCTATTCTTTTTTGAGAAAATAAGCACACACAAACACAAAACCAACTACAGTTTAATAGAAAGATGTGAAAAACCCAATTTTAGGTACTTTTGAACATATAAGTGAAAATGTCAATATGACAACAATATATAAAGATACACAATAGAGCATTGGATATATAGCAATGTCAGTCATCTTCTGATAACTGGCAGCATGCTATTGAATGAGTTCACTTGAAGAGAGTATTGGGCAGATAGAAAGTAAGATTCTTAAGATAGTTAAATATAATAAATAAATAAAATAATACAAAGATAAAGTAGACCAGAAAAACTAAGGGCATTTGTTTCATGAAATGCTAAGTCTAAGACTTTTTGTAGTGTGAGAACATGGTCCATAGACTAAAATAATGCAGTGACAATTTTTAGAGTTTACTGAATTCCTCATGAAGATAACTGACAGAACAGTTTTCTTCATTCAGGGGGCAGCAGCTAAAATTCAGAGTTCAAGTCTGCATGGAACTAGGGAACAACAGGACAAAGATGATTTTTTCGAAGTCTACCTATAAAAGGAAAGAGGATAAAACTATGAATAGTAGAGAGAGGGGATTTTATGTACACAGTTTATTGTGAAGATGAAGAGATGTATAATATTATTATATGTAAGTGGAAAGATCTAATTAAGAAGTATAGAAGAAAATTGGTAATCCAAAAAGGGGTATCCCATTCCTGACAAGGCAGAAATGTTTGAGAATCATGATCCAGATGAATGGATTAAGTTTAGGGATTAAGATAAATAGTGGGGATTCAGGAAAATGTATGTGTTGTGTCTTTTGTTTTCTCTGAGAAGTACAAGTTAATGTCACTTTTTCAGACCGAGACAAAGTTGGGCTCATCAAATAAAATGGAAGACTAAAGTTTTGACATGATCTGATACAGCTCTAGCTGAGTGAAATTACATTATTTTTATTTGTAATGTCTTGACTAATTTCTACTTTATATTCCTATTAACTTGACAAGGTTTTAAATGCTTCTATTGTGTAAATGTACATAAAATAGAATAATTGAATATTATAGAACAAAAGTGATAACAGTATTACACACATGTCTCACATGTCTATTTACTCTGTGTGCATTTTTAAAATCTGGTGGGATTATCTAACAAATAATTTCTCACATGAGAATGGTGCTGTGGTAGGTACGGGGGAGGTCATATTCAGATGACTTGTTTTGAGGGGCCATATTTTTGCATTGGGATGAACAAACACTTTCAGATGAAACTGACTAGCCCTTCATCTCCCCTATACAACTACTTTTAAATATAAAAGCATGCATTACAATTGTTGACTTAAATAGCTCCAAATCATATTAACATCACACCTATATTTTTAACTGCCTTAGAAGAGAATTTAATATGTTCAATTTTGAAACTACAAAAAATTGAAAAACATTTTGGGCATTATAATGCTGCCTAGAGATATCTTATTCCTTGCTATGTCAAGGTAGTCAGAAGCCTATTATTGCTAGAGATCTATTCTTAGCTAAATGGGTAAGTGAGCAATTATTGCCTTCAAAGAAAGTGGCTTCTTTTGTAGAAAACTAAAATAGGCAAATGAAACCCAAATTATTACATTTCAGCTTATGATTAAAATACCTGTGGCAAGTAGCTCTAATGAAAAAAGTGCATCAAAATAGGTTGTATTAGTCTTGTTATTGTGTTTCTATATCAACCTCTAGAGAAAGTATTATTATTAATAGTAGTTATTGCACTTGAAACTATTTTGCCTTTTCAATAAAATATAATCCAGAAGTCTTGAATTTTATAAAAATAGACTGCAAACAGATGTAATAATATCAAAGGTATCCCTGCTTTTCTATCCAACAAGAAATTACAGGAGTTCCTGCCTATGTTAAATCCCCCTGATACTCTTAGTAAATAATATCTTTTTCTTTCCTATACTACTAAATTATACTCTTTTTTGCCATTTGATAAGTACTTGTGAACGAGCCTTTAGCTTTAATAGAACAGGACCAATTTCTTGAAATATTTTTAGAGGGGGAGTCTCTATATGAACCTTCAGTGGCTTGTTGTATATATTGTCATGATTATTTGAAAATATACACTTCAGATTTTCTCAATTGTTTAATTATGCTTAAATGATAATGAAATCCAGAGTAATTCAACAATTATATGATTAGTAACATGCAGCTTAAATAAATATATTTTAGCTACCTGAATCAAGATTTTTGTAAAATGGATGATTTCTCAGTTTTTTTTGGACTAACTTCTCTACTGTAAAAATCAGTTAAGGTCTACTTGGGTTTCAAATTCTGTATCTTTGGCATTTAGAGAAAAAAAATGTGGAAAGTGTTGAAATGATTCTATGATATAAGAAATGTTTAAGATTTCTATCTACAAATAATAGAACTACAGATAATATATGCTAAAATTCATTTATGTTTGTATTTTTCCATAAAAATAAACAATAGAATCATTAAGCCATGTGGCTAAGCAGACAATTTCTATTTTAGCTCATGATAAATTAAATTCTTTCTTTCATATGAACTTGACCATCTATTTTTATGTCCCAGACCATTCTTGACTTCACTGTATTGCAATCAGAAATAGTCATGCCCTTGGATCAGGAACCATATTATTATTTCAGAGTATCCTAAATCATTACTCAAAATTAGCCCAGGAAAATCTGATCAGTGTCTCTGAAAAATGCCCCCTGTTGCTTGCTTACTCATTTCACATCTTTTCTTGTTTCTAGTTGGAGTGTATTTCTTTAAGTCTATTTTTCTCTCCCATTATGTGCTCTATAATAAGAGAACAGATGAAGAGATTCTCAACATCTTTGACCGGGAAATAATCTTTTATTAATTAGAGCTGAAGAGTTAAAGGTTTCCTTAGATAGAAGTGGGGCTATAATGACACTTTAGGGTAAAAAACAGTGAGTTTTCTTCTTCGCAGTAGCAGCGAATGAAACACCCTCTGTTTGATGAAAAAGAACCAAGGACCTGGAATAGTGGTTAGGAGGAAATTCTTACATGTGTGTAGAAGAGATGATTAAGATGATAAGAAACAGCCTTTAAAAAAAAAAATCACAATACTGTTTCACTGATCCTTTACATTTCCTCAAATATTTACAATATTTTAGTAATGTAGAACAAGATTTATAATTAAACTTAGAAAATTAACAGTTACAAAAATTAGGAAAATAGAAAATAAGGTAAAGGTCCAAAATGATTACTTCAGTTAAGGAAGGGAGGAAGAGTGGTGAATAGCTTTTATATTCTCTTGTGGCTGCTTGGCCTGAAAAGGATAGTAATTACACACAGACATTGTGAATATTAGTAGCATTTTCTGTGCAAAATATGTATTTTATAGGATTGGCACATAAAAGTCATTCGATTTACTAGTTTCCTAGATTCAAGTCCTTCTACCCATATTTTTATATAATCAGTTTATAAAGTATTTAAAATGTTTGCTAAAACATCATTTTTTTAATTTTTATTTTACTCATTGTGTAAGACGTATAAATCAAGGATCTACTGTTTCTAGGCTATTGACTATGCACTGACTCTAAAGTTGTGAATGTATGTGTATATGTATATGTATATAACATGTATATCTACCTATGGAGTCCCTGATCTCACAGAGCTTTCAGTCTAACAGGAGGAAAAGAGAAAAAATAATAATACTAGAATAGAAAGTATTCTATATTCTATAGCTACATAAGGGAATAACAGATTAAATGTGAAGGAATATTTAAGCATCTACAAAAATTTAGATGAAAGTTATAAACTGGGAAACTGGTAGTATTTAAAATTTGATCGAATTGTTAATATTTAAATATTGATATCAGAGACAAAATTCTGTATTTCTGGCCTGTTTTGAAAAGCTGGAAGATGTGACAATACTGGGGAAACCTCCATTTGACACTGGACTACTGGGTCTGAGAGGGGCCACCCCTTCTGGACAAGGCATGCATCAGCCTGGATTCATACATTCCACTATCTTGTGTCTACATATTGACCCTGAGAATGAGTGTTGACAATTGCATTTGTAGTTATAAAAGTAAAAACTACACAAAGACAGAAAACAAAATAAAAATTGAACACTTCCTTTTCTTAGATACAATGCTCTTGTAGGTAGGTGTGATTCTCCCCCGGCAAGCTTTTTGGAGGAAATGACATGTAAGCTTAAACATGAAGAATAAAAAAAGAAATAAGAAGGGATGATTTTGCTGGTAGGCATTTATTCTCTCAGCTAATAAATATTCACAGTACCTAATATGTTGTGGGCACTGTGGTACATTGGTTTAGAATTATACCTTGTCCCTGCTCTAATGGAGTTCACAGTGGACTAAGGAGAAAGTATGTGACAAGATCCAGAATTTGGCAGAGCATGAAACACAGAGTATGAGTAAGTTCACTATGGTCAGAGGTAGAGCCTGACAATGAGAATGTTGACTCAGTTGAGTAGAGAGATGGTCTGTATTGAAGGTCTTCTGAGCCATGTTAAGAAAATCAGGTTTTATTCTAAAAACAAATGTAAATGAGAAGGTATTACACAATTTCAGGGCAGTACTTTGAATAATCGTGTGTGTGTGTGTGTCTATGTGTTACACTTGATAAATACCTCTGAGTCCGGGCTGGAGAATGAATGAGAGAGATAGAGCATGTAGGCATGTAGTTGGGTTAACTTAGCATGTCAGTAAAGTAAGTGAGAGAGGGAGGTGGGGGTGGTGAGGAATGAACTGAATAAAGAGTCACGTGGTCCGTAAATAAGCATAAATGAAGGGGCCTTCACCCCATCTTTCTCAGTGTCCCTCTTCCCCAGTACCTAATATATTTCCCGGTACATAAGAAACTTCAGAACTTTTGTTGTATATTATTTTGTTACAAACTGTCTGGTTTGTTATAAATGGTGCCTGACACATAATAAACCCTTAATAAGTGTTACAAATAGGCTAGTGAGGAAAGGTATTGTAGTGGTAATGGAAAATAGCTATGAAATCAAACTGTTTTTGAATTCAAAGTTTAGACTGTACTGTTTCATTTAAGGATCCACCTTTCATAAGCTCTGTGACCCGGAGGCATGCTATCTACCTCTATTGTGTCTCTGTTTCTTCATATGTGGAACTTGCGTTAGTTGGTGCAAAGATTCAGTTAACACATGCAAAGGACTTAGAGCAAATATAAAGAGATAAAAAGTCTGGGTCTGTCCTACTCAGCACGATGGACAGTGGTGCTTCTCTGACCATTTTTCTGCAACAATACTTTGATCCAAGGAATGCAACTATGTTCAGCAACCTCAGAGAAATGTTAGATGCCAAAAAAGAGCTGGGTGTGAAAATAGGAATAGGAAAGGCATGGTAGAATATGCATAAATGAAGAAGCATTCACCCCATATTTCCAAGAACAAATTGTACAATTAGAAGCAAGCAAACAAAAGGATGGTTAAAGCCATCAGCTAAACTGTAGTTTCTCATAAAACACATGTTCACAATATCACTGAAACATACTGAGGCTAGAAAGTAGGATCATCTTAAATAAGGCACAATTACAAAGACATACCAAAGAATAAGAATAAAAAGAGAATGTTAACCCTATACTTCCATTTAGATTTGAAAGACCACTCAATAGCAAACCAGTAGACTAAAATGCAACTCATTTTATTTATAACTAGTAGCCCTGTGCATGAATCCATGCACCAGTAGGTTGCTGCCACCCTCCAATAGCTCCCCCTGCGCCCCCCCCCCCCTCATAGCTTGCTGCCCTGCCCCATCCTGTAGCTCTCTGCCACCCACTTGTAGTTCACTGCCCCACCTTCCTGCCGATATGTAATCTGGTCCTTATGCTATCGGTCGTTATGCCTCACGGCGTAATGGATAATTAGCATATTTCTTTTATTATATAAGATTAATCATTGGCCTAAATAGATGCTACCTTATGTAATAATGAGTAAAATTTATCAAGAAGGAGAAAACTAGACAATGTGATAGAAAAGAAATCTTCAGAAAAATTGAAAAGAAACAATCATAAAATATGTTATCAAATTTTTTTAGTGTAAAATGTCAGTTTTGAATCAAAATGGTTTTCCTAAAATGAGACCTTATATCAGGCAAGGACTGCCCCTCCTGAATCAAAGGCTTGCATGGTGTCAGCTTATTTCCAACGTGGTATTAGGGAGCAGGAATGAGGAATACAGAAGTGGAAAAGGGAAATAAAACAAAAATTAAAAGACAAATTCAAGAATTGGTGGTGGACGATGGTTTATGAAGTTGGTCTGTTATTTGACAAATGATGTTTAGTCCTGGATACCTTCTATGGAACCCTTTGGGGTTGAATCTCAGAACGGTGGACAGGGGTGAGGCTATTAAAGGGGATACATTTTCTTGTGTGTGTGATGACTAAGAGGTATTTAGAAATTGGGTGCCGAGGTGTTCCATACTAACACAGGCACAACAGTAAGGAAGCAACAGACTAGAAAGTAGTTTACAAAAACTGCAAAGTAGCAATACTGCTTTGAAAATATGAAAACGTATTTTTAATTTGTTATTTAGTTAATTTCTATCCTGTAGGAGGTCCAGGGGAAAACCTAATTAATTATGAATCCTCCCTAAGGAAGTCTAATTAATTAGAATTTCATTTAATAGACATATTCTTCAAATGGGAATAAAAGTATCACCTTATTTCTGACATAGCTGGGTAGGAGGACTTGTTTCCAATATAAGGATAAAAATTGTGTTTTTTTTTAAAAAAACTATGTAATGAGTTAAAATAATCCCCATTCTCACCTCCACCTCTTATACTGTTGTACAGCTAGAGAAGTAGCCCCTTTGATGGGTGGGTAAGTGAAGGGCCTCATGGTGGGAGTAAGGAAGGAGGCAGGCAGTGGGGAATTCCTGCCTCAGGGACCTTAAGTATTAGAAAAGGCAAGAAAAAGCATGGTTTGTATCTATCCCAGATACTCACCACAAACTTAGCATATAGAACCAGGGCTGTACACTTTCAAAGTGTGTGGTACTTCATCTTCGCCTGAAATCTCTGCCTTGCAGAATTGTTGCAAATGGGCCATCTGAGGGGCTTGAACTGCGCAAGGGCTCAAGGGAACCAAATTTGCTGCTGAGTTTGGTGAACAGCAATTGAATTTGCAGAGTAACCTGAAGAAAAGGAAATACTTGGGTGTCAATAGTTCCTAGAATAAGGAGTTTAAATTTTATCATGCATCTTATTTATTTAATGAAAAACAGAGCAAACACTTGTCTGCTTACAGGAATATTTAATAAGGAAGAGAAATATTTAATCCTCTCACCAGCTTTATAAGCTAGCTTATCATAGTCACCTTTTACTTGATTGGAAATCAAAAGTTTGAAGAAGCTAAGTACTTTCTCCAAAGTCTTTAGAGTAATTAAGATTGCTGGAGCTTTTATTATAACCCAAGACAACTGAGTTTAAGAATCATGACTTTCAGTATCATGAAATATCATTTCTGAGATTGAAATCACATTTAAATACTTTGAGAACATTCTTTCAATATATTATTAATAATAAGATAAGGTTTCTTACTTATTCAATTTCAGACTAAAAATCTAATAGATACAGCATTATGATTTCTCAAGGTCTTAAACTTGGTGTCAGCAGAACATCCCATAAAATTAAGTTGCTTAAGTTATTAACATTTCTGAGAATCATTTCATTACTATATGATACTTGAAATATAGCATTATTATGTTCTTCACCTACTGTTAGGACCTACAGAGGTGCATATGAATTTGTATTATACTATTAGTTTCTCCAAATTACTAGTGCTCTGTTATGCTCATGAGATAAGCACAGAGTATTAGAATGAACATTTTTTTAATCTCATTAAATGTATGCATAAGATCTATGATATTCACTACATACAAATTATACTGCAGAACTTTTAATAAATGAATGAAAAATGAAAATATTCAGAGAGACTTGAGAGACACATCATCCAATTATATGCATAGACCACACTTTGATTTGTCTTTGAACTGTTTAAAATAAATATTTATAATATATATGTATAATGCAATGTGTCATGTGAATAATGACTCCTTATTTGTTTATATTGAAAAGATGTTTATTATTTTGATATAATTTTATTGAGGTTACATTTTATGTTTTTTAAAGTAACTAGCATCCTCTCTAATAAAAGAGTAATATGCAAATTGACTATACCTCTGTTACACCCACAAGCCATGCCCACCAGCCACGCCCACCAGCCAATCAGGAGGGAATATGCAAATAAACCCAACCAAGATGGCTGCAGCCACAGAGACAGGAGGGAGTCTTGATTTTCCCTGGCAATAGAAGAAGCCAAGCTTTCCACCTGACCTTGCAGGCCCAGGCCTCCACTTAATGCTACAAAGTTTCAATTATAGAAGATACATAAATCCAAACAGAAATGGCTGCTGCCACAGAGCGAGCAGAAGGCTTGGCTCCACTCCAGGCTACAAAGTTTCAATTATAAAAAATAAATTAATCCCAGATCCCAGGGCCTCTGCTTGGGTTGCCGGGGGGCGTGGCCAACCTGCAAACCACCACAGGCCCCTTGCCCAGGCCACCCCATGCCCCAAGGGAACCCCCACCCTGATCTGGGACACCCTTCAGGGCAAACCAGCTAGCCCCCACCCGTGCTCCAGGCCTCTAGCCTCTCTAATAAAAGAGTAATATGCAGAATGACCATCACTCCAACACAGAAGATGGCTGCCCCCATGTGGTCAAAGATCCTGCCCCCATGTGGGCACAAGATGGCCACCACAATGGGCAGTCAGACATCCCTCGAGGGGTCCCAGATTGGAGATGGTGCAGGCTGGGCTGAGGGACACCCACCCCCGTGCAGGAATTTCATGCACCGGGCCTCTAGTGTGTGTATATATATACACAAACACACACACACACACACACACACACACACACACACACACTAGCATATTTAAAATAAAATAATTCCCTAACTCACATTTGTTTTACATTAACAAAAATAAAACAGATAAAATTGTTGCAATGATGAATATTCAGGTGACTATCAAATATAACTTCATGACATTTCAAAATATAAAAAAAAGTAAGCCACACATTGCAAAAATGGTATTTTTTAAATTGTACTTCCTTTTGGTTTCTTTTTTCTACTAATAGTCTTCTTTGTTTATGGAAGCTAATTAGTGAAGTGGCTGATTTTCTCTACCAACCTAAAAATTCTTAGAAAATCATAACAATTTTAATATTTTAGTAGCATGAGGACTTTATTGTCTTCCTTATTACTCTGTTGATATAATTAAATTAAATTAATCTCACTGTTTGGTTCTATAAGTAGCTGCCTTTACAAAAAAATTATGTGCTCTTTTAATTTTATAACTCTTAGTTGTTCTTCCAAGGAATATTTGTTATAAGCTGTATTAGTCAGGATTCTCCAGAGAAACAAATCCAATAGGATGTATGCACATAGACCATAAGGAATTAGCTCACGGAAATATGGAAGATGGCAAGTCCTGAGATATTCAGGGTGAGTTAGCAAGCTGAGGAGTCAGGATAGCTGATGGTTTAGTTTCAGTCTAAGTCTGAAGGCTTGAGAACGAGAAAAGCCAATAATGTCGACCTAGTCTGAAGGCCAGCAGGCTTGCGATGCAGGAAGAGCCAATATTTCCATTCAAATGCAAAGTCAGGTGAAAGGCTGATGGCCGATTTAAAGGCTATTATTCTCCCTTAGGTCTGGGAAGCTCAGCTGTTTTTATATGCAGGCCAGCACCAGGTTAGGTGAGGCAGATATACATTATGTAGGGCTATCTGCTTTACTCTGCCAACTGAAAGTGAATCTCATCCAAAACACCCTTGACAAACACCCAGAATAATGTTGAACCAGATATTTGACTACTGTGTGCCTATCAAATTAACCATCATAAACAATGTGCTTATTATTGTACTTACATTGTGCACATAAGGTTCTGCCTATTATAAAAGTGCTGTAATTATTTCAGTTATAATATTCAGGTCAGATTTCAAAATCTAAGAAAATAATCTCAGGACCATTTAAGAATATAGTATGCCTATAACTGGAATCAATTGTGGAGGTCAGAAAATGAGTAAACAATGAATGTTAGTGGCTATGCAAAAGTACAGCTCAATTGTAAGTCAGAAGCAAACTAAGCAATATCAGTAACATCCCCAAGAAACTCAATTCTTGAAGGACCTGTAAATTCTACTAAATAAAAACAGTGCTGCTAGACTTTAATTTTAGTTGTTAAATTACATTGTTTCATAGATTTAGCCATCCCTCTCACATAGAATTATCCACGTGGCAGAGCTAAACTATAAATATCCTGTATACATGTTAAAGTTTTCTAAAGTAGCTTAATTTTAGATGTTGCATTTTAAATTTATGTTAGATTTGTTTCTCCTTTAGTTTTCTATTAGTGTTCCTGTTGAATGAGTCCACACTGGATTAGCTTATCTCCATCACTTCTGTTTGATAAGCTTCAAGCAACAAGGAAGAGATTAAGGAACACATAATTCTGGGAAGATAAAAAGTTTAGGATGACTTAGTGTATTATTTATGTTAGTAAGAAAAGTGCTAATTTTTCTTTTTAGAAATTAACCCCCAAATCTATTGGTTTGGACATTTCTTTTTTTCTTACTCAGATGAAGTCCAAAGTGGGTTTTCCCGGTGAGTGGGTGGCCTTGCATGTGGTCAGTCAGGGACCTAGACCCCTTTCCCAATTTGGTTCATCCAGCTTTAGAAATCTAAATCTTCTGAATTTAGCCAGCTTGTTGGATGAAGAAGGTAGATAATCATGCACGGAAAGTATTTGAAGCCAGGCCTAGAAGCCACCTGTCTAGATTCTGATGAATTTTTCTATTTGTCACAGCTCAGTCACATAACCACAACTAACTACAGAGAGACTAGGAAATAAAATCTGGCTGTGTCCAGAAAGAAAAATAAAATGGGTTGGAGAACAAATGGGCAACCTCTGCCACAACTGAGCAACCAACCACTGCCAATTTAAAAGCACTGAATTGAAAAACTGAGATAAAAATATCAGAGGTTCCCCTCCAAAATCTGTGCTCATGGTACATTGTATTACCAAAAGCTAACACAAAGAACAAATTCAAAATTAAAATTTCTCCCTTGAAACATAAAGGTTTTTATTTCTCTTCTATGAATTATGTAATTCTCTTATGTCTTCAAATAAAGGCATATTTTATTTTTAAAATTGCCCACATATAGATATTAATAGATTAACTTGCATAAAAAATATTCCTGAAAGTATATAATAAATGGTCACAACATTTTGTGCAATAATATATAAGTAAAGCATGGAGAGAATATTTTTTAACCCCAAGACAACAGGAAAAAAATGTCACAAGTTAGATTCTGATTAAAAATAAAATCTTACAAAAAAGCTATGGGAATCAATAGGAATTTTAGAAAACAATAAAAACACACAAAACCTGTCAGGGTGTTACTGAAATTAGAAAAAAAAGAAGATAATTAAACTACCCAAAATATTTTATTTTGCTATTAGAATTAAAAATTAGAAGGATAATTATGAAAATAAACATTGAGCTTGAAGAGCAATTTTTAATTGTAAATATTAATTAAAGAACAAGAACATAGGCAAGTGTAAATTGTAATAAATATATATATATATATATATTACTAGAGGCCTGGTGCACGACATTCGTGCACTTGTGGGGGGGGGGCCCTCAGCCTGGCCTGTGCCCTTTAGCAGTCTGGGAGTCCTCAGAAGATGTCTGACTGATGGCTTAGGCCCTGGGGGCAGTGGGCCTAAGCTGCAGTCGGACATCCTTAGCGCTGTGCTCCCCAGCCATGAGAGCGCACTGACCACTAGGGGGCAGCTCCTGCATTAAGAGTATGCCCCCTGGTGGTCAGTGTGCATCATAGTGACTGTTCATTCCACCGTTTGGTTGATTTGCATATTACTCTTTTATTATTTAGGATATATTAACTAGAGGCTCAGTGCACAAAATTTGTGTATGGGTAGGGTCCCTAGGCCTGGCTGGTGATCAGGGCCAATCAGGACCTTCCAGCTGCTAGCTGGAGCCTTCCTTCATTCCGTGCCACCCCCTGGTGATCAGTGCACATCATAGAGAGCAGTCAAACTCCTGGTTGGTCGAACTCCTGAGGGGACAATTTGCATATTAGACTTTTATTATATCTGATATAATAAAAGTCTAATATGCAAATTGACCAAATGGTGGAACAACCAGTTGCTATTATGCACACTGATCAACAGGGGGGGCAGATGCTCAATGCAAGAGCTGCCCCCTGGTGGTCAGTGTGCTCCCACAGGGGGAGTGCCACTCAACCAGAAGCCCTGAGCTGGGTTCATGGCTGGCAAACACAGCAGTGGTGATGGGAGCCTCTCCCACCTCCGTAGCAGAGCTCAGGATGTCTGACTGCTGACTTAGGCTTGCTCCCCCGAGGACATCCCCCGAGGGCTCCTGGACTGTGAGAGGGCACAGGCCAGGCTAAGGGACCCCAGCCATATGCACATTGGGGGCAACCAGTCTGGCAGGGGAAGGCCATTGGGGTGACCAGGCAGGCAGGGGAGCAGTTAGGGGCATTAGGCAGGCAGGCAGGTTTGTGGTTAGGAGCCAGTGGTCCTGCATTGCAAGAGGGATGTCTGACTGCCTGTTTAGGGGTCCTGGATTGTAGAGGGTTGCAGGCCGGGCTGCGGGGACCCCCCCATGCACAAATTTTGTGCACCAGGCCTCTAGTGGGATAATAAAAATATGTTACTTTAAGCTTAACTAAGTTATATTCTGAACTATAGCCACAATTAATAGTTTAATAAGTTCTTAATAAGCTTATGGTACTATTATCATACAATACCCATTATAAAATATTGATTTAAACAAATATTCATATTAAAAAGTTGTTTTAGGTTTATTTAGATATAGATATTAAGAATGTTATTTTAAATTAAATACAGAAACAATAAGATAATATAAAATGGCTAAGTTGTTTTAAAATTTATTCACCAGACTCTGACTTTTCTGAATCTCTTTTTAGTTCAAAGCTATAGATATACATACCATATATATGTGTGTGTGTGTGTGTGTGTGTGTGTGTGTGTGTGTGTATGTATGTGTATTTTGCACACAGTATCATCTTTTTCTAATAAAGAGTTCTGAGAGTACACCATTTTCTTTAGAGTTCTTTCTCCTCAATGGATTCTTTTTAAGGGTTTTCTTCCAAAAATCTTCAATATTTTCCCAAATTGCTGACATTCATTTATATGTTTTGATGCTCATTCTTAATCAATGTTTTCTGTAAAGTAAATGTTTTCACACAACAACTAGGACTCATTCGCCTGCTTTCACCGTTTCTTAGTTTGTTGATTAAATTGTGATAGTTTACAGTTGGGCAGTAATATTAACAAGAATAACAGCCAAGTTGGTACCTGCTGAGCTGATAGAAATTTTAAAATGGCATTGATTATCACACAGTTTTAGTGATATTGAAAAGTGAAAAAAATATATTGAACACAGTAATAACTTCTTTAACATGGATGATCAATTTCTATTTTTGTTCTAATCAGTTTATAGTTTATGAATACAGTTTAATGATAAAAGAGGAATTAATAGAAATAGTATATACATAATCTGAACATAAGGCCCCTTTCCATCTTACTGTTAAATATGAAGCTCTTATTTTTTAGAAAACGTATAATTAAATGATATACTTTGTAGTACCAACTACAGTGTTAGTTAGAAAGAGTCACAGTCCACCCAGCTGGCGTAGCTCAGTGGTTGAGCATCCTCCTATGAACCAGGAGGCTACGGTTCAATTCCCCTTCAGGGCACATGCACAGGATGTGTGCTTGGTCCCCAGTGTTGGTGGTGTGCAGGAGACAGTAAATCAATGATTCTCATCACTGATGTTTCTCTCTCTGTGTCTTCTTCTCCCTTTCTCTCTGAAATCAATAAAAGTATATATATTTTTAAAAAGGGTCACAGTCCAAAAGGTTCATCATAGTTGGTTATATGAAATTATTTATACATGGACAGATTCTTATTAAACAAATTCTAATACTAAAAACACACATTTGTGTAATGAGTATATTCTCAGAAGCATCTAGGGTGTACATTTGTAATGATAGGTTACACTGAATTGCCAACTCTTAGGAAACCGAGACAAGAGATGATCAGGTAAAAGTGCAGTAGGTAGTGCCATAGTTGAGAATAGAGCACAATGTAGTGGTTGAGCAGTAGAGGGAATATGTTGTCACGATATGCAAATATTATTACAGCTTTAATTTATAGGATTTTGTTCAAGAGGGAACACCAGTGGATGAGGGTATCCTAGCGAGCCGAGCTAGCATAAGCCAAGACACACAAGTGCAAAACGACATAGGATATTATGGATAGAAGGTTTGGCCCTGTTGAAATTAATCACTGAATTTAAAGAAAAGCAATATTAGCAAAAAGAAAAAAAAGATAAGTAATGTGACTAGAGCATAAGAATGCAAAGTGAAGGAAATATATAAAATGATACTGAATATATAAAATCATATATGGAACCATCCATGTAAGCATGAATAGAGTTTTAAGCTTTATCATTGACACATAATGCAAAAATAAACTTTTGCTGGTAATCTGAAAGGTGGGTTAAAAGTAGAGTGTTGAAAGTTGACAGCAGATTACAAAAAGAGCCTAAACTTGCCCTAGCCAGTTTTGCTCACTGGATATGCCTGAAGTGCCCTGGGTTCCATTCTAGTTAAGGGCATATGCCTGGGTTGCGGGCTCAATCCCCAGGAGGGGGCGAGCAGGAGGCAGCCGACCAATGATTCTCTCTTATCATTAATGTTTCTACCTCTCTCTCCCTCTCCCTTCCTCTCTGAAATTTAAAAAAAATAAATAAATTTTTGTAAGAAAAGAGCCTAAACTCAAGAGGATGAAGTTTAATTAAGATGTTAAATTTGGTAATAAATGTTATAGAATGAAATGGAGAGTCATTGGGGAAGGTAAAATTGTCCATTAGCTATGAAAATGGTAAAGAGAAAAATTATCATCATTAATTAATTAATAAATCTTATTACCAATGATGAGATTATTTTTAAAGGATTAATTTAGGACTTTTCTCTCTATAGATAGATGACAATAGATAGATAGCTGATACATATATTAGAAGATATAGAAAAGTATCACATCCCTGGTATTTCCAATTGTGAATTTTGGTCTATATCCAGGCTAAGAATATGCAATATAATACTCTCTCATGATGCTAGGAAGAAGTGGCAACAAGCCACAACTCCTGGTAAGCCAGGAGACCCTGAGCATAAAGAACAGGTAACTCTATAGTGTACTGTGTTGCCAGTGTTTTTTGAATACTGTGTTTGTCTTTATGCATCCCACTATGTCTACAAAGTGCCCATTGATGTCCTCTGCTTCTGGTGAGAAAAAGAGGAAAGCAATTGCTCTTGAGATGAAATGCAAGATAATTGCCCAATTGTAAACTAACATATGTGTTCTGAACATGTTTAAGGTAGATTAGGCTAAACTGTAATGCTCAGTAGGTAAGTTGTATTAAAATTATTAAATGCATTTTTGACTTAGATATTTTCAATTTACGATGGCTTTATTGGGCTATACCCCCAGCATAAATTGAGGAGCATCTGTCTGTGTATATATTTATATGGGAGGGGTAGACAGCAGATCATGTTACTGTAAATAACCAGTTTTTAGACTTGGGGAAAAATGAAACCCATTTCAAGCTTAAGCCAAACAAGGACCAAGCCCTTTGACTCTTCACAGTTGCACACATAATACATAATACACACTAAGCAGGTCTGTGTGTCACATTTCCCTGGGCACAGAGACAATGAAGAGTCATTAGTGTTTTTTTACTAGTACACCTTGGATATTAGATATTTATTAAAAGACATATTTTATGTAATCAGTTAATGAAAACTTTTTAAAAGTCATTTTTACTTTATCCATAATCATTTCCAGGCTATTATTTTGTTATTAAATCTAATTGTTTCACACTGTAAGTAAGGTCTACCATAATTATTATCAAATGAGCAGTTTTTGATATAGTAAGAATAGCAAAAGTATAAATAACAATATTATCTAATAATTATTCACAAATAATGAATTTAAGTATTATTCCTTACTTGTTTACTAGTAAAATATTACCATAGAAACAGAATAGGTGAAAAAAAGGATGCCATATACCAAAGTATTTTAAGGTAAATAATAATAAATATGCAACATTTGCTAAAATTATAAAGTTTAAAAACATCATTAAGAGGACAATAAAGTGGTACAATTCTATGATAAGAAAACTCTTTACATATACCTGTTAATATGATTATGCTCAGCTTCTAAAAGGCAAAATAAAGAAATACAATAAATTCCATATGATTTCATATAACAGCTGACTGCAAGAATTTTCTCTCTGAAGATCTCCAACTTCAGAGAATTTTCTCTGTGAAGTCTCTTAAATTACATTATCAAGCAATGCAGACATTACCTTTGAAACTATCATTTTCCCTGCTTTGAAGTTATAATGACAATGATTTCAATGTGTTTAGAAGGCATTCCAAAAAGTCTATTTCCAGAGATAGTTTTTTCACATTCTTCTTACCAATTTTTTTTTAGGTAATTTATTTTCTCAAAATTAATGTAAAAATAAGAATTCGACTACCTAATTTCTTATCCTTTTGATAGCTAGACAATAATATGGTAGGAAAATCATATAAGGCAGTGCTGGGAATCTATGTTGCCTGGACTAAAGATTTATTCGTCAGACTTTGTAGTCACAATTTATAAAAGACAGAAAATCACATTGTAGTGCCTCTCCCTAATTGAAATAGTCAGTAAGTGAGGTTTACCAGAAATAGGAGGAAAATTCATAATCTACACTTCACTTCTATTGGTTACACCCAGATGTTACATTTGTCATGATATCTGGCTACCTAGATATCCAAAAATTAGATTTGAGGCCAACTTCCTCTTACGTCTATAGATTTTCTTTTATCACCCAGTAACCAAAATACTGCTCCAAAAGTCAGGGAGAATTTGGGGGTATTTTTTAACTGGCCCATGAGTTAAAAGACAAGCTAACGATGCAACATATTTTGGAAGATATATATAATTTCTTTAAAACTCAACCAGAAATTCAATAATTCGTTGGTGGATGTAGGATTATCATTAAAAAAAGCCAATGTACAAAGTTATCATTAGATTTGTTGACCTTTAAATGTAAAATTATAACCAT
Organism: Corynorhinus townsendii; assembly: GCA_026230045.1. Lineage (NCBI taxonomy): Eukaryota > Metazoa > Chordata > Mammalia > Chiroptera > Vespertilionidae > Corynorhinus > Corynorhinus townsendii. The sequence goes on from JAPDVU010000015.1 coordinate 17,248,462, forward strand.
TGATGTTTCTTATATTTCATTTTGTACAGGATATTTTTGCATAACAAATCCATAACCTGCTTTAGTCTAAAACCATTGACAAGCCTCCTCAAAAATGTTAATTTAACCCTGCTGGACTAGAGTAAACCACAGGACACATTTCTCCACAGATTCAAAAGAAGTGGGCATGATCTGAAAGATCACTTGTGCTGCATTGTCTTTTGCCGCGCATCACAGCTTACATATGTTAATTTGTATAACAGAAAGTATAAATGCATGAATATAATTTTATTTTTCTTATTTTTAAAATATGTTTTTATTAATTTGAGAGAGAGAGAGAAAGAGATAGAGAGAGAGAGATCTGTTGCCTCCTGCACACATCCCAACTGGGGATAGAACCTGCAACTTGGGCATGGCAACCTTTTAGTGCATGGAACAACACTCAACCAACTGAGCCACACCGGCCAGGTCTGCATGAATTTTAGAGATATTTATTTTGTGGGTTCACTTACCTTCCCATAGTAATTTACATTTAATTTACATTGTGTTCTATGATTACATCCAAACTAGAGTCTACATATTCCTGAAAGTTAAATATTTTGTTGCACTAACAATATCAAGTAGAGTCAGACTCTGCTGTTAACATATGTTATTATGTGGGCAATCACTAAGCATAAAATGATTTCATAATGTTATGAGTTTCTATGGTGATAAAGAGCTTGTATTGATAGACAAAAATAGTTGAATAAGTGGTGGAGTTTTTTACATTATAAAATCTGTTCCATTATCTGTACAACTCCTTAATCTCATACATTCTGCACAAATCTTCTCTCAAAATATATAAAAACCTAAAATAGACTTTTTTGTGAAACTCCATAGGATCTGCAGCTGAGTAGTAATTTGTTCATCTCCAGTAGTGCTGAAGTAGCCCACTGACACCTAAATGCACTCCTTGGCATACTGTGAGACTGCTAACACATCAATTATAGATGCCTCTGTTAAACTTTCCTGGAATTATGCGTCCCAGGGAGCTAATTTATAGGCCTAAAGGATTTGATATAGGTGTCGATTAAGTTGAACTTGGATTTCCCATAATTGGCAAATGTTAATTGAAATGCACTCTCATTTATCATTCTAGATAATCATTTCTAGTCTTTAACATGTTAATTCCACAATTTCCCCAATTATTTTCAATGTTTTACCAATAAACTCCATATGTAGCTGAATGTGGTATTGTCCAGTAATAATTTTTCTCTAATAGAAGAACATCGTAACAGCTGGTGCATGTAATAATTTTACTGAAAAAGAGAGTGCAGCTATTATAGCATTGGAGTGCCATGTGCAATCCGGTATTATTCCTATCAAACCTCCTCCATGAGTTTCCTGGGGGACATTACTCTGCACTAGGCCAGAGTCTAAAATCACAAATGCGTAGTTTCTGGTTATCTGGAATGGAGCACAGGGCTGAAACTCAAGATTAAATAGAGCCTTTCTTAGGAATCAAAAACGTTCCTAGGAAAAAACTTCAGGAATAGAGAGGCTCTAATTAACTTTGAGTTTATGTTAACATAATTATTATACTACTATATTATGTATTATACAAATACATAATATACTAATATAAATATGTAAACCCTGCTCCATCAGAACATTTAGTAATATTTTCCACTCCATTTGGGAAAATATTAAAATTTTATGAGACATTTTAGGGGGATAAATATTAAAAATGATCAATGTCTCTTGAGGGCTTATATGGGAGGAAATAAAGTTAATCTTATGATTCAGGTACTTCAAATCTTATAACAACCATGTGATATTGGCACTATTAGTACTCTTGTTTTACAGGGACAAACAAAAGGTGAATAACTTTGGATTTGGGCCTTTATTAATTTCTGTCCATTCCTTTCAAGAAAGAACAAAGTGTTATTTACTAAGGAATTTCTATCAAGCTCTCTGTGCAATGCTGACTCCCCAAAAAGTTACTAGAAAACTTAGTAGTCAAACAAAGTAATTTTTAGACCAATGCAGGTATGAAGAACACTGCCTTGATATAATCTTAGTGAATCTCAGAATGGGGATGAAGGGGAAAATATTTGTAGAATTTTTAGGGCCTGGATCCAACTGGTTTAGAACAAGTCTTCAATGTAAGAAGCTAATTGGGAGTAGAAATATTTTGGACATAAAAGTTTAGGAGTATAGGCACAGACAGAAGACTATCTTAATAAGTAAACTTATGTGATAATCAAACATTTTTCCCTAGATAAGAATTTTTTTTCCTTTTAGGAGAGCTAATTGTCCACATGATACAATTATCTTACCCTATATTGGTTTATAGGATTTCCCTGAAACAAACACAGAATTTTATTTACTGGTTTCTGACCTCAAATTCTGGAGCAAGAATCTCTAGGAAAAAAGTCAAGATAAAATGATAGTAGGGTTGCAGTTCAGTTCTGAGTTAAAATTGCTAGACTTTGTTAATGCAGGTTATTTTAATTTTTAATACTATTCTCAGAAATGAAAATTTCTCATGATATCATTTAAACAACTTATGTTTATAAATTGTAGTAAAATATGTGCAAAGTTTTTCTTAGGTGTTTAAGTTCAGAGAGGGAACAGATCATTGATTTTGTGTCAAATGAAATATCCTACTTCATTAGCCCTGCTGTGGATAATTATTCAATGTAGAAATAACTCCCATTATCAATCTATAACTATTCTGTTCAATATAATAGTCACTAGCGACATATAACTATTTACATCTGAATGTTATGTAGTTGAAATTTAAAAGCCAATCTCTCAGTGATGATAATCAGATTTCAAGTGCATAATAGTCACCTGTAACTAGTGACTATCATATTAGACAATTTAGAGTTACAGAACATTTCTGTCATCAAAAAAAGTTCTGATTTAAGATAATTCTTCATGTTCTGAGGGTTGGTTTAAAATATATTCACCTTACAATACATAAATGTCATTTCTGGGCCTTTAAAACAACAGTTTTATTTACAAACAGTATCAGTGCAATCAAATTGTCATAAAGTAGCTTTCACATTAATTATTTTTATTTTTATGTGATTGATGGTGTCATGCATTCAATTTTGTATCAAACTCCCATTGAACTGTAAATTTTCATTTGATTACTTTTTTATAAAAAGCTATTAGGGGTAGTAGGAAATAAATACTTTTTCTTTTAATGGTTCCTTTAATGTTCATTAGCTATGTACAGGTACAATAAAAATAATATCACCTAGTTTTCCTGGGAAATGTAAAAATACATAAGAAGAATCCCATTATGTGCTATAAAATTTTAATATATATTAAAATTAAACATATATTATTTCATAGCTTTAGTACATTCCCTGGTAGGAAAAGAAAGAAAAAATTATAAATGAGAGCAAGATTTACAAGTAGTTGATTCTATTTGATAAGTTTCTGAATCGGGCATCTGAATAAATTAACTAGAAATATAAGGGATCAATCGAACTATTTGATCCTTTACTATGAAATTGTCCATTATTGATATTTAACTAAGCTTGAGCATGTTGAAGTCCCCATGTAATGTGTACCCAACACAGACAGACCATCTGATGAAGGCAGTAAAGGCAATTTTGGTCTGAGTCTGGGTCAATACATCATCGAACCTTCCTTTTCTAAGATAAATGCTTTAGAAAAGTAACCAAACCTGGGTCAGGTAGGATAAATTAAGAAACAGATGCAATCAATCATCAGTCATTTCATATACACAGGTGTACTTTCCTTACCTAGCTCCTACCTGGTTCTTTCGGTAATCTCACCTAGTTAGGTTCTTACATTTTTAATAACACCTTCACAAATCAAGTCTTTGGACAATTTAGTGATAATATTTTTCTTAGTCTTTTAATAACTCCACAATTTTACTTTAGTGCAGTTTTTTTAAATGATCTCTATAGAAACCCCTAACTCCTACCATCTAAGTTGATGAGAACACCTTCCCTTGATCTCCTCCTATAGCAGGCACCAAAATGGTATATGTTCCAAGATCAGGCAGATCATTCATCTTGCTCTTTTAAGGGAAATCCTGCAACCCCCTATTTCAAAACAACAAAATAAACAAATAAAAGCAATGCTGTGCTAGCAAGTTGTCCGGCTTTGCAGAGTGCATCGCCTAGGTCTCGAGTTGCGCTTGCGCAGTGCAGGCGGCTCCCCACCCCCTGGCCTGCTTAAAGGCTGCAGGCAGACGCAGAGGGTTTGGCTTTGCGTCCTCTTCCGGTTCACAGCCTGGGGTCGGCTCAGCAGGAGCCTGCCCTGTCTCAGGCAGCATGTTCGGCTGGTCAGCAAGGATGCCTGCTGCAGATGGTGGCTGAGGGACTGCGGCAGCTTTCAGCATAGAGGCCGGGGCCCCTGGAGGAGCACTCAAGGCGCAGAGGATGTAGACTTTGACCTTCAGCCCAAGCTGCTCCTCGTTGCCGGGTACAGTAGGGCATGACCACCTTCATCCGCACCTGATCCCTCGGAACTTCCCAGGAATGCACACTGGGCCGAACATGCCCCTGGCTCCTCCTTCCTGGCCATCGTGCAGGGCCTCGCAGTGGAGTGGGGCCTGGTCCTGTGCTCGTGCTCCTCATGGGCCCACGGCACCCCTTCTGCAAGCCCAGCCCCTGAGGCAATGGATTCCTCACCAAGTGCCTGTGTGCCTGGCTGCCCAACCCGGCCTTGGACAGCGTAAGCACCATGACAGCCCCGGCGCTGTCTGGAGAGCAGTGGCACACCCGCAGAGGCACGACTTTGCAGAGGTTCTGGAGTGGTTCGCCCTCTGAGCATGTGAACCGCATCATTCTGCTCGTTGACGGTAATTGGCTTCTTGTGGTCCCACCTCCTCATCGCCGACAGAGGACCTCTTCAAAGACGTGCAGTCTGTGCACCCCCCCCCCCCCACACACACACACACACGCTTCCTCAGCACGCGCAGTGACCTGAGCCAGCGGGCACAGCTGGCCAACGTCTCCGTCTATGTCATCAGCTCCTTCAGGAAAGAGCTGCCAGTGTCTTCGGTAAAGATAACAAAACGGCTTGGTGAACAGTCTGGGAGAGACCAGAGCTTGAGTGGGAGCGTCAGATTTCTCTCTCGGGGACTCCCCAAGCCTCTGCAAGATGGCGGAACTCCTACAGGCCCAGGATTTTAGCAATTTCCAGGCCTTGAAGTCCAGGCTCCTAGACACGTGAACGACATGCAGGCCAGCAGCATCGCCAGGCTAATGGTGGTGGTGCTTTAAGAGGAGTCCCGGATGCCCTTCCACACTGTGAAGGACGGTACCTTCATGGGACCATGATCAAGGGGGCTGGCCAGGGCATTTATGACGTTGGGTGGGTGATGGGCAAGGACAAGCCCACCTACAAACACATCTATTACCTGCTGTTATGTGTCAACAAGAAGATAATGAGTGCCAATGCCAAGGAGATGGTGATGTCCAAGCTGCCCACTATCGTAGCTGCAGGGACGGTCTGCAAGTTTGTCCCTGTAGACCAGGACAGTCTGCTGGACAACCACTTTATCAGTCAGCTGGAGGACCATGAGCTGCCTGAAGACCTGCCCCTACACCTGATCCTGTCTTCTGATCCCAGGCATGTGTGATTGGTCCCCTGTGTCTCCCACTATATCAGCACCCAGCCCAACAGAGATTGGGTACCGAAGGGTCATCAGTTCTCAAGGTCCATAAACACTGAGTGGATGTGCTCTTAAAAAGGTAAGATAGAAAAAAAAAAATATATATATATATATATAAAATAGTGAAATAATATCTACCTACTCCTTACTAGAAATCAATTTACTATGAGCCAGGAACTCTATTAAGCACTTTAATATATGTCATGCCATTTCATAATTGCTAAAGCTCAATGAGAAAAATTATGTTAAACTTTTGTTATAGGATTCTGAATCTCAGTATAATACAGTAACTTTCTAAAGTGTTTACAGCTTCACTTTAGTCAAACCAAAATTAAAATCTGAATTTCAAATAGCTTGATTTCCAGTGCAATGGTTTTTAGTTCCAGTTGTAATATCTAAGTCCAGGAAATTAAATATTCCAAATTTTTCAAAAATTTTGTCATCTCCATAATTAAGACTTTTCTTATTAAACCATCTAAATAATTCCCTTACCTTAAGTAGTCTTGCCTGCTTATAGACATATTTTTTATAATTACTTTTGATGTTTGGGAATTTCATGTAAATGCGTTTTCTTGTGCTTGGCTTCTTTCATGCAACATAAAGTTCTCGAGTCTTCGGTGTTGCTGTGTGCATCACGTTTGATTCCTTTCTATTGCTTAGAAAATGTGTTGCATAAGTATACAAAAATTTGTTTATCTAGTTTCCTGACGATGACGATTTGCATTGCTTTCGGTTTTTGGCTACTATAAATCACTCATTATCTGGGGCTGAAGGTGGGTAAGTTTGCTTTCAAAGGGGGATGAGGGAACTTCTAGGGTGAATAAGTTAATTATGCAAGTGCATAAATTCTGGTACATCTCATTGGGTGTAAATTATAGCTCAGTAAATTTAATATCTGTCCTCCATATGAACTGTAAATAATAATATGACTGCTCCACTATCTTTCTTCCAAGCACTCCAGTTATTTCCTTTATTATTCAGGAAAATATCAAGCTTCTTAGAATTCATATAGGAGCCTTTTCTGATCTGATTAGTACATGATTGCCTACCTTCAACACTACACAGCTTTCTAAGTTGATCTTTTCACAGCACCTTCATGTTCAAATAAAAATATATATACTTTCCTGCACATGCTGTGATAATTGTCTTCACATATGTCCTGGAATAACTTTTTAATTCCAATATGTGCTGATTTACTACCCATCCCCCAGCATCACTATCACCCAAACAACAGAACCAACAACTCCACCGCTCCTCACACTTAAGTAATTACTAATCATACTTCAGATTTGAATCAGGTATTACTCCTACAAACTCTTTTAGATGGCTGTTTTGTAATCTGTGATCTACCAGTCAGAACTTGTAGAAGAATGGAAAACACACCAAGCCTTTCTAATCCTTGTATTTGTCATTACAAAAATAGGGATATTATAAAATAGCAATAATATAGTAATAGTAGTTGACTCCGCTGAGGAAAGGAACATAGGTAGTTCATGTAAATGTATGGCATATGACAAACATCTCCATCTGTTACCTATTAAAAACAATGCAGCAACTTGAATGAATTACCTCTCCTTTAGCTACTTTATTTCCATCACTTAAAACTTATAAAACTGCATTAAAATTATCTCACATATTTTTATCTAAATGTCAGCATCTTAAATAGATATAATTTTTATACACCAAGTAACTGTCATAGCATTTGGTAAGTAAAAGTTTGTTGAATTAAAACAAAACTCATTTTCAATACAATACCTTCCTTGTAGCTAAAACAATTTGATTTTCTGGCTACAATAGACAGACATGACACTGAGTCTGTATGATATAAAATCACATTTTATTCAATATTTCTTATATATCTATTATTGGCTCTCAAAGACCTCTCCATTGCATGTGTTGCATCCTTTGACAATAGTTGGAGAATGGAAAAGACAAATAAATTAATTTTAAAATTTCAACACTCACATTGCCCGACTCTGAATATATCTAAATTTGGAACATAGCAATGAAGATAGAAATCTTTCATTTTAATGATAGTTTTATCCTTATTCAAAATATGTATAAAAAAGAAGAGATAAGACTTTTAATGAGTTTAAATTTTTTTAACTAATGCAAGATTTATTAAAATTGGACATGTGCAAAATAAAATAAAACAGCACCATCTTTTTGCACCATAAAAATGTATTAAGAACTTATTTTGGAAAAGTTAAAACCATGAATCTTATAAAATATAAAAGTAGAATGAGCACATGCCAAAAATTATTGGATTGCTTTATTAGAGCATCAGCATGTTAGTGAAGCTGGTACAAAGGAGAAGCTGAGGAGTGTACTTTGATTATCTATTAATTAAAGGAGTGCTGAGGTGAATTTGCTAATAGATCTAAACCTTTTCAATGTAAATGTGTAATGAAGTGTAATATTTCAGGTTGCATTTTTCTATTATGTAATTTATAAGTTGGTATGTAGTTTCACAGTGTTTGAGATGTTACTTAATAGCAAATGACTAAGTCAAAGGTGCATTTTCCCAGGGAGCAATGTCCTTGTGGCTGTGCTCTTCTGTGTTGTTGCAAGTTCATCCAATCATCTTCTTGCTTTAGGTCAAAGTTCTGAATCATTGTTTCTCACAATCAGCATTGATACCTTGAAACTTTTGTTTTAAAATAATATTAGGCTCATAGAAATTGCAAAATAATACAAAGAGTTCACTGATATCCCTCAATTGGCTTCATCTAATGTTGATATTCTATACTGGTTTCTGAGGACCAGTATTAAGTAAAAGAATGCTAGTGCTCCTTTTTAATATAAATATATATATATATATATATATATATATATGTATGTATGTATGTATATGTGTGTGTGTGTATATAATATGTATGTGTGTGTGTGTGTATATAATATATATGTATATTAGTGATTTCAGAGAGGAATGGAGAGGGATGGAGAGATAGAAACATCGAAGATGAGAAAGAGTCATTGATTGGCTACCTCCTGCCTGCCTCACACTGGGATTCTAGCCTGTAACCCTGACATGTGCCCTGACTGGGAATCGAACTGTGACCTCCTGGTTCATAGGTCGATGCTTCACCACTGAGCCATGCTGGCTGGCTCAGGCTTCCTTTTAGAGGTAGTTGATTCTAGAGTGGGGACTGATATAATACAAGATTTTTAGAACATCTCCTGGATCCAGAGAGTAATATAGTTAGAAAGAAGAAAGAGAATGAGAGGAGGAAGTGGAGGAGGAGAATGGGGAAGGGGAAAGAAGGAGAAGAGGAATATTGAAAGAACCCAGGAGCCCACCTAAAGGATTTCCTAATGACCAAAGGTGGGATATAACATCAGTATTTTTTATAACACAAAGGGTATTTTAAACAAAAGGGAAAGGCTGTAGTACTAATTGGAATAAAATAAATGAAGACCTTTGTGTAAAATGTAAATAGAAAAATGTCAAGTCACCTTAGGCAGACTTCTATTTTATTTTAATTTTGTGATGTGGAATATTTACTGTAGTTAGCTATTTGAAAAGTCATCTACTATGACTATCCATGCCTACACATAACTTGGAAAGTCTTTGTGTAAATTCAGAGTTGCACCTTCACTAGTTTGAAGATCACAAGTACATAATGTGGTCTTCCTAGTTAACATTTACTACTCTAAAATTCAATATGAATAGAAACAATTGATGAAGTCCAAATTTAGTCAATTAACACATTTTATTGAGTGTCTACTACATGCCAGATACTCTCAGAAACCCTTTTCTTTGCAAAGGTTGAATTACATTAAAAACGGTTATGTGGCACTTAAACATATACAAAGTACATGTAATAACTCATTTCTTACAACAACTTTGTGAAGTAGTTTACATTAATATTTTTATTTTAACAACTAGTAAAACCAAAATTAAACAAAATAAAGGAACAGTAGAGTTTAATTTCCATTTGAGCATTTAAATAAAATCTAGGATTTATTGCAGGTATATCTTGAAATATGTGTTGACTTTATAAACAGAGAGCTATCCTATCTAACAAAAGAGTAATATGCAAATTAACCATCACTCTGCTACACCTACAAGCCACGCCCACCAGCCAATCAGGAGCAAGTATACAAATTAACCCAATCAAGATGGCTGCAGCCACGGAAAGAGCAGGAGGGAGGCTTGGGTTTCCCTGGTGATGGAGGAAGCCAAGCTTTCTGCACACCCTGGCTGGCCCACTCCAGGCTACAAAGTTTCGATTATAGAAGGTAAATAAATCCCAACAGAAATGGCTGCTGCCACAGAGCTAGCAGAAGGCTTGGCTCTGTTCCAGGCTACAAAGTTTCATTTGTAGAAGATAAATAAATCCCAGGTACCAGGGCCTCTGCTTGGGTAGCCAGGGGGTGTGGCTGGCCCTCAAACCACCACAGGCCCCTCATCCAGGCTGCCCCACACCCCAAGGGAACCCCCACCCTGATCCAGGACACCCTTCAGGGCAAACCAGCTGGCCCTCACCCATGCACCAGGCCTCTATCCTATCTAATAAAAGAGTAATATGCAGATTGACCATCACTCCAACACAGAAGATGGTTGCCCCCATGTGGACACAAGATGGCCACCACAAGATGGCCAGCAGGAGAGGATAGTTGGGAGGGACCAGGCCTGCAAAGGAGGGCAGTTGGGGGCAATCAAGCCTGCAGGGGAGGGCAGTTAGGGGGGACCCAGGCCTTCAGGAGAGAGCAGTTGGGGCAAGCAGGCTGACAGGGGAGCAGTTAGGTATTAATCAGGCTGGCAAGCAGAAGTGGTTAGGGGCAATCAGGAAGGCAGGCAGGCGAGCAGTTGGGAGCCAGCAGTCCTGGATTGTGAGAGGGATGTCCGACTGCCTGTTTAGGCCCGATCCCACCAGGACATTCCTCATGGGGTCCCAGATTGGAGAGGGTGCAAGCTGGGCTGAGGGACACCCTCCCCCCACTCCCCCGTGTATGAATTTCATGCACTGGGCCTCTAGTAAATTTTATAAAATGGTTAATCAAAGAGTCATTAAAGATTGTAAAAATGACCCTATAAATAACATTATTTGAATCCAGTAAAAGAAGACAAATAAAATTCAGCTCTAATGATTACTCAATTTACATGGAAACTAGAAACATATATTTATGGAAAACTATAAATATCAAATTGTACCATTATATACAGATGTGCTAATTCTGTCAAACCTTGCCTAAATTATGTATTTCTATTTCTAAAACAAATGGCTTTATGATGAAAACATCACAAAGTGAAAAATGCTGTGTCTCTTTCTACCTCCATCTTTTTTATTTTTACATAATGGAATGGACAAAATGTACTTGTTAATTTCAGATTTTTAAGAAAGTATTACATGTTAAAATTATGGTTTGCTATTAGACACCAAATGATAAATTTTAATATTTTAAAGGTAAGTTTGCAATACTACTTTCATCACTGTGAAACTTTTAAAGAATCATAAGAACAACCTAACTGAAAAATACAATTTTTATTAAATGTTAGTTTATGAGTCATGATTTTAATAATATGAAAGATGGAAAGATCTTATATATTAAACATAAGGTGAATATATCTAGTATTGCACTCATCAAACCTGGAAAGGAAGAGAGATTTTTCTTTTATACTTGCTTGCTACTTCTTTTTATTCTTTTTTTTTAATAAATCTTTATTGTTCAGATTATTACAGGTGTTCCTCTTTTATTTTTCCCCATAGCTCCCCTCCACCTGATTCCCCACCCCACCCCATGCCCTTACCCCCCCCCCCCCGCCACTGTCTTCATCCATAGGAGTAAGATTTTTGTCCAATCTCTTCCCACACCCCTCACACCTGCTTCCCCTGAGAATCGTCAGTCCACTCCCTTTCTATGTCCCTGATTCTATTATATTCACCAGTCCATTCTGTTCTTCAGATTTTTCATTCACTTGATTTTTAGATTCACTTGTTGGTAGGTATGTATTTGATGTCATTTTGTTGTTCATAATTTTTATCTTTACCTTTTTCTTCTTCTTCCTCTTCTTAAAGGATACCCTTCAGCATTTCATGTAATCCTGGTTTGGCGGTGATGAACTCCTTTAGCTTTTTCTTGTCTGTGAAGCTCTTTATCTGACCTTCAACTCTGAATGATAGCTTTGCTGGGTAGAGTAATCTTGGTTGTAGGTTCTTGCTGTTTATCACTTTGAATATTTCTTGCCACTCCCTTCTGGCCTGCATGGTTTCTGTTGAGAAATCAGTTGACAGTCGTATGGTTACTCCCTTGTAGGTAATTAACTGTTTTTCTCTTGCTGCTTTTAATATTCTCTCTTTGTCTTTTGCCCTTGGCATTTTAATTATGATGTGTCTTGGTGTGGTCCTCTTTGGATTCCTCTTGTATGGGGTTCTGTGCGCTTCCTGAACTTGTAAGTCTATTTCTTTCACCAGGTAGGGAAAGTTTTCTGTCATTATTTCTTCTAATAGGTTTTCAATATTTTCCTCTATCCCTTCTTCTGGCACCGCAAAAATTCAGATGTTGGTTCTCTTGAAGTTGTCCCAGAGGCTCCTTACACTATCTTCATATTTTTGGATTCTTTTTTCTTTTTGTTTTTCTGGTTGGATGTTTTTTGTTTCCACATATTTCAGATCTTTGGTTTGATTCTTGGGGTACATTGATCTACAATTGAGTTTCTGTATATTCTTTATTTTAGACAGTGTATGCTTCATTTCTGACTCGTCCTTTTCCATTTTTTTGGCATTCTCATTAAGGTCCTTGAAGGTCTCACTAAGCTCCTCAGAAGTGTCATCAAGTTTCTCGGCGGTTTTTAGAAGATTCTTGAGTAAGCTTATACATGTGGTTCTGAACTCTATGTCATCCAGTAGTTTGCTTTCCTCCATTTCTTTCATTCGTGACATGTTTCTTTGTTTCTGCATTTTGGCTGCTTCCCTGTGTTGATGGAGTGGCTTTGTGTGGTAGGTGACCTATAGGGGGCAGTAGCTCAGCCTCCCCAATCACCTGATGTGGACGCCCTTGGTACACCCCTTTGTGGGCTGAGTGCAAAGTCTTGGTGTAGTTAAGCCTTAATTGCTGTTGGTATGCTGGGAGGAATTGACCTCCAGGCCAATTAGCTGTGAGCACTCCCTGTGTCTATAATGGAAGAACTGCTGTGCTAGAGACACGCTTATGGGGCAGGACTTGTTTCAGTGGGGCTTTGGTGCTCACTGAGTCTGCCTCTTGAATGTGTCACTTATGGATGTGAGGAGTTGAAATCTGGTGTCTCACACTGGATCTCCAATGGGGTGCAGGTCAGCTACTGTCTGAGGCTACTCAGCAGGAGCTACAGTGAGAGCTGCAGTTTTCTCCTCTTTGCTTGGGGTTTGGAGGTTTTGGAGCTGTCTGACCCAGGCTGCAAGTTTGCTAGGTTAAGCTGCGATAGGGCAGGCCTTTCTTATGTTAACTCCGCTGCTTGGAGCTTGGGTGGGTTTGTAGGTTGTGCAGGGCGGGGCCTCAGGGTGTCACTAGGTTAGGGCGTGGCAAACAGCAATGGCTGCTAGTTAGCCGGCTCTGCCTCCCCAATGGCATCCGCGAGTCCCGTGCCCCAGTGCAGTAAACAATTATTCCTGCGCGCAGCTCTGCAAGCAAGCCACCCTCACTGGCAGACAGTCCAGCTTCTCCCCGTAGGAGTTTGGGTCCCCCGCGTCTCCCCAGAGACTGGATTTCAGAGTAATCAGGGGCTTGTCTCCGTTCGGGTTGAAAAAAGCAACACACCCAGTTGCCCGCAGCCAGCCTGGATCACACGCCTCCGTACCTCAGCTTTTCAGCGCTTGTGCACGTCTCAATGCTCTTTTCTCTTTCCTTCTAGTTGTAGAACTTCCACTCAGCCAGCTTTCCCATGGTTCTGGGTGATAGACGTTTTGTCTTTTAGTTGCAGTTTAAATTGTTGTGGGAGGCAGCAGTTTAGGTGTTTACCTACTCCGCCATCTTGGATTCTCCTCCTTTTTATTCTTATTTCTCAGATACATGTTTTGTTATTCAGTGGTTCTGCAATAATGTCAACACTGTATTTTTTATTTAAAGTAAATAAATAAATAAACAATGTTGCTGTAAAAAAAAGACATAGTTTAACAGTTCAACAAAGATGACTATAATACTTTTATAAACCAATTATTTGCAGAAATATTTAGGTGGGACATATTCAGTGTTAATCATATTTTGCCCCATGTAGTAAGTTATATCACATCATTCATACACAGCTTACCCATAATTACTTTTTATTAGTGTCTAGTAAACTCATATAGTGCTCAGTTTTCTGTTTTGCACAATTAGCCTCATATTAAAATATAATTTGAGCTTATGATGTAGTGACTAATATGTTATTAGTTGCATTAACACTGTTTCCAATGAGATCATGGACATACATTAACTTTTTCTATTTTTACACATTAACTTTGAAATTACGTGTTCAGATTAGTCAGCTTCAAATTATTTAGCAATACTGCTATTTTTGTTTAAAATACAAATATTTTGCCAGGTTTCTCTCAATATAACCTTATCCTTGAGTTATTTTTAAACTATCCATGTCCTTTTCATTAGTGTATGCATGCTTATAAAGGTCCCAACCTTTGTTGATACCAATTTGGCAGCAAACGTTGAGGTTATCAGGCTTTCTGAACTGATGAAAGTGGTCTCCCTAGCAACAGAAGCACTGTAGAATCTCTCAGAACACCTGTTCTTCCCACTCCTAATTCCTGCAGCTGGGATGTATACACTTGAAAACTGCCTTTTCATTTTTATTTTATTTTATTTTTTTTGCTTTTATATGTTTGGGGAGGTTAGGACAGTGGGAGTTTGCTGAGCTTGGCTGCTCACATAGTTCAAAAGACTTATGTGTCTGCATGACTTAGAGTTATTATCATGGTTAGCAATGCCTATTTCCTCTTCCCCACCCCGAAATACTCCTCCTGTGTTTCCTTCGCAGCCAGAGGAAACGGTGAGATTTGGAAATCCAGCTAGGGTAATACACATTGTCTAAAGTGCAAATGACAAAACTTGGCTCTGTTGTCACCCTCAGGCTTTTGATTCAGCCAACATTCATAATTCATTGGGCCCAGTAATATAAAAGGGCAATGTGCCCGACTGCTTGAGAAAATTACTGTCATATTTTAGCTTATAAATTTTTTAAATTATTCATTTTCTTGATTGTGTAAGGTCATTCTTCTCTTTTTTCTTGAAAATTTGAACCAGATTTATTCAGATGCAGTCTGTATTAGGGCTCGTAAAAGCAATTAAGGTGAAAAAACAAAACACTCAGTGATTTTCTATTTCTTAGAACAAGTTCCTAAGAAATGGAATTTTAAGTAGCATTTTAATGTTTCATTTAACAACTCCATGAATAGTTTCATTTAACTTAAGGCTTTCCATTTGTTAAGGTATCTCTTTAGATTAAATAAAATAAAGAATGTATAAAAATTGTCTTTATAAACATACCCCCTTTCCTATGTAGTGAAACATGCCATAAAAAAAACAAACAAAGCAATTGTGTGTGGAGGGATTAAAGTTAATTTTCCCCATAATGATTCTATTGCATCTCAAAGTTTTCTTCATACACTAACATATGCTACTTCATTTTCAGTTTATTTTTGGTCACAATTTGGTTATCTAAGTTGGTAAGTTACTTAAGTTACTGTCTTAAACTAACTTTTATCAATTAATTAAATATTACAGGCAAATTGATTTTCATGTTTATCCAATATGAGATATAGCTCTAATTAGAGAAATATTATTCCCTATTAGCAGAAAAAAGCACAACTGTTTAAAAATGACTTCTGTTTTCTTTCTCTCAAATACATCTACTTAAAATGACTTTGAAAAACATCTCATATTCTTTATAGTAGGCTCTTCACTATTTGACTACTGGAATACAGATACTAAAAGCCTATGTTATGAGAGACCCACATAAGTAAATTAAAGATAAATCATTCTCTCTCTCATTTATTTTTCTTTTTCCCTAATACACTACCATTCAAGATTTGTCTTCCTTCTGGAAGTTATAGATGTGTTTACGTGTAGTAAAAACCCTAAGGGAATACATATTTAAATACTTCTTGATATTGTTTAGATTCTTTCCACTTTAGGATTTTATTGCCTTTGCATTAAATAGACATAGGAAATTTCAGGAACAAATAACATGAAAAACAACCAGATTTTACTTTTATGCTTCCTCCTCTATAATTACTCATGATAAGATTCCCCCAGGACCCTTGTTCTTTTTGTCTAACATCCCACTTCTTTCTTCATTTTCCTTTCCTCCCCAACCCCTACCCCCTTGCTCTCTTTCCACATTCTTCTTGTTCCTAGAGATTACATTGCTGTACTAGTGGTAAGAGCAGACGCTTCCTCTTACTCATCACTATTTCCCTAGCACCTGACACAGTGATTACTTCTAAAACTGGCTCAATATTATTCTTTGAAAGATCACATAAATCTCAGGTGTATATTTTTATCCTTTATACCCAAATATATTTACCCCGTTATCAGTTATCTCCCTACCTTTTATTGCTTGTAATCTAAAACCATGCATATAGGAAGCTCAGCATATTGAAGTGATCATCATAAAATTGTGTATTGTAGATGATTCTAGCTGCTGGAACAAATAAAAAATGAGTTTCTAATGGCATAAAAATATTTCTATCTGTGTCTAATTAAGCTAAACTTAGTTCATACTGATCTCTCAATTCTAATCCCTTACCATGTGGATCACCTTCTCTTATCTGTGAAGTTCCATGTCAGCAGTGAGGAACCTGGCTCCCATATATTTATTTAACTGTTCAATTTCAGTACACCTGTATAGCAGTATTAGATCTGTTAACCTGCATCCTCATGAGAAATAGCTTTGTCAACAAAAGTGCCGTGATTGTGTAGTATGATTATGCCTTCAGACTTACAGAATCCATTATTTTCTGAAGTTTCTTGGGTCTGCAGGTTGGTACCTTCTCCCCGCTCCTCCACACTCTCTTTAGGAGATTGTTTTATATATTTGTAATACAGTCAGATCATTTTGTGAGCATCTGCTCTGTTTTGTGAGGTTGTCTAACTCCATAAATGACTTTTTTAAAAATTTGTGTTCATTAAGGTTAAACCTTCATGCGGAAACAATTTAGGAATTTTGACAAACATGTAGTATAATTTATACACAATTACGTAATCACACAGAATAGTTTCGCCACCCTAAAAATTCCCTGTGCTTCAAATATTCAACCCTCCTGTCTTCCATGAACCCTTGGCAGCCACTGATATATTTACTGCCTTTATAGTTTTGCCTTTTCCAGCTGTCATATAATTGGAATAATACAGTAGGTAGCCTTTTTGGATTGGCTTCTTTCACCTCGCTATATATATTTGAAGTTCATCCATGACTTTCTGTGACTTCATAAATAAGTTCTTCATATCACTGAAAAAGTATTCTATTGCATGGATGTACCATGGGTTGTTTATCCATTTATCTACTAAAGGACATCTTGAGTGCTTCTGGTTTTTGTAAATTATAAATAAACGGCCATAAAATGTTCACATGTAGGTTATTGTGTGGACATAGTTTTAAAATCAATTGGGTAAATGCAAAGGGGAACAATTGATGGATCATATGGTAAGCCTATATACTATGTCATATTTCTATCAGTCTATGTCTATGTCTATGTCTATATCTATATATTTATATCTTTATCCATATAATCTGTATCTATAATATAGTCTTTATAAATATTATATTAAATACTGCCAAGCTGCTTTCCAAATGGCTTTATTATTCTTCATGCAGGTCAGGGAAAGGGACTGAGAGGCGGTCAGTACACCTCATAGTGACTGGTGGAGCAGTTGTTCCACCATTAGGGGTCATTTTGAGTATTACCCTTTTATTATATAGGATGTGTTTTGTGAAAATTTCCCCCCATTCTATGTTCTTACCTGCTCTTTACTTACTTTTTCTATTAGCGTCCTAAGTTATCTTAAATTTCCTATCCCTTAATTCCAAGATATTTCTCATACATATATCTGGGTTTGATGATTTCCTTGTCTCTTCACACTTCATTTTCTTGTCTTTTAGCATGCCTTATAAATTTCTGTTGAAAGTCAGACATGATGAATTCGGTAATAGCTACTTAGGTAAAAAATACATATAGCCTGAGGAATAAACGTGCCACTAATGTTTGTTGTAGCTGGAGGTGCCTGAGGCCTCAACATTCCTCTCACATTCTGTGTTTGTCTCCCTTGCTGTCTCCAGATCCCCTAAGACCTCCTCCTAAAATAAGGTCAGTGCTTGAGGCTCTTTCAGTTTCAATTACCATTATTCACCTGGAACCCTGTCTATTTGGTAGTGAGGTAAGATGTGTAATCTCATGATTACATCACAGGATTTTAGGGGACCTTTGTACCAATGCTTCAAAATTATCTTACACTCGCTGATCACACCTTATGTTTGACAGAAAGGTTAGAGGTAGAGTTGGATAATTTCTCTTTCACCAGACAAGATTTTGGTAAAGTATTTTTTTTCCTTGCTAAGTAGGCCTTTTAAATTGAAAATGTTCAGAGCAATTTCAAAATAGTTACTTTTCCCATTACCCTGACAGAAATGTGAGGTTTTTTCTTGGCGATTCAGCTTGAGAACCTGGTGGGGTTCCTGGAGCTAAACCCATGGACGACTGGAGATCTGTGAGCCTGTGGACTCTAGAGTTTCTCATTCTCATAATACACCCCACTCTAGCAATTTATCAGTTACTATGCAAGTATTCATGATAGTCTGTGGCTGCAGCATCTTCTGATGTTAGCAAGTATATTCTGGTTGTGATTATCTATAGTCACCTGTCTCCCTGGATTTTGGGGTCCCAACGTGCCCTGTGGCCTAACTTCTCTGATGAATCCAAGAAAAGACATTAATTTCAGTTTGCTCATCTTTTTCCTTGTTGTAAGTCCAGGAGTGACACCTTCCAAGCTATGGATGTCGGAACTGAAACTGGAAGTTCAGAATATTGGTTTTTAGCATTTCTGTCCAGAAAAGGCACAACACTATGTCTCTATACCAGCGGCAAGAATGATTAATATGGCATCACCTGGCTGCAAGAGGGTCTGGGGAATGTAGTCCCTGGCTGGGCAACTACATCCTAGTGACAGTTCTGCGGTGGTTGGAGGGGGGTGATTACAGGCTTTGGCGGACAGTTAGGTCTCTCATCCACAGAGCCTAAAAAGGAACAGGCAAATAACAAGTCAACTTTCAGAAAGTACTTTCTGAGTTCCTAACACTATAATAGATATTTATATATGTGA
The DNA here is from genome assembly GCA_026230045.1 of Corynorhinus townsendii. Taxonomy (NCBI): domain Eukaryota; kingdom Metazoa; phylum Chordata; class Mammalia; order Chiroptera; family Vespertilionidae; genus Corynorhinus; species Corynorhinus townsendii. The sequence goes on from JAPDVU010000015.1 coordinate 17,267,375, forward strand.
TCTCATTACACCCCTTAATTACTGCAAGAGAATAGTAGACCATGCAGGAGACTGGATCAAAGAATTTAACCTAATGCCCAAGGGAAAATAGCTCAATTAACCTAGACTGATATAACTCCAAAGTCGACATACTCTGGAAAGTGATTGATCCAGGTTAGAGCTTTTATTGAAATTTTAATATAAATGTGATTACAATCAGCCCTTTGTGTCCAGGGGTTCTGCATCTGTAGATTCAACCAACTTCAGATTGAAATCCTTGGGTGTGGAACTCTTGGATGTGGAGGACCAATTAAGGGGCTTGAGGACCCATGGATTTAGTTTCTTCAGTGGTTCCTGGAATCAGTCCCCTACAGTTGATTACATTTATAAAACCATTTGAGGATTAATTATATGTACTGGAAAATCATCTGATCAAAGCACATTTTATTTTTCTCCATTTAGTGAAGTTGATTGTCACATTACATGCATTGTAAAGTAAAATGTACAATATTTCCACTTCTGTTTTTCCTAAGCAAGACCACAGTGTGTAGACCATAGATATTTCTTTAAGCGCTTCCAGCCTTAACCAGACCTCCTCACCAGTCCAGAGCGGTATCTCTCTCTCTCTCTCTCTCTCTCTCTCTCTCTCTCTCTCTCTCTCATATTCATATTAACTGTGGTGTATAATATATTTTAACTGTATTCTTTTCTTTTCATAAAAATGAAAGTTATTCAGGTAATAACTGACTTCCTTAGTCAATTCAATTTTAATATTTTCTTAGTTAAATTTCCTGGGTATAACAAGTAGCCAAATATACCACCAGAAAATAATATCTCTGTCTCATTTTCAGTATTTATTACCTTTAATCTTATTGCACTTGCCAAGATATTATCAAGCAATGCCAGTAGTAGCACGTATGCTTGTCTTTTCTACACATCAATTCTTATTGGGACTATTGCAGTGACTTCATAGCTAGGTCCCTAGACCCCATTGTTATTTAAGGCCATCAACTCCTCACAAAGCATGATAGTGAGTTGTTTAACTTCTCTCTTGTGCATTATCTGCTCAGATCAGTGATGACAGAAATAAGAAAGTTAATTCAATGGCAGCCAACATAAGGATATCCATAGCATCTGAAACAAAGTATAGCTGCATAATTTATGTTAAATTATAGTATTTATTTATTTACTTATTTATATGTTTATTTACCCTAAACCTTTGCTATGTCTTGTGCTATTTTCTCATTTCCCTTTAGCTATACAACTATAGTCCTATCAACAGCTTCATTTAGTTGAGGGAAAATTTATAACAGTCTAGAAATCTTATAGAATTTGGTTTCCCAATGCATGGTGATCTGACACACTGAGGGCAGTAGGCATGTTTATCCCAATTTTATTTTTCTTCAACTTTCTTATCCCTGACAAGAATCTATGGGCAACCTCATCTGGGAGCCAGAGGACAGAGGAGCTATTGAGAAGTCCAGAACAGTTACCTTTACTGGATGCTGAGTAGCTTGGAGAAATAAAAAGTGGAGCAGCATTGTGAATATTCCATTGGAAATAATATAACAGGACCCATTGTTGTGCTGTGTCCAGGCAAAACATTTTTTTTCCATCATAGAGCATGTACAGAGTCATATCAACTATTATAATGTTGCTTTGTACTATCAATTGTATCATACTTCTTCAGCTTTAAAATGTTAATTACCACGACATTCATATACTAGTAAACTTTAGGGGGCAAAAGAGGGAAAAATGTTAAATAAAATTAAATAGAGCTATTTTCAGTTTCTGCATTTGTGTAGAACACAGAGTCTAAATTGCTAATAACTGCCTTTGTTTTCATTTTTCCTTAAATTCTATGAGCATCTTAATACAATGGCATACTTCAAAGGGTGATTTAATCCTGTATTTTCTGTGAGATCTGAATCCCTAGTGCACTGTATTTGTTGGCTAGCAGCACAGGTCTATTGGACTAGTAGTGACTCTTAAGAGGTATCTCACTGAATAATCTAGTTTTCAAACTTGGTCTTCCTTACTATCCTATATAATAAAGACGTAATATGAAAATTGTCGTTACGTAGTGAAGTGTAACTGACTGCGTAATGACCAGATCATGGATCAGCAGGAGGGTGGGGCAGTGGGGCAGTGGGGCAGCAAGCTACAAGTGGATGGCGGAGAGCTACAGGAGGAGGCAGGGCAGCAAGCTATGAGGGGGGAGCCGGGGGGGGGGTGGAGGGAGCTACAGGAGGGCAGGATAGCAGGCAGAGAGCTACTGGAGGACAGCTGTGAGCCACTGGAGAACTACTGGCGCACAGATTCATGCTTAGGGCTACTAGCTATTACATAAGAGCAATACAGCCCGTGGAAATCAGGATCTATCACTGTGGTAAACAACTTTCTGTCTGTTGCTTAAAGCTAGATAATAGCCTTATCTTCCAATGTGAACCAAAAAAAACACAAAGTATATATGTGCCAATAGATGTATTTCTCTCTTTGTAATTAAGAACTTCACACCTCTTGAACCAGATTATGGGGCGTGGAAGCAAACTTTTACTCAGTGGATTATTTGGAGACATATGAGGAGGTCTACATTCAGATTCGCCCCATAGTTTACACCTGTGCATCTGACAGTGGGGATATGACAACATATATTTGCCTTTGATTTGAGGCATACAAGTAAAGCTCCAAGATGTTTTTCAACTGAACTATCACAGAAACTTCAGTAGAGTTTTCTCTTCTGTCAAGCCAGCTGCTTTGGGGTGGTAGAGTACTAGAAAAAATTAAACTCATAAGCATGAGTCCATTGCCCCACTACTTTCTCCATAAAGGAGACTTTTGTTGATACTCTATAATTCCCAAATGGTGACACTAGAAGAGACAAGGAGAAGGAAGCAAATCTACATCTAAAGTAATGTGTCCATTTTTGGAGGACAGATAGTTGCTCTGTCCATGATGGAAAGCATCGAACATAATCCATCTGTTTTCTGGGCCCTCTAGGAATAGTGTTATATGAGGGGGAAAGAGTTGTCCAGTGTTTTAGGGAAACTGAATAGAACACTCAGCTGGATCTTGGTCAACCCATGCATAGCTCCATTTCTGCCATTATGACAAGTTTGTCCAGAAACCCTTCTATCAAGTCTAAAGTGGCAAGGTAAAAAAGGCTGGGTGAGCCTGGTTGGTGTGACCCCCCCCCCCCCCATGTACCAGGGGGTCACAGTTTGATTCCTGGTCAGGGCACATGCCCAGGTTGTGGGCTCAATCCCCAGTAGGGGGAATGCAAGAGGCAGCCGATCAATGATACTCTCTCATCATTGATGTTTCTATCTTTTTCTCCCTCTCCCTTCCCTTTCTCTCTCTGAAATAAATAAAAACATTTTTAAAAAAGGCTGGAGGGCACCTAAAATCTGAAATAATTTTGTTTTAACTTATTTTGGGGATTAGCAAGCCTTTTTCATCAAGATACTAAATATTTTACAGATTTGCGGTCCATATGATCTCTATTATAACCACCCATCTCTGTGATTCTATGCACAAAAGCAGCCACAGTGAATACATAAACAAAGAAATGTGGCTGTGTTCCAATACAACTTAACTTATACACACAGATGGTATGGCAGATTTAGTCCAGGGGCCATGGTTTGCCAACACTGATCTACTTGATTACTGAACATTTCATCAATCTGTAAGCCAGGATTCTGTTAACTGGTAATGGGGAGCTACTAAGAGACCAGTTTCATCATGTATCACATGAGTCTGATCCAGTCATATGCTGGAGCTATCTTGGACAGGCTCCCATGAGCCAATTATATACATGTCTTTCTATCTATAACTAATGACCAACTTGGCAGTTATTTTATGGAAACCAGAAGATATATCAATCAGGCATCTGTTTACCTCCAGCTGGGAAGCTGGACGTTGAACATTACCTAACACCACTGATCTGAGCCCTTGCTCATGCAGTTGAGGTGTCTCAAAGCTTGGTTATATATTTGCCAGTTCTCTTTTATAATGCAAGGCTGTCTACATGTCCTGTTTTATGATTGGATAGGTCAATTTACATCTAATGCTTGATGTCCTGTTAGATTTCTGCCTCTCCAGCCATAGAAGTTTAAGAATGCAGCCTCATGGAGGCTTTATACCCTTTCATCACTGCCTATAGATGATCTTTCCAGTAAAGTTGGTGACCACCTTTCCAACTAACAACGGGTGAAGGGTATAACAACCAGGCCCTTTGACGGTTTTGTTAGGAAGTAACTGAGTAAGAACATTATTATAGTCCCATTTCAACATTTTCCTCTGTCTAACTAAGCCTTTTAACTTATTTTCCAATACCCAACAGCCTCCTTTACTGCAGGCAATGATGAATCTAGGCATGAAAGTAGCCGGCCAGCAGGTTATAAATGACACTTCCCAGTGCCTGACCCAATACAGCCAATGGAGGTGTAGTTTTCTGTTGGACTCTGGTATTGATTCAGAGTTTTTTTAGAAACATTAACTCATTCAAATAGGTAACTGATAATTGCTTAAGGAAGTAGCTATTTCAGATGTGTGGGGAGGGTTATGAAAACTCTAGGTAGTAATATAATCCCTGGGACAGTAACAGCAGAGAATGCTACTACCGTAGACCTGAAGAGAAAGAGAAAGAAGTTTCTTTAGAATAAGTCTACTCATAAAGCTATCATTTTTGGTAGAGGAACACAGTTAACATATACTGATCCTGCAAAGAGGGGCCAGTGGAATAAGTACCCCAACCTATCTAAATCCAGTTAATAGCCACAGTGCCAGGGAGACTGTTAAAGCTGTCAATTAAAGTCAGAGCTCCAGGCCACAGAGCCGACTAGAGAATACTCAAGAGTGAATCTGGAAAGGTCACAGGAAAACATCTAGCACAGATACAGTGTAATAGGCATAAAAGTAGTTGTGAGAAAACTACAAATTAAAAGAAGAGTTATATGAAAAAATAGTAGCAGAAAAGGCAAAGGAAAAATTCTAACTACAACAATAATAATGGCTTCAATTTAGTAAGCATTTGCTATTTTCAAGAGTCTGGAACTATCTCATTATTCCTTAAAATGTCTGTATGTGGTATTCATTTTTTAATGATGAAAAATGTGTCTCACAGATGTTGTGTAACATATTTAAGATTACACAGAGATTAAGTTAAAGGTGGTTGTGTGCCAAAATCAGCTTCTTAAATACTGAATTCTAAATAATTGAGTCAGGTTCTATGGAGCTGCTGAAAAAGGAAAGAGGTAAGAAAAGTTGTGGGATTTAACACATTTGCTGATTAGTGTTCATAAATTCCTGATGTTAAACTGATGGGCTCTGTAAGAAGTGGAAGCAGCAGGTATAAGTTATATTTTCTTAAGAATTTAATTTTGAATATTGAGAAGTAAGTAGGATGCTGCCAGTTTCAGGTGAATATATATATATATATATATATATATATATATATATATATATATATATATATATAATCTCCTATCTAATGAAGAGTGAATATGCTAATTGACCCTCACACCTTCACAAGGATAGTGGTGCCCACAGCCAATAAGGAGGGAATATGCTAATTGACTGCCACACCCTCAAATATGGTGACACCAACAGCCAATATGGAGGGAATATGCTAATTGATTGCCATTCTCTCAAAGATGGTGGCACCCACAGCCACAAGATGGTGGTGCCAAGTCCCCTCAGCCACACTGGGGCGATGGGCATGTAGCAAGGCCAGGCCCACCCCTAAGTGGGCCCAGCTGTTCCATGCACCTGCCTCCGAGTCCCCCAGTCTCCTCAGCCCCCCAGCCACCCAGGGCCGGCCCGAGGTACAGGCAAGCCTCTGATGGCGGCTGCCTAGCCACCCAGGGCTGCCCAAGGCTCAGGTAACCAGGGCCAGCTGAGGCTTGCACTGCCAGCAGTGACAGCAGGAGAGGTGTGATGGGGCGTTGCCTTCCCCTGACCGCTGGGTTGCCTCCCACCCCTGAGGGCTCCTGGACTGTGAGAGGGTGCAGGCCAGGCTGAGGGACCCCCCTCCAGTGCATGAATTTTCATGCATTGGGTCTCTAGTGTTTATATAAATATATATTTAACCATAAACACACATGAATATTTTAAATAACACAGATACATATTTGAAAAGAAATAGGGTTTTGCTAAGCAAAAGTTTCAAATGTTGAGTGAGGTGCTATAGGGGCAAAGGAATCCCAAATTCTGTTGGGAGAATTGATTTCAGCATACAGTAATGTGCTTCTTGCAATTCTCTTGTTAAGACAGAATGAGCATTATGGTGCAATTATTTCATTGGACATCTACTTTTCATATAAAATGTTAGTAAAATATCAAACTTATAAGCACATAGACCCATATATTTTAGACAAGAATATTAAGAAATTATGCTTTTATTTCAATCTCCCTTTTTCTATATATTGGACATTTAGGAAATATTCTTTATTGAAATAATAAAGTTATATTTTGAAATCAACCTTTTTTTTCTATTTGTGCTGTAAAGTTGTAAATTATTTGCAATTTTTACTTATTTAAAATGTTTTAAAATATCTAATTTTGTAGCCTGGGATATCTTCCAAGGGTCTACATAGCTTTTCTAAGTAAGTTAGAAGAAAGTGAAATAAGTTTTACAACTTTGAAATATCAAATAAATCTCTTTTCTTTTTTTGAATGAATTTACTGGTGTCTTCATTGACTCCAACTGATATGTTCACTTCAACCTCCTATGAATATGGATACATCAACTAAAAATGATAGTTCTGAAAACGTGTGCAATTCTGATTTACTTTAAAACCCTACAGTGGTACTTTGCTTACTACATTGAGCTAAGTAAATAGTAATAATTACTCACTGTCAATGACTTTTACTCATATCAGGTACTGTTCTAAATAACATGAATTATTTCATTGTCATATTACTTCTCTGAGAAGACTTTAAATAAAATCACAACTCACATCCATTTTACAGATAACAGTCAAGGTGATTAAATAACATGTCCAAAGTACTCAGCTCAAAACATTTGGGGCTGTCTGGTTTTTGATGTTTAGAGTTTACCCATGAAGCACTACTATATTTTATCTTCTGAGTTTGCCACTTTGGTCTACAAGTTTCTTAATATAAGCTGCATGTTTTAATCCCCATATTTATACTGAGTGGATTGATGGAGAAGACAGGAATATAGATTTTTCCTCTGTCTGATTCGGCAAGATCTTGGCCACCAGTGTCTGTGGATTCCCTGATTCCACATTATGTTTCATCATTCATGACAGGAATTCAAAATATTTTATAACTAGAGGCCCAATGCACAAAACTCGTGCAAGGGGCTTGGCCCTGGCAGCCATGGTGGCTTGCCTTGGCCCTCGTAGCCTCAGCTTCATCTGGAAGGTTGGCCAGAAGGATGTCCAGAAGGTCGTTCGGCTATCTGGTCTAATTAGCATGTTACACTCTTATTATTATAGATATCGTTTGAATTAAAATGAAAGTGAAAAATTTTAGATTGGTATTTTAACTTCAGGAAAATGAGGTACATGTGGGGTTTTGTTGTTGTTGTTCTTTGGCCTAAACCAGTGGTCGGCAAACTCATGAGTCAACAGAGCCAAATATCCACAGTACAGTGATTGAAATTTCTTTCGAGAGCCAAATTTTTTAAACTTAAACTTCCTCTAACGCCACTTCTTCAAAATAAACTCGCCCAGGTCTTGGTATTTTGTGGAAGAGCCACACTCAAGGGACCAAAGAGCGGCATGTGGCTCGCGAGCCGCAGTTTGCCGACCACTGGCCTAAGCAACCCACACATATCTTCACAACATGCTCCTACTAGACCCACAAATGCATATCTGACTAGGAATACACAGCTTTAGAAACCAAGGGGCAGAATATAGAAAACTAAATATAATTTAGTTTTCATTTAACAAGTAAATTGAATTTTACTTGGCATTGTGACCTAGCTGTTATGCCTTATTACTGTTATAAGAGAAACATGAATTCTGCAGATCATGCCATACATTTAAAGATGTCAAAAAATTGTATGCTTCTAATTTAATCAAACTTTACTGTTACTTATGAAAGATTCAAACACTGCACAGGAGAGGATAATACATTAAAATATTTATACATGCTGTTTTTAAATATGCATTTTAATCTAAATCAACACAGCTTTTGATTTCACAATGTTTTCATAATTATAATTTCATAGTTTTCTTATAATTCAGTAGAAGTTAATGAAGACAATTTTTCACTTCAATATTAATTTATTGTGTTCAGGTGAGCAAAGAAGTATATTAGGCATATGCAGCAATTTCTACAAACTAAATAAGGTGTCTCACCATATTTTAAATGAAGATAAGTAAAACATTATGTTTAATAAAATATCAAATATTATGTTAGTTTAAAAATATGTCAGGCAAAAAAAAAAACAACAAAAAAACCTAGATGCTCTGTGAATGTAAAACCTCCTGGAAATAAAAACCCATTGTTTGTCAAATGGTAACATCAACATATATATTCTTTAAAAAAATACGTATGTTTTCATTGATTTTGAAAGAGAGAGGGGAAGGGAGAGAAAAAGAATGATGAGAAAGAAACATCATCTATTGGCTGCCTCCTGCACAGCCCCTCCTGGGGATCAAGCCCTCAACCCAGACATGTGTCCTGTCCTGGAAATGGAACTTATGACCTCTTGGATCCTCAGTACAATTCTCAAATGCTGAGCCACACTGACTGGGCAACATATATCTTCTTAAGTGCAGGTATTTCTCTATTGTCAAATACAGTTTTCACCAGTCGAGTAATTAGCTGGATTGATAAAAAATTTATAAAGCAAAAATATGATAGAATCTTGAATGTTATGTACTAATTACATCTAGATTTTCCACTTTTTTCTCTAAGCATGAACAAAAATTTGTTCAGACATAAAAATAAAACTAATTAAGGACATATATAATGACTTCTGGTATCTCCTGAATATTCATAGTTGAGTCATTATCTTTCCAAGGGTAGTAGAAACTATGCTGCCTTATGGGCATATTGCTTTAGGCATCAACAACTAAGAAAGGACTCTAAATTGGATCTATGCCTAATAGAGCACATGAAGCAATTTCTTCTTACTACTTTTCTTCTGAATACTGCTACTTTAGTTCCATCTAAAAGATACTATATTGTTCAAAGAGATCAACACCGTTATTTGTATTTCAAATGCTTATTTTATACTAGAGGCCTGATGCACAGAAATTTGTGCAAGAGTAAGCCTTCCTTTCCCCAGCTATTAGCATTGGCTTCCCTCAGGCACCCAGGCCCCGGAATTCCCTAACCCGGCTGCTGGCAGGCACCTGGACCCAGAATGGCTTCTGTCCGGCCCTGGCTTCTTCAGGAAGGACATCCGGAATGAGGTCCGGAAGATGTCGGGTCTAATTTGCATATTACCCTTTTATTATTATAGACTAGAGGCCCAGTGCACAAAATTCATGCACAGAGGGGGGTTCCTCAGCCCCACCTGCAACCTCTCCAATCTGGGACCCCTCAAGGGATGTCCGATTGCCAATTTAAGCCTGATCCCTGAGACATCCCACTTGCAATCCAGGACGAATGGCTCTTAACCACTTGCCTTCCTACCTGCCTGATCGCCCTAACCCCTCTGCCTGCTGGTTCTGATTGGTTGGTTTCTATGCCAGTCAGTATCAGAAGCTTTGCCTCCTAGGAAGCCATTGGCTCCTTACGTTCACCCACATTTGGTTATGATTGGTCAGTTTCTATGCCAGTTAGCATCTCTGGGCTTATCTTTGGACCTGATCATAGAAGCGGGGCTGATCAGCAGCTGCCCCAGGCTGCTGGTGAGCGGGCTGAACTGCTGACCTCTGGTAGAGAGAAAGAGGCTTGGCTGCTGGTGAGGCCCAGAGAGAGAAGCAGGGTCTGATCACCCTACTTCTCTCTCTGGGCCTCGCCAGCAGCTGCTGCCACTGGTGATTAGCCCCACATCTCTCTCTCTCTTTCTCTCTCTCTCTCTCTCTCTCTCTCTCTCTCTCTCTCTCTCTCTCTCAGAGGTTAGCATTTCAGCCTGCTAGCCTGCTGCATGTTCAGCATGGTGTTCAGTCAAGCCTTCAGTTGTTTTGGATGTTACGACTCTGGCTCTTTATATATATAGACTAGTGGCCCAATGCAAGAATGAAGATTCATGCAAGAATGGGCCTTCATTCCCCTGGCTGCCAGCACCGCCTTCGCTCTGACCATAGCCACCTTTTGGCTCCTGGCCGGAGCCACCTTTCTGCCTTCCCACACTGTCCAGAGGCCCCAAGCAGCTGGGGTGGTGCAGAATGCCGGCATTGTCGCCATGGCATTCTGCACCACCAGCTCCATCTTGGCCGCTTGGCACATGCACATGCAAATTAACCCACCTTCATTGTTGGGTTAATTTGCATACTCATTCCTGATTGGCTGGTGGGAGTCATGAAGGTACAGTCAATAGCATGTTACTTTTTTATTAGGTAGAAGATTCTATACTGTGAGATACGGTAGAGGTTTACCTCTGAAAAAATTATTTATGCAAAAATATGAAAATGAATTATTTTGGACAGTTATTCATCAGACTGTAGTGGCTAATATGCTGTATAGTTCTATTTTACAAGAAGATAATATTTTTGGTTGCATTGCTGTGCTGAGAAAATCAGCTATTTCATTTCTAAAAATGTTTAACTGTCAATGTCGTATTTAATATTATAAATTTAAATAAAATATTTAGAGGACACATTTCACATTGTTTAAAATCATTATATGAGATGTAGAAATAAATATTTAAGACATAATTGATATTGTACTTTTGGTTTATTTTAATAATTTTGAATAATATAAATGTTTTAATCATGTTTGCATTTGATTATTTTCAACTTATAAACTATGCATGTTTATGACTATTTCCATTTGATTTTCTTTCCCTCATCATCCTAGACAAGTGAAATATTTGAAATACACATTGCCCATTTTATAATGATACAGTCCATATATTCCTTTGTTAATTTTTGGTTCTGACTAGGTATTTTCTCCTTTATTGTCTTCCAAATCTCTGATTTTATCATCTTGTTTCATCTATTCCACTGTTGATTCCCTGCAATATATTCTTCATTTCAGTTCATGTATTTTTCATTTCTGATTATATCTTTTATATGTATTCTAGTTCTGTTTTTATGTTTTCTATGTCTTTTTGAAGTTCTTACTAAGTTCATCTAAGTTCATTGAGCATCCTTATAACCAGTGTTTTGAACTCTGCATCTAGTAGATTGCTTGTCTCCATGTTGTTCAGTTCTTCTAGCGTTTTGCTCTGTTCTTTCATTTGGGACATGTTTATTTGTCTCCTCAGATTGACAGCTTCCCTCTGTTTATTTCTATGTGTTAGATAGAGCTGCTACATCTCTGAATTAGATACTTTCTGTTTTTCCAGAGTTGTACTAAACTCCAAAAGGGAGAACAAAAGATGTTTTGTATTGCATATTCCAAGATTAAAGAACTACTGTATGTTGGGGGCCAGTTATGTCACACAGCATTTAACAAGAGTATATAGTAATACAGGTAACAAAATAAAATTTTTGGCAGAATAGCAATCTGAAAAACAACAACAACAAACAAACTTGTACACAGATTAGTATTAGCAGGAAAGAATAAATCAGAAACCTTAGGAGAGATAGTGTCTAAGGTTTGACAATCACCCTGAATTCTTGCTAATCATCATTAGGACTCGTTTCTGTGAGTGTTCCTGCAGAAGAAAGAAAAAGAGCAAGTAAAATAAAATCACATTAAAGCACTAAAAGGAAATTAAATACCTGTCCAATCACATTTTTGTGTATTTGTTTTCTTTCTAATCCTGACATTTAACATTGAATATACCATGAATAGTAGTTAAATACTCTGCTTTTCAGGAAAGAATGTGTAATATTACTCTTGATATTATGTCACCTGGCCTGAAGGAATCTATAGGAAGTTAATATTCACGTTCTTTTTATGTTAACATATTCTCTGAAGGGCTGAGAGGAGCCTGAGGTCTATATCTAGGTAGTGAGCTTCATGAACTTCTCATGCAATGTATATTTGCATAAAGTTTTATGGTTAGTTAGTGCCCTTGTCTGTTATCTCCTATCTTAACCAGGCAGTTTACTTAATATCTCTTGTTGGTTCCATTTTTTAACTCTTTCTTCTTGATACAAATCAGTCTTTTTCTTTTCTTTTTTATTTTATTTTTGTAAGTATACATAGAATATCTTACTAGAACCAGGATACTTTCATCCATGAACACTTTTTCAACCAATCTGATCCACATGAGTTATGATTTCTTATTTACAATGAATAAATTCTAAGTGGATTGTTACAAGTCATATACAAAATGACCTAAAAAAATTCAACTTTCTAGATGTGCCCCAGAATTTGTAATATTTATGGCTAACATTGGTATACTTTTATTATTTTATATTATGAATGTGTCAGACATAAATATATGGCAGGCAGTTTTAATAAAATATTAAAACCATATTTTAATCCCTCAGTTGAGAGAGTGAATTAATTTTGAGTATTTTTAAGTGACTATGTCATAGAAGGATTTATATGATCAACATAATAATAAAGATGTCCTAAAGATAAAAAGTCAGTGAATTAACAAGAAGAATATCTGAGAATTTTCCCCATCTCTGTGCAAGACCCAACAATAGAAATGATCAATCTGAAATTAATTATTTTATTCTGACATCAAGAAATAGTGGTTTAGGAGAAACCAAGATGGAGGCATAGGTAAACACCTAAACTGCTGCCTCACACAACAATTTCAAAACTACAACTAAAAGACAAAACAGACATCATCCAGAACCACAGGAAGGCCGGCTGAGTGGAAATTCTACAACTAGAAGGAAAGAGAAAAGCACACTGAGACTTACAGGAGACTTACAGGCAGAGGTATGGAGGCATGCGTGTGGAGAAGGCTGGCAACTGAGTACGCGGCTGGCTTTCTCAATCAGGAGGGAGACAAAAGCTCCCGACAGCTCTGAACTCCAGTTCAGGGTGAGACTCTGGGGACCCAGACTCATATGGGGAGAAAATGGACTGTCTGGCAGCGGGCAAAACTCGAGGGTGGCTTTCTCTCAGAGGTACTTGCAGCGATTACTATGGGACACTGAGACCCAGGGGCCTCTTAGGGCAGAGCTGACAGGAAGCCATCACTGTTTCCCCTGCCCTGTGATCCCGCCCCACAAGGCCATAGCTGTTTGTTCTGACATGAGACTCCACCCCATCCAAGTTGAGCGCAGAGGCTTTTGCATATGAATAGCCTGGTCCTTTGAATTTTAAACTTACCTACAGCTGAATCAGTGAGACTCAAAACATCCAAAAGAAGGCCCAAGGCTCCGCATGCAGCTTGCATTGCTTCACAGCTGGGCAACTCCAAAACCCAAACAGAGGAATCTGCAGATCTCTCCATAGCTCCTGCTGGGTGGCCTCAGGCAGAGGCTAAATTAGCACCTCCTTGGAGATCCAAGAGCCAGTGTACCCAGGGATCAGAGTGGGACCATCCAGATTACAACTCCTCAGATCCATAAGGGACACACTCAGGAGGCAGACTCAGTGAGCACCAAAGCCCCACTGAAGCAAGTCTTGTCTCATAAGGGTGTCTCCAGCACAGAAGTTCTCTCATAGTAGACACAGCTGATCCTCAGAGCCAATTAGCCTGGAGGTCAATACCCGCTAGTGATACCAAAAACAATCAAGACTTAACTACAAGACTGTTCACACAGCCCACAAAGGGGTGCACTAAGAGTGTCCACCTCAGGTAACTGGAAAGGCTGAGCCACTGGGCCCTATAGGACACACAGCACACAAGGCCACTCTGTCAACTCAGGGAAGCAGCCAAAATGTGGAGACAAAGAAACAGATCAAAAATGAAAGAAATGGAGGAAAGCAAACGACTGGATATAGAGTTTAAAAACATGGTTATAAGGTTTTTCAAGAATTTTTCTAAAAAAGACCTATAAATTTAGTGAGACCCTTGATGATTTGAAAAAGGACCAACTAGAAATTAAGCAAACACTGACTGAAATAAAAAATAATATACAGAGATCCAACAGCAGACTAGAGGATTGTAAGAATCAAGTCATAGATTTGAAATACAAAGAAGCAACAAACACCCAACTGGAAAAGAAAAAAGAATCCAAAAATATGAAGATAGTGTAAGGAGCCTCTGGGACAACTTCAAGCATACCAACATCAGAATTATGGGGGTGCCAGAAGAAGAGAGAGAGCAAGATACTGAAAACCTATTCAAAGAAATAATGACTGAGAACTTCCCCCACCTGGTGAAAGAAATAGACTTACAAGTCCAGGAAGCACAGAGAACCCCAAACAAAAGGAATCCAAAGAGGACCACACCAAGACACATCATAATTAAAATGCCAAGAGCAAAAGACAAAGAGAGAGAATATTAAAAGCAGCAAGAGAAAAACAATTACCAACAAGGGAGCACCCATATGATTGTCAGCGGATTTCTCAACAGAAACTATGCAGGCTAGACGGAAGTGACAAGAAATATTCAAAGTGATGAATAGCAAGAACCTACAACCAAGATTACTCTACACACCAAAGCTATCATTCAGAATTGAAGGTCAGATAAAGAGCTTCACAGATAAGAAAAAGCTAAAGGAGTTCATCACCACCAAACCAGGATTACATGAAATGCTGAAGGGTATTCTTTAAGAAGAGAAAAAAGAAGAAAAAGGAAAGATAAAAATTATGAACAACAAATACATATCTATCAACAAGTTAATCTAAAAATCAAGTGAATAAAAAATCTGATGGACAGAATAAACTGGTGAATATAATAGAATCAGGGGCATAGAAAGGGAGTGGCCTGACAATACTCAGCGGAAAAGGGGTGTGGGGGTGCGAGAACAGACCGGACAAAAATTATACACCTATGGATGAGGACAGTAGGGGGGGTGGTGTAAGGGCAGAGGGTGGGGTGGGAACAGGATGGAGGGGAGCTACGGGGGGGGGGGGGGAAGAGGAACAATTGTAATAATCTGAACAATAATGATTTATTAAAAAAATAAGTAGTGATTTAGAGCATCAAAGTCTTTGGTGAAAAGTCTTATCTGGCTTTACAATCAGAGTTTTAGGTCAACAGAGGCATTTTTGAAAATATCTAGCTATGCTCATCAGTACTAACCTCAGAAGAAACACATACACCATAACACACAATAACAATAACAAAACAAATAAAACAAAATAATTAGCTGTAAGGCCAGCCATTTTTTGTAGGTCTGTTAAAAGCTAATTTATTTCAGAGCCATGATTTCTATCTTTAAACAGGCTTCTAACTCTAATGCTAGCTAACTAACATAATTTGAACTCTAGGGCCAAAGTTTATTAAAGATGATTCTTTAAAACTTTCAACCCTACCCTCCAAAAATGTACTTCTGCTTTAAGAAGTAATATTTAAGTTGGTTATAATCTGCTAAGAAAGCCTTACAATTGTAAACACTCATTCAAAAGGTAAAGCATGAAAAGAACAATATTGACAGTTTATATATTAATTTTTTTATAAACATACATTTCACGAAGCTCTATAGGTTTCTTGATTTATTTAGAAAACAGAAGCCTTTTAGCCACTGTGTGGAAAACATCTTTTCACAAAAGGGGAAATGTCAGCTCTCTAGAGTTTACATTGTTTAAGCTTAATTAGAACCAGCATTTCTCTTTAAAAAGATTCACACTGAGCCTAGGGTTATTCCTAAGCAGGAACATAAACACAAAACAAGGTAACAGAAATTGAAACTGCAAAGAAATTGATTGAAAAGGCAAAGTTATATAAATAAGAGATATGAAAAGGTAAAGTTATGTAAACAAGAGATATGAAGAAAATTATAATGTATAGAGTATGATTACTCAGTAAGCTAAAATTTAGCTTAATGCTATGTTGCTGCAAAACGAAAACAACCTGCTTAGCTACACAATTGTAATAACAATTAGATAAATACAGAAACATTGCAAAATTACAACTATTCCTAAACAATATACTGACTGACAAAACTAAGAATATCTTGGACAATTTTTTATAAAAGGTACAATGGTTACTTTTTTTGCTAATAACATTGCATCAAATGGCATTCAGATAAAGAGGATATTTTGAAAAGAAATTATGTGCATGTATAGGGGCTGGTTGCACAATTTAATCCGCCTATATAATAAGTATTTGATATGACACAGACCAGTAGCATACCAAGTATGTATACAAGTGGGGGGATATTGTGTGTCATTCAATAATTTCTACCTGGATAGTGGTTTTCCCCCACCACTGGACTCTGAACTTTCAGCAAAGCTCACATCCTTCTATTTTTAATTTAATTCCAGATAATCTTAACTTCTCTTTTTCGCATATAATTTAAAGTTTAAAAATATATATCTACTAGAGGCCGATGCACAAAATTCGTGCAAGTTCTCGGCCCTTGCAGCTGTGGCGGCTGCCTCAGTGCTCACAGCCCCTGCTTTGTCCTGAAGGTCGTCTGGAAGTATGTGCAGAAGGACGTCTGGGAAGGTCTTTTGGCTATCCAGTCTAATTAGCATATTACACTTTTATTATTATAGAGAGCTATATCTCTCTATAGCTATATCTATCTAGATAGATCTATCTATCTATCTATCTATCTATCTATCTATCTATCTATCTATCTATCTACCTACCTATCATCTATCCTCACCTTCTACCTGTCATCTATCTATGATATGTGTCCTGACATGTCTTGAGTTTACTTACTAGAGTTTGATTAATCAGCATTTACTGTAGAAAATGATGCACCGATAGGTAGCTTTTGGGCTCACAGCATCCATAGTGAATTATTACTTGAAGACAGTTAACAATCCTTGAGTGAATGATAGAACTGAATTGACATCATTCTGTATGAAAGCTGAATTGTTTGACCATTGTACTAATATGTGCCCGTAAGGGAGCTGAGCCTTCCTGTGCTCAAAGGGCTTCTCGGAATGCATGGCCTTTGATCTGCTTGAGCAAGCAAGCGCTCAGCCATAGAAGCCACACGTTTTACCTAATATTGCAGAGCCCCAGTAATTTTATATTTAAAACAAGAAAGCCAGTCCAAGCTAATGTGCAGTCTACATTTTCCTCATTCACAGTAAGTGTTCAGTAACATATTAGAGAATGTCTAGATTTAAATAATATCGCTTGTGTGTTCTATAAGATAAACTATATACTGCATACAAAGGCAACCAATTATAATGACTATTTGTATGGACTAAAATATTTTAAAAAGATAATGGTAAGAAACCTCTGTCCAAATAATAACTTTAACTGAATATATTTTATCTTTTTAATGATCATATATATGTAAACATCAGTATATATGCACAGTGTTCTAAATAAACCTTTTATTTTAGTATAGTTTTACAGAGAAGTTGCAAAGATAATATAGAGTTCTCATATACGCTTCACCCATTTTCTCCTGTTAACATCATTGTCATGGCACACCGTAACAAAGAAACCAACTTCGTCTGATTACAGAAATCCAGATTTTATTTGGATTTTACTATTTTCTCCACAAATGTCCTTTTTCTTTTCCAAGATGCAATCTAGACTACTATATTACATTTAAGTGTTATGTCTCCTTAGTCTAATCTGGTATATGACAGTCTTAGACTTTGCCAGTTTTTCACGCTCTAGTAATTAGTTTAATCTCTACAATATAATTCTCCAGGTTCCATTACCAAATAATTTTATTCCAGAAGCAGTTTTCATTGCCAAAAATAACAGTTCTAACCTCAGGACTTTATTGGGGAAATGTTACACTGTGCTAAATAAAACATGTCTGTGTTTTAAATCGCATACAACTTTAGATGTTTTGGCAGTACTTTAATTAACTTATAATTACCCAGCAATTCTTGATAAACTAGGTATTAGAAAAGTACCTCTATTTTGTTACCATTTTTTAATATAAGAATAGTTGTTATTATCTGCAATTTGCTGCTTGCAGAGAAGGTAATAACTCAGCTAAGGAGGTTTAAAACAGAGGGTGGAATTTTAAATATTCTCTGTGCCAGCAACAAGTAATCTGTAGCTTTTGAAAGCCTCTCTACTGACCTGTGTGCACAGAAGTGGTTAAAACAAGGGAAACAATATATTATGTTCTAAATTTTCACTTTCTATATTCATTCTAAATTTTTTTTAGAAATCCAGAATGGTCATTGATAACATAAGTATAAGTAGCAAACGGTGATATTAGAAAATGCAACATTGACATTGTTCAGTCTTTATACAGTATAGAATGTTTGTATTAAATGTGAATTGTTACTGAAATGTAATCATGAAGAAATTTAATTTTGTCTTCACACTGCTTTAAACATTTTTTCACAAGAGCGATAACTTCCCTGCAGCTTAATGAAAAATTAAGACATCCCTGTGACTTTTCATTGCTCTCGGGTAATAATAATGTGTAAATAGTAACGGTCATATTGAGGTTCAGACACATAGCATCAATTTGGTAATTGCATGTGTCCAATCTCATAATTAAGATATCAATTTACATTTTACAAAAGACTCCCATAATTTCTTAAGTAGGACATGGCTCAGATGGAATCATCTGCTTTTAAAGAATGGAGCATGGTAAGTTTAACTCTAGTTCTATAATTCCTCTTCTCAGTAGACATTTTTTATTAAAAACCAAAGCAACTGACAAAGGTGATAAAACTCTAAGATGCATGTGCTCTGACCAACCATAAAAAGGGAGTTCAGTTATTCTCTGGTGCAGCCCTATGATGGCTTTGTACTCTATCAACCTAACTAACCAAAATTAGATTCTCAAAAATAGCCCTCCCTATATGGTTTGAGTTAGTCTTGACTACTAGAGAAATGTTCTTGATATTTGGATGAGGTGAAACAGAGCATCTATTATTGTTCTCTGAAGGAGAGTAAGACCAGACATTGTTATAGCTCACATATGTTGACTCTGATCTAGATAAAAGCTCACCTCTTTGGCTTGAGCCAAATCTCAAATTATAGCTCCTTTAGCTCCCAGTAGATGTCCTCCTTCCACAACTTAAATCCGGGGCTAGGCACATTTGCCCGTCTGTAGGGAAGGCCTTCCAGTGTAACAAGTAGGTCACTCACACCTACATAAAAATTAGAAGACATGAGAGACAAAGATTTCCTTTGTCCAAGCCCAAAGTAATCTTGAAACAGAAGTACTTATTTCATAGACTGTTTAACCAGCTTTCCCAAAAGTGCATGGTCCAGCCCCTCTAATAAACCCCTTATATTCTGCTATGCATTAAACACCATTCCAAAAGTGTTTCCGCCCAACCTCAGCTAAGGAGGTTCAAAATGGAAATTGGGGGATACATATGTCCCAAATTATAGGAGACATATAGTGGTCATCTTTGAAGCCCCTCACACTAAATCTGAAAGAGGAGATGTGCTTTCTTAGATCACCCTCTCTGATGGTATAAATTGGGAATCATAGCTCAGTGCTTCACCAAAGATATTTTTCTTACAAGACTTTTTCTCAATCTCCATACCCTTGGTTCCCTTATCTCCTTGTAGCTTGAAAACTATTGAAAATCCTACTTTGAACTTTCCACATGATGTTCTGAAAATTAACTCGGTGATATTTTCTTATCCCAACGCCCTTCTCAAAGCTATTATTCTACCATAATTTATGTAATAGAAATTAGTTAAAAGGTTGATAAGAATAAGTGATATTTTCAGTAAAAATGTATTTTGTAATGCTAAACCATGAATTCTGAAAATGTTTATAACATATAAAATAAGACATTTTTACTGTTTCCTAAAGTATTGCCTAATGATCAATAGGTACACATAATTAGAAATAATATACTAAGAAGAATTGACTTAATTCATAGAAGGATTCACTTTATGTGTTCAAAGAAAAATTATTTTATGCTTACATTAGTGAAGACATCAAGATACATATGGTCGAATAATTAATCTCTTTCATCTAATGAAATATTTCACAATATAGATTTGGCAAGAAAATAATTAAGCAAAAAATTGTCTTTAGGAAATAAAGAACTCTATTCTTTTCTGACAACAGAGAAAACATTTGTGTTAAAATGTTATGTAGTAAGCCTATTCATTTCCTTTTTTTTCTCTCATTTCAGTGTTTTTCATCAGGTCATGTCTTTAAAAATTGAATTACTTTATCTCAAAAGACTTTGCTAATATGTGAGACTTGAATACATGGTAATTTTTATTTTTCTTTGTCTTCCTTGCTGCTTTCTATTTTATAAAGATAAGTTAAGGTGTTTAAAAAAAAGCAAAATTTTATTTTATGTCATTTGAAATATTCAGAAGCACAAAATATTTAGTTAGTTTTAAAAATATATAAGATAATTTTTACTCCATTAACTAGACAGAAAAATGAAGAAGATATGGGTACAATCTTTAAAATAAGTGGAAATTTCATTAAATTTATTCATGCTTAATCTACTATTAGAGGTAGTTAAAAAGCAGATAACAAAATTTATTTAACCTTAGCTTCAGTGAGAAAACAAACATTTAAACAATTATCTACTATCTTATCAAATAGCTCTTTAATTCCACTATATAGTGGAATTAAATTTAAAAAAATTTAAATTTTTTATCAGACAATTCAAATAACGTGATATTTTGATATTTATCATAAATCAAAATAAATTCACAACACTTTTTTTATTTGAAACTATCATTTTAAAATGCATTCTCCAACTTCCAACTGAATTATGTTTCTTTGGATGATACTAGAAGTGTGAAAAATAAGGAAGTTCCAATAAAATGAAATCCAAAGTATTTTAAATTGGCTTAGAAAAAAATATATTGTGATATAAATATAGAAACACAGTTGACACACAAGTAAAATCAGATTTAATATTATTTTATTTCCAATAACAGCAATGTCACTCACAATTTGCAACACAGCATTATTTTCTGACAAAGTGGTTATTTGCTTTTATTGACAAGCTAAATAACATCATTTTCACTTCACCCAAAAATCAACTTGTGTTAACAGAGACTTCTAAAATGTTTTCCTGGACAAAGATGGAATTTTTAGAACAGTTAGTAGTCAGAGATATTGGGGAAGCAAACCTCTAACTTCAGGTTTAAAAGTATATTTAATTTTTTAAAATAAACTCCTTTGATTTGGGTTATTATTTTATCAGACATGTCAATGTATATCTCATAAAAAACAGCAAATAATATTTGCATTCATTTAAGAGAGTGATTTTGCATCTGCTAATAACTGCAAGTACTTGTTCACATCTATATGAGAAAGTTTACAAAACCAATCAATGAGAACAGTTATCCTCTTATTTATTTGTATGTATAAATTGATAAATATGAATTGTCTTGTTTAGAGTATTTTGGTGTGAACATCATTTTCTGTTAAAACATACTCAATAAAATATTATTCCTATAGTAGAATCACATTGATTTAGCTCACATGGTTTTAAACAACCTCTTGGGATAAACATTTTTGATTTCTGGAGTGAGAAACAAAAAAGAACAGGACAACCAAAGGACTTGTATGCATGCATCTAAGCATAACCCATGGACACTGTCGGTAGGGGGTGGTGAGAGCATGTGCTGGGTGGGAGGTGGGAACCAGTGGGGATAGGTCAATGGGGGAAAAAGGAACCATGTGTAATACTTTAAACAATTTTAAAAAAGAATAGGATAGAATTCCATGCAGATTGCTCAAGATAAATGTAGCAATCTGACAATTTGTGCACAGGTCTTATGTGCTGACAAACACTTTGGCCAATTTTCTAGTCCTATCCACTTTGCAGTTGGCATACAGACAAGATATAAAGCTTTTATTGACTGCATCCTTCTCTGATGGCTTTGGATGTACGCAGAGTGAGCTGCTGTGCTTGTGTGATGTGAGGAGCTTTGCTGTCTCATTTGTATGAGAACACAGTTGTAGCTGTGGTCCATTGTCATGACAACAACGTGATGCTTGTATCCAAGAATCAATACTAATTACTTGAGTCTATTTCTCTGCTATTGAAGTTTTACAGTAGTATAGTGAAAACACCATGTGGCACTGGGTGATATAATATAATTTTATTTCCAATGCAACTACTGAAAATGCTTCTCTGATATGCCCACCTTTTTTTACACAACTAATATCTAATTTGATAGATATTCTTTAAAAAGCTAGTGAGAAAAGAGTGATGACATCTAAATATTATCATTATGAATTGATTAGTGCCATAAGAAGCATTCGGCAGCTGACTATGACATTGCACTCTGGGACTTACGATACTGTGTTTTTCAACTATGTTCCAAGACTCATTTTCTCTGGGGCGCATTAGACATCAGTTAGTCTTTTTTTTATTTTTCGTCTTTTTTTGTTTGTGCCTCTGTAAAGGAGACACTGGCTAATAAATTTTACTTATGCCTTATAAGATTAAGAAATATTTTGCTTTATGGAAGAGCTTTTCCTCAAAATGTGGAATTATGAAGTGTAAATTGCTTATTTTATCTATGTATTAATATAATTTTAACATCAACATTCCTTAGTCTTACTTGGACATATCTTTTCCTGTACATTTAGTCCATCTAGAGTGGAAATTTATAGCAATAATCTAATTTTTGTACACTATTTTATTTAGTTTGTGGTTGAAAAGAGTCAATGCATATACAATGTTAAAAAGATATAAAAAAATAAAATCTCAACACCAGAATGATAAGCTACAACAAGACTCATCAGGCATTAGGAATTTTAGTGTTGTTTTTATCCATTTAGTATTATTAAAATGTATACATACATAACTGCAATGCATACCTAGCCAAATTTTTCAACACTTATTTTTTATGGCAGAATATAACAATAAGGAAAATTAATTTTTTAAAACTCATCTCTGAAATGAAATTGTTCACTAAACGTTATTGTTTTGGTTTCCTCTTAATTCAAAAGATGTTATTTGTTGTGGGTTGTTTTCTTTCTGGGGAGGAAATGCTGAGAGACAGGAACACAAAATGTATATTTGAGGAGTAATACTATGAAAGGAATAGGCCATACATAAGAATATGGGGCAGCCCTCTGACCACAGTGCAGACTTGTCAGTCTGCCAGCAGCAAGGAGAATCCTGAGCAGAGTCCTGCCTCGGGTGAAATGGCAAGGTCCTTAAAGAACTGATTTGTACACTTACTGTCTGAGGGCCACTCAGGAAAGGCCATTGGACATTGTTACCATGGCTTTTCTCACTCATTGACCAAGGTCTGTCCCAAGAAGGTATGGCAACTAGTTAAACTTTATAGCTGTTTTAGAGAGTGTCTTCTTGAAAAGGGTTCTTTCTACAGGTGGGCTTCCCCCCGCCCCTTTTAATGTCTTTTCCCTTTTTTTGGTAATAGGTAATTCTCTAAATACATTCCCTTGTTTCTCTGTTTCACTTTTACTTGATTTCACTTTAAGGAAGAAGGGATATTTGCTGTTAACATCCCTTTGTGTTTTCAAGCAAAGCCTACACTGATAAATCATCCAAAGAGAAAGGTTTCAATGACAGAGAAAACTAAAACCTACTTCACAAAGATTGCACATTGAATACTGAATAATGTATCGTCGAGTCATAATTCTCCTATTCTGTTTCTTTGCAATATACATTTTAATAATGCATATATAATTTTGAGAAACCCATGAATATGGAAGCTAAATATTTGTGGAAATTTACCTTAACAAGTAGGACGCTATCAGAAAATCCACTAGTTCTAGCTATTCAGAGATGGAAATGCAGCTCTAAAACTCCAAATGACTCGTGTCTTTTTCTTATACAACTTTGATTAGAATCTTAGTTCCAATTTTTTCAATTCAATCATAAGTGTTCTCAGAAAATAAATCCAAGAAAAAAGGTATTTAAGTTGAGACATTGATTATGGTGATCTCAAAAATAAGAGTGTTATAATCACAGCATTTTAAATGTCTTCTCATACTGAAAATAACCAAAAAGAAGGCATAACATTTATATTTTGTCAAATAAAATGCTGAAATCAACTTAAAAATCTGTTTTACTGCTTATATATTTTAAAATAGATAACTAAAATAGTTTTTAAATAACTTATTTAAGCGGATTGTTTATATATTTGTATTTTTTAAGAAAATATTTTTTAATATTTATGACTCCTAAAGTCACTTGTGGTTCTATGTATTCAATTAAAATAGTATTTTTCCAACTAGTATATATTTTTATTTCTCCATGCTCAATCTTTAGTGTTTTGTTTAGCATCTATTATATTAAATATTTAATAAATACTTGTTAATATATTTTTAATTCAACTTTCTGTTTTGACACATTGCTATTTTGCTTAGAATGGTTAACACATAATAATTTGGTGGACTGGCTGATAATTATAAGTAAAGAATAATATTAATATCTATATATGTTTAAAATATTTAGTATTTATCGTATACATAGCTTAATAGTCAGGCTATGCTAAGCATTGTAATAGAGCATTCTCAAATCAGTGTCTTGACCCAATAACAGTTTATTTCTTGCTCATGTTACATCCCAATGCTGGTCAAGGAGCTCTTCCATGCATAGTAACACCAGGGCCCCTGCTCCTTATTATATTCTCATCACTTAGTCTTCCAAGGGATGAATGACATGAATGACAGCGGAGATTATATGTGGGTGCTATTTAGTGATCATACATTCCTTCTGCTTACATTCTTTTGTCTAAAATTCTTGGACATTGATTTGGCAGCCTGCAAGGGGGGTGGGAAATCTTAACTGGACTGTGTGCCTAGAAAAGGAAAACAGGTCTTGCTGAGGATTAGCAGCCACTGCCACTGCGATACAGTTCTTCCTAGATTTTAGAGTTGCCATTCTTACATTAGTAACTGCTGTTATACTTCGTTGAATATATTCTCAACATATCAGACCAGCTTAACTCTAAGAAAAACAAATACTGGTGTAGTATAAGTTTTTTATTTTTCTATTTAGCTGCTTTTTGTTGTTTTTCTTTCTTAGAATCTTCATTCTAATAGAAAAAAAAATACAATATCCACATACGTAATGCATTAAGAATGCAATTATATTTCTTTGTTATTAAGGAAATAAAAGTATATCCCCCTTAACTTTTTAAAAAGAGGGAATAAACAATTGATTCTAAGCCATAAATGTCACTTCCACATTGGCTATTATGAATAGTCACAGCAATGTTTCCACTGAAACAACTATAAAAGCTGGATAAGAAATTTTAAAAAAATATAAATTAAAATGAAAAAAGAAAAATTCAAAGGCACTGAAGAGCAAATAAGGCAAAATCAAGTTTGTTTGTGTTTTTTTTGTGTGGGACTTTTAGCATGAGCCAATTAGAAAATTTAATCTTATTTTAAAGTCTCAGTAGTGTATAACAACACAAATATTTTAAGGGACATAGACATATACTTAATAAATGTTATGATAATCTTAATTGTAAACATTTATTGAGGAAAATTAAAAATTGTATAAGAAATGAAGCCTTTACTTAATAATGATACCATATAAATTTTAATATATTCAATAAATACAAAAATTCAAGATAACTGTAATAAATACCTTAAAATGGTCTTACCCTTGAAACTTACAAGCAGATTGAACCATTATACAGACTATTAAAGGAGCCATAATTAGCAAGAAAATAAATATTGAGATAGGATGGGAAGGGGACTTGATCTACTATAAAGCTAGATAATCAAAATAATATATTATGGCTCAGAGGTAGACATGTCAATTAATCAGAATTGAGAGTCTATGGATTCACAAATTTATAGGAACCTGGTATGCAAGAAATAGGAGAGCAAATCTATGTGGAAAGGAAAAGTTTGAAAAAACTGTTATGTCTGTCTGTAGGTCACTAGACTAAATGTTACCATGTAGGTGGAAGCTGTGAGGATTAGGCAATCGTGGCTATATTGTGTGCAAAAAGGTAAAGGGTAGTATTTAGACTCATCAGTTCTCTTCACAGAAAAGTAATTAAATCAAGTACATTTTTGGTATGTTGAATTTGGCATGCCCACGTCTAATAAGGCTTATCACTACTTTATAGAAGCCTTATTTTTTATGTCTGACTCTGGATTAGCAGTTGGTCATCAGGGCTTTTTATTGACTTTTTCCTGATCAACACAGTGCTTGTTTCTGAAACATGCCATGTCTTCTGTAATGTTTCCTCAATTTACATATTGTTTCAATATTATCAGAGGAGTATTTTGTTCCATAAGGAGACATCAGAGAGAATAGTTTAGAGGTGTAAGCTATGATATTTGATTTTCTTTCATTCAACCTTATTTGTGTTTTTGTACGGTTACTTGTTATACTGTGCGAATTTTCTTTCAAAACTTGTCAACAGACCAGCAAGAGTTGTCATTCAGAGAACCTGTCATGTTTCTTTTGAAGATACACGGATCTGCTTTCAAATATTAGCTCACCTTGTTTGATGATAGAGGCATATCTGATGATGTTTTTGAAACTCCGTTTCTTAAATAATAAAGTGGAATAACAATGCTTGTCATAAGGGGTTATTTAAAAGAGATAATAAATTTAAAATAAAGGAAAACTGTAGACCTTTAAAATAAATGATCTTTTTAAATGTATCTATGATAAGAACAAGAAAATGGCATTGTTTTACATAAGGATGAATTCTTATATTTATGTGTATTTAGCCATTAATTCTCTATTGGTTATGTTCAATTAAGAATCAGAAAAATACATTTATTTTACCTTCACTTATTCCTCCTGTGTTCTTTCAACCTTTCTGTAGATTTCATTTTCTGACCTCTACTATTTTGCATCTCTCTAAAGAACTTTTAAACATTTCTTGAAAAACAGTCCTATTAGCAACACATTCCTTTGATTTTTGTTTATCTGAGAAAGTTTATATTTCTCTTCCAATTTTGAAGGATAATTTTGCATAGAACTTTAGGTTGGTGATTTTCTTTCTCCCTACACTACATATTTCAATTCACTCTCTTGCTCATGTGGTTTCTGAGAAGTCAGATGCCATTCTTATCTTTGCTGCTCTATAGATGCTACTCCCCGACCTGCTCTAGCTTTTTTTTTTCAAGATTTTTTTCTTTATCATTGTTGTTCTGAAGATTGAATATTATCTGCCTACGTGTGTGTGTATTTGACATTTATTCTGCTTTGGTTCTCTGAGCTTTTTCATTTATGGCTAAGTGTCCGGAATTAATTGGGGGAAATAGTCATTATTTCCCAAAGATTTCTTATATTCCTTTAAATCATTTCCTGGTATTCTTGTTATGTATAGCTTCACCTTTTGTGATTGTCCCACTGAATTTTTCCAGTATCTTTTCTCTTTGCAGTTTTTGGAAGTTTTAAACTCCAAGATTTTTTTTTTTTTCTTCAGCCATGTCCAGTTTACTCATACAAGCATTAAAGTCATTTTTTCCCATCCCAAGGCATTTATTTAGGCTTATGTGTAGTTATTTAAACTCTATTATCTAGTTTTGATTATTTTTTAGAAGTCCATATATCTACATGCAATGCCTCTCTGTTTTTGCATATTATCTACCTTTTCCAATGAAGTCTTTAGTGTATTAGTAAATCATAGTTGTTTTTGGTTCGGTACCCAGTTTGTTAAACCTATAATTTCTTCTTTATCTGGTTCTGATGCTTGCTTAGTCTCTTCAAATTATGTTATTTGCCATTTATTATGCCATGTAATTTTAATTGAAAGATGGGCATGTTGTACTGAGCAAAAGAGGTTAGGACCTCAGCATATGCGTTTTGTCAGGATAGAACTTAGCCCACAACACTTCTATCTCAGTTGTATCAATGTTTTTCCCTTAATTTCTCATTAGTCCATAAATAATTTTAAAGTAGATGTATATTACTTTTTCTAGGATCTTACTATATAATAGATGAACTTCTGTACTATTTTCACTAGTGTCAGTCAAATGCTTTTCTAATTTTCTAAGTCTCCTACTTGTTCCTTATATTGCATGGGATTTTATTTATTAACTTTGACCCTTTGAAACCTTTATATTTATTATCTTCATTATTTCAAGTTGCTGACTTTGCCAAAATTGGATGATGTTAGACTGTGTTAACAATATTGTAAAAGCTAATTCTATTCAGACATAGTTACAATTTGGCAAGCAAGGGAACCTTAATTGCTAGGAATAAATTGTCTATAGATAACCTGTGGTTCTTAAACTATGCTCCCTTGTCCATCAAAGTAAGTCTTCTATTTATTAAAATATAACAATGGTGATACTTTGATTCTATAAAACTACAGTAAATATTTCATATATTGCCTATATTTTACTTTTTGGATGATATTGACAATTATTTCTTAGCCATTAAGTCATAAAGCATTTATTCTTTTTTTCTTTATATTACAAGTATATAATGTCAAGATGGATTTATGTGTATTTTAGAAACATAACGATCCTTAAACTGATATTAATTTAACACATTCATAAAGTGTTAAATGAGACTGATTATCAGAAATCAAAATCAAAATAAATTTTGGCCCTAGCCAGTTTGGGTCAGTGGATAGAGCACTGGTCTGCAGACCCAAGGGTCCTGGGTTGGATTCTGGTCAAACACATATACCTGGGATGCAGGCTTCTCCCTGGCTTGGGCTTGGTCAAGGCGCATGCAGGAGGCAACCAATCGATGTGTTTCTCTCACATCAATGCATGTTTTTCTCTGTCTTTCCCTTTTCTTCCACTCTAAAATCCATGGAAAAATATCCTTGGGTGAGGATAAAAAATACGTATATATTAAAAAAATTAAGATAAATTTTGATGTCTCCAGAAACCTTTGAGTTGTACTTAGATCTTTCAAATTTAGTCCTACCTGTGGCTACTTACCCATATTTTAATAAACTACTGGATGTTATTTTGTAAATAGATCGCATTATTGGTGTTTTCACTTAGGATATCTGTACATTTGACTCTCATATTACTTTTATCTCAAGGGCACTATGACTGCTTGAAGATATAGGCAATTTAAAATGAAGCTCATCCCATAAAAAAAGAAGTTCTGAATGGACAATTCTCAATGTCATTTCAGCCTCACTGGCAATGAAAGGGGATATATTTAAAGCTTTCCCTGCCTTTCAGTAGTGAAGAAAGCTTTAGGTTAGTTTACACCCAAGCTGCTTCATTTACAATTCAATTAGGATGAATGTCACTGGAGGCAAAAGCTGTGAACAGCATTTTTAGATTCATTTATAAAGATGCCTACCAGATAATGCAGGTTCAGTTTCAGGAGTTCAGTTCCTATGGAACTTTAGGTGTGCTAGGGAGAATTATAGTCACTTTTAATCATTAAAATGCATGCATGGAGTACTTCAAGCCGGCTTATTCATCACTCCTGAAACACTGACAAAATGCTTAAGGGCCTACTTCTTCACTAAGGTGAAATAAGGAAAATCCTTATTCTTTAAGGCTCAGGGTTATATTTTGCATAGGTAGGTCCATTTTTAAATGAAACTTATTAGCTATCTGTAGACAAAGCAATGCAATAGTCACTGCTTTTATGCAGCATGCTGTTTGTATATAAACATGAAGTTACATCAGGAAGAGGAAATACATATTGAAGCAGGAGATAGTATGCCCTTAATTTCACGTTTTCAAACATCATCATTCTGCAGATTGTATTTCCCCTGAAATTTTGATTCATATATAAGGCTACCAATTCTTAAGAGATAGTCACAGTTGCAAAATCATATCATTTTTATTTCTTACTAGAGGCCCGATGCACGAAATCCGTGCAAGGGGCTCGGACCTTGCAGTCCTGGCTGCCTTGGCTGGCCCTCACAGCCCCGGCTTCATCCGGAAGGTTGTCTGGAAGGTCGTCTGGATGGTCATTCTGCTGTTCAGTCTAATTAGCATATTAGCTCTTTATTATATAGGATATTCAGTTTATCCTTTAGTGAAATAATGTATTTACTGCTAATGAATGCATACTGTATTAATATTAGTATACTTACATAATGATGTACTTTCTTATAATAGCATATATTGATATATGTAGTAGATATTGTAAAATCATTTTATGGAAAAATTTTTAAAAGTTTTTATTGATTTTTAGAGAGGAAGGGATAGGGACAGAGAGAAACATCAACGATGAGATAAAACTCATTGATCAGCTGCCTCCTGCATGCCCCCTACTGGGGATTGAGCCTAAAATCCAGGCACGTGACCTGACCAGGAATCGAACCTGCAATCTCTTGGTTCATGGATGCTCAACCACTGAGCCATACCACATGTGGCACAATTTTAATAGAATCAGGATTCCTCTGATATCTGCTTTGTCATTATTACCAATTACAATCAGTTGAACTCCACTGATTCTCCTAAAACAGTGGTCGGCAAACTCTTAGTCAACAGAGCGGCAAACCGCGGCTCACGAGCCGCATGTGGCTCGGGAGCCGCGGTTTGCCAACCACTGTCCTAAAATAAATTGTGAAAGTTCTGGAAAACAAGACCACAAAAATATTTCCATAATTTAAAATTTATAATATGAATATTTGAAGAGTTAAACAGTGTCATATTTATTTATCAAAGAACGTTCATTTTCTAAATTAGATTTAAGTTGGGATGACTGTAGCACTTCCAAGTTTTTTTGTTTTTTTCATCATTCTTTGCCAAAACTCCGATCAACTGTAAATGAGATGCTTATAGAACACACTAAAATGCTCTTATTAATTTTCAAGCAGTATGTATGACATTGCCCAGAATTTGAACTTTTCCAGATTTTGTTTCCAATAAATGTAAATTGCTTTGTATAGTGAATAGTAATTTAAAATTATCGAAGTGCTCCCACAGTAGAGTACCCATAAAATGTAAAGCCTTTTAGTGATTTTAATCTCTGTGCACACTTTAGAGTAATTTCAACACATCAGATGCTTTGATTTTTAGTTTCCATTGCTTTAATTTGAAGGAATGAAAAATGCCAAACCAAAATAGCATTTATAATCAGTGCAAGATGTAACTAACCTGGATTTAAGATTGACTTAGAGAGTTAAACATGTGAACTATAACTATTTATTGATGCAGGGAAAATAATTAACCACCATTATAACAATTATCTATAATACTAATTTACATGTTCTTGTCAGACTCAATTAAATTTATTATTCTAGTATGTTTCCCTAGTGAACTAATAGTATACTAGTACTTTTATATTTTATACATCTATGTGAGTGTAAACGATTGATGTTAACTACTTACAAATTATCAGAGGTATTTATATTATAATTGGAGAACAGTGTTAATTGACTCAAGATTGAGAAAATGCCAAATAGGATGAAGTCCAAGAAAATCATGGCTATAATTACCAAATCAAAATACTCAAAGGCAAATATAAGAAAAATCTTGAAAGCAACTAGAGAAAGGGGGAAAATTGCACATAAGAAAACAAGTATTGCAAATATATTGAAATAATTATTAACATATTTTATAAATTGTAAAATAGTAATATATATGCTTTTCAATTAACACAGTAAATAAGAAAATATTAAAATTTAGGCAAGTTAAATTTTATGTATTAAGATAGATCAGTGTAGACTACAATTACTTAACATGAAACTCTAGGCTGGTTGTTGATTTACTTCCTTCTATATACCGATCAACAACCTAGCCAGCATGGCTCAGTTGAGCATCATGGTTCAATTTCAGGTCAGGGCACATACCCCAATTGTGGGCTTATTCCCCAGTAGGGGCCACACAGGAGGCAGCCAATCAATGATTCTCTCTCATCATTGATGTTTCTATCTCCCTATCCATCCTCCTTCCTCTCTCTAAAAAAATCAATAAATTATTTTTTTTTGCATACTGATCAAGACATGATTGAGCAATTCTGCAAAGCAACTTTGAATCAGCAATGGAGAACTCAGAATAAAAGTGTTTGTTGACAAATGACTGCTAGGCTCCAAGTAGCTCAATAGATGCCTAGTTATTTTTTGTTGTTTTTTTTTTTGACACATGCATTTGTATCTGTAGACAGCAAAATGACACTCATTGATATTTTCCTACTGAAAATAACTACTGTGATTTTGCAATCATGATGACTATAAATGGTATTTTTAGATATATGCAAAGGTTAAATGTGAAATATAAATCTCGGTGATTTCAAAGATGTATTTTTCCCAAACCAAAATTTACAGAAGCCCTGAATTCCACACAAAAATTACCTAAACCTCAAGAACTCATGATCTAAATATTTGACACTAGACTAGATTACCTTCAGCAAGAAGAATGGACACATGACATATCTGTGTACCTATTGAGATTTACAAACTGTACACAAAACTTTAGAAGAAATAAATCACTTAATCTACATACAAATCTGTGTTGGGTATAATTATATTACATACTAGAGGCCTGGTGCACAAAATTCATGCATGGGGCTGTCCCTCAGCTTGGCCTGCACCCTCTACAATCCAGGACCACTCAGGAGATGTCCAACTGCCGGTTTAGGCCCCATCCTGGGCCTAAACCGGCAGTTGGACATCCCTCTTGCAATCTGGGACCACTGACTCCTAACCACTTGCCTACCTACTGGCTTGATTGCCACCTAACCACTCCCCTGCTGGCCTGATGGCCCCCAACTGCCCTCCACACCCAGCCTGATGGCCCCCAACTGCCCACCCCTGCTGGCCTCATGGCCCCCAACTGCCCGCCCCTGCTGGCCTGATCGCCCCTAAATGCCTCTGCCTTGGCCCCCACCACCGTGGCTTTGTCTGGAAAAAAGTTGGACATTAGGGACATGTCCGGTCTTCTAGTCTAATTAGCATTTTACCCTTTTATTAGTATAAATGAGGAAACTGAGGCATGGGATAGCTAAGTAATTTATTAAGATTATAAAGACTGTGAGTAGAGAAACAAAATTGAACCCCAGTTGCATTTTTCTACAGTCAGTGTGTTAATAACTAGGCTCAAATGCTTAATAGGTATATTTACCTTCTTTTATATATTAGTAATTATAGGAATGCATGTAGTCTAAAGAATTTAAATTCATATACATAATGGTTAAAGCACAGAGCTCCATTTATACTACAAAAGGTTGTTGAAATACTCAAATCCACCTACTACAGGCAGTAATGGAGGTTTTCCTGAAGAAAGAAGATCCTGCAATGGTCTATTAAATATTATATCTCCTATATAACTTTAAAATTTGTTATTTGGTATTTTTTATATACTGCTTTATATATGTCACTTCCTACTAGTTATGCTTTAAGAGAATTTTCTGTAACACAATAAAACAAAATTATTGATCACACACCCAATTTTGGGTGTTCATATATTTTAGACTCAAATATTTAATTTTATAAGAACAAATCTCTTCTTCATGATCAGCACTGGAGAGTAACAGTATATATTTGTATGTATATTCAACCTGAGAAAGACTTTCTTATCTTTCCTAATAATAGAGAAACATGTAAATTGACCGTACCTCCGCTACGCCCACAGCCAATCAGAGTGAGTATGCAAATTAACCCAATAAAGATGGTGGTTAATTTGCATACATATCTGGGTCCCAGGAACCTCCTCGGCACCCAGGTCACTCCCAGCCACCATCCCGTGGAGGCTTTAAGCTTGGGGGATGGGGGTGCCCACTTCCCAAGCCTACAGCCTAGGGCAGAGGCTGTAGGCTTGGGAAGTGGCTATGCCTGGAATCAGAGGAAAGGGGAAAAAATCAATGGAAACATATCCTCAGGTGAGGATAAAAAGAAAAATAAAGAAATGTCATATCTTATGAAAGGCACATCTTGAAAATGCCTAAGGAAAGTTGTCATTTTTTTCATGGTGAAGGGACTGGAGTCTGTGTTGATGAAAATATCTTGGTGGCTGCGGTGACTGGCAGTGGCTGCAGTAGTAGGGTGATGGGGCTGGTGCCTTCCCCTGATCAGCCCGGTCACCTCCTACAAAGGGAGAACAGACTGCTCCAAGAGGAAGCAGGCCTAAGCCATCAGTAGGACATCCCCTGAGGGCTCCCAGTATGTGAGAGGGGGCCGGCTGGGCTGAGGGACCCCTCCCCCATGTTGATTATAATAGTTAGTGGAAAACACAGGTTTCTAAAATATCAAATGGTAAGACGATTATTTACGTTAATATGTATAGCCATTTATGATGCTAATATTTTTATTTCATTATTTTTGTGGCACTATAAAAGATTAGATCTTTTTTCCCTGAGTCTTTTATTTATGCCATTTTATATTTTTTGAAAGACACTAAACAAATCTAAAAATAATGACCACATTGATCTGAACATACAGATATTCAGATGTTAATAATATTTATTTAATCTTCTTCATGGAAACATCTCTAGTGAGCAATAAGCTTGATGTGAACTTCAAAAGCTACAGAAAATGACATGAATCAATGTGTTCTATTACTCTACTGCCCAAAATGTGGGGGACTATGTCCAAAAAAAGTTTATATTATGCACTAACTCATTTTAACATTGGGAGATTCTAAAAGGTTCAAATTTATTCAAGTTATATATGCTGAACCTATTAGGTCTCTTCAGTTGCAGCTTGAGGGTTTGATACAAGAATGTTTTATGCAGTCTGATGCAATTTAGAAATGTAGATTTTGTCAACCAGGAAATAAATATATGAGCTGTAAAGACACTGCCTGACGTAGCTGGTTCTTCAGAATCTATTAGAGCCATGGTCTGGATTTATTGACTGACTGTAGCTATACCATAATAAATTCCATATTTGCTCTCAGAGGTTCTGTGTGATTCCACGTAGGAAATTCATAAAACGCTGCTACAGCCTCTGAAGATTGAAATGCAGGTCAGTGTGCACAATGAGTTGTTGAATGGACTGAACTAGAGGTTCAGCTTGCTAATACAACGTATAACTAAAACTAAACTGTCATTACAACTGAACTTCTATGACAGACCTCCTGTAAACTCATCTCCTCCAGGGAGAAAACACTGCATGTAAACTTTTGTTTCAAAGAATTCTGAAATTATATGTGGAACCTAAAGAAGTAAACTCATAGATGCAGAGAGTAGAATGGTGGTTACCAGGGGCTAGAGGTGGGGACTTGGGGAGATAGTAAGTGTACAAATTTGCAACCAATAGATTAATAATTTTTGGAGATCTAATGCATAAACATGGTAATTATACTCAACAATACTATTTTATAAACTTCAAAGCTGTCAAGAGACTAGAGTTTAATTTTTCTCACTATGAAAAAGGAATGATAATTTTGTGAGGTGATAGAGATGTTAGCTAATACTGCAAGGGCAATCACATTGCAATATATAAATGTATCATATCTATACATTGTAAACCAAAATGACACGTTGTGTCAATTACATCTCAATAAACAAGATTTATTTGGTTATTGGCTAATTTTCAACAAACCATGAGCCTAGTTTAGCAAGATGTCCTACACACAGTGCAGGCTAGAATAAGATTAGGCACATTTTTATAGTTCTAAGTACAATATAAAGGTTTTCATTTCTAATGCTGGTATTAGAACCACTTGAACTATTTTAACCACAATGGTTTCTTACATCAAAATAAATGCAATAAAATATTCTCCCAATTTTTTAACATAAAATTATGGTAAGCAGGGCATAACATCTAAAATAAAGAAGATAGTTTCACTTCTTCTGTCTCTTTTTATGATATGCTTCATCATTTAATGCTTAAATTGGAAAGACCTAAGTTTACTAAGGTTGTGTACATATAAAATTCATATACAGTCTAGGGCTTCTCAGGTCCACATAAGGCTATTTAATGTAGATTAGTCTGTGATTAATAGTATAAAGTCTATCAAGGAATGCATTTTCCATGAAAAAGGATATATTTTTCAAATACAATTTGAACTAGAGATAGTGTGATGCCCAGTAAAAGGTTATTATCTAACTGCAGGCAGTTTTGATCTTCCATAAACTTGCATTTTCTTGCTTTTCTTATTAAACACTGTCTCAGCTTTCATTTTTAGGAAACACTTGCTGAAGATGTCAGTACACTTTATTTATTTATTTATTTTTGGATGTCAGTACACTTTAAAACAAGGATGCAGGTAGCCATAAGGGTTGCCTTATGCTTGTCTTAAGAAAAGGCTATTTTGAAGGTACTTTGAAGGGTGATATCTGTGCCCTTATTGATTCCGAGGAGACGTCTAAAGATGTGAGAGAAGCCTACAAAATATAAATAAATGATAAGAAAAAATGGCCTAAGGATCCTTAAAATTGCATTGAGATGTATTAAGTATGATACTGAACAGCTCCACACCTAGCTCTAAGAGTTTATTGGAGCACATAGAAAATATACTTAACGTGAAGTGATTCTTAAAGCACTGTGGGAGGGGAATGTATTGATAATTCATCTTAGAGGATAAGTATCTTTTAGCC
This sequence comes from Corynorhinus townsendii, assembly GCA_026230045.1. Taxonomy (NCBI): domain Eukaryota; kingdom Metazoa; phylum Chordata; class Mammalia; order Chiroptera; family Vespertilionidae; genus Corynorhinus; species Corynorhinus townsendii. Next base: position 17,303,720 of record JAPDVU010000015.1, read on the forward strand.
ACATATAAATGAGATCATGCGATGCTTGTCTTTCTCTGACTGGCCTATTTCTCTCAGCATAATATTCTCCAGGTCTCTCCATGTTATCTCAAAGGGTAAGAGATCCTTCTTTTTCACATCTGCATAGTATTCCCTGGTTTAAATGTACCACAGCTTTTTTATCCACTCATCCACTGATGGGCACTTGATCTCTTTCCAGATTTTAGCTATTGTAAATTGTGCTGCTATGAACATAGGGGTATGTATATTCTTTCTGATTGGTGTTTCAGATTTCTTAGGCTATATTCCTAGAAGTGGGATCACGGGATCTGTAGATTATTAAGTTGATGTTAAACTCACCAAGCATACCAATTTAAGAAAAAAATATTTTAAATCAAATATAATCATAAGGAGTAACACATTTCTAATATAATGAGGAAAGAAGAGATAAGCCTATTACTGTTTAAAATACCAAGAACATGAGGATATTAAATGTTGCTTTACTTATCATATGTTATACTGACTGATATAGTCAGTTGGCATTTCATTCCAGGAAAATCACCTTTAAATCTTTAAATATTTTCAGGGTTTGTATTCTGATGTCACCAAATCACATTTCCCCTCCTGCTGTTGTAGCAAAGATCCCAAAAGGATTTTATGAGAACTGTTTACAAAATGGTCAATAGACCTATTTTACTTTCACACATAGATAGCAGGTAATCTGGTATTTCTCGTGTCTGAAATGCAGACATACAAACACACACACCAATATCAATCAGACTTAGAAAACTGTACTTGTTCACTTTTAAATATTTATACTGATATTTGCTCCTGTGCTTGCTTGTAATGTGGTATTATAACGGATCATTTGGACTTTCTGGAATTGAAGTTGAAGGTAGTGTTTGTCAAAAACTCAAAATCATTAAGTTTTGTCAACACTTCAGATATCCTTGGCTCAGAGTACCGAGGAGAACATTTCTCCATGTAAGGAGTACCCAGTGCACTGGGATTTTTAACTAGAGGAATAAGGTATGCCACAAAGAGAGGGGGAAAATAAAATCAGGAAAAGAAACCATCAATAAGTACCTGAAATGTGATCTGAATTTACATGCTCACAGAGCATTATGCTGTAAATGTTATTTTATGTGTTGTTAAACTAATGCCATTTCAGTGAGCCAGAACATTTCCTGGGAGTATCAGACTCAGATCTTTGATGGACAGTTTTTTTATGTAAGTTCATTAAAATATCTCTACTTAAACAGAAGAGTATTGAAAATCTTTTAGAATAAAATCAATTTATCTTACTTTGACTTTTTGATATTTGTGATAGTTGGTATAATTTTGCCAAAACACGTGGCTAACATTAATATAGCATTATTGTCAAACATCTTTAGAATTGTAAGTATTTTTGAAATTTTAAAATTTAACTTAGAAATTTGTTAATATTTCTATTTGACAATCATAAATGTACAAAAGAAAAATTAAAGGATCTAGGTAATACTTTATTTAGACCACAGATAACCTGTGATAATTCCAAATAAATAATATTCTCCTCATCTATATATATAAAAGTGACCAAATGACTGGTTGCTATGATGCACAGTGACCACCAGGGGGCAGATGCACAATGCAAGAGCTGCCCCCTGGTGGTCAGTGCACTCTCACCATGGGAGCACCACTCAGCTGAGCAATGGGCACCAGATGCTGGGCTCACAGCTGGCAAGCACAGCTGCTGTAGCACTACCCAGCATCGGCTACTGAGTGGTAATGGGGGGGGAGGGGGGAGGGATAGGCACAGCGGGGCCTGGATGATCAGGACAAAACTGGCAGTCTGACATCCCCTGAGGGGTCCCAAATTGCAAGAGGATGCAGGCCAGGCTGAGGGACCCCACCGGTGCATGAATCCATGCACTGGGACTCTAGTTCAGTGGTTGGCAAACTGCGGCTCATGAGCCACATGCGGCTGGTGAGCCACCCTTTACCCCTCTGTTGACTAATGAGTTTGTCGACCACTGCTTAGGGAAAAACAATTAAAAAACATTTTAATAATGTATAATGTCTTTAACCTGAAGTCAAAACTTCTGGGTAAGGGTAATGCCTTACAGCAGTGGTCGGCAAACTCATTAATCAGCAGAGTGGCAAACGGCGGCTCGCAAGCTGCATGTGGCTCGCGAGCCACAGTTTGCCTACCACTGCTCTAGTTTATTATATTCAACAAGATGACCAAATTACTCAAGTAATAAGATATCATATTTCAGTAAAAATTTCAAATAATCATAAAAGTAAGATTTTTATGATTTAATAAAAGTAAGGGGGAGAGATCAACCAAAGGACTTGTACACATGCATATAAGCATAACCAATGGACACAGACACCAGGAGGCTGGAGGCATGAGCGGACCGGTTTGGGGGGGGAATGGGGGGATAAGGACACATACGTAATACCTTAATCAATAAAAAAAATAAAAAAGTATATCATGTACTATGTGAAATTCTTTATTCCCAGAAAACAGTAGCAAAAAAGCATTGTGTTTTTTCTGGAATTTAGCTTCTTACTAGTTTATTTAGTAATGGCTAGAAATGTGCTGAGAGGAAGAAGCAGTTCTCACTGTGCACAAAAATCTTGGAGATTTTACTCTGAGAGCTAGTGAAGTTACCTTACTAGAAGACCATATAAAGAAATGCAGAGTCTTCACATATCGCATTATAGTTGTAGTATAAATCTCTAAGATTACTCTTTAGACTAAGTCACATAGTCAAATTGCTCTCTATCCATTCTTCTTTAAGATGGAAAGTCCCTCAGCTCTGACAGTCTTAACTCCTTAGAAAACATTATTCTTTGACATCAATATGTCTTGCACAAAATTGAATGGCAAGTGAACGGCTTCCTGCAGTGAGATTCTAGAAAATAGTACATGAATGTGAAGGCCTTGCTTATTACAAATCACTTGTATGGGACAGTCTTCTATAGTGAGTCTATTATATATGGGAACAGAGGGGTACTGTGAAATAAGATGTGGCACAAGCAAGGAGAATAAGTATTCAAATATCTGCAGGAACAATTGGAAGCAATAAAACACTACAACAAATAGAGAGAAAAAATGGCAGTACCAAAAAGATCCTATAAATTTTTGAGAATAAAAAATAATACAGCTTTATTTGTGAATGCGAGGCGAATTGATGTAGTATGTAGGTGGATACTATTGTGGTTCAGGGAAATATAAACAAATGGAATCTATGAAAACAATGACTAAATGTTTTAAATCCTTAAGTGTGGGTTTTGAGACAGAATAATAAAACTGAGCTGTCTGTATACCTGATAAACACAGTGAAATGATTCATGATGTCTTCTGAAAGTGTAACTAGAAGGACGTTAACTTTTCAGTATTAACCCAGAATATGAGGAAACTACCTTCTGTTTGGACACATAGTGTTTTTATTATGTATCTCTTTGGAGCACATTGAGCACATAGTCACTTCAGAAATGGTCAGTGTCACTCATGCCCAGCCCCATAAATATTTTAAAGGTAATTTTCCTGGTTCTATGAAGATAGGCCAGAATATTTTCACTTGACAAACATGATATACATCAAAACAGTCTTCTGTGGGGAAAACTGTTTTTGTCCACTGCCTAGAATGAAACTGGGGATGAGAAAGCTGTATATGGTCTTATGTAATTTACTCTAGTTTTTATCTGATTTTTTTTTATCTGAGAGGCACACCAGATATTTTTTTGCTGGATCTTTCCAGAGCCACTTGCCATGTAGCTCTACCCTTCTCTTGCCCGTGGAGGCTAACGCCTACAGGCTAAGTCAACAGGTTCCCTAGACTCTGGATAATGGTTGGGGCTGGCCATTGACAGGTAGCAAGAGAAAATCAGAGTGTAAGGGATGGGTAAGTGTCTATTTCAGAACTCACTACCACTCCTTTCCAGACCACAGGTTCATTGTCTTTCTCTATCAAAGGCCATGTGGGGTTCATGCAGCTTCCTCTCCCTGTTGGCTCCTCTGCTTTTATGTGCTTTTGGGTATTGCCCACATCTTTAATATTAAACTTCCCTTAATGGCATTTTTTTTCCTGCAAGGACCATAACTGATTGACCTTAAGCATCTAAATGCAACCCCTCCACACAGCCTCAGATGTAACCGCCCCCCGCCCCCCCACAACGGGGTTGCCACACAATGTAAGCAAAGAGTTATTGCACTTACAAAGTGCTCATCACAATATAAGCTATGTCTTCCTCTATTAAATGAATTAACATGTGTGGAAATGTTTTATAACTTTTGAAACATGATAAGTATTATTTTGTTTGGATGATAACTATAGCTGTAAGACAAGCACTGTTCCTATATAAATAAAACCATTAATTCTTGATGGTGCTTAATTATTATTGAACATATTTTTCTTCACAGGAGCTGTCATTTGAATGTGCTTGCCAACTAGCTTGTTTATCAAAACATTCCAGTCCTTTTCAAATTCTCATTTATGTTGCCGTGTCTTTACCACTCCCATACATTTGTACTATCAGCATCTTTAACTATCCAGGCTACTTTTGAGATTGAAAAGAGGAGAATTGATTCATCATGTGCACTATTTCATACATCTGTCATTTCTGTCCTACTGCCATTTGGTCAGTTCAGCCTCTTACTACTTTGTGTTCGGATAATTGCAATAGATTTCATACTGTTCTTGCCTCTGAACTTGCTCCCTTTATTTCAAAATACACATTCATATGATCTGACAAAATGCACCAGTTTATGCTTTTATGCTTTCTCCATCTAACTTCCTAGAATATTCCTCTGTATGTATTTCCCCTGTTCTCAGTCTACCTCTCTTTTTGGAATATACTTTATCAGTTCTCTCAGGCTATTTATGCACTTTTCTTGGATTTCTAAATCTAAATAGAAGCTCACTTCCTTGGGTGTGTGTTAACTAGGGAGCCAGTGGAAGAAAGCTAGCTCCCGGGACATTCATTGCTTGTAATACTTATTCGGCACATCTCTTAGGCCCCAGTCATGTGGTTATCTTATAGTGTAGTATGTTAATTTATACCATTTTCTTTAGGCATGTACATGCTGGTCTAGTTCAATTGCTTTGTCTAGTTCAACAACAAAACAATTATTTTTTATAATAAATATTTATTAAGAATATACTCTTCCCCAGGTCAGTTTTTCCTCAGATATTTGAGATTACCAGTAAAAGTGTCTTCATTTATTTATTGGTGGAATGAACAGATTAGTAATTTTAGACTAGATTATATTTCAGCTGTACTTTTTTTTTTACCATGTCCAGCTGATATGTGCCTACATGTACTATTTCTGTTAAGTAAACAGCTGGATACTGTGCATTTGGTTGGCCAGTTGTTTGAGTGAATAAATTAGTCATCTTAGAGAAGCAACCTTGAAGAATGAGTCATGAGGATGATAGCCATTTCACTTTGGGGAAAAAAAGAAAAGAAATCAAGCAAAAATTTTAAAAGTTTTGATGTCTTTTGCAAATATAAAGCAAAATCCCCATCAACAGAAAAAATATTAAGTGGCTTCAACATATATATATATATATATATATATATATATATATACACAAAAGTATAACTTTATATATACTAAAGTATAACACTATATATAACTTTAGTGTGTGTGTGTATGTGTGTGTGTGTGTGTGTGTGTGTGTATATATATATATATATATATATATATATATATACTTTATGACGTTTTTCTTCTATTATACTCATAAAATCAATGGAGAAAATTTATTTTACTAAGCTCTTTGTATTAAATATGGCATAAAATTAGATCTACCCCCAAAACTGTGGAGGTTTTATTTATATTGCAAATGAGTAAACTGTTCAATTATTTAAACAGAGAATTTAAACACTGTTTAAAGTGACATTGATTTTGGATTTTCACATGGGTTTCTGTGGCACCACAGTCCAGACTGTTGAACTTCTTAGTTATTTACAAATTAACCCATTTCCTTTGAAAAGATTCTGAGAGTGGCTTGATGGTTGGTGAATAATATTTATAGAGCAAAAGACAAATTAATTCATCAGGAGAAGCCTCAGTATTATTCTAGTGAGTCCTAAGGAGAGTAGTCTTTTTGTAATACTTTATGACAGACTAACACTGATCAGCTCATGCCTCTTAGATAGAGAGTGCTCACATACACCTTCCTTTCCAAGTGGGAAACAAACAAGGAAGCCTTGATCATAGATTTTGACTTCAAAATGATCTTACTGATAATCTTTACTAGTCATAGGATTTTGGGGAATTATTTACTACCTATCAACCTCACTTTTCTTCTCCGTAAAATATGGGCAAAAATCATAATTATGTCAGACCTTGTGAGATTAAAACCAAATAAAGCTAATATGCAGCCTAACCTAAACATCGTTTTATAGTCATTACATGAAGTTATTAGTTTCTGAGACAGTATATAAATATCAATGCTGTTCTATATCCATAGCTCAGCTTGATTTTGAATAATTCCTGACTGGATGCACAAAAGAAGGGTATATATTTCATCCACTGTAACTCCTGTCTCTAAGCCATGGACTCCCATCAAGATGTGGTTTTGACCCCCACAGGACATTTGACAAGGTCTGGAGAGATTGTTGACTAAATAGGACAGCTTTTCACTGCACAGAATGTACTGACCCCAAAATGTTAAAGATGCCAAGTTTGAGAAACCCTGCACTAAGCATATTTGTCTGATTATTCAGCTCTCTATTCGGCCTGCCTCCAGTTTTATGGAGACTGGATATCCTGAATTTTCACCGCCTCACTCACACTTTCTAGATGTTCTAATTTGACTTGCATGTATCCTCCTACTTCTGACCCATTGCCTTTCTCTGAATTTTAGTGTACTTGTGGAACACTAAATGTCATTTCCTTGGAGCTCAGTAATTATAGTCACCGGATTTCCATTTGCTTCAGTCTGCAGTAGAGCTCTATATTAACAAATTACCGGTTCATAGGAGACATTTAATAACCTAATTACTTAAATGCTTGATCTTTCCTTCTCATGTGATCTTTTCAATTTGATGAGTGAATTGTAATATTCAAGCTGGAACAGGAGATTTTCTGAGACCAGGAGGTTTTATTTGCTTAGACATGAGGTTTTTAACTGCTTCTTTGAACTTCAGCTGGCCACTGACCTCTTAGGATTCCCTGACAGTAGGTTAGTCCTAGTTGTGCTCACGAGACCAGGAACTCGATTGGCATATGGAAGCACTGGTTATACATCACTGTAGCAGAGATTGGCCCCTCATGGAACTCTGCTCTTCTGCATAAGCAATATTTTGCCATTTTTTGGCATTGACATTTAGAAAGCAGGTTATTTCCCAATTTATCAATATCTGTACCTCTTTTCTCCAATGACACATATTCTCCATAGTATGTTGGTATCTACCTCTAGCATTCATACATAGGAGAATAACTACAAAGCCTAAATGAGCTTCTAATTAAATAATGGTCAAGCTAATAGGCTTATTTTCCTCTAGAAAGCTCCAGACATTTGTAAAGGATTAGAAGAAATACATCCCTGATAGACAAATAGAAGTAATGACCAGCTTGGGCCTACTTGCCTAACACAAAATAGATTAAATTAATGAAAACAAGGTGTTCTGCATTTTACAGATCTTGTCTTTTTATGTGTATAACTCACTAATTAGTTTAGAATTAGATGTTAAAGAATTTAATTGTGGATTGTGTAGATTGCATGTATTTGGGTAAATCAAGATGTTTGAATTTCCGGTAAAAGCTCACTGGAAACCTCTGTTTCAAGTAATAAATATTTAAATTTTGTAGGAATTATTTACTCACTTAATAAATTATTGCTATACATTTAGTTTGTACTAAGAGCTGAAGATAAAAGGATTTCTAAACAGGGCAAGTTCTATCATCTCCTGGCTTTTATAATTCATATTTTAAGATAATGTTTGCTGCCATGAAATGTTAGCCGTGCCCAATAATTTTCATAAGTAGTGAATTATTATAATTTTTCTTACTCTGAGACTTTTGTTTTTACTTTTTTTATGTCTTCACTTATTACTTAAGTGCATGTTACAGCAATATATTTGATAAATAATTTTAGCTTTTAAAAATTGACTTACTCATTTTAAATTTAATTACCACTTTAAAAGAGACTTCTAGTCCCTCAGTCTTCCATATTATTTAACATTTTCTGTTTTCTAAAAGAGAAATGGAACCATTTTGCTCATATACCAAAGTTTCCAAGCTGTTTTAATGTGGAAATCAAGGGTCTCCAAAATATTTCTTTCTAAATTTACTTTCAAACCTAAGGTGTCAATTTAATCCTGATAAGTACTATGATCCAAGCATATATTTTAAATACTTTATGTTTTCATATATACAACACAATATGAAATACCACCTCAAATTCCAAATCTTAGGTTACATAATTTATTCATTCCATGATTAATTTTTTCAGTAAATACTTATTTAGTAAATAGTGTCTGTGCACCAGGAACTGTACTACACATGTTTGGGCATAAAGTAGTTGACTGAATATGCATGGTTCAGCTGTAATAGAGTGTATGTTTTAGCTATTGTGGTTGTAAGGATGTCTCAAAGAAAACCCAAATACTGTTGAAAAGAGAGAGACATTTGTAGATGTCAGATAGGTAACAACTAATGCAAAGCTCATTGATTTTGTTCACTTTGGGAGCCATTACTTATATGGAGTGCTTTATTTTATCCATTTAATTATAAATACTCTCATATTCTTTGTTTTAATAAAGAAATCTACCCAAGTCATAGTGTACGTTTTCATGCTTGAAGAAGGAAATGGTAAACTCAAAGTTTATTTTTAAGCTTTACAAAAGAATTTACAAGTATTTCAAAACATTAAAAGGGCATTTTAAATATTATTAACATGGCAACTATTAGTTAAAAAAGCAAACCAAACAGAAAAAGCAGATATTTATGGATTAAAGGTTATATTTTGGAGAGCATAGTTACAATCCGTGGGGAGCAATTGCTCTAAAATATGTATTCATTAAACACTAACCTGAGCAGGATTATACATATTCATACACATCTTCACATTTAGAAGGCGAGTAAGATTGACACTGTTGGCACTATTCCCAGTTCATCACTTTATCAAAACTAGGGCCTTGATGCAGAAGAGTGTCTGCATTTCCCCAGCCAGAAAGAAGGAAGCACTTTCTCCTCTTCATTTCCTGTTTTTTCTTTTGCCCTAGCAACTTTCTCAAGCCTAAGCACTGAATTTCATTTGTTAACATATTACTAAGAATGCATAATGCTAAGAGTATGAAACCACAAAAAGGCAGAAAACAATTTCTAACAAATGAGATATGAGTCCTGCAGTGCTTTGCCTCTATACTTTTAACAGGTTTCTATAAGCTTTCCAGGGTCATTTTGTGCCTTTATAATATGGTCATCTAGTCAGGCTGCAGTGAACATAAATCAGATGCTGGGTATTATTTTGCCTACATGTTCACTTAGTTAAGCAATTTTGAAGATTAATTTTTTTGTGCTATGTAGAAGTGAGACATAAACTTCTGTTTCTCTGACTCACTTATCCCTGTTCATGAACAGGATTTTACAATTTTCACAAGTATTGTTTATCATTATTTAGAATGTTTCACAGTAGTTGGTCTAAAGTTCCAAAATAAAACAACATTTTAAATAGATATGTACCCTATAATATCACATTATCAAAGTTAGAGTTAACATAAATAATGGAGTATTTTATAAATTCAGTATTACAGTAAAGAGAAGACAGTCTTAAGTCTGTATATAACTAAATAGATGTATCCAATAGCATAAAAATAACAAAACAAATTGGTCTATGGTTGCGATTGATTCTTTAGAGTTTTCCCAGATGACTGGGTGACCATTCTACATAAGCTTGTAAAGCTACACATGGTTTAAGAAGATAAATCATTTTTACTAGTGAGGCATTGTTTTTAATCCAATATTGTGTATTATGAATGCAATGCAGAGTTAGTTTCAGGGTGATATTTGCCTTGACAGAAAATTGATATCTATTAGATCCTTCAGTTGATTTAGAATACATTACCTCTGTGCACATCGACTCTATTTACACAAAGCTGCCAATTTAGTTTTCTCACCAGATGTAAAAAAACATGAACTGCTGGGCACCTCCTCCAAAATTAGTTCTGAAAAGATATTTAAAAGGTATAAATATGACAGAGATACCTAAAATCAGAAATCACTACTAAATAACCAACATCAATATACCAGCAGACTCAAAAAAAAAACCTGTCTGGGAATGATAGGCTATGGTGAACTAATGTAGGTGAGCAGGTAGCTATAGGCATAAGCAATACAGACAGGAAAGGGAAAGGGCATTTTTGACATTTGCCTCTCCTCAGTGTTTCTCTGGGATAATCATTATATTAGGGCATTCCATAGTGCATCATTTTCTTCTCTCAGTTCTTTGCATTTGGGGATTCAAATTTCAAGAATTACCTATCACCACTGATATTTCTTCATATATAATCCTATCTAATAAAAGAGTAATATGCAAATTGACCATCACTCCAACACACAAGATGGCTGCCCCCATGTGGTCAAAGATGGATGCCCCCATGTGGACACAAGATGGCCACCACAAGATGACCAACAGGGGAGGGCAGTTGGGAGGGACCAGGTCTGCAAGGGAGGGCAATTGTGGGCAATCAGGCCAGCAGGGGAGGGCAGTTGGGGGCGATCAAGCCTGCAAGGGAGGGCAGTTAGGGGGGACCAACCCGGCAGAGGAGGGAAGTTGGGGGTGACTGGGCCTGCAGGAAAGGGCAGTTGGGGGAGTCCCAGGCCTGCAGGGGAGGGCAGTTAGGGGTGACCAGGCCTATAGGAGAGGGTAGTGAGGGGCAAACAGGCTGGCAGAGGAACAGTTAGGCATCAATCAGGCTGGCAGGGGAGTGGTTAACAGGTGATCAGGCTGGCAGGCAGAAGTGGTTAGGGGCAATAAGGAAGGCAAGCAGGCAAGCAGTTGGGAGCCAGCAGTCCTGGATTGTGAGAAGGATGTCTGACTGCCTGGTAGGATCAGGCCTAAACCGACAGACATCCCTCGAAGGGTCCCAGATTGGAGAGGGTGTAGGCTGGGCTGAGGGACACACACCCCCGTGCATAAATTTCATGCACTGGGCCTCTAGTTATATATATAAAAAGCCATCCACCAGAATGTTGTAAGGACCAGAATGACCAGTCACTATGATGCCCACTGCGGCCAGTGAACCAGCCCAATCTGGGGGTGGGCCCAGCTGGCCAACCTCCTGCAGCCCCTCACCCTGGTTGGCCCTTCCCCCAATGAGGCCCCAACCACCTTGATCGGCCTCCAGTTCCTCCCCCCAGCTATCCCTGCCCCTGATTTCCCCCCCACCCCAATAGGGGGCAGGGCCAGCCAGCCAACCTCCTGCAGCCCATCCCCCACCTGGCCCCACCCCAGCCAGCTCTGTCACTGATTGCCCTCCTACACATTAATCTGGGGTGGGGCTGGCCAGCCCACATCCTGCTGTCTCCTCGTCCTGACAGGCCTGGCCCCAATCCGCCCCAGTTGGGGCCAGGCAGGCCAGACCCCACTCATGCACGAATTAGTGCACTTGGCCTCTAGTAAAAGCATAATATGCTAATTAGACTGGACAGCCAAACGACTTTCCCGACATCCTTCCAGATAACCTTCCAAATGAAGCCAGGGCTGCGAGGGCCAAGCCCCTTGCAAATTTCGTGCATCAGGCCTCTAGTATGGGAATAAAGGTGAATTTCTATGGAGTTGTAACAAGCAAGACTATGGCATGAGCTCTCCAACTGAAGTGTCTCCCTCCTTCCAACTTAAAGTCACTTGAGTGCACACATTTTGTGATTCAACCATAGCTCTAACTAACACGTATTAATAGGTAGAATAATTGATAACCTCAGTAGACCATGAATTAGTCACAATAATTAGGAACCTGCAGAGTACAAGACTAATTTAAAAACACAAACTGAATCACATTTAGAATAGGATCAAAATTATTGGAGGAGGTAAGGTAAATTACTAGTAATATAAGAAAAGCAATTGATAGGAAGTATACAGTGGAAATACTACACTTAAAATATAATTAAATAAAACACACAGCCCAGTAAATGCGATAAATAGCTAGCTGTATCCATTTGAGAAATATACTAGTAAGATTAAATTGAAGTATTCCCCCACAAGGCAAGAGAGGAAAAAAGAGAAAGTGGAAAATGAAACTTAAATGATAGGAAGGTTAGAAGTTGAAAATGCTAATATCTGAATCATAGGATTTCCAGCATGAGAGAACATATAAATAAAATTCAGAGAATCTTTAAAAGCAGGAACACAAAATCCCAAAATTTAAAGAAAGATGAAAGACCTCCTCATATTAAAATGTTCATGGAAAACCCAACATGAAAGATAAATAGAATATGTTTACCTCTACACAATATAGTGACATTTACTAGTAGACTGACAACAAAGACATTGAGAAAATGCTTTCAGATAGTAAGAGCAAATCACCTACTAAGGATCATAAATTAGATAGCTCTCATATTTTCCATGTGAACTAGATGCAAAAAAATTAATGAGTAATAATTTTTTCTTGAAATTAATTGACCTTGGACCCACAAAGCTTATATCTAAATTGTCTTTAAAATGTGCGTGCCACAAATAGAGACATGAAAAAGAGAAAGCATATCCATCAAAACCTAGAATTTAAATTTTATGATAACATGATGGAGGCTAAATTAGAAGACTAAGAGGACATAGGGACAGCCCTGACCTGTGTGGCTAGGTGGCTGGTTGGATTCCTGATAGGGGCACATTTGATACCTATTAGGGGGTGTGCAGGCTGTTCTGTTCTCATATCTGTTTCTCTTTTTCTCCCTCCCTCCTCTCTGTTTCTAAAAAAAATCAATAAAATATTTTTTTAAAAGGACATGGGGACATGTTATAATACTTGTGATGTGATAGGAGAAGATAGAAATAATGCTACGTTTTAGATATCACTGAGTAAATAAATATGAGTATGGATAGTAAGGACAACACCATAAGAACAAAAATAGACTGAATAATTTTATGAAAAGTAAATTAAGATGCTAGTTGAGATAGGGGAGAATAACTAACTAGATATGACTACTTTATAAGTGGAAAAAAACAAATTATTCACCTTGCCTATAATATTAACCACTATATCATTCTACTTCACACACTCCATTCATGACTTTTATGTTACGGATCTCTCTTTCTCTTCTATGTATTATGTATCTATCATATTAGTTTATATGAATGCTCTCTTATTGATACTGAGATCCCTATGCCTTTCACATTTACTAGTAAAATATTTTTCTGTATATTTCTGTATAACATAAAACAAGTGCAAATCAATAAAAATTAATTATAATATTATTGTCTTCATGACTACTCCATTATGTGTTCCATGAAAATAGTATTCCATGTTGAAATAAGTTTGGTATTGATAATATAAACAATTTCCTAACTTTAGCGCATTGCAATCTTTATTCTATGCATGTTTTTTATGAATCTCTAAACAAGGATATATAGCCAAAGTTTTTCAATTATATCAGAAATTCTCCTGGAATATATTACACAAAAACAGACTAATATATGGATAGAGATTTTAATCCAGAATTATTTTTCCCAGAGCTATGAGATTTTTAAATAAGGAAATTTACTTTAAAGGAAGTTAAATGGTGAATAGACAAGTTACCACATTGTATTGAGTCCTCAATCCCAGCTGCAATATACACTATGGTGGAATTACATAAAATAGACTCTGTGTAATGGTCTTTTACTTCTCTAAAAATTAGGGCAAAATATCTTCTTTCTTCATAAAATCATGACCTGGATTATATCAGATGATATGACATCAAATCATATAGAAATGAACTTGGCATGTAGAGATTCATAAGATTAGCAATGATGATGATAATAATGATAGTGATTCTATGTAATTCTACTTGATGTGTATCCCCAAAGATACACAATTTGAATAATAATTAATTTCAAAGGGTTAAATCTGAAAAGAAAGAAACATCAATTGAGCTATCGACTGTTAAGTGTGTATACATTTTGGGGGGCACCCTATATACAGGAATAAAAAGGAAACATCATTAAGATAATACTCCCTTGGAAGATGGCGACAGGCAGGAAGGTATGCAGGGAGTGACAGAGAACCATAGGGGAGAGGGTAGACGTGTGTGGTGTGTGTGTGTATGAGCTAGGGATAGTTAGATTCTGCAGGTCCTCCAAGGGGCTGCCAAACCGGGCAGTCTTAGACGGCGGAGCCCCGTGCGCAAAGCGGACACTTCTGGGCGGCCGGTGCGGGCACAGAGACCACGCCATCTTGAGAAATAGAGCTGCTTGAGACTAAGATTCTGGCGTTAGCACCACCCAGTCGTGCCTCAGATGCAAACCAGGACCCTGCAGCCAGCCACTGGGGACAGAGAACTGCAACCACAGCTTCAGACCAACAGACAACAAGAATCCAGACTTTCCGGCCACAGATTTCTATGAATCAAAGAGCCTATACCCCTCCCCGCAGGATCAGGATCTCAGATAGTGCCATAGTAACTGATAAACCCAACCCGTGCTCTAGCCACAGCACCCCTACAAGAATTTGAGCTTGGGAGCGCATGCACGGACCACAGCACTGCTATGAGAATTTGCGCCTGCACATGCACAGAAACTGGAAACTGCTCCCCGCAATGCAATCAGGCAACCAAATCCAAAAACCACCCAGGGCAGCAGTGCCATCTGACTTCGATTCTGGGCAAGTGCACATGGAAGTCTGTTTTCCACAGCACAGGCACGCCACAGTGCTACTGTGCAACTCAGTCCCCCACGGTGACCAGGACCCAGATTCCCCCCCACAAGAGGCAGCACTGAGCACCACTGACTTGACTCTGTTTCTTACCTTGTGTGTCTAGGATCCCTGACTCACAGCGCATTCACACTAAGAGCCAGTGACTCTAATTCTTGGTGCATGTGCACACGGGTACCCTGATTCTCAGTGAGAAGCCACACGAGGCAACAGACACTCTGATACTTGATTCTTGGTGTAGACACAGGGAAACTCTGACTCCTGGCAAGCACTAGGGCACTCATTTTCAGTACACACCAACAGTGCAGTGCAGGCGGGGTCCATGATTCTAGGTGCACACATGAGACCACACTGAACACTGGTAACACTGACACTGGGCAAGCCTGGATCCCACCAACCCATGGCAGCCACACGTCCTAGTGTCAGAGCACTTCAGTGACACTCGGGTGGTGTGAAGTTCCCACAGCACATGGCCCAGGTCCATGCAACTCAAAGTTTGAACCTTTTGGTCATAGTCAGAATGGGGAGACGACGCAATCCCAAGAGGAAAGAAAATGAGGAGTCACCAAGAAAGGAAATTAGTGAAATTGAAGCATGCAACATGACTGAAAAATAATTCAGAGTAATGGTCATGGAATTCATACATCAGATGGATGAGAAAATCAACAACCTATGCAAGAATCAGGAAGAAATGCAAAGTGAGAGCAACAATCAAAAACACCATGGAAAGTTTCAACAGTAGACTAGAAGAAGCAGAGGACCAAATTAGTGAGTTAGAAGATCAGGTACAGAAACAAGACCAATCTGAACAGCAACTGGATAAAAAAATTAAAAAGCAGGAGGAAAGCCTAAGGGAGCTTTAGGACAACATGAAACGAAGTAACATACGTATAATAGGGCTGCCAGAAGGACAAGAAGAGCAGCAAGGATTCGAAAATCTATTTGAATAAATAATGACAGAAAACTTCCAGGATATGGGGAAGAAATAAGTTATACAAGTACAGAGAGTCCAAAGCAGGATCAATCTCAAAAGACCAACACCAAGACACATAATAATTTCAATGGCAAATATTAACAACAAAGAGAGAATCCTAAAGGCGGCAAGAGAGAGAACGAGGGTTACCTACAAAGGATCCCCCATCAGATTATCAAATGATTTCTCAACAGAAATACATCAAGTTAGAAGGGAATGGAAGGAGGTATACAAAGTGTTGCAAAGCAAAGGACCGAATGCAAGAATACTCTATCCAGCAAGACTATCAATCAAAATTGAAGGGGAAATCAGGAGCTTCGCAGACCAAAAAAGGCTAAGGGAGTTTATCACCACCAAACCAGCTATGCAAGAAATGCTAAAGGGAATACTGTAAAAAGAAGAAATAAACAGGTAAGAAGGAACACAGACACAAAAATAGATATGACTACAAACAAGTACCTTTCAGTAATAACTTTAAACATAAAAGGACTAAAGGATCCAATCAAAAGACATCCAGTGGCTGAATGGATAAAAAAACAAACATGACCCATATATATATATGCTGTATACAAGAGACCCACCTCAGAACAAGGGACTCACACAGATTGAAAGTGAAGGCATGGAAAATTATCTTTCAGGCAAATGGAAATGAAAAAAAAAAAAAAAAAAAAAGCTGGGATAGCAATACTTATATCTGACAAAATAGACCTCAAAATGAAGGCCATAACAACAGATAAGGAAGGACACTTCATAATACTAAAGGGATGGATACAACAACAGGATATAACCCTGAAAAAAACATATATGCACCCAATGCAGGAGCACCCAAATACATAACAAAACTCCTGGAAGATATCAAGGGAGAGATCGAC